>CM041777.1:147109839-148456076 GCA_023374045.1 Limonium bicolor
AGAAGATCCGGATAAGTTCATGACTCTCTCTGGCCGTCAAGGGGGAAAGGTTACTTTCGTAGACAACAAGCACAGTGAAATCATTGGTATTGGCTCCGTTGACAATGTTAATCTTGTTACTCGGTTAGATCATAGTCTTTCAAGTGTTTCTCAAATATGTGATCTCTCAAATCTGGTTTTATTCTCTGCTACCGACTATAAAACCTTTGATGCTACTACTGGTGACTTGAAGACAATTGGTAAGCGTGTTGACAGCTTATATGATATTGATTTGAATACTCATCATTCTAGAGGAACTCTATGTTTGGCTGTGAAAGACAAGAATCAATCTTTATGGCATTCACGTCTAAGACATGTACATGGAAAGCTTTTAAACATGCTAAAAAACAAGGAGTTGGTAATAGGACTGCCCCTGATAAATTTCCAGACAGACTTGCTCTGTGATGCATGTGTACAAGGTAAACATACTCGGGCTAGTTTTCATAGCAAGACTGAGATGTCTACTTCAGCTTCTCTAGAGTGACTACACATAGACTTATGTGGACCCATACATGTTCAAAGTAAAAGTGTAAGAAATACATTCTAGTCATTGTGAATGACTACTCTCGTTGGACATGGGTAATCTTTCTTTGCACTAAAGATGAAACTTTTTTCTGAATTCATGTCATTGTTTCAGTTACTGGTCAATTCTCTCGCATGGTCAAAACCTTGAGAACTGATCAGGGGACTAAATTTTGTAATCAAAAGTTTCAAGAGTTTTGCAGGACAAATAGCATTGAGCACCATACCTCCTCTGCTAGAACTCCCCAACAGAATGGTATTGTTGAGCGCAAGAATATAACGTTAGTGGAAATGGCCAGAACAATGTTGCTTGATTATTGTTTACCTTCTGTTCTTCCTTCTGGGAAGAGGCAATTAATACTGTCCGTTACGCACTGAATCAAGCATCCATTCATCCCCTTCTTCGAAACACTCCCTATGAGTTTCTCAATGATAGAAGACCCCATATTAGTCATCTTCGACAATTAGGATGTCGTTGCTTTATTCACAACAATGACAAAGAAAATCTTGGAAAGTTTTCAGCTAAGAGCGATGAAGGACTGTTTCTGGCATACTCATTCAAAAGCCAAACCTACAAAGTTCTAAACAACAGAACTTGGTGCATTGAAGAAAGTCCACACATTTGATTCGATGAGTCCTCTAACACTAGTAGGGACCAAGATCCTGATTATTTTGGTCTTGGTGATAACACTGACACTTCCACTGCCTACACCATGGTTGCTGTTACAGAAATACCTCCACCACAAATTCCTCCACATACACACTTCTGATGATAATGTTGACGATCCCCCACAACTTCCAAAACAATCTACTTATGATTAAACTTTGACCCCATAAAACAGCCTGACTCCCTCTGTTACAGTCACTCACACCACTATTGCCGCCTTTTCCTCCGCACGAAATTCTCAATCCAAGAAATCTTGGAAACACTTCTCCTCACATCCATTAGATAATATCATAAGTGACCCATCTCTCGGCATACAAACTCGCGGGCATGTCTACCACAATCTTCATGCCTTTAATGCCTTTATAGTTTATATCCACCATGAAATCCCAAAAATGTCCACCAGGCTCTTGCTGACCATGATTGGATTGTGGCAGTGCAAGAAGAGCTAAACTCTTTGGATAGACACTCAGTCTAGCACCATGTTCTCAGTCCACCTAATACTCACCCCATTGGTACTAGGTGGGTCTTTTGCAACAAATTGAATGACTCTATATCTCTTTCAATAAGGCTCGTCTTGTAGTCCAAGGATATGCTCAAGCTGAGGGCACTGGCTACGATGAGACTTTGCGCCAGTACCTTGAATTGAGGCTATCAGAATCCTTGGGGCTTATGTAGCATTTAAAGGTTTCAAGCTCTAACAAATGGATGTAAAGACTACATTTTTACATGAGTATATTGACATAAATGTGTACATTTCCCAACCTCCTAGATTCTCAGACCCAGTGCACCCGGAGTATGTCTACTAGTTAGAGAAAGCTTTGTACGGTCTGAAACAAGCACCTCGTGCATGGTACGATCGTCTCTTATCTTTCTTGATGCCATATGTCTTCACTCGAGGTAAGGTTGATAAAACTTTATTTACTCTTGAGCAAGGAGAAGAGCTTCTCATCATTTAAGTACACAATAACTGGAATTTTTCGCTTCCTAATTGTGATAATTAAAAATATTGTTCTACAAAACATTCTTTGTTTTATTCGTTGCAGCAATCATTGGATGTTGATGGTGTTGTGTATCGACACCTCATTGTTGTTGATACTAGACCCATTGGGCGGCCCTGATGACCTTCGAGAGATCGTTGTAGAGAAATATTTGAAGGTGAGTATTCAAAAATTTTAATGCATTCTGTATTTATTTTAAGCTTGTCCTAGATTATTGACAATAAATGGCTTCATTTTAAAATGCTGTATTTATGCAGGGGTCATAAGCTTGGTTTGGGTGATGCGAAGAAACCATTCTCCATCTTGGACTTCCATTACATACGTGTAAGTAATCATTTCATTTATGCATTTTTGTATTAAAGTTAAACGTTTAATTTTTTGATCTATCAAAAGTTGGTAATCCATGGATGGTGTGATCACAGTGTCCTCAGCAGCCTGATTCACGAAGCTGTGGCTATTATGTGATGCGGTACATGTTCGAGATTGTACAAAATATTGACACGCTTGCTGATGATGACAAGGTAAACCATACCAATCAAAGTTTTAGTTAAAGTTATTGCATTTGAAATAAAATTGTGTACTAATGATGATCAGTTTCTTTTTATGGACAGATCGTTTCTTTTTTCACAAAAGCAGGGAGCACGTATTCCAAAATGGATCTCGACTTTGTAAGAGATCATCTATCACAGTTTTGGTGTAAAAATTACTTGAGTGTTACTTAGATCTTATCCTAGTGTAGTTAGACTTAGACTTTTGTTTTGCTGAAACAACGTATACTCTCAAAGTTTGTAAAAGTTCAACTCTCTCTTATTTTTGAAAGTTTGAATGGGTTTGTTTGCAATTCGTTTTCAATGTTGCAATTCAAACTGGCAACTTTAGTTTATGGTCATATAGTGTGGTTGGTTATCAAAGGGCAATACCAGTTGGATGCCCTGTACAGGTTGTATATGCGATTGTAAATTGTGGAAAACATTTGTGGTAGAGGCTTAAAAAACAAAAAAAAAACTAAAAAAAAAAGAAAAAAAACCACGGTTACTTGAAAACTGTGGTTTAAAATTCAGTGGAACGACATTTTAAACCACGGTTTTCTACAGAACCGTCGTATAAAAGTGTCATATACCACGGTTTTACAGAGGAACCATCGTTTAAAAGCCTTATATACCACGGTTATAAAGCCAAACCGTGGTATAAAATCGGTCTGATCCGTAACAAAAACGACTTTAAACGATGGTCATATAGCAACCGTGGTTTATAATCACGCTTTTAAACGACGGTTTTGAACCGTGGTTTATAGGCATTTTCGAATATACGACGCGCGTATTAACCACGGTTCCAAACCGTGGTATATAGGCTTTTTAACCGTGGTTAAAAACATTTTCTGCACTAGTGTGATGATATTGTTTATTGTTCAACCAGTTCGAACCTATGTGACTATTTTTCTAAGTTGATGAGTAGTGAGTTTGAAATGAGTGCTCTTGGTGAATTAAGGTTCTTTTTAAGACTTTAAATTGTCCAAGAAGATAAAGGCACTTGTATTCATCAACAAAAGTATATTTAGGAACTTCTCATCAAATATAAGATGCAAGATGCAAAACCCATTGCAACACCAATGTCTCCCACTAATCAACCTGAAGTAGACAAAACAAGAGTTGTAGTTGTTGCCACATTATTTCATGGAATGATTGGTTCCCTTTTGTACTTGACACCTAGTGTAACACCCCTACTAATCCGGCTCCTAATTATAGTATAAACGTCATACTTAGTAAATAAATCACAGCGGTAAATAACAAACTGTCGTTCTAATGGTGTCACTGTTACCACTCGCCCATACGGGTGATAACGAGTTACATGATAATCAACATACGAAACGTATTCCCGCAGTGACCACAAGAGATAGATAGTTGTGATTAAATAAACTAAAATATATACAACCACAAACCGTCTTATACATAAACCGTACACGTGAGCGTCTAACCAAATATACACCTCGGTTTACAAAACCCGAGTCCAAAATAACCACAGTCTCAATCCGTACCAAGTCTAACCAAAAGTAGATAAAACTGTCGTGCCCCGCGTCGACCCTCCAGCCAGTCTCCTGAAAATAAAAATGGTTTATGGTATGGAATCAACCCCTGCTGAGTATGTTATCACATGCCCCGTCATGCCTCCTCAAACCCCTCAATTAATTGGTCGAGAGCATGAGATTCGTTACATGCAATACCGTTTTAATATCTAAACTGTAAAACAATTAACAGTAATAACCATACAATAAACACAACCATCAACACACATAATATAATCCACACAGTGTAACCAACGAACAACAAGGCGAAACAACGAGAATAATAAACAAGTATTAACTCCCGTCCTTGGCATAAAGTCCAATATTGTTCGCCAATGTACAAGTCTCAACTGTAATAAATGTTCGGTTATACCTAGTGACAACGTCTCGTTAAAAACGACGTGTCTCTAAATTACCCATATACTATGGCGGGTCACCCACGGCAGTAGCCACTCCAGCAGTAGAGTCTCCGACCAACGAACCGTCCTAGCTGGCGGGAAATTTTCTTGATACTTGCGGACCCGTACGCGGACATCCTGGTATCGTTGTTGTGATCACAGCGCGCACCAAGAGCCACATCCTCTTGGCTTTGTTATGTTAATTAATTACACCATTGCATCGCATTACCAATTTTACTAACACAGCAGACTAAGGTCGTTAGTCCAATCAAGAGTTTGTAAACTCGGGATCCAGTGTTAGATACGAGAGCGGCGTTAGAAAGGCCAATGCTCCGTATTAAAGTCTCGGATAATATGTATATCTTATTATCCTAGTGCTACAACGTTTTTCTGACGATCCTTATATTACATATAAGATAGCACCATAGCCGCTAGTTCGTTTTATATATATAGGTCCATATATACGAACCAATACTGTTAACGCAACAACAGTAAATAATAAGCAGCTAAAAATATACAATTCATGCATATTTAATTCACACAATCAGACAAACAATCTTATCACAGATTACATAGAAGTCTGAACTAAGGAAGCCCTCAGAGACAATCAGAGACACGTAACAACATACCGTTCACCCTGATTATATAACCGTGGAGTATGAATCAGCTAGATCCGATGCTCCTCGTGTCGTCTCTAACAGTCTAATAATACATAACGCTACAGATTAGAATCCCGTATAACGACATAACCCTGTGGTACCCCGTACCGTCACTATTACCTCCCGGTTCGTTCCCCGTTATTTACTAACAACGTTTGTCGGGTTTTCGGTTTAACTCGGGATTTGGAAAAAACGTTATATACATGCGTAGTCTCGTCTCGTATATTAATATACTTAAAGTTTGAACTTGGTTATCGCATGTAATTCAGTATACCCTTGTATATTGTATAGTTTGTTTCTATATTGCATGTAAAATTCTTAATCATATATTACACATTTCACCTTAGTATTTATTTTCCTAAGGTTAGTTTTTCCAAGTTTAATGTAGTATAATTCATATGTAAAAATACTTTGAATTATATAAATCCTTATTATTTCATGTATACTCCTAACATTAGAATTTCCATATCTAATCTTTGTAATTCTTTTCTTTATCATATATCATTTTAATTATGATAATATATGGTTATTGAACCATATTATATTTTTTCACTCCATAACATATATTTATTTATATACATGTATTATGGGACTATTTGTTATATGGTAAGTCTTTATAATATATTCATTCTCTTTTAATGAATATTTCTTATATTATAAATGTTACAACCCTTATAACATTAAAACCCATATTATAAATTTCCATTCAAAAATGCCCATATTACCGAACAACACCTATTTTCTTAAATATTTACAAAATCCTCCACATAATTTATATAATGTTATATTATAGTTATATAACATATATTATGACATTTATGTCATTAAAACAATTATAACCTATAGTTATAAATTGTTATAAAATACCAAACAGCCCATTATACTCTCGGTTTTTACTATATTCCACTATACTTCCATAAATTACAAGTCAACCCCAAATTATATTCATTGTTACACTTATAATATACACCTTATATTATAACCCTTAAACCTTAATAGATATATATAACCTATAGTTATAAATTCTTATAGTTGCCGAACAGACCCTAGGGTCTGTTTTAATTTAATTCCTACCACCTAACTTTGTATAATTACCAAATCTCCCCAATTTATAATATATAGTTTCCTAATGTCATTAAAACTATATATTATACATATATCTTAATAAAACCTTATATATAACTCCAAAAATTACCAAACTATACCAAAAGGTTATAAATATCATTCCTAACCTTATACTTTCTATATTTCTCGGTTTATACCCATATGTTACCCATTTGTAACAATGATATAAAATATCATATATTATACTTATATAATTTATATTAACTCCAAATTTAACCAAATAAACTTCTAAAAATTCCTAATAACCCAAGGTCTGTTCTAAATTCCATTTAGTACCCCTAAGTTTTGGAAATCACAAAATCACCCCAACTCTTATAAATCTTTTACAATTTAATAACTATCTTAATATAAGGTAGTATTTTAATTCCTTAAACTCTCCAAACTTGGTCAAAGTCTCCTATATAGTCAACTTTGACTTCTAATGCCAAATTGGACCCAAAATCTCGGTAATTACTACTTATACCCTATACTTTTCTATTTTTACAATTTTGACACAAAACTTTATAAAATGTTATAATTTTTATTAAATTCATTTAAAAACCCTAAATTCCTCTTATTTAAGCCCATGGCTTTATATTTTACTAGCAATTACCGTTTGACCCCAAACTTAATAATATAAGCACAAATTAAATTAAATAAGCTTTTAAACTTAAATTAAAGTGGCCTAATGACATGGCCTTATTACAACTTTGCTTTATAACATAAAATTACACATAATAGCTCAAAATATACTATAAACTCTTGGCCTTGTTGTAGCTTATTTATTTTTCCACATAATGTAATAATTTGACCATTATGTTAATTAAACCACTTAAATGACTAGCTTAATTTATCTAAGTCATTTTCTTCCATACTTAGGTTAAAATCACCCATTTAATTATCTCCACTCTCGGCACATATATTATATGAGCTGAAAAATCATAAAATCATAAGTTTAAGGTGTTTATACCTTGATTTAGGTGCTTAAAGCCCTAAAACCAACTCGGCAGCTTGGAGGAAAAATCACCACAGCACTTAGACATGTTTAATACATCAAAATAAGATTTGGTTACACTCCAAGCATGAGCTAACCATAAAGAACAATTAAATGTAAGATTTAAGGCAAAAATCACCTTAAAAATGAAAGGTAGTCTCCAAAGGGTTTCGGCCTGAATCAAGAACACCACATGGTGTTATCACCATAAAAATGTGGGGAATAGCTAGACAACAGCAAGGTGCTATGGTAATAGATTTTACCTTGGCAAAATGCCTTAAAGAATGATTTTTCTTTTGATTTTCGGCCACCCTTGCTCCAAATGGTTAACACACTGAATAAACATGCAAATATGAAGATTATGAGTGAATAAACTCATAGAAATCAGAAGAAGAAAACCAGATGAAGAGTAAGAATCCTTAAGGTATGTTTTTACCTTATAATGTAAATTTTGACCACCTTGGTCCCAAAGCTTGCTTCAGCCGAGAATGGATGTTGTTCAAGGTTTAATATACTGAGAATAAGCCATGTAAAGTGATAGATTATAAGCTCTTGATAAGTGCAAAACATATAGACTTTTTAGGGTTTAATCACCGTATTAATTGTAGCAATTTTAGTAATGTTTCTCACTTATCTAGGGTTTTTCCTATAAATATGTTGTTATATTTACTGATGTATTTTATGTGTTAAATTGTAGGAAAAATACCTAAAACATACATATGTTTATAAGGGATTAAAGATGGTCACGTGAGGAAGAACGTGCATGCATGAATTGCATGCAACCGCCCAATAAGGGGCGGACCACACTGAATATAGGCAACCGCCTCATATCATGCGGTCAAGATAGAGAGTACCGCCTGATAATAGGCGGACAAAACGAGGCGACCGCCTCATACGAGGCGGACAAGACAGAGTGTACCGCCAGATATCAAGCGGACGCCACACACGAAACCACCTATTAACATGCGGTTGAGACAGAGGAGACCGCTCCTTATCTAGCGGACACGTGTAAATCAACGGATAATCTTCTTCGCCGCCGACTCGCTCTGTAACTTGACTCCTTATCGTTTTAGCAGTCGGCGCCTACCAGAAATCACGCACGCATTGCAGCCCTGTCCCCTGCGCAATCAATGAGCTGCAATCAATGGGGAGCTGCAATCAACGAGCTCAATCAATGAGCTGCTGCTCTGTTCTTCTTCTTCTATAAATACGAGCTTCATTCCTCCTTACTCGGTGTCCTTCCGGAGGCTCCTTCCGTGGTTCCTCTGGAGTTCCAATTCACACCATCATTCCATCTTCGTACCACTTCACCTTCACTCACTCGTTCATTTCATTTCTAATCTCCCGCTTCTCCATTTGTTTTCTTTTCATCTCATTAATCTCACCTCTAGTCTCTAGTCTCACGTATTTAAATAGCAGATCTCTATTTAATATGTTAGGCTGGTTACGCTTACTCTGTGAATAATTATTATGTATCTGTATTAATTATGCAATATGTTTTACTGGTTTTAGTTTTAATAAAGTTTGTTACGGTTAAAGGTTTTCTCGCCATCTTTTTAATAAACCTCATGAATTTATTAAAATGCTTTACTAAGTCTGTTTTTGATTTCATCGGTTGGAAACAGATGGGTTGATTAAGCCGTAAAACTGGGGGAAACTTATTTTCATCGTTTAAGTTAGTACTCAGTTGCAAATGTAATCCCTCAACACTCATCTGCCGTTCGCAGGCTTTTGCTTGAGTTTTCATCGGACCTTGCATTACAGGTGAACGAGTTCTTATGAGTTTTCATCGGACCTTAAGAAAATAACAGGAATCTTGCCAAACAGTTATAATTAAACCAGTAGACCTAGCATGAAAGAGCAGATATTATATTAATGTGAACCAGAGTCCCGTTTAGTTTATTTGCTTACTTAGTTAATTTTATTAACTGTTTTTATTTATATGTAACAAGTCAATTAATCCCCCTTCTTTGTGACACGCTTAGGTACTATAATATGTATATTAGTCTCGTGGTTCGATATCCGGTCGCTTACATTTTCACTATACTACTGCGACCGGGATTTGTTTGCAGCCCGACGTTTATTTTGAGTTTTAATTTCTTTTCTTTTAATTTTACACCATTTCAACCACTCAGATTATAACGTCTGTAAAATGGCGCCGCTGCCGGGGACTAGATTTATTCTAGTTCCTAAGCCCCGGATTATTCACCTGTTTAATTATAAATATTTTGTTCTTTTTAAATCTGTTAATATTATGTCTATAATATTTTGTTTATTGTTAATATTAATTATCTACTTTATTATGTTAATATTAATTATCTAATAATCTGTTAATATTTAATTGGACATCTGACTTGGACATTGGACATCTGACTATGGACATCTAACTTCTAACATTTTAATTTTGTGTATATTAACATTTTAATTTCCATTGTCTCTAACATTTTAATTTCCATTGTCTCTAACATTTTATTTCCATTGTCCCTAACATTTAATTTCCATTGTCCCTAACATTTAATTTCCATTGTCCTTAACATTTAATTTTATGTAATTAACCACTAACTTATAATTTATGTAATCTAACTACTAATTATTATTTTATGTGTACTAATGTTAATCTGTTTATTTCTTATTCGTTATTGCTACATAAAAAAAAACAAAAACAGGTACCGCCTAATAATAGGCGGTCTACACACAAGAACCGCCTAAAAGGAGGCGGACTACACAACCGGAACCGCCTATTATCAGGCGGTCGTCACACAGAACCGCCTAATACGAGGCGGTCGTCTCTATCAGAACCGCCTAAAAGGAGGCGGTTACATACACACTAAACCGCCCCAAACGAAGCGGTTGTGCTTCCGAATAGAAAAAAAAGCTAAACACCGCGTTTCACTCAAGTCTTATTCTTCCCCAATTCATTTCGAGCTCGAGCCAGCCCCGAGAGAAGAACACAAACACCGCAAATCGCCCTCTACCTCAAGTTAACACAACTTCTTCAATTCTTCATCAAATTTTACAAGAATAAATATTCGAACATATAGCTGAACTCGCCTATGGGAGCAACCTCAGTTGCTCTAGGAAATTCGATACCTTTGGTTGAACGCTTGCGCGAACTTAAGTGTGAGGAACATCTCACCCCTACCAAAGCTCTAAGTGTGAGGAAGGATACCTTCCTCAATCTACGATACAAGGGAAGTTTCAGTTCTTCCTTTATTTTATTAATGTTCAACCCGTATCAGTTTTATCCTTTATGAATCTGTCATATTTTGAAAGGTCCTTTTCTTGAATTAATTCTGAACAATGAGGACATTGCTCCTCTTAAGTGTGAGAAAGGAGAGACCTTTCCCTGAAATTATGACAGTAGTTCGATAATGCCACACTCACTTTTTGCTACTCTAAACTGCCTAAATTTAAAAAAATAAATTTGATAAAAATGAGATAAAATAATTGTAGAAGTGTCTGAAATTATGTCAAGTGACAACTGAAAGATAGTTTTATTTAAAGGAGTTTGTATTAAATTATTTTCCATCAAAATACTTTGTTTCCACTCAAATATGATAGATCTGCTAATTGTAGAAATCAATTTAGTTTAGCTTGGGATTATGGAAATATGTGGAAAGTCAAGGAAAGAAAAGGATAAAGACAAGGTACTCCGCTGTTTATGAATTTTTCTAAACCAAAAACAGGTCTCGTCTATCCGGTTATTAAGTTCTCCGCGGTGCTTTAACACCTATCTACCTAAGGTCTCGTGATCTGGGATAGAAGACCCAACACCGCTACAAGGATAGAGAGAAAAGTCTGGGGAACAGAAAAATAATGCAATTTTAAAAAAAATTGGATGTTTTGTATATACAATTTTTGCATTCAAAAAAATGATAATAAATTGCAATTTATATTTATGAACATGAGTATGTGGTGTTGAAAGGTATTGCGGAATAAGGCATTACTTCACACCCCTTGTCATCCCGGGTTAGAGAATTGTAATTGGTTGAAAATCCCAGGTTAATCTAACTTGTTTTCTGCAGTCTAGTTTATCTATGCTTTTATTAAATTGTTCTTCTTCACTGTTTATAAAAACCTACTTCTAAGAGCAGAATTATTCTCTTAAATTGTCACTTGTCTAAATTCCCTTCTACACTTATTTAATCTTGTTTATTATTTTGGCTTAGAGATAATTATATTCCTTATTTGCTTGAGGACAAGCAAAAGTCAAGTGTGAGGAAGTTTGATAAGTGCAAAACATATAGACTTTTTAGGGTTTAATCACCTTATTAATTGTAGCAATTTTAGTAATGTTTCTCACTTATCTAGGGTTTTTCCTATAAATATGTTGTTATATTTACTGATGTATTTTATGTGTTAAATTGTAGGAAAAATACCTAAAACATACATATGTTTATAAGGGATTAAAGATGGTCACGTGAGGAAGAACGTGCATGCATGAATTGCATGCAACCTGTTATAACCCAAGATTTGGTTATATTTTATTCCGTCACTAGTGGTCTTACATTATTGTATTCTGAATTTAGGATATGGAAGTCCTTATTAAAGAAGTCGGGGACAAGGAGGTCTTTTCCCCATCTGTTTTATTTTCTGGTGAGACTGATCTCACAATATTTCTCTTCCTATTTACTTAATCTTTCCCTCTTAAATTATCCAGTCTTCTAACCACGTTCCTCACCACGCTCTCATTTTCTAATTTTCCCGATCAGTTCTCAAGACGTTGAGCCTTCCTTTCTCCCTTCTCTCTCTTGTTCTTCAGAGCATTTCTCCTTTCCTGCGTGTGCGTTGCTGATTCGTTTGTTGTGTGGTGCTGCTGGTGAATTCTGCGTCTGCCTCATCTTCTCCGTTGCGATCAGGTTTGCGAATTGTATATGGTTAATACAATTCAGTTTTGAGGTTTAGGTCTTAGGAAATTCCTCCTTCTAATTTTGCCTCTGCAATCTGATTGTAGTTCAGCGTTGGCTTCTCTGTCCCGATCAATTTCTTCTGCTGTTGGCTCGTCTGTGTTTCCGCCGTCGGATTCAGGTAAGGATTTGAATTGCGTTTATCAGTGGCAGTTCCGGGGTTGTGGGTTCTCTGTTTTCTGATTAGGGAATTGTTCTGCGATTGCTTTTGTTCAGAGTTTGGAATTGCGTTTTCAGTCTACAGTTCGGTGTTTGCGTGGTCGCGTTGGCTGGGTTCTATTGCTTCAGATTTTGGGATTTCGTCTGCTGATATTCGAGGTAGGTGGCTTTCGGATTCGATCCGTGTGTTCAGCCTTGGGGAGTTTGGGTTCTGCAAATTAACTCACTGATTTGATCTTGTGTTTGTGTGTGGTTTATGTCTGTTTAATGCCATTTCAATGGATTAAACCCCCAAGGTTGGTTTGTAAATGTGTGTGTTGATTTGGATTGGTTTTGCCTCTGTTGTGTAAATCGCCTCTGTTCTCTGATTTTTCGGCGTGTCCGAACTTCTGTCCGCCGTTGAAGTTCGGACATGCCCTTCTGCGCTTTCTTTCTGAAGTTTTCGCTGTGTCCGAACTTCCGTCCGAGCTTTGAAGTTCGGACACAGCCTTCTGCATTCTCTGATTTTGGCTTCGACTTGTGTCCGAACATCGGATGTCCGGACACAAGTTCGGACTCTCCACGTTCTGTTTTCCGAAGATGTCCGAACATCCGTCCGAACTTGGATGTTCGGACACCTCTGACTCTTCTTCTGTTTTAAGGTTCGACTTGTGTCCGAACTTTGATGTCCGGACACAAGTTCGGACATCTGTCTGATTTCGCCTTCTGAGTCTCGACTTGTGTCCGAACATTGATGTCCGGACACAAGTTCGGACAGGCTACTGTTTTGACCATAACTTGCTCGTTTGAGCTCCGTTTTGACTTCCGTTTGCGGGGTTGGATTCCCCTTCTGATTTCCAAGCTATCTATGGCTTTCTGGTGCCTTTGGTGCACATATGCTTATCTGTATTTAAGCTTCTGTTTTGGGACCTAGTTATCTCTGTGTCTGAGCCTTTGGATGGCTGGTTACGCTGTCTCGTAGCGCGCTATGTAGGATCCTTCTGTTCACGGGTGATGTTCCCCGTTCTGTTCACGGGTGTTTACACCTGTTCTGTTTACGAGTGAGGTTTCCTCGTTCTGTTCACGAGCTGGTTGCTCGTTCTGTCTGTATGCTGTGATCGCTAGTGTCCCACTCTGTTTTCTCTGCTTCTGCTTCTGCTCTGTTTAGTCCCTTAATGAATGGACTTCTGTTTCTGATTTCTGACATATTTATGGATTCTTGACTCCTTCTGATTTGTCAATATTCTGTAAATGTTTTGAGCATGCTGGTTGATGAAGTTGGTCATCTACTGGGCATAGTTGTGTGCTCATTCCCCTACTTCTAACGCTTTTGCAGATTGATTAGCGAGGATCGTCTCCCCTCAGCTTCTGGAGTTTAGCTGCTTTGTATTTAGCTTCTTTTGAGACCTTTGTATTGAATTTGGGCCTTTGGGCATATTTTGTTAGCTTCCGCTTTTGACATCTGTTTGGTGGGTTCTGTAATGACTTTTAGGGATGTTTTAACATCTCTTCGATATACTTATTGAAGTATTTCGTTTGGGCCTTATTTGATTATCTGTTTAATTCTGTTTATTAGAGCCTTGCGTTATTATGTAATAATACGCGGCGTGTAATACCCCTAACTCCTAGGCCAGTGTTTGGGGGTGTTACATTTAGTGGTATCAGAGCTCTGGGTTCTAATCTGCTGGGATTTTAAGTTAGCCAGTCAGTCAGAAATGTCAGTGTTAGTGTCTGAGTTTAACTGCTTGCTGTTGGACTTTCAGAATGCCGCCAAGAAGAGCGAATAACCCTCCAGGGAATGTGGCTGATGCTGTTCAGCAGTTCATGACGCAGCTCATGCAGACCATGGCTGCAGGGGGGCCAGCTGGAGGAGGACCAGCTGGCGGAGCAGGCCCAGCTGGGGCAGATGCTGGAGGGAGGAACGTGAAGGCGCTTCAGGAGTTCATGAAGCTGAAGCCGCCATCGTTCGATGGGGCAGGAGACCCCAGGAGGCCAGCCACTGGCTGTCAGAGGTGGAGGATTGCTACGTGATGGGCTCTGAGGAGGAGCAGAAGGTCGACTTCGCCACCTTTCTGTTCAAGGCCGAAGCCAAGGAGTGGTGGAGGTCAGTGATGGGGAAGTTCCCACAGCCTTGGACGTGGGAGCAGTTCACTGGGGAGTTCAACAAACAGTTCTACCCCGACGTCTACAAGGATCAGCGCATCCTGGAGTATAACCGACTACGCCAGGGTCGGGACATGAGCGTTGAGGAGTACGTCCGCAAGTTTATCAGCATGTCTAAGTTTGCACCTGAGCCTGACGAGCATAGGAAGGCCAGGAAGTTTGAGAGTGGCCTGAGGCCGACATCCGTTCTGCTGTGACGCCGCTGCGTCACAAGACCTTCAGGGACGTTGCTGATGTCGCCCTGTTGGTAGAGGCTGACTTGAGAGGTCGCCAGTCTGGAGGGAAGGACCAGAAGAGGAAGCAGAGGTCCGATGAGTGATAGGAGGGATCAGTCTGCTTCTCAGAAGAAGCAGTCTACTGGAGACCGCTGGACCGAGATAGAGGTGGTTCGTCTTCGTCAGCTCCCGCTCCGAAGTGCCGGGTCTGCGGCAAGTTTCATAGAGGCCAGGACTGCTACAGGAAGTCTGGAGCCTGCTTCAAGTGTGGGTCCTTGGAGCATAGGATTGCTGATTGCCCTCAGGCTGAGAGGAGCAGAGGTAGTTGGAGGTGAGCTGAGTCTGCTCAGGGTCCAGAGATCGAGACCGGGCTGAGCAGAAGAAGCCCCAGGGCCAGGCCAGAGTGTACGCGATGGCTGGAGAGAGAGACCGATCGACTGACAGAGTTGTCACAGGTATTCTCCAGCTGTCATCTCGTTCTGTTTTCTGTTTGTTTGACTCTGGAGCCACCCACTCTTTTATTTCTGCTGAGTTAGTGGGTGAGCTCGGTTTGCCTGTTGTGCCTCTGGGTGTTGAGTTGTGTGCATAGTCCATTAGTTAGGGACTCTTCTATGTTGTTGAATTCTGTTTGCAAAGATAGTCCTGTGTTAGTCAGAGATAGGACTCTGTGTGCTAACCTCATCCCGATGGAGATGACTTCTTTTGATGTGATTCTGGGCATGGATTGGCTTGCTGCGCACCATGCCCATATTGATTGTGCTGCTTCGAGAGTCACTTTTGAGGAGCCGGGTCAGCCCCGTCTAGTTGTAGCAGGGAATGGACTCCCGTGCTCGCCGCCAGTCATATCAGCTATGCAGGCGTTCCGTTTTCTGAGGAAAGGATGCCAGGGATATCTGTGCTACATCCCTGAGGTTCGCAAGGATGCGAAGTTGGAGGAGATTCCAGTGGTCAGAGACTTCCCCGACGTGTTCCAGGACGACGTACCTGGGCTTCCCCCTGTCAGAGAGGTGGAGTTCTCGATCGAGCTCGCACCTGAGACTCAGCCGATTTCGAAGGCCCCATACCGGATGGCGCCTGCTGAGCTCAAGGAGTTGAAGGTCCAGTTGCAGGAGCTGCTGGATAAGGGCTTCATTCGCCCGAGTGTGTCGCCTTGGGGAGCGCCAGTGTTGTTAAAGAAGAAGGACGGTAGTATGCGGTTGTGCATTGACTACAGGGAGCTCAACAAGGTTACCATTAAGAATAGGTATCCTCTCCCGCGCATAGACGACTTGTTCGACCAGTTAGCAGGAGCTAAGGTGTTTTCGAAGATCGATCTGAGGTCGGTATCATCAGCTGAGGATTAAGGCAGACGATGTGCCTAAGTCCGCTTTCAGGACTCGTTATGGACACTACGAGTTCCTAGTGATGCCATTCGGTCTGACGAATGCGCCTTCTGTATTTATGGACATGATGAACCGGTGTTCAAGCCGTTTTTGGACCAGTTCGTTGTAGTTTTATTGATGACATCTTGGTGTATTCCAAGAGTGCTGAGGAGCACGAGGAGCATTTGAGGACCGTTCTCCAGACTCTGAGGGAGAACGAGTTGTATGCGAAGCTGAAGAAGTGTGAGTTCTGGTTGGATCAGGTGGTATTCTTGGGACATGTGGTCTCTAAGGATGGTATCTCCGTGGATCCGGAGAAGATTCGAGCTATTACTGAGTGGGCCAGGCCTACTAATGTTGGGATATTCGTAGCTTCCTTGGATTGGCGGGCTATACGCAAGTTTGTGGAGGGCTTCTCCAAGTTGGTGATTCCGTTGACTCGTCTGCTTCAGAAGGATGTGAAGTTCGAGTGGAGCGATGCCTGTGAGCAGTGTTTTCTGGAGCTGAAGAAGAGGTTGACTACTGCGCCGATCTTGACTCTTCCGGAGGGGACCGAGGGTCTGAGGTTTTCTGTGATGCGTCCCATAGGGGACTTGGGTGTTCTGATGCAGCAGGGAAGGTGGTTGCATATGGCTCTCGTCAGCTTAAGCCATATGAGAAGAACTATCCGACCCACGACTGGAGTTAGCTGCTGTGGTGTTTGCTCTGAAGATTTGGAGGCACTACTGTATGGAGCAGCGTGCAAGTTTATACGGACCATAAGAGCCTCAAGTATCTGTTCACTCAGAAGGAGTTGAACTTGAGGCAGAGGAGGTGGCTGGAGTTGCTACGCTACGATATTAGAGATCCTCTACCATCCGGGTAGGGCGAATGTGGTTGCTGATGCGCTCAGTAGGAGGGGTCCGTCTGGGACCGTTTGTGCTTTTTGGTGTGGAGAGGTCTGCTCAGGAGTTGCAGCGCATGGGTATCTGGGTCGTCCGTCCAGAGAGGTCTGGGATTTTAGCAGCACTGCAGATTCAGCCTACCTTGATCGACCGGATCAAGGCCAGTCAGGAGCTTGATGTCAGTTGGTAAGATCAGAGATGAGATTGCTGCTGGTCAGGAGTCTGAGTTCAGGGTTTCAGAGGATGGCTGCCTGAGGTTCAGAGACCGTGTTTGTGTGCCGGCAGACGACGCCTTGAGGCGTGAGATCATGCAGGAGGCTCATGGAGCTCCTTACTCGGTACACCCAGGAGGGTGAAGATGTACCGGGATCTGCGGAGACATTCTGGTGGAGCAACATGAAGAGGGACATTCTGACTTTGTATCCAGATGTCGGACCTGTCAGCAGGTCAAGGCCGAGCATCAGAGACCAGCTGGTTTGCTTCAGCCTCTTCCCGTTCCGGAGTGGAAGTGGGAGAGCGTCGGTATGGACTTTGTTATGGGACTGCCTAAGACTCCGAGGGGTTTTGATGCAGTTTGGGTCATTGTGGACCGGCTCACGAAGAGCGCTCACTTCTACCTCAGGAAGACCTTCAGTTTGCACCGTTTAGCCCAGTTGTACATGATGAGATTGTGCGTCTACATGGGGTTCCGCTTCGCTTATTGTGTCTGACAGAGATCCGAGGTTTGTGTCCAGATTCTGGCAGAGTTTGCATCAGGCTTTGGGGACGAAGTTGTCTTCAGTTCAGCTTATCATCCTCAGTCAGACGGGCAGACAGAGAGGACGAATCAGGTCCTAGAGGACATGCTCAGGGCATTGTGTTGACTTTGGGGGCAGCTGGGATCAGCACGTGGCACTGATAGAGTTCGCGTACAATAACAGCTTTCAGACCAGTATCGGGATGGCTCCGTTTGAGGCCTTGTATGGCAGGAGGTGCAGATCACCCATCTGTTGGGATGATCTGAAGGAGAGAGCTGTGATTGGTCCAGACTTGGTTCAGGATGCTGTGGGCAAGATTCAGTCTATCAGAGAGCGTCTGCTTGTGGCTCAGAGTCGTCAGAAGAGCTACGCCGATCAGAGGAGACGACCTCTAGAGTTTGAGGTGGGCGACCATGTGTATCTGAAGGTTTCTCCGGTTCGAGGAGTGTCGTTTTGGGAAGAGAGGCAAGCTTAGCCCTCGTTTTGTGGGTCCTTTTGAGATCCTAGAGAGGATCGGACCGGTTGCCTATCGTCTGGCTTTGCCTCCGTCTTTAGCAGCAGTGCACAGTGTTTTCCACGTTTCTATGCTGAGGAAGTATATTCCGGACCCATCTCATGTAATCGACTTCAGTCCGCTTCAGTTGAGGGAGGACTTCACGTTTGAGGCAGTTCCTTCGAGGAGAACTTTTTCTTCCTGTGATCGTCAAAGTGTTAGGAATAGCAGGTATAAAAGCAGGCAGCAAGTAAGTAATTTAAATAAATTTAAATAACTTAAAAGCGGTTCTTACTTCCCGCCTTTGCTGCCTCCGCCTCCGGCCACAACCTCAGCCTCCTTCTCGGGGGCCTTACGCTTCTGCCCCTGGCTGTCATCCCGGCTGTTCACCAACATCTCGGTCCGAGAAGCAGCATCATAGCACTCCTACAATGCATCAATGAGTTCCCCGAAACTTGTAATAAATCAAACTGAGTTACAAGGTATAAACTGTCAACTAATTTACCTGGACCGTGGGGTATAAAGCAGCACCCATGGCGGCCTTGATAGCATATCGCAGCCCGCCTCTAAACTTCTCCACCTTCACGGTGTTAGAATAAACAACTCCTGGGACAAAGTCCAACAACCCGATGAATGAGGAGTAGTACTGATCCACTGTCAGACTACCCTACCTCAGAGCCTCGAACTCTTCCCTCTTCCTCTGCTTCAAGTGAGCAGGATAATACTTCTCTCTCAACAACTCTACAAAACCCGTTCAACCGAAACCCTCTATAGCAGTGTAATGTGCCTTCACGGACCTCTACCAAGTGCTGGCGGCGTCCCTCAGATGGAAGGCTGCTATACCGACCCAGTGCTCAGCAGGCACATGAATGGCGTCAAAGGCCTCTCGTGCTCGATAATATATCTCTCCAGGACGGTGGGGTCAGCTACTCCGTCGTAAGTAGGTACTCGCGTGTCAGCGATGCTCTTTAGCCAGTTTGGCTCTCTCCGTGTGGGTACGGGTGGGACTTTGGATGGCGCTCCGATCTGGATGCCTCCCATCTGGGCTAGCTGAGCAAAGACGGCAGCTACCGTCTCAGCAACGCCCATGGCATGGGTCTCAGGAGGACCTCCTCTAGACCCGCCACCTCTACCTCTGCCTCTGCCTGACGGACGACCTCTAGTAGACATCTGAAGAATTCAGAATTAAAGTCAACACTCGGTAAGAATACTGTACTTTCCTCAACCATAGGTTCACATAGCCCTAAAAGGCGTAAAACACATTGTCCCCGACAATCTCCTAACGCAACTCGTTTCCAACTTCCTTATTGGTACTCGTATATGAATAACCTAAGCTCACGGTACTTAGACTACTATCTCTTGTAATCAAAGCGGTACTCCGCTCTGATACCACTTTTATAACACCCCTACTAATCCGGCTCCTAATTATAGTATAAACATCGTACTTAGTTGTAACACCCCATATCGGTAACTGTCCAACAACCTTCCTCTCAAACCATTCAGACTTGAAAACTAGCCACTTTAGGCCCTCAATCCTCACTTGGGCTTAAAAGTGGAAGGCCTTGTTGTTGTAGTCAACCCATATGTATCCTTATAAACCATTCACATTACTACTCATATCCCGATGTGGGATGGGGTATCACATACTCCCCCACTCAAAGAATGCGACGTCCTCGTCGCAAGCCTAACATCCAAGTCCCATGGACCTCCTCGGTAGGTGTCGAGTATATCATCCCGACACGGTCCCGAGTCAGCTCTAATACCATTTGCAACACCCCATATGGGTAACTATCCAACAACCTTGCTCTCAAACCATTCAGACTTGAAAACTAGCCACTTTAGGCCCTCAATCCCCACTTGGGCTTAAAAGTGGAAGGCCTTGTTGTTGTAGTCAACCCATATGTATCCTTATAAACCATTCACATTACTACTCATATCCCGATGTGGGATGGGGTATCACATTAGTAAATAAATCACAGCGGTAAATAACAGACTGTCGTTCTAATGGTGTCACTGTTATCACTCGCCCATACGGGTGATAACGAGTTACATGATAATCAACATACGAAACGTATTCCCGCAGTGACCACAAGAGATAGATAGTAGTTCTTAAATAAACTAAAATATATACAACCACAAACCGTCTTATACATAAACCGTACACGTGAGCGTCTAACCAAATATACACCTCGGTTTACAAAACCTGAGTCCAAAATAACCATAGTCTCAATCCGTACCAAGTCTAACCAAAAGTAGATAAAACTGTCGCGCCCCGCGTCGACCCTCCAGCTAGTCTCCTGAAAATAAAAATGGTTTGTGGTATGGAATCAGCCCCTGCTGAGTATGTTATCACATGCCCCGTCATGCCTCCTCAAACCCCTCAATTAATTGGTCGAGAGCATGAGATTCGTTACATGCAATACTGTTTTAATATCTAAACTGTAAAACAATTAACAGTAATAACCATACAATAAACACAACCATCAACACATATAATATAATCCACACAGTATAACCAATGAACAACAATGCGAAACAACAAGAATAGTAAACAAGTATTAACTCCCGTCCTTGGCATAAAGTCCAATATTGTTCGCCAATGTACAAGTCTCAACTGTAATAAATGTTCCATTATACTTAGTGACAACGTCTCGTTAAAAACGACGTGTCTCAAAATTACCCATATACTATGGCGGGTCACCCACGGCAGTAGC
Organism: Limonium bicolor; assembly: GCA_023374045.1. Lineage (NCBI taxonomy): Eukaryota > Viridiplantae > Streptophyta > Magnoliopsida > Caryophyllales > Plumbaginaceae > Limonium > Limonium bicolor. Next base: position 147,130,895 of record CM041777.1, read on the forward strand.
CACTCCAGCGGTAGAGTCTCCGACCAACGAACCGTCCTAGCTGGCGGGAAATTTTCTTGATACTTGCGGACCCGTACGCGGACATCCCGGTATCGTTGTTGTTATCACAGCGCGCACCAAGAGCCACATCCTCTTGACTTTGTTATGTTAAGTAATTACACCATCGCATCGCATTACCAATTTTACTAACACAGCAGATGAAATACCCCAAACCTTAGTATGTGGTTTAAACATTAAAATATGGTATATTAAGACTAAAAAGAGTCTTCGAAAATTAGTAAACAATTTAAACCATAGAAAACACAAATAAATGCCTTAAAGTCAATTAGGGCTAAAATGTGCTCTAAGCTTGGGATAAGCTTGGTTAAGACCTAGTGAGCTTACCAAGACCTTATTTATATACTAATGAACATTTAAACCAATTACCAAAGAAAACCAAGCTTGGAAACAAGTTAAAACACAAATGTGCTTTAAGGAGTCTTAAAGCACATTTTTGAAAAATTGTCTTGTAAATGAGTTTTTAATGGCTAAATGTCCATCATTACTCTTTAATTAATATGTTACTACTTAGTATCACATTTGGAAGTCTATATCAATGGGAAATCAAAAATTTCACATCTATGTGCCTTGTTTTAGTGAATAGTAACTAAAATAAGCAAGATTGTAACATATGTCATGTAAGTAATTTAATTGGTCAACAAAGACTAAAATACCCCTAGTTATATAATGGGGGCCGGTTTTCTTATAAGGATGAGTCATTCCCTTGTTAATTTGATAAGAAAGGAAAGTGATAAAGTAAACACTATTTACTTTACTACTTAAGTATCAAAACTAGTTAAGTCTTCTTCATTCTCTCATTTCTCTTGTTCCCACCGTCTCCTACCTTCCTTCTTTCTCTCATTTCCGATTTTTGCAACAGCACCACCACCATCATTCTTCATCTTCAATCACTTGTAATTCCTAGCTCACTTTGCCAAATCAAAAACTAAGGCCACCATTCTCTTTGTCTTCCCAAGCTCTTCAACTTCATCCTTTCAAAATCTCAAGAGCTCCATTTCGGTGCCAAGAGGAATCTCCATGGGAGGAGCTTGAGCTCACCTTTTCACATATTATTGTTCTCCTTTGCTTCTAGGTAAGGAAACTCAAATAAAAACTCCATTTCCTTCATGTGTTTATGTTGTCTGAAAATCACCATTAATGGTGCCCTTACCTTGCTTGTTTTAGCTTCATTTGAATCTTCCAAGGGCTAGGTGGAGTCCTCTCTTGCTACATATTCAAACTCTCTTTCATATCCAAGGTAAAACAACTATCTTAATGTTTTAAAACAATGTATAACCAGGGTTTTCAATGAGATGAAGCATAAAGCTTGTATACTCATTTTATCATTTGTATAATGTTTAGAAGTAGACAAGCAACTTAAAGCCTTGCCGATTTAGTCAAGGAAACAAGAAAGAAGTTATGAGGAAAAGAGGTAAATGTGCTAACCTAATGTGGTTTAAAGTCTTAGGAGAAATGAGCTTATGTTGCTTATTAAAATGATCTAAGGAGCCAATGGTGAATGACTTAGTAAAATGTTCTCAAGGAGACTAGTAAAAGGGCATATGTGTTGTTGAGTGTATTTGCAGGTCAAAGGCAAATATATTGTGGAAATTCAGTGTTTATGGTTTGTGCATCTTAAGGGCCTAAGAGCCATGCTATTTAAGGGCCTAAGTGCCATGCAATTTAAATTTGCACTATATTGTGATGTAGTGTTAAATGAGTGAAGTTTTGTGTACAAGAATGTTCTTGATGGATTTTGGTGTTCTTGAATGGTTAATGATGGAAACTTTGTGTTTTGGTGTAACAAGATTCTAGGAGAACCTATGTCGAAATTTAGATAATGTATAAGAAGCTTTAGGTGTTTAAAATGAGTTTTGGTAAGTTAGGAAGTGTTTAGAATGGTTAAGTGTTCTACTAGTGAAAGAAACATGCATTAAGGTATTTTAAGGTGTAAAAGGGACTTAAGCATTATTTTAGAGGATTTATAATGCAAATGAGTGCTTTGGGATATTCAAGATAATGGAGAGATTGTTTAGGACTTGTGCAATGTTGGTGAATAAGAAGAAGTGATGTGTTGCATGAAGGGGCTATAAGCTTGTAGAGATATTCAAGGAGTTGGTTAGGAAGAAAAGATGCTTGGGAGATGATGTTGTAGTGGTGAGAAAACATTTGGGAATAGTGGGAGTTATAGGTATGAAACACCACATAGGAACTTAGTGAAAAACATTACAAGTGTAAACCTTTTTATAAGAATTTGTGTAATGCTTGAGGAGGATTTTGATGAATGATTTAAGGAGTTTAATGGAGGTCTTAAGGTGTGTTAGAAGTGCCAAAATAAGGTTAGAACATACTAGGATATATGAGGTGAAGTTTGGAGTTAAATGGGCAATTAAAAACAAGGGTCTGGAGCAGACCGACCTTGGGGACCGGACCTGCAAGGTCGGTCGAGCCCAGTTTACCCTGCGAGAAATGGTCTCTGGAATGGACCGACCTTGGGGACCGGACTTTCAAGGTTGGTCGGGCATGGATTTTTAGTACGGATTGAGTCTCTGGAATAGACCGACCTTGGGACCGGACTTACAAGGTCGGTCATGCCTAAATTTTTGTACGCAAGTAACTCTCGGGAATCGACCGATCTTGCGACCGGACTTGCCAAGATCGGTGGGGTCTGAATTTTCAAAGGAAAGAAACTCTCGGGAATAGGCCGAACTTGCGACCGAACTTGCAAGGTCGGTCGGAGTGGAATTTTTATACGGTAATGTGCTCTGGAATGGACCGACCTTGTGTAAGGTCGGTCAGTAAGGTTGGTCGGACCAAAACTTGTAAAAAAAACAAACAAAGAGTAGTTTAAGTAGTTAACCCTAGGGGGTATAATGTAGGTAATCAAGGGTAAGTTTAGGCATTAAAACGTGTCATATAACCATGTTAAACACTTAGTAAATTTGAAGTTAAGTAAGTTAATTAACCGACATTCTTAATTATGTATAGGAGTGGCCTACGGTGAAAATCAATCGAAGCAAGGACCAAGGTATGGTTTTCTTGCAGTCTGTTGCCTACCGGTTTACACCGGCTTGTGTGTTGTTGTTTTTTTTGAGTGTTTGGTTATAAGACTTAACCATGTAATGAGTTTACAATTGTTTATACTATTGTGATGTTATGACGTAACTCATTTCCCTTGTGTGTGTCTAACATGACTTACCACTTGCTTGTGAATTGTTGTTAAGTTCCACTGTTGAACTTCTAACAAGTGCTAACTGGGGAGTGAGGAATCCGGTTGTCCGGTCATGCATGTAAGTTTAAGAGTAGATATCTGTATCAGATTCGACTCTTATGTTGTTAAGATTGTTCTCCTTTATTTGGCGTTCGATCTCCCGCTAGCTTCCTCCAAAGCTTACCTATTCTGACTTATGATCGGTTTAGTGGGAACATGTGTTTGTGTGGTGTGTTCGGGTCACAATATCCGAACCATCTGTGACTTAAGTTACTCGTTCGACTAACAGAACGGTAATGAGTGTGTGTAACAAGCTTAACATGAGAGTGAACCATTCTCTAGGCTTCTTATGTTGATTAACCTTCTTGGTTTGTTGTTGTGGGAAGTGTACCCATTATGTATGTGATGTTGTGCTATGCAATATTGTTGCTATGCTATATGTATATGTTATGTGTTAAAAGGAATGCCATGTCATCGTGACAATTAGTTGCGCGTATCCCAGTAGCCGATGGGCTGCGCGTTAACCATACCAGCCAAAGGTTGCTGACCCCCTCGGGGGCTCCATATTTTTACTACAGGATGAGGATCGAGGAAGCGGAATGGCTATAGATTCTAGGCTGCAGAATTACTTTTGGTTATTTGGATGTTGAGCCCGGGATGCACCTGTGCTCCCATGGCGTATAATTTGGTACTGTTCGTGTTACAGTGACGATCGTTACAGTTGACAGTGGAGTTTATGTGTACAGTTTTTAGTGACGGTTTGTATTAAATACTCGGTATGTTGGTTATGTATATATGGATGTTGTTACCTAATGCTCGGGAGTCTGATCATCAGACCGGTACACTTGTATTTATTCTGCCTTGTCAACCACGTGGGTGGTTGACGGCATTGTAGCACCGAATCGTTTAGTTACTGTTTAGTTGTTTTTCCGCTACGATTTCAGTTATTGTTAAGTGATTAGTAGGGGTGTTACAAAAAGTGATACTTCACTCTGATGACTAGAATACCAAGCTTAGGAATATACCGAGTTAGGAAACCTAACCACAGTTACCTAAGTGAGCAGTTATGGAAAGGTTAACCACTAACTAAGTGTGGAGATACCATGTTGTCGGGAAAACGTTACAACCGTGGGAACCGATAAGTGTGCAAGCACAATGCTAATGAATGTTCGTGTGAATTCAGATGTCAGGTAGACCACGAGGTCAAGGCCGCGGGCGCGGCATTGGTGATACTGGGAACCAGGGGGAGAACCCTACGGCACAAGTCATGGCCGATGCTGTAGCGGCCGCCGTAGCCCAGATGGTCCCACAACTTGTAGCTGCAATTCAGCAGGGGCAACAGCCCAAAGTTCAACCACCACCGCCACCGCCACGAGAGACCAACTGGGTCAAGGCGTTGGCAGATTTGACCCCCGTCGTTTCATAGGGAGACCGACCCACGTAAGCTGGAGGCGTACATCTCCGAGTTGGAGACCGCCTACGAGACCTTGGATGTGCCTGCTGGGGCCAAGGTCCGTCTTGCCGCTTACTACCTGAAGGGTTCGGCACAAAGTTGGTGGAAGCTTGTGAGAGAGGACCGGATGGCGGATCCTCAGTTTGGTTGGAGAGAGTATACGGCTCTGCTGCGAGCCAAATATTATCCTGTGCATGTGCAAGAGGCTAAGCGCCTAGAGCTGGATAGTCTGAGGCAGGGGGATAAGATGTCGGTCGATGACTACTACACTGCCTTCACCGGCCTTATCCACCTGTTACCGGACCTGGGGTACTCGAACCGGGTGCTGGTAAACCGTTTCTACAACGGTCTCAGCCACCGTCTTCGCTACGGGATGGGGCCAGCTGAGTATACTACCTTGCAGGTAATTAGAATACAGTGTGATGTGAATAAGTGTAGTCCATAAGTGAATATTAATGTGAGTTTATGAGTATGTTTTGCGGGGCATGACTGACATCCTAAATCCAGGAGTGCTATCATGCCGCTGCTAAGCTTGAGATTACCGTCCGATTGAGGGACGAGGAGAATGCGCACAAGCGCAAGGCCACGAGCGAGGGCCAGAGTCCGCAGGGGTACGGGGGAGGAAAGAAGAAGAAGAAGCCTTACCCCCAGCCCCAGAAGAGTCAGCACCAGGGTGACAAGGGCCAAGCCCAGACCACCACAGCTGAGGAGCCGCTGAAGCTCACGTATGCATATGCGGCGAAACCCCTACGCTCTTACCCGCCTAAGGGTAATTATTTAACCATGTGTGTCAAGTTGAAGTGTATGTTGTTAAGTTATGAAGTAAGTATTGATTGTGTACTGTGATAGCAGCTAGCACGGGTTCTGGACCGGAGCGCCACTACTACTGTAAGTGGTGTAACGGAGACCACCCCGGCAAAGACTGCAAGGGAAATGACGTGCAGTGTCGCTACTGCGAGAAGTGGGGTCACCGCGACTATGAGTGTTACCGGAACCCCAACATCAGAGTCAGCAAGTCCAAGGGGCAAGGAAGGGTAAGGCCACAGCGACCATCGATGGCCCGAAGTCGGCTAACCAGCCACCTACAGATCAGAGGAACACTGATTCCCAGAAGGGGAAAGGGTCGGGACCTAGCAAGGCCGCCCTGCATATGGTGGACCGGTTTGAGGCGCCAGGGCCCTCTACTAGACCAGGTACCGCCTAAACTGTTGAGTGAAATAAGTGATTGCATACCGCATTTCATGCATGTGTGTTAGTGAGTCTAAGTGTACTACCATGTGAGTAATAATTAAAGTATAATGTGAAAGTCACCTAATTAGATAATTCTAAACTTAAAGGAGCCTTCAATATTTGTTATCCAATCCCACCCACACCAAACCCTGAAGAAACCACCATCAACATCACCGACTTTCCTATGGATCAATGTCAGGTCATCCAACCAGGTATGATACTCTTAAATGGATACCTGACACCGGAAGCACAAATCCACATTATCCGACGATGCGACGAACTGGGAGCAGCACCCGGAGGTTTCTACACGCCCGAATACCCGAGTGGATCGAGAATGAAATTGAAGATGATGTGCATGGGTAAGGACTGGAACCCTTACACCAAGACATATCAAGAGGTGCGAGCTGAAGATGGAGCAATTGTACCAAGTATACCTGAGGAGTTCCTTGCGGTCGTTAACCACGCCGTGGAAATTGCTCAGCAAGTTGAAACGGATTCAATTCCAAGTGTTAAAGCAGATTTATGTATTGTGAACTTCTACCAGAAAGGTGGACGGTTGGGTTAACACCAAGATAAGGACGAGTCACCCGAGTCTCTAAGTAAGGGAGTACCCGTGGTGTCTTGGTCCATTGGTGATACCGCAGTGTTTATATATGGCGAGCAGAAGCGTGCTGATCTCGCAAAGAAGTTAGTGTTGAAATCAGGAGATGTACTAATCATGGGTGGGCAGTCAAGGATGCTATATCATGGCATCAGGAAGATCAAACTGAATACCGCACCATCGGCAGTGATCAATGCCACACACATGAAACCCGGACATTTGAATTTGACCTTCAGGCAGTTTCAAAGCCTTGTATAAGTATGTAATGTGTTAAGCCAGTTGTATGTTAGGAATACTATATCTAGCTAAGTTACAATGTAAACGACTTATGATGTGAAGGGAGTGTTAATGAATAAAGTGGAGTTGCTTGAAGTATGTCAACCGTGTTATCATCAAATACTTATTAGTTTGCCAATGAATTAGGCTGTGCACTCGGAACGGGAGGTATACTGAGTGTCTGCAATGAGGCAGAAGCCGGCAAGAGCGGCACAATCCTCACCGGTACCTTTCCAGTCAATGGCATGGACGCTTCGATCTTGTTTGACTCCGGAGCCTCACATACATTTATTTCGCTATCTTTTGCGAAGAGGCTGGGGTTAGATGGTGAAGAGATGCCACACTTTCTAGTCACTCTCCCGTCGAAAGAGCGGATCAGGTGTACCCGCTACCACCGAGATGTTGTTGTACGAATCAGAGATGAAGAGTTTCCGATCGACTTGATCGAGTTCGACGGACTTGGTTTTGATGTGATTGTCGGGATGAACTGGTTGGAGCGGTACAAGGGCAGAATCCTGTGTGCCGAGCATCGTCTGCTTCTTCGGAGTCCGTCTGGGGTTACTATATCTTACCGCCAGAGGCCCAGGGAGCCTTCGACTCAGATCATCACCGCTATGGCCACGTATCGTGAATTACGACGAGGGAATGATGTATACCTCTGCTATGTCCAGGACATAGAGAGAGACCCAGAGTTTAGCCCAGATGTGCCGGTAGTGTCGGAGTTTCCTGATGTATTTCCTAAGGAACTGCCGGGCATGCCGCCAGCACGGGAAGTTGAGTTTGAAATTGATTTGGTTCCGGGCACCGGACCAATTGCGAAGGCGCCCTATCGTATGGCTCCAGCAGAAATGACAGAGCTCAAGGAGCAGTTGAGAGACCTACTCGACAAGGGATTTATCGTCCTAGCGTTTCACCATGGGGAGCGCCGGTCCTCTTCGTGAAGAAGAAGGACGGTAGTCTCCGCCTGTGTATTGACTATCGAGAGCTGAATGTAGTTACGGTGAAGAACCGTTATCCTTTACCACGCATCGACGACTTATTTGATCAGCTGAGAGGAGCATCAGTGTTCTCCAAGATAGATTTACGATCAGGATACCATCAGATTGCCATCCGTGAGTGTGACATTGAGAAGACCGCATTCAGAACCAGATATGGACATTATGAGTTTACGGTTATGCCGTTTGGTCTATCCAATGCACCAGCTAAGTTCATGGACTTAATGAACCGCTTGTTCCAAGATCAGTTGGACAAGTCAGTGGTAGTCTTCATCGACGATATTCTTGTGTACTCGAAATCGAGAGGTGAGCATGAAAGCCACCTGAGAAATGTGTTACAAACATTGAGAAAGAATCAGTTGTATGCGAATTTTCTAAGTGTGAATTTTGGTTAGACCAAGTAACCTTTCTTGGTCATGTGATTTCTGAGGCCGGGATCGCTGTTGATCCGGCAAAGATTGATGCAGTGCGCACCTGGCCTAGACCGAAGACAGTTACCGATATCAGGAGCTTCTCCAGTGTCTTGAAGCCGATGACTTCCTTGATGAAGAAGGATGCACCATTCGAGTGGACACTCGACTGTGAGAGTTCTTTCCAGAGTCTCAAGGATGCTCTGACATCTGCACCAGTCCTGACTATACTAGACGGTCCTGATGGTTTTGAGGTCTATTGCGACGCATCAGGCAGGGGTATGGGTTGTGTGTTGATGCAACACGGGAAGGTCATAGCATACGCCTCCCGATAGCTAAAGAAGCATGAAGAGAACTACCCTACCCATGATTTAGAACTGGGTGCCATTGTCTTCGCATTGAAGATATGGCGACATTACTTGTATGGGGTAAGTGTGACAATTTATTCTGACCACAAAAGTTTAAAATACTTGTTCACTCAGAAGGAGTTGAACATGAGACAAAGAAGGTGGGTTGAGTTTCTAAACGACTACGACATTAATCTACAGTATAAAGAGGGTAAGGCAAATGTGGTAGCTGACGCATTGAGTCGCCGAGCACACTCTCTTCATTCGCTAGTCTCTCATTCTAGCTTGGTTGAAGAGGTGCGGAGTGCTCAGATGACGGATCAGTATATGTTAGAGATCAGGCAGAAGCTTATTGATGGCACATTCGAGGGTTAGAAGTACGACTTCCGACTCCACGATGATGACCTGATTAGGCTTAATGGCCGACTGTGTATTCCGAGGAGTAGCGCTGAGCTGAAGGAGCGCATACTAAGTGAATCCCACTGTTCTACGACTTTGATTCACCCTGGAGCTTCAAAGATGTACAAGGGTATGAAACGTTATTTTTGGTGGACTAGAATGAAAAAGGATGTGAATGATTATGTATTGAGGTGTCTCACTTGCCAGAAGGTCAAGTTTGAGCACCGATGGCCTGGTGGTATGGTACAGCCAATGCCAGTGTCTGAGTGGAAGTTCCATGACATTTCTATGGACTTCGTAGTAGGGCTTCCGCCTACAAGGGGAGGTCTGAATATGATTTGGGTTGTTGTAGACCGACTGACCAAGGTGGCTCGATTCATACCGATGAAGGACACCTGGAAAGTCGCAAAACTAGCAGAGCTCTTCGACAGAGAGATTGTAAGACATCATGGGGTACCGAAAACAATTGTGTCTGACAGGGATACCAGATTCCTCTCAAGGTATTGGAAATCCACACGGGAAGCACTTGGTACCGAGCTGAAGCTAAGTACAGCGTTCCACCCACAGACTGAAGGTCAGAGTGAGCGCACCATCCAGACACTTGAGGATATGTTACGTGCATGTGCACTTGATTTTCAGACCAGCTGGATTGATAAGTTACATATAATCGAGTTTAGTTACAACAATAGTTACCATGCTTCGATCAAGATGTCTCCCTTCCAGGCTCTGTACGGTAGACCATGCCGCACGCCATTATGCTGGGATGAGTCGAGTGAGACGGTCATTATAGGACCAGAGTATCTGGAGCAAGTTCAAGCAGAAGTACGCCAAATCCGGGCTAACATGAAGGCAGCTCAAGATAGGCAGAAATCATACGCCGATTTGCGCATATGTTACCTGGAGTTCGCCGTGGGCGATCAGGTATTTCTTAGGGTATCCCCCATGAAGGGAGTATTTCGTTTTGGCCAGAAAGGCAAATTGAGCCCAAAATATGTGGGGCCTTATGTTGTGACGGAGCGGATCGGCCCGGTAGCTTACAGACTAGATTTACCCGCCGAGCTGGGCAAGGTACATGATGTATTTCATGTGTCCCAGTTGAAGAAATATATGTCTCATCCGTCTCATGTGCTTCAGCCTGAAAGGCTAACCTTAGAGCCGACCATGCGATCAGTGGAGACTCCAGTACGGATTCTGGATACTAAGACTCGAGACACTCGCCATAAGTCTGTGAGACTGGTGAAGGTTCTCTGGTCGAACCAGGACGTTGAGGAGGCCACTTGGGAGCTGGAAGATAAGATGAAGGCGAAGTACCCGTCATTGTTTACTTCTTAGTATTTGTATGTATAGGGTACGGGGCGTACCCCTATTTTAAGGGGGTAGAGGCGTTTCGGTTATGTGTGTATGACGTGTATTTAAATACATCGTCTATGTTATGTTGTTATGTTACAGACCGTTGTGTCTGAATGATGTTGTTGTATGGACCTTGTGTCCGATGTTATGTAAGTATGACCGTTGTGTCTGAATAATGTTGTTGTATGGACCTTGTGTCCGATGTTATGTAAGTATGTTGTCAATGTTGTTATGGAAGTATTATTTATATGTATTCTCGTGTTCTAATATTTAGGATATGTGAAAGTATGAACTTTGAGGACAAAGTTCTTTTAAGGGGGGTAGATTGAAATACCCCAAACCTTAGTATGTGGTTTAAACATTAAAATATGGTATATTAAGACTAAAAAGAGTCTTCGAAACATTAGTAAACAATTTAAACCATAGAAAACACAAATAAATGCCTTAAAGTCAATTAGGGCTAAAATGTGCTCTAAGCTTGGGATAAGCTTGGTTAAGACCTAGTGAGCTTACCAAGACCTTATTTATATACTAATGAACATATTAGACCAATTAACAAAGAAAACCAAGCTTGGAAACAAGTTAAAACACAAAATATGCTTTAAGGAGCCTTAAAGCACATTTTCGAAAAAATTGTCTTGTAAATGAGTTTTGAATGGCTAAATGTCCATCATTACTCTTTAATTAATATGTGTACTACTTAGTATCACATTTGGAAGTCTATATCAATGGGAAATCAAAAATTTCACATCTATGTGCCTTGTTTTAGTGAATAGTAACTATTATAAGCTAGTTTGTAACATATGTTATTATAAGTAATTTAATTGGTCAACTAAGACCAAAACACCCCTAAGTAACTAAAGGGGGCCGGTTTTCATGGTGTGAGTCACCACCCTTGCTAGCACTTATCAAGTAAATACATAAAGGATAAAGCAAGTTACTATTTGCTTTTAACAAACAAAAATCTAAAACTAGCTACTTACCTTCTCATTCTCTCATTTCTTTTGTTCCCACGGTTAGCCATCTTCTTCCTCCTCCCTCCATCGGTTTGCTACAGCCATATACCATTCTCCATCTTGGAATGCTTGTAACTCATGACTCCATGCTCCAAATTCAATTTCAAGACCACCTTTGTCTTAGTTGAGTCAAGCTCTTTAATTCTATCTTTTCAAATCTTCAAAGGCCTCATTCCGGTGCCATGGAGATTCACCATTGATGGAGCTTGAGCTCACCGTTTCATGCCTTGACATTCTCCTTTGCTTCAAGGTAAGGAAAATCAAAGAAAAACAACATTCCCTCTTGTTTTTGTGTAACCGAGAATCACCTTTGATGGTTGTCTTCTCTTGTTCTTTCATAGCTCCATTTCAATCTTCAAGGGACAAGGAGGAGTCCTCTCTTGTTACATATTCAAGTTCTCTTTCAATTCAAAGGTAAACATCATTTTAGTTATTAAAACACTTATGTTAAACTAGGGTTTGTATATGAGTTTAAGTGTGAATTCTTAAGCTCATTACCCTTATATGTATATTGAATAGAAAGTTGACAAGTGATCAAACTCCTTACTGATTTCGGTAAAGGAAACAAGAAAGAAGTTTGTGAGGAAAGAGGTAAACAAACTATCTCAATGTAGTTTGAAATACCTAAGGAGCCAATGGTGAATGACCTAGTAAAATGCTCTCAAGGAAACTATTAAAGGGCATATATGTGTTGTTGTATGTAATTGCATGTCAAAGGCATTATTTTATGTGGGAAAATTCAGTGTTTAAGGTTTATGCAATTTAAGGGCCTAAGAGCCATGTTGTTTAAGGGCCTAAGTGCCAAGCAATTTAAGTTTATGCACTATATTGTGATGTAGTGTGAATTTGGTGAAGTGTTGTGTTTGAGAATACTCTTGATGGATTTTAGGTGTTCTTGAATGAAATAAGGTAAAAACCTAAGTGTTTGGATGTGAGAATATACAAGAGAAGCTATGGTAAAATTTGGAAAATGTATAAGAAGTTCTAAGTGTTTTAAATAAGTTTTGGTGAACTAGGAAGTGTTAAAGGTGATTTAGAGTGATACAAGGATTTAGGTATTATCTCGGAAGTTCTAGGAATTCAATGTGTGTTTTTGAGGATGTATTAAAGTCTTGGAGAAGTTTGTTTAAGGTTTAGGAATGTTAATGTACAAGGAGGAAATGATGTTTAGGTAAGATGTTCAAGGAGTTGTTTAGGAAGAAAAGATGCTTGGGAGATGATGTTGTAGTGGTGAGGAAACATTATTGGCATGGTGGTTATCATAGGTATGAAACACCACCAAGAAAACCAAGGAGAAAATATCATAAGTGTTAGGAATTTTGGTATGAAATGAGTTTTATAGATGTTATGTGAAGGGTTAAATGTGTCAAATGATGTTAGAACACATTAGGAGGCTTGAGGAAAACTTTGGAGAAAGTTTGACAAGTTTTGGACAATTTCTGATGTTGTCCGACCCAATGGTCCGACCCAGGGTGGGTCGGACAGCCCCAGTTAATTCAACCGTTGGAGTTTCTGGAATGGTCCGACCCAGAGGTCTTGGGTCGGACATGGGTCGGACGGGAGAATTAAAAGACGGGAAAAAGTTTCTGGAATGGTCCGACCCAGTTGTGGGTCGGACGGTGGGTCGGACGGGCCAAAATATGTAAAAAAAAAACAAACAAACTAAGTGTGGTTCAAGTAGTAAACCCTAGTGAGTTATAATGACAATTTAGTGGGGCAAAAGTTGTATTAAATGTAAAAGTAAAACAAGTTAAAATGTGAAGTTATTTAACTAAGTTAACGGGGATAAGTTATGAGCATTAGACTTTAAACACTCATGTTACCCCGATGTTAATAAAAGTACATGTAATGTTATCAGTTGTTCGAGAATTGCTCGAGGAACATAAGTGGACATGATAGAGTGGACTCCGGTGACAGGTATGGTTTTCTTGCAACCTGTGTCCTACCGGATTACACCGGCTTGTATGCCAATGTGTTTTTCTGTATGTTTGCCACGTTACAAGATAAATCATGAAATGAGTTTACAGTCGTTTTGTTGTTGTGTGTTTACGTGCCGATACCGGTAACCTCGAATGTGCATGAAGGGCTAGTTAACCACTATTAGGTAAACGTAAGAGAACGGTATCCGGTGATAACGTTTCCGACCTAAGGAACGTTCTAACCACGGCTATGCGTGAGTTAGTCATGTGTTTGTGTGTGATGTTTGTGTGTGAATGTATGACTCTCCCTTCCCTTGTGTGTGTGTCTAACAAGACTTAACCCAATGTTTGTGATTATTTATTAAGTTCAATGTTGAACTTCTAACAAGTGCTAACGGGGAAGTGAGGAGTCCGGTCTGTTCCGGCCACGCGTGTGAGTATGGGGGTCGTTGTCATATCAGGTTCGATCCTCTCTGTATGTTATGGTTGTTTTCCAATTTGGTTTCCAACCTTCCCTTTAGCTTAACCAAGGCTATTTACTGACTCACTCGGGCCACAGGGGCATACTATGTTTATGTTTGTTCGGTGTGCTTGGATCACTATATCCGAGACACCTTGTGTTAAGTTATCCGTTCATTTAACGAGACGGTAACGAGTTATGTAACGAGCTTATCATGAGACTGGCAACATTCTCTAGGCTACAAGTGAACTGACTATGTTTGGGCCGGTTCGTAAAGGGAACCGTTCCCGTTATGTTATGTATTGTTGTTGTGCTGCAATTCTTGTTGCGATGTGATGTGATATGTTGTTAAGATGTGGAGTATGTGGATTATGGATATGAATTCCAGTTTATTGTAAGAGGCGTTTAAGGATAACCCGATTGGTGGGTATGTGTCATCTATTAAGGAAATAGCTCCGTTAAAGGAGAAACACTCTAGGGATTAAAGGTCACAACGAGTGATTTGTTAAGTGTAGTTGAATTGGCTGTTTAATGAGCCATTGTTGTGCAGTGTAATGTGTTGTGTATTTGTAGTTTACATGCATGATTCTGATATAATCAACTGCATGCTAAGACGACAAATAGTTGTGCGTGGCCCGGTAGCATGCGGGCTGCAGGATTACCATACCAGCAAAGGTGCTGAGCCCCTGGGGGGCCACCCTTTCTCTACTTTTCCTATTTGCAGGTACAAGGAGCTGGAAGCCGTTCGAGAGTAGGACGGGGTAGTCGTTGTACATGGGTAGCCATTTAAATTGTGTATATATTGTATGTGTAGTAAGACCGAAATTGTTATCGGCATCAGTTGGTAAATACTCGGTACAGTTGGATTGTATATGTATTTTTGGTTGTGGTTATTGGAAAGAGATAGTAGTGTGTTGTCGCTCGGGAATCAAGTCCATCAGACCGATACAGTGTATAGGTATATGTATTAGCCTTGTTAGCCACGTGGGTGGTTAACGGCGTGTAACACCATTGAGTTAAGTAATGTGAAGAGTTCAGTTTTCCGCTGCTATTTTGTTGTTCAGTGTATGGTTGTAGTTGGGGTGTTACAGATCGTGAATAAGGAAGGATGAAGGAGAAAGGAAGAAAAGAAAATGGAATAAATTAGGTTAAGCTTTTCTGGTTTCCAATTTACTTTCCTACCTCTTAATTACTAATATATCTCCCATAATTAAATAAAGTCTGCATTATCACTATTTTCAATGTCCACTAATAAAACATAAAACTAGAATAAAGTATTAACAATGTAGTTAGGTTAATAATAAGAGCCCTTTATAATAATACTAATATACCAATGTAAGTAGTAATTAAATAATTATCAAATATTAGCTGAATAGTAAGTTAACTAAGTCTTTGTAACACCCCGGATATTATCAAAATATAAACTATTACAACTTGAGAAAATAACGCTGCAAACGAAAAGTAAAACGGAAGCCTAACAAGTCTTAAAACTGAAAATAGTGACCTATTTGACCTTATGTCATGGAAGTTCGGACAAGGTTCGAAACTCAAAACTTATATGTCCGAACTTGTGTTCGAACTTGGAAGTTCAGACACAAGTCAAATCCAAAAATTAGAGTTGTCCGGACTATTATCTGAACTTGGAAGTTCGGACGCAAGTCCGATAAATTTCCTTACGCGGGTCCAGACATGCATCCGGGCATGGAAGTCCGGACTCGTCCTCGCATGTTGTCCGGATACAGCAGTAAGAAGAAAAGCCAGTTTATTCTCGGGGCCTGTTTGGACTTACACATCAAGACGGATGTACGGACAGAGCCAAAGTCCCAAAACCAGTACCAAAATTTCCATATATAACATATCTTTGTTTGATAATAATAAATGCAATTCAAGAACGGAAAACCTTATAGAAGATGTCCAACAATAGAACCAACCTATCAATTGATCACAGCTGAGTATAAAATCAAATCTGAGGTATTGAAAACAAGTTAATTAACCACTAATCAACACTTTAAAATAGAAAGTTTCTTTTCCGAAACATAAATATACGCATTCTTGTTTTATCAAGTATATATGTCCGAATCTTTCAAAAAGTTTGTATATTAATAAAATAGCTACTATAACAAAAATATGTTTGATTAGTAAAATATCAAAATTATCAAACCATAACAAATAAAACAATAATTATAATCAATAACACTGCAAGACGATAAGTATAAATATTGAGTTAACAACTAAAATAAAAGGTAATTACGATGTATATGAATAGTATATATATTTTAAGGGTATTTCAGCTACTTACTAAGGTTAACAGCCAGAGTCTTATTTAAAGCTCCACTAATCTGGCTAATTATCTTGGTACTCCTGATAATGGACTAAAATTCTATGATAAGACTGGTTTCCTTCCCTTGACTTTGTTTCCGCTGAAACTGCCCATGCCTTCTTTTCCCCAATTAGTCGCATAAGGTATTCTATTGAGCGCCACTCTCTGTCTACCATCCACCAAATGCTCCACACCATAATCATCACCTAAATCTTAGAAAAGAGGGCAACCATTATGTTTGACCTATGGATCTAGCCTTGATGTACTGCAAACGGTTAAATTGATGTATTAAAAGCTAAGAGATATTCCTAGAAGATAACAAATCAACAGACTGTCGGGTTGCAAAAAATCCCGGTCGTAGTA
The DNA here is from genome assembly GCA_023374045.1 of Limonium bicolor. Classification (NCBI taxonomy): domain Eukaryota; kingdom Viridiplantae; phylum Streptophyta; class Magnoliopsida; order Caryophyllales; family Plumbaginaceae; genus Limonium; species Limonium bicolor. The sequence goes on from CM041777.1 coordinate 147,147,284, forward strand.
TACCACGGTTAGAAACCGTGCAGAAAATGTTTTTTACCACGGTTATTTTGTCTATATACCACGGTTAGAAACCGTGGTTTATACTCGCGTGGTATATCGGAAAATTGCAATAAACCACGGTTTGAAACCGTCGTTTAAAAGACGGATTATAAACCACGGTTCCGCTAAAACTGTCGTTTAAAGCCCATTGTGTCGCGGGAATCAGACAACTTATACGACGGTTGCGACAAAAACCGTGGTATATAATGTCGTTCCATTGAGTTTTATACGACGGTTGGGACAAAAACCGTGGTATAAAATGTATATTATACGACGGTTTTCTACTAAACCATGGTTTATACTCGTCGTTCCATTGAGTTTTAAACCACGGTTTTAAGTGAACCGTGGTTTTTTTCTTTTTTTTAGTTTTTTTTTTGTTTTTTTAGCCTCTACCACATATGTTTTCTAACACAACCCAATTTACAATCGCATATACAACCTGTACAGGGCATCCAACTGGTATTGCCCTTTGATAACCAACCACACTATGTGACCATAAACCAAGTTGCCAGTTTGAATTGCAACATTGAAAACGAATTGCAAACAAACCCATTCAAACTTTCAAAAATAAGAGAGAGTTGAACTTTACAAACTTTGAGAGTCAACGTTGCTTCAGCAAAAACAAAAGTCTAAGTCTAACTACACTAGGATAAGATCTAAGAAACGCTCAAGTAATTTTTACACCAAAACTACGATAAATGATCTCTTACAAAGTCGAGATCCCCTTTGGAATACGTGCTCCCTGCTTTTGTGAAATAAGAAACGATCTGTCCATAAAAAGAAACTGATCATCATTAGTACACAAATTTATTTAAAATGCAATAACTTTAACTAAAACTTTGATTGGTATGGGTTACCTTGTCATCATCATTAAGCGTGTCAATATTTTGTACAATCTCGAACATGTACCGCATCACATAATAGCCACAGCTTTGTGAATCAGGCTGTTGAGGACACTGTCATCACACCATCCATGGATTACCAACTTTAGATAGATCAAAAAATTAAACATTTAACTTTAATACAAAAATGCATAAATTAAATGATTACTTACACGTATGTATTGGAAGTCCAAGATGGAGAATGGTTTCTTTTCATCACTTAAACCAAGCTTATGGCCCCTGCATAAATACAGCATTTTAAAATGAAGCCATTTATTGTCAATAATCTAGGACAAGCTTAAAATAAATACAGAATGCATTAAAATTTTGAATATTCACTCCTTCAAATATTTCTCTACAGCGATCTCTCGAAGGTCATCAGGGCCGCCCAATGGGTCTAGTATCAACAAGCATGAGGTGTCGATACACAACACCATCAACATCCAATGATTGCTGCCACAGATAAAACAAAAATGTTTTGTAGAACAATATTTTTAATTATCACAATTAGGAAGCAAAAAATTCCAGTTATTGTGTACTTACATCTGATGATATGGGATCAGCAAATATTTGCTTCTTCTTCGCACCGCAGTACAAAATCCCTGCCTCACGTGCTCTGCACATCCTTGCTCATCCAATGCGGCCTGATTTGCTGACATCAATTGCGGACACAAGAAAGAGAGAGGGCAAATAATCTCTTGCTCGCTAGCAGTCTACTAGTAAACACCTAAACAACATTTTTTCATAAGATATGTTAAATAGCTTAAAAAATGAAAGATAATGTAATAATTTAAAAGATACTTACACACAATAGGCCTGAATCACAGAGATGTTAAGCAGGTCTCCCATCAAAAATTCTCTTAGATCGCTCACGGTAATCATCAGATCTCTGGGCTCAGGGGAGTGGAAAACATGCTTAGACACTTTCATGTTGAAGTTGGTGACAGACTGCGGCCTCGTCATGAAAAAGTCATACAACATTTTTTATTTGACTGTCAACTTCTTCAGATACTTGGGTGTCAGAATGGGGGATCTCCTAGGAGTCATATCAAAAGGTTTCACCACTTCCTTTCTCACACTTTGACTCTCCTCATTTGATTTCACAACTTCCTTCCCCTTATCCACTTTCCTCTTCTTAACCGGTCTTAATTCCTTATCAATCTAATAGTATACAAAATTTAAATAATAAACATATCAGTCAACAGTCAAGTTAAAGACTAAACAGTAAGCATGTAATTAAATAGTTTACCTTTTCACTGACATCAATGAGAGAATATGGCCATAGAACAACTGAAGATTGTGCTTGACCTATTTTACTCCACTGATTCCACTCCAACGGAAGTGGAGAGTCCTCATGACCTCGCACAATATCGTCTACCATCACACGAGCGTGGAGAGGTGGGATGACCTTGAAATGTACTACAGTGTTCGGTCCGGTCTGTAAAACCCGACCGAATGCAACATGCACAGTCCCATAATTCAACACTTGAAACAGATGACATGATTTAGCCACCTACATCAACTCACAACAGTAAGCAAGCTAATAAAATTATATTGTTTTAAAAGTAATGTTAAAATAACTAAGGAGGAAAAAAGAACAAACTGAAAGGTTTTGATAAGGAAATGTGTCTCTGGTAGGAGAAGAAGGTGCAGGATGATCGACCATCGGAGTATCCGCCGTCGTGGTAGGAGCAGACGTCGGTGTAGGATCATCATCGACAGTATCCGCCGTCGTGGTAGGAGCAGACGTCGGTCTAGCAGTAGGTGCCGGTGTAGGAGACGCGGCCATTATCGATGTATCCGCCGTCGCGGTAGGAGCAGACACCGGTGTAGGAGTAGGTGTCGGTGTAGGAGCATACACCTGGCCCAATACTAAAGCCTCAAGTCTTCGCAGGCGCTCCTCGTAGGCTTGACGCTCCTCAGCGTGACGTCTTTCCGACTCCTTCAACCGGTCAGCGTGACGTCTTTCCGACTACTCTAACCGGTCATGCACCCGTTCATCCACCATTCTCTCTATCATTTCAGCCTGTGGTACTCTCGATCGAGACGTAGGAAACACGTCTTTTTGGTGAACTTCCCCTCCAAGCCCCCGCACTCGCCCTGGATGATCCTTTTGCCCAAGGGCCTTATTCAGTGGATCATCCTGAGACGGAGGGGCCGGAACCATCTCCCATCGCTCAGTAGATCCAGACTATTTTAAATTAACAAAAATATTAGAAATGAACTTACTAATTAGTAAACAACAACTTTTAAATATATATACTTACAATATTTGAAGCCAACTCAGCAGTCTCGCTCTGCGGGAACACATATACTCCCTCGTCATTTTTCTTCATGCGACCCAGCATCAATGTCTGCACCCTACTTGCATCGTCAACATCATCAATAACTGATTGAGTGCCGTCTTCATTAGTTTTCGTCAGTAAGCCCTCGCTCTTCCACTTCTCCAACCACCCCGTATATCCAGCTCGCCCCATGAAGTGCTTATATATATTCTTCGCCCGGTTACGTCTCGCTTGTTCTTGACGTAACGGTTACAAAATTTGTATATTTGTAAGTTATACATAATAAAAAAAATATTTGTTAAATTTTATTCCTTAATAATTAAGAATAATTTAAAAGTACCTTAAACTCTTCAATCTGGCGATGGTCGTAGAATATCTTCCAGTCCTCCTCCGTGATCATAACCATCATACACTACCCACGGCGGTGATCTCTTGAGCCTGGTTTGGTAATCCAGCCATCTACCAACCGATGCTTGAACTGTCGCAGTGATGTCGCTAGAAGTGATTCAATCTTCGTCCGAAGTTCATCCGCGACTTGTACTTCTTCTGCACCATCTGCCACATGATGTCTTTGTCTGCCTTTTCTTGATCTTTCCAATCCTTATTAATCGAGCAATGGGATTTTACCATCAATCCCAAGTAGGAAGCAAACTGCTGCTTCGACCCACCACGATGTCGGAGGTACTTGTCCCAGATCAAATCGATGGGAGAATCTTCTTCCTTCAACCCACGGGTCGGTCCACGTCCCTTCCGGGGTTCTGCGAAGTAGATGCAGCTGGTGGTTCTTCAGTAGGGACGTCATCGTCAATATCATCCACCCCAACAGTAAGTCCTCTTCGACTCTATCGTCAGGATCCATAATCTGAAAAATAATCAACAATTAACAAGGTTAATACGAACATCTACTGAATCAAATATTGAAACATGACAAAAATGAAATAATATAATATTGTCAACCAAACTTACAAAATAACATTTCATCGTTCAATCCACAATCCTTCATTGTGGTCGGACCTTCGATATTCAAAATTAGTTACATTATCTACCTCCATCGGCAACCGAATAGGTACATCTGTTTCATCTTCACAGTCGTATTCATCCTCATCAACAATATTATCAATCCCAACTATCGATCTTTTACTCTGCATTACAATAGACCATCTGGGATTACTGATCACGACAGTAGAATACTTGTTTTGCCTTTGATGCAACAATAAAGGGTTCATCAGTAGGAGCCGCTGTCGTTAAATCAACTAGCTTCATACCATGATCCTCCTCACGATATCCCTGTTTGTTGTCCACCCATTTGCAACGAAATACGCAAGTTTCATAACTAGTGTAATTCAAGACCCAAATATCCTCAATAACACCATAATATTCGTTCTTCAGTGTATTACGACTTGTTCCTGTGAAAATGTCTTGTGAAGCGATAAGATGCACACCACTGTTCTGGTTTGTCGATTTACAATCTTGACGTGCAGTGTAAAAAGAAAATCCATTTACATCATATCCTTCATAAGACAACACATCGAGATTTGGACCAAGTGCCAACAATGGATCATTTCATCCACGTTCCTTGAATCTTCATACAACACCTTCTGTCTGAACCACTTAACAAATGTTGCATTCTGCTCTTTTTTTAATTTGGCATTACTCATCGTTGGGTGTTTTGTTTTGAGGTAGGCTAGGTGTGCATCGAAATACGGTTCAACAACTTCAGAATGATTCAACACAACCAGATGTGCCTTGTTCAATGTATCAATATCAACTCTGCATAATTTTTTCCCACAGGTACCAACCCCTTTAAGCCTGCCATCATGTCTTGCTTTCGGTAATCCAATAACATCAACACCGTGTAAGTAATGAGTGCAGAAGTCAACTACTTCCTCTGTTACTGTCCCTTCAATTATGCTTCCCTCTGGACGCCGACGGTTTTTCATTTTCTTTTTCAGTATACCCATATATCTCTCAAACGGATACATGTATCGAAGGTATAACGGACCACAATGTTTGATCTCTCTAACAAGATGAACAAGTAGATGCACCATAATATCAAAAAACGAAGGAGGAAAATACATTTCCAACTGACACATGGTGATCACAAGGTCATTCTGTAGTTTATCCAGCGTCTCCACATCAAGCACTTTACACGAAATTCCTTTGAAGAAAACACATAAATTTGTAATAGTTTTCCTGACATCAGCTGGAAGGATTCCACGGAGAGCAACCGGAAGTAAGTGCTGCATCAGCACATGATAGTCGTGAGACTTCATCCCTACCAATTTAAGATCAGACATTGATACCAAACTTGATATGTTCGATGAGTAACCGGATGGCACTTTAATATGACGAAGAGAACTACAAAAACTTATTTTCTCTTCTTTGGATAATGTATGACAAGCGGGAGGCAAGAATGTTCTTTTCCCTCTTTGTTGTGGCGCGAGTTCTTCTCGTATACCCAATTCAACCAGATCTTTTCTACCCTTTAAATGGTCTTTTGTCTTTCCTTTCACGTTTAGTAGTGTCGCAGATACACTTTCACCAATGTTTTTCTCCACGTGCATAGCATCAATGCAATGTCTCACCTCTAAATGTTGCCAATATTCAAGTTCCCAAAATATTGATTTTTTCTTCCAGATGCTCTTTTCAGTGGCTTTAATTGGTGGACCGAAGTTGTTCACAACATTCTTCAACTGATTGTAAGTCTCAGCAGCAGATAGTGGTGGTCGAGCGACTGCATGATCCGTTTTTCCATCAAACTCTTTTGTCATCTTACGGTATTTGTGCCCTTTAGGAGGAATTTCCGATGGCCCATGTACACATTTTTTCCACTGTGTTTTAACCGTATACTGCAAGTTCTATCTCCACATATAGGGCACGCTAGAGCTCCTTTAATTGTGTATCCCGAGAGGTTACCGTATGCAGGGAAATCATTGATCGTACAAAACAACATAGCCCGGAGCGTGAAGTTTTCCATACCATATGAATCATACACCGCACCTTCATTCCACAACAATTTTAAATCGTCAATAAGTGGTTGCAAAAACACATCAATTTTGTTTCCCGGTTGTTTTGGACCCGATATCAACAGAGAGAGGAGAATATGTCTGGGTTTCATACACAACCATGGCGGCAGATTGTATATTGTCAATAAAACAGGCCAAGTACTGTGTATACTGCTCAAAGTGCCATAAGGGTTCATCCCATCAGTGCATAAACCAAGTCTTAAGTTCCTTGGGTCTGTACCGAATTGAGGGTATATTCTGTCAATGTTTCTCCATTGTGGTGAATCGGCTGGATGTCTCAATTTACCATCATCCTTTCTATGGGTAGCATGCCATCGGAGGTTCTCAGCATCTTTCTGAACTGCAAACAAACGTTTGAATCGGGGAATTATCGGTAGATACCACAACACCTTCGCAGGAGAGCCCACTTTAGTGCTTATGTGGTTTCTGTCACCCTTTTTTACATAGCGTGATTCCCCACATTCAGAGCAATGGTCATCCAACTCATTCTCCTTCCAATACAACATACACCCATTTGGACAAGCATGTATTTTTTTATATTCCATACCCATCGGACACATTAACTTCTTTGCCTCATAAGTTGTTGTGGGTATCACATTGTCCTTTGGTAGTACATCCTTCAGCAGTTGTAAAAGATCTGTAAAACTGACATCACTCCATCCATGTCTCGCCTTCAGATTGAATAGTTTTAGGACAACGCTCAATTTGTTTTGTGTTTGCGTTTCACATCCACTGTACAACGGTTCCTTTGATGCTTGCATCAGATTTTCGAATTTGGGTTTGTTGGAAAAATGTTGTTCAACATCTTCCATCATTGCATTAAGGTCCTCCTGATCATCTGAATCACTACCTAGTGAATCATCTTGAGTATCCCCAAAATCGTGTGAAGCATCCATTTCTGATTGTTCTGCAACGACGTTATCAGCACATTCAAACACTTGTACTGAATGTTGACCATGCAGTATTGTTATGGCTTCATAATCATCTGTAAACCCTCTGCGAATCAGATGATCCTTAATCTTGTCCACACCTCGGTATTTGAAGTCGTTCTTACAATCGACACAAGGACATCGAATATATCCCTTATCCCTTGGTTTAAGATTGTCAACAAGGACTTTGCAAAATTTATTGACCCCTTCTAGGTACTTGATGTCCAATCTGTCACTGTACATCACTGAGCGCCCCATCTCCTTTTTCAACACACACCAGATGTCGTGAACTCGTTCCATTGATCTCCTCTTTTTTTATTTACAGATTTAACAACCTAAACCTATCCAATCACCTTCGATCTCACCTAGGAACAAGTTAATAATATACAGTTAGTTCAGTGATAATTTCGGTAGGATTACCCTACAGTTGTAACACCCCTACCGCTAATACCGTCATTACCGTACCATACTTACCTTCGCAGTGGATATTACTTACTCAACGGCGGGTGTACAATGCCGTTAGTCACCCACGTGACTACAAGGCGAGTTACAATACTACATACTATCGGTCTGATGAATAGAAACATACCGAGTGCTCTACAATTACATTACTTTCCCTTGCATACCAACCATAATTCGATACAACTCCAATACAATACTATACCGAGTATACTACAATCCTTACATACCGATACAGTTTAGACATCCAAATTCATACTATTTTACACATACAATTCCCTTTACTCAACTACCCATGCTTATGTAGCAGTCCCCGTCCTACTCTCTCGAACGGTGAACGCTTCGTACCTGGCACACTAAAAACGGTCCCCCTAGGGGGTCAGCTTACACTGCATATGAATCGCATATACCGCGTGCTAACCGCGGTACGCCGACTACTTTGGGTCGGATTTACATGGAGTTCATTTTACATGCATACATACATACTCATACTACAACAATGCAATCAAAGATACCTACATAAATACACAAGTTCAATACTTACTAAGGAAGACAATTCAGCAGTCAACCATTCGTATTTGTTATACATTCATTACTCTTCGTACTGTGCTCGATATTTGTTACTCTACTCATACTTACTCCTTACTCTTGCATACTCATCACTCCATGTTCAATACCTTACTCGTACATGATCCTTACTCTGTACTCGTTACTATACTAGTGCATACTCACTACTCAATTCTCCATACTTACTCTTACATACTCAATACTCGATGCTTACTCATACGTACTCAATACTCGGTACTCATTACATACTCATACTTGCTTCTTACTCGATACTCATTACTTTACTCATACATACGCAATACTCATTACTCATTACTTTGGTCTCTGGGCGGAGTCATACACAAGACTCGCCACCGGACCTACAATACGAGGGCTATACGCTTAGCTCCTTAAATACTCAATGTCCGTTCTTACCGGACTACTCAAATTCCCAACACTCTTCTCTCAGAGCACAATACAATCTCATGGATTAGCCTAGAAGTATCTCTCTTGATAACCTCCACCAGCTTAGGGAATTACCACCGACTAGTATCCTCAGATTTAAGGGTTTCCCCAACATATCGAATACTCTCATGTTCGGGACATACTTACATCAGTCGGGTCCTCTCATAATGGGTCGACTAATTGCTAAAGGGGTTTGGAGATCCCTCATCATTCTTTACTACTCTCATGGTTCATGTTTCACACCAAGATTAATTCCTCTAATAGAGGTTATATATTTCCACTACTTTTTGTTTGTGGGTTATTCATTTCGTTTCTCCTACCGTTATCGGAAGGTTATTACTCCCGTACACTCTCTCACATTCTAGTGAGTTCATTGGTTTACGTTATCATTTATTGGTTCGTTGGTTTAGTGCGTTGCTACGGTTCCATTAGTTCACACACGACTCTCACTACGAGTCAATACACAATAAGACTCATCTATGAGTCGGTCTACGCACTAAGTAAAGCCACACAATCAATCAAGAAGGTTAGCTCAATCAACATACAGCAAGACATATAATGAAAGGCAAAACCGTTTTCATGCTTTAGTCTTGATTAGCCGGCATACAGCACACAAATCAACGTAACTCGGTTAGCATACGGGGCATGAGGAAATCATACCTTCCACCGGAGTTAGCTTTAACACGTGTTCCCTTGTTCCTTGGTTCACACTTGTTCCACTGATAATGTTTCAACATTATTATTAATACTATACTCTTACGCTACACAAATAATTACTACTCCCGTACTTACCCCGTTATCCCGGTGTACTTAATGTTCTTACTCTCAGCTTGCTTGGTTACTTTTACACTTGTTTTCATACTCATATATTTACTTTCTTACCTTTATTATTTCAATTGTAGTGTACTACCTCATATATATGCTATATGTGTATAGGCATATATATATATACATGTGATTATAATCATATAGTAAAAATTTTTTTTTTGACTCGACCGGACTTGCGACCGACCTTGCAAGTCGTCCATTCCAGTAGCTACCAGTACGGGAAATTTTCTGACTCGACCGAACTTGCAAGTCCGGTCGCAAGTTCGGTCCATTCCAGTAGCTTGCATTACGGGAATTTTCTGGCCGACCGAACTTGCAAGTCCGGTCGCAAGTTCGGTCCATTCCAGAAGGTTTCTGACGGGAGAATTTTCTGGTCCGACCGAACTTGCATGTCCGGTCGCAAGTCCGGTCGATTCCAGAAGGTTTCCCGTCTTTGTAAATCTGGGCTCGACCGAACTTGCAAGTCCGGTCGCAAGTCCGGTCCGGCCCAGTACTTCAGTTTAAAATCTGTTTTCAGTTCTCTCTTTTACCCATTATTTCCCCAATCTTCCTACATGTAATCCCACATGTTTAAACACTATCTAGGTCCTCCAAATTACCTTAGTTCATCCAACAATTCCTTACTCTTCTCTAAATCCACATACACAATTTCCTCACTTCTTTTCCAACACTTGTAACAGTTTTTGTTACCCTTATGCTACAGATTTCTAAACCAACTTCTACCATCCGATACTCCTACTATAATGCCATTTCTAGCATCCCAAATATATTCCCAAACCATTACCATGTCTTAACCCAAGTCCAACATCTATTTCACTACATCTTGCCTTCTAATTTTTCTCTAGCCTCTCCAATACATTTTCATCACTTCTTGCTACAGATTTTACACTTCTTATTTCTCATACTACAATTACCATTCCATAGCTACTAAACCTCTCTACTAATCCCAATACACACCTTGGTTCTCCCACTCACCAAGTCATCCTTAAATACATAATTCCTACTAAAATTTTGCCATAGTTCATCTACTTTCCTTACTATCCACACACATCCTTTCTCATCAAATTCATCCCTATTCTAGCCAAACCACAAGGGTTCTACCAGCACATACAAAACCCAATACACCAATATTTCCTCAATCCACAATACAATACTCATATACAATTATTTGGCTCTAAGGCCTACAATTCACATACTTGCTCTTAAATACTCAAACTTCACAATTCTCAATACTAGTATAAGGTTTTGGGTTCTTTAAATATTTTACCCATTCCCACTACTCTAATGCAATAGAATCTACATTAGGAAGGAGCTCTTACCTTGAGCTTATACTTTCTTCTTTTCTTTTCCATTTCTCATCTTGCTCTCTTTCTTGTCCAAATCGGTTTTATGGGGAATGGAGTTGCCAAACTCCATTCCCATCACCCAAGCACACAAAGACAAGCATGATTAATCTACTAGCCCTCACATTAACACTAATTCATTGAAGTGTTTGAAATACAAATTCTAGGGTTTACCTTTGAAGTGCTTTAGGAGAGGTTTTAGCCCTTGGTTCAAGAAGGTGTTCTCACCACCATTGGAGGGTTGAAGCAAAGCTCCAAAACAAGAGGAAAAACAAGGTAAGAGAGAGAGACCAAAATCGGCCATACCAAGAGATGGAGAAAAATGAGGTCTTTCATGGAGATTTTTACCTTGTTGGAAAGAGGAGACTCCAAGCTTCACAATGGTGTGCTTTTCTCTTCAAATGGGGAAAACCCATGGAGATGAAGTTGCTCATTTTCGGATTTTGAAAAGATATAAATGTAGAGGAGGATGAGGGATTACAATATGTAATTATTTTTACATTTGGAGCTCACATGGAGGTAGAGCATGAAGAAGAAGAGGAAGAAGCCATTGTTGCTTCCTTTGGGGGCTTCAAAATCGCCACCCCAGAGAGAGGGAGAGCAGCTCGGTGGGAAGGGAAGGAAGGGAGAGAGAGAAGAGAGAAATGAGGGGAGAGAGAAAAGGAAAGTACCTTTTCTACTTTTCTACTTGCTTTTTAGTCCCCTTTACTTATTAGCTAGTTGCATGTGTGTGTGTGTGAGGGAGAGCTGTTTACACCAGTAAAAACCGGCCCCCCTCTGTAATACTAGCTGGAGCGTTTTTCGTTTTTTACAGAAAACGCTCGTTATTTTACCCGGTTTTGATACTATTCACTAACCGGGCCCGTTTTCCGGAATTTCCTCGTTTCTTTATTTTTATTGGTTATTAAGCTTCCATAAATGCTTAATAATTATTATTTAATGATTTATAATTTTTTACGGGTTTGTTTGACCACTTAAAATCACGTTTTCGGGTTTCCTTGAAAAACGTGCGCTAAAGCTCTATTAGCGTTTTAATACATTTCTTGAATCCGTTTTCTTCGGGAATCATTCCCGTATACTTAATTAGGCATGAATAAGCCTTAGGAATCCTTATAATACTCTAACCGAGGTCTCGTACCTCCTATGGTTATTTAACGCTCATTTTAGCGTTTTACGCTTTCTAAGCATTTTTCTCATTCCTTTTGGATTTATTTTCTTTACCAAAAAATACTTAGGCGCTATTAGGCCTTTAAATACCATATTAAAATATTCTAATCACCATATTTAAGTTCAGGGTATTTCAATCTACCCCCCTTAAAGAACTTGCCCTCAAAGTTGGTGATCTAATACTGTTACTCGTACCTATACTCTATGCTAAGGTTATGACCTCTACATATAACTTGTCAAACTCCAAATGTCTGACATGATGCATACTACGCATCCAAACAGCATGTCACTGCATGCATAGCAATCAAAAATATCCGTTTTACTCCTCTCCAAGGGGGTCCATCAGCAGACAATTAGGTACAATCCTCCCCCAATGGCGATCCCTCAGGTACCGGTCACTTTTGAACACTTACGCTTTCTGGTTCACGGCCGTCATGACTTGAGCACTTACGCTTTCTGGCTCTACGGTCCTTTGGTTCTGATCAAATTCATTTGCACATATAGAGATCCTCAGGCACTTACTCATACTTACTTACTCATACTTTACTCATACTTACTCGGGACTACACTGCCCCAGTGCCCTTGGAAAAATACAAAACACACACTGTTACCGTACACCTGGTGTAGTGGTTTCAAACTACGCTACACTTCCACAGACTCAAAACTAGCTTCACCTCCTATGGTTTCGACCGGATACCCGTGCCTAGGCATGGAAGATCCACTAGCGTCCGTGGGAGCGGTTTTAAAACCGATCCTCATTCTCGAGTTTGAAGAAAACGTTGTACCAAATTAGTTTTGGAAATTCATTTTGAAAACCTTGCATACATCTCCCAATTTCAATTTATGATGATCATTCCTATTACTAGTGTTATTATTGTGGCCACTTAGGGGAGCTTCCAGAGTCCTTCAACCCCAATGTGATCAGCATTGGGGTTGAATTATCCTTCCACCCCAATTTGTGTTCGGCTTCCCTTGATCACTAGCAAATCAAGTTCCACTTCCCACCTCAATACAAACAGACAGCTCGTCAAACATTATTTCATTTTCTATCTTTTTTTTAATCTTGCTACTCATAATCATACACATACATTTTCCAATTTATATGATTCACTTACTTACTTACAAATCATTTCATCAATTATTACTACATCATCTCCAACTACTATACTTAAGAAATTCATGGGTGTAATATCTCATTAGTTTACTATACTCCCATTTATACTCATAAAATACCTCGGTTGTACACCGATTCATACTCATTACATACATCAGTTCCACACCGATTTATACTCCTTAAGTCTCCCATACATACTCATTCCTCATACTATTACCAATCGGGGTTCTCATTACCCTGGAGTTTCTCTACTCCTTTTCCTATACTTACTTCCCAAATTACCACAATCATACAATGAGTGAATACAAATGTTTATGTAACATAAGTATCAATCATTAAAACAAATTCTTTTCCGCTATGCGCATTGTAGTTTACGCACCTATCACGTAAAACATACATTTCGCGGTTTTCGCTCTACCCCCCTTAAAAGAGATTACGCCCACGTAATCTACCATGTGTCAACATTGGACATTGGTCGAAAGCATTCAGCCGTCATGGAGTGGTTCAGTTTCCATGCGGTCTATTATACAATGTTCCTTGATCAACGGGTCTTAACCGTACTGTCGGTTAGTCCCTGCATCAAGAATTTCCATCGGAGTTTATTTAACTCTTAACCGGGTTCGGTTCTAGCCTGAATGGCTTTAAGGCATTAACGATTAACCTTTTATTCACTAGGTGTACTTCACTTAGAATTTTGGCCCACTAGCTTCTGCTGCGCGACCCTGATAACTTGGGTTATTCGCCCTTCTTGTTATCTTAAATGTGCTATACAGCACCTTTTATCCTTCTTATTGTGGGAATAAGGTTTATTGACCAAGTGTGGTGTTCTCTTACCGTGCTCGAACTCGGTGAGTTGTAGACTCATGACCAGCTCTCTGGCAATGTATATATACATACTGTTGTGTTTGTAGTGATCATTCACTTGGTTTCTCCGACTTATTGTCGGTTGAGGTTAAGTCACTACTTAGTTGTAGTGCTTTCTCTGTTGTTAGTAGCTTCTGAGCTACACCAGTTTCTCTGGTTCATTACGAGTGTTCTTTACTTGTATGACCTTGCATTTTCCATGCGTCGGTCCTTGTGACTTTCTTAAGTCTCCTTTCGCTTTTATTCCAATGGAATTCACATCTTGTGATTGTTGGTGTGTTTCACACTCTTCGTGCTCTTGGCCTTAGGCCGCGCGGTTTGTTCCAAGCTTTTGCTCAACTGGCTTACGCCGTGTTTACTGTGTGAAAGGAAGAATTTACCACTACTTACGTTCTCCATATCCTTAGCTATCCACTAGATCATTGACTACACAAGTGCAATACCAAAACACCAGTCCTACAGAGTGCAGAGGCGTAAACGCTTGGCAGTAACTCTCTTATGAGACCGCAATAGGAATTATTGTTACTCCTTCAGGTGGTGTTTCATCATTTCGTGCGGACTCCTGGCTTGTTGCCCGGTCTGTCCACTACCTCGAATTAACAATTCCATAGCATTAGTGATTACTCATATACATTGGTCGCCTGTTGCGCACCATGTTCTTACAGATTCCATAGTATTGGTTTACATGGCATCCACTGTTGCTAGCTTCAGCTCATGCATCTCTATCGTTTATACGATGGTTCCCCATGTATTTGGCAAATACAGAATACGGTATTACTTTGTTTTTCTGAGCTCTCCGAGCATCCTTGGTTTTATAACCGGTTACTCTTCGGTTGTCAACAGTTGCTGTTGAAGCTTACCTCACATTGCTTGACAATAATTGTATGCTCAAGCTTGACTACATTAGTAGTTCTGGAAGGATTATATTTCCCGACAGTTACTGATGGTATCCCCTTCCTGGGATCCATGTGTTCACTGCTCTTGCGGTCTCACCTTTATGAGGGCATCCTCAATTATTGGTTGTTACTCTTTTATCGGTGTCATCATTGACCACTTTCCATATAATTCACATTGGTTTTGCAACCGTTGGGTTGTGTGGTAACAGTTTCATGGCCTACTAGCCATATTGCCTAGAGCTCTGCTCATCATAGGTTGTTCCCAAGTGGTTATTTCTCCATAAGCTATTGCTGAGTTGGAGGTGATACTGGGCTCCATGATAAGATCGTCGCATCACGCTTCCGTATACTGGAGACCCTTTTTGTATCTCGGTATTGATCGATACCATTTATTGATTTGGGGTATCCCCTGTCAAGTGGGATCCCTTCGGTGTTCTAACCGGTTGCTCATTCTGATTGTGGTGTTTTTGCCACGACATCTCGTTCAACTGTGTTGACTTGCTCCCCTTTATGGATTGCTCCTGGGTAGTACCGATTATGCGGTAGCATCTGGTATGTATGAGTATTTCCAGTTTGTTGTCCTACCTTGCGGTTCTGGATCTGAGTTATCCGTTTAGGGTCGTAACGTCTCCCGTCCTTAGGGTAGACCATTGGTGTTCTTCCTTGTGTTATAACGGATTGATATCCCTTCCGGTGATGAATGGTATTTCGAGTACCTTATAACATCACCCTGTGTGTTTGTGGTAGTTGATCTAGGAATTCTATCCCGTCCATTGAACACTGATGTGTTAATGTTAGGCATTTGTCTTACTGTGCTTAAACTGGGTATTCCTTCCAGTCATCATGTTTTACTTCGATATCTTCGAGACATATCCAATGTCTTATCCCGTTGTTAGTGCCTCTTGCACTTTCAACTCTTAATGGTTCTCCTGGAGTGAGTTCTTGACTCCTTAGTTGTAGCTTATCCGAATTTCTTCTGCTCATTTTGGGTATCCAACTGTTCCGTTTTGAATTTACTTATGGTCCGTAGAACGGAGTTGACTACTTCCCGTGTTTCGTACACTACATGTATACATACGTGGGGTACCGTCTTGGCACGTTACCACTTACCTAACTACACGTCAGGCCCGCAAGCTCCTTCGGAGTGCGGTCGTCCCACATCCCGTATTTGGGTACACTCGTAGTGTTCGTCACACGCCTAGGTGAAGTATTCTATTGCCAACTCCTCTTGTATCATTCTATGATACTAACCGTATTTCCGTTAGTTTGGTTTTAAAAATCCGAGGTTTCAAAGAAGGATTTGTGGTTTTGAAGGAAAATTTTGGGTTTTGAAGTAACAGTTCGGTGTGAAAAGAAATTCTTTATGGCGTTGCCATGATTCAGGTCCTGACCAAGTTCAGCTTCTCGCTGACCGGTATACTCTCAATACAATGGTCGGGCCGTTAGGCCTTTCCGAGGTTTCATTATTCAAATACTCAGGATTGGTGATCCTATTTTTGCTCCATTCATCATAGTGATACTTTAGCAAGTTTGGGTTGTTAACAGTCTTCCAACCATCCTGTAGTTGCTGCACTTGCCCTAGGCAAGTGCGCGGGTAGGTGTTTTTTCGGTTAATGTATACCGGTGGCGGTATCGTTTCCATCCATGATTGGTGGTTTTATTAGATCTTCCCTCGATCTTTTGATTTTGGTGATCGATCTCTTAAGTCGTTTCTCAGAGTACTTGACATGGTCGTCGTCCATCCGGGTGCCTCACACCTTCACTGTGGTTAATGAGACTTGACTTATCCTTAGGAACCACGTAGTCCTATGGGTATATGCTTTATGATTACTTCCATTGTCACCTGAACTATGTCGTTCGGTTGTTGCAGCCTCTTGGCATACAGGTTTGGTGTTAATCCGACCTCGACTAATTCCTTAGTCGGTTTGCATACCGTTGTTGGTATTATCGAACATTACATTCCGTAGACTCCCTTGTCTCGGGCTTGTTACCATCTTCCTTGCTTCATTGCACGATTGTGCTTCTCTTCTTGCCGGCTACACATGGTTCTCGCGACCGCGAAGCATGTCGCCCCATGGTGCCATAAATTCCATTATCCTTGTGTTCATGATCTTCATCTCTCCGCCATTAAGTGTGGTTCTTGTCATTTAACGGAAACCGTCTTCGGGACTTCCAGTTCTTGGACTCTACCGTAAGACAGGTTCTTTTTCTAATAAGGTTTGTTTTGCAACTGCCAGATCGGGTTTTACCCGAGTGTGAGAGGTCTTTCCATCTCTCTGGCGTTCTTCTCCCAGCTTAATACCGTGGGTTGCGGAGGGCGGGGTATGGTTGTTGTAAGTTTCCGGTTCACGCGGAAGTTCCTATCTAGCGTCCTCGCACACTAGCACTCAACCCTTAGCCCTAAGTCTCTACTTCCTAACTCGGTATTTCCCTAACTCGGTATTTCATCCATCAGAGCGATACTTCGCTCTGATACCACTTTTTGTAACACCCCTACCGCTAATACCGTCATTACCGTACCATACTTACCTTCGCAACGGATATTACTTACTCAACGGCGGGTGTACAATGCCGTTAGTCACCCACGTGACTAACAAGGCGAGTTACAATACTACATACTATCGGTCTGATGAATATGAACATACCGAGTGCTCTACACAATACATTACTTTCCCTTGCATACCAATCCATAATTCGATACAACTCCAATACAATACTATACCGAGTATACTACAATCCTTACATTACCGATACAGTTTAGACATCCAAATTCATACTACGTTTACACATACATTCCCTTTACTCAACTACCCATGCTTATGTAGCAGTCCCCATCCTACTCTCTCGAACGGTGAACAGCTTCGGTACCTGCACACTAAAAACGGTCCCCCTAGGGGGTCAGCTTACGCCGCATATGAAATCCGCATATACCGCGTGCTAACCACGGTACGCGACTATTGGGTCGGATTTACATGGAGTTCATTTTACATGCATACATACATACTCATACTATAACAATGCAATCAAAGATACCTACATAAATACACAAGTTCAATACTTACTAAGGAAGACAATTCAACAGTCAACCATTCGTATTTGTTATACATTCATTACTCTTCGTACTGTGCTCGATATTCGTTACTCTACTCATACTTACTCCTTACTCTTGCATACTCATCACTCCATGTTCAATACCTTACTCATACACGATCCTTACTCTGTACTCGTTACTATACTAGTGCATACTCACTACTCAATTCTCCATACTTACTCTTACATACTCAATACTCGATACTTACTCATACGTACTCAATACTCGGTACTCATTACATACTCATACTTGCTTCTTACTCGATACTCATTACTTTACTCATACATACGCAATACTCATTACTCATTACTTTGGTCTCTGGGCGGAGTCATACACAAGACTCGCCACCGGACCTACAATACGAGGGCTATACGCTTAGCTCCTCAATACTCAATGTCCGTTCTTACCGGACTACTCAAATTCCAACACTCTTCTCTCAGAGCACAATACAATCTCATGGATTAGCCTAGAAGTATCTCTCTTGATAACCTCCACCAGCTTAGGGAATTACCACCGACTAGTATCCTCAGATTTAAGGGTTTCCCCAACATATCGAATACTCTCATGTTCGGGACATACTTACATCAGTCGGGTCCTCTCATAATGGGTCGACTAATTGCTAAAGGGGTTTGGAGATCCCTCATCATCTTTACTACTCTCATGGTTCATGTTTCGCACCAAGATTAATTCCTCTAATAGAGGTTGCTTATATACTCCCACTACTTTTTGTTTGTGGGTTATTCATTTCGTTTCTCCTACCATTATCGGAAGGTTATTACTCCCGTACACTCTCTCACATTCTAGTGAGTTCATTGGTTTACGTTATCATTTATTGGTTCGTTGGTTTAGTGCATTGCTACGGTTCCATTAGTTCACACACGACTCTCACTACGAGTCAATACACAATAAGACTCATCTATGAGTCGGTCTACGCATTAAGAAAAGCCACACAATCAATCAAGAAGGTTAGCTCAATCAACATACAGCAAGACATATAATGAAAGGCAATAAACCGTTTTCATGCTTTAGTCTTGATTAGCCGGCATACAGCACACAAATCAACGTAACTCGGTTAGCATACGGGGCATGAGGAAATCATACCTTCCACCGGAGTTAGCTTAACACGTGTTCCCTTGTTCCTTGGTTCACACTTGTTCCACTGATAATGTTTCAACATTATTATTAATACTATACTCTTACGCTACACAAATAATTATAACTCCCGTACTTACCCGTTATCCCGGTGTACTTAATGTTCTTATACTCTCAGCTTGCTTGGTTACTTTACACTTGTTTTCATACTCATATATTTACTTCTTACCTTTATTATTTCAATTGTAGTGTACTACCTCATATATATGCATATATGTGTATAGGCATATATATATATATACATGTGATTATTATAATCATATAGTAAAAAATTATTTTTTTTACTCGACCGGACTTGCGACCGACCTTGCAAGTCCGGTCCATTCCAGTAGCTACCAGTACGGGAAATTTTCTGGCTCGACCGAACTTGCAAGTCCGGTCGCAAGTTCGGTCCATTCCAGTAGCTTGCATTACGGGAATTTTTCTGGCCGACTGAACTTGCAAGTCCGGTCACAAGTTCGGTCCATTCCAGAAGGTTTTTGACGGGAGAATTTTCTGGTCCGACCGAACTTGCATGTCCGGTCGCAAGTCCGGTCGATTCTAGAAGGTTTCCCGTCTTTGTAAATCTGGGCTCGACCGAACTTGCAAGTCTGGTCGCAAGTCCGGTCCGGCCCAGTACTTCAGTTTTAAAATCTGTTTTCAGTTCTCTCTTTTACCATTATTTCCCCAATCTTCCTACATGTAATCCCACATGTTTAAACCACTATCTAGGTCCTCCAAATTACCTTAGCATCCAACAATTCCTTATTCTCTCTAAATCCACATACACAATTTCCTCACTTCTTTTCCAACACTTGTAACAGTTTTTGTTACCCTATACTACAGATTTCTAAACCAACTTCTACCATCCGATACTCCTACTAATGCCATTTCTAGCATCCCAAATATATTCCCAAACCATTACCATGTCTTAACCCAAGTCCAACATCTATTTCACTACATATTGCCTTCTAATTTTTCTAGCCTCTCCAATACATTTTCATCACTTCTTGCTACAGATTTTACACTTCTTATTTCTCATACACAATTACCATTCCAAGCTACTCTAAACCTCTCTACTAATCCCAATACACACCTTGGTCTCCCACTCACCAAGTCATCCTTAATATAATTCCTACTAAAATTTTGCCATAGTTCATCTACTTTCCTTACTTATCCACACACATCCTTTCTCATCAAATTCATCCCTATTCTAGCCAACCACAAGGGTTTCTAACCGCACACATACAAAATCCCAATACACCAATATTTCCTCAATCCACAATACAAATATCATATACAATTTTTGGCTCTAAGGCCTACAATCCACATACTTGCTCTTAATACTCAAACTTCACAATTCTCAATACTAGTATAAGTTTTGGGTTCTTAAATATTTACCATCCCACTACTCTAATGCAATAGAATCTACATTAGGAAGGAGCTCTACCTTGAGCTTATATTTCTTCTTTCTTTGCCATTTCCAATGCTCTTCTGTCTTGTCCAAGTCGGTTTTATGGGGAATGAAGTTGCCAAACTCCATTCCCATCACCCAAGCACACAAAGACAAGCATGATTAATCTACTAGCCCTCACAAACACTAATTCATTGAAGTGTTTGAAATACAAATTCTAGGGTTTACCTTTGGAGTACTTTAGGAGGGGTTTTTAGCCCTTGGTTCAAGAAGGTGTTCTCACCACCATTGGAGGGTTGAAGCAAAGCTCACAAACAAGAGGAAAAACAAGGTAAGAGAGGGAGACCAAAATCGGCCATACCAAGAGATGGAGAAAAAATGGGTCTTTCATGGAGATTTTTACCTTATTGGAAAGAGGAGACTCCAAGCTTCACAATGGTGTGCTTTTCTCTTCAAATGGGGAAAACCCACATGGATATGAGAGTTGCTCATTTCAGATTTTGAAAAGATAGAAATGTAGAGGAGGATGAGGGGATTACAAATATGTAATTATTTTACATTTGGAGCTCACATGGAGTAGAGCATGAAGAAGAAGAGGAAAGCCATTGTTTCTTCCTTTGGGGGCTTCAAAATCGCCACCAGCAGAGAGAGGGAGAGCAGCTCAGTGGGGAAGGGAAGGAAGGGAGAGGAGAAGAGAGATGAGGGAGAGAGAAAAGGAAAGTACCTTTCTACTTTTCTACTTGCTTTTTGGTCCCCTTTACTTATTAGCTAGTTACATGTGTGTGTGTGTGAGGGAGAGCTGTTTACACCAGTAAAAAACCGGCCCACCCTCTGTAATACTAGCTGGAGCGTTTTTCATTTTTTACAGAAAACGCGTTATTTTACCCGGTTTTGATACTATTCACTAACCGGGCCTGTTTCTGGAATTTCTCTCGTTTCTTTTGTTTATTGGTTATTAAGATTCCATAAATGCTTAATATTATTTAATGATTTATAATTTTTACGGGTTTGTTTGACCACTTAAAATCATGTTTTCGGGTTTCCTCGAAAACGTGCGCTAAAGCTCTATTAGCGTTTTAATCCATTTCTTGAATCCGTTCTTCGGGATCATTCCGTATACTTAATTAGACATGAATAAGCCTTAGGAATCCTTATAATACTCTAACGAGGTCTCGTACCTCCTATGGTTATTTAACGCTATTTTAGCGTTTACGCTTTCTAAGGGTTTTCTCATTCCTTTGGATTATTTTCTTTACCAAAAATTACTTAGGCGCTATTGGCCTTTAAATACCATATTAAAATATTCTAATCACCATATTTAAGTTCGGGGTATTTCAACAGTTCTCCTAGTGTAGATATTATATAAATCGTTTCAATTAACTATATATATATGTACACTAGAAGAACACTAGGGTAATGCTGACGAATTATCACTGAACTACTGTAATTATTAACTATCACAACCTAGATGGTGAGATCAAAGGTCATTGGACAGTCCCAACAGGGACTATCTAAGACATACCTCTATCAGGTAATCTCAGACAGGTAATTCTATGTTGAATGATTTTCCATTGTTTAATAGAAAACAAAAATAAATTGAAAGTTTTAAATACCAACCTGATGAGTACTGGATGGTCAGCGCGAACAGCACAAGATAGATAAGAGACAAGTAGACAGATGTTCTTGCACGTAGTATATGACCTATTCATGAAATTAAATAAGGTTTAATTTTATAAAAACCTTGAATAATTGAACATATTAAACAAACGATGGAATTAGAATCAGCTTAATTTCTGGAAAAAATTTGGCATGACCTTTGCGTATTTTAGACACTCCACATTTTTTAAGCAGAAACAAACACAGTAGCAGCAATAACTTTATTCTCCGCAAACCTACGAATTATTATCAGACAGACAAGTATAATTAATATATATGATCAATGAACAAAAAACAACCACACCCATTTCAACTTAATCTCACATTTCACAACACTATGCAAATATATATAATGATTGCAGAATACAAGTAGAATTTAGTACAACGTTATTAGTGACAAATATATAAGTATTTGTTTCTAAAATCATAATCACGAAACGCAAGGTTTACCGTGGGTTCGGATCAGGCAAACCGGTGGCAGAGGTTGACAGCAGCAGATGGTGCGACAGTAGACAATCCGACCGTGTGTAGTGACACCTATTCATGAAATTAGAATATAAGGTTAATTTGAAAAAAATGAATAATTGAACAAATAAAACAAACAGAATATATTTTGAATAAACCATGATTGAAACATTTTTAAAAACTAACATAATGAGTAGGATGATCAACTCACAAATGTGATGGAAGAGGGGATTGTTAAACCGTAGAACACCTATTCAAATAAAGTAGAATAGGTTTAAACTGGAAAAAATTGGCATGGACCATTGGTTTTTTAGATACTCCACATTTTTTCGGCAAAAACAAAACAACCTACAAGTACAACAAAATTAATAATATGCAACAATTATAACACCCGCAAGAATAATAGCACAAACAAACAACAACAACCAATATTAAGACACCACCAACAATAATACGGATAGATAACTTCATCACAAAACAGCATCGTAACACCAACAACAACAAACATTTCTTATTTATAATCTTATTTATAATCTCAGTGTAATATCCACTACAAATATATCAATAACATTTTTGAGGATCTTGTTAAATACAAAACATCTCAGTACAAATTTCATTCATTTTTGGTGGTATTGTAGGTGCTTTGAATCCTCCAATGCTTACACAATGGTATCCAAGCAAAAATATACTTCTTGATGGAGTAATGAAAAACCCTTGTTGAATACACTGTAGTTGTAGATCCTTACACTCACAAAGGATTATAAAAATTGACAAAACATAAGATAAGGGTTAAAGGCATCAGCAGAAAGGCACCTACAATACCACCAAAAATGAATGAAATTGTACTGAGAAGTTTTGATTTAACAAGATTCCTCAAAAAATGTTATTGATATATTCGACCCCTCTCTCAAATTCCCCAAATGGATCAATCAACTACTACTACTACTACACTCGGTTTTTCTCACTCGTTTTTGATTCGTTACTGTTCAGATACTATTGAGTTTTTCTTCTCTAACTACACTACTACTACTAGTACACTATCTTTCTTGTGTTCTAATATTTTCTTCTTAAGTTTTTTATCTTTGCATACAGAGACACAACACACAAACCACAATAACATATCAAAACCGATAATAATCACTCCTCAAAGCATAAAATCAGCCACTAATCAAAAAATAAATAGCTAGAGTTTAATTACCGGTGGGATTCGGAGGTTGACAGTGGAGGGGCGGCGCGGTGTTGTCGAGACCAGAGGAGTACTGGGGCGGTGGAGCTAGGGTACTGGAGGGTCTGTCGACACCAGAGGAGTGGGCGGTGGAGGGGCTTGCCGCGACGGAAGAGAAAAGGTGCGTGTGTAGGGGCGGAGGCGCGGTGGAGCTACGGCGCGAAGTCGAGACGGGGGCGGTGGAGGCAGCGCAAATGGTTCCCGTTGTTGTCGCCGCGACCGAAAGAAAGAAAGAGGCGATGGGGGGGCGGTGGAGGTGGTCAAGACGGTGGAGGGGTGGTGGCTGGCGAGGCAATAGAGGAGCGACGGGAGTTCGGGAATCGCCAGAGGGAAGAGAAGCGGGAGGAAGAAGAAGAGGAAGAAGAAAGGTCGGGTTTTAATTAAATGACTTTAAAAAGACGGTTATTAGACAAACGTCGTTTAAAACCTTTGTGATACAAGGAATAAACCACGGTTTTAGGGTAACCGTCGTTTATAGTTCGACGCCGTATAAGATAAATGACGATTTTATATTGAACCGTGGTTTATGTAGATTATATACGACGGTTAGAAACGGAACCGTCATTTATCTTATACGGCGTTGAACTAAAACGACGGTTTATGTTAAAACCGTCGTTATATAGTGAGCCGGAAACATATATGACGGTTCTCTAAATAACCGTGGTTTATAATTTTAAACGATGGTTTCACTGTTAACCGTGGTATAAAGTCCGTCATTTAAAAAAAAATTTCTACTAGTGGTAGTATAGCAATTAAGAGGCGACCAGGTGTCAATCCACGGGACTTGAAGAAAATAAGTCTAGCCTAAGACAATGGTTAATTCAAAGGGGTTTATTTGTTTTGGGATTTAAATAAATAACAAGAACGAGGTAATTGAAAAAGACAAAAAAATAAATAACAGAGAAAGTAAATGATAGATGATATGGATGAGGGGACTCTGGGTTCAGGTTAAAACCGTTTGATCAATTATGGTTACTGGTTAATTAAAGATAGATTGGCAAATTCCTAATATTTTTAAGAGCTATATCATAGTCTTAGAAGAACTCGTTTACCAGAAATGCAGGGTCTAATCTAGAGCAGAAAACACATGTAACGGATTAAGTATGAGGAATAATAATTTGGTTGAAGGAATAATAATTAATCCAATCAAAATTCCACAGATATACAGATTAAACCAACCGATCATTATCACTTGGTCAGATCAAAATAGATTTCGTTAAAGCAGTTCAATAAAACTCATGACATTTATTAAAAGCGCAGGAAAACATTATCGAACAATCCGTAAATAATTAAAACCAGTAAAAGATATATGTCATATTGAAACAACTGAAATAAACTTCCCCCGGAGTAAATCTTTAAACGAATAATAAATAGTGACAGAATAGGAAATCATCTTATCTGACATCCGGATATTGATTTGTTATTTGGACTGATAATATGTCGATTTAATGGTTGGATAATGATGAAAACGAGGTGAAGATGGTGATGGGGTGAAAATGGAGATTTTGTGGAAGTTTGTGTGGTGTCTGGACCAGTTGGGTCGGACGTAGATCCGGACGTGATATGTCCGGGTCTACGTGGGTCGGACAGTGATCTGGACACGAGTAATTATGCGGGGGTGTGATGGCTGTGAGCCGTCCGGGTCTGTCTGGGTCGGACAAGACCCGGACGCGTGTATGAAATGTTTTGGATTAAGGGAGAGCGAATGGAGATGGAGGATTAGTGTGGGTGTGTACGGTGCAGGGATGTTGTGATTATATGGAAATGGAATAGATGAAATGAGATAGAAATTGTGTATGGTGGTGGAATGGATGGGGGCGTGAGATGTGTGGATGGGTTCGTATAAATAGCATGTTCTATTTATAGAACTTGAGTACGTGGTCTGTTGTGCTGGAGCGTATGGTGGGTGGTGGAGGTAATGATGTTTTGAGATGATTAATGAAGTGGTTAAGTGGGTTGGAAAGAAAGATAGAAAAGAAATCGGAGCGTATGTATTAGTAGCAGTGGCCTGGAAAGTCTAGAATAGTCGGGCGGCGCTTAATCGTGAGATTATAATTGTTTACATATTCTTTTCTTCGCTCGCGCGCCTTCAGGATTTGTCTCTGTGTGACATCTGGATCTGTGTCCGGATCCGGACGTGAGATAAAAGTTTAGACCCTCACGTCCGGATTTGTGTCCGGATCCGGACGTGAGATAGAAGTTTGGATCTGCATCTCGTGTCACGTCCGGACTTACGTCCGGATCCGGACGTGTGTTGTTCTCTGTGAGGTGTCCGGATCAGTTGGGCCGGACGGAGATCCGGACGTGAGATGTCCGGGTCTGTCTGGGTCGGACAGAGATCCGGACGTGTGTATTTTGTTTTGGTTTTCTTTGCAAACTTTGACAGGCTCCAGATTCTTCGTTTGAGCTCCGTTTTTTGATCCGTTTGTGGTGTTGGAAAGCTCTTGAGGAGAACTATGCATTTCTACCATCATTTCCTGATTTTATCATATAAATTGGCATCAGTTCTTGCCCAAGGTAAGAATCATGAAAAGCATAGGATAAGTGTGAGAAAACGCCTGAAAACTTGCGTAAAATAGGAATTTAGAACATATAAAACTATATCAATTTCACACTTATCATGTACTGCCTCCTCCATAAACAAAAAATCAACTTGCCCAAATTAATCCTTCACCATATGGCCCACTCCGTCTCTACCTACAAGCACTCCCTCGGCTATGTTTTCTCTAGCTTCTCATCACTTTCTCAAAGAGCAACATATCTGTTCAACACTCCAAACCACACCCAGTTCTAGATACTGATATCTTAGGCCATATTCTCTATAACAAAACCCCTTTCATTTCAAAAGAAGTTTGTTCCTATTACTCCTGGCCCCTCTGAACAGACTCCCGCAGCCTAACCGACTCACTCAGACAGACTTGACTAGTTAGAGGTTATCATTGATTTGAATAACAAGATTGATGAATTGATTGAACTCTTCAAAGAGGCTCACAACAACACCTTGGTGATCTTCTCTCAAAGAGTTGGTGCTATTCTTCGAGCTGTCAAGAAGGGTTCAGTTCAAGGAGCAAAGGAGGAACTGGAGGAGCACACTGCAGAGGATGTTCATGCCAGTACTGGGATGAGTGATGATTATTGTTACTACTACCAATGCCTTCACCCCCATCCAGACCCAACCTCAATCCCCCTCCCTTGAATTTTAAAATTTGTGTTTTTTAGATTGTGAACAAGTTAAGTACTTTTGATGTAACATACTGATGGTTTCTCTGGCTATTTTTCAGACTTACTCACCCTTTCTAATCTTGGAAAAAGGGGGAAGTGGTATATCCTGCGATGTGTCAGTTACTTGTGCGGGTTATCTTTCTTTTTGCAGTAGAGATGCCTTTCATGACACGAGTTGCTCTAGTTGTTTTATGAACTTATTTTGCTGGTTGTGTTTTTTGTTGAACTATTTCAAGTTGTTGCTACGACTATTTCATTATAATTTCTTATATCATTCGGGGCTTAGTTTCAGAGGGAATTAATATTGATTGTATGCTTGGTTTAAGGGGGAATCACGTCAGAGTCGGTTCCCCTGTATTGTTTTCCTTGGCTCTTGTTTTTTCATTGCAGGTCTAGCGAGATACACTTGGTTTTGCCATCATCAGCAAAAGGGGGAATATGTTAGAACCCTAAAGTTTTGCAGATGATGTTAAAGACCAAGTAAGTCTGAAAGACAGTCCGGCTGCAAAACGAAAGATAGAAGGGTTAGACAAAATCGTCTACCCTAGCTCACACCAGACGTAGGAGTAACTGCCGCTGAAGACTAATTTAGAAGTAATGGAGGAGTTGTCAGTTACTATGAGTCAGTATTTATTTATATGAAGTTGTGGCTGATTTAAACCTTCCTAAATTAGTAGAGAACGTGGAGCACCTACTTGGAAGTTAATCAAGATTAAGAGTTTCTATTTAAGTCATTAAGTAGCATCATATTTCGTGTGTGCTTACATTGCTGTATTTCCAAACGAGAGGGAGAGCTTTAAGAGATCTCTGTAAAGTTCAGTGGTCTTCGTTTCCGCACTCAAACGTTATACATAGCTTCTAGAGCTTCATGCACCAAAATACTTCATAGTTTTCGTTGATCTATCTTTAGAGTTTTTTAGTGTAGGTGTTAGACAAAGTTCTTCTGTCTAACCCCAAGTGTAGGAAATTAGGTTTGCAAATTCACTTTAAGTTTTCAATACAAGTTTCCTATTCTTGTATCTTTGTGCCTCAAAAGCTTTTGCATTCTCTATTTGTCTCAGAACGGGTCTGCCTAAGTCTAACACCTCAGACAAACTCGGTTAGCACTTTCAGTCCTATCAATGTAAATCAAAAGGGAAGAAATCTAAAACTAGGGATCTATAGTAAACCAAGATTCTAACATTCTACTCAATCATGGAAAACAAAGAAATAGAAACGACAATAAAATAGGAAAAAAAATCTCATCAAATCTGGAGTGGAACCGATGACGAATCCCATCATGCTCCTATCGCCTTTGTCTTCTTCTCTATTTCATGGCTGCTGTTTCCCGTATTCAAGACGTGTCTGGTAATGTGTGGTTTTGTTCTCTCGACCCTAGGTGATTTTTATATTAAAAAATAAACAATTTTATCTCTTAAAAACATATATTTTCGCTTTTTGATGGCCATGTCTAGACATGCATATCAAGACGCATGTTTGGACGCATTTTTAGGAAGTCTTGGCCTCCATCTGGACATACAAGTCTGGACAGGTTTGTATCCTAACGAGCTAAACTTGTTTTGGGTCCAGATTCTTCGTTTGGACTTCGTTTTATTCCTCGTTTGATGCGTTGCGAAGCTTGTAAAGTGAATAATTCAATTCCTTGACCTTTACCTGCACTTGAGACATAAAAATGCATCAATTATTATCTAAACATAAATCATAGGAAAAACACACGATAAGTGTGAAATGTTGCCTAAACTACTACGAATAATAGGTGAATTAGACCCTTATTTATCTATATAATTTGCACTTATCAGTGGTAGTGGTCATTTAGGGGTTCTTCTTGGTGGTGGATAGAGCTGCTTTGTAGTGATGGTGAGTACATTCCCACAAACGACGCCTAATGTTAGAGGGTAATTCGTGTTATGAGTTTAGATTAACTCTCTTATAGTTATAGATTGTGGTTATGAATTCTTGACTATGAATGAACAAGACAACATTGCAATTTATGTGGTTTGATTTTGAATGATCCAGTCCATGGGTGCTTGACAAAGATTCTTAGTGTTATTGAGAGATATAATAGAGAATAGAGAGTATTAATGTGTGTGTGCTCAATAAATGAGGCATTGAATGCTATTTATAGCGAAAGAGACAGATGAACACACTTGCTGCTCATATACTATCTGGGCTGGTGACGCGGGCTACCTCCACGCGGTGGGATGATGTCACCCAGGATAGATCTGTTAGGAACGAAGCTTCCTTGCCCGTTAATCATGAAACAAACACATCAATCTTGGGGTATTTAATAATGTGTCATGGAGATGTGTAAGTAGTAATGATGGGTTGTCTGACGGGACTGATGGGACGGGATGTCAGCATCACACGTGCTAGGTCATGAGTGCTCTATGTAGCAGAGTCGAGGTTGTTGCAGTAGAGAGCTGGTCGGGAGACTGGCCGGGTTTGAAACCCAATTGGTTCTGGCTGGCTGATTTTGATTTTGGCCTTCACTCTGGGACCGAGGTTTCTATTGGGGAAACCCGACTTCCTGGGGTCGAGCTTGGTGGTCGACCATCTCGTTCTCCAGTTGTTGGCTATCATTCAGAGTGGATGTTTAGAAGTACTGAAGTGTGATTAGTTTCCTTTAATGACATGGTTAAGGCGAGGTTAATTATACCGTACCAACACATGTGGTTTTCCACGTTTTGCACCCGGCTCCTTCCGTGCAAGTTGGTTTTTTAAAAAATTTCGTTCAATTTAAGAGATGTTTAAACACTATCCAAAGTTGATGAAACTTACGTGGATGGTGTTAAAGGCTCCGTTCTAGACGAAGCTGTCAAAGGGTAGATGAAGATTATCTGTATGTGGGCTCCAGTAAATAAACGCTACAGATTAAATTCACAATTGATCAAACGCTTGTCAACCTAGCGTCTCATCTTCATCTGGTGGGCCCAACAATTTTAATCTAGCTCCAAAACGAGCCCAAAGTGTTATTTTTCAAACCTATGTAAAATCCTAAGTTTTTTTAAGCTCATATGTGACGTGTGCGACCTAATAAAAACACGTCCTGAGTAAAAATTTTCACGGTTTCTGGCGCGAGTTAGTTTTCTCTAATTTTTGTTCAAGTTAGGAGATGCTTAAATGCTGTCCGTAATTGACGAAAATTTATATGAACGATGTTAAAGTGTTATCTTTCGAACTTATATATACACCAAATCATAGGTTTGTAAGCTCACATGTGACCTGTGACTGTGAGACACAATGAAAACACGTTTAGAGTAAGCTCACATATGACCAACTTGCGTCAGAACCGCAAAAAAAAAGCTTACTCTGAACAAATTTTCATTGGGTCTGACAGTCAGAGGCCACATGCGAGCTTATAAAACTTAGGATTTGACATATATATAGGTAAAAAAATAACACTTTAACATCATGCATGTAAAGTTTTATCAACAACGTACCACATTTAAGCATGCGAGGTTCAAAACTTGGGATTTCACGTAGGTCCGAGATATAACACTTCAACATCGTCCATGTAAAGTTTTGTCAACTATAGATAGCGTTTAAGCATCTCTTAAATTGAACGAAAATCAAAGCAAATCAATTTGAACGGAAGGTGTCAGATGTAAAATGAGGGAAAATACATGAGTGAGGAATTATTAAATCAAACCAACTTGAACAGAAGGTGTCAGATGTAAATAGAGGCGGATGCAGGAGGGGAGCTTAAAAATTTGTAAAATGCTCTTATAAATTTTTGAAAAAAATACAAAATAACATAATGTTTTAATGGAGGTTAGAGTCAAATTTTTTTTTAACCCCCTAACAAATTCCTAGATCCGCTACTGGATGTAAATGAGGGAAAATACTTCAATGAAAAATTGAAGGGATAATTCATGATATACCCTTGTTTTCTTTCATAATTCACAATATACCCTGTTGTTTTTCGTAATTCAACTTTAAACATGCTTAAATGTTGTCCAAAATTGCTGAAACTCTACATGGATGATGCTAAAGTGTTATATTTTAGTCCAATATCAAATTTGAAGTTTTTTAAGCTCATATGTGACATGTGGGACCCAATGAACATGTCACAATTTTCATTGGGTCCCACAGGTCACATGTGAGCTTAAAAACTTCAAATTTAATATTGGACCAAAATATAACACTTTAGCATCGTCCATGTAAAGTTTCATCAATTTTGGAGAACATTTAAGCATGTTTAAAGATGAATTACAACAACCAACAGGGGTATATTGTGAATTAAAAAAAACAGGGCTATATAGTGAATTTTCCCAAAATTTAATTAGCCAAGCCACATTAGTGCGGTTATAATTAGACCTGGCAAAAGTAACCCGAACCCGAAAAACCGAACCGAACCAATCCGATCCGAATCTAAATGTCAACCAAAAACTATAACTTGAAAAATGACCCGAAATCCGAAATAAACCGACCCGGACCAAACCGAACCGTATTATTTTAAAACCGAAAGTAAACCACAATCCACAATCATCCGAACCGAAGTCATCCGAACCAAAATCAACCGAACCGAAGTCACCCATAACCCGACGATGACCCGAAAACCGAAGTGACCCGAACCGAAACCAACCGAAAACCAACCGAACCGAACCCGAACTGAAACCCGTGTGACCCGAACTAATATATCTGATGTGACTCGAAAGAATATATTGCATTAATTATAGGAGACAATGAGAATAAAACAGAATGTTTATACCTAATATCTAGTTTAAATACAAATCAGTATTTAGCATTTTTATCATACAACACTAAACAATGCCCCACAATACTTTTACAATTAATCATTACTTAGTAAGTGGCGTACCTATAAAAAAGTATTAATAAACTTATATACACGAGAAATTATTTTAAATATACCACAAATATTTTGCACTATAAAATTTTAAAGTAATTAATTATCATGCATTTTCATTAATTGCACAACTAATAATGAATTAATGATAATGCGTTACTCATCAATGATAGATTGGTAAGAACCAAAAATATTTGTATATTTAGACTCAAATTTTATCACTAATTCATACTACCTCCGTCCCGTCATAAGTGTCCCATTTGCTTTTTGGCACGTTTTTCCACTTCAATATTAAATATATAAGATAAAATAATTTTTAAAAAATAATTTTTACAATATATAGTTTTTCACATAAGGATTCCATTATAAAAAAAAATTTATAAAAATATATTATCTTACATGTTAAATATTGAAGTCAAACGACAAGCTCAAATAGTGAAGTGGACAATGGGAGTGGGACGGAGGGAGTATCATTATTGTATTAATTATTCATATATTGAAGGTGTTTTTATTAATTAGAATTTTTCAAGCCTTTATCCAATCTTGTGAATAATTCTCCCGCATTAGCAATTTAGCATAAATGTTTAATATACTTGAAGGTTTTTACCTATGTAGCAAAATTCTCATGCATCTGAATAGTTCTTCATCATTAACAGTTTTTAACTACCGTAAAAAAAGTCAACAAAACTTATTAACTAATTCCATTCGCTAACTATTAATAGATTGAAAATACAAGTTACTACACTTTGATACAATTTTAATAATTATCCACAAACATACCTTATTTATACTCCTCTCAAAATAATGAAACTATTAAATAATCTAAAACTACATCAATAATTATGATAAGTTCAGAGTTAGTTGCTAAAGTATAACATGATGCAAATTATAATTATTTGTTTAAATTAATCTTTTATATACATTTATACGTGTTGAGATTGATTGAAGTCAAATTTGCATATCATGATGATTGAGTTGCGGGATTCTGTAATGGCAACCGAATTTAACCGAATAATTGACCCGAATTTGACCCATAACCCGAAAAAACTGAATGACCCAAAGGCTAACCCGAACCGTAAGTTACCCGACCCAAAGTCACCCTAACCGAAAGTCATCCAAACCGAAAATCAACCAAACCGATCCAAACCGACCCGAAATTTCAACAAACCGAACTCAACCCGAACAAACCGAATTCAACTGACCCGATCCAACCCGAACCAAATATTGAACGATTTAAAATCAACCCGAACCGAACCTAACCGAACCCGAACCGATTGACCCGAACTGCCACCTCTAGTTATAATTACACCGAATGTCATGGGTCATGAACCAAAGTGATCAACATTCAACTGTACGAAGGAACCTTGGACCAAACGAGCCGTAACTTAACTTCCTCTGTAACTCACCGCTGTCGTTTCGCAACTCTGTTTCTTCCCACCCTTCGGTTAATCGGTTTCCTCTCTGCTTCGGCGGTCAATACTCAATAGTGATTTTCTTCTATCGTTACGCTATTTAATACCCAATCAAGCGAGACCAAAAACTCCATATTCTGCCTTTCCCCGGTTCCTTGTTGCTTGAGATTGATCGTTTGTTTGTAAACCGAGTGTAGATTCTGTTCTAGGGCATTTGATTAGGTTAGAAACGAAGTGAATGGCTACTTGTGGGTCTTCGACTGGTGGGGGTGCGAGGAAGAGGGAGAGAGAGAACCCTTGTGGTATCTGTGGGCACTACCATAGGTACGAGGAAGGTGAGGTCTGTGGCATATGTGGTCACCGGATGCCGGCAACTTCAGAGAGGACTTCTATCCCAGTTAGCGCTTTTCCTTCCGAAATCTTGCCGGATTTCTTATATCTTGGTAGCTATGATAATGCTTCTAGGTCCGAGCTTCTTAAAACTCTAGGGATATCTCGAATTCTCAATGTAAGTTATCTACTTTATTCCTATTTAACTTTTCTTTTGGTATTCCGCGGGCTGTCTGGTAGCGGTTGCAAAATTGATAACGATGATTTGGAATAAGGCACTGATTATATGGATTCCCCTGATTGATTCGGTGGATTCATCAATGTCCTCGATGAATTTGTATACATGCCTTTTGTTGTCCGATGCAATACCTTGAGTGCTTATTTGAATCAAGGGTGTGATCCGGAGTTGAAGTTTATGATGATTGATATTATGCAATGTATGTGTTTGAAAAACTTGATTGCAATCTTGTCAGCCTGTAGTGCATGGTGATCCTGCCATCTGATATTCTAAGTTGCTCTTTGAAGGAGCTAACTATTATGTTAAATTATTAGTTGAAGTACCAAACGGTCAGGTCCTTACCAGATCCATCCATTGCCATTAACTCGTACCAGTAACATTTTTAGTGCCTGATTTTATTTAAGGGTTTGAATGATTTTTAATGGATTCATTAGTAGATATATAATCATATGGTGATCGTAATTTCTTAATATGACTACATTTACTGTACAACCAATAATGAAAACATGTACAATAAGTAAGGAAAACTTGTACAATAAAAAGTTATACTGAAAGTGCTATTTTTATGTACAACATTTTTTATTTAAGTAAGGTACATGTTTTATAGGTGTAATGTATAGTTTTTTTACTATATGTACATGTAATGTAGTATCTTTGGCTACATGTGGGTGTAGCCAAGACTTGTTGGTGGTGATTGGGTTTTGTTCCAGTTCTGTAATCTAAAACTGAAATGACAAGCTTGGTATTTCTTCTGCATTTGTTTGGACTACTTTTGTGGGTAGTTGTGCCAATTTGCAACCATGTTTTTGAGTCCATTGCCTCATGATTTGAGTACAAGCTAAGAGTTTGAAATGTAATTGTTACTTTTCCTGTTGCAGACTGTCCCCTCCTGTACAAATCTCTACAAGAATTCATTACTTATTGCCTCGGGGATGACAAATCTTATCCTTTTGATGAGGCGATACAGTATTTAGGTATGTTTAAGTTCCATAAACGTCATTTCTACATCTATTTATCTATTTCTTCTCTATTTTGTCTGGTATTCTCTCTACTCTGCTTTCTTTCTTTGTGCTGCTGGACTTTTTTGGTTTTGCATTGGTGTGAATCCTAGAATCCACCTATTTTTGCAGTGGAACAGCCTGCTTAATTTCTGTATAGACCAGCTCTCTTGCTGGATTAGGTGGGAAGTTGAGATGGGTTCATGAATTTTGTTTGTTCGCATGTCTCTTTGCTATTCACTGCATCTTTTCTGGAGTTGGGAATATTTACGCTAGAAAAAGATATTGAGAGGTAAACATGGGAAACGTGAGGTAAAATAAATAAATGTGAGGTGAACATAAGTGTTATTCAAGGTAATCTATAGAACAAGGTAAACCTGTCAATATCAAAGGGTTAATGGGAATACCACATACAAGTGAACACAGTTAAGTTATATAGTAAATAAAAGAACATAGTGAAGTAAACATACATGCATACAAGGTAAACAACAGAGCAAGTCATGGTGGGTTCTGGCAGGGTCTGAATTTTGATATATTCAGTCAACTAGAATACGTTATTTAGTTCCATATGTGTGTGTATATGAGCATGATTAGGCTAATGTTTGAGGCTTGCTTGACATTTCTTGTGAGGAATTGAGGTTTGTGAATGCTGCATCTTTTTCTGTTTTTCTTTTTTTTAATATCTAGATTCGGTTCCTCAGTTCTCGTCTTGATGATGATATATTTTACAGATGTTTTGGTTTGTGTACCAACTGATCTAAATTGGCCTTTCTCGATATGTTAAGCTCAGTTATGTAGTCCTAATCTCAATTTGTGTAAATCAATGCTTAACCACTGAATCTTGGGGATTATTACATAGAAGGAAAGGTATAAATAATGATTCAAAATCATATTTGGAGTTTTGTTGCCTGCTCAACATCACTTGAACCTTATTGCTGCGTTGAAGAAATTGCTATATTTTATGGTCTGTTCCTATGCTCTGATATTGATTTTTTTGCCAAATTGCAGAGTCCATTTTTAGTTTAATTAAACTGCTGCAAGGAAATTAACAAAATATATTTTCCTGGCAGAACAATGTCAAACCGAAAAAGCTCGTGTACTTGTGCACTGCATGACCGGAAAAGTCAGGTGTGTACCACCAGAATCTTCTGCTTCTTTCGTTTTCCTCTTTTTTGGACTTGAACTTTCTTGAAAGAATAGGCTGCTGACAAAGGCCGAGGGACATATTGTGAAGTTTATATAACCGCTCATTCGGTTCTTGGAGTGATTTAAACATGGAATTGAAATAGCTTTTCATAGGGATTGTTGGTATGGTGACATGATCTCGTGCCCTAGGTTACAAGCACACTCCACGCCAACCAAACTTCCAAGGCTTGGTTCATGGCATGGAATTGCTATCCCCAGGAATAGCATAACTATTCCTTTGGTTGGTTACTGGAACAGGAATTAAGATTTACCGCTTCAATTGAAGGAATGAGATAAAGAGTAAAATTGGAATGAGACTGACCACAAATAAGTTCATACATTAATTTACTGATGTACATTTTATTCTTTAATGTGATATAATTTTGTTGTTTTGTATTTATTTACTCTTATATAAGCTATAAAGAGTAAAGTGTATAACACGTATACATTCATAGTAGAATCAACTAACTTCAGGTTCTAATATTGTCAATTATTATTATATGTTTCCAAAACTATTATTAAATATACATGTGTTAAAAATAACACAAAAATTTGCACTCAAATAGTATAACAAACAACAAATCCATAAAAAACATTTAATACAACACTGAAAGTATAAGAAACAACAAAGCCGTAAAAAACATTTAATACAACACTAGTTAATTACAAAATATCTCAAATAGAATTTTCCTGATATATTTGAAGGAGATAAAAAATCAGGTGTAGAAAGTCTTTAAAAAAATATCTATTATTTTGCTATAAATTGTTTTGAAGTATGATTTTGCATGAAAACGCAATTCATGGAAATAATATCTGAAACACAATTTTGCGTAGAGGAAATATTATTTCAAAACTTTACATTTTATGTAAAGATGATACAGGACCCAGAATTTGAAACAATTTGTAAGATTTTTCCAACAAATTGTGTAGGATAATAGGCGTCATATTTGTTTTTCAATGTTGCTGCATATTGAACAAAAGTGAAACAAGATTGTTATGGTTATCTCTTCAAGAATATTCAATTCCTGACCTGTAATTTTGGTTAAGCTTAAACAATATAATAGTATTTGGAAGGAATACGGAGGCACTAGTGAAGACTGAGGACTAGCGCTTCTCACCTATTTTGGGGGAATTCTATTCTCAGAAGTGGGGAATCCCTCTCTATTCTTGAGGAATTACTTTATTCCTACAACCAAACAGTGGAACTTTGAATCTCTGGGAGTAG
This sequence comes from Limonium bicolor, assembly GCA_023374045.1. Classification (NCBI taxonomy): domain Eukaryota; kingdom Viridiplantae; phylum Streptophyta; class Magnoliopsida; order Caryophyllales; family Plumbaginaceae; genus Limonium; species Limonium bicolor. Next base: position 147,184,525 of record CM041777.1, read on the forward strand.
CGGTAGATTGAAATCGATATTCCAGTTTACCAAACAGACATGGTGGATTATTCATTCTTCTCTCTGGGAGAGTGAGGTTATATTGTTTGACATTGATGCAGATCACCTGCAATTGTGATTGCATACCTGATGAAATGCAAAGGATGGAGGCTTGCTCAGAGTTGTCAGTGGGTGAAAGAGCGGAGAGCAACTGTTGAAATAAATCAAGGTTTGGTTCTCATCTGTTGTCCCAATACAGTACCAGTCTTGGTCAAACTCTTTTTTATTTTTCCTATTATTACCTTTCTCTTCTCTGGATTGCTTGTTATTCCTGTTATGGTTTTAGTGTTTGTTTGAAAAAAGATCTCAAGCTATCGGATTATATTGTTTCATCTTCCTCTCGTATCCTTGAATTATTGAGACCCAAGGACACTTCTAACAGTTCTTGTTTAAATATTCTGTAGCTGTACATGAGCTTCTAGTTGATTACGAGAAGAAGATATTTGGATCAGACAGCAACAATTCCACGCTAGCACCAGACTTCCAACCTCCAACAGCTCCAGTATTCAGCTTTGGCTTTCCAAAGGCTGATGCAACTCCGGCAGCGCCTGCTTTCAGTACCGGGACTGGCACCTCCATGTTTGATCAAGCCCCACCTCATGACTTCACTTTTGGAGCTGGCCTGAAGCCCCATGAAAGCCCTTTGGTTACTACATCACCCAACCCAAATGGTGCTGATGTTGCTATGGATGGTACTTAAGAAAGTTTCTGTAGTTTATTTTCACTCTTTGTTTGAACTTGGCGTACAACACCCTGGTCTTCTTTTGACTTGTTCGTCTTTGTAATTTGTTGATTACTGTAAAGTTAAGATAGCATAGTAGTTTCTGAATTGGCAGTTGAGTTGAGATTGTTTTGTTTTTTGTTCAATCAATCTCTGGGGATTAATTTCTTGGTCTAGTACTGTTGTTCAATCAATCTTTGTGAGGATACTGCCGCTTCAAAGGGGTAATGACTTTCCAAAATTTTCATTCGCAAAGTTTAGTGCACAAGTGATTCTTGATCGCGAAGATCTTGCCATCATTGTTTGTGAAAAAGTTGATGTTATGCTGATGTAAGATTTAGTGTTGTATTTTGCTTGGATTGTACGGGTGTGGAAGAAGTTATCTCTTTTTGGATATGATATTTTGGCTTAGGATCTTGATCTTTTATTATGCCAAAAACTGAGTGGTCTAGCTAGTCATGTCATGTGCGAAGCTGAGTTTATTTTCAGGGATACGGTCAATATTCAGCGCATTTATCTAATTTCGCATTCTTCCCTTCTCTCCAATAATTCTCTAAGGTCCGTTCGTTTATGGGTCCGTTCGTTGGCTACGATTTGGGATTAAGCTGGGTTTTTTAAAAACTTAAATACACATGTTAATTTTTAATTCGGTGTTGCTTTAACTAAAGGTCAGAAAAGATGTACTTAGGACCCGTTCTGTATCCGCGATTGAAACTTTTTACTTTTTTGGTTCCACATGTCATCATACAATTGGTTAAAAGTACACTCTAATAGGGTATAATGTATACCTGTCTGGTTATTGTACGCTAACCACATACACATTAATCAAATCGCAGCTTTAGCTGCGTTTGAATGCACAGAGCGAACGGAACCTTAATACACTTGTCAATTCCTATATCGCTAACTAGAGTGAGCTTAAAATGGCTTTATAAATTCACAGAAATAGTTGCGTTTGACCGTGATTGCCGAACGCACTCTATGGCTGGAAAAAATCGAGCAACATTAATCTGCCATGTAATGGCTAAGCTGAACGTGACCATAAAAAAACCTGTTCATTAACTAGCTGAAAATTTTAAATGAGTAGCTGCACAAAAGACACTTTTAACCCCATCATCGACCTCCTTTTTCCCCTCTTTCCCTTCTTTCTATCTTGATTTCCCTTGGTACTACATCTGTCTTATGACGATTCTTCTTCTTTGTTAAGATATTTCTACATCTCTCTTGGCCTTCTCCTTTATTAGCCGTAACAGCCGCGTGAAGAACCCCATCTGCGGCGCAGAGCATTTGAATATTCCGGCTCGCCTGAAACAGGGTTGAGGCACAAGAAGCTGGATGTGGTGGTGAACATGGTAGTGTTGGTCGGGGAGCCACAGCTTTCTAACCGAGCTTGGGAGGAGATACAGGGAAGATGAAGTAGAGAAGGGAAAGTGAGGGGTATACTATAGAACACCAGGTTGCTAAAAGGAAATTTGGCATCGAAATCTGCCGAGGAAAACGAGGGTTTGAAGAAAGGGGAAAGGGAGGGATATATTTGACATTAGTTAGACAAGAGGGTGACAAAATGTCAAGCTATACTGGAAACACAGCATTATTGGTGTTTCGGTATCAGCTCCCCCAAAGAGATTAATCTCATATTAATTTGCTTCAAAGATGAAAGAGGATGGGCATTAATCTCCCATTCATCTCCATTTGCAGGCTATAGCTCGATAACGAACGGCCCCTAAGGGCGTAAACTTTACCTTTTTTAGATAACAATATGAGATCAGCCATGTTGCTGACCCAGATTTTATTAGCTAATCCTGGGGATGAAGAATTAAGAGAAGAAAGTCATGTAAATAATCCGAGTGCTAAATGAGATACTACAAAAATATATAAACATACAATCTTCATATCGAATAGCTTGGCAGAAAGGAGTATATACAAAAATGTAATGAAGTATCAGATATCTAACACAGGCAGACGAAATGAATACATTAGTGTCCCCAGACAACAAGCCTGTCATCAGCCTCTCCTCCACCATGTACATCCTCTCCGACATCTGCAACTGCATTGGCAGGGGCAGCAACATCATCATCGTCGTCACCATCATCACCATCAAAAGCATAGTCAACTATAGGCGTGCAAACAATGGTAGGGTCTCCCCTCTTGCATGCTCTTGGCGTCGTCTTGTTGGGCGGTACAGCTGTAGCTACCTTGGCATCATCACCTTGACCACCACCAGGAACAGTCTGGGCGACAGTTTTCTTGGCTGTATCCGTTACATTGAAAACATCAGAAGCCTCAATCAAAGCTGAGTAGATTAGTATATAAGCGACGCATGACGCAATGATTGTTTTTGACAAGGCTACGGCCATGGCTAGCAATTACAGAATGGGAAGTTTGCCTTGGAACGATGGTTCAGGCCAGCTTTTCTGATTCCTTGAGGTTGGTTTTTTCCTTTTTTGTGTGTGTGTAGGTGGAGATATTTAGGGAGGGCTTTCGGTTTGTATGTTCCCCGTGAAATTCTCTTTGGGTTTGAAGTAGAGAGAAACGGGGCATCTAAATTAAGATCAATTTCAATGGAAAATGTTTTATCGTATGGGAAGCTAAATTTGGTAAACTGTCCCCCAAAACTAGTCTATTCCAAATACGAAGGTATCACCTATAAATTTAGCTTTCTCAATCATATCTGCAACAGAAAAAATAACCAGGATACTATAACAAAAGAGCTAAAATTTTAACTAAAATCGACTATGATCACCCACCCATCTGCAGTGAACATTGATTCTGCGTTTAGTTATCGAGCTTCGCTCCAGTACAGCAAGGTAGATGCTGCAAGCATGCTTGGAGTGGGATTCTCTCCGAAGTCCGTATCTCTCTGAGGAGCTAGAAGAAGCCTCGCAACTTTCTCAGCAGAAATGATTTGCTCTTCTCTGAGCTTCTCATCACGTATCAGATGCCTGCAGTGAATGTGTTTCAAATAATCTTATCAAGTTTTAACAGAAAGAGACTTCCTAATTAAAAAAAACTACAAACAAATGTTGACAAAAGGGGCCAGTTGTATTTTAAGTTGGTGGCAAGCTCTTCCAAGGTAGTAAGAAGCGCTTTTATATTTCGCCATAGGGCCGCTGTAGCCATTTCCTTCAGGCATCATTGTTGACAAGAATTAGCCAAGGAACAGGAAGTTGATATGTGTTGGGCATGGTATTCTTTAACAGAAAATCAAGAAAGATATCCTCAATGTAATGTATCTTGACGTTTCCACAAAGAGAGTCCTAAGAGATATAAAGCAGGGAAGTACTCTTCTAAGGAAAAAAAATGATCCAGAAATCTTACAGGACTAGAGAAGCCAATCTTTTGGGATTACAGTCTCGGAAGAGGGCCTCGGGTATAAGAGGTGAATCTAGAAGGATATTGGGAAGTGAGATATATGGAACTTTGGCTTTGTAACGGATAACCCATTCCGTCAAGATATGGGCCTTGTAGGCTACAACGCATGGCAGCTGAGCAAGTTGCAATTCCACTGCAGCTGTTCCTGACGCACATAGTGCCACTTTGCTAGCCTGGGAAAACAGTGAACAAAAAAACTTGCTTTCACACCTCGTGTTAAAAAGACTGACACATAAATGGGAGACGAAACACCAATAGCTGCATGCTAGTTGTGTGGTGAAAGCGTTATTAACAACTTTAAGTATAGTTCAGTTGTTTGAGTTATGGACATCTTTAGTTCTATAACAGGCATCCAACATGGAGCAGTAACAAACATAGAAATGACATCAAACAATGCACTCAGTAGCTACATGTATCTTAATCACCCTTTTGGCAGGAATTTGGATCTGAAATCAATACAAATACATAAGAATTGCACTCCCTTACCTTGAAAGCATCATATTTAAGGTGGGTATTACTTCCTGGAACCAATATGACAGGGACAGGCCACTGATCTATCGTCCCATTGATTAATTCCTCCACTTGGCGATGGGGTGCCACGTGGATTACAGGCTGCAGGTCTGGGACCAAACCTTTCAAGAGTCTGACAGTCTCTGAAAATATGGGGAGCATGCGATTCACCTCTTGTAATCTGCTGCCAGGGAGCAGAGAAATAACTGTGGTGCCTTCAGAACCACAAATAGACATGTTACTCTTTTTGGTATGAAGGCTATAATAACTCATACTCAAAGGCAAAATGAAAAGAACCCAAGTGAAACATCAGATCCGAAGTTAGACTTGACCCTCAGCGAAGTCTTTCGAGAACAATGTAAAGCAGAGAGGATATATCTAATGCAACAAAACTTAGTGCAATTATTAAAGATGATACTCGTTACCATTACATTTATGTACCTGGGGAAACACCAAATTCCTTGCTGAATTCATCACTGTTTCCTTGAACCTTCAGGATACTTGAGTTTTTGTTCTACAAAATGATTTCCACGACTTAATAAGGAAAATACAGTTCAGGATATAATTGTAGATAAAAAACATTGCAGCATGTTTCAGATCACTTCTAGTATTACGTTTCTTCCCCTTTCCATGTAGTTTCAGGCGAACAACAAGGCTGCAAACTGCCCAGTGTATCTGAACTATAGAATCAAGTCTAACCCGTATCTATTAGTTCTATCCCACATGACTGTTAGGTTGAAGTTATCTCCGACAGAACTCATATGATGGCTGTAATATTCATATAGACAGTATTGTAGAACCAATAATGAAACCATGACCACCCAGATTTAGCTCAACTCCACAATCCCCAACCTTGGGTAGACTTGGTGACAAATCAAAGATGAGTAATTAATTATAGAAAAAAGCTATAGGACAATCTTATAAAGATTCAAGAATCATATTCTACTTAATTAACTATTAGATTTCTTATCTCTCGGAGGGGATTTTGGAAAGTGATATCATTTTATTTCCTTCTAAATGATGAATGACTACCTTTTTTGTTTCACATTTCTTTATGTTTGTTTCAGGAACTAGGATTATATCCTCATGGATACTGTTCCCCAGTTGTTACGAACCAGTTAAAAATAATACACAGTTTTACTCTCTTATCTCTCAATCCACACCACTCCAGGTCATACATAAGATTCTGAAACCTAGAGAATGATCAAGACTGCATCAATCTGACCTACAGATGTCAGGCTGATGAACCTTGCTCAACCACAAAAATACAGACATAAAACCACACCCAAATATACTAAACCTTCTGAACCAATTCAAAACAGAAGCAACTAATAGCCTCCTTACTGACGTCTATAACCATTACAATATCCCCCCCCCCCCCCCCCCCAAAGAATGATATAACGCATTTCTTTCATAACAGATTCCCCCTTGAACTTAAAACCAAATAGGAAGAGCAAGAGAAAGGTATCAAGATAAACCCTTCCCTAAATCAACAAATGCTCATGGCGAGCACAAAATGGTAAACAGATCCTGGAAGAACAAGAATAGTCTACTCTAATCCTACACACTTTCTAGTTTATTTGGAAATAACATATGACTTGATGTTCTTGGGTCTCAAAGTTTGATAGGCATACCAATCTTAGGTCTAAAACATCTTCAAGTACAGGGTGTCCGACAAAAGTTGCACCAACACCCCTTGATTGACAAACTTTTTCTTCAAATGGCAGGATACAAAATATATGGTCAACAAAATGGGAGAGCCCTTGAAGTCTCTCTTCGCCACCTTTCCACGCCCAGAACGATGGTGCTACGTAGTGGAAGTGTGTGGGGCAATTTGATGAATACTGTACATTCTTACCTGCAAGAAAGTAACCCAGAACAAGTTAGGTAACATATTTTCCTAAATCTCCAATATAAGCAACCACACAATATCGAATGTGAAACTGTATAATACCCCGAAACTGTTTTAGAAAACGGAAGGAGAAGCCCTTGGAGTCTATTGTAACCACTGCATGAGGTTTGAAAGTAGAAGCAGCTTCTATCGTCTCCCTTAATCTTACCTGCCTTCACAAGAGTAAAAAAATTAGAACTTTAATAGTTTGTTTTTCAAAGTAATTAAGATCCGCAACAGCTCATCAGAGTGGACAAAACAAAACTGCCTTCTACAACTGTAATGAGAATTGGTATTAAATGCAACCTACCCTTAAGGTATTAAGATGAGGAAGTAACTCCCATATTCCCATCACAGCAATATCCTCCATTGGAAACAGTGACTTTAATCCTTGTTGGAACATTTGGTCCCTGGAAAGTTAGAACATAATGATCTTCCATAACATCTTTCTTTGCAATTTACCAACCAGAGCAAGTGTTTCCTCAAAACATGGTCAAGGGTAACAAATAAGAGAATACTGCGGAGAGACTCATGGTCATTCTTCTGTCCGTGAAATGACCACATAAACATTGATATGGATTATGAAATCAAGACCAACGCTATCTTACCCTCCAATACCAGCAAATCGCATAGGCAGAGGCGATATCTTTTTCAGCGAGGCCATTAGTCGAGCACCTATGCTGTCCCCAGAAACCTCCCCAGCAACCACGAAGATTCTGAGTTCCCCATCCTTGCTTGCTACATCAATCACAGGTCCTCTTGAAACTGAAAATGTTCTATAGAATCGTGAGAAGAAGATACTTCTCACACCCCTTATAGTGTTAATCATACCTTGCTCATGCAAACAACGACACCCTGCTAAAATGCACATCAGATAATTAATATACATAGGAGCCATAATGGGTTGTACACCCAGGCAATAAGAGAGCGAGATCATCAATGCATTCACAGTGACTCGGCATAAGAGTAGCTAAGCATTGACAGAGATGTCGCTTGATGAGTATCTAAAATGTTCATGCATATATGATCATCCACTGAACATTATATTGAAGAATCAGACACTGAAGTAACCCAAAATGAGCACTCTCATGTCACTATACAGTTTTCTCCATAAGTTTCGCAAATTTCCTAAGAGGCTAGGCAGCAATATCCGTGAGACCGGGTACAAAAGGCAGTAAGACGACAGTTACATTACAAACTATATCGACACCGGAAAATTGGCCGGGATCCTGAGCGGGGAATCTAAATTAGAAGAGACTTATAAGAAAAATGAAGCACTAAGATTGCCGCCACTGAGAAGAAAGGTTATACTGCAAGAAACCTGGGTACAAAGGCCGCACGCCGGTTAATACGCGAAAATACCTGTCCCTGAGGCTTCGTTTGCTTTTAGCTGCAAGCTAAATGGTTAATTCGTGGGCTAACGCCAGTGTGTACAGCCTGCTGTATAGATTTGAGTTGAAGAAAGATAAATTCACACTGAATATCTTGATTAGGGAGGTTAAAGGTGTTACTTGAACTTGATTTATTTATTTTTTGGAAAAACCATCGATGAGACATTGAAAATATTAATGTCTACCCATCAGCTTTGCAAAAGTTACAAAGTTTGCCCTTGTATTTATCTAAATTAGGTGAACTTGAGGGGGCGTTTGGATCGCGCAGGGAAACAGAATGAAGTCAAGAAACATAATATAGGGGAATTGACCTTAATTTTCCCAATTATTTGGCTCTATCATGGAAACAGAATCCATTATCCCCTGATTCCCTTTGTTACTGTTTGGCTCTGGAAACAGGTTAATCAGTCTATATACAATAAAACTGAACATGAATCACATAGTGTAGGAGTTCAATGTCATATAACTGATCAATATCCTAAAATATCACTTTTCACTAAAAAAATACTACAAATGAATAAAATAATAAAGCAGAATTTTGAAGAAATTATCACTTGTTACCAAAAGAGTAATACAACTGACTGTCCTAAAATGGAGATTGGTCATGAAAAAAACATAATTTGTCAAAGGAAATAAAAAAAAGCGTAAATTGCCCAACTAAAACAAAACATGACTATTCCAAAAAAATATAGCATAAATTGTTTAGGATCATACAAGATATCCTTAAGCATCTCTATCTCCTTCCCACGAAAAATCATTTTGACAAAAAAGGTTTCATTTCATCAGGACTCATGAAAAAAGATTGAGCTTGTGTGATTCTACCGTCAAAATCTCAGTCACATCGTATGCATGGTTAGAGTTATACCTTCCAAAACAAGGAGTTCTAACACCCTCTTCTTTTGATCAGCTTCTTCTTTTCGCGTATCAATACAATCAACCGCTACAATAAAACAGAGGCTAAATTGATTTACCATCCACCGTGTACTTCTAGAGATTTTTCTGGAAGTTAATTGAAATTACGGTGGTAGTGAGGTAAATAATGAAGCAACATCGGTGGTTTGTTGTAGTGCATATCCAAATTAATTAGCTAAACTTTATATTGAATAGGACAACAATTCAAGTTAACCAATTAATTATGGATAGAAACATTTTCAACATAAAACTGTCCAGTGATGGAAGTTTATTTCACCCCTATTTTACCTTGTCGTAACCATCACCATTCTCTAATTAGTACAGGATGACTTTTCTCGCTTTCCAACTTATAATCTGTTGGCTTCTCTCCAAGCAGATAGTGAATTCAATATTTCTCTTGGGAGTATCACCAGTGCGACTTACTATTCAAATTTCAACAGAATAGAGCGTTGGGGAGTAGTGTTGTTTTCATGACCCGCAATCACATCCAGCAGAATAAAGAAACAAATGGAGGAAGGTCTGCAAAGAGAATGATATGAGGATTAGGATTCAGAGCTTTAGAAGACTTCAATAAAGCTCTTCTTACTAAACAGTTATGGAGGGCCTTGGAGCAGCCTAACTCTATGGTGGCTGCCACTTTGAAAAGTTTATATTTCCCCAATAGTTGTATAACTCAAGCTGGTCCATCTTACAAGGACAGCCCAATTTGGAAATCATTGGTGTCGAACATACCTTTTCTCAAGTCTGGTATCACTTTTCAGGATAATCATTGGATCTGGATGTCGTCAAAGGATAAAGCCTACAATGTCAAATCAGGGTTTCAACTTCTTCAACAATCTCTGACTCAGGGTCAGTCTTCTTCAGATAATCAGTGCTCTTTCATCAAAAAGAAGATCCTTCACTCTTTTTGTCCTCCGAGAGCAAGGTTAGTTCTTTGGAAATTCCTCAATGGTATTACTCCTTGCCAAGGTAATATTGGGAAGCGTATTCAGGGTCCCTCTGAATGCTTCTTTTGTGGTGATAGAGATTCCCAAGCTCACTGTTTCTTTAGATGCTGTGTTGTTGCCTCTTTGTGGACTACTATTCTTGATATCCAGGATATTCCAAACTCTGATAATGAAGCTATCATTGATTGGTTTATTTTTAAAGCAAAAAAGTGGGGAAAAAGTAAGATGTCTGATGTGGCTAATATGATGTGGGTGATCTATGATGCAAGAAACAAGTGTAGACATGATCCTACTCTGGCTTGGTGGACTGTCATTGAGCACAACCAAGCTTTCATTGCAGCGTACAAGAACTCCTCTCTGCAGCAATCTTTTATGGGAAATCCGTCTCCTTGGCGGCCTCCTCTCACAGGTACTACCTCTATCTGTATTGAAGTCTTTAAAAGGAAAGATTTCCCGATACAGATTGGTGGTCTTTTGAGAAATTCAACAGGTATCCCAGTGTTAGCTTTCAACAAGATTATAAGTAGCACCTGTAAGGTGCATCTGGCGGTGATAAAAGCAGCTCGTATTGCAGTAGAACTTGCACTTAGTGAAGGTATCTACTGCATCTGCTTTGATAATATCCGTGAAGAGATGAAGGACAGAATTTTAGGGCTTGAAATGATTGAAGAAGATGGGAGACATGATTTGTTAGCTTTCAAAAATCTTTGTTATTCCTTAGATAGTTACAGTTGGAGGTCAAATCTTGAAACATTCAATCTCCCTACCTTTCTTGTTGCTAAGATGTTTAATAGTGTTTCTGATAAGATTCAGGTTTGGAAAGGATTATATATTCCTTTTCGTGTCCAAGTTGCGTGTAACTTGGATAAGGAGACTTAAAATTTTTTGTGTTGTACTCTTTTTCTAGTTATATATACAGTATCAAAGGTTATCAAAAAAGAATTACCAGATAAATGAAAGCTAAAAAAGAAAGACCGTGCGGTGAGAAGGTTTGAGTGCTCACACAGACTGAAAAAAATAAAACAGCGCCAGTGAGTGTGCAGTGGCGAGTGGCAATTTCTATTGTACAACCGGTTGCACGGTGAGCATCATACAACCGTTCATTTTAAATTCAAACGTTGTTCAGATTTTTGTATTGATTGTTCATATCGATGTAAAAAGATCCATGTGTTATTGTGAAAGTTGTTCAATTTTATATGATGATTGTTCAAATTAATTGTGAACAATGTTCGGGGATGTACGTAAACATCGTACAACCGGTTGTATGATAGTCGGATTGGTGGCGAGTGTCCAGCGCCAGTTGGGGTCGGAGAAAACAACAGAGAAGGCCAGTTGTGGTCGGAGAAGACAGCAAAGGTGAGAAAAACGGTGGAAATCGTAGAATGAATTACTTTTGTTACTAAACAACGTCAACAAACTGATTTAGGTTCTTTATTCTCTTCCCCATTCTTAATCCTAAAAGATGGGAAAGAGAATCACTTTTTTTATTAAACAAACGTTAACAAATGGAATTAGGTTCTTTATTCTTTTTCCCATTATTGATTATCCTAAAACAAACTCCTTAACCTACTACTTATGTCATGTCTAATCCTTTGCCGACTCTAGTTTACATTAACTTAATTGTACATTTATTCTTCCTCTTTGATATATGTAGTTTATGTTAAAAAAAATTGTTACTAACCTCATACTCAAAGTAAAGAGATACTGAAATACTTGTCGATCAAGTGGTTGGTTCATTGGAGTTTTTTTAGTGGTAATATGTGATTGTTGATGAAGCTAGACAAATAGAATTAATCCCCTCTTTGACCGAGATTAAGTAGGCAGTGGCGCAGTGTGAGGGCTCCAAGGCCCCGGGGTTTGATGGCTACAACATGAAGTTTATTAAAAGAATGTGGCATATAATTGGAGTAGACTTCAGTAGTGATGTGCGTAGGTTCCACATCAAAGCTGGACCGAGGAGCTAACACTACATGGATAGCGCTCATCCCAAAAAAGGCAGATGCAACACACTTAGAAGATTACCGCCCGATAAGCATGGTTGCGAGCATGTATAAGGTTGTTACTAAAGTGCTTTGCAGCCGCCTAAGAGCTCTCATGCCAAAGATCATAGGTGAGACACAATAAGGTTTTGTGAATGGGAGAAACATTCTAGAAGGCATGTTCATTGCTAATGAAAAACCATATCATGGTTGAAAAGGAATAGAAGGAAAGGCGTGCTACTGAAGATTGATTTAAGAAAGGCCTATGATTGTGTCTCTTGGGACTTCCTCGATATGATGCTTGAGTGCATGGGTTTTGGTGCCACATGGAGATCATGGATGAAAGAATGTGTCACAACTTTGAGAATTTTGCTCTTAGTCAACGGCTCTCCTACTAAGCCTTTCTCTCCCGGTCGAGGCTTGCGACAAGGTGACCCACTCACTCCATCTTTATTTGTTATTACTGCTGAAGCATTGAACTGGCTGATTCAGATAGCAGTAGAGCGGCAAAAGTTTTCAGGGCTAAAGGTTGGGTCAAAGCAAGTGAGAGTGACCCACTTGTAGTTTGCAGATGATGTAATGATATTCAGTGAGGTGAATAGAGCGGAGCTGGTCCAAATGCATAGAATACTCCTCCTCTTCACGGAAATGTCTGGACTTCACTTGAATATGGAAAAATCTAAGGCCTTCTGTATTAACACAAGTGACGAGGATAGGCAAATGGTTGAGGGCATCTTTGGATGTCAGGTGGGATCCTTGCCCACCACATACCTGGGGTGCCCACTTGGAGCCAACACGAGGAAGTTAAATACATGGGATCCGGTTATTCAAAAGGTAGAGTCAAAGTTAGCTATGTGGAAAACGTCTTGTTTATCAAAAGCTGGTCATATGGTCCTCATTCGATCTTATTCTTGAATCCATCCCCCTCTACTACGCGAGTCTATTTGTTATCCCATTGAAAGTTTGAAAGAAGCTCATATCCCTGCAGTGAAAATTCTTTTGGGGTAAAAACCAACGCAGGTTCTTCACTCCGGTTGCATGGACACACATGACACGTCCAAAAGAGTTGGGTGGGCTGGGATTTTCAGACTTGCAAGTGAAAAATTTGACCTTTTTAACAAAGTGGCGATACAAATTTGCTTGTTCCCACGCACCCCTATGGAAGAGAGTTGTTCAGTCAGTATACCGTATTCAGGATTGTAACACCCCTACCGCTAATCCTATACTTACCATCCAATCGTCCCAATAATCCTAACTACTCGCAGCGGAAATACTACTACTACGGCGGGTGATACAATGCCGCTAACCGCCCATACGGCTAGCTAGACTATTACTATTTACAGTGACGGTCTGATGCCTAAATGTACCGAGCTACTATATTAAATACCGAATACAAAAGATCACATACTTACATTGCGGGATTACCGAGTATTTAGAGTATTTAATTACATCCCTTTCCAATCTCCAAAAATTAATGAGTTTCTACCAACTACTCATCTGTACCAATCCACCATCCTATCATTATCCAAAAAGGTGTACCCCATGGTACACCGGCTAACAAAAACCTACAGCCGTGTACTACTTGGTACACCATTCAATTCATCATTACACAAAAAGAAATCAAACTAAATCTCTTCACGGTCTTCACCCTTCACGAGGACCTGCATTAGAGTAAAAACATCGCCCCAAGGGGCTCAGCAAAAGCTGCGCATAAACTCCGCATATACCGCGTGCTAACTAGGGCACGCCGACTATTTAAGGTCGACTGTACATGCGGTTCATTATTTTCATACATACATGCTTTACACACAACATACAATCATATACAATACATTATACAATCCAAGGCAGTAGTACAATAGCACACACCATACTTACCTTCACAAGGGTTAGCCAAATTACGCATCCGGGTTAATCGGATGCCTTTTTACTCTTTTACTCATTTCACGTTACTTACTCTTACTTTACTTACTTACTTTTCCATACTTATTTACTCATTATTAATTACTTACTTTTACTCATGTTAAGTCGGTATGACCTCCGGCCCGGGGACTACACCGTCCCACCACTGGGATTTACTTGACTCACCAATCCACGATGCTACCCATTTAAGGGGTTTGGGTCGTGGACCAGTTAAAGAGTCAGGAATTGGAGCCAACCTCTTGTGACTCCGCATCCTCACGCGTGGCCGAAACTATATCGGACTTCTACTCATTCCAATTTAATTACCAATTTAAGTTAGATTGGTTAGCTCGTTAGGAATCAGTTAGAAGTCCAATCACAATCACATTCGGTCACAATACATTATATCGTACATACACACTCTTATTCATCCATACATTTCATGAATTATACAAACTATGATTTAAAGAAGATATGCAACAAGGAACAATCTCATGATATTCACAAGTAAGCATAATATATCTGATTCGTGCGTTTATCTTATTTGGTGATCAATTAGCACACAACACACAAATCAGAGAAACCAAGGTAGCATACGGGGCATGAGAAGTTCATACCGTTCACCGTTGTACTCGTAACCGACTTTCCTCCGGTGTTCACAAAACAAGTCCTATAACATACATATGATCGAGTGATTAATTATCTACAATCAACTTAACTCGTATTCCTATTACATTTCCTAACTCATACTTACTATGTCTTAACAATTCTTACACTTACACATTGTTTACTTACTCTTCATTACTTTAAGTTTATTTCCTTACATAACAATGGTGTACTTATATATATATGTACATATGCATATGTGTGTATACATATACATATATATATATATATATAGTTATAGTTTTTTTTTGTAAATTTGGGCCGACCGACCCACCGACCGACCCAACCTCTGGGTCGGTCCATTCCAGTAAGTTTTCCCGTTCTCTGAATTCCTCCCGACCGACCCAAGGCTACTCCGACCGACCCATACACCCCTGGGTCGGTCCAAGTCAGAAAGTTTTCAACCCTAGAATTCATCGCGACCGACCCACGACCGACTCACGGCCTCTGGGTCGGTCCGTTCCAGAAGATTTCCGTTCAGTTATTTATGCCCCGACCGACCCACCGACCGATCCAACCTCTAGGTCGGTCAGTAGCAGAACATGCCTACAGATTTTGTTTTTCATTTCCTTCTTACCCATCTCTTCCCCAATCTTCCTACACTCATCCTATCATGCTTTAGTACTAATTAAGTACTCTAAATCATCTTAGTTCACCCATTAACTCATCACTCATTTCTATACTAATTTACACACTTGTTTACTTAGTTCTCATTTCAGCACTTGCATTTTCTTCCTTTAGTTGCATTATGCTACAGATTTTAATTCTCACCTTCTCCATCTATAGCTCCCTCATATAATGACATTTATAAAGCTCACAATGCATTAACTATCTCTCCTGACCTACCCCTTAACCAGCTCCTTATAAAATCTGCTTTCAAAGTGAATTTCCTACTTAGTTCCTAGCTCTTAAGTTCTCTAGTTCCTAGGTAAAATTTGCTATAGTCTCCCCTATATTTTTACATTCTCACCACATCATTCCCACTCACATTCTCATTCATCTCACCTGTTTATCAATAACAACAATATACCAAGCTCTCCAACACAATACTAAACATTAAACACTCAATAAATTCCTACACACAACATCCCATTCCCAACTATGTTTCAACAAGTTTTTAATGTCTTTTAAGCTTCAAAACAGTTGGGTTCTTCTCACACATTACACTACTACTCATTACCATTTTACAATACCCATTTACACTACTAAAAATCTGTTACATAAGCATTACAAAACTACACAAAGATGAGCATAATTTACCTTGTTTCTTTACTAGCTTCTTCTTTCTTCTTCCTTCCTCCTTCTCTCTCTCTCTCTCTCTCTCTCTCCACCGATTATAGAACTTCAACTCTAACACTACAGCCCATACATACCACCATTTTAATACACTAACTAACCCTTAACCATTCTTTAAAGCTTAAGGCACATTTTAGGGTTTAGGAATATATTACATTGCAAGGGTGTATATGAGGCTTAGAACAGCACTAGAGCAATATTTCTACTCCTCCAACAATGCCAAAATCGGATGGAAACAAAAGGAATGGAGCTCACCACTTAGAAATTTCTATTTTGAGAATACGAGCAAGAAAAGGTAGTGCTTTTGGATTTCTTTTTACCTTAAACCAAAGAGGTGAAGAAGGGGCTTCTAATGGTGGTCTTGAAGCTCCAAAGCAAGAACACCCATGGAGATGAAAATGCTTGTTTTCGAATTTTGAAAGGAGAAATATGTTCTTCTTGGTGAGAGGAACGCAATGGTATAATTTTTGTAATTTTTGGTGGAGGTTCAAGGGGCTAACAAGAGGAGAGAAGTTGGTGTTGGTGTGGGTTTGCTCAATTCTCCATTGTTACCGGTTGGAGAAGGAAGAAAATAGAGAGGAGGAAGAGGGGCTGTACGCGAGTGAGAGAATAGAAGAGAGATAGAGAGAGTAAGTAAGGTAAGTTTACTTTTTTTTTTTGCTTTTTAATTGTTTTGTCTTTTGCAAATAAGAAGAGATTTAAGGGAGTGTGTGAGAGAGGGAAGGGGGCCGGCTGACACAGCACACACACACACACTTTACATTTTTATTTCAATAGTGGACACACTAGTTTGGGTTATTTATGTTTTTACCCCACAACTTCCCGTTTTTGACAGTTTTTGCTATTTTCTCGTTTTATTGGTTTTATTGGTTCTAGACCTTCAATAATGTTTATTAATGACTAATTAGTTGACTGAAATTGTTACGAGTCTATTTGATCCGCTTAAAGTCGTGTTTTCCCGGTTTCCTCGAAAAACGTGCTTTAAGGTTCGTTAGTGTTTTTAATCCGTTTTAAGGATCCGTTTTCTTCGGGATTTGTTCCCTCATGATTATTTAGACTTAATTAAGCTTCTAAAACACTTATTAGCCTAATTAATCACTATTTTCAATTACGGGGTATTTAATCTACCCCCGTTAAGAAACTTTACCCTCAAAGTTGCTCAAGGTTAAAAGTTTAATAATTCTACTCATTAGGCAAACCAATTGCCTTAATGTGTCTTACTAAACCTATGAGGTCTTTACTTATTCCACATTGCAAGCATGCACAATTCAAGCACCATACACAATTCACATACATAATCCACATTTCCATACACATCGCATCCACATTACACAATACACCACCGCAATTCACAATACACATTACACTGATACACCATACATAATTTCAATCCACCATACACATTACACCAGAACATTACACATTACACATACATACATACACATACCAAATACACTCCGCACTACATGTGCCAATTCAAACATACTACAATACACACACACTGTGCAATGCTCACCCCGAAGCAATGCAAAAGCAAAAAGGCTCTACCCCCCTTAAAAAGGGGTACGCCCCGTACCTGTATCTACTAAATACTAGACTATCTAGTCTATGAATAACTATGGGTACTTCGCCTTCATGGCGTCTTCTAACTCCCATGTCGCTTCTTCGACATCATGGTTTGACCATAGGATCTTCACCATTCATATCGACTTATGGCGAGTGTCTTTGGTCTTCCTATCAAGGATTCTAATGGGAGTTTCAACGTATCTCATGGTCGGCTCAATGGATAGTCTCTCGGGCTCTAGGACATGAGAAGAATCAGAAATGTACTTCTTGAGTTGTGACACATGAAAGACATCATGGACACACCCCAAGTCCTCAGGTAGTGCTAACCTATAGGCTACGGATCCAACTCTCTCGATGATAGTGTACGACCCTACAAATTTTGGGCTCAGCTTGCCCTTCTGACCAAAACAGAATACGCCCTTCATAGGTGAAACTCGCAAGAACACTTGGTCGCCCACGGCGAACTCAAGGTCGCGTCGTCTCACATCCGCATAAGATTTCTGTCTATCTTGGGCTGCCTTCATATTAGTTCGGATTTGTTGCACTTCCGCTTGGACTTGTTCTAAATACTCCGGTCCTATGATGACCGCTTCGCTTGACTCATCCCAACACAAAGGTGTACGGGAAGGTCTACCATATAGGGCTTGGAAAGGCGACATCTTAATCGAAGCATGATAGCTATTATTGTACGAAAACTCGATAAGATGAAGCTTGTCTAACCAACTCCCCTGAAAGTCTAAGGCACATGCCCTAAGCATGTCCTCCAGTGTCTGGATAGTCCTTTCTGTCTGACCGTCGGTCTGAGGATGGAAGGCGGTACTCAGCTTCAATTCTGTTCCCAACGCTTCCCGTGTAGCTCTCCAGTATCTCGAAAGAAATCTGGTGTCACGGTCAGATACTATCATCTTCGGGACTCCGTGATGTCTGATAATCTCCTTGTCGAATAGCTCGGCGAGCCTCACTACCTTCCAGGTATCCTTCATCTGTATGAATCTGGCAACCTTGGTAAGGCGATCGACTACAACCCAGATCATGTTGAGTCCTCCCCTAGCAGGTGGGAGTCCTACAACAAAAACCATGGAGATATCATGAAATTTCCACTCCGGAACTAGCATCGATTGTACCATTCCGCCCGGTCTACGATGTTCAAACTTTACTTTCTGGCATGTTAAGCATCTCAATACATACTCTGTCACATCCGATTTCATTCCAAACCACCAGAAGTACCTCTTCATGTCTTTGTACATCTTGGAGGCTCCTGGATGGACTGACAATGTAGAACTGTGTGACTCTCGCAGGATGCGATCCCTTAGCTCAACATTGCTTCGGGGGACGCATAGCCTGCCATTCAGCCGAATCAGACCATCTTCGTGCAACTTAAAATCATACTTCTTCTTCTCGAATGTACCATTAGTGATCTTTTGTCCGATTTCGGTTAGGTAAGGGTTGTTCAACTGAGTGTCTCACACCTCGTCAACCAAGCTAGAAGAAGCGAGTAGTGAATGGAGCGAGTGTGCTCAACGGCTCAGGGCGTCAGCTACAACGTTTGCCTTCCCTTCCTTATACTGTAGGTTGATGTCATAATCTGAAAGAAATTCCATCCACCTTCTCTGTCTCAAATTCAATTCTTTCTGTGTATATACATACTATAAGCTCTTGTGGTCGGAGTAGATGGTGATGCTTACCCCATAGAGATAGTGTCGCCATATCTTCAAGGCAAAGACAATGGCTCCTAACCCTAAGTCGTGTGTCGGGTAATTCTCCTCATGCTTTTTCAGCTGGCGGGAGGCATAAGCTACAACCTTGCCATGCTGCATGAGTACGCATTCCATTCCCTTTCCTGATGCGTCACAATATACCTCAAATCCCTATGTGCCCTCTGGAAGTGTGAGAATCGGCGCTGAGGTCAATGAGTCTTTTAGGCTCTGAAATGATACTTCGCACTCGTCTGTCCATACAAACGGTGCATCTTTCTTCATCAGTGTAGTCATGGGCTTAGCGACTTTCGAGAAGTCCTTTACGAATCTCCGGTAATAACCGGCTAGACCAAGAAAGCTCCTAATGTCGGTAACAGTCTTGGGTCTAGGCCATGATCGTACAACTTCTATCTTAGAAGGGTCAACTGAGATACCTGCGCTCGAGATGACATGACCAAGGAATGATACCTGATCTAGCTAGAACTCGCATTTGGAGAACTTCGCATACAGCTGGTTCTCACGTAGTGTCTCAAGTACTTTCCTCAAATGAATTTCATGCTCTTCTGCTGATTTGGAATATACAAGAATGTCATCAATAAATACAACAACTGAGGTGTCCAACTGCTCACTGAAAAGTTGATTCATATGATCCATGAATTTCACTGGTGCATTTGACAAACCGAATGGCATGACTGTGAATTCGTAGTGGTCATATCTGGTGCGAAATGCCGTTTTCTCAATGTCTTGCTCTCTGATAGCAATCTGATGATACCCAGAACGAAGGTCGATCTTGGAGAAGACTAATGCTCCTTTCAGCTGGTCGAATAGGTCGTCGATGAGTGGCAATGGGTATTTATTCTTGACTGTGACCGCATTCAACTCGCGGTAGTCAATACAAAGTCAGAGGCTACCGTCCTTCTTCTTCACAAAGAGGACCGGTGCTCCCCAGGGTGGTACACTCAGGCGTATAAACCCTTTGTCGAGAAGGTCTCGTAGTTGTTCTTTCAGCTCTGTCATTTCTGCAGGTGCCATGCAGTACGGTGCCCTAGCAATGGGACCAGTACCGGGAAAAAGGTCAATCTCAAACTCTACTGCTCGTCGAGGTGGCATGCCGGGTAGCTCCTTAGGGAATACATCAAGAAATTCAGATACAATGGGTACTTCGGGGTTGAACTCTGGATCTCTCTCCAGGTCTTGTACATAACACAGATACACTTCATGGCCCTTTCTGAGCTCCCGGTACATGGCCATAGCGGAGATGACAGTGGTCGAAGGCTCTCTCGGTCTCTGGCGGTAAGATACAGTAACCCCAAAAGGACTCTTGAGCAGCAATTGATGCTCGGCGCAGAGGATTCGCCCCTTGTGCCGCTCCAACCAAGTCATTCTGACTATTACATCGAATCCCAATCCATTAAACTCGGTGAAGGAGATGGGAAACGATTCACCCTTGATTTCGATCGTGGCTGATTTATAGTATTTGGTACACCGTATTCGCTCCTTTGATGGGAGAGTAACCAGAAAGTTCGGTAGCTCATCCGCATCTAGCTTCAACCTCATCACAAAAGACGGTGATACAAAGGTGTGAGAGGCGCCGAAGTCGAATAACACATTGGCTTCAATGCTGTCCACTGGAAATGTTTCCGTTAAGATGGTGCCGCTTTTACTGGCTTGTGCTTCAGTGAGGATACTCAGGGTACCTTCGGTACCGAGTCCACAACCTATTGAGGTCACAATTTGATAAGTAATGATGGTGGACACAAGTGGAATTGAAATCAACACTGCTCTTTATTGATAAACCAACCATCATACATACTGTGTCTCTAATACACGTTACTAATACATTACATGGTACTATGAATTTAATACTTCCTAAAGGTAAGGTTCAGGCGTCCTGGTTTCATGTGTGTGGCATTGATTATTGCCGGTGGTGCCGTATTCAACTTGATCTTGTTGATCCCGTGATACAGCATCCTAGACTTTCCACCCATGATTAGGACATCTCCCGATCTCAATACCAATTTCTGTGCGAGGTCCACACGCTTCTGCTCGCTATACATAAATACGGCGTCATCACCAATGGACCAAGACACTACGGGCACTCCTTGTTCAAGAGATTCCGCTGTCTCGTCCTTGTCTTGGTGTAACCCAAGTCGTCCTTCTTTCTCATAGAAGTTGACGATACAAAGGTCCACTTCAAGTGCGGGGATCAGATCATCCTCACATCGTTGTGCAAGTTCTACTGCTTGTGTGACAAGTGTAAGAAATTCTGGAGGTATTGTTGGTGGCGTCGCTCCGTCTTGTGTTCGTGTCTCTTGGTACGTCTTGGTATAAGGATTCCAGTCCTTTCTCAAGCACATCATCTTCAGTTTCATCTTCGCTCCACCAGGGAATTCGGGTGTATAAAATCCTCCTTGACCCGTTCCTAGCTCGTTGCATCGTCGGATGATCGCAATTTGTGCTTCGGGTGTCAGGTATTCCTTTAATAAGATCATACCTGGTCGGATGACCTGACACTGTTCGTAGGTGTAGTGGTGTTTGGTGATGTCGGTCTCTTCTTGATTCGGTTTCGAAGGTATTGGATAGCAGATACTAAAGCTTCCTATGGTTATAAAGTTCGTCTATGGTGAGTACTAGTTTCAACTACTTCATTTCATGCTTAATACACACTTCTATTCATTTACTCATGCTTTCACTCAAACATTTACTCCAATACTTAGTCATGCTTCACAGGATTAAAGGTTCAGTTAATTACCTAGGCCGGACTTAGAACCGGTCCCATCTCTATCAATGATGTGCAAGGCAGGATGCCTCTGGGGTGCGCCCTTTTGAGGACCTCGGGATCCCTGTCCCTATGGCGCCTGCTGGGCTGGTGCATCGCCAGATGCAACCTCCTTGCCTTCCCTCTACTTGAAGCTCTGGAAGCTTCCTCTGGGTTTGGCATTTTCGGGGCAAAAGTTGGCTCAGTGTCCGGGCTTCTGGCAGTTGTAGCACCGGATTTCTCTCCCATGGCAATCTAGGCCGGGATTGAAATACCCCAAACCTAAGTATGCTAAGTAAACATCAAATTATGATGTAATAAGGCTAGAATATGCCTTAAAAAGATTGGTAGACAATTTAAACCAAGGAAAACCAAGAAAGTGCCTTAAGGGCAATTTGGGCAAAAACATGCTCTAAGCTTTGAGTGACTTTGATTAGCACCCAAATACCATTATAAGACTTTAGTAATATGCTAATGGACATTTTAAATCAATTATCAAAGAAAACCAAGCTAAAAAACAAGCTTAAACCAAAATGTGCTTTAAGACTTCTTAAAGCACATTTTGAGAAATTGTCTTAGAATTGAGTTTTGAGTGGCTAAATGCCCATCATTACTCTTTAATCAACATGTGTACTAATTAGAATCACATTAGGAGCCTAAATCAAAAATTTCACGAATATGCACTAATTAGTGAATAGTGCCAAATAGTGACTAGTTTAGTCTTTAATCACTTAAGTCTAATTAATTGGTCAAACAAGACCATGACTTGTCTTAATTAATAGGGGGCCGGTTTTCTAAGGGAGGATGAGTCACCATGATAGTCAAATAAGGAAGAAAAGAAGAGGTAAGTAAAGGAGTACTATTTGCTTTATTAAAGCAAATATCTTATATTAGCCCACTTTTCTTCTTCTTCTCTCTTCATTTCCCTTCTTCCCACGGTTTCTTCTTCCCTTCTCTTGCTCCAAAACCGAGAGAGCTTCATCCATGGGTGCTCCACCTTCAAATGCCCACCAAGTTTCATCTTTGCTCCAAATCAAAAACTAAGTATAGATTCTCTTAGTTAGGCCAAGACCTATCTTTCTATCTTTTCAAATCTTTCAAAGCTCAGTTTGGTGCCATGAGAAAACTCCATTGATGGAGGAAAATCAAGTTTGAAGAGCTCATTAGCTTCTCCATTCTCCTAAGGTAAAGAAATGTAAGAAAAACCAAGTTTCCATCACTTCCTTACATGGCCGAAAATTACTACTCATGGGGCCTTGTTTTTTATGCCTTGTTCTAGCTTGTTTTATTCACCAAGGACTAGTGGAGATCCTCTTCATTCAATGTCAAAGTCTATCTTGAGACTTCAAAGGTAATCATCCACTTTTATGCCTTAGAACACGTTTCTAACCTAGGGTTTCATTCCTTGAGGTTAGTGTATTGTTTAGTACTCATGTGAGTCATTGAATATTGGTTAGAACATTGGCAAAGGAAGTTTAAGTGGTGGCCGATATTCATTCAAGAAGAAGGTCTAAGGAGGAAGATAAGATAAGCTTGAGAAAACAAGGTAAATTACTTACCTAATGGTGGTTTAAGGTTTAAGGAATGAGTTTTAGATGAGTACCAATGTAGCCTAAGGCTTACATTAGGTAATGGGTTATGTAACCTAAGAAAAGAATTAAACAAGCTTGAACTTGTGACTAAGGAGCCAATGGGAAGAGTTAGAAATATAAGTTTAAGAGGGATTTTAAGAGCATTAAAACTACTATGAGATTGATGGGTGTATTTGCAGGTTGAAAGCTTTTATATGTGGGAAATTCATGTTTAAGTTTAAGTTATTTAAGGGCCTAAGAGCCATGTCATTTAAGAGCCTTTAGTGCTATGCAATTTAAGATTATTGCAATATTGAGTTTGTTGTGATGAGTTGGTTTGGGTGATGAGATATGATGAGAAAAAACTTGATGTGTGTGAGATGGTTGAATTAGGAAAACAATGCATTTGGGCATGATAAGATGCTAGAGAAGCTATGACGAAATTTGAGTAGAAAACAAAGTGTTTAAGTGGTAGTGTGAGTTAATATGCCCTAGGGTTTACTAGGGAGCATGAAAAGAAAATTGGGTGGAAATGAGTTAACTAAGGAGTTCTTGAGGTTTAGAATGACCTAGAGATGTCTAGGAGGAATTAGAGGATTGGCGAGTGTACTAAACACACCAAAATCATGATATGAGGAATGTAAGACTTGTGCATAAGTTTTAAGGAGAAGGTGTATAATGCTTAAGGTGATTTAGGTATGAACTTGGGAATTATATCACTGAAAGTCTTGGGAAGCTTGTCTAAGTAGTGATGATGCTAGTAGTGGAACAATAAGGTTTTAGTTTAGATGGTAATGAGTGGACTTAGGTTATGGGAGTGAAGATTGAAGGAGAAGGTTGTAGATTGACTAAGAACGTATAGGAGGGTATGATCATGAGAATAGTGAGTAAGCTGCATAAAAGAAGTGGGAAAAGTCAAAGGAGAGGAATTTGTGCATGGATATGCAAGGTGACTTGAGGAAGTCTTGGTAAATGAATTGAAGATGGAAGATGATGTTTATGAAGTGCTCAAACTGTTAAGGAGGGAACACTTGGGTTGGTTGAAGTTTTGGTAAAGTTACAAGTTGGAAATGTAAGGAATCATATGACAAGTGTTAGGAGTGTTTGTAAGAATTTAGTAAATGTTTGAGAAGATCTTTGGAAGTTGTTTTGGAGAGTTTGGTGGAAGTTCTAAGGTGAGTTTAAGTGCCTAAATGGTATTAGGACACATGGGGGAACTTGTGGAGAAGTTTGGAGTCAAATGGGAATTTAGAAACAAGGTTCTGGAGCCGACCGACCTTGGGACCGGACCTGCAAGGTCGGTCGAGCTCAGTTTACACTACCGGAAGGGGGTTTCTGGAACCGACCGAACTTGGGGACCGGACTTACAAGTTCGGTCGGGCTTGTATTTTGTGTACGAATTGAGTCTCTGGAATCGACCGGACATGGGACCGAACATGGCAAGTTCAGTCGGGCTTAAATATCCCACGGGGAAACTCTCGGGAATGGACCGACCTTGGGACCGGACTTGCAAGGTCGGTCGGGGTGAAATTTTCAACCGGTAATGAGTTCTGGAATGGACCGACCTTGGGTAAGGTCGGTCGGTAAGGTCGGTCGACCCTAAAATGAAAAAAAAAGAAACCCTAAGGAAGTTTAGTGGTATTAATGGTACCCCTTTAAGAGGGCATTGATGATTAGAGGTGTAAAGACCTAAGAGATTAAGATAAGTATAAACTTAAAAGTTTAAGGTTAAGTTGTAAGATTAAGTTGTAAGACTTAAGAGGTGTTAGGTTGGAATCATTAAGGGTTAAGTAAGTTAAGTAAGATAAGTAAGTTTAATTGAGTTAAGTGATTAACAACCTAAAACTGAATGAATGTTTTAGGACTTGGAATTGGACTCCGGAAGAGATTAAGCAACCGAACGACCAACGGTGAACGGTACAGTTCTTCTTGTGACCTGCTTGCTAACGAGGTGTCCCTCGGCTTGTGTGCTATTTGTTTTTGTGTGCTCACTAAACAAGATAAAGCATGCAACCGGAATATTATGAATATTGTATTGTTGTGTGATGTTTGAAAACTAACACAACATATCGTGAGAACTTACTAACCAACGTTTAGTAAGGAATTGAGTGAGACTAAGGAATGCTCCCTAATATGGGTTGATACAAACCGAAAGAGGTTAACCAACAAACATGGTCTTGAGACTACTACTAACTGGAACTTGAGTGAGGAAACCCGGGACCGATCTCCGGTCATGCATGCTAAGGAAAGGGGGTCGGTATCTATAGCAGATTCGACTTCCGATTAAGGACTAGTCCTCGGACTAGTAGCCTTGGGTCGGTTGGCCGGCTCGGCTACATTGGACATCCAGTCCAAGGTAGGTGGCTTTAAGATGGCGTGGGGGGATCAAGCCTACATCCCCAACGATTTAAGAATGTTGTTTATTGCCGGTAAGTGTCCTGCTGCTGGCTAGGGTTAACCAAGCCCTACAAAAATAAACAACGAACTAAGGGCTAACCTGTTCCCAATGAGAGAACGGTTGGCATACATAAGGTAAGGTTAAGATAAGTTGCAACCATTCCTCTTTAAAGGATGGTTTGTATTATTAAGGCTAAGGTAAGCTACATCCACTCCTTATTTAAGGGTGGTTATTTCTAAGATTAAGTTAAGATTAAGATTGAGGTGAGATAAGGATGGACTAAGATTAAGAGGAAATATAATTTAAGGAGTTAAATAATTAACTCTCTAATTAAGGGAACGCATTTAAGTCGTTCATTGTGTGTGAACTTTGATTGTTCATATTTGGTTTGTTGTTTACTGCACTTACTATTATGTTGTGCATCTAATCAACCTCCATGCTATCGACAATTAGTCGTCGTAGCCACGTTAGCTTGGGGGCCATGAGAGGATCGTACCAGCATTCGTGCTGACCCCCTTTGGGGGCTGTTTTTACTACACAGGTGAACGTCAGGAGGCGGCCGTCGCGAGAGTAAGAAGGGGTACAAGTGTTAAGGGTTAAGTGTGGCCTACGAGTTGTGCATGTACGCTCGTATGGCAATTGAGTTAGTAAGATGTATAGGATGTGAGAGGATTGTAAGAAGAATATGTATTTGGTTAAGGTTGTTGTACTAATGTTCGGTATATTCTGTAGTCAGACCGTGGCAAGGTCCTGGAGTGTAAAGAATTCCGCTGTGACATGTTTATATGTATGCTGTTAAGTTGCGAGACCACATTTGGATTGAGTTGGGGTGTTACAAAAGTGGTATCAGAGCGTAGTTACGCTCTGAAGACAAGAAATACCGAACTTAGGAGAATATTGAGGTTGGGATTGAGTTATGGGTTAAGGGTTGGGAGATAGAGTGAGAGGTGCGTTAGTCAGGACTTCCCGGTGTTTACCGGATATCCATAGTACCTAGACCCGCCCTCCACATCCCTAACCCTGAATATGTGGAACAAACGCCAGAGAGAAGAAAGCCTTCTCTTACTCGGGGGAACCCGATCTGGCAGTTAGCTAACAGTGAGCAATACGAGAAACAACTTGTTGTACAACAGTTACGGAGAACTTGGAGGTTTTTAAAGGAGCGCAACAGAGAAACAGGCGCTACCTATGGAATACTATCAATAAGGGAACGGTAATTACCGGCAACATGGGTCGACATGCTACGCAGTCGAAATAACCCGCAACACCAATGATAAGGGAAGCGACATGAGTACCGGACAGTGGTCCGAAGGAGCATAACAGTAGGATAATACAAAGCATGGGGATTGAGATTACTGGAAAGTCCAGTTAGAAACGGGAACTCCAAACCCCATACTATGAGGAAGGTTACAAGACCTGGCCGACATAATGCGGACGACGGTAGAAACTCATACAAATTGTATACCAAAATAGGACTACGATGTAGTGCCTAAAGGAGAATCATTACTTAGTAACCACAACAAAACGTGTGGAGACAGGAGCGAGGATTAAGACATAAGAGAATATTAAGGGGTTCCCTCAGAAAGAGGAACACCCTGATAAACGACAGTACTGTCAAACAACAAGGAAACTGCCGGATGGTCAGATATCCAAAATAAGATATTATCGAAGGAGTCCCGAGGACTACCAATTACATGGAAATTAGAAGGAAGTATCACTACCGATGTACCTTGTACCAATAACCCATCCTGCATGGCGCACTTGCCATAGCAAGTGCTACCACGGTTAAGCTACACGAAAAGCCATCAAGGCGAGATAGGAGAACGCTACAGTTGTAACACATATTAATACCGGATTGTAAATCCATAAGAACAGGAAAATAAGACCTTGGAAAGGCCCGACGGCCTGACCATAATGAGATGAGGTGACACACCAGTCAGCCAGGAGCGGAACTTGGACAAAGTATTAAACCATATAAATATTAGCAACGGTATAACCCACTACAACAACAACCGACAGTACGGTAAGAACACAATCCCGAACTCCAAGGGGAAAACCTAAGAGATCGCTTAGAATCCGAGCAAAACACTATGTAAGCAATAACATACAAGGGATGTATTATAAGATACTATTGAGACTGTTGAAGCAACGAATTCCAACGAAAACTGGATAAGACTCCCAGGGTGACCATTAAGAAAATAAACGTAAGCTATAACCTGCTGAGGATTAGAGACGTACAACCCTGGAAAAAGGAAAGCTCAGGGGACTACCCCCACAGAGCGGGCATAGTCGAGCCGAACAACTGATGAATGACAGTTAATACTGTTCGTCTAACTCATCAACACCCAAGTATGATTGATCATCAACGGGTGGCGTAGTCAACGGAAGTTGAACGAGGCGTTGAGATGGAAGTATAAGATGACAGGATGATATCCAACTTGGACACCGTAAGGCAAAAGCCTAATACCAACTTGTCCTTAATTGCTAAAAGACATAAGTCTAATAAAGCGACAGTATTGTCAAAGACACTAAGTAACCTCAGAATACCTGAATAAACTTCCATAGCAGGAAGCAGGATGCAGCGACTTACCATGGAACCCAATACTACATTTAGTATGTAACCTAACGGTAGATAGTGTTCAAAGGGTCAGAACCTATCAGGATGACCTACGGATGAGTAGGAATATAAGTAATGAACTGAAGCACTAAGCACTAAGAGCCTACGAGCCAAGGATGTTAACCACATCAGAGCCCGAGGCGCAATAAGTTATAAGAGAGCTTGTTTAAGCCACGAAGGAACTACAATTCGTAGATATGAACGGTTACCAAACCCATAACTTAAATTGTGGAAAATATTGCCAGGGAAAAAGCACCAATGAGAATGTTGAAATAATGCTAAGGACAGGGGCGGAGAACGAACCATGCCTTTTGGGTGGGGATACCTCTCCTTGTTGTGAGGCCATGAGTGGGAATGAACCCCTCAAAAGGGCTTTCACTTATTAGAGATGCAATACACTTTTGTTAGAGAATGGAAACTGTAAACTTGAGATTACTTTAGAACATATCAGATACACTTGAGTAATAAGGAAGGTTGCACAGATAGACCCCATATCCAACACCCAGGATGTAAGAATTAGTAATTGTCAGAGATGGACATTGTGAGTGCACATTATGGCACGTCAAGTGACCAATGCTCAGAAGAGCTTGTGACTCAGCGGATGACTTCTTCAGGAACCAGTTAAATTACATGGTAGATAACATCACTAAGGATGAACGAAAGCGAGAGAAATTAGCCTACTTACAAATCTGAGATTGAAGCAGAACACCTTCGTATTAAGAGTCAACTATTCTACAGCACGGTAACACAACCGCCATACACCGGAATGAGAGAACTCCCAGTGTGTTTACACCAAGAAGGGATTGAGTATAAGGTAAGACATTAGAATAAGTGATAAGAGGTTGCACCATCAATGGGCAACATGGTAAGGGCCAACTACCACGGTAGTAGTGGTCGTGAGTACAATAGCTATATAAGGGGAATTAAGTCGTGGTGCGCGGTAAAGCGACCGTTAGGTATGAGCCGTCAAATATTGACACAGAGGCAATGAGATTTATGAGTTAAGACCAATATAAGTAAGGAAATAAGATGGTAGACGAACTGAGCATTGATGCCAGTAGTCTGGACCTAGTTAGGCAAGATTTCACAGGAAGCACACTACCCATTCCTTGAGGAACCGGAAGTGCATTCCTAGTTGAACAAATGTGAGAAAGAAGATAGGAGGCTCTATGGAAAGAGACCTAAGCTACTAAGAAATGGAGTCAATACGGAATACAGAAAGGAGCTAGAGCATACCATACCCAAGAACGCAGTAAATGGATTTCCCTTGATTAATTTCAAGAAGAACAATACATGTTATTATGGAACGATGAAAGAGGAGATCGACAACAGAATACTTCATAATTAGCAATAGCTAAACGTGTGACGGACACTATGAGTTTACTAAAACGAGACGTGGGACGACTGCACCCCACAGGGGCTTGCAGGCCTGACACTCATTTATGAGTTAGTTGGGTAAGTAGTAATGTACCAGTAAGGTACCCCATGCATGTAGACGAGTGGTGTAAGGAACACGGGAAGTAGTCGACTCCGTACCACGGACAGCGACACAAAATCAGACAAGAGCAGCCATTACCACAAACAGTCGAAGAGAAGAATTCAGTTAGACCAACGACACAAGGAATCACAGAACAAATAATTAAGAACTATGAAGTGCGAAGAGCACGGATTGTTAAGCACAGACATTGGATATGTCTTAAGATGTAAGAGATTAAACTGTAAAGCGCATTAAGCACTAAACAGTAGTTTCAGATTGAGAATCATCCTCAGACCAAGGGTCAGTTGGAAAGAACGATTTAGACACTTGAGCAAACACTAAGAATACAAACATTAGATCTCCAGGAAGACTGGATAGACGAGCTACAACTCATCAAGGCCGTGTATGTATAAAGATAACACGTGACCATTAAGGGACCTTTAGTGCTACACCATAAGCACGCAGGAGAAAGATATACAATACTGTAAAAAGGATAAGCGAGGCAGTTAACCCTAAGATTATCGGAGTCGCGCAGCGGAAGCTAGCAGACCACTACCTTTGAGATCAGACCAAACTAAGTTAAGGAAATGGTATAAGTACCGTTAAGAATCCTCGAAACAGAGACTAAGTCATTTCTGATCGAATTATAAGTAAGATAGATGACATGGAAGCTAGAATGCTTAGTGAGAATTAGACATCTTGAACTTATGTTCAAGGATAATATAATATTGATTACGTGGGCGTAATCCATTTTAAGGGGGGTAGAGCGAAAACCGCTTAGCGTATGTTTGTGTACTGAGTACATAAACTACGGTGTGCATAGCACAAAACAATTTGAGAATATGTTTTACATAAACATTTTGAGATAAATTATGGTTATTGCACACAGAAGATGTGAATACCATACACATTAAGTACCTATCTTGTTAACTCCGGTGTGAGTACAAGTTAAGAGAATTAAGGAGGAGGTTTAAGGAGACTTAAGAAATAAGGAATATATGAGGTATGAGTCGATATGAGACTATGTGTGAGATAAGAATAAGATAACATTATGAGATACAATTTGACATGAGTATGAGGAAGGAAATTGTAATGCTATGAGATAAGATGGTGAGAATTGGTATGGGACAGTTATAGAACTTAGTAGGAATTTAAATCTTGAGGTAATTACTAAGAGATGAATCGGGAATGTTTGATGGACTGAGTCCACACTTGGGAGATGTATTGATTATGATTAGGAAGAACTAAAAAGATAGAAAATTGGACATGAGTGAATTATTTGGATGTTTGAAAATGTCGTGGGAGGTAGAACTTGATTTTCTAGGGATCAAGGGAAACCGAACACAAATTGGGGTGGAAGGATAGTTCTACACTGATGCTGATCACATCAGGGTTGGATGATTCCTGAAACTCCCTACCAGTGGTCACAATTAAATCACGCTAAGGATAGAGGTATTAGGATAAAATGAAATTGGAGTTGATTGTATTTTTAATTAGAGGAATTATTCCTCACATGACCTCGTAAAAAGGATTACCTTTTTACTGAGTCTCGCCCATGAAGTCGAGGACGCACGAGCCTTTGTCTTCGGACCGGTGACATGGGGAGAGCAGAGTGTTTTGTATTCTGGCCCATGGTGACGAGGACGAATGAGCCATTGTCTACGGACCGGTGACATGGGAGAATACGTTGGAAATTATGTGAATGTTTTAATCATCAAAAGAAACAAAAAGAATTTTGAGTGCTATACATGCTTAAGCATGTTGTGTGATATTTAAGTCTAAGAATATGGCGGATCTAATGATCCAATGAGATTAAGTATACATAAGTATGATCTATATGATCTAAGGAATGAGGTAAGACATGTATTCTAATAAGATAAGATGCATGGGAACTTTGGGGACAAAGTTTTTTAAGGGGGGTAGATTGAAATACCCCAAACCTAAGTATGCTAAGTAAACATCAAATTATGATGTAATAAGGCTAGAATATGCCTTAGAAAGATTGGTAGACAATTTAAACCAAGGAAAACACAAGAAAGTGCCTTAAGGGCAATTTGGGCAAAAACGTGCTCTAAGCTTTGAGTGACTTTGATTAGCACCCAAATACCATTATAAGACTTTAGTAATATGCTAATGGACATTTTAAATCAATTAGAAAAGAAAACCAAGCTCAAAAACAAGCTTAAACACAAAATGTGCTTTAAGACTTCTTAAAGCACATTTTTGAGAAATTGTCTTAGAATTGAGTTTTGAGTGGCTAAATGCCCATCATTACTCTTTAATCAACATGTGTACTAATTAGAATCACATTAGGAAGCCTAAATCAATGGGAAATCAAAAATTTCACGAATATGTGCACTAATTAGTGAATAGTGCCAAATAGTGACTAGTTTAGTCTTTAATCACTTAAGTCTAATTAATTGGTCAAACAAGACCATGACTTGTCTTAATTAATAGGGGGCCGGTTTTCTAAGGGAGGATGAGTCACCATGAGTAGTCAAATAAGGAAGAAAAGAAGAGGTAAGTAAAAGGAGTACTATTTGCTTTATTAAAGCAAATATCTTATATTAGCCCACTTTTCTTCTTCTCTCTCTTCATTTCCCTTCTTCCCACGGTTTCTTCTTCCCTTCTCTTGCTCCAAAACCGAGAGAGCTTCATCCATGGGTGCTCCACCTTCAAATGCCCACCAAGTGTTCATCTTTGCTCCAAATCAAAAACTAAGTATAGATTTCTCTTAGTTAGGCCAAGACCTATCTTTCTATCTTTTCAAATCTTTCAAAGCTCAAGTTTGGTGCCATGAGAAAACTCCATTGATGGAGGAAAATCAAGTTTGAAGAGCTCATTAGCTTCTCCATTCTCCTAAGGTAAAGAAAATGTAAGAAAAACCAAGTTTCCATCACTTCCTTACATGGCCGAAAATTACTACTCATGGGGCCTTGTTTTTATGCCTTGTTCTAGCTTGTTTTATTCACCAAGGACTAGTGGAGGTCCTCTTTCATTCAATGCCAAAGTCTATCTTGAGACTTCAAAGGTAATCATCCACTTTTATGCCTTAGAACACGTTTCTAACCTAGGGTTTCATTCCTTGAGGTTAGTGTATTGTTTAGTACTCATGTGAGTCATTGAATATTGGTTAGAACATTGGCAAAGGAAGTTTAAGTGGTGGCCGATATTCATTCAAGAAGAAGGTCTAAGGAGGAAGATAAGATAAGCTTGAGAAAACAAGGTAAATTACTTACCTAATGGTGGTTTAAGGTTTAAGGAATGAGTTTTAGATGAGTACCAATGTAGCCTAAGGCTTACATTAGGTAATGGGTTATGTAACCTAAGAAAAAGAATTTAAACAAGCTTATGAACTTGTGACTAAGGAGCCAATGGGAATGAGTTAGAAATATAAGTTTAAGAGGGATTTTAAGAGCATTAAAACTACTATGAGATTGATGGGTGTATTTGCAGGTTGAAAGCTTTTATATGTGGGAAATTCAGTGTTTAAGTTTAAGTTATTTAAGGGCCTAAGAGCCATGTCATTTAAGAGCCTTTAGTGCTATGCAATTTAAGATTATTGCAATATATTGAGTTTGTTGTGATGAGTTGGTTTGGGTGATGAGATATGATGAGAAAGAACTTGATGTGTGTGAGATGGTTGAATGAGGAAAACAATGCATTTGGGCATGATAAGATGCTAGAGAAGCTATGGCGAAATTTGAGTAGAAAACAAAGTGTTTAAGTGGTAGTGGTGAGTTAATATGCCCTAGGGTTTACTAGGGAGCATGAAAAGAAAATTGGGTGGAAATGAGTTAACTAAGGAGTTCTTGAGGTTTAGAATGACCTAGAGATGTCTAGGAGGAATTAGAGGATTGGCGAGTGTACTAAACACACCAAAATCATGATATGAGGAATGTAAGACTTGTGCATAAGTTTTAAGGAGAAGGTGTATAATGCTTAAGGTGATTTAGGTATGAACTTGGGAATATATATCACTGAAAGTCTTGGGAAGCTTGTCTAAGTAGTGATGATGCTAGTAGTGGAACAATAAGGTTTTAGTTTAGATGGTAATGAGTGGACTTAGGTTATGGGAGTGAAGATTGAAGGAGAAGGTTGTAGATTGACTAAGAACGTATAGGAGGGTATGATCATGAGAATAGTGAGTAAGCTGCATAAAAGAAGTGGGAAAAGTCAAAGGAGAGGAATTTGTGCATGGATATGCAAGGTGACTTGAGGAAGTCTTGGTAAATGAATTGAAGATGGAAGATGATGTTTATGAAGTGCTCAAACTGTTAAGGAGGGAACACTTGGGTTGGTTGAAGTTTTGGTAAAGTTACAAGTTGGAAATGTAAGGAATCATATGACAAGTGTTAGGAGTGTTTGTAAGAATTTAGTAAATGTTTGAGAAGATCTTTGGAAGTTGTTTTGGAGAGTTTGGTGGAAGTTCTAAGGTGAGTTTAAGTGCCTAAATGGTATTAGGACACATGGGGGAACTTGTGGAGAAGTTTGGAGTCAAATGGGAATTTAGAAACAAGGTTCTGGAGCCGACCGACCTTGGGACCGGACCTGCAAGGTCGGTCGAGCTCAGTTTACACTACCGGAAGGGGGTTTCTGGAACCGACCGAACTTGGGGACCGGACTTACAAGTTCGGTCGGGCTTGTATTTGTGTACGAATTGAGTCTCTGGAATCGACCGAACATGGGACCGAACTTGGCAAGTTCGGTCGGGCTTAAATATCCCACGGGGAAACTCTCGGGAATGGACCGACCTTGGGACCGGACTTGCAAGGTCGGTCGGGGTGAAATTTTCAACCGGTAATGAGTTCTGGAATGGACCGACCTTGGGTAAGGTCGGTCGGTAAGGTCGGTCGACCCTAAAATGAAAAAAAAGAAACCCTAAGGAAGTTTAGTGGTATTAATGGTACCCCTTTAAGAGGGCATTGATGATTAGAGGTGTAAAGACCTAAGAGATTAAGATAAGTATAAACTTAAAAGTTTAAGGTTAAGTTGTAAGATTAAGTTGTAAGACTTAAGAGGTGTTAGGTTGGAATCATTAAGGGTTAAGTAAGTTAAGTAAGATAAGTAAGTTGAATTGAGTTAAGTGATTAACAACCTAAAACTGAATGAATGTTTTAGGACTTGGAATTGGACTCCGGAAGAGATTAAGCAACCGAACGACCAACGGTGAACGGTACAGTTCTTCTTGTGACCTGCTTGCTAACGAGGTGTCCCTCGGCTTGTGTGCTATTTGTTTTTGTGTGCTCACTAAACAAGATAAAGCATGCAACCGGAATATTATGAATATTGTATTGTTGTGTGATGTTTGAAAACTAACACAACATATCGTGAGAACTTACTAACCAACGTTTAGTAAGGAATTGAGTGAGACTAAGGAATGCTCCCTAATATGGGTTGATACAAACCGAAAGAGGTTAACCAACAAACATGGTCTTGAGACTACTACTAACTGGAACTTGAGTGAGGAAACCCGGGACCGATCTCCGGTCATGCATGCTAAGGAAAGGGGTCGGTATCTATAGCAGATTCGACTTCCGATTAAGGACTAGTCCTCGGACTAGTAGCCTTGGGTCGGTTGGCCGGCTCGGCTACATTGGACATCCAGTCCAAGGTAGGTGGCTTTAAGATGGCGTGGGGGGATCAAGCCTACATCCCCAACGATTTAAGAATGTTGTTTATTGCCGGTAAGTGTCCTGCTGCTGGCTAGGGTTAACCAAGCCCTACAAAAATAAACAACGAACTAAGGGCTAACCTGTTCCCAATGAGAGAACGGTTGGCATACATAAGGTAAGGTTAAGATAAGTTGCAACCATTCCTCTTTAAAGGATGGTTTGTATTATTAAGGCTAAGGTAAGCTACATCCACTCCTTATTTAAGGGTGGTTATTTCTAAGATTAAGTTAAGATTAAGATTGAGGTGAGATAAGGATGGACTAAGATTAAGAGGAAATATAATTTAAGGAGTTAAATAATTAACTCTCTAATTAAGGGAACGCATTTAAGTCGTTCATTGTGTGTGAACTTTGATTGTTCATATTTGGTTTGTTGTTTACTGCACTTACTATTATGTTGTGCATCTAATCAACCTCCATGCTATCGACAATTAGTCGTCGTAGCCACGTTAGCTTGGGGGCCATGAGAGGATCGTACCAGCATTCGTGCTGACCCCCTTTGGGGGCTGTTTTTACTACACAGGTGAACGTCAGGAGGCGGCCGTCGCGAGAGTAAGAAGGGGTACAAGTGTTAAGGGTTAAGTGTGGCCTACGAGTTGTGCATGTACGCTCGTATGGCAATTGAGTTAGTAAGATGTATAGGATGTGAGAGGATTGTAAGAAGAATATGTATTTGGTTAAGGTTGTTGTACTAATGTTCGGTATATTCTGTAGTCAGACCGTGGCAAGGTCCTGGAGTGTAAAGAATTCCGCTGTGACATGTTTATATGTATGTTGTTAAGTTGCGAGACCACATTTGGATTGAGTTGGGGTGTTACAGGGATGGTCTTGGTTGCACTTCCTACACACATATGCACGGCCGTTGGAGTAGTTCTTGGTGAAACCGGAGCCAGAACCTAAGGTTTAGAGTGTTAGCACATTTGTGCGGAAATACTAGGTATGGTACTTATACAATTACAAATTTAATTTAGAAGTTTACCCTTAGGTGGGTGTGATCTCAGTGGCTTCGCAGCCACCGGTGTAGAAGAACCAAGTTGAAGAAGCTCAACCGGTTTGCCCTTCTCCTGGGCACTGCTCTCACTTGGGAAGTTCTTTTGGGTTTGCTGAAAGAATTTCCCTTTCTTCTTTTTCCAGCTCTTACCCTGGTTCTGCTCCTCGACACTAGTATTCTTGTTGTTGGCCTTGCGCTTAAGCGCGGTTTCTTCATCCCTCAGTTGGCAAGTGATTTCAACGCGAGAGGCCGCGTGATAACACTCCTGAAGTTTCAGGTATTAGCCGGGATTCTTATTTAGAAAGGAAGGGATAAAGATAAAGATTTAAGGAATTTACAATGGTACTAAGGGTTTAACTGGTATTTACCTGAAGGGAGGTAAATCTAGTGTAGCCCATACCGTACTGAAGGCGATGGCTCAGACCGCCATAGAAGCGATTTACCAACACCTGGCCGGTGTACCCAAGGTCGGGTAGTAGACGGAGAAGAGAGGTGAATGTGGTAGTACTCGTCGACATACATCTTTTCTGTCATTTTCAAGGCATCCAGCTCAAGCCTTTTTCTGGTTTTGACGTGCTCAGGGTAGTATTTGGATCGGAGGAGGGCTGTGAAGGATTCCCAGTCAAAGGTGGGGTCATCAGCATGATCATTCTTGATTAGTTTCCACCAATCCATGGCTGCATCCTTAAGGTAGTAGGCGGCTAATCTCACTCGCACTCCAGCAGGACATTCGAGAGTTTCAAATGCAGTCTCCATTTCGGAGATGTAGGCTTCAAGCTTAGCAGGGTCGCTCTCGCCTCTAAAGCACGGAGGTCGGAGATCTGCGATAGCATTTACCCAGTTTACTTCTCTGGGTGGAGGGGGCGGGATTGGTCCCATTTGGTTCTGCTGGTTTTGTTGCATGGCCGTGATTACTTGCGGTAGCATCTGCGCTACCGTGGCGGCGACGATCTCTGCTATCGTCTGCGCGCCAGGTACTTTAGAGGCTTCGCCTCTAGCCTCGGCCTGTCCCGCATCTGTCCCGGACATCTGAACATTCAACATCCACATTAGGCTTGAAATATATGACATTGTGACACCATTGGTCATGAATTCAAGCAAGGTATCGTTCATAAGAACGTTAAGGGCATCCGTTGTCAACAACGGTAATTCCTAGTTAGGTTTCTAAGTATCCGTCTTAAGACGGTTGAAATCCTAACTCGGCAATCCCTATGCTCGGTAATCTTAGGTCATCAGAGCGTAACTACGCTCTGATACCACTTTTTGTAACACCGCTACCGCTAATCCTATACTTACCGTCCAATCGTCCCAATAATCCTAACTACTCACAGCGGAAATACTACTACTATGGCGGGTGATACAATGCCGCTAACCGCCCATACGGCTAGCTAGGCTATTACTATTTATAGTGACGGTCAGATGCCTAAATGTACCGAGCTACTATATTAAATACCAAATACAAAAGATCACATACTTACATTGCGGGATTACGAGATAAGAGTATAGTATTTAATCCCTTTCCAATCTCCAAAAATTAATGAGTTTCCACCAACTACTCATCTGTACCAGTCCACCATCCTATCATTATCCAAAAAGGTGTACCCCATGGTACACCGGCTAACAAAAACCTACAGCCGTGTACTACTTGGTACACCATTCAATTCATCATTACACAAAAAGAAATCAAACTAAATCTTCACGGTCTTCACCTTCACGAGGACCTGCATTAGAGTAAAAAACTCGCCCCAAGGGGCTCAGCAAAGCTGCGCATAAACTCCGCATATACCGCATGCTAACTAGGGCCACCGACTATTTAAGGTCGACTGTACATGCGGTTCATTATTTTCATACATAATGCTTTACACACAACATACAATCATTATACAATACATTATACAATCCAAGGTAGCAGTACAATAGCACACAACCATACTTACCTTCACAAGGGTTAGCCAAATTACGCATCGGGTAAATCGGATGCCTTTTTACTCTTTACTCATTTCACATTACTACTCTTACTTACTTACTTACTTTTCCATATTTTACTCATTATTACTTACTTACTTTTACTCATGTTAAGTCGGTATGACCTCCGGCCCGGGACTACACCGTCCCACAACCGGGATTTGACTTGACTCACCAATCCAGGATGCTACCCATTTAAGGGGTTTGGGCTGTGGACCAGTTAAAGAGTCAGGAATTGGAGCCAACCTCTTGTGACTCGCATCCTCACGCCACGTGCGAAACTATATCAGACTTCTACGCATTCCAATTTAATTACCAATTTAAGTTAGATTGTTAGCCTCGTTAGGAATCAGTTAGAAGTCCAATCACAATCACATTCGGTCACAATACAGGTTATATCATACATACACATCTTATTCATCCACACATTTCATGAATTATACAAACTATGATTTAAAGAAGATATGCAAACAAGGAACAAATCTCATGATATTCAACAAGTAAGCATAATATATCCGATTCGTGTGTGTTTATCTTTTGGTGATCAATTAGCACAAACCACAAAAAATCAGAGTAACCAAGGTAGCATACGGGGCATGAGGAGTTCATACCGTCACCGTTGTACTCGTAACCGACTTCCTCCGGTGTTCACAAAACAAGTCCTTAAACATACATATAATCGAGTGATTAATTATCTACAATTACTGAATCGTATTCCTATTACGTTTCCTAACTCATACTTACTATGTCTTCACAATTCTTACACTTACACATTGTTTACTTACTCTTCATACGGTTAAGTTTATTCCTACTTAACAATGGATGTACTTATATATATATATATGTACTATGCATATGTGTGTATACATATATTATATATATATATTTATTATAATTTTTTTTTGTAAATTTGGGCAGGAACGACCTACCGACAACCCAACCTCTGGGTCGGTCCATTCCAGCCAAGTAAGTTTTCCCGTTCTTTGAATCCTCCCGACGACCAAGACTGCTCCGACGACCATAACCCCTGGGTCGGTCCAAGTCAGAAAGTTTTCGACCCTGGAATTCATCGCGACCGACCCACGACCGACTCACGACCTCTGGGTCGGTCGTTCCTAGAAGATTTCCGTCCAGTTATTTATGCCCCGACCGACCCACCGACCGATCCAACCTCTGGGTCGGTCGGTAGCAGAACATGCCTACAAATTTTGTTTTTCATTTCCTTCTTATCCATCTCTTCCCCAATCTTCCTACACTCATCCTATCATGCTTTAGTACTAATTAAGTACTCTAAATCATCTTAGTTCACCCATTAACTCATCACTCATTTCTATACTAATTTACACACTTGTTTACTTAGTTCTCATTTCAGCACTTGCATTTTCTTCCTTTAGTTGCATTATGCTACAGATTTTAAATCTCATTCTCCATCTATAGCTCCCTCATCTAATGTCATTTCTAAAGCTCACAATGCATTAACTATCTCTCCTAACCTACCCCTTAACCAGCTCCTTATAAAATCTACTTTCAAAGTGAATTTCCTACTTAGTTCCTAGCTCTTAAGTTCTCTAGTTCCTAGGTAAAATTTGCTATAGTCTCCCCTATATTTTTACATTCTCACCACATCATTCCCACTCACATTCTCATTCATCTCACCTGTTTATCAATAACAACAATATACCAAGCTCTCCAACACAATACTAAACATTAAACACTCAATAAATTCTTGCACACAACATCCAATTCCCAACTATGTTTCAACAAGTTTTTAATGTCTTTTAAGCTTCAAAACAGTTGGGTTCTTCTCACACATTACACTACTACTCATTACCATTTTACAATACCCATTTACACTACTAAAAATCTGTTACATAAGCATTACAAAACTACACAAAGATGAGCATAATTTACCTTGTTTCTTTACTAGCTTCTCCTTTCTTCTTTCTTCCTCCTTCTCTCTCTCTCCACCGATTATAGAACTTCAACTCTAACACTACAGCCCATACATACCACCATTTTAATACACTAACTAACCCTTAACCATTCTTTAAAGCTTAAGGCACATTTTAGGGTTTAGGAATATAT
This sequence comes from Limonium bicolor, assembly GCA_023374045.1. Classification (NCBI taxonomy): domain Eukaryota; kingdom Viridiplantae; phylum Streptophyta; class Magnoliopsida; order Caryophyllales; family Plumbaginaceae; genus Limonium; species Limonium bicolor. Next base: position 147,224,947 of record CM041777.1, read on the forward strand.
TACATTGCAAGGGTAGATGAGGCTTAGAACAGCACTAGAGCAATATTTTTAGTCCTCCAACAATGCCAAAATCGGATGGAAACAAAAGGAATGGAGCTCACCACTTAGAAATTTCTATTTTGAGAATAAGAGCAAGAAAAGGTAGTGCTTTTGGATTTCTTTTTACCTTAAACCAAAGAGGTGAAGAAGGGGCTTCTAATGGTGGTCTTGAAGCTCCAAAGCAAGAACACCCATGGAGATGAAAATGCTTGTTTTCAAATTTTGAAAGGAGGAATATGTTCTTCTTGGTGAGAGGAACACAATGGTATAATTTTTGTAATTTTTGGTGGAGGTTCAAGGGGTTAACAAGAGGAGAGAAGTTGGTGTTGGTGTGGGTTTGCTCAATTCTCCATTGTTACCGGTTGGAGAAGGAAGAAAATAGAGAGGAGGAAGAGGGGCTGTACGTGAGTGAGAGAATAGAAGAAAATAGAGGAGAGAGAGTAAGTAAGGTAAGTTTATTTTTTTTTTTTGCTTTTTAATTGTTTTGTCTTTTGCAAATAAGAAGAGAGTTAAGAGAGTGTGTGAGAGAGGGAAGGGGGCCGGCTGACACAGCACACACACACACTTTACATTTTTATTTCAATAGTGGACACACTAGTTTGGGTTATTTATGTTTTTACCCCACAACTTCCCGTTTTTGACAGTTTTTGCTATTTTCTCGTTTTATTGGTTTTATTGGTTCTAGACCTTCAATAATGTTTATTAATGACTAATTAGTTGACTAAAATTGTTACGAGTCTATTTGACCCGCTTAAAGTCGCATTTTCCCGGTTTCCTCGAAAAACGTGCTTTAAGGTTCGTTAGTGTTTTTAATCCGTTTTAAGGATCCGTTTTCTTCGGGATTTGTTCCCTCATGATTATTTAGACTTAATTAAGCTTCTAAAACACTTATTAGCCTAATTAATCACTATTTTCAATTAGGGTATTTCAGGGATGGTATGCATGTGGGGAATTTAAGTACAGACAACCCAAAGCATTGTGAGACCTGGGCATCCATCGTTAAAGCGACCAGTGGTAGTCCACAATTTAGCGCTATCTTGGATGATCGAATTCAACTCAATCTTGGGAATGGGCGTAACATTATGTTTTGGCTCGATGCGTGGTGTCGAGGTGGGATTCTCAGGGATAAATTCCCACGATTGTTTCACATCAGCTCGCAGCAAGACCATGTTGTTGAAAATATGGGTGAGTGGCTTGGGGAGATGTGGTCTTGGAAGTTACAGTGGAGGTGAGAGCTGTTTGCATATGAAACGGAGCTGGTTGTATGACTGTATGAAGATTTACATGTCACTCCCTCATCTGCAGATGCGGTCGATGAATGCCACTGGTACAGCTCAGGTACGCCCTCTATTACTAGAGATATTTCCTTATATGCATCATTTCCGGCTTTACCCGATGCTCTCCATGGGATAGACTTCAAGTTATTATGGAAAGGTTTATGTGAGCCGAGAGTCGAAGTTGCACTGTGGTTTACACTTACTAGAGGTCTGGTAACCAAGGAACTACTGTTTGAGAGAAGTCTCATCCCTTTGGGTCAAAGCCTCTGTCCATGGTGCAAAAGGGTGATGAAAACAGTGGAGCATGTCTTATTTCTTTGCCCAATCATAGTTCTGGTGTGGGAGGAGTTACTACGATGGTGGGGTATCTCCTTCGCATTCAGATCAACGGCGACAGACATTTATGTTGACTGGTGTGCGATGGTTTTACCCAAGGAAGCTCAAAGGGTGTGGAGGTCTACTCTATGTTATGGGGTCTATCATATTTGGATGCATCATAATGACGTAACGTTCCGCGATGAGCCTCTTAATATCCAGCGTGTTACAATGCTACTAAAACTTGGGGTTTGGAAATGGATAAAAGTGTGGTGGAGAGGTTTCCCTCTCTCATATGGAGCATTCTTGGGGGCTGTTTCTTTGAAGGAGCTACTTTCATAATGAGTGTGATGTGTGCTTGTAATATCTAGATCTATTACCGTTCGGTGCTTGTTGGTTTTCCTTTGCTGGTGGTTTTCCTTTGCTTGTCGAGACATTTATGGTAGTTGGAGTTTAGGCTTGTAATTGGATGCGGCGGATACTTTTTTTCCTCCCTAGGTTTTTTCCCACCGGGTTTTATTTAGGGAGGTTTTAATCACGCCCAAAGTTGCCTATCCGACTGGTTTTTTCAGTACTTATTAATATATGGCTTTAAGCCCAAATTATCAAAAAAAACTTGTAAAATATATGTACAATAGTTCATTTAAATTTAAGTTTTTCAAAACAAGACAAATTATGGGTATGTTTTAACTAATTTAAAATTTTAAATTAATTACATGTGTATATATTAATGAAACTTATATTTCACTATATGAAAATTAAAATACACCATATAACACTAAAAAAATACACAAAAATATAATAAAGGAAAATTAAACCCACGTTGTTTGATTAATTAAATTTCCCACCATGTAGTTTCCCCTTTTTGCATCCGATATCTTTCATCCAAGTTTGTGTTCTTCAATTTTCATTCAGTTTATAAGATGCTTAAATGATGTTTATATTGAATCATATATTATTTTAGTGCAACACTTAAAACATACAAAAATGAATTTTTTAACAATTGTCAAAAACATATCAATGAATGATCTTTTTTTGAAGAGCTTAAATATAGATAAATAATACTCCCTCCGTCCCGCTTTGACTGTCTCCTTTACTATTTGGATATGTCGTTTGACTTCAATATTTAACATATAAGATAACATAATTTTACAAATCTAAATTTTACAATAGAAAGTTTATATGAAAAACTATATTGTAGAAATTTATTTTATTAAATTATTTTATCTTACATGTTTAATATTGAAGTGGAAAAACGTGCCAAAAAGTTTACAGGACACTCAAACTGGGACGGAGGTAATAGTGCTTTGAACTTAGTTTTGCAATATATAACTGTTTGAAATATATTATCAGTTCCACATAAGAAACTTATAAACAATCAACAATTCAATGAGATGGTCACTTCCACTTATTCAAACGGCCAGGCCACTCGCCAATTCCTAACTTCTAAGCATCTAAGATGGCGGAACAGAGATATATGAAAATTATAAGGGAATGTATGAGAACCCATTATTTAATCAATACCATTCATTTCCAAGCAGCGTCATCTTCAATGGTAGATAACGATAAAAAGTTGATAAGAGCAACATTTTGAAAGTTCAAAGTATCTGATGTATTGTAGCCATCTTTTTAGGCTACACGAACTGTACATTAAGCAATAAAGACATGTTTAGTGATTTACTACAATTTCATCTAATATATTTTCAAATAAATGGTCAATGAAAAAGTCAACCTTCCCAAGAAAAATATTCCAAAAAAATGTAGGCTTTTACAAGAAGGATATCTTTTTTCACACAAGAACAACACAACTTTTAGGCAGTAGCAAAGATTCATCTTGATGGAACTTGCACAGACTTAAGTTCCACGGTGCTAACCTACCAGAATGCACAACGTGAACAAGAAACTTTGATCAAGTGAGACGTGACCCAAAACCCAATATAAGGACATCAAACCTTGGTCGACAGAGGAGTGATATATAGGAACTAAAGGTACCGTTTAAAATCAACCAACTATAAAAATAAAAAAATAAGGACATCAAAGCCACTAACTACATCCCCAAATCATTTATCTACTACACCAATACAAACGATCCATATGCTTAACTCGAGCCAAGCAACTCGGGAAATAAACTCGTAAATAATGATCCCAACTACCAATTTAGGCAGCACATCAAATTTTCACCTAGTCAATCATTGGTAAAACCATGTGGATGGAAACACAGGCTCTGATGAAAAATAGAGTTAATATTAGCAAATTGCATTAAAATTTCCACAATCTCAACAACCCCTTAATCAATATTCCCTTTTCAAGAGTTTCGAAAAAAATATTCCCTTTTCAAGAATATACGAAAACTTTCATAATGTGACCGCCCCCGGATCATTCATCATTTCGTATCCAGTCAACCGCCAATTAGCGTAAGCGCGATTCGACTTCCTGATCAACATTCAACCAAGAAGGCTCACTCATATCTTCGTTTTTGTCACTGTTCTTAACAATGTTTTCTAGCGTGTCAGGGTTTTCTTTTACGTTGATTATATTCTATTCATGGTATAGATTCTCATCACCGGGTAAATTTTCTGATTAATCTCTCTCCTACATTGTTCGCTTGCATCTACAAGAGATAGAAGCCCTCTATCTAAATGAACCCATCATTATGAGATGAGTACATATTGATATTAGTACGGTCGAATACATGGTTCTGTTCTGTGAAAGCAAAGTCACACTTATTCTCCTAACCAATTATACCTTCAATTTCTTCAACATCCGTACATGCATCACTCACGGAATTATTAGGATTAAGCGCAAGTTCAGTTTGAAGGTGAGTGCAGCAACCATGATTTGGGCTTATGGTCGATTCTCATTTTCATCGCAGCTGTGCTGAACACATTTTCAGGTACCTTTAGGGATGGCAACGGGTCGGGTTCGGGTTGGGTGATGCTCCACCCGACCCGTCACCCGTTTTCCACCCGCATCACCCGATCTGACCCATCACCCGCAACTTCATCACCCGTCACCCATTTTTTTTTCAGCAAGTATTTTTTGTTTTTAACACCTTATATAAGCTTAATTTTTCAAAAAAATACACTCATATTTATTCAACAATATATACCACATAAACTAATGTCAATAACATACTTAAAACATAGAGTATTAACCAAAATATTTCCAAATTATCTCAAAAATATGGGATAAGCACATTTTTTTAGTTAATATAATACAAACGGGTGACGGGTTGGGTGTACGGGTGGGGTGACCGGGTGAAAAATGTTCACCCGACCCGTCACCTGTTTCACCCGTCACCCGTTTTTCATCCATTTTTTTAAGGTTTTTCACCTGTTTTAGCGGGTCGGGTGATCGGATGAAACGGACACCCGTCACCCATTGCCATCTCCAGGTACACCTTTAACTTAAAGTATTATTGAATCCTGAATTATAATAAACTTTGTGTACATTAGGCTCTCATCTTATATCAATTTCTTCTTCTAACATTTTCAGTTAACCTCCATTCTTCAAGAATGGGAAACTGAAAACTCCCTTATCTAAATTTTGTTGCTTGTACCTAAATTCATTAGCGAATCTTAGGGAAGGACGAACAGAAAGCAGTATAGTATTATGTATACTGGTTTACAATATACATAAGATATGATGAACAATAGGAAATTGACAAACGTACAGAAATAGGATGCTGAATCTGTCAGAATTCAGATAATCAATATATGTAATTATAGTACTAGTTTTGTTGCCCCAAGACAACTACCGTAGGTTCCCTGTCATCATTGTCTCGACCATATTCATCCCCTCCGGCTCTAGCAGCATCTTCTTCATCGTAGTCATAGTCTACATCGGATGTGCAGACAATGTTAGGGTCTTCCTTTTTGCATTCTCTGGGTGCTGACTTTACAGATGCTGGTGCTGCTACCTTGGAATCACCATGAGCACCATAACTCTGAGCGCGAGGAATTGTTTGTCTGTTGGCATTGACTGGGTCTGCCAGGTTGAAATTGTCAAAAGCCTCAATGAAAGCTGAACTTATCAGCATAGAAGCTAGGCAGAATGCCATAGTTACTCTAGACAGGTATGCGGCCATGACTAGGTATTGAAGAACGTAATCAAATGATGGATTTGCCTTTTATCAGATCTTGTATCTGTTTTCTTGTTCTAATAAGTTGGATGCGTTTGTGGAGATTTTCTCTGGGGTTGAAGTGGAAAGAAGATGATGATTTAAATAAATAGGCCTCTGAGTTGAGGAGGTTAAAGCCAACAGCTAATGCTTACCACACCAGATGCTAAATTTGGTAGAATTGTTCCCTAAAGCAGCCAAATCCTGATATGGAGGTAACAATCCTTTTTGGCTTTCTCAACCATATCTGATGAGCTGGAAAACAGAACCAGAATTTTCTGAAACAGAAGCCATATTTGGAGATTGAGCTGGCTGCTTAAAGCAGCATACCACGAACAGTGTAGAATTAAAACCACAGAATGAGCACATTGGTCTCAGTCTCACCAGCACCACTAACCACTTGCTGATCACATAGTAATACATTACATTAGAGGTTGAAGTAAACGTAAGTTAAACACAGGGCATATGTATCAAAAGCAGAGAAGAAATCAGTTTCAGAAACGTTGCTTTTCTTCTTATCAATGTTCTGTGTTATCAAATAATTTTGACTAGGCTTTACTCTCATCAAAAGTTTACTGTTCACATCTAATACTATACTCTCATCTTTTGTAGTCCCCATACCTTTGTGAAACTGATTCTGTACTACAAAGGGTGCCATTTTGGACCACGAGAGATCTTTGGAATCCACCCGCTAATGAATTTGATAGAAAAGTTATACTTCACAAGCACGTACGTCAACAGTTGACTTTCTTGATAACTATCTACCATTTGTCAATGAGAAGGCATCTGTTTGCTGTTTGCAGCTTTTTTTTGGTGGCACTCGATGATTTTTTTTGGGAAATCTAATATTTTGGTGCAAGAAATATTTCTTCAAGGAGGTTCTTCCCATGGAGCTCTTCTCTTCTACTGCAGAGGGAGGGCCATGGAGCTTCAAAAGTAAACCACATTGCCTACTGGCTTGTTTGAATAGCAAGTAGAATGACTAGGCCATGGAGCTTAAAGGCTAATGTTCATGTTCAAGTCGGTCCTGTGTTAGAGTTAGGAACAGGAGAAAGGAAGACACGAGAGAATGACAATGAAAATTTGAATTCAACTTTCCCCAAAAGGGGCCCTTGTAGAAATCAGAGGATCGATGAAGAAAGGAGATCGATGAATATACTTCTGTTATTGAATGTAAGCTCGTAAGAGAGAGCCATTAGTAGAAAGTGTTTTTGATACCTTTTACTGTTACAGATAGAAGCTTATTTATAGAGCTAATCACTAAGAAATTAAGACAGCTCACTAAGTAGGGACCACTAAACAAGAATGTAACAGAAGAAGGTTGTAGAACATTCTACAACTAATTACAACATATCACAGCTTATTACCCCCCCTCAAGACGTAGAGGGGAGAAAAACCCTCAAGTCTTGGAACTGAAATTTGGATCAAGACTATTCCGAAGACCCATTGCAGAAGACTGCGCTTGATAATCTCTGCCATATAAACTCTTAGTAAGCATATCAGCAAGCTGTAAGTGTGTTGGGATATGGTCAACAGAGATGAGTCCATTTTGAATCTGATCACGGACATAGTGACAATCAATCTTGACATGCTTGGTCCGTTCATGTAAGATAGGATTTTTAGCAATGAAAACTGCCGATTTGTTGTCACATTTCAAGGGAATTGGAGTAATACCAGTAATTCCAAATTCATGCAGCAGCCGACTCAACCAAGCTAATTCGGTGGTAATGTTGTGCATTGCCCGATATTCAGCTTCAGCTGAAGATAATGAAACTGAAACCTGTTTCTTGGATTTCCATGACACAGGGCAAAAACTGAATAGAACGAAGAATCCACTGACTGATCTTCGAGACAAGGGGTAAGCTGCCCAATCCGAATCGTAGAAACCAACTAAATCATAAAGGGGTTTACTGTTCAGGAAACGACCATTGCCTAATGTTCCTTTAACATACCTGAGAGCATGAAGAGCAGCGTCGAGGTGCAGATCATGAGGATGCTGAAGGAATTGGCTTAAGTGTTGAACGGTAAAGCTAAGATCGGGGAGTGTGTTAGTGAGATAATTTAGCTTACCGATCAACCTTCTGTAAACTTCGGGGTCTGATAAGGGAGTCCCACTGTCTGGTAGCAATTTGACACCAACTTCGAGAGGACTAACAACAGGTTTGGTGTGTTCGACACCAAATTCTCGAAGAAGTTCAAGGGAGTATTTCCGCTGAGTAATGAGAATACCGGAGCTGTTGCGATGAAACTCCAGACCCAGAAAGTAGTGTAATTGACCTAGGTTTTTAATTTTGAATTCTGAATCGAGACTCATCTTTAAAGAGTCAATCTCGTCAGAATTGTTTCCACAGATCAGCAAATCGTCAACATAAACTCCCACAAATACAACAGAATCAGACTGGATCTTCATGAATAAGGAGTAGTCATTATAGGAAGTGTTTTTGATACCTTTTACTGTTACAGATAGAAGCTTATTTATAGAGCTAATCACTAAGAAATTAAGACAGCTCACTAAGTAGGGACCACTAAACAAGAATGTAACAGAAGAAGGTTGTAGAACATTCTACAACTAATTACAACATATCACAGCTTATTAGCCCTCTCGAATGAGAGCAGTAACCGTAGTTACAATTGTGTACAAGAATATCGATGCCCCTTCCCTATTCCCTTAATGGCTATTTATAAGCTTTCTAAATAACTATTATTGGTCAACTTTCCACTCGGTATTAATGTCTCTTTATTTCCTTAATAATGACTATTTATAAACTTCCTAAACACCCATCCACTCAGCATTAATATCCTCTTATTTCTTTCAACCTTCCACTCAGCATTAATATCTTCTTATTCCTTTAACGACTATTTTGAAGCTTCCTAAACAATTATCATTGGTCCCCACCAGAAATACCTCCCCCTTATGAGAATAAACTTTCGACCCAGCATTAATTTTGCCACTAACAACATCACCCTCCCTTAAACAAGCCTTGTCCACAAGGCGGGAATTCGGAAACTGAGCTCGAAACTCTGCACAAGAAAGCCAGGATGCCTCTTCCTCAGCACGGTTAGCCCACCCCTTTACTTCCAAGGTCGAGCCCCTCCAAGGCACAGATTTCAGGACAGAGTTCCTCATCCTCAGCTAAAATCAGAGTACGCAGCCCGCGATTGGGGCACAAGTGAGTAGGCGAGTAAGGTTGCTTACATTTAAAACACAACCCCTTTGCGCGCAAATCTGCGTATTCCTGGTAAGTGCTCGGGAGATCCCTCCCCCGAGAATGAAGATCTTGGAGTGAATTTTCCCCCTGTCGGATTTGATGCCGACGTTGACTCCCCCCTGACAACTCGCTCTGAGATCGAGGAGACATGGAATAGGCGGTCGTGCTAGACCTGGACCCGCCAGAGACAGAACTGATGCTCGGAGGCGGCACGACCGGGGGGCGGTCCCTGAGCCCAAACCGAAGCCCCGACGCCACCTGTCTATTGTCTCTTTCCTTTTCCCAACCTCCGATCGCTTCTATCTCTCCCTCAATCTCCCTCGCCAGATTCATTGAAATACCCCTAACCTTAAAAACCCAATTAAATGATATACAAATGATTAAAGATGATTATTAAACATCTTAACACTATTGGGGAACAATCTAAAAGATCTCAACCAGGCAAAACACGCCTTAAGATCGGTAAGGCCAAAAATGTGCTTTAAGACACCATGAAGATTGTATGACCTCAAATATGATCCAAAGTGGATTCCTAAACATTGTAATGAAGTAAGGAACACAACAAAACTATTCTCAAAGAAAACTAAGCTCAGAAACACACGGTGACACAAAAGTGCCCTGAAATCACCTTAACTCACGTTTTTGTGTATGAGCTCTAAGATAATGACTTTTGTCATTTTAAAGACATGAGTATATCATTTAAAACATTTATTGGACATGATAGACTATATTTAAAAGTATAAATCCAAGTTTGAAAATAAAAATCCAAAACTGACAGTTTATTGTGAATAGTACCCAAATAGTGTCATTTCTAAGCACATTTGTCAAGTTTGACCTTTGGTCAACGAATTGACCAACCCATACAAGGGGTGTCGGCAGGGGGATCGGCTGATGTGCTGCAGGTCTCCATTCGCAGGAGTGCTGCAGTAATCAAAACACAGTATTTACTTTTTTTTCTCACCTTCTTTTTCTATCCTACCACAATTCAACGATTTCTCTTCTTCCACATACAGCAACTCACGACAACTCAATTCTCCCCAATTGATCGACACAACGACGCCGAGCGCTGCTTTCTATTCCACAGTTTTGAGCAAGTTTCACTGTGAATTTAGGGATAAACCTGAAGTATGAAAAGGAAGGGTAGATAGGCTTCCTAGGACAAGAAGAAGAGCTACAAAAACAGCTACAAACAGAAGAATGTCAGCCTTCAGAGAGACAATCTGCGTGAATGGTTTTGCCTACCGCAACAAAAAAATTGTTTAACAGGTCAACCGTTGGTAGCTTTCTATATGAACGAGACAGTTGGAGGTGATCGCTCACTATTGTCTAATAGTTTGGGCGCAGGATCATGACGAGACCTCGACGATCAAAGCAGGTCAACGTGCAAACTCAGACCTCAGCTGGGGTTCTTTGTAGGTTCTCCGCTTTAAATCCACAATCATTAAGCCTACTGCACAACAACAGAATATCGAGTAAATGAACCATTTTATTGCAGAATGGAACCATTCAGTTCCACCTACTTTCTTTCCCAGGAGCCTCATGTTTTGGTTTTCTCATATGCAGTTGAAACCATTCTGTGGTTGTGTTGATCGCCTCTCTAGAGGTCATTCCTCCTGTGTGCAGTTAGTTCTTCTCCACATAAAACAGCAAAATAACGAGCTACACTGACTTGTTGTGTCTGGCCTGATGAATTTGCTTGCTAGTGTTGATCCATAAAGCTCAAGAGAGCCGATTATGTGGCTCTTGGTTAACTCCTTTTTATTTGTTTCTTTGATGTCTTATTTAATAATTCTTGCTCATAGTCTATGATTGATGAATGATCCTGAACTAGCGTAATTGGTGTGAAACTTTTGACATAGTCGATCGAACTCAATTTTTTGTGCGATGATGTAGTAGCAAATCCTAACATGACCATGTCATAGTGACCAGTCCATATACCCTATTGTTGTTGGCTATTCATATTATCCAATAATATAACGAATAGGCTCAAGCATTGGTTTAGGGTTGAAGATGTGTAAGTGGGGTTGGCTAGGGCCGTTAGGCAAATTATTAGTGTCGTCTCCCATCTGCTCCAAAAGAGAGAAAGGCTGCTTGAAACAATGTATGGAATTTGTTCAAGCTCTTCAATCTGTTACAAGCATTGGTTTAAGATGAAGGTGTTGTAAGTGGGGTGGGCTAGGCAAACTATTAAGCAATTAATTGTCGTGGGTATGTTTTTGGTTTTGATGACTTCACTCAAGGTTAGAACACAAGCTAAGTACATGTTATAGTAATGGGAAAGTCTTGTTAAGCTAACGTTGCGTTTTATTTGCTAGGTATGTATGATTCCTTATTCTAGATGTGCATGACAAGTAATAAAAGAAAACTACTACCATTTACTGTAATATATATATCAGTTACTAAGGTAGTTGTTTACTGTATGGTATATGATTTGAAGACGTCGTTTCTAGTGCACTCTTGTTGAAGGTAGTGTAGTGAGAGATAGAAACGAGAAAGAATAATGAGATGACTTTCCTGCAGTACCATCTAAATTGTTTTTTCATTATCCGTATAGGCTACATCTCTAATTCTATCCATGAAAAACAACATCCTGCAATTGCGTGAAGATATTTGTGAGCTCCCAAAATGTGCAACAATGTACTTAACTCATTTGTACAGAAATAAGCTTGACAACGGTGCCATAATTTCATATCATTAATATGTATAAAAACTACTCAGTTTATTTTAACTTTTCAAATAATAGGTTAACCATTACGATTGACAGGTCAAACCATTTACGAATGACAGGTTAACCATTTACATGCGACAAGTTAACTATTTGGGATTGACAAGTTAACCATTTAGGATTGACAGGTTAACCATTTACGATTGACAGGTTAACCATTTACATGCGACAGGTTAACCATTTAGGATTAACAGGTAACCATTTATGATTGACAGGTTAACCATTATATGCGACAGGTAACCATTCACATACAGATCGCTGGAATGAAAACAAGAAGTTGAAAAAAATAAGATAAAACTCATCATTTAGTTAAATGCAGCACTCCTGCACATCTGTGCCGCAGCAAATGAGCCGCGCTCGTCGGCAGGCATGGAGGGAAGGGAGGACAGCACATAGCTCACTTATTCAGTTGCTTTTCTAAAGTGATGACTAGCCATGTTACTATTCATTATTATAAGATTTTATGCCTTTAAACACCAAATCTCACTCTCTCTTGCCTTGCTCACCATTCCAAACGTGGAGTCCGAGTTCTTGGACTCCCAAGCTGTGTTCTTCAGTTAGGAAGACAATTCAATCCAATAAGCTCCTAACTGGTAATGATTTAAGGTCATTTTAGCCCTTTTTCTTCATTCTTTCACTACCAACACTTGGATTTCGTGGCTTATTTTCATATGGCTTATTCCCAGTTATAAGGTTAGAACAAGAGCTAATCTCGAATGAACTCAGTTTGAGGGCCAAGGAACTCCAAATCTACATTTAAGGTAAAACATACCTTAAGGTTCTACACTTTGCATCCGGTTTTCTTTTTCTGATTTTTGTGAGTTTATACACTCATAATCTGCATTTACATGTTCAATCAGTTGGTTAACCAGTTGGAGCAAGGGTGACCAAAATCCAAAGGAAATACTCTCTTTTTAGGCATTTTCCAAGGTAAAAACCTATTACCACAGCAGCTTGTGTTGTCTAAGTGTTCATTATGTTTATATAGTGAATTTAACCCTTGTGGTGTGTCTAAACCAGGCCGAATTCATAAGGAACCTTCCAAGCATTTTTAAGGTGATTTTGCCTTAAATCTTACATTAATTGTTCTTTATGGTTAAGCTCAAGCTTGGAGTAAACTATATCTTGTTTTGGTGTATTAAAAATGTCTAAATATTGTGGTGAATTTTACTCCAAGGTGCCGAGCTCATACAAGAGTTATCAAGGTATATAAACACCTTACACTTGATGATTGGCTTAGTAGGTTTATGTATTCTTAGCATATATAAATATTGTGCGAGAGTTTAGGTATGTAATTTGGGTTATATATAAACCTAAGAAGGAAAAAAAAAAAGAGACTAAGTAAATTAAGCTAGTCATTTAGGTGATTTAATTACATAATGTGTCAAATTATGACATTATGTGAAAAAAATCTATAAATCAAAGTGGGAGGACGAGAATTAATTGTGTTTTTGAGACATTTATGTAATGTTATGTTATAAAGCAAGGTTGTAAAAGGCCATGTCATTAGGCCATTTTAATTAAGTTTACAAGCTTATTTAGTTTTAATTTATGCTATATATTTAAGTTTGGGGCCAAATGGTAATTACTAGCTAAATAAAAGCCGTGGGCTTAATTTAGAGAAACTTAGGGTTTTAAATGAATTTAATAAAAATTTATAACATTTTATAAAGTTTGGGTCAAAATTGTAAAAATAGAAAAACTATAGGTTAAGAATTGTAATTACCGAAAAGTTTGGGTCCCATTTGGGTATTAGAAGTCAAGTTGACTGTATAAGAGACTTTGACTAAGTTTGGAGAATTTAAGGAATTAAAATACTACCTTATAATAAGATAGTTATTAAATTGTAAAAGATTTATGATATTTGGGGTGATATTGTAATTCCGAAAGCTAGGGGTACTAAATGGAGATTAGTACAAACCTTAGGTTATTAGGAATTTTTAGAAGTTGATTTGGTTAAATTTGGAGTTTATATGAATTATCTAAGTATAATATAAGATATTTCATAACATTGTTACAAATGGGTAATTAATGTGGTGAAACCGAGATTAAGAGGAAATATAAGGTTAATAATAATATTTATAACCTTTTGGTATAGTTTGGTAATTTTTGGAATTATATATAAGGTTTTATGGAAGATATATGTATAATATATAGTTTTTGGGATATTAGAAACTATATGATATTAATGGGGCTGATTTGTAAATATTTGAGAATTATAGGTGCTGTTCGAAAATAATACTATTTTTGAATGAAATTTATAATATGGTTTTAATGTATAAGAGCTATAACATTTATAATATAAGAGGTATTCATTAAAAAGAATGAATATATATTATAATGACTTTCCATATAATAATAGTCCTATAATCATGTATATAAATAAATATATGTTTTTTATGGAAAATAAAATATAGTTCAATAACTATATATTACCATGATTTAAAAGAAAGGAGATAAAAGAAAAAAACACAAACATTGGATATGGAATTCTAATGATAGGAGTATACATGAAATAATAAGAGTTTATATAGTTCATGGTATTTTATATACGAATTATACTCCATTAAACTTGGGAAAACAAACCTTAGAAAAATAAATACTAAGGTGAGATGTATAATACATGGTAAGGAATTATACATGCAATATAGAAACAAACTATACAATATACAAGGTATATTAAGTTACATGCGATAACAAGTTCAAACGTTAAGTATATTATATACGAGAGGAAATTACGCATGTAATATAACGTTTTTTCCAAATCCTGAGTTAAACCGAAAACCCGTCGAACATTGACAGTTATTATACGGGGATTAACCGGGAGGTATTAGTGACGGTACGGGGTGCCGTAGAGTTATGTTGTTATACAGGATTCTAATCAGTAGCATTATGTATTACTTAGATTGTTAGAGACGTCACGTGGAGCATCGGACTTGTGCTGACTCATACTCCACCGTACTATATTCTGGGTGTACGGTATGTTGTTACGTGTCTCTGATTGTCTCTGAGGTCTCCTCAGTCCAGACTTCTGTGTGATCTGTGATAAGATTGTTTGTCTGAATGTGTTAAAGATATACGTGAACTGTATATTTATAGCTTCTTATTAATTACTGTTGTTGAGTTAATAGTATTGGTTCGTATATATGAACTTATATATATAAAACGAACTAGCGGCTGTGGTGCTATCTTATATGAATTATAAGGATCGTCAGAAAAACGTTTGTAGCACTAGGATAATGATATATATATTATCCGAGACTTTTATACAGAGCATTGACCTTTCTAACGCCGCTCTTGTATCTGACATTGGATCCCGAGTTTACAGACTCCGGATTGGACTAACGACCTTAGTCTGCTATGTTAGAAATTTGGTAATGCGATGCGATGGTATAATTAAACAAATATTGGAAAGCCAAGAGGATGTGGCTCTTGGTGCACGCTGTGATCACAAAAACGATACCAGGATGTCCGCGTACGGGTCCGTAAGTGTCAAGGAAATTTCCCGTGAGCTAGGATGGCTCGTTGGTCGGAGACTCTACCGCTGGAGTGGCTACTACCTTGGGTGACCCGCCATAATATATGGGTATTAGAGGCACGTTGTTTTAATGAGCGTTATCACTAGGTATAACTGAACATTATTACTTTTACAGTGGCGAACATTATTGGTTACTACACCAAGGACGGGAGTTAATACTTGTTTATTATCCTCGTCGTTTCGCCTTGTTGTTCCCTGGTTATACTGTGTGGTATATATATTATGGGTATTGATGGTTATGTTTTGTGTGGATATTACTGTTAATTGTTTTACAATTTAAATATTAAAATGGTATCGCATGTAATGAACCTCATGCTCTCGACCAATTAATTGAGGGGTCCGAGGGGGCATGACGGGGCATGTGATAACATACTCAGCAGGGGCTGATTCCATACCACAAACCATATTTGTTGCAGGTGATTAGCTGAAGGGTCGACGCGGGGCGCGACAGTTGTTGTTATTGTTGTTTAGACTTGGTACGGTATGAGGCTACAGTTGTTTATGACTCGGGTTTTGTAACCGAGGTGTATGTTTTTGGATTAGTTGCTCACGAGTACGGTTGTAATAATGGTTGATGTTGGATTTGTTTTAAGATTGTTTTAGCACTACTATCTATCTCTTGTGGTCACTGCGGGAATACGTTTCGTATGTTGATTATCAGGTAACAGTTATCACCCGTATGGGCGAGTGATAACAGTGACACCATTAGACCGACAGTCTTTTATTTTACCGCTGCGATTATATTGTTTTCAGGTACAGGTTTAGTAGGGTGTTACATTCATCATACGATATATGTTCGTGATTTCATGCGAGCGAATACGAATTCGGATTTCCTCTCTTAAACCATTCAAGAAACATCCAATATAATGTGTCTCAGCTAGATTAGAAACTCAAGAAGACCGAGCGATAAACTCATCGATGTACGAAGAAACTGAATTCCATTGCCGGACTGCCACCAGCGCTTCGTAAGGATTCACAGCAATTTGGGAAGCAAATCGCTGGACAAGTTCTCCCTTCAATTCCTCCCAGGTCAGAGTCGGCTTCCTCTGCTGCAACCACCGACTCCATTGTAAGGCCGGTCCCTCCATACAAACCAAGGCCCATCGAATCTTCATCATATCGATAGTGTTCTGAATCATAAAATATTGCTCCGCCTTTGCCAACCAAGATAGCGGGTCTTCCCTATTGAAATTAGGTAGTTCCACCTTTGTCGCAATGAAGGAACGGTTGCCATCGAAACTCTCTTCGTCGCCTCCGCCTTCGCCAGCTCCCGTCGGTGAAGTCTGCGATCCTTGCCGTCCTGCGATCACGGTGACCATCATTTGCTCAATCCGTTCCAGATGTGCCTGAACTAGCTCTGAAATTGATCGACCTTACGACCGGTAAGAGATCAGAGAGAATGAGAATGAAAATTTGAATTCAACTTTCCCCAAAAGGGGCCCTCTCGAATGAGAGCAGTAACCGTAGTTACAATTGTGTACAAGAATATTGATGCCCCTTTCCTATTCCCTTAATGGCTATTTATAAGCTTTCTAAATAACTATCACTAGTCAACTTTCCACTCGGCATTAATGTCTCTTTATTTCCTTAATAATGACTATTTATAAACTTCCTAACCACCCTTCCACTCAGCATTAATATCCTCTTATTTCTTTCATCCTTCCACTTAGTATTAATATCTTCTTATTCCTTTAACGATTATTTTTAAGCTTCATCAACAACTATCACTGGTCCCCACCAGAAATACCTCCCCCTTATGAGAATAAACTTTCCACCCAGCATTAATTTTGCCACTAACATCCTGCCAAGTCCATATACTTTTTTGAGACATCCGTATGATCTGGGTTCTTACTCCATACTCAAATCTTTGACTGAATACTTATTGAATGACTTTGTTTTTATTTTTGATCACTGACTTATTGAATGACTTGCATTTAACATTATGCTCTTATCCCTGTCCAAAGTTCTTTCCTCAAGGTCTGTGCTTGAATTTTTGTGTTACTGGTATATGCAATGGTTAAGTTGATGAAGTCATGGTCAAATATATCACCAATGAACCTTCAAGTCATTTGTATTTTCTGAAAGGATGAATGCCACGCACCAAGAGCTGTCATGTCCATGTCTTTGCATTTCCATTACGTTCTCATTTTGACCCAAGGGTATATATGAAGTATGCTGTGTGGCACTTATGCCCGCAGTTACCTTGCAATAATTGAATTCCAAGAGCTGGGCACGTATGCTCCCTGGGAGTCCTTCCATCGTACCAAGAACACAATTCAGATTATTGAGAAATAATTAGGGGTAAAGAATTAGGGATTATCAAGAAGTTGGCCATATATATACATGTTTATCTTGATACTTATTGTTCAAAATCTAATTAATCTCAGCTAGTCTAGAAAGATGTTTTTTTTACAGAAAGAGAATCCTAGTCGTTTATTATTGATGATTTTAGTAAGAGGTCACTATCATGTAGGTTTCGTCACGTTATTGAGCATAGTGCTTTGTGTTGTTCATTTTATTCATACTTATGTAGTTGGTATTAAGTTCAGGAATAATTTAGGTCACGTGTGGTAGCTACTAGTGATTAGATAATGCAAAGGAGTTCCTTTTGCATGACTAGACTAAAGAACGTACTGCTGATTACATTTTATATTTGCTTTACGAGGCTCATTTGAGGAGACATGCATCCACCTGGAAGAACCTGTCAATTCTCAAAAAAGTTGATTGATTGTGTTCATAGTTTGCAAGTGAGATCAGATAATGCACCGTGCGGAAGTTGTATGAAGCAGTTGGAATATATCCTAGTCTAGCTGAGAACCATCAAATGAAATTATTGGTACAAACCGACCTCCCTAACCTTGCGGCTAGAGAACTAGCTAGCCCAGGCTTTTGCGGAAGTTGTAGTACTTAGCACAGATGGATAGTTAGACATAAAGACCAATGGTAAAAGAAATCCTTTCCCTTCTTCACCTACTTGTCAGCCGTTATGTTGGCTGAGGACAATTTTGCCTAGCTGACCGAGGTAATGGAAAGAGTAGTTTGTTAGAGTTGGTGAGACCTTATTTGGTAAGTTGGTGGGAGGAACCTGAAATCATCCTGGTATATCTTCAGCCGGTAGACAGGTTGCCGTACTTGGGAGTATGATGAACAAATTTACATAAAAAAATGTCACTTTCAGTAGCACTGGCTGCAGTATCTAACAGAGCTTTTAATGTCGGCCCCTGTCTATCTGTCGTTTTTCCCATCAATTTTACTTGTATTACTACTTTCAACTCTTAAATGTTCAACCACTATTTTTTTATGGGTGAGTTTCGAACATCAACTAAGGATATCTCTCCATCCCTTCCATTACCGACTAAGCGGCCGGGACTTATGATTATCATATCAAATAAGCCATTTGTGTGGTGAGTCGATACCAATATCAAATTTACTAGAATTGTGCAAGTTGGATTTGGAAAAACAAGAAGGCAGGCACATACAAATGTGAGGATGAAGGGAATACCTACTCTCAGTCAGATGGATGGAACTTGAAAGTGTTTAGTTTCTCACCTAAGTGAGGCCCCTAGGCATCGGTCTTTAGGGTCATGAACATTTAGACCCACCAAACTAATAAAAGCACCCTCCCCTTCCCTCTCTCCACACTTGCTGCTGGTGGGTAGAACTATATAACCTGCAAAACTTATCCAGCAGCTGCTGTTTCAATCATTGTGTAGTGATTGTTAAATTTTTAAATATTTTTCTTGTAAAAAATGTAGTGGTAGTTCTATTCGGCGCAATAAAACCAAACCAACTCTATATACATTTGAAAGAGACCAAACCTTCCCCAGAAAGAAAGAAAATAAGAGACCAAATCAGGCAAAACAAAGATCCCGCGCAGAGAGAATAAACAGAAAGAACCAAAGCCATACATAGAAATGCCAAGAGCCATTACACTAACCCTTACAAGGCTCTGTCTCATTACTGTGCTGCTACTACAATCCGCATCTCTCTGGAATGGAGTAGTGAGTCAACAGAAGAATATCCCAGCATTGATTGTGTTTGGGGACTCAACAGTCGATCCTGGTAACAACAATTATATCCCTTGCCTTCTGAAGAGCAACTTCCCACCCTACGGCAGGGATTTCCCTGGTAGGAAACCCACTGGTAGATTCTGTAATGGGCGGATCCCACCGGATTTTATCTCTGAGGCATTTGGTCTCAAGAAGTATGTTCCGGCGTATCTGGATCCTAAATGCAGCATAGCGGATTTTGCAACTGGTGTTTCCTTTGCCTCTGCTGGAACTGGGTATGACAATGCTACTGCTCGTGTTCTGGTAAGCATGATCTCTCCTTTTGTTCCTGCTTCCATTTCTCTGTTTTGTTTCTTCATAGTATTTGATTTGTATTCAGTCTTGGGAGAAGGCGGGATCAGAGTATAGAAGCAATTTATGTCGGCTGGTGTCTTCAGTACAAGGAATTTCAATCTGCTCATTATAATATTACCCGGTTGGGGGTCTTTTGTTTATAGCACAGCTGTATCAGTAGAATAAATATAAGCATCATGAATCATAACTTGTGTTCTGTTCTATCTTTAGCAGCGTATTTTCTTTTCATCTCAATCAAGTTACGCCTCTGTTGAGGAAAGACTTGCCTCTGAGAATGTAATTAAGCTCTTCATGACAGCCATTTCTCTTGATTGAATTAACTGCCTTGTGCAAGGAAGCACTCTCATAAGTTTTGTTTTTTCCTGAAGCTGTTGAACGCAGTTAAAACCTGTTGGGGGTGACACGTTAGTTGCTAGTTAGTGAAGCCAACGACCCACCCTTAACACCACGACAGTACTATGTAATTTTTTTTTATATAGTTTACGTAGTGGGTGAGTTTCGAACCTCAACCACATTACTATGAGAGTAGTAGGTATGGTTAATTTTTGTTTCCCTCAACTTGGTTCAGCTGTACAAGTCATTATTACTCCTCACATACAAGAAACAAACCGCTCTGATCGGTTGATAGTAAGATTTGTTACGTGAATTGGTTGGTAGTTGGATGCCTTTAGTGATACTCATCAGAATCATATGGTATGGATAATGACTATACTACTCTTCAGTCTTCACTCTTTCCAATAAGCTTTGCAGTAGTTTAGGCAGTTCTTCTGGCCTGGTGAACTGTTTCCAGTGATGCAGGAGCAGGTAGTTAATTGGTTGAACAATTACTATATATGGGTAGGGAGGAGCAGGAGGGTAGTACTTGAGGAAAACACCGGGCCAGTACCATATTAGTATTTTTATGTAGCCTGCTGTACTTATCACACAGGTGGTGATTGTATCTAATCTTCTCGATGGTAGACTAGACGCCTTTGTTTAGTAGTAAAAGCTAGCTGTAAACTTTTGGAAAATCTAGCTAGCATTGGCTTGAACCATTTGATTGCATTCAATTCTATGTTCTGTTAAACATTTGACATTAATGCACTAGTTGTCATGTCATTGCTCTGCAGAACGTAATTCCACTATGGAAAGAAGTGGAGTACTACAAGGAGTACCAAAAGAAACTAACATCATATCTAGGTCAAACCAAGGCAAGAGAAGTGATATCAGAGTCCTTATACTTAATCAGCATAGGAACAAATGACTTTTTAGAAAACTACTACGTCCTCCCTGAGACCAGAGCCAGGTACACAGTGGAACAATTCCAGGACCATCTCATTAGCATAGCTGAGAATTTTATCAGACAAGTGTACACCCTAGGGGCTCGGAAATTCTCGTACAGTGCTTTGTCTGCCATAGGGTGTGTTCCCCTTGAGAGGACGGTCAATATCCAGGCTAACCATGCTTGTAACGCGGAGTACAACAATGTGGCAAGAAGGTTCAATGTGAAGATGGGGAGGTTGTTGGGTAAGCTTAATGATGAGCTTGTTGGGATTAGGTTGATCATGACCAATCCGTTTGATATTTTGCAGCAGATTGTAGAGAATCCAAAAGCGTTTGGTAAGTAGTTAAATTTTCTTTTTTTTTTAAAAAAAAAATTGTTGGTTTGTTTTCTGTTTGATGAGTGAATACATGACCCTTTTTATTGAAATCTGTTCCTCTATTTCTTAAACATGCACACAAATTCGAATCATTTACTGATATCATGCTTAACTTGTATTTTAATTTTGGTGTATGAATGAATTAATGATAAAGGGTATGAGGAGACGGAGAGGGCATGCTGTGGAACAGGGTCGTTTGAGCTGGGTTACCTATGCAACCAGGAATCTCCATTCACTTGTCCAGATGCTGATAAGTATGTGTTCTGGGATTCTTTCCACCCAACTGAGAAAACCAACCGCATTGTTTCCTATTATGTGATGCAGAATTTCCTGGGACCCTTCCGTAATTGATTCAAGACTCAAGATTCAATTCAGGGGAACTATTTACAGCGATATACTACTCTAGCTATAAGTGTATGTCGGCATTTCTTCTTTCGGAAACCTACACGATTTAAAGCTTCTCAAAAACAGGTGATGATATTAAATGAAGGACAACAGACAGACAATCTTTTGGGTGTTGTACCAAACAGATTTCTATGAACAAAAATTTGGATGCCTGGCTCTTGCTCTTGCTTCTTTGAAAGTTGATAGTTATTTAATGAATTGTCATTATTGGCTGGCATTTGTTGTTGAGAGCAGCTCATATGCTGCAGGAATTATATGCAGCCTGCAAGGAAACAAAAATTAAATGAAACACACCGTGAGCAATATATGTTACTTTTAAGAGCAGCTCATATGTTACTTTTAAGATGCGTATACTTGACGTTTTCAAATTAAGTTTCTTAAATTAACATTCCTCGTTCTATGTTTTTCTATATTTTTATTTTCATTGTTTTAATGGTAATATTATATTTGTTTATTTTTTTTCTTATTTTACAATAAAGATGTATTTTTGTTTTTGAATATATTGTTTAGTTAAATTATAATTAGTTAGCATGGAAATAGCAAATTATTGTTATTAAATAATTTAAAATTTAAAATATATTTTAATAAAATAGGAGCATGATTGGAAGTTGGAAAATGTTTTTAGTCTCTAAATGTTTTAGAACAGATCTATATTATGTGTCAAACAATTTGAAATTATATACTAAAAGAATATACATTATGTATAAAACTTAAAACAATTTAAATATATGTATCAAAAGCATACATAGTTATCCAAATTTAAAAGTAATATTTTCATAAATGTTGAATTTAATGTTAATTAAAATTTTATTTGTATAATTTTAATTAAAATTACATTAAAAAATATAACACCAAAATAATTGTGAAATCATATGAAATTAAAACAATAATATTCAAATTTAATTTATTTTATGTAAGAACTAGTTTAAATTTTGCATCAAAATAAATATATACCTTATAAATTTGACTTATACAGGCTGATTTAATAATTGGATGTCTTAGTTTGCTTATGAATTAGTGTGGTGCCCTATGAATTAATAGGGACAGTTTGTGGTGTTTTGCTAATGCATTTAAGTTGTATATGAAAGCCAACATGTAAATTTGAAAAGAATAAATATTTTCTGTCAATCTTAAATGCTGGTAAATGTTGTTTGAAAATCGTTAACCTGTAACTTGCCAATCGTTAACTTGTCGCATGTAAATGGTTAACCTGTTGCATGTAAATGGTTAACCTATCGCATGTAAATGGTTAATCTGTCAATCATAAATGGTTAATCTGTTGCATGTAAATGGTTAACCTGACGCATGTAAATGGTTAACCTGTCAATCATAAATGGTTAACCTGTCGCATGTAAATGGTTAACCCGTCGCATGTAAATGGTCAATCTGTCCATCATAAATGGTTAACCTGTCGCATGTAAATGGTTAACCCGTCGCATGTAAATGGTTAACCTGTAGAATGTAAATGGTTAATCTGTCGCATGTAAATGGTTAATCTATCAATCATAAATGGTTAACCTGTGGCATGTAAATGGTTAACCTGTGGCATGTAAATGGTTAACCTGTAGCATGTAAATGGTTAACCTGTCGCATGTAAATGGTTAACCTGTCAATCATAAATGGTTAACCTGACGCATGTAAATGGTTAACCTGTCACATGTAAATGGTTAACCTGTCGCATGTAAATGGTCAATCTGTCAATCATAAATGGTTAACCTATCGCATGTAAATGGTTAACCTGTCGCATGTAAATGGTTAACCTGTCAATCATAAATGGTTAACCTGTCATTCGTAAATGGTTAACATGTCAATCGTAAATGGTTAACCTATTATTTGGAAAGTTAAAAATGAATTCAGTAGTTTTTCATATTAACGATATGAAATCATGGCTAGTATTACGTAAACTTATGGCATATTTATTACCGTATGAATGACATATAATTTTGAAACTAATAGTAAACGACCCTAATCCCTGAACCACAAACCCTAAAAATCTGTCGAGCAGTGTCGACATTATTATATATAAAGAATAGAATGAAGAAAAGAAGATTACCCTACACCACAAACCCACCCCAAAAACCACCATAGGAAATCTTAAAACGTCGAAGACATATTGCAGAGTCAGTTGGGATATTAAAACGTATAGACTTAGATAAAAAAAATACCCTACACCACAAACCCACCCCAAAATCCACCCTAGAAACTATTAAAACGTCGAAGACATTTTTAGGGTTTGTAGTGAAGGGATTAGGGTCTAACGACCCTGTTCCCTGAACCACAAACCCTAAACCCTGTGGAGTCAGTGTGGACATTATAAAGAATAGAATGAATAAAAAAATATTACCTTACACCACAAACCCAACCCAAAAACCACCATAGGATATCTTTAAACGTTGAAGGCTTATTGTCGAGTTAGTTATGACATTATAAAGTATAGACTTAGTTAAAAAAGATTACCCTACATCACAAACCCACCCCAAAATCCACCATAGAAAATATTAAGACGCCGAAGACATTTTTAGGGTTTGTAGTGAAGGGATCAGTGTCTAACGACCGTAATACCAGAACCACCCCCAAAAGATTACCCTACACCACAAACCCACCCCAAAAACCACCCTAGGAAAGCTAAAAACGTTGAAGGTAATTGTAAGGTTTGTAGTATAGGGTTTAGGGTCTAACGACCCTAAACCACAAACCCTGAAAATTTATCGAGTCACGACAACTTTATAAAGTATAGAACGAGTTAAAAAAAGATTACCCTACACCACAAACCCTAGAAACCACCCTAGGAAAGCTAAAAATGTCGAAGGCTTATTGTCGAGTCAGTTGCAACATTATAAAGTATAAAATGAGTTGAAAAAGATTACCCTACACCACAAACCTTAAAAACCACCATAAAGAAGCTAAAAAAAACGTTGGAGACATTTTTATGCTTTGTATAAGAGGCATAAACCACAAACCCTAAAAATCTGTCGAGACAGTGGCGACATTATAAAGTATCGAACGAGTTAAAAATAATTACCCTACACCACAAACCCTAAAAACCTTCCTAAGCATGCTAAAAACATCGAAGGGTCTAACGACCCTAAACCCTAAACCACAAACCCTAAAAATCTGTCGAGTCAGTGACGACACTATAAAGTATAGAACAAGTTAAAAAAGATTAACATACACCACAAACCCTAAAAACTACCCTAAGAAATCATAACCCCCCTTATAAGCTAAAAGATGGGTTAATGGTCAACCAGAGGATGACTAACATCGCCAAAGATGTAGACACCGTTAGAGATATGCTATAACACTGTCACATATAATTGTAGGGTTTGAAGTTAAAGGCTTGAAACGATATATCTGTTTAGGTTATCGAACCCCATAGAAACAAAGGCACTAATTAACCCCCTATTGCTAAAGGAACCCAAAGACGGCTAACACCGGTGAAGGCAATTAATATCATTAAAATTGTTAACATTGTTGAAGAAGTCTAACACCAATGAAGACGTTATAGAATTTGAAGTCTAAGGATTAGGACATTTTATCTCTTACAAGCCAGTTGAATTTAAACATGTGTCACCAACGCAAATTTATTTCATGATTTAGACACCGACTTCTGAATCCATGATTAAAATACACTCTTAAGTAAAAAGTACGAAGTACTTTGAAATATTATTTGAAGAAACATTTATAACTCATCTCTGTAAGGACATACATTTTCTTTTTTAAAGCTAAAAATTAAGAATTTCAATAATTTTGAATTTTTAGAATTTATGATAAAATGCTACCAATTTAGTAGAATAACTATAGTAATTTCTCATGTATATTCACATTTTATTTTTAGGATAAAGTTAAACTATAAACAAGAAACTAAAAATAAGTACGAAATATGTGCAGCACACGGTTTTCAATGTTGTAAACATACTAATTAACTACTAGCTATATATAAATATTTTTTCTCTATTCTATTTAATTAGTCACGCGCCGAGCGTTGTTTTTTATCGGAGGCTGTAGCACTTCAGCAGCTGCAAGTATGTAGCATATGAGCCACTCCCCTAAATGAATTAGCAATTCATCTATATACTTATAAGCTACTCCCTCCGTTCAACAATATTTATCATTCTAGAAACTTACACACTTATTAAGGAAAATAGAACAATGACGCATGTACCCCTACTTTTTACTTTTCCATCTAGATTATAATTACTTTTCTGTTGAATAGTAGGGTTAAAAGTGGGAAAAAATATGTCAAAAAGCTAGAATGACACATATTTTTGAACAAAAATCACATCATAAAATGACAGATATTAATTAACGGAGGGAGTATTAATTTATTTTTTAATTATATATTTCTTATTGTAAGTTTAATGTTACAACAATTTTTTTAGTATATATAATATATGATAAAATTTTTAATAAAAGATATAACAATTTCTTAATTATGTATTTACATATCAATGCTTATATAAAATAATTATTAGATTAAATTTCTACTTTATAATTTGAGAAACAAAAGCAAAATGGAGATAGTGTTACACATGCAGTAGTCAATTTATAATTAGAAAAAAAAAATACTGCATACGCATGTGCATGCGCGCCTGATATTGATATTGTGTGCGTTCGCATTCACCTGTTATATACACTTTCCAGCACTGCTGCACTAATTACCTTGCAGCACCTAGCCCGCTATTCATTTTTTTTAGAAAAAGAAACACAAAAACATGTTTTATGACATTTTTTTTGTTTTTTCTAAAAATGTAATTTTATTGCTATTTATAAAAGACGAGGACGAATGCATCAACAATTATAGCAATGCATTGGTATAGCTTACATTTTATTTAATGTATTTCGGAAGATGTGGAAAAAAATCTACCGTGGAATAAAAAATCTGCCACCAAATAGTTTTTTCTATATATAGTCAAAAGCAAAAGCTTTTACACGTTAGATGCAAGGGGGTAGAAGTTGACACAGAGATTAAAATTTGTGCCGTCGCTAACAAATAAGAAATTATTATAATTATTACTAAAATATAAAACTTCACTATATTTATAAAAATTACACTAAAAATAATCATATAACTTATTGCTATATTCTTCTCACATCTGTTTCCTTTATCCTATGGCGGATGTTTTATATGGTTCACTCTTTCCCTTAAAATTTACTGGTCTCACTCCTAGGAATCGATAGTGCTCACAAGTCACAAGCGAGATAGTGCTCTTGTCTAGTCAGAAGTTGAGTAGCTGTCATTAGAAGCTTCTTGGGTTATATTTTCCACACAAGCAAATCATTGCTAGAGGATAGGGGTTGTCTTTTCTGTTTTGTCTCTATGCTCCATCACTTGAATACTTGATAGTCTACTCGAGGTTGCATTTCGGGTGGTTTTTCTGTGCATGCTCATCACGGCTAGTGGTCCGCTAGGTTAGGGTTCTGTAGTTCACTTTAGTCTCCCATTATGTTCTTTTTCTTAAAGTTTGCATCTCCTCGTTTGCCATTACGTCTGCTTTACGAACTCCCCTCCCTTACTCTTTTTGTAGTTCTTGCTTAGTGTTTTTCACTCTTTTCTTTCTACTCTGCTTCACTTGTTTCTTGAGTTTCTTCACTTTCCAACTATTATACCCAAAATTTTGACCCACGGGAAAGGGCTCAAGTGCACAAATGCAAGGACATGGGCAAAACGGTCAAAAAGCACCAAGGCGGAATTTTCCAAGGTCGGGATTTTCTATTTTCATATGACTTGTTCATTATCTCCAAACACTTCCAAATATCATAGTCATCATGAAAGGTGTTTCATGATTTTCTGATAATATTTATTCTGGAAATTTAGCTTTTAATTTATATTATAAGCTAATTTCTTTAATAATTAACACATGAAATAGCCTTAAAATAGAAATAAAAAGGTTTCCAAAAATTAAAATAAAATTGTCACATGGTTAGCATGACCACATACAGTTGTAAACCTGAAATTGTTTTGTTTAGAACCTTGGCCCGAAATTTAAAAGAGAAATTCAATCATTTTTGCAATTTTCTCTCTCCTTTGGAAAATACCCAAATCAAGTCCAAATGTCATGAAATTTTAACACAAGATAGAGAATTATTTTTAAAGACTAACACCGTTGGAATTTTGTTATTGACTTTCCAATCGTAACTTATGAATTATGGGAGATTCCAGATTGTTAGATTTTTATCTAATCAGTTATTTATCTAAATATCCTGATTCCAACTCTCAAAATTCCTAAAAATTGTCTTTTATCTTTGGTTAAAATTTCAGTATAAATAACCTGATTCCAACTCTCAAAATTCCTAAAAATCGTCTTTTATCTTTGGTTAAAATTTCAGAATTTTTATCGACCTGTATCACATTTTAAAAAATCAGATTCTCTTAGAGCACAAAATCAGGATTTTAGATAAAAATTTTGTTCTATCAATTTGGACATGCTCTTTCTATAAAAGGACCTTCTAAAAACAACCTAGGGCAGAGGAGAACACTTCCAAAGTCAGAAAACACAACCACAAACCTTCTCCCCATGTTTTTACACTTCCAAGCCTCAAATCAATACCGAAACACTGCCGAAATCACCAAAAACTCATCCTTTCTTCTCCCATTGAACTCCCAAGCACAAAAACACCAAAGATACAAAACCAAAACGTGGTTAACAGCCCAAGAAAGAAGGGGTCAGAAGCTGGTTTTGAACTCAAGCCAGAACCGAATCCGATGAAGCCTCGAAGGGCTCCCAGCGTGAAGAATCCAATCGATTCCGAAGGTAAAACAGGTTGGAACCCAGATTTTCTAACTCCCTACGGTTAATCTAACCTCATATTAAAATCTGAGCTCGAAACGATTCCTTTATGTTTATGAATTGCCGTTTTTCTTTGTTTCTGTTCATTGACTTGTGCATTAAGTTTCATCAATAATTCGACTTCAAATTGAAATCCTTTGATTACTAACATAATTTACATCTTTCAGGCTACATACCCATAAAATTTGAGCCAAAAACACCACCGGGAACCGCCCAAACGCCGCCGTCTGAGGGCGGTTCGCACCCACGGACGCTATGTCCGGGGTCCCGGACGCCCTGTCCGTAAGCCTGGATGCCCCCGGACGGTGGCTGGATCTCTTATTTTTCAAAATTTAGAGTTTTCAACAGTACATGTCCGGGCCCACGGACACCCTGTCCGTGGCCCCGGACTTTTCAAGTTTACGTTTTTATCTTAATTCGGTTTTCATAATCATGTGGTTTAACTAGGGTCTGTGGTCTCGGACATCAGGTCCGTGGCTACGGACATAATTAAAATTTGACCTAATTCTGCCTCCGAAACCCTAGTTTAGGTAGTTTTAATTTTCACTGAAATTTTATGTCAAAAAATGTCAAAACTACTGAAAAATCAGAAACTTGCGCACTTAGGCTAAAACGACTTTGTAATAAGCCGTAATTAGACTAAGTAAAGGAAAAATGACTTAGGAGGGGTAATGAAAGTAATTTGAACCCTAAATAAGTCGAATACCAAGCCCCCGAACCCGACCTCTACCTTTCCTAATTTAATCTTGGTTAAAATTAGGTGGCGACTCATAACTAGGTTCCAGTGAGCTAACTTAGGTTTAATAATTAATGTTATATGACATAGTTATTAACTTAGGTTATAGGTGGACCTAAAACCCGATCAGATCCTAATCAATCTAATCAACATAGGATAAGGGTTTAAAAATCGAGGCTCACAAACTGGCGACTCTGCTGGGGACAAACTCTTAATTTTAAACTTGTTTAAATTTAAGAAAGAGGGATGAACTTGAAATTGTTTATTACGGTTTTTATTACATTGTTTGTTTACTTTTGTGCGTACTTTAGTTTCCGCACCTTTGCATCATGCGAGAGCGAGGGTCCACACAAACCCATTTCGCTCCGGGACCCGTTTGAGGGTCTCCTGCCAGGGACTCACACCTTTTAAGGTGATGTGAATAAGCAGGGGAAAAGAGGAGGATGTCGTCTAACCACATCCCCTTAATACCTGGGCTTTAGCCCCAAGCGTTTTCCTGGCAGTGTCCTTACCAACCCATGTTTGGTCATTCAAAGACCCGACTGTAGACGTACACCTTCAGGTGATGTGAAAAGAGTGGGGAAGCCCAAAGAGAATAGCGTGCAAGCCCTATTCCTTTGTGATGACCTGGGCCCAAGCCCCAAGCACCTCTCCGGATCGATCCATACCTGAATTGGTTAAAGCGTCAAGTGAGGACATGTTGAACTTGTGTGGGCCTTGTTTGCTTGTATGACCGACCCACTATCAAGCCTAGAAATTGATAGGAACTTCTCCTACATCAACTAGCCCAACCCGAATTTGTAGTTTAATTGTTTACAGCCCAAAGGCCCTGGCTAGTTTAATGTGTGAATCCTGTGGGCTTCGGCCTAAAAGTTTAGATTTAGGTGATTTCTTTTTCATCCCAATTTGGTTTATCCATTTAGTTCTAGGCCTATAGAAAACAAACTCACCCAAATTTAAGGTAATTCACATACATCGAGAAAAATCAATCAAGCCTTTCCACTAAAGTTCCTTCAGTCCAAGGCTCTTTCTAGTCTAGGAAAAAAACTTTTCACTCGGGCTTCGACCCAAAATCCTAGAACTAGGTATCATCTTTTAGGCCCAATCAAAATTACTCGGCCCAAGTTCCGATTCACATCTAAAACATGGTTAGAAATCATTCCGACCCATGCACCTCACTTCTAACCCAAACACATTCCGGCCCAAGTGCCAAATTCTCAGAACATTCTGGCCCAAGTACCATATTCTCTAAACAATTCAGTCGAGGTGGCTCATTCTGTCCCACGTGCCTATCTTCCAATCCATTCGGGCCTGTTAGCAGAAATATGTGTTACTATACTTCTACCTAGGCAATGTACCTATCGTTTTGCGGAATAGTGAATTGAGTGGGGGTTGTCGATCTCAGGGACCTCGTTCAATTAACTGACAATTTATTTACTAACTGAGAAACTAAACTAAGAAAACAGGAAACGTCACTTTTTCAGGTTTTACTTAATTTAATAAAAAGAATGACTAAACAAACTAACATAAAATAATAAAACAGTAAAATAAACTAAACAACTAAATAAAGAGTAAAACACAAATAAAACCAAGCACCCCGGATTGTTCTGCAAACCTTCACTTTCTAATCTATTAATAAACTTTTCCCTAATTCTGCAATAAACTCAGAAACTATAATTAATTCGTCAACGACTAAGTCTAACGAATCCTACCAGTTGCTAGAACTAGCAGCAGACTAATGCTCTAATCCGGACACAACAAATCGCATAAAGAATAGTTTCTATTTGAGACCGATTAATCTATAGGCGGGATCACGCTTCTAGTCGTTAATCAGGTTTAATTCCTATGTCTTGTTATCTATCTCAGCTCTCGCGTGTTGATTAGAAAACTACAAATATAGCTTTAATAATTGATCAGAGAATTAAAGCGCATGAAAAACTGGAATTAAACTATCGCCTTAATGAATTAGTAAAGAGATTACAGAATAAATATAAAGATTCGATTTACTACCCCAATCCGGGGAGCTAGTCTAACTACTCAAACATGACTCTAAAAATAACATAAACAACAAAGGAATAACACAATGACATATTAGATAAAAGGGAAGAAGAAACTCTGTTAAAAGATCCTGCTCCACCCTCTGTTGTCACGTGTCTCTGTATTAATCCTCTGTTAGAAAGTGTGGTGTATCAACAATGGTGAAGTTGTGTGTGTGGAAGACAGGAGAGGAGAGGCCGAAGCCTCTCTGTTTTGAGCGCGCGCAGGCGTGAATGTTCAGTCTGTATCGATCAACCCTAACCATCTTTATATAGGCTACGAATTATCTTTGTGTGACGTCAATATTGCCCATGTGTTGGTGAAAGTTAACCTCGTGAATATGGTGCAGTAGTGCTCCGACTCCTCTGCATCCTCGAGTGGTCAAATCTTTATTTTAATATCAATTTATCAAAATGCCACGTGAATATGGATTTGATAAATTGTATCCGTGAGTGATTATCTTCAATGAGATATATCACTTTTATAATGGTGTGGCCCATGAAAATGATAAGTTGATCTTGAGTAATTAACCATGAAATCATGATTAACTAAACTGGTGTGCAGCCGTGTATATATATATATATGTATATGTCACTATTTGTTATGTTGTAATCCTTGATGTAAATCTAATATCTTTCCTGCATTTTACACATAAAATATATCGGTTCACATCAGACTATAAATATAGGAAAAACATATGATAAGTGAGAAATATAGCATGAATTGTTGCAAATATAGAAAGAATTAAAGCCATGAAAATAGATATATTTCACACTTATCAAACTTCCTCACACTTAGCTTTTGCTTGTCCTCAAGCAAATAAAGAATAAAACTATCTCTAAGGCCGTAGTACCGAACCTCAGGATCGAATAAGTGCAGAAGGAAATCAAGCGAAATGACAATAAAAAGAATAATCCTGCTCTTAGCTGTAAGTTTTCGTAAACAGTGAAAAAGAACAGTTATGTAAAAGCATGGAGAAGTTGATTGCATAAACTAAATATAGGATAGCTTGGGATCTTCCACCAATTTCTTTCCTCTAACCTTTGGATGACAAGGGGTGTGAAGTAACACCTTATTCCGTGATACCTTTCAACACCACGTACTCATGATCAGAAACAAAAAATTAAACTGCAAGTTTTCTTTCGCTTGCAAAAACATTCTTTTTCAAGAAATATATACAAAACAAACAAATTATTGAGAATTGCAGAGTTATTCCGTAACCCAGACTTTTCTCTCTATCCTTGTAACGGTGTTGGGCCAACTATCCCAGATCCCGTGACCTTAGGTAGATAGGTGTTAAGGCACCCCTTAAGACTTAATAACCGGATAGACGAGGCCTGCTTTTGTTAGGAAAATTTCTGATCAGCGGAGTACCTTGCCTTATCCTTTCATTCCAAACTTTCACCTCATTTCCAAAATCCCAAACTA
This sequence comes from Limonium bicolor, assembly GCA_023374045.1. Taxonomy (NCBI): domain Eukaryota; kingdom Viridiplantae; phylum Streptophyta; class Magnoliopsida; order Caryophyllales; family Plumbaginaceae; genus Limonium; species Limonium bicolor. The sequence goes on from CM041777.1 coordinate 147,257,568, forward strand.
AACTAATTCAGTCTACACAATCAGCTAATCCACCAAATTTCAGTGAAAACAGAATTAGTTAAAAAAAACAAGTTAGATTAGACAAACAGCTTTAAGCAAGAGAATTCTTGAGGTTGTCAGCTGGCTCAACTTCAAACTTCCACAAACATTTTCACCCAAGAATTCAATATTTATAAGCACTCAGAGAAGTGATTCTTTCAAAGCAAGAAGACAATAAAAAATAAGTGTGGCATTTAAGTGCAACTGGCATATTCAGAAAGATCTTCTACTCTTCCTCACACGTAAATGGTGGAAATGGTGTTTGTGCTTCAAAAACTTGTTAGCAGAAATATGTGTTACTATACTTCTACCTAGGCAATGTACCTATCGTTTTGCGGAATAGTGAATTGAGTGGGGGTTGTCGATCTCAGGGACCTCGTTCAATTAACTGACAATTTATTTACTAACTGAGAAACTAAACTAAGAAAACAGGAAACGTCACTTTTTCAGGTTTTACTTAATTTAATAAAAAGAATGACTAAACAAACTAACATAAAATAATAAAACAGTAAAATAAACTAAACAACTAAATAAAGAGTAAAACACAAATAAAACCAAGCACCCCGGATTGTTCTGCAAACCTTCACTTTCTAATCTATTAATAAACTTTTCCCTAATTCTGCAATAAACTCAGAAACTATAATTAATTCGTCAACGACTAAGTCTAACGAATCCTAACCAGTTGCTAGAACTAGCAGCAGACTAATGCTCTAATCCGGACACAACTAATCGCATAAAGAACAGTTTCTATTTGAGACCGATTAATCTATAGGCGGGATCACGCTTCTAGTCGTTAATCAGGTTTAATTCCTATGTCTTGTTATCTATCTCAGCTCTCGCGTGTTGATTAGAAAACTACAAATATAGCTTTAATAATTGATCAGAGAATTAAAGCGCATGAAAAACTGGAATTAAACTATCGCCTTAATGAATTAGTAAAGAGATTACAGAATAAATATAAAGATTCGATTTACTACCCCAATCCGGGGAGCTAGTCTAACTACTCAAACATGACTCTAAAAATAACATAAACAACAAAGGAATAACACAATGACATATTAGATAAAAGGGAAGAAGAAACTCTGTTAAAAGATCCTGCTCCACCCTCTGTTGTCACGTGTCTCTGTATTAATCCTCTGTTAGAAAGTGTGATGTATCAACAATGGTGAAGTTGTGTGTGTGGAAGACAGGAGAGGAGAGGCCGAAGCCTCTCTGTTTTGAGCGCGGCGCAGGCGTGAATGTTCAGTCTGTATCGATCAACCCTAACCATCTTTATATAGGCTACGAATTATCTTCTGTGTGACGTCAATATTGCCCATGTGTTGGTGAAAGTTAACCTCGTGAATATGGTGCAGTAGTGCTCCGACTCCTCTGCATCCTCGAGTGGTCAAATCTTTATTTTAATATCAATTTATCAAAATGCCACGTGAATATGGATTTGATAAATTGTATCCGTGAGTGATTATCTTCAATGAGATATATCACTTTTATAATGGTGTGGCCCATGAAAATGATAAGTTGATCTTGAGTAATTAACCATGAAATCATGATTAACTAAACTGGTGTGCAGCCGTGTATATATATATATATATGTATATGTCACTATTTGTTATGTTGTAATCCTTGATGTAAATCTAATATCTTTCCTGCATTTTACACATAAAATATATCGGTTCACATCAGACTATAAATATAGGAAAAACATATGATAAGTGAGAAATATAGCATGAATTGTTGCAAATATAGAAAGAATTAAAGCCATGAAAATAGATATATTTCACACTTATCAAACTTCCTCACACTTAGCTTTTGCTTGTCCTCAAGCAAATAAAGAATAAAACTATCTCTAAGGCCGTAGTACCGAACCTCAGGATCGAATAAGTGCAGAAGGAAATCAAGCGAAATGACAATAAAAAGAATAATCCTGCTCTTAGCTGTAAGTTTTCGTAAACAGTGAAAAAGAACAGTTATGTAAAAGCATGGAGAAGTTGATTGCATAAACTAAATATAGGATAGCTTGAGATCTTCCACCAATTTCTTTCCTCTAACCTTTGGATGACAAGGGGTGTGAAGTAACACCTTATTCCGTGATACCTTTCAACACCACGTACTCATGATCAGAAACAAAAAATTAAACTGCAAGTTTTCTTTCGCTTGCAAAAACATTCTTTTTCAAGAAATATATACAAAACAAACAAATTATTGAGAATTGCAGAGTTATTCCGTAACCCAGACTTTTCTCTCTATCCTTGTAACGGTGTTGGGCCAACTATCCCAGATCCCGTGACCTTAGGTAGATAGGTGTTAAGGCACCCCTTAGGACTTAATAACCGGATAGACGAGGCCTGCTTTTGTTAGGAAAATTTCTGATCAGCGGAGTACCTTGCCTTATCCTTTCATTCCAAACTTTCACCTCATTTCCAAAATCCCAAACTAAACTAATTCAGTCTACACAATCAGCTAATCCACCAAATTTCAATGAAAACAGAATTAGTTAAAAAAAACAAGTTAGATTAGACAAACAGCTTTAAGCAAGAGAATTCTTGAGGTTGTCAGCTGGCTCAACTTCAAACTTCCACAAACATTTTCACCCAAGAATTCAATATTTATAAGCACTCAGAGAAGTGATTCTTTCAAAGCAAGAAGACAATAAAAAATAAGTGTGGCATTTAAGTGCAACTGGCATATTCAGAAAGATCTTCTACTCTTCCTCACACTTAAGAGGAACAATGTCCTCATTGTTCAAAAATAAAAATCAAGAAAAGACCTTTCAAAATATGTCAGACTCATGAAGAATTTCATTCAGGACCATAAGGACTGATATAAAAATAAGCATTAAGCATGATAGGCTGAACACAAACTTTTAAAATAAAGAAACTAAAACTCCCCTGATATTGTAGATTGAGGAAGGTTCCCTTCCTCACACGTAAGCTCGAACATTGGGGTAGTAGTTTTCCTTACACTTGCGTCCAAGCAAGTGTCCAGCCTTGGGGATACATCAAACACCATACAAAAATTTCACCTGCACACACTCACAACTACCACAAAAACGCTGAAAAGCGTTGCATTAAAGCACAGGCCCATGCCATCTCTGAATGAAAGGAAAACAGAAATAAAACCAGAAAACAAAAATAAAACATAAATTTAACCACTGGGTTGCCTCCCAGTAAGCTGCCCGTCTTTATAGTCTTTGGCTAGACTCCTGCTTCGTTATCCTGGATCAAAAATAAAAGTAGACAACAACTTTGCCAGGAAAACGAAGTAGGCAGTAATTAAAAGCAAACCACCTGGATCAAAACAAAACGTTACATTGGCAAATAAAATAGAAAAATGAATACTCCACAAAACCTGATGTTTGAGGAGATACTGCCGGTAACGCTGCTCAGTCAGAAGACCAAGTGTGAATGGCTCTTCTTCCTCAAATTGGAGGATGTAAACATCCTCCTTCTGTTGTTGAGGCTTCTGGAGGCAAAATGGGAGTTGTTGATGACTTGGTGGTAGCGGTGTTCCCTCATCATATTCGAGGATACAAATATTCTCTTCTGGTTGCAGAGACTTAACATTATAATCCTGCTGGTAGACAACTTCAGAGGAAGATTCAACTTCTTCAATGTCTCTGGAGTCAACCATATCAGGTACCTCCACTAGTTCATAGATAGGTGCTGATAGAATATCTTCACATACTGGTTGCTCTATTTGAGTTGAGGTTGAAGGAGGAGGGGAATATAAATTCCCAAAGAATCGCTCCAACTCCTCATCAGGCTCCTCTTCAGCTTCAGAAATTATAGGCTTGGAATGGTCTTCACCCATCAAAGTCTCCACTTGAGATTGGTCCACTAGGTTCGAATAACTTTGGCTATGGGAGAATTCCAATTGTTGTTGTGCTAACTGCTGCGAGACCTGATTAAGTTGCCTTTCCCAACTCTGGTTTATAGCTTCTTGCTCAGCAAATTTGGCATCAAACTTAGATTCAATTTCAGCCAATTTAGCATTAGTGGCTTTTCTTTGCTCTAGGAGCTCCTCCAGCATACTCTCTATCCTGCTCGTATCCTTTTTGGGAGGCTCCTGATAAGCGTAGAACTGTTGTTCCTCCATCTGCATTCTAGTCTGCTCACCTTCCCACCAATAAGGCTGTCGAAAAAACGATTGTTGTGGCTGGTAATTATCTTGTCGCCTGAACTGGTTGTAACTTTGAGTACCCGGCCGATTATACCTGTTCAAATTCTGCTCAATGTTCATTATTGTAATCGTCGTTTCCAACTGTGTCAACACTCTGCTCAACTCATCCATGTTATCCTCCTACAAAAAACAAAAACAAGAATAAAAAGTAAAATAGAAAATAAAGGAAGAAAATAAAATTAAACTAATACGTAACAAATGAAACAAAATCCTACATGCTGGACAAAATAAAATTCAAAGAAACTATTGAGAAGAACAAGATTTTTTTTTTTTTTAAAAAAAAGTATGCGTAAACCTAATTGAAAATCTGATCCAAGTAACGATAAAAGTAAACAGATAACAAAAAATCAAAAATCAAAAATCGAAAACGAAAAGAAAAGCGATGAAACGAAAAGTAAGACAAACGTAAATGTAAAACTTACCTACAACTAACTAACTAAAAATAATCCAAGATTAAAAGGGAAAAAAAAAATCAAATTCGAAAAGTAAAAGTAACGAAATCACAACAGCAAACGAAATCGAATTGTTAAGCACGAAGAACCAATCGAAATTGAATTAAAATAATTAAAACAAAAAAACAAAAAAACTATAATATAAAATCTCAATCAGATAAATAAATATGTCAATTAACCGTGTCAGAGGTCCCCGGCAACGGCGCCAAAAACTTGTTAGCAGAAATATGTGTTACTATACTTCTACCTAGGCAATGTACCTATCGTTTTGCGGAATAGTGAATTGAGTGGGGGTTGTCGATCTCAGGGACCTCGTTCAATTAACTGACAATTTATTTACTAACTGAGAAACTAAACTAAGAAAACAGGAAACGTCACTTTTTCAGGTTTTACTTAATTTAATAAAAAGAATGACTAAACAAACTAACATAAAATAATAAAACAGTAAAATAAACTAAACAACTAAATAAAGAGTAAAACACAAATAAAACCAAGCACCCCGGATTGTTCTGCAAACCTTCACTTTCTAATCTATTAATAAACTTTTCCCTAATTCTGCAATAAACTCAGAAACTATAATTAATTCGTCAACGACTAAGTCTAACGAATCCTAACCAGTTGCTAGAACTAGCAGCAGACTAATGCTCTAATCCGGACACAACTAATCGCATAAAGAACAGTTTCTATTTGAGACCGATTAATCTATAGGCGGGATCACGCTTCTAGTCGTTAATCAGGTTTAATTCCTATGTCTTGTTATCTATCTCAGCTCTCGCGTGTTGATTAGAAAACTACAAATATAGCTTTAATAATTGATCAGAGAATTAAAGCGCATGAAAAACTGGAATTAAACTATCGCCTTAATGAATTAGTAAAGAGATTACAGAATAAATATAAAGATTCGATTTACTACCCCAATCCGGGGAGCTAGTCTAACTACTCAAACATGACTCTAAAAATAACATAAACAACAAAGGAATAACACAATGACATATTAGATAAAAGGGAAGAAGAAACTCTGTTAAAAGATCCTGCTCCACCCTCTGTTGTCACGTGTCTCTGTATTAATCCTCTGTTAGAAAGTGTGGTGTATCAACAATGGTGAAGTTGTGTGTGTGGAAGACAGGAGAGGAGAGGCCGAAGCCTCTCTGTTTTGAGCGCGGCGCAGGCGTGAATGTTCAGTCTGTATCGATCAACCCTAACCATCTTTATATAGGCTACGAATTATCTTAGTGTGACGTCAATATGCCCATGTGTTGGTGAAAGTTAACCTCGTGAATATGGTGCAGTAGTGCTCCGACTCCTCTGCATCCTCGAGTGGTCAAATCTTTATTTTAATATCAATTTATCAAAATGCCACGTGAATATGGATTTGATAAATTGTATCCGTGAGTGATTATCTTCAATGAGATATATCACTTTTATAATGGTGTGGCCCATGAAAATGATAAGTTGATCTTGAGTAATTAACCATGAAATCATGATTAACTAAACTGGTGTGCAGCCGTGTATATATATATATATGTATATGTCACTATTTGTTATGTTGTAATCCTTGATGTAAATCTAATATCTTTCCTGCATTTTACACATAAAATATATCGGTTACATCAGACTATAAATATAGGAAAAACATATGATAAGTGAGAAATATAGCATGAATTGTTGCAAATATAGAAAGAATTAAAGCCATGAAAATAGATATATTTCACACTTATCAGGGCCTTAGTACCCACCCACAGTTTCCAAAAAATTTCGGCCCATGTGCTTTTCTTGCGGCCCTAACAAGTTTTAACTTAAAACACCATTGTACCAAATACTCTTTCCCGGTCCAAAATTTTAGCCGAGTCCTCTTCTATTTTTTGACAGATGACATTTTGAAAGCAGGTAAGCCCGAATCCCAAATATGGCAGAGGGAGGAAACCTAATCAGCATAGAGGCCCGGTTTGCAGCCTTAGAGCAAAAGTACATGGACACACTTAATGCCATGGAACGAAAACATAGTGCTGTCCTGAACACCATGGAATCCAATTGCATCACCATTATCGAAGATTTGAAGGCAAAGGCCCTTTCCCTTGAGGCCGAACGTCAAGATCGGGATGAATTAGTGGGTGGGCTTCTCAACACCCTTTAAGACGGTGTTGAAGCTGGCCCCATTAGGGCCTACGGTTCGTGAGGAAATGTCAAAGAAATTGTTGCAGAACTCAAGAGAGTGGTTAGGAAACCAGAAGTAGACAATCAAACAACAACTTGCCTTCAAAGTCGTACCTGTAAGAGAACTAGGCAGAATTGGAAGACAACGATCGACAGTCAGGAGGACCTGGTTGGAGCGTTGGGACAGTAGAACCACCCCGAAAGAACTCTCATCAAAGAGAGTTTACAGACATCGGCCGTACACCAAGTCAAGCACTCGAAGAGCTTTGAAGGAGACATCCGATGCAACCACTGGCCCTTAGGCCAGAAACTACTCATTTAGGGAGAGATCTTAATTAATTTTGTCACTTCCATCAGCTACCCGATCACGACACTGACCACTGTAGGGCCCTAAAGCACAGGATCCAGGATCTGGTTGACCAAGGGTGAAATACCCCAAGCTTAAACATGGCGATTAAATAATTCTAATATGGTACTTAAGGGCCAAATAGTGCCTAAAGAATACTGGAGAAGAAAATAAAGCCAAAAGAAAAGAGAAAACGCTTAAAAAGCGTAAATTGTAAAAACGAGCGTTACACAACCGTAGGAGGTATATGACCTCAGTTAGAGTCCTAGATGGATTCTTAGGGCTTAATTACGCCTAAATAATACGTGGGAACAATTCCCGAAGAAAACGGATCCAAATAATGGGTTAAAACGCTAATGGAGCCTTAAAGCACGTTTTTCGAGAAAACCCAAAAACGTGAATTTAAGTGGTCAAACGGACCCGTAAAAATTATAGTCAATCAAATAAATATAATTCAACATTAATGGAAACTTAAGAACCATTAAAATTAAAGAAATGCGAAAAATTCAGAAAATGGGTCCGGTTAGTGAATAGTGCTAAAGCCGGGTAAATTAACGAGCGTTTCGTGTGAAAGACGAAAACGTCCCCATCTTAATCCCTTAATGGGGCCGGTTTTTTTGGGTGTGACTCACCCTCCTCGCACAAGTAGTAACTAGCTAGAAATAAAGAGAGAAAGAAATAAAGCAAAAAGCAACAAAGTAACAAAACCCCTTTTTGCTCCCTCTCTCTTTCCTCTCACTCTCACTTTTCTCCTCCCCCACGTTGCCTACCTTCTACCAGCCGGCTGCTCCTCCCCTTCTTCTTCCTCCAGGCGATTTCTTCAACCCTCCATGGCAGCTCACACCTCCAAGCTTGCCCAAGCCACATTACTACTCCAAATAAAAAATAAATTACATATTTGAACTCCCCTCATCAAGAGCTATCTTCCTCTCTTTTCAAAATCCCAAAACCTTGAAGTTGAATTTCATGGGTATAGCTTATTTGAAGATGAAGTTGGAGTTTCGTGAAGCTTGGAGTCTCCTTTTTCATTTAAGGTAAAAAGTTCCAAGGAAAAACTCATTTTCCTCAATCCCTTGTGTTGGCCGATTTCTACCCATTTTTACGCCTTATTCTTTTCTTTTTTGAGCATTTTCCAAGCCTCGAATGGTGGTAGAAATCCCTCCTTGGATTCAAGATTGAAAACCCTTCAAGAGCTTCTGAAGGTAAACCCTAACTTTGTGCATTAAGCCCTTTTGAATCCTAGGGTTAGTTTAAGGTGCCTAAGTGCTTGTACTTAGTCCCATTGCCCTTTTGAATGGTAATTTAGAGTTCCTAGCAATTGGTTTGCCCTTGCTGATTTTGGAGTCAAGAGGAAAAGAGCAAGAGGAGAAGAGAAGAATGTAAAATAGAACTTGGGAAATTGAGGTAATAATCTTACCTTAATAATTATCTTGATTGCCTTATAAATTGGGATGGGTTAATCATTTGAATGAACCAAAAACTGGATGGAAATGTGCTTGGATTAGTTATATGAGAATTTGGGAATTTTTGTTTGAATTGAGGGCCTTAGAGCCATGGGACTTGAGTATGTATTAATATTGTTAATTGATGAGATTTTGGATGAGGTTGATGAAATATTGAGTGCTGGTAGGATCCTTCATGGGTGTGGTTAGTGTTGGATAAGTTTAGGTGAGAATTGATTAATTTGGGCATGTAAGAATTGTAGATGAGTTATGACGAAATTTTGGTAGAAACCGAAGGAGTTTAGGAGATTATAAGAGTAAGAATGACCTAGAGAAACTAGGTGTTACTGCTGATTGATTTGGTTAGTTAACCATCTTGGAATGGTAGTTGGAGAACTAAAAGAGTAGTACAAAAATCTGTAGCAAAAGAGGGTTGTAGTGCATTTGATTTCTTGAAAATAGCTTAGTGTGCATAACCTTGAAAATGGAGGATGGACTTGGGTATAGTTATGCAAGTGTCTAGGAATGATTTGGAATGGTCACTTGGGTTGAGAGTAAGGTAAACTATCAAGAGAAGAATTTAGAAATGCATTAGTGTGCAGAATGCAAAATGGGAGAGTTGAATTTTGTGGGAATGAACAAGAATTGGGTAATGAATTTGACCCATGAATTAAGGGTCTTTAAGGAGTGTTTTAGGGTGTTTAAACATGTAGAAAACATGTGGAAGGATTAGGGAATGATTAGGGGTGAATTAGGGGTTGAAAAGAGGTCAAAAACTGTAAAATTTGATAGTTCTAGGGTTGGTCCGGGTTTGTAAACCGGTACACAAACCCGGACCACCTCAAAAACGTGCCAAAAACTCATCCCAGCATGTGGTCCAGGTTTGTATCCCGGTACACATACCTGGACCAATGCAAAATCATGGCAAAAACTGATTTCCGGGATTGGTCCGGGTTTGTAACCCCGGACACAAACCCGGACCAGTGCAAAAATGCAACAGAATGTGTTTTAAGTGCTCTAATGATGGGGAATTTATTGGGGATGGTTTTAGATGATGTTTAGGACTTGTTTGGTGACCTATAAAGGTCCTTGGAAGTGTAAACAAGTTCGAGAAGTGAATGAGAAAGTTGTGAACTTAAATACACTTGAGTAAAACTAAGATTAACGGGATAACGGGGTAAGTACGGGAGTAGTAGTTATTACATACCGTAATGCCTTAATGTTAATAGAACCACTTGATAAATGATCAGTGATTCGAGAGTAAACCGAGGAACGTGAGGTGACCCGGTAAAGTTAATCCATGGTGAAAGGTATGATTTTCTCATACCCTGTATGCTAACGTGGCTACACTGATTTGTGTACTTGGGTGCTTGTGTGCCGACTTAATCAAGATAAAAGCATGATAAATGTTCTATTGCTTGATTGTATATCTTGATGCATGATGTGTGTACTAACCACCCTTGTATGATTGTGTGGTCTAACCTAGTGATATGGACCGACTCGTAGATGAGTAATGTTTGGTTAGTGACTCATAGAAAGAGTCGTTTCTCAAAATAACAATAATGTGGAAACACACGGAAACTATCAAACCAAGAAACGATAATGCAACCTATGAACTCACTAGAACGTGAAAGAGTGGTAAGTAAACTCCCGATAATGGTTAGAGGACCGAATTGGGATAATCCACAAAACAAATAGTAATGGAAGTAAGTAATGAACCTCTATTTAGAGGATAAGGATAGTTCAAGATATGAACATTTGGGGAAGTAAAAGAATTAAGGGACCATCAAACTCCCTTAGAAAAGTAGTCGACCCACCATATCAGGATCCGAGTTAATTTGAGAAAATGTTTCGAACATAAAAGTATTCGATACATTGGGGAAACCCTTAAATTTGAGAATACTATACATTAAGAAATTCTCTAAGTTATAAGATGATATCAAGAGTGATACTTCTAGGCTAATCCATGAGATTGTAATATAACTCTGAGAGAGGAGTATTTGGGGATTGAGTAGTCCGGTAGAGAACCAGTTGTTTGTGTATTTGAGGAACTAGGTGTATAGTTCCGATTGGTAGTCGAATCTTCCCACCATGCTAGACTCGGTGTAGGGTCGTAGCCGGGGAAGTAAGACGAGTATTGTAAGCCCGGTGGTGAGTCTTGTGTATGACTCTGCCCGGAGGTCATGGGTAATGACTTAAAAAAGATATCCAGTTGAGTATGAAATTGAGAATTGAGAATTAAGTATGAAATTGAGAATTGAGAATGTAGTATTGAAATTGAGAATTGAGAATTGAGTATCGAGAGTAGAGAATTGAGAATGGAGAATCGAGATGGAGACTTGTAGTATCTATGAACCTAAGAGAGATTGAGTATGAGTATTCCAAGAGAATGGGAGAACAACGAATGAGTGACTAAGGCATTAGTGAGGTAAAACCCGCAAGGCCTAAGAGTAAGTTAAAACTAACAAACAATCTTATTGTGTTAGTTGTTATTGCATTCCTTGTTGAATACCTGTGTATGTGAGCATGATTACTGAATTAAAATGAATCTCATGTTCTCGACAAAGTAGTCGGCGTACCCCCGTTAGCACGCGGGGTATGCGAATTTTATGCCAGCAAATTGTTGAGCCCCTAGGGGCACCGTTTTTATCTTCCAGGTACTCTGAAGTCAATTACCATTCGAGAGTAGGACAGGGATGGCGGCTAAACATGGGTAGTTGATTAGGAACGTTTGCATATTGTAAAGATTGTACTGTAAAACCGAAATGATATCGACAAGCTTGAGAATTGTTGAAACTCAGTATAGTATTGATTTGAGGTTGTACATGTATTTGATTTGATTAAGAAATGGAATATAATGTTTGATATAGAGTACTCAGTATACTAGTTCATCAGACTGATATTGTATTTGTATTTGGATTTGGCCTTGTTAGTCACGTGGGTGGCTAACGACATTGTATCACCCACCGTTTGTAAGTAAACTTCCGCTGCTTTGATATTGATAATTGAGACGGATTATGGGATGATGGTTTGATTAGCGGTAGGGGTGTTACAAAAAGTGGTATCAGAGCGAAGTATCGCTTTGATGATTGAAATACCGAGTTTAAGAAAATACCGAGTTAGGAATTAGAGACTTAGGGCTATGGGTTGAGTGATAGCGTGAGAGGTACGCTAGATAGGAACTTCCGCGTGAACCAGAAACCTACAATAACCATACCTGCCCTCCATATCCCACGTTATAAAGTTGGGAGAAGAATGCCAGAGAGATGGAAAGACCTCTTATTCTCGGGTAAACCCGATCTGGCAGTTGTAAAACAAATTTTGTGAGAGAAAGAACCTGTGATACGGTAGATTCCAAGAACTGGTAATCCCGGAGACGGTTCCCATTGAATGACAATAACCGTGTTTATTGGCAGTAGATTGAGAATCCTAACCATCGGATAATTAAATTTACGGCACCATGGGGCGACGTGCTTCACAGTCACGAGAACCATGCATAGCTAGCAAGAAGGAAATCACAACCGCGTAATGAAGTGAAAAGACGAAGTAATAAAACTCGAGACAAGAGAGTATGCGGACTACAAACGCTTGATAATACTGTCGTCGGTATACATCCGACTAAGGAATTAGTCAAGGTTGGACAACTCCAAACCTACAATGCCAAGGGGCTGTAACGTCTGAATAACATAGCTCAGACAACTACGAGAATATCTACGGGATACCTCCCGATAGGACTACAAGTAGTTCCTAAGGATAAGTCAAGCCACAGTAACCACCATAAAGGCGTGGGAACGAGCAATGAAGCCAGGTACACGGAGAACCCCAAGGATCGGGAAAGCACCCGAGTTGACAACAACCATGTCAAGAACACAGAGAAGTTACTCAGAAGATTGATCACTATGATCAAAAGATCAATGGAAGATCCAATAAAACCACCAAATACGGATGGAAATAATACTGTAACCGGTATACGTTAACCTGAAAACCGACCTACCCGCGCACTTGCCAAGGCAAGTGCAACAACTATAAGACAAATTGGAAGACTTTTAACGACCAACAAGTACTTACTAAAGTACCACCATAACGATTGAAGCAGATATAGGATTACCAATCCTAAGAACCTGAAGAACGAAACCTTGGAAAGGCCTAAGACCTGACCATGGTATTAAGAACATACCAGTCGGCGAGAAGCTGGACTTGGTCAAGACCTCAGAAGTGGCAACACCATGAAAATTTTTCTTCCAAACCCAAGATTTTCATTTCAAACACAAAATTTTCTTTTAAACCCAAATATTTCTTTTAAAACCTCAGATTTTAAACCAAAACTGAAGAATCATGGTAAGTTATCATAGAATGATACAAGAGGAGTTGACAATAAAATACTTCACCTAGGTGTGTGATGAGCACTACGAGTGTACCCAAATACGGGATGTGGGATGACCGCACTCCGAAGGAGCTTACGGGCCTGACAGACCATTTGCGAGTTAGTCAGGTAAGTGGTAATGTACCAATAAGGTACCCCACGTATGTATACAAATAGTGTACAAAACACGGGAAGTAGTTGACTCCGTTCTATGGACAGTGAAGTAAATTCAAACCAGGACAGTTGGACACCTCGAACGATCGAAGGAACTCAGGTAAGCTTACAAAGCTAAGGGAATCAAGACTCACTCCAGAAGGATGATTATGAGTTGAGAAGTGCGAGAAGCACTAACCATTGAGTAAAGACATTGAATATGTCTCAAGGATATTGAAGCAAATGCTTGTTAGCGGGAATGGAAACTCAGCCTAAACACAGTAAGGCAATGCTTAACACGAACACGTCAACGTTCAATGGATGGAATAAACACCCAGAATGATCCTATAAGGTACCGGAGAACACCATTCATCACTGATGAGGATATCAAACCGATAAAGAACATAAGGAAAGTATCCATGGTCTACCCCAAGAATGGGAGACATTACAACCCTAAACGGGACAACTTGAAATCCAGAACCATAAGCGGGGTAATAAACTAAACATATCCAAAGTGTTAGCCAAATGTAATGGGGCAACTTAGCAACCCCAGGAGCAATGCTTGAAGGGTGTCGAATGAAGTGTCATGACAAGAACACAAGAGCAACAACGAACACTCGATGAGAATACCGAAGGGATCCCACTTGACAGGGGATACCCTAAATTGACAATTGGCACCGACGGTATCAAAACACCTGAATGGTCATTAATAAACGGAAGTGTGGTGTGATGACCTTATCATGGAGCCCGATATTACCTTCAAACTATTTGATGGTATACGGAGAAGTAACCCCTTGTGAACAGCCTAAGATGAGCAGAGCTCTAGGCAATGCGACATGTAAGCCATCCAGCAACTACGAGATGTAGATACAAGTTGCAAAACCTAACTGAAAACATAAGGAAAATTACTGGTAATGGCACAAGTAAGATTGTTTAATAACTAACGAGCAAAGATGCCCCTCGTTATTGTGGTACCGCAAGAGCAGTGAACAAATAGATTCCAAAGAAGAGGATGTCATTAGTGAATGTCCGAAAATGCATCCCTTTCAGAACTACTAACATAGTGAAGCTTGAACATATAATTATTGCCAAGCAACGTGGGAATAAGCTGTTATAGTAATGGTTGAAAACCGAAAAGTAACCGGTTTAGAAGAAACACTATATGTGTATAACCTGAAGTGTAAAGTCAATAACGCTCATGGAGCTAAGAAACATAAGAAACAGCATATCATGTAATCAGCCAGGTAAATGGCGAGCCATAGTATATAGGGTGGAAATACATAAGCGGAAGCTAATGTAATAGCGGATACTATAGAAACCAAATCGTAAATACATACGAACATGGTGCGCAACAAGCGACCAACGTATCTTAATAATCCCACAATGACACGGAGATGTCAAATAAGAGATGGTAGACAGACCCGGCAACAAGCCAAGAGTCTGTACCATGTGATGAAAGACCTCGCAGAGAAGGCAATGCTCATTCCTATTGCAGTTGCATAAGGAACTGGAAGCAAATCCTTTATGAATCAAATTGATAAGTGAAGTAATAACTTCGGGACAAGAGTACCCAAATTGTTAAAAAATCAACCGCATTGGATAAGGTAAGTGTGGTAAACACATTAATGAACATGGCATAAGCCAGTTAAGAGAAAGCTTAGAAACAAACCGTGCGGCCTTCGGCCAAAGACACATGAAGAGTGTTGGACACACCAACAATCACAAGAAGTGAATTCCATCGGAATAAAAACTGAAGGAAACCTATGAACATTTAGAAGACCAATGCATAAAAAATGCAAGGTCATACAAGTAAAGAACACTTGTACAGAATCCGATAAGTGGGCATAATTCAAAAGCCACTGACAACAGAGGAAGCACTACATACTAAGTAGTGGCTCAACCTCAACCGACAACACATCGGAAGAACCAAGTGAATAATCACAGAAGTACACAACAATATGTACGATAGTTCCAGAGAGCTGGATAGAAAATCTGAAGCTCATTGAGTTCGCGTACGGTAAAGGAATACCACACACTAATCGAGAAACCTTATTCCTAAGAGAAAAAGGGATAAAAAGGTGAGGTGTAACGAGAAGGGCGAACAAACCCCAAGTTATCAGGGTCGCGCAGCAGAAGCTAGTGGGCCCAAAATTCTAAGGTGAAACATACCTAGTGAGTGAATGGCTAATTATCAATGCCTTGAAGCCTATGAGGCTAGAACCAAACCCGGTTATGAGTTAAACAAACTCCAATGAGAATTCTTGGTGCAGGGACTAAACCAGCGAACTGTTTAAGACCCTTTGACCCAAGAACATTGTATGATAGACCACATGGAAACTGAAACACTCCATGACGGCTGAAAGCCTCAGACCAATGTCCAATGTTGACACATGGTAGATTACATGGGCATAATCCCTTTTAAGGAGGGTAGAGCGAAAACCGCAAAGCGTATGTTTTACATAGTAAGTGCGTAAACTGCAGTGCGCATCGCATAAGAATTGGTTTTGATGATTGATGCTTATGTTACATAAACATTTGTATTCACTCATTGTGTAATTATGGTTATTACGCACTAGAGATGCGAATACTGTTGAGGTAAGCTTGATCATCTTGTAACTCCGGTGTGAGATTAGATGTGGAAAGGAGTAGAGAAACTCCTGGGGAATGAGAACCCCGTATTTGAGATTAGAAATGAGTATGTTGGGGAGATTTGATGAGTATAAATCGGTATGAAACCGATGTTGAACCTAGTGGGAATTTAGTTCCCTAGGTGACTTGATTTGATTTTACTTGTGAATAATTGAAGGATAGAAAATTAATTGGAGTTATGCTTTTGAATTTCTTAGGTATAGTAATTGGAGATAATTTAGTATGATGAGATGATTAGTAAGTAAGTAAAGGAATTCTAGAAACTGAAAATGTATTGATGGGTGATTATGACTAGAAAGATTAAGAAGATAGAAAGCGAAATAATGATTAACTATTTGATTGTGTGAATTGAAGTGGGAGGTGGAACTTGATTTGCTAGCGATCAAGGGAAACCGAACACAAATTAGGGTGGAAGGATAGTTCAACACCAATGCTGATCACATTGGGGTCGAATGACTCCTGAAGTTCCCTATAAGTGGCCACAAGTAATCACACTAGTAATAGATATAATTATCATAAATTGGAATTTGGAGTTGTATTGAGTTTTCAAAATGAATTTCTAAACTAATTTTGGCACAAATGATTTTTCTTCAGATCAAGAATGAGGACCGGTTTTGAAACCGCTCCCACGGGTGCTAGTTGGACCTTCCCATGGCTAGGCATCGGTATCGGGTCGAACCCAGGAAGTAAGGCTAGTGTGTGAGCCAGTGGGAGTGACAATTAGTTTTGAAACCATTACAATGGACGAGCAACGGTACTAAGTGACCGGTAGGACGTTTGTAGTGTGTGTTTTTTATTTTTCCAAGGGCAGCAGGATACGAGTAGTCCTGTGTTGGGAGAGTACCCAGAGTGCCCAAGGATCTCTAGTTGTGCAAATGAATTTGATCAGAACCAAAGGACCGTAGGGCCAGAGAGCGTAATTGCCCAAAGTCATGACGGTCGTGAACCAGAAAGCGTAAGTGTTCAAACGTGACCGGTACCTGAGGGATCACTTGACATGGGAGAGGATGGTACCTTCTTTATCTTCGGATGGACCCCATGGAGAGTTTGGCAAAGAATATTTTTGATTGCTATGCATGCAGTGACATGTTGTGTGGATGTGTGGTATACATCGAATCAGGCCTTGGAGTCTGGGAGGTTATATAGAGGTAATGACCTTAGCATAGAGTAACTATGTGAGTAAGAACATTAGATTCACCAACTTTGAGGGCAAAGTTCCTTAAGGGGGGTAGATTGAAATACCTCGAACTTAAACATGGTGATTAAATAATTTTAATATGGTACTTAAGGGCCTAATAGTGCCTAAAGAATATTGGTGAAGAAAATAAAGCCAAAAGAAAAGAGAAAACGCTTAAAATACGTAAATTATAAAAACGAGCGTTACACAACCATAGGAGGTATATGACCTCAGTTAGAGTACTAGATGGATTATTAGGGATTAATTATGCCCAAATAATATGTGCGAACAATTCCCAAAGAAAACGGATCCAAATACTGGGTTAAAACGCTAACAGAGCCTTAAAGCATGTTTTTCGAGAAAACCCGAAAACGTGAATTTAAGTGGTCAAACGGATCCGTAAAAATTATAGTTAATCATATAACTATAATTCAACATTAATGGAAACTTAAGAACCATTAAAATTAAAGAAACGAGAAAAATCCAGAAAACGGGCCCGGTTAGTGAATAGTGCTAAAACCGGGTAAATTAACGAGCGTTTCGTGCGAAAGACGAAAATGTCCCCAGCTTAAGCCCTTAATGGGGCCGGTTTTGTTGGGTGTGACTCACCCTCCTCTCACAAGTAGTAACTAGCTAGAAATAAGGAGACAAAAAAATAAAGCAAAAAACAATAAAGTAACAAAACCCCTTTTTGCTCCCTCTCTCTCCTCTCACTCTCACTTTTCTCCTCCATCATGTTTCCTACCTTCTCCCAGCCGGATACTCCTCCCCTTCTTCTTCCTCCAAGCGATTTCTTCAACCCTCCATGGCAGCTTACACCTCCAAGCTTGCCCAAGCCATATTACTACTCCTAATCAAAAATAAATTACATATTTGAACTCCCCTCATCAAGAGCTATCTTCCTCTCTTTACAAAATATTAAAACCTTGAAGTTGAATTTCATGGGTATAGCCCATTTGAAGAGGAAGTTGGAGTTTCTTGAATCTTGGAGTCTCCTCTTTCAATTAAGGTAAAAAGTTCCAAGGAAAAACTCATTTTTCTCAATCCCTTGTGTTGGCCGATTTCTACCCATTTTTATGCCTTGTTCTTTTCTTTTTTTGAGAATTTTCCAAGCCTCAAATGGTGGTAGAAATCCCTCCTTGGATTCAAGATTGAAAACCCTTCAAGAGCTTCCCAAGGTAAACCCTAACTTTGTGCATTAAGCCCTTTTGAATCCTAGGGTTAGTTTAAGGTGCCTAAGTGCTTGTACTTAGTCCCATTGCCCTTTTGAATGGTAATTTAGAGTTCCTAGCAATTGGTTTGCCCATGCCGATTTTGGAGCCAAGAGGAAAAGAGCAAGATGAGAATGTAAAAGAGAACTTGGGAAATTGAGGTAATAAGCTTACCTTAATATTTATCTTGATTTCCTTAGAAATTGGGATGGGTTAATTAATTGAATGAACCAAAAACTAGATGGAAATGCGCTTGGATTAGTTAGATGAGAATTTAGGAATTTTTGTTTGAATTGAGGGCCTTGGAGCCATGGGACTTGAGTATGTATTAATATTATTGATTGATGAGATTTTGGATGAGGTTGATGAAATATTGTGTGCTGGTAGGACCCTACATGGGTGTGGTAAGTGTTGTATTGGTTTAGGTGAGAATTGGTGAATTTGGGCATGTAAGAATTGTAGATGAGTTATGGCGAAATTTCAGTAGAAACCGAAGGAGTTTAGGTGATTATAAGAGTAAGAATGACCTAGAGAAACTAGGGGTTAATGCTGATTGATTTGGTTAGTGAATCATCTTGGAATGGTAGTTGGAGAACAAAAGGAGCAGTGCAAAAATCTATAGCAAAAGAGGGTTGTAGTGCATTTGATTTCTTGAAAAAGGCTTAGTGTGCATAACCTTTAAAATTGAGGATGGACTTGGGTATAGTTAATGCAAGTGTCTAGGAATGATTTGGAATGGTCACTTGGGTTGAGAGTAAGGTAAACTATTAAGAGAAGAATTTAGAAATGCACTAGTGTGCAGAATGCAAAATGGGAGAGTTAAATTTTGTGGGATTGAACAAGAATTGGGTAATGAATTTGACCCCATGAATTGAGGGTCTTCAAGAAGTTTTTTAGGGTTTTTAAACAGGTAGAAAACATGTGGAAGGATTAGGGAATGATTAGGGGTGAATTAGGGGTTGAAAAGAGGTCAAAAACTATAAAATTTGACAGTTCCAGGGTTGGTTCGGGTTTGTAAACCGGTACACAAACCCGGACCACCTCAAAAACATGCCAGAAACTCATCCCAGCATGTGGTCCGAGTTTATATCCCGGTACACATACCCGGACCAATGCAAAATCACGGCAGAAACAGATTTCTGGGATTGGTCCAGGTTTGTAACCCCGGACACAAACCCGGACCAGTGCAAAAATGCAACAAAATGTGTTTTTAAGTGCTCTAATGATGGGGAATTGATTGAGGATGGTTTTAGATGATATTTAGGACTTGTTTGGTGACCTATAAAGGTCCTTGGAAATGTAAACAAGTTTGAGAAGTGAATGAGAAAGTTGTGAACTTAAATACACTTGAGTAAAACTAAGATTAATGGGATAACAGGGTAAGTATGGGAGTAGTAGTTATTACATACTGTAATGCCTTAATGTTAATATAACCACTTGATAAATGATCAGTGATTCGAGAGTAAACTGAGGAACGTGAGGTGACCCGGTAAAGTTAATCCATGGTGAAAGGTATGCTTTTCTCATGCCCTGCATGCTAATGTGGCTACACTGATTTGTGTGCATGGGTGCTTGTGTGTCGACTCAATCAAGATAAAACCATGAAAAATGTTCTATTGCTTGATTGTATATCTTGATGCATGATGTGTGTACTAACCACCCTTGTATGATTGTGTGGTCTAACCTAGTGATATGGATCGACTCGTAGATGAGTAATGTTTGGTTAGTGACTCGTAGAAAGAGTCGTTTCTCGAAATAACGAAAACATGGAAACACACGGAAACTATCAAACCAAGAAACAATAATGCAACCTATGAACTCACTAGAACGTGAGAGAGTGGTACGGAATTAGTAAACTCCCGATAATGGTTAGAGGACCTGATAAGTGTGAAGTTGATATGGTCTATAGGTGCTAAATTCTTATTTTATGCAACATTTTTATGCGCTTTCTCACTCTTATCCTATATTTTTCATGATTCATACTTTGGGCATGAACTGATGCAAATTTATATTTTGAAAGCAGGAAATGATGGTGAAAATGCGTAGTTCTCTTCAAGAGCTTTCCAACGCAGCAAATGGGGAGCAAATCGGAGCTCAAACAAAGAATCTGGACCCTGTCGAAGTTTACAGAAAAAAGGGCACAAATATACACACTTCCGGACTTACGTCCGATCCAGTTACCCGGACACGTTGTAACCTGTCCGGCAAACCGGTGTGGATGTTGAGCCGAACATGACTAAAATTTCATCAGTCGAAGCTTTAACGTGTCCGGATGACGTGTCCGACCCTGTGACCCGGACGCGCTCAGATAGTCAAAAATATTTACGACCACGAGTGCAATGCGGAGATTTCGATACATATACACGTCCACCCGGGGTGTCCGGCTTACTGACCCGGACGTAAAGCCGGACATCTCACAAATGAGAAAAATCTCGCCTAACACTCTATCTCACGTCTGGCTAACTGACTCGGACAGTTGAGCCAGGCGCGTGCATTTTATGTCTAGATCTTCTATTTTAAAAGGCATTCACGAGAGTTTAGAAAACATTAACGATTCAGAATTCATATTGGAGACACCGCGACCTAGTTCCCTTCTTTGTAGAGCCGTGCAACTGAGGAGGAATTTCTGCTATGATTTCTTCAGTATGTTCAACCCTACAACTAGCAAATCTTTGGATTCAACATAGAGATGATTTCTTCTCCTTCTCTAATTGTTTCCTCTTTTGATATGCTCGGCTAAGGGATTCAACTCCGGGGAAGGGTGGTTGTAAATAGTTAGGTTTTACAGAATTAGTATTAGTTGATTTGGGATCTATCAGCGGTTTGTTTCAGATTATAAATATTGTTTGCATTATCAATAAAACTTGCTATTTTAATTTTAGCTTTATGAAAGTTGTCAAGATCTGATCCGTGATTGATTGCTAGGTCGTTATAATCTGTTAATTTGTGGAGAGCTTTATCTGATTGATGAGTTAGCCTTCAGATGCAATTTAAATTCATATACTTAATCCCTCAGCGTTAGTAGTGATAGGCTTTTGTTTTAATCTGTCACGTTCTACACAGTGGAGTTCTAATTGGCTAGGATTTAGTTTTTTAGAAACTTGTCAGAATTTGCCGAACCCTATCCCCAATCAACTGGTAATAGAACTGTGAGACTTAACTAGGAAAAACCACCTGAACCCGGAGTTCCACTTTCGTTATATATTATCAGTTACTCTTTGCTTGTTTTCTATTTTATTGATCAACAATTTCCCCCGATTTAAAGTTTTTGCTAGGATTAGATTTGCTTTCTTTGTCCCCTGGTTCGATGACCCCGGTTGCTCTTATTACTTTACTGCAATGACCGGGAATTATTTTGCAACCCGTAGGCTTATTTTATTTATTAATTTCTAGGATTAATTTCGTAGTTTTTAATATATCAAAAAAACCGTTTGTAAATTGGCGCCGGTGTCGGGGACTAGATTTCTATCTAGTCCTTAGCCTTGGTTGTTAGTTTATTTTGTTTATTGTTTTATTTTACTTTGTTTTCTTTCCATTTACTTTATTTTATCTATTAGCTTAATTTTATTTTTGTTTATTTCAGTATTTTTCATATATTACTTCTCTATCATTTATTTTATTTTAGTTGTAATCCTCTTAAGTTTGTGTTTCTTTTCTTTTTCTCACCTTTTGCAGGTAGTTGATGGTACATACTCGTTCTCGGTCAGACACTTACATTGATTTAGGTAAGGTTCTGGACCCAGAGATCGAGCGTACTTTTCAGCGAGCTAGACACCAACAAAGGTTTCAAAGATAGTTAGAAATGACGGCTCCAGCGAATGGTGCTCAGGCAATGAGGCAATTCAATCGACCTGAAGCTGTACCGAGAAGAAGTCCGGTAGTCCTTCCTGTGCTCACACCTGCGCTTACAGAGGAGTGGAAGGGCCTGAAACCTTTCCACCAGTCCAAGGTTGTTCGGGAGCTACCTGGAGGCACATTCGATGGCACTAATCCCAATGACACTATGGATCATGTAAATCGCTTTCTTATTCATATTGATCAGATCGGGTGTTCTGAAGGTTTGTTGGAGTTTGTTCGATTGAGTCTCTTTCCTAATACCTTATCTGGTGAGGCTGTTAATTGGTTTTATCGTCTTCCTTCTAGTATTATCACGACATGGGAGCAAATGACTACCAGGTTCTACGATAAATATTATCCTATTTCTCGAACTATTGACTTGGTAGCTACTTTGCTTGCTTTTAAACAAATAGGATCTGAGACGATATGTGAGGCATAGGATAGATTTAAGGAGATGCTACGCCAGTGCCCACACCATGGCCAGGACATGACATGCATTGCCATGACGTTCTTCCACAGGCTCCACCATATACACAAAGCTGAGGTAAGATCTGCTCTAGGTGGTGACATCCTCAACAGGTTCGACACCGACTTCAAGGTAGCCATGGAGACTTATATTGATGAGGTGCACTAGTGGGGATCAGAAGGTAGCAGGTCTATGACAGTTGGGGCAATGGGTGTGCAAAATTTGGATCCTTGGATGGCACATATGGAGGAGACCCAAGCACAGCAGACTACTTTGGTAAGTTCTCTGGTTAAAAGATTTGATGATTAACCAACAACCAGTGCAGCAGGTAAAGAGGATAACAACCAGTACATCGGATCCTCTTTGTTGTCAATGTGGGGGCGCTCATGCTTTTGAGATGTGCCCGCAATTGGAAGAGATGAGGCAAGCTAAGGAAGCTCATTTTGTGGGGCAGGGGAATTACCAACCTTGGAACAAAAATCAGCACCCAAATCTCAGGTATGGTAATCCGAACAATGTTTGACTTCTAACCTTTTGCAGGGCAATCAGCAGGGTCCACCTGGGTTCTCTCGGCCTTCTTATAATTAAGCCCACCCACAAGGCCAGTTTCAGCAGGGCCAAAGTGCCTATCAGCCCATTGCACCTCAACAACATGTCAAATCCTCCTCTGATGCAAAGATGGACCAACTTCTGGAATTGATTGCATCCATGGCGAGTACTCAGAAGACTCACACTGAGACACAGAACAATATCAATCAATCCTTGATGGATGGTGAAAAAAACTTGGAGAACTCGGTTCAGAGTATGCAGCAGCAGATGAATCAGATGAACCAGATACTCCTTAATCAGCAACAATAACGACAACCTGGCACATTTCCTTCCCAACCTCATCCTAACCCGAAGGAATCAGCTAAAAGTGGTATCTCCTGTGGTGGATCTTGAAGATGAGCTCTCATCTGCTGCAGTAACATTGAGAAGTGGAAGACAGTTAGAAGATAAGCAAAAAGAACAAGTGGCTGAAGACCAAACTGGTGAAGAGATCAACCCTTCTACTGTTGATGTACCATCAGGGTCTTCAGTCCCTCCTGTGGTAAATTATGAGGAGATCCAGGCTCTTATTCTTCATACTTTATCTCCTTCTCGCATTACTATTGATGTCTCTTCTTCCTCTCCTAAGCATGTTGAACTTCCATTCCCTAATAGGATGAAGTAGAAACATTTAGATGAAAAATTTGCTAAGTTTTTGAGCATCTTTAAGAAGCTAACACTTGACATTCCTTTGATTGATGCTTTGTAGGAGATGCCTAACTATGCTAAATTCTTGAAGGATCTTCTGACAAAGAAAAATAAGAAACAAGGCAAAGAAACAGTCCACCTGACAGAGGAGTGCTCTGCTGCTCTTCTTCGAGAACTTCCTCGTAAGTAGAAGGATCCAGGCAATCCCATTGTCCCTTGCTTCATTGGCAACGTAGACTGCGGCAGTGGCTTATGTGACTTGGGTGCTAGCATCAACATTATGCCCTATGCCACCTTCTTGAAGCTAAGAGGTGGAGAGTTGCAACTAGTCCCCTTCAAGCTTTAGCTAGCCGACAGATCTGAGATCAAACCAATGGGTATTGTTCGTGATTTAGTAGTTGGGGTGGATCGTTTTATTTTTCCTGCTGATTTTATTGTTTTGGATATGGATGATGATGTAGAAGTTCCTCTTATTTTGGGTCGACCTTTTCTGAGTACTGCTAAAGTTGTTATTGATGTGCATGATGGTAAGATTACTTTGTGGTATGAGGACGAAAAGATTGAGTTTGACATGAAGAAGATGATGAGGTCAACTTCTACTTCTGCTCATTCTGTGATGTCGGTAAGTTTGGTAAATGATGTTGGAGAAGATTGTGATTTGTTAGATAATGATGACATGTTTTCTTTTACTTCTTTTTCACTTACTGATTTCGAGCCATTGGAGCAAGTTCTTGTTGCTTCTTTGGAAGAAAAGACTGCCAATCTTGAGGTTAATGCAGCACTTGCGCATATGGAGAGAGGAAGGGCTGGTTTCCATGCTTGTCGCCCACCATTGGAGTGGCTTGATAGAGAGATTCAGAAGCCCATTCCTTCTGTTGAGCAGCCACCTACACTTGAGCTTAAGGAGCTCCCTTCTAACCTTAAGTATTCTTTTCTTGCTGATAATAATTGCTTACCTGTCATTGTTTCTTCTTCTTTGACTTCTGGGCAGGAAGGCAAGTTACTTGAGGTTTTGAAGAGGCACAAGAGAGCAATCGGGTGGATGTTAGCTGACATCAAGGGCATGACCCGGCCTTCTGCACGCATCACATCTATATAGAGGAAGATTACAAGCCCGTCAGACAGCCACAATGCCGGCTCAACCCCAACATGCAAGAAGTTGTCACGAAGGAGGTGTTGAAGCTTTTGGATGCTAGGATCATCTACCCTATTTCTGACAGTACATGGGTGAGACCTGTACAGGTAGTCCCTAAGAAAGGTGGGTTTGAGGCTGTTCTGAATGATAAAGGTGAGTCAATTCCTCAAAGAAAGATCACTGGTTGGCGCATGTGTATAGACTATAGGCGTTTGAATTCTGTCACCAGGAAAGATCATTTCCCTCTCCCTTTTATCGATCAAATGCTTGAGAGGTTGGCTGGATAGGAGTATTACTGTTTTCTAGATGGTTTTTCAGGGTACTTTCAGATTCTTATTATGCCAGAGGACCAAGACAAGACCACTTTCACTTATTCTTATGGTACCTTTGCGTACAGAAGAATGCCCTTTGGACCGTGCAATGCTCCTACCATCTTTCAGCGCTGTATGTAGGCGATCTTCGCAGACTTCATCGAGCAGAGCATTAAGGTATTTATGGATGATTTTTTGTTTATGGCTTTAGCTTTAATATTTGTTTGGCGCAGCTTGATCAAATCCCAGGCCGATGTGAGGAGACAAACCTGGTTCTCAACTGAGAGAAGTGCCACTTTATGGTCAAGGATGGGATTGTGCTAGGCCATAAAGTTTCTACTAAGGGGATTGAGGTTGACCAAGCGAAGGTAGAGGTAATTGAGAAATTGCCAACACCTACTTGCGTGAAAGAGGTAAGAGCTTTCTTAGGGCATGCTGGTTTTTATAGACGGTTTATTCAGGATTTCTCTAAAATTGCAAAACCGTTGACTGACCTGCTTCTGAAAGATGCCCTGTTTGATTTGATTAAGCAAAAATTGGTAGTTGCACCCATTGTTGTTTCACCTGACTGGTCATTACCATTTGAGATTATGTGTGATGCCAGTGACTATGCAGTGGGGGCAACTCTGTGTCAAAGGAAGGATAAGATTCTCAGGGTCATTGCTTATGCGAGCAAAATGTTGAATGAAGCCCAGAAGAACTACACCACCACTGAAAAAGAGCTCATGGCTGTGGTATTTTCCCTTGACAAATTTAGATCATATCTTTGGGGAAGTAAAGTAATTGTGCATACTGACCACACTGCTCTTAGATATTTATTTGCTAAGAAAGAGGCCAAGCCTCGCTTGCTTCATTGGATTCTCTTGTTACAAGAGTTTGACATTGAAGTGAGGGATAAAAGTGGTAAACTGAATGTCGTGGCTGACCATCTTTCTAGGCTGGTAGTTCCTGATGATGGTGTACCGATTAATGAATTTTTCCCTGATGAAACTGTCTTTGTTTTACATAAGATGCAAGAGCCATGGTATGCTGATATGACTAACTTTTTTGTTTCTGGGGTTGTTCCTCATGATTTATCTTATGCTCAACAAAAGAAATTTGATAAGCCGTAGACTTATCATATTTTATGCATTAGATTTAGTATTATATTTATCTAAATAAAGTTATATTTATGTTATTTATGCTTATTATGTGTTAAAGTATAATATTTGTACAGATTTATGTTTTTGTGAGTTTTCTGTGCAAGGAATGATTTTCTAGGCAAAAGTTCAGTTGAAGCCGGACTCCATGCCGGGTAGCTTCTGCACGGCATAAGCACAGAACAGAAAAGAGGCCTTGCCGGACCAAATGCCGGGTAGATTCCATCCGGCATAAGTGAAGAGTCGCCACGGTTGACCAGAAGATGGCCGTTATTGACCGTTGGAGATATAGCTAGTGCCGGGTGTGATGCCGGGTATATCCTACCCGGCATATGCACTGTTTCGCGCGGAATTGACGGTTTCGACCGTTAACAGTTGGGCGCATTTAACACGTGCGCCGGCTATTTGGGACCCGGCACGACGCCCGACATCGACACAATTAATGCCTATAAATAGGCCGAGGAAGGCAACAATTTGAGACACTTCAACACCCCTATACACTCCACTCACAACTCCAATTTCGCCCCACTCCATTGTTGGTGTCCAAGGAAGTTTCTACAGTTCCATCCACGCGAAGAAGAAGAAGAAGATCCTGTCGGGTTAAGGCTATGACCATCCCTTCTCCCCTTTGTATTCTCTTCTTGTAGTTGTGTGGATGGAGATGTAGAACTCCTTGCTTATTCTTGGTTAGGGATGAATTCCTTCTTGTAAACAATATGATTTCTTTAATATAATTTTCAAGTTTATTAAGAGTAAGGTTCTTATTGAAAGAGAATAGGTTGATCTCTTTTTCTCTTCATGCAATTCTTACTTGTGGAAGACAAGTCCCAAGTAAGATAGGTTAGACTCTCTTAATGGTCTTTCTACTCTCTTCTTATGACTTAAGGGTTAGTAGTAAGAGTGAGAATTAATCCATCTTCCCCCATTTCCTTGTTCATTTTGTGGCATGATATATGCTCGATTTGTTAATAGGGATGAGTCTTCTGTTTTCTACTCGGAAACTGGAGAAAGAATATGCATTATGACTATGCCGGACGCACTGCCGGGTGGTCAGTGTCCGGCATATTCAATGTCTTTGAATATGCCGTGCAAGTGGTATCCGGCAGGACACCCGGCGTGTTCAGTTGTTGGTTAATTCGAAGGCCTGTGTTTATGTTTAGAGTTCATATTGATGCTTAGATGGTTTCACACCCTGGATCAAGGATAATTTCATTGTAATTACCACATAGTTTAGTTAGTTTTATTTAGATTAGAAAACATTTCAATTTCCCCCCTTGTCTTAGAATAGGTATTACCGGATTAGGACTAATTTTCTATAAGTCCCTTGGGTACGATACTCTCGGTCGTAATATATTTACACTATACTCCGACCGGGTTTTATTTTGCTACCCGTAGTAGAGTTGTAGGTTTAGTTATTTGTTTATTCTTTTGTATATAGTTTTATCCCTACAATTTCTCTGTTAGCAAATTGGCGCCGCTGCCGGGGACTTGGAATTAGTCCAAGTCCTAAATTCGGTAAAACGCCCTATTCTTTTTTTCCTATTCTTTATTCTTTGATTCTTTGATTCCTTGATTCTTTAATTTATTTTCGCACTTAGTTGCAGATTTGAATGTGCCGTGCGAAGCGCCGGGCAACTGTTACCCGGCAAACCCGGAGGAAGTCCGATGCCGGACAGGATTGGCCCGGCATCATGTCCGGCATGTTCAAATTGTTTTCAAAATTTCGTATATTGTTAAATTTTAACAAATCTGAATGTATTCTTGTCTACTCCTTTCGTTATTTCTCTCTTATATTAGTCCCTATACTTTAATTCTTTATTTTGAATTTCGAATTTGCATCTGCCGGGTATTGTGCCGGGTGTTCTTCACCCGGCATTTCGGAGGAAGTCCTATGCCGGACGGGGTTTATCCGGCATGTCACCCGGCATGTTCAAATTCTCTCAGTTTTTTTTTATCGTAAATAGTAGGGACAGTTAGGAATGATCCCCTACAATCCCTTATTTACTCTTACATTTATTTTGATTATCCTTTACTTTTTCTTTTAATTAAGTTATGTTCGATTTTTGGTCACGCCGGGCAACATGCCGGTTTGTACACACCCGGCATTAGTGGAGGAAGTCCACTGCCGGGTAAGAGTCACCCGGCCCTCTGTCCGGCATAACCAAAAATTTGTTCATTCGTGTATTTTCATAATTTTAATTATGTCATTCTATTATTTCTTTTATTATTACGAATATTATAACGTTTTCTCTTGCTCCTCCTGAAGTTATCCAAGTGAATGCTTCTTCGGTCAACAAGTACTCCTGACAATTTAGCCAACTTTGATCCGGAGATCGAGAGAACCCTGCTTCATACTTTAAGGCAACAACGAATTCTACAAGAAGCAGATCCTACACCAATGGCAACACCTACCGTCCGTAACATAAACCGGCCTTCTAACCAAGGCCAGAAACCAGCAATCGACCTTCCTCAAACTGAATACGATGAATGGCAGAAACTTAAGCCATATCATCAAATTAGATGCATAAAAGAGTTAGGATTGTTCGATGGTACGAATCCGGACGATGCTTTGCTCCACGTCACCAAATTTCTACAGCATACAAACAGCCTAACCTCCACAAATAATGTCCTCCAATACGCCAGACTTTCCCTCTTTCCCCATAGCCTTACGGGGAACGCCAGCAAATGGTACCACAGTCTAACCCCCAGTACCATCACCACATGGGAGGACATGGCAACCAAGTTTTATGACAAGTTCATGCCTCCAAGTCGCACCCTGGAGATGATCGCCGATATTTACAACTTTAGGCAACCAGGCTCGGAGAACATCTGTGAGACTTGGGACAGATTCAAGGGGTTGCTGCGCACATGTCCACACCACGGCCTCACCAAGGAACAACTATCCCAGTTGTTTTACAAAGGATTGGTCAACCAATGCAAAACCATGATCCTTTCCTCCCTTGGTGTAGACATATTGAAGAAGCCTGGAGATCAATTCCTTAGTGGGGTTGAATCTCTTTGCGAAGAGATTAGGGATTGGGCCACCGGTGGAACCAGGGGTAGTACCGCTGGTTTATATCAAGTGGGAGAGGGCGACTCCAAATTCGACAAATTGATGCAAAGTCATGAGCAGTTATTGGAGAGTAATACCCAGACGTCAACGAAGGTTAGCGCTCTACAGAAAGTGGTGGAGCAAATAGCGATGAATCAACTTCCTCAACAGGCGAACGTGGTTAGTGCACGACCGCACGCTCCAAGCCCTGACATGCCCAACTTTCAGAATGTTGAGGAAGTCAATTATGTGAGTAACCAAGGGTATCGGCAGCCATGGCAACAGGGGAACCAACCCCCTCAACACTTTCAGAGTCAAGCCGGCTACCAGGGAGGTCCAAGACAATTCAGACCATCCCATCCTGCATCATCATCAGAGGCTGAAATGGCTGAACTTCGTGACATGATGTCAGCCCTGATGAACAAGACCCAGGATACTCAAACGAGATCTCGACCATTCGCAAGGAGCACAAATCGTTGCAGTTGCAATTACAGCAACTTCTGACGCAACCAAGACAGCAAGGTCAACTCCCGTCCCAAACACAAACAAATCCACGGGAGCATGCGAATTCGGTCACCATTCTACCTAGGATCTCCAAGGATGCCAAATAGCCTAAAAGGCTAAGTGTAGGGTTTCCTCCTCACGCCTTCACTATCAAACAGGGGAGCCCTTCGTATCATTTAATTTTTCTCTTTTACTTTTATGTTATTATTTTTAAATTACTTTCATTATGGTTGTTTCAAGTTCTATTAAAAAAAAGAGTTTTACTTATTCGTTTTCTTTCGAACACTGGGGACAGTGTTCCTGCCAAGTGTAGGGCAGGGACCCCCCTTAAAATAAGTTTTTATTAATATGCATAAGTTGTGAGTTTTATCAATGTTTTACTAAACTTTTTGCATGTTTTTGATTGAGATAAGATTAGGAATGACTAAAAGCTTGTTCTCTCAAGAGGTAAGCTTTCTAATGACTTATAGATTCCTGTTTTTAACTTTTTGATTCTCTTTATTAACATGAGTACATGATCTTGCTCCTAATTCTTTCCTTTATGTACTTATGGGTGTTATTCTTTCCTTTCCAAATTGTGAAAAATCTTTTGGGTGAAAATCTTAAAAAGGGTTTTTGTGCAAAAGAAAGAAGAAGAAAAAGAAAAAAAGAAGAAAAAAAATCTTCTTTCAAAGGAAAAGCAATATATTCCTAGAGGTTGCATAAAGTGCCTCAGAATAAAAGCAAGAAACGAGAGTTTTTCCTTTTATTTTTCTCCTAAATTCCCCGTTCTTCAATGCAAAAAAAAATCATGGTTGATTCAGAAACTCTTGCAAAATAGGGCTGATTCATAAAACCATTGATGAGAGTCTTGGCCACATTCAGAAACTCTTGAAAAATAGAGCTGAATGATGGAAACCGGAAAAAGGAGAGATTACAAATCCCTTATGCAAAATAGCCCAAAAGTTTTTGATCGATTTTGAAATTCCTTGTTTTATACCCATTAGTATGTTTTGACAAGATAAGGTAGATTAAGTGATACTTATGAATTAGAGTCATATAGTTGGAAATATTTATCTACATTTCATTCTAGAGTTTATCTGTTTTGTGCATAAGTAATTACTCCTTTCTAATCTTGTTTTGCTCGAGGACTAGCAAAAGGTAAGTGTAGGGCCTTGATAAGCCGCAGACTTATCATATTTTATGCATTAGATTTAGTATTATATTTATCTAAATAAAGTTATATTTATGTTATTTATGCTTATTATGTGTTAAAGTATAATATTTGTACAGATTTATGTTTTTGTGAGTTTTCTGTGCAAGGAATGATTTTCTAGGCAAAAGTTCAGTTGAAGCCGGACTCCATGCCGGGTAGCTTCTGCACGGCATAAGCACAGAACAGAAAAGAGGCCTTGCCGGACCAAATGCCGGGTAGATTCCATCCGGCATAAGTGAAGAGTCGCCACGGTTGACCAGAAGATGGCCGTTATTGACCGTTGGAGATATAGCTAGTGCCGGGTGTGATGCCGGGTATATCCTACCCGGCATATGCACTGTTTCGCGTGGAATTGACGGTTTCGACCGTTAACAGTTGGGCGCATTTAACACGTGCGCCGGCTATTTGGGACCCGGCACGACGCCCGACATCGACACAATTAATGCCTATAAATAGGCCGAGGAAGGCAACAATTTGAGACACTTCAACACCCCTATACACTCCACTCACAACTCCAATTTCACCCCACTCCATTGTTGGTGTCCAAGGAAGTTTCTACAGTTCCATCCACGCGAAGAAGAAGAAGAAGATCCTGTCGGGTTAAGGCTATGACCATTCCCTTCTCCCCTTTGTATTCTCTTCTTGTAGTTGTGTGGATGGAGATGTAGAACTCCTTGCTTATTCTTGGTTAGGGATGAATTCCTTCTTGTAAACAATATGATTTCTTTAATATAATTTTCAAGTTTATTAAGAGTAAGGTTCATATTGAAAGAGAATAGGTTGATCTCTTTTTCTCTTCATGCAATTCTTACTTGTGGAAGACAAGTCCCAAGTAAGATAGGTTAGACTCTCTTAATGGTCTTTCTACTCTCTTCTTATGACTTAAGGGTTAGTAGTAAGAGTGAGAATTAATCCATCTTCCCCCATTTCCTTGTTCATTTCGTGGCATGATATATGCACGATTTGTTAATAGGGATGAGTCTTCTGTTTTCTACTCGGAAACTGGAGAAAGAATATGCATTATGACTATGCCGGACGCACTGCCGGGTGGTCAGTGTCCGGCATATTCAATGTCTTTGAATATGCCGTGCAAGTGGTATCCGGCAGGACACCCGGCGTGTTCAGTTGTTGGTTAATTCGAAGGCCTGTGTTTTGTTAGAGTTCATATTGATGCTTAGATGGTTTCACACCCTGGATCAAGGATAATTTCATTGTAATTACCACATAGTTTAGTTAGTTTTATTTAGATTAGAAAACATTTCAATTTCCCCCCTTGTCTTAGAATAGGTATTACCGGATTAGGACTAATTTTCTATAAGTCCCTTGGGTACGATACTCTCGGTCGTAATATATTTACACTATACTCCGACCGGGTTTTATTTTGCTACCCGTAGTAGAGTTGTAGGTTTAGTTATTTGTTTATTCTTTTGTATATAGTTTTATCCCTACAATTTCTCTGTTAGCAAAATTCCTTTCTGATTCTCGTCATTATATTTGGGAAGAACCTCACTTGTTTCGAGTGTGTGCAGATGGGTTGATTTGCAGGTGTCTTCCTGATGATGAGGTGAGCAGTGTGCTCGAGTTCTGTCATTCTAGAGAAGCTGGAGGTCATCATGGTTCCCACAGACGACTACAAAAGTTTTGGAATCTGGTTTTTATTAGCCTACACTGCATAAAGATTGCCAAGCTTTTGTGGTAAAGTGTGATAGTTGTCAGAGGCTAGGCAACACTTCTAGACGGCACGAGATGCCTCAACACGGTATTTTAGAAGTTGAATTATTTGATTCCTGGGGTATTGATTTTATGGGCCCTTTTTCTTCTTTTCAGGGTTACCAGTACATTCTTGTGGCCGTTGACTATGTCTCAAAGTGGGTAGAGGCTATTCCTTGTCAGCATGCTGATTCCAAAACAGTGGTCAAATTTATGAAGAAGCACATCTTTACTCGTTTCAGGGTTCCAAGGGCGATCATTAGTGATGGAGGATCACATTTCTGCAATCGCTCCTTCGATGCCCTGATGGCTAAGTATGGAGTGCGCCATAAAGTTGCTTTGCCCTACCACCCACAGACGAATGGACAAGCTGAAGTGTCCAATCGAGAGCTCAAGTGGATTCTTCAAAAGTACGTTAGTTCTTCCAGGAAGGATTGGTCTTAGAAGCTCGATGACGCTTTGTGGGCCTACAGAACTGCATTCAAGACTCCCATTGGGATGTCTCCTTTCAGGTTAGTGTATGGTAAGTCTTGTCATTTGCCAGTAGAGTTAGAACACAAAGCATATTGGGCACTTAAGGCCTTGAATTTTGATATGAATGTTGCTGGTGAAAGGAGGAAGTTTCAGCTCTCAGAGTTAGAGGAGCTAAGGGACCAGGCTTACAATAGTGCTAACATATACAAAGAGCGCACCAAGAAGCTCCATGATCAGATGATTCAGAGAAGGGACTTCAAAGTTGGAGATTGGGTGTTGCTCTACAATTCTAGATTGAAGCTTTTCCCTGGGAAGCTTAAGTCCCATTGGGCCGGTCCTTTCAAAGTTATTGGTATCACTTCTTACGGGGCCTACGAGCTTGAGAATAAAAAGGGCGAAATTTTCAAATTTAATGGGGCCCGATTGAAAAAGTAAGTTGGTAGTGCTGATGCTAATCTTGATTTGTATGCAGTGTCTTTTGTGCAGGATCAACCGGCTGCCCTAGATGCTTCACGCCTCTCGAAGTCGAAAGATAAAAAGAGGAAAATTCCTTGGAGACTTCGATATGCATTTCGGAAGCTTCGAAAGCTTGCTCTAGGAAGTTGTGGTATTCCCAGCCATACTTCCTCTTCTTCTGATCAGTAAGCTTGGGAAGTCTAGCCAGAGACTTTAAATCTGGGCAGCTTGGTGGGAGGTAACCCACCGGTTTGTGTCTCTTTTCATTTTCTTAGTTAGTTGTTTGTTTTGTTTTTTATCTCTTTTAGCTTGTGGTGTGTTGACTGGTGCTATGTTTACCGCAAGAGCCTTGGCTCTTATTATTTTTCTACTAATGATTTTGTCTGGTTCCACTTGAGTTCTTCTATCTTTACAGATAATATTATCATCTTGCTTACTTCATCGTTTAGCTGAACTCAAGTGTGGGGTTGGCCTTGCTACACACCCTGAGCGGTCTTTGGGGGGAGTATTCTTTACTTTTCTACTTTTTTTTGTTTTACACGCTCCCTTCTGATTTGCTATGTGCGATTTTGTTTCCCCCGTTGGATTGCTTGCGCAATGTTATTTCTTCCTAAGCAATGAGGACATTGCTTCACTCTAAGTGTAGGGTGGGGTAAGCTCCTTCGCCGCTTGTTTTTTGTGCGTTTCTAAGCTTTTTTCTCCTGCATTTGTTAAAGTTTAGCTATGATTGCTCAACTTGGAAGGAAGTCATAGAGGAAGTATAGTTGGTTAGCTGATCTTGGGGTGCAAAATTTTGAAAATTTTCTGGGTTTTAATTGCTGAATTGAAGTCTTTGTTCAAGAAATGCTTAAACAAATGAGAATATTCTCCATCTGAACTTTGTTCTTAGCTTTGAGCCTTGGAATGAATTGGATTGAAATGGTTGAAAAAGAACAAGGCAAGGTACTCCGTTGATCCTAAGCATGCTAATTTTAATTCTGATCCAAAATCAGGCCTCGTCCACTTGGTTATTAAGTCCTTTGGGGTACTTTATCACCTAGCTACCTAAGGTCCTTGTGATCTGGGATAGTTGACCCAAAACCGCTACATGGGTGGAGAGAAAAGTGTGTGGTGAAAGAAATTGAATACGCTTTAATTGAAATATTTATGCAAATGCTGTGCTGAATATAGATTATTTTCTCTTATGGATCAAGAGTATGTGGCATTGAAAGGTACGATGGAATATGATCTTACTTCATGCCCCTTGTCGTTTCTGTGGTTTGTGAAGGAAAAAGGTGGTTTGGCTCAAGGTTAAGGGCTAGGCTCTTATGGTTTTGTTTCTCATTTGTTAGCTTCGAATGACTTCATGTTTTCTTAAAAGAATGAATTGTTTGAATAATTTGAATTGCCCCCTTGATTGGTAAAGCTAGCAATTCCTTTCTTCTATGCTCTTCCTTTTCTGTTAAGTTCCAAAAGCTTGGCATTACCTGTTCTTGAGAGTTTTGCTTGGAGACAAGAAAAAGGCTAAGTATGGGGTGATTTTATAAGTGAGAAGTTGATATGGTTTATAGGTGCTAAATTCTTATTTATGCAACATTTTTATGCGCTTTCTCACACTTATCCTATTCTTTTCATGATTCATACTTTGGGCAAGAACTGATGCAAAGTTATATTTTAAAATCAGGAAATGATGGTGAAAATGCATAGTTCTCTTCAAGAGCTTTCCAACGCCGCAAACGGGGAGCAAATCGGAGCTCAAACGAAGAATCTGGACCCTGTTGAAGTTTGCGGAAAAAAGGGCACAAATATACACACGTCCGGACTTACGTCTGATCCAGTTACCCGGACACGTTGTAACCTGTCCGGTAAACTGGTGCGGACGCTGAGCTGGACATGACTAAAATTTCACCAGTCGAAGCTTTAACGTGTCCGGATGACGTGTCCGACCCTGTGACACGGACGCGCTCAGAAGGACAAAAATATTTACGACCACGAGTGCAACACGGAGATTTCGATACATATACACATCCACCCGGGGTGTCTAGCTAACTGACCCGGACGTAAAGCCGGACATCTCACAAACGAGAAAAATCTCGCCTGACCCTTTATCTCACGTCCGGCTAACTGACCCGGACAGTTGAACCGGATGCGTGCATTTTATGTCAAGATCTTCTATTTTAAAAGGCGTTCGCGAGAGATTAGAAAATGTTGACGATTCAGAATTCAGATTGGAGACACAGCGACCTAGTTCCCTTTTCTACAGAGCCGTGCAACTGAGGAGGAATTTTTGCTCCGATTTCTTCAGTCTGTTCAACCCTACAACTAGCAAATCTTTGGATTCGACATAGAGATGATTTCTACTCCTTCTCTAATTATTTCCTCTTTTGATATGCTCGGCTAAGGGATTAAACTCCGGGGAAGGGTGGTTGTAAATAGTTAGGTTTTACAGAATTAATATTAGTTGATTTGGGATTTATCAGCGGTTTATTTCAGATTATAAATATTGTTTGCGCTATCAATAAAACTTGCTATTTTATTTTTAGCTTTGTGAAAGTTGTCAAGATATGATCCGTGATTGATAGCTAGGTTGTTATAATCTGTTAATCTGTGGAGAGCTTTATCTGATTGATGAGTTAGCCTTCAGATGCAATTTAAATTCATATGCTTAATCCCTCTACGTTAGTAGTGATAGGTTTTTGTTTTAATCTGTCGCGTTCTACACAGTGGAGTTCTAATTGGCAAGGATTTAGTCTTTTAGAAACTTGTCAGAATTTGCCGAACCCTATCCCCAATCAACTAGTAATAGAACTGCGAGACTTAACTAGGAAAAACCCCTTGAACCCGGAGTTTCACTTTCGTTATATATTATCAGTTACTCTTTGCTTGTTTTCTATTTTATTGATCAACAATTTCCCCCGATTTATAGCTTTTGCTAGGATTAGATTTGCTTTCTTAGTCCCCTAGTTCGATACCCCAGTTGCTCATATTACTTTACTGCTACAACCGGGAATTATTTTTCAACCCATTGCTAACAGAGAAATTGTAGGGATAAAACTATATACAAAAGAATAAACAAATAACTAAACCTACAACTCTACTACGGGTAGCAAAATAAACCCTCGGAGTATAGTGTAATATATTACGACCGAGAGTATCGTACCCAAGGGACTTATAGAAAATTAGTCCTAATCCGTAATAACCTATTCTAAAACAAGGGGGGGGGGAAATTGAAATATTTTCTAACCCTAATCAAAACTAACTAAACTAAGTGGTAATTACAATGAAATTATTCTTGATCCAGGGTGTGAAACCATCTAAGCATCAATATGAACTCTCAACATAAACACAGGCCTTCGAATTAACCAACAACTGAACACGCCGGGTGTCCTGCCGGATACCACTTGCACGGCATATTCAAAGACATTGAATATGCCGGACATTGGCCACCTGGCAGTGCATCCGGCATAGTCATAATGCATACTCTTTCTCCAGTTTCCGAGTAGAAAACAGAAGACTCACTACCTATTAACAATCCGAGCATATATCATGCCACGAAATGAACAAAGTAATGGGAAATGTGGGTTAATTCTCACTCTCACTACTAACTCTTAATTCAAAAGAAGAGAGTAGGAAGACCATTAAGAGAGTCTAACCTATCTTACTTGGGACTTGTCTTCCACAAGTAAGAATTGCATGAAGAGAAAAAGAGATCAACCTATTCTCTTTCAATAAGAACCTTACTCTTAATAAACTTGAAAATTATATTAAAGAAATCATATTGTTTACAAGAAGGAATTCATCCCTAACCAAGAATAAGCAAGGAGTTCTACATCTCCATCCACACAACTACAAGAAGAGAATACAAAGGGGAGAAGGGAATGGTCATAGCCTTAACCCGACAGGATCTTCTTCTTCTTCTTCGCGTGGATGGAACTGTAGAAACTTCCTTGGACACCAACAATGGAATGGGGCGTAAATAGAGATGTGAATGGAGTGTATAGGGGTGTTGAAGTGTCCTCAATTGTAGCCTTCCTCGGCCTATTTATAGGCATTAATTGTGTCGATGCCGGGCGTCGTGCCGGGTCCCCAATAGCCGGCACACGTGTTAAATGCGCCCAACTGTTAACGGTCGAAACCGTCAATTCCGCGCGAAACAGTGCATATGCCGGGTAGGAATTACCCGGCATCACACCCGGCAGCGGTTGGAAAACACGTGGATCACATGTGCTGTCGTATGGTCAATCGAGGCGATTTTACACTCATGCCGGATAGCATTTACCCGGCATCACATCCGGCAAGGCTTCTTTCTGTTCTGTACTGCCGTGCAGAAACTACCCGGCATGGAGTCCGGCTTCAACTGAACTTTTGCCTAGAAAATCATTCCTTGCACATAAAACTCATAAAAACATAAATCTGTACAAATAATATATTTTAACACATAATGAGCATAAATGACATAAATATAACTTTATTTAGATAAATATAATACTAAATCTAGTGCATAAAATATGATAAGTCTGCGGCTTATCAAGGCCCTACACTTACCTTTTGCTAGTCCTCGAGCAAAACAAGATTAGAACGGACTAATTACTTATGCACAAAACAGATAAACTCTAGAATGAAATGTAGATAAATATTTCCAACTATATGACTCTAATTCATAAGTATCACTTAATCTACCTTATCTTGTCAAAACATACTAATGGGTATAAAACAAGGAATTTCAAAATCGATCAAAAACTTTTGGGCTATTTTGCATAAGGGATTTGTAATCTCTCCTTTTTCCGGTTTCCATCATTCAGCTCTATTTTTCAAGAGTTTCTGAATGTGGCCAAGACTCTCATCAATGGTTTTTATTATTCAGCCCTATTTTGCAAGAGTTTCTGAATCAACCATGATTTTTTTTTGCATTGAAGAACGGGGAATTTAGGAGAAAAATAAAAGGAAAAACTCTCGTTTCTTGCTTTTATTCTGAGGCACTTTATGCAACCTCTAGGAATATATTGCTTTTCCTTTGAAAGAAGATTTTTTTTCTTCTTTTTTTTATTTTTCTTCTTCTTTCTTTTGCACAAAAACCCTTTTTAAGATTTTCACCCAAAAGATTTTTCACAATTTGGAAAGGAAAGAATAACACCCATAAGTACATAAAGGAAAGAATTAGGAGCAAGATCATGTACTCATGTTAATAAAGAGAATCAAAAAGTTAAAAACAGGAATCTATAAGTCATTAGAAAGCTTACCTCTTGAGAGAACAAGCTTTTAGTCATTCCTAATCTCATCTCAATCAAAAACATGCAAAAAGTTTAGTAAAACATTGATAAAACTCACAACTTATGCATATTAATAAAAACTTATTTTTTAAGGGGGCCCCTGCCCTACACTTGGCAGGAACATTGTCCCCAGTGTTCGAAAGAAAACGAATAAGAATTT
Source organism: Limonium bicolor (assembly GCA_023374045.1). NCBI lineage: Eukaryota > Viridiplantae > Streptophyta > Magnoliopsida > Caryophyllales > Plumbaginaceae > Limonium > Limonium bicolor. Next base: position 147,296,657 of record CM041777.1, read on the forward strand.
TTTTTTTTGAAAACTAAAATAACTAAGTTGAAAGTATTGACGAAAGCAAAAATAAAAAAAAATAAAAGAGAAAAATTAAATGGTAAGAAAGGCTCCCCTGTTTGACATTGAAGGCGTGAGGAGGAACCACCCTACACTTAGCCTTTTAGGCTATTTGGCATCCTCGGAGATCCTAGGTAGAATGGTGACCGAATTCACATGCTCCCGTGGATTTGTTTGTGTTTGGGACGGGAGTTGACCTTGCTGTCTTGGTTGCGTCAGAAGTTGCTGTAACTGCAACTGCAACGATTTGTGCTCTTTGCGAATGGTCGAGATCTCGTTTTGAGTATCCTGGGTCTTATTCATCAGGGCTGACATCATGTCACGAAGTTCAGCCATTTCAGCCTCTGATGATGATGCAGGGTGGGATGGTCTGTATTGCCTTGGACCTCCCTGGTAGCCGGCTTGACTCTGGAAGTGTTGAGGGGGTTGGTTTCCCTGTTGCCATGGCTGCCGATACCCTTGATTACTCACATAGTTGACTTCCTCAACATTCTGAAAGTCTGGAATGTCAGGGCTTGGAGCGTGCGGTCGTGCACTAACCACGTTCGCTTGTTGAGGAAGTTTGTTCATTGCTATTTGCTCCACCACTTTCTGTAGAGCGCTAACCTTTGTGGACGTTTGAGCGTTGCTCTCCAACAACTGCTCATGACTGTGCATAAGTTTGTCAAATTTAGCATCGCCCTCTCCCACTTGATATAAACCAGTGGTACTACCCCTGGTTCCACCGGTGGCCCATTCCCTAATCTCTTCGCAAAGAGATTCAACTCCACTAAGGAATTGATCTCCAGGCTTCTTCAATATGTCTGCGCCAAGGGAGGATAAGATCATCGTCTTGCATTGATTGATCAATCCTTTGTAAAACAACTGAGATAGTTGTTCCTTGGTGAGGCCGTGGTGTGGACATGTGCGCAGCAACCCTTGAATCTGTCCCAAGTCTCACGATGTTCTCCGAGCTAGGTTGTCTGAAGTTGTAAATGTCGGCGATCATCTCCAGGGTGCGACTAGGGGGCATGAATTTGTCATAAAATTTGGTTGCCATGTCCTCCCATGTGTGATGGTATGGGGGTTAGACTGTGGTACCACTTGCTGGCGTTCCCCGTAAGACTATGGGGGAAGAGAGCAAGTCTGGCGTATTGGAGGACATTATTTGTGGAGGTTAGGCTATTTGTGTGCTGTAGAAATTTGGTGACGTGGAGCAAAGCATCGTCCGGATTCGTACCATCGAACAATCCTAACTCTTTTATGCATCTAATTTGATGATATGGCTTAAGTTTCTGCCATTCATCGTATTCAGTTTGAGGAAGGAGAGGAAGGTCGATTGCTGGTTTCTGGCCTTGGTTAGAAGGCCGGTTTATGTTACGGACGGTAGGTGTTGCCATTGGTGTAGGATCTGCTTCTTGCAGAATTCGTTGTTGCCTTAAAGTATGAAGCAGGGTTCTCTCGATCTCCGGATCAAAGTTGGCTAAATTTTCAGGAGTACTTGTTGACCGAAGAAGCATTCACCTTTGAAATATAAGAGGAGCAAGACATAACATTATAATACTTTGTATTAATAAAAGAATTAATATACTGTCTTAATTAGACTTACGAAAATACAAGAAGAATTAAATTTTTGGTAATGCCGGATAGAGTGCCGGGTTATGCGTACCCGGCAGTGGACTTCCTCCACTAATGCCGGGTGTATACAAACCGGCATGTTACCCGGCATGACCAAATATCGAACATACTTAATTAAAAGATAATGTAAAGGATAATCTAAATAAGAGTAAAAGTAAATACGAGATTGAGATCACTCCTAATTGTCCCTATAATTTACGACAAAAATATTGAGAGGAATTGAGCATGCCGGGTGACATGCCGGATAAAACCCGCCCGGCATAAGACTTCCTCCAAAAAGCCGGGTGTAGCAAACCCGGCACAATACACGGCATGCGCAAAAATCGAAATTCAAAATAAAGAAAAATAGTATAGGGACTCATATAAGAGGAAAATAATGAAAGGAGTAGACAAGAATACATTAAGATTTGTTAAACTCAACAGCGTATGAAATTTTGAAAACAATTTGAACATGCCGGACATGATGCCGGGCAAATCCTGTCCGGCATCGGACTTCCTCCGGGTTTGCCGGGTGACAGATGCCCGGCATTTCGCACGGCACATTCAAATCTACAAACTAAGTGCGAAAATAAATTTAAAAAATCAAGGAATCAAAGAATAAAGAATAAGGCGTTTTACCGAATTTAGGACTTGGACTAATTCCAAGTCCCCGGCAACGGCGCCAATTTGCTAACAGAGAAATTGTAGGGATAAAACTATATACAAAAGAATAAAAAAAAAAACAAAAAATACAACTCTACTGCGGGTAGCAAAATAAAACCGGTCGGAGTATAGTGTAAATATATTACGACCGAGAGTATCGTACCCAAGGGACTTATAGAAAATTAGTCCTAATCCGGTAATAACCTATTCTAAACAAGGGGGGAAATTGAAATATTTTCTAACCCTAATCAAAACTAACTAAACTAAGTGGTAATTACAATGAAATTATTCTTGATCCAGGGTGTGAAACCATCTACGCATCAATATGAACTCTCAACATAAACACAGGCCTTCGAATTAACCAACAATTGAACACGCCGGGTGTCCTGCCGGATACCACTTGCACGGCATATTCAAAGACATTGAATATGCCGGACATTGGCCACCCGGCAGTGCATCCGGCATAGTCATAATGCATACTCTTTCTCCAGTTTCCGAGTAGAAAACAGAAGACTCACTACCTATTAACAATCCGAGCATATATCATGCCACGAAATGAACAAAGTAATGGGAAATGTGGGTTAATTCTCACTCTCACTACTAACTCTTAATTCAAAAGAAGAGAGTAGGAAGACCATTAAGAGAGTCTAACCTATCTTACTTGGGACTTGTCTTCCACAAGTAAGAATTGCATGAAGAGAAAAAGAGATCAACCTATTCTCTTTCAATAAGAACCTTACTCTTAATAAACTTGAAAATTATATTAAAGAAATCATATTGTTTACAAGAAGGAATTCATCCCTAACCAAGAATAAGCAAGGAGTTCTACATCTCCATCCACACAACTACAAGAAGAGAATACAAAGGGGAGAAGGGAATGGTCATAGCCTTAACCCGACAGGATCTTCTTCTTCTTCTTCGCGTGGATGGAACTGTAGAAACTTCCTTGGACACCAACAATGGAGTGGGGCGTAAATAGAGATGTGAATGGAGTGTATATGGGTGTTGAAGTGTCCTCAATTGTAGCCTTCCTCGGCCTATTTATAGGCATTAATTGTGTCGATGCCGGGCGTCGTGCCGGGTCCCAATAGCCGGCACACGTGTTAAATGCGCCCAACTGTTAACGGTCGAAACCGTCGATGTCCGTGCGAAACAGTGCTTATGCCGGGTAGGAATTACCCGGCATCACACCCGGCAGCGGTTGGAAAACACGTGGATCACATGTGCTGTCGTATGGTCAATCGAGGCGATTTTACACTCATGCCGGATAGCATTTACCCGGCATCACATCCGGCAAGGCTTCTTTCTGTTCTGTACTGCCGTGCAGAAACTACCCGGCATGGAGTCCGGCTTCAACTGAACTTTTGCCTAGAAAATCATTCCTTGCACATAAAACTCATAAAAACATAAATCTGTACAAATAATATATTTTAACACATAATGAGCATAAATGACATAAATATAACTTTATTTAGATAAATATAATACTAAATCTAGTGCATAAAATATGATAAGTCTGCGGCTTATCACCCATAGGTTTATTTTATTTATTAATTTCTAGGATTAATTTCATAGTTTTTAATATATCAAAAAGACCGTGTGCAGGATCGAATTGGGATAATCCACAAAACAAATAGTAGTGGAAGTAAGTAATGAACCTCTATTTAGAGGATGAGGATAGTTCAAGATATGAACATTTGAGGGAAGTAAAAGAATTAAGGGACCATCAAACTCCCTTAGAAAAGTAGACGACCCACCATATGAGGATCTGACTTAATTTGAGAAAATGTTCCGAACACAAAAGTATTTGATACGTTGGGGAAACCCTTATATATGAGACTACTAGACATTAAGAAATTCCCTAAGCTATTAGGAAATATCGAGAGTGATACTTCTAGGCTAATCCATGAGATTGTAATATAACTCCGGGAGAGGAGTATTTGAGGATTGAGTAGTCCGGTACATAACCGGTCGTTTGTGTATTTGAGGAACTAGGTGTATAGTTCCGTTTGGTAGTCGAACCTTCCCACCATGCTAGACTCGGTGTGGGGTCGTAGCCGGGGAAGTAAGACGAGTATTGTAAGCCAGGTGGTGAGTCTTGTGTATGACTCTGCCCGGAGGTCATGGGTAATGTCTTAAAAGATATCCAGTTGAGTATGAAATTGAGAATTGAGAATTATGTATGAAATTGAGAATTGAGAATGTAGTATTGAAATTGAGAATTAAGAATAGAGTTGATAAGCCACAGACTTATCATATTTTATGCATTAGATTTAGTATTATATTTATCTAAATAGAGTTATATATGTGTTATTTATGCTTATTATGTGTTAAAGTATATTATTTGTACAGACTTATATTTTTATGAGTTTTCTGTGCAAGGAATGATTTTCTAGGCAAAAGTTCGATTGAAGCCGGACTCAATGCCAGGTTGATCCTGCACGGCATAAACACAGAATAGAAAAGAGGCCTTGCCAGACATGATGCCGGGTAGATTCCATCCGGCATAAGTAAAGAGTCGCCACGGTTGACCAATCGATAGCAGTTATTGACCGTTGGTGATTAGAATGGTGCCGGGTGTGATGCCGGGTATCTCCTACCCGGCATATGCACTGTTTCGCGTGGAATTGACGGTTTCGACCGTTAATAGTTGGGCGCATTTACCACATGTGCCGGCTACTGACGATCCGGCACGACGCCCGGCAACAGACACTTTTGATGCCTATAAATAGGCCGAGAAAGATTGCCATTTGACACACTTGAACATACCAAATCCACGCCATTCACACTTCATTTCCGCCACACTCCATCTGTTGGTGTCCAAGGAACGTCTGCAGATCCATCCACGCAAGAGAAGAAGAAGACCTTGATGGGTTAAGGCTATGAACATTTCCTTCTCTCCCATTGTATTCTCTTTTTGTAGTTGTGTGGATGGTGATGCAGAATCCTTGTTAGATTTTTGGTTAGGGAAGATTTCCTTGTAAAACTCTTATGACCATTTATGGAATTTTCAAGTTTCTTAACCCGAGTTCTAATCTTCATGCAAAGTAGAATGAAGTAGCTATTTATTCTCTTATCTCTAAGTCCTATTTAATGTTCACAAGACAAGAATAGGATAGATTAGGATTTTGGTAATCTTTAAGTTTGTTGTTCCAAAAGAGGGGCATCAAGACCTAAGGTTTAGGGTTAATCTCTTATTTCCCATTATTCTGTTTGTATTCGCGGCATTAGCTATACACGATGAAAGTATGAATATTGAGTTCCTTTTGTCAGAACTGAATCTGGAAGTGTTGTTTACGAAATGTACGATGCCGGATGTCATGCCGGGTAAAAGTTGTCTGGCACATTCAAGGCCATGAATCTGCCGGGTAGCGGAGGTCCGGCATTACACCCGACGTATGCATTTTACGAGACCAAATTCTCTTTGAAACTTGCCACCCTTGATTATTGGTTTTACGTTTCCCTTACATTGATAATATTCCCAAATCAAAGTTAGTTTATTAATTTTTCTTCGTTAGAATCATATTTACTTTTCCCCCTTGTTATTATAGAATAGGCTTTTGCCCGGATTAGGACTAGTTTTCTATAAGTCCCTTGGGTTCGATACTCTCAGTCGTAATATATTTACACTATACTCCGACCGGGTTTTATTTGCTACCTGTAGTAGAGTTGTAGGTTTAGTTATTATTTTATTTATTCTTTTGTATATCCTTTTATCCTTACAAAAATTTTGTTAGCAAATTGGCGCCGTTGCCGGGGACTTGGAATTAGTCCAAGTCCTAAATTCGGTAAAACGCCCTATTCATTATTTGTTATTCTTTGATTCTCTATTTTAATTTGTTCATTTTTTATTTTCGGTTGAATAGGCCGGGTACAAGGCCGGATGTCTCTTACCCGGCACATTCAACATTTTCTATTTTACTAATTCTTTTTCGTTGTTTTAAATTTGGTTTCATAGGCTGAGAATGCCGTGCACTATGGCGGGTATTCGAAATCCAGCATCTTGGAGGAAGTACTACGCCGGATAGAATTTACCCGGCGCACAATCCGGCATACTCAAACCTCAACTTTTATTTCGCATTGTCTTTTTTTCGAATCTTTGATATGTCTGTAAATATTCTTCTCCATTACTCTTTTATGTTAACTTCCCTTTCCCTTTTAATTAATTTTCTTTATTTTCGAGTTTGAACACGCCGGGTGGTATGCCGGGTAACTTCAACCCGGCATTAGTGGAGGAAGTCCACTGCCGGATACATCAAACCCGACATCCTGTCCGGCATGTTGAAATTATTTTTAGTTTTAATTTATTTTCGTAAAATGTTTAAATTCCTTATAGTATTCTATTCTTTTCCTACACCATCTGCTTAGATCTCTCTTCTAAATACTTCCTATTTGTTGATTTTTTAATGAAATTTTTGAGTTTGCAGAAGACCGGACGCAACGCCAGGTACTATCAACCCGACAGTATAGGAGGAAGTCTAATGCCGGGTGCATTACACCGGGCATCGTGTCCGGCATTCACAAAATTTTATTTCTTCTTGTATTTTCGTAATTTTAAATATATCATTATATTATTTCTTTTATTATTACAAAGTATTTTAACGTTTTCTCTTGCTCCTCCTGAAGTTATCAAAGTGAATGCTTCTGCGGTCCACGAATTCTCCTGAAGATTTAGCAAATTTTGACCCAGAAATTGAGAGGACTCTTCTTCGCTCCATTCGTCAACAAAGAAACCAACAACACCTACCTCCTACACCAATGACAGCACCAACCGTCCGCAACATCAATAGGCCTTCCAACCAAGGCCAGAAACCAGCAATCGACATCCCCCACCTTGCACAAAATGAACACGATGAATGGCAAAAACTTAAGCCATATCATCAAATCAGATGCATAAAGGAGTTGGGAATGTTCGACGGTACGAATCCGGACGATGCTTTGCTCCACATCACCAAATTTTTGCAACACACAAACAGCCTAACCTCAACAAACAATGTCCTCCAATACGCCAGACTTTCCCTCTTCCCCCATAGCCTTATAGGGAATGCCAGCAAGTGGTACCACAGTCTAACCCCTAGTACCATCACCACTTGGGAGGACATGGCAACCAAGTTTTATGACAAATTCATGCCTCCAAGTCGCACCCTGGAGATGATTGCCGAGATATACAATTTCAGACAACCTAGCTCGGAAAACATCTGTGAGACTTGGGACAGATTCAAAGGGTTGATGCGCACATGCCCACACCACGGCCTCACCAAGGAACAACTATCTCAGTTGTTTTACAAAGGATTGATCAATCAATGCAAAACGATGATCTTATCCTCCCTTGGTGCAAATATATTAAAGAAGCCTGGAGATCAACTCCTTAGTGGAATTGAATCTCTTTGTGAAGAGATATGAGATTGGGCCACCGGTGGAACAAGAGGCAGTACCGCTGGGTTATATCAAGTGAGAGAGGGCGATGTAAAATTTGATAAACTAATGCAAATTCATGAGCAGTTATTGGAGAGTAATGCTCAAATATCAACGGAGGTTAGAGCTCTACAGAAGGTGGTGGAGCAAATATCAATGAACAAACTTCCTCAACAGGCGAACATGGTTAATGCACGACCACACGCTTCGAGCCCTAACATTCCAGACTTTCAGAATGTTGAGGAAGTCAATTATGTGGGTAACCAAGGGTACAAGCAGCCATGGCAACAGGAGAACCAACCCCCTCACAACTTTCAGAGTCAAGCCGGCTACCAGGGAGGTCCAAGGCAATACAGACCATCCCATCCTGCATCATCATCAGAGACTGAAATGGCTGAACTTCGTGACATGATGTCAGCCCAGATCAACAAGACCCAGGACACTCACAATGAGATCTCGACCATTCGCAAGGAGCACAAATCATTGCAGTTGCAATTACAGCAACTTCTGACGCAACCACGACAACAAGGTCAGCTCCCATCCCAAAAACAAACCAATCCACGGGAGCATGTGAATTCGGTCACTATCCTACCCAGGATCTCAGATAATGTCCAATAGCCTAAAAGTCTAAGTGTAGGGCGGTTCCTCCTCATGCGTTTCTCACCTCAGGGGAGTTCCCTCTATCTTTATTTTTTTCCTATTTATTGACTTTGTTCTTTTTAGCTGTCTTCTCTTTATTTTGTTCCTATTCGGTTATTTTTAGTTTCTTAAAAAATAAGTTTTTATCTTGTCTCTTTTTGAACACTGGGGACAGTGTTCCTGCCAAGTGTAGGGCAGGGACCCCCCCCCCCCCTTAAAAAAATGAGTTTTGTTTATAATATGCGTAAGTTTGAGTTTTATCGATGTTTTACTAAACTTTTTGCATGTTTTTGATTGAGATAAGATTAGGAGTGACTAAAAGCTTGTTCTCTCAAGAGGTAAGCTTTCTAATGACTTGTAGATTCCTGTCTTTAAGTTTTTGATTCATTTTATTTAACATGAGTATATGATCTTTCTCCTAATTCTTTCCTTTAGATACTTCTGGGTATTTGTTTTTTTCCTTTTCAGATTGTGAAAAAATCTCTTGGGTGAAAATCTTAAATAGGGTTTTTGTGAAAAAAAAGAAAGAAGAAGGAAAAAAAAAGAAAGAAAAAAAATCTTCTTCCAAAGGAAAAGCATTATATTCCTTGAGGTTGCAATAAACGCCTCAGAATAAAAGCAAGATACGAGAGTTTTTTTTCCTTTTATTTTTCTCCTAAATTCCCCGTTCTTAATGAAAATCATGGTTGTTCAGAAACCCTTGAGAAATAGGACTGAATATAAAAACCATTGATGAGTGTCTTGGCCACATTCAGAAACTCTTGAAAAATAAAGCTGAATGATGGAAACCGGAAAAAGGAGAGATTACAATCCCTCATGCAAGATAGCCCGAAAGCTTTTGATTGGTTTTGAAAATTCTTTATTTTTATACCCATTAGTATGTTTTGACGGATAAGGATGATTAAGTGATACTTGTGAAATAGAGTCAGGCAGTTAGAAATAATTATCTTATTGTCATTCTAGAGTTTATCTGTTTTATGCATAAGTAATTAGTCCTTTCTAATCTTGTTTTGCTCGAGGACTAGCAAAAGGTAAGTGTAGGGCCTTGATAAGTCTAAATAATTAGTCCTTTCTAATCTTGTTTATGCATTAGATTTAGTATTATATTTATCTAAATAGAGTTATATATGTGTTATTTATGCTTATTATGTGTTAAAGTATATTATTTGTACAAACTTATATTTTCATGAGTTTTCTGTGCAAGGAATGATTTTCTAGGCAAAAGTTTGATTGAAGCCGGACTCAATGCCGGGTTGATCCTGCACGGCATAAACACAGAACAGAAAAGAGGCCTTGCTGGACATGATGCCGGGTAGATTCCATCCGGCATAAGTAAAGAGTCGCCATGGTTGACCAAGCGATAGTAGTTATTGACCGTTGGTGATTAGGATGGTGCCAGGTGTGATGCCGGGTATCTCCTACCCGGCATATGCACTGTTTCGCGCGGAATGGACGGTTTCGACCGTTAACAGTTGGGCGCATTTACCACGTGTGCCGGCTACTGACGATCCGGTACGACGCCCGGCAACAGACACTTTTGATGCCTATAAATAGGCCGAGAAAGGTTGCAATTTGACACACTTGAACATACCAAATCCACGCCATTCACACTTCATTTCCGCCACACTCCATCTGTTGGTGTCCAAGGAACGTCTGCAGATCCATCCACGCAAGAGAAGAAGAAGACCTTGACGGGTTAAGGCTATGAACATTTCCTTCTCCCCCTTTGTATTCTCTTCTTGTAGTTGTGTGGATGGTGATGCAGAATCCTTGTTAGATTTTTGGTTAGGGAAGATTTCCTTGTAAAACTCTTATGACCATTTATGGAATTTTCAAGTTTCTTAACCCGAGTTCTAATCTTCATGCAAAGTAGAATGAAGTAGCTATTTATTCTCTTATCTCTAAGTCCTATTTAATATTCACAAGACAAGAATAGGATAGATTAGGATTTTGGTAATCTTTAAGTTTGTTGTTCCGAAAGAGGGGCATCAAGACCTAAGGTTTAGGGTTAATCTCTTCTTTCCCATTATTTTGTTTGTATTCGCGGCATTATCTATGCATGATGCAAGTATGAATATTGAGTTCCTTTTGTCAGAACTGAATCTGGAAGTGTTGTTTATGAAATGTACGATGCCGGATGTCATGCCGGGTAAAAGTTGTCTGGCACATTCAAGGCCATGAATCTGCCGGGTAGCGGAGGTCCGGCATTACACCCGGCGTATGCATTTTGCGAGACCAAATTCTCTTTGAAACTTGCCACCCTTGATTATTGGTTTTACGTTTCCCTTACATTGATAATCTTCCCAAATCAAAGTTAGTTTATTTAGTTTTCTTAGTTAGAATCATATTTACTTTTCCCCCTTGTTATTATAGAATAGGCTTTTGCCCGGATTAGGACTAGTTTTCTATAAGTCTCTTGGGTTCGATACTCTCGGTCGTAATATATTTACACTATACTCTGACCGGGTTTTATTTGCTACCCGTAGTAGAGTTGTAGGTTTAGTTATTATTTTATTTATTCTTTTGTATATCCTTATATCCTTACAAAAATCTTGTTAGCAAGAGTATCGAGAGTAGAGAATTGTGAATGGAGAATCAAGATGGAGACTTGTAGTATCTATGAACCTAAGAGAGATCGAGTATGAGTATTCCAAGAGAATGGGAGAACAACGAATGAGTGACTAAGGCATTAGTGAGGTAAAACCCGCAAGGCCTAAGAGTAAGTTAAAACTAACTAATAATCTTATTGTGTTAGTTGTTATTGCATTCCTTGTTGAATACCTGTGTATGTGAGCATGATTACTGAATTAATATGAATCTCATGTTCTCGACAAAGTAGTCGGCGTACCCCCGTTAGCACGCGGGGTATGCGAATTTCATGCCAGCAAATTGCTGAGCCCCTAAGGGCACCGTTTTTATCTTCCAGGTACTCTGAAGTCAATTACCATTCGAGAGTAGGACGGGGATGGCGGCTAAACATGGGTAGTTGATTAGGAACGTTTGTATATTGTAAAGCCGAAATGATATCGGCAAGCTTGAGAATTGTAGAAACTCGGTATAGTATTGATTTGAGGTTGTACATGTATTTGATTTGACTAAGAAATGGAATGTAATGTTTGATATAGAGTACTCGGTATACTAGTTCATCAGACTGATATTGTATTTGTATTTGGATTTGGTCTTGTTAGTCACGTGGGTGGCTAACGGCATTGTATCACCCACCGTTTGTAAGTAAATTTCCGCTGCTTTGATATTGATAATTGAGACGGATTACAGGATGATGGTTTGATTAGCGGTAGGGGTGTTACAAAGGGCTTCAATTCTAAGGACGTGGTAGAGTACACAGAGCACGCACGCCTGAGCGTCATTAGAAATTATTGTTTTTTAGTATTCTCTTCATTAAGTACATTTTCTTTCTTGATTAGTCATCCTTCATCTTTTGTAGTAGTTAATTTCCTTTATCATTTTTAGTAGTTTTCCCTAAGTTTGTAATTTCCAACACTATATTTTCATTGAATAAAAATGTAGTTCCATTTTTACTATTTTTGAGCAAGTCATTATTCATTAATTTTTCAAAAAAACAAAAAAATGAGCAATCATGTCTTTCAAGGATCACGAAGTAATCATTTTCTGACTATGGAATGGAACGACTTGTCTCTTGTTTCTAAAAGTTTGAACATGCCTTACCAAACACCACGACTCACCCCAAAACATCCAAGAAACCCAAAAGTGGTTCCAAGTGCACACATGTCGAATTGTTGTCATAAACCCTAAATCAATACTGGGGGCAATCAGAGCTTAGGATCGTCATCTTTAATCTTTTGTTCAAGCGTATGAACTAGTCTCTGAGTGAAATTCACGAGAGTGTCTTGAGTGGAAAAACCATGAGCGAATAAGCGTGTCATTTTTTACACAACTCCGGTGAGACCACACTCAAAGGTGATAATTTGTAGATTTACACTTAGACCTACGAAATGTAATAAAGAACGGATACACAACTATCAGAAATGACGAAGAACCTAGGTTCAGCACCACACAACCAAAAAGCTTGTGAACCCTGAAATTAAACCCTAGGCACCCCCGTTGAGCCTTTCATATATCTCTTTTCGATATTGCAAAGCTCCACAAAATAAGCCAGCCCGTGATGAATAACCGACCCGGTGACCAAAGGAAGCGAGGAGCCCGACTCTCAGATAACGCTTTCATCATTCCAAAGAAGCAAAGCCGCTACCAGCATGACAAAGCGATCTTCAAAAGGTCCCAGAGTGACACAGGATCCAAAGAGTTCACATCAAAACAGTGCTCAAAGATCAAAACCGGGAGATACTAGAACCCCGAAGGAAAAGTAAAAAAGGATAAAAAACAGGCAAACCCGAAATGCCTCAAAGAAATCCAAATGACAAAAAGAAGAGAAATGGTGTAAAGGACAACTTCAAAAGTCCAAGTATAGAAGCTCGAAGACAATGTCAACACAAAACAGCTAGACAATTTCAAGACAAGGAAAATGAATCCGAGAGAAGATGCAAGGTGCAGCTTTGGTCACCCCTTTAAGCTCCTCATACGTCAAATATCCCTCTGTGGTCCCGTTGTCTTTTATCACACCCCATGGCCACGTTATAAGCTTTAAAGACTTTCGACTTGGTAGTTGTGTATCCAATCACGTGAAAGTAATAGATCAAATGCGTAAATCCATCAAATATCGAATTCAATGGTCTAGAAGTTGTGACCGTAAGTGAGGAATGAGTGCAAGCACTAAACACATCGAGTGTAGGTTAGGAAGCACCACATCAAAACATAAGCCTTGACCCTGTGAGGACGAGACTTGTTCACACGTTTAATCAAAGAAAATACTGGGGGCAATCGATCGTTCCAATCGATTGCCATAAACTCTGGCTTAGGTTGTCTTAAGGAAAATACTGGGGCAATTGTTGGTTCCAACAATTGCTATGACAAAACCAATTGGAACCCAAACCTTAAGCACCAATAACACCATCACCACCACACCCCACATAAGCCCTTACTTCTACATCATACCATGTAGGCCCACATAAGCCCTTACCTCCACATCATACCATGCAGACCCACATAAGCCCTTACCTTTACATCATACCACGCAGGCCCACATAAGCCTTCACCTTCACATAAATTCCATGAACCGCCATAAGCCCTACCACCACTTAAAAAGCCCCACAACAAAAAACATATACTCCCGCCCGTGGCACGTTCATCTTCTAAAGAAACAAATTGCAAATCTGAAGTTCTTAGTCAAGAAATGATTATTTCACTTTCCTTTTTCAGTAGAGTTTTTCCCAAGCATTGCCACGTTTGGCACGTTTACAACAATTTCCTGCATGGAACGATTTTCAATTCTCAAGCATTGCCACGTTTGGCACATTTTCAGCAATTTCTTATTTTGAAAAAGCTTTTTCATAGCCATGTTTGGCATGTTTTCCAGCAATTTCTTATTTTGGACAATTTTCAATCCTCATCATAGCCATATTTGGCATGATTTCCAGTAATTTCTTGCTTTGGACAATTTTCACACCTCATAATTGCCACATTTGGAAGTTTCACAATTAGCTCTTATTATAATCATTTGTGCGAGATCATTATCGTTGGATCATCTCATATGTGAGAATCCTACCCAACTTCAGTGCCAGACTTCATCTTCATTCAGTGCGAGACTTCATCTTCATTCAGTACGAGACCAGCGCGAGACAAGTACGAGACCAAGTATCAATATTAGTGCGAGACAAGTACGAGACAATGCGTGTTCCAAGTTGACGGGGCAGAGGCAATAAGTCCCCATCTTTATATTGAATTTTAGGGAGAAGCAACTAGTGGGCAGTGGAAATAAGTCCTCGTGGTAATCTAGAAGTTATCCCAGCACCCCAGCTGGTGGGCAGATGCAATAAGTCCTCATAGTATACCAGCAAGAAGCATTGGAACGGGTTTCGGTCCCCAGAAGCATCCGAGCATCAGTTTCATATCATCCATATCATCTACATTTGCATCATCTTCATATCATCCATCTGCATTATCCAGGCGCGTCACAAGACCTGGCGACGGAAAACTTGGCGAGGTGATGACAATAAATCCTCCTACGTTATGTCAACTTATTTTAGGATCAATGATTGGTGGGCGATGGCAATAAGTCCCCAGGGTTTTTACCAGGAGTTATCCCTGTACACCGGCTTGGGGGGCAATGGCAATAAGTCCACATTGGGTCTAGTCAGGAGCATTGGAACGGGTTTCGGTCCTTAGAAGCATCCGAGCATCATCAGCATCATCAGCACTATCAACATTGTTAGCATATCAGCATTCCCGCATCTACATACCATCTAGTCTTCATTATAGGTAGTCGACACCTTAGAATATCTTGAAATCATTTCATTCAATATAGGTAGTCAACGCCTTAGAATAGCTTGACATCATTTCATTCATTATAGGTAGTCAACACCTTAGAATAGCTTGACATCATTTCATTCATTATAGGTAGTCAACGCCTTAGAATAGCTTGACATCATTTCATTCATTAAGGGTAGTCAACGCCTTAGAATAGCTTGACATCATTTCATTCATTATAGGTAGTCAACGCCTTAGAATAGCTTGACATCATTTAATGTCGACGCCATAGAACAGTCCGACATAACTTCATTTTTACCTTTAGATGGTCGACTCCTTAGAATCGCTCGATATCCCTTCACATTACTCACAAATAGTCAGCACCTTAGAACAGCTCGACACAATTTGCCAGTTTTCAAACAATATGCAGGGTCTTTTTAGATCCAAAATTTTGGGGTATCACTCAGGCATCAACTAGCCTTTTCATTTCCATTACAAAGCCTAGTTGATGGGGGGGCAATATGTTATACCCAAAATTTTGACCCTCGGGAATGGGCTCAAGTGCACAAATGCAAGGACAAGGGTAAAACGGTCAAAAAGCACCAAGGTAGGATTTTCCAAGGACATTCTCGGGATTTTCTATTTTCCTATGACTTGTTCATTATATCCAAACACTTCCAAATATCATAGTCATCATGAAAGTGTTTCATGATTTTCTGATAATATTTATTCTAGAAATTTAGCTTTTAATTCATATTATAAGCTAATTTCTTTAATAATTAACACATGAAATAGCCTCAAAATAGAAATAAAAAGGTTTCCAAAAATTAAAATAAAATTGTCTCATGGTTAGCATGACCACATACAGTTTTAAACCTGAAATTGTTTTGTTTGGAACCTTGGCTCGAAATTTAAAGAGAAATTCAATCATTTTTACAATTTTCTATCTCCTTTGGAAAATACCCAAATCAAGTCCAAATGTCATGAAATTTTAACACAAGATAGAGAATGATTTTTAAAGACTAACACCGTTGGAATTTCGTTATTAACTTTCCAATCGTAACTTATGAATTATTGGAGATTCCAGATTGTCAGATTTTTATCTAATCGGTTATTTATCTAAATAACTTGACTCCAACTCTCACAATTCCTAAAAATCGTCTTTTATCTTTGGTTAAAATTTCAGAATTTTTATCGACCTGTATCACATTTTAAAAAATCAGATTCTCTTAGAGCACAAAATCAGGATTTTAGATAAAAATTTTATTCTATAATTTGGCGATGCTCTTTCTATAAAAGGACCTTTGAAAAAAGACCTAGGGCAAAGGAGAACACTTTGAAAGTCAGAAAACACAGCCACAAACCTTCTCCCCACGTTTTTACACTTCCAAGCCTCAAATCAATACCGAAACACTGCCGAAATCACCAAAAACTCATCCTTTCTTCTCCCATTGAACTTCCAAGCACCAAAACACCAAAGATACAAACCAAAACGTGGTTAACAGCCCAAGAAAGAAGGGGTCAGAAGCTGGTTTCAAACTCAAGGCAGAACCAAATCCGACGAAGCCTCAAAGGGCTCCCTATGTGAAAAATCCAATCGATTCCGAAGGTAAAACAGGTTGGAACCCATATTTTCTAACTCCCTACGGTTAATCTAACCTCATATTAAAATTTGAGCTTGAAACGATTCATTTATGTTTCTGATTTCCGTTTTTCTTTGTTTCTGTTGATTGACTTGTGCAATAAGTTTCATCAATAATTCGACTTCAAATTGAAATCTTTTGATTACTAAAATAATGTACATATTTCAGGCTACATACCCATAAATTTTGAGCCAAAAGCACCACCGGGAACCGCCCAAACACCGCCGTCCGAGGGCGGTCCGCACCCACAAACGCTATGTCCGGGGTCCCGAACGCCCTGTCCGTAAGCCCGAACGCCCCTAGACGGTGGCGGGATTTCTTATTTTTCAATTTTTCAAATTTTAGGGTTTTTAACATTACATGTCTGGGGCCGCGGACAGGACCCACGGACACCCTGTCCGTGGCCCCAGACTTTTCAAGTTTACATTTTTATCTTAATTTAGTTTTCATAATTATGTGGTTTAACTGGGGTCTGTGGTCTCGAACATTAGGTCCGCGGGGCTATGGACATAATTAAAATTTGACCTAATTCTGCCTCCGAAACCCTAGTTTAGGTAGTTTTAATTTTCACTTAAAATTTCTGTCAAAAATGTCAAAAATACTAAAATAATCAGAAACTCGCATTTAGGTTAAAATGACTTTGTAATAAGCCGTAATGAGACTAAGTAAAGGAAAAATGACCTAGGAGGGGTAATGAAAGTAATATGAACCCTAAATAAGTCGAATACCAGGCCCCCGAACCTGATCTATACCTTTCCTAATTTATTCTAGGTTAAAATTAGGTGGCGAATCATAACTAGGTTCCAGTGAGCTAACTTAGGTTTAATAATTAATGTTATATGACATAGTTATTAACTTAGGTTATAGGTGGACCTAAAACCCGATCAGATCCTAATCAATCTAATCAACATAGGATAAGGGTTTAAAAGTCGAGGCTCACACCAACCATGGCGGGAGAAGCCAACCTTGAAGAGTTGTTGGATTGGTGTGCGGGTTAGGTTCTTACCTCGAAGGAGAAAGCTTACATGAAGGTAGGTGATCTTCTCCAGTCTTCTTCTATCCTGTTTGAGCGTTATTTGTTGGGGAAGCTTTTCCTGGCCAAAAGTGTGGACATTCGAGCTATGAAGCACACTTTAGAGAAGACCTGGCAGCCTAAGGGCGAGTTGCATGTAAGGAATCTGAGCTCAGGTTTGTTTCTATTCTAATTTAAAGATGAAGAGCAATTGCATGCCATCCTTGGACGGGGCCTTGGTCTTTTGATGATTGCTTGTTGGCTCTTATGTAGGTGAATCGCTCCAAATCTCCTAAGGATCATGTCTTTCGGTGGACACCCTTCTGGGTGCGGGTTCATGATATTCCTGTTGGGTTGGTGGGACATGCTTTCACAAAGAGGATTGGAGATCGCATAGGGGTTTTCATGGAATATCAGGATAATGATAGGCGTTTTAGTGGTGAGTTCATGCACTTGAAGGTTCATGTTGATATTACTCAACCTTTAATGAGATTTGACACTATAGTCTCAGGTGAATAAACAATTCTTCACCTCTCCTATGAGTGCTTTCCATGAATTTGCTTTTAGTGTGGCCTTTTTTCTCATGCTTCAAGGGATTTCCCTAAACACGGTGTAGGTCCAAGTGATGAGTTACCCTATGGAGTTTGGTTACGAGCTGGGACGATTAGAGGTGGTAGAGTAAGGGTAGATGAAGAGGGTTGTTCAGGAGCCCCTAAGAAGGTGCCTCATGATATTCTGGAATCTCCTTAGAATGCTGAGATAAGTATGAAGCAAAGAGAAGAGTTAGAGGAGGGGGGATTCCTACTGATGATCAAGTAGTCTTGATTCAAAAAGATGAGCTTGTGATTGATTGTTCATCTCGCAAGCACAAGGTTGACATAATTCAGCATAATGCTTCCTTGGAGGAATTTTTAGAAGGGTAGCAAACGAAAGTGGTGTAAAAAAAAGGGCAGGAGTGAGGAGGCAGTGCCGGTATCTGGTGTTTCATCAACTACTTCAGAGGTAACCATGGGAGAATCTTAGGGCCGCCTGGCACAATGAGTCTCTTAGTGGGGAAATTGCCAGAGTTTGGGTGCTTCCCATGCAATTCGTTGGCTCCTGGATTTGATCCGGGTCAAATCACCCTTGTTGGTCTTCCTTATAGGGACAAATCTAGTTAGTGTGGAGATGTGTTTGATAGCTTGGCGACTTCAGGGTTTTAGTTGGGTGGCAGGGGATAGTTTGGAACAAGGGGTAGTGTGGCGTTACTTTAGAGAAGTTAGTTGGATGTATTGGTGTAACGTTACTCGGGAAAGCATTTAGATTATGTGGTTTCTGATGGGTGGCAAAACCGTTGGCGATAACTGGTGTGTATGGGTGGGCGGATGCAACCCGAAGGTGGTGGACTTGGAATTTCTTAGGTAGCTACGTGTTATGGGAGGTACCCTATGGTTGGTTGAAGGGGATTTCAATGAGGTGCTTTATCACTCAGAATAACTTGGTGTTCGGCGCCGTTCTTAGCTGAGTATGACTGCTTTCAAGCGATGTTTGCACTTTGGGTCTAGGTTATGTTGGAGGTCGGTTTACATATACTAACAGGAAAATAGCTAGCTATTCAATCGTGCATAAGAACCGATCCTATCGAGCCGTTGAACGGATGGCAATTGCGAGGGTTAAGTATGATCTTAATGTCGTGGTTTGGGAAATCCAATTGATTTAGCTTTAAAGGAGTGTGGCTGGTTATGTATAGAGTTAGATTGGTTGTTTTTCAACGAGGAGGTGTGGTGGCAACAACGGTCCCGCTAGCTTTGGTTGTCTGAAGGTGATAGAAGCTCATGTTCTTTCTTTTGCAGATTAAGGGCATGGTCTAGGCATAACATGATTCATGCTTTAGTTAGAGATGATGGAGTTAGCGTGTTTGATTGGAGTGGGATTGAAGGTGTTGTAGGGGTTACTTTGAAACTCTTTTTACATCCTCTAATCCTGAGCCAAACTTGCATTTACTCTCTTATGTTGAAGGTCGACTTCCTCGGTATGTGAACTTGGCCATGTGGGAGCCTTATACTTGGGATGAGATTGTCCATGCACCTAAGGATATGCATCTATGTAAAGCTCCAGGCTCTGATGGAGTTAACGGTATGTTTCTAATTACTTATTGGCTATTATAAATGAGGATTTTATTTCAGTTTCTCAACTTTTATAGTTTGCCGGAAGGGATAAATCATGCACATATAGTCTTAGTGCCTAAGAAGAAGGGGGCTAATGTTATGGCTGATTTCCGTCCTATTCCTCTATGCAATAAAATTTACCATGTTATCTCAAAGGTACTAGTTAATCGGGTTAAGTCGGCCATGGCTTTTGTTATGTCTAATTGTCAAGTTGCTTTGTGTCTGGAAAGAAAATCACTGATCATATTATAATAGCACATGAACTCTTGCATATGATGAGACATTCTACTGCGGTGCACATGGGTTATTTTGCTGATAAGATAGACATGCCTAAGGCCTTTGATAGGGTCGAATGGTCTTTCATTATTGATGTATGTAGACACCAAAAATTCTATCCCCAAAAAACAAATTTAAGGAAGATAATGAGAGGGTTCGTCACCTTTCGTTTTCAAAAACGTATTGACGTGTCTGTCAAATGAGGCCAATGTTTTATTAAAAGATTTTCGAGCCATTTTTCAAAACATTTGAAGAAAACTCCATTTTTTCAAAAATGAATTTCAACAATAGCCAATTTCAAGAAAAATAAAAATTTACACATATAGGTTTCCAAAGATACACCTCTTATATTATTTAGCCTTTGAACATATTTTTATGTTTTAAATTCGACTCATTGTTAGTTATTATTATTATTATTATTATTATTATTATTATTATTATTATTATTATTATGTTCTCATATCACCCCTCACACATTTATGAATTTCACTAGAAAGTATTAATGGTCCATGTGATTAAGTCTCCAACTCAACTCTACCAGCTTGTTAAATTTTGTTTCGAAAAGAGAAGTCGGTTGGGTTTTCCAGCTCAAGTGGGTTTCCTCTCTAGCAAGTCCTTCCTCAGTATTTGCAGCCAACCTTTCACCACCCCGATGCATGCAATTCTTTCTCTACTGTTTCTTCAAACCACTGATCTATCAATGGATTATGTTACTAAGCACATGTTTCCTGCATCAACAGCCTCCAAGTACAGATTAGTCTCATGCAAACAATCGTTAACCCTATACCTAGTTTTGCATGCGATCAATTTATCGGTCATCAGGCACTTATTTAACACCATCTCCGAATTTGAGATTTCTCCTTCACAACAAGCTTCGGCAACTCGTCTACCTCTGCATCATCTCCGACTTTTGCTTTCTCCATCTCTGCGTATTTTACTGTGTTATTCGCAAATTTTCACTCCTTTACTAAACTTCCAAGACACGGCGTCCCCATCAACTCCTCCACTTGAAGATCTGGCTGCACGATGTTCCCACCTTTCACTTACTGCTGCTGAAGAAGCTTCTCTCGAGGTGGATGATCTGCTCGACTCATCCGCTGCAAATTTTACGACCTGTTGTATCTTAGGGAAGCTGTCTATGCTTTGTTCTGTTGACCTCAAGCTACTTGAGCGCACTCTTTCAGTTGCACGGAGATGTGAAGGACAACTCCGCCTCCGTAATCTAGGGCGTGGGCTCCTTCTTTTCCAGCTGACAGATGAAGGTTCTGTGGCTTCGGCCCTCTCCCGTGGCCCTTGGACTCATGATGGGTGCCTCTTGGTCCTTACTGCTATTGACAAGTCCACAGTCCTAATAGACCATGAATTCCGCTAGGTTCTATTCTGGGTCCATGTTCATGATGTCCCCCTCCAATTCATGACTCTCACCTTTGCAAGGCGTCTGGGCGACAAGATGGGAGTTTTCTTAGAGTATATGGAATTCGATCGTCGCAAGGCTGGTTCCTACATGCGGTTGAAGGTGAATATTGATATCACTTCTCCTTTACTGCGCTTCATCACTATATCAATAGGAAACAAACCTACAGTTCTGCCATTAACTTATGAGTGGCTCCCCAACCTCTGTTTCCTCTGTGGTCATTTCACTCACCTCATACGGGACTGTCCATATCGCATGGAGGCTACTAAGGATGAGGTCAACTACGACGTCTGGCTTAAAGCAGGAAATGTTGGATCCTCTCGCCCTAGTCATGTTTACCCAGGTGTAGGTACTTTTGGAAGCAAGCAATCATCACCACCACCACGTCCAGTTGTTGCACAGAATGTTGTTGAGGATGTTATGGATGCAATTGTGACTCAGAGGGTAGACATCAATCGATCTCCAGAGCTAGAAGAAGACGAAATTCCACCATCTCCTACTGCTTTGAATGGTCGTAAGCGAAAACTTGATGTGGTTCACTGCTCTTCATCGGAATTTGAGATGCGGGAGCTGTAAAGCATAGACGAAGTTACCAAGCGAGCCAAAGGTGTTGATCAAACTGAAACTTCATCAGCGATGCTGGGGGACACCCAGTATCACCCGTCATAATGTCATTACTGGTGGGAAACTGTCGGGGCCTTGGTGCTGCTGCCGCAGTTCGATGGATCAAGGATGTTGTTCATCAGGAAGCACCAACTTTTGTGTTCTTGGCAGAGACCAAGTTATCTTCTTTTGAACTTCGACCTCTAGCACGATGCTTTAGTAAATACTTTTGGTTGGGGGTGATAGTATTGGTAGAAAAGCTGGGGATGCTCTTTTTTGGACTAAGAATTATGATGTAACTGTCCTTAGTGTCTCTAGTCACCATGTTGATATTTTGGTAGGACCAAGTGGGGGTTCTCAATGGCGTTTTTCTGGATTGTATGGTTGTCCTGATAGTTCACAGAAATGGAAAACTTGGACTTTACTACGCTATCTTAATGAGCAATGGATTGGTCCTTGGGTTTTAGGGGGGTTTCAATGAGATCCTATATCATCATGAATCTCGGGGTAGGGGTTTAAGATCACAAACAACCATGTTTGCTTTCCATGCATGCATTCAAGATTGCAATCTTCAAGATCTCAGTTTTAGAGGCTCCAAGTTCACTTTCACAAACAAAGTAACACATAACCGTGAAACCCGTAGTAGATTGAATCGATTCTTGTCTAATGATTCCTGGTTGCAACAGTTTCCAACAGCTACCAATTTTCATCTTCAATGGGGCCATTCAGATCATAAACCTATTAAACTGGTACTTCATCCACTTCAACGGCATGGCCCTAAGCCTTTCAAATTTGAAAACTATTGGGCTCTTGACCCGCAATACACAATACTGGTTCAATCAGTTTGGTGTTCCTTACAATCAGATTATTGTCATAAGGTCAAAATGTGTGGTCAATCTCTGCGAAATTGGGGTAGGAAGCATATCTGGGTTGAGAAGAAGACTATTACACAAACTCGTAATGAATTAGACAGGATTGCAAACATCCTTCACTCACAAAGTTCTCTTGACAGATGGAACCAGCTTAGCCATACTTTAGAATCTCTTTTGTTGAAAGAGGAGATTCGATTACAACAACGATCAAGGCAATCTTGGATATCTTCTGGTGACCATAATTCAGCTTTCTTTTTTGCCAGATGTAAAGCAAGATCATGTTTGAATTCCATTTGCTCCTTATCTTCAGAATCTTATGCTGCACAGACCTCTTGGGATGGAATAGAACAAGTGGCACGTCATTACTTCCAATCCTTGTTTACAACAACTCACCCACATTCGAATCAACATCTACTTGCCTGTGTAGCTGATCGAGTCCCACCCATTTCATGCCAGCAAATGGGGGTTCCTTATACAAGAGAAGAAGTTGTCAAGGCTTTTGGACAGATGCATCCTTCTAAGGCTCCAGGCCCAGATGGAATTAACGGGACTTTTCTTCGTACATACTAGCCCATAATAAGTGATGATTTCATCCACACATGCTTATCTTTCCTCAACAACAACATCATGCCACCAACATTGAATGACACACAAATTGTGCTTATACCCAAGAAGCAAGGAGCTACTACCATTAAGGATTTTAGACCAATCTCCTTATGCAATACAATATATCGGGTTATCTCTAAGGTTCTAGTCAACCGTGTTTCTAATTTTATTCCCTCTATTATCTCCAACAACCAGGCTGCCTTTGTACACAACAGACTAATATCAGATCATATTATGTTGTCCCATGAAATATTGCATATGATGTGGCGTTCCAAAGACAAGCACAAAGGTTATTTTGCTTTCAAAGTTGATATGTCAAAGGTATTCGACAGGATTGAATGGTGCTTCATCATAGATGTTTTAACAAGTATGGGTTTTCATCAAACTTAGATATCGTTGGTACGGCAATGCCTCTCTACAGTTCGCATATCTATTCTCATCAATGGCTATCCAGGGCCATATTTTCTACCTCATTGCAGACTTCGCCAGGGCGATCCCCTCTCGCCAATTTTGTTTTTGCTATGTATGGAAGCTTTGTCTTCCTCTCTTAAATTAGCCTCAGATGTTGGCTTGTATCGTGCTTTCACAATTCCAGGATTGGAGCTACCAATATGTAACTTGCTGTTTGCTGACGACTGTGTAATTTTTGGGGAAGCATTTGTGCCTAATGCACTGGTTTTAGAGAACATCCTTCATGACTTCAAAGCCGCATCAGGTCAGTGCATTAACACAGACAAATCTGCGGTTATGCTCTCATCAAGTTTATAGCCTATGCTAAAGTCAGCTGAAATACCCCGAACTTAAAAATGGTGATTAAATAATTCTAATATGGTATTTGAGGGCCTATTATGTCTAAAGAATTTTGGTGAAGAAAATAAATCCAACAGAAAAGAGAAAACACTTAAAAAGCGTAAAACGCAAAAATGAGCGTTATGTGACCATAGGAGGAATACAACCTCGGTTAGGGTCCTAGATGGATTCCTAAGGCTTATTTAGGCCTAATTGATATATGGGAACAATTCCCAAAGAAAACGGATCCAAAAAATGGATTAAAATGCTAATAAAGCTTTAAAGCACGTTTTTCAAGAAAACCCAAAACGTGACTTTGAGTGGTCAAACGGACCCGTAAAAATTATAGTCAATCCAATAACTATAATTGAACATTAATGGAAACTTAAGAACCTTTAAAATTAATTAAACACGAAAATTCCGGAAAACGGGTTCCAGTTAGTGAACAGTGCAAAAATAAGAACTTGTGGGGTGTTAGTTGTAATAAGAGCAAAATACTCCCCCATTTGCAATTAAAAATCTGGCTCCCTTTGTGTGTGTCACGATTTGCTCCCTCTCTCTCTATTTGTAAATTAGCTAAAAGTAAACAAAAAGCAAAAAGTGAAAAGTAAACAAATACCCCTTTTCGCACTCTCTCTCCTCTCACTCACATTCTCCCCCTCTCAGCCGTAACACTCCCTCCTTCCTGGCGATTTTCCCTCCCTCCTTCTTCCTCACGCCAGCTGAAGCTCCATCCATGGCTTCCCTCATTCTTTCACTTGCCCAAGTTGCTACACAACTCCAAATCAAAAACAAATTACATATTCTTGCTCCTCTCATCAAGATCTATCTTTCTCTATTTCCAAAATTCCAAAATGGTGAAGTTCATCTCCATGGGTATAGCCCATTTGAAGAGAAAATTAGAGATTCTTGAAGCTTGGAGTCTCCCCTTTGGTTTAAGGTAAGAAAGTTCAAAGAAAAACCCATTTTTCTCCCCTCCTTGCATAACCGATTTTCACCCCTTTTAATACCTTGTTTCTTTCCTTGTTGAGCATCCATTCAACCCTCCAATGGTGGATAGGAGCTCCCCCTTTGATTCATGGCAAAACTCATTTCTAGGGTTTCCAAGGTAATTACCAATCTTAGTGCCTTAAGCATTCTTAATTAATGAGTAAGTGTTTTTACTTAGACTCATTTCTTGTTTTGAATGTTGGGTTTGAAATGGGCAATTACATCACCTTGGCCGGTTTCGGAAGTCAAGAGAGAAGAGGAGAAGAGAAGACTTGAAATAAGAACTTGAGGAATTTAAGGTAAAAATCTACCTTAATGTTTAATCTTGTATGTGTTAGAATATGGGATGGGTAAATAAATGAATGAACCCAAAACATTAGTTGGAAAGTGGTTAGTTGAGATGATAAAGAATTGTGGGTGTGTTTGAATGCATTTGTGATTGTTATGCAATTTAAGGGCGCTGGAGCCATACACGTTATGGTTAGTGCCTATATTGTTGACTTGTTGATTTGGAATGAATGTTGTGTACCGGTAGGACCCTTGATGGGTGTGGCTAGTTTTGGATTGGTTTAGGTGAGAAGTGATGAAATTGGCTATGTTAGAAATGTAGGTGAGCTATGGCGAAATTTCAGTAGAAATCAGAGGAGTTTTAAGTGATGAACGAGAGAAGAATGACCTAGGGTTAACTAGGTGTATGTAGGAATTGATTTGGTTGGAGTAATCAACCTTGGATGGTAGTTGAAGGCTTGGAATGGTTAGGATAAAAATTTGTTGCAAAGGAGTGTTGTAGTGCATTTGATTTCTTGAAAAAGGCTTAGTGTGCTTAACCATGGAAATGGAGGATGGACTTGGGTATAGATAATGCATTTGTCTAGGAAGGATTTTGGATGGTCAAAATGAGTGAGAACAAAGTGTAAACCACCAAAGAAGTTTAGAAACTGCACATGTGTGCAAAGTGCAAATGTGATGGAGAAAACTGTAGAAATTTAGCAAGTATTGGGTAATGGATTTAACCAATGATTTTAGGAGGTTTAAAGCATGATTAAGATTGTTTTAGGGTGGTTAAACATGATTAGAAACATGTGGAATGATTAGGAAAAGATTGGGTGAGAATTAAGGTAAGTTTAGAGTTCAAAAATGTCAAATTTGATAGTTCCAGCGGTGGTCCGGGTTTGTAAACCGGTACACAAACCTGGACCACATCAAAAGCTAGGCAGAAAGTCATTCCAGAGGGTGCCCCGGGTTTGTAACCCCGAACACAAACCCGAACCACATGAAAAAATAGGCAGATTGTTATTTCCGTGTTTGGTCCGGGTTTGTAAACCAGGACACAAACCCGGACAAATGTAAAATCTCACCAGAATGTGTTTTAATGCATTCTAAAGATGGGGAAGTGAATGGAGATGGTTTTAGATGATGTTTAGTAGGGCTTCCCATGGTAGGTTAACCGCCTTATTCGGTTAACCGCTTTCGGTTAACCGGGTCTTCGGTTTTCTAAAATCTAATTCCGTTACCATTCCATTTAGTTCAGTTAACCGGATTCGGTTAACCGTTTAATTCGGTTTTCTAAAATCCGATTCCATTACCGTTCATTTAGACCGGTTAAACATTGTTTAGGACTTGTTTGGTGACCTATAAAGGACCTTGGATGTATAAACAAGTTGGAGAAGTGATTGAGAAAATTGAAGACTTAAGTTAACCTAAGGTTACGGGAAAACGGGGTTAATTACGGGAGTATTAGTTTTACATACCGTACTACCTTAATGTTAATAGAAACATTTGAATGTTATCAGTGGATCAAGTGTGAACCAAGGAACATAAGGTGACCCGGTAAAGTTAACCCAGGTGTAAGGTATGATTTTCTCATGCCCTATATACTAACGTGGTTACACTGATTTGTGTGTTGTGTGTTTGTGTGCAAGCCTAATCAAGATAAAAACATGAAAATGACTATTGCTTGATTCTGTATCTTGAGGCATGTTGTGTGTACTAACCATCCTTGTATGTTGTGTTGGTAAACTTAACGTTATATAATGACTCATAATTGAGTAACGAATGGTTAGTGACTCGTAGAAAGAGTCGTTTCGTAGAATCCGAAAACGTGGAAACACACAAAAAATATCGATTCAAGAATAACGATAATGTAAAAATACGAACTCGCTAGAACATGAGAGAGTTGTACGGGATTAGTAAACTCCAAATAACAGTTAGGGAACTGAAATGAACAATCCATGAAATAATCAATAATGGAAAAAATTGATGAAACCTCTATTAAGATATTGGTGATAGTTCAAGATATGGACATTGAGAGAAGTAAAATAATGATAAGGGACCGTCAAACTCCCTTAGAAAATTAGTCGACCCACAATATGAGGATCTGACCAAAATTGAGAAAATGTCCCGAACATAAAGTATTCGATAAGTTAGGGAAACCCTTAAATCTGAGAATGCTAGTCATTGAGAAATTTCCCTAAGCTATTAGATGTTATCGAGAGAGATACTTTTAGGCTAATCTATGAGATTGTGAAATAACTTCGAGATAGGAGTATTGGGAATTTGAGTAGTCCAGTAGAGAAACAGACCTTTGTTAATTTGAGGAACTAGGTGTATAGTTCCGTTTGAAAGTCGAACCTTCCCACTATGCTAGACCCAGAGTAGGGTCGAAACCGGGGAATTAAGACTTGTATTTGAAAGCCTGGTGGTGAGTCTTGCGTATGACTCTGCCCAGAGGTCATGGGTAATGACTTAAAAGATACCCTTTAAGAATTTGATATTGAGACTTGAAAATTTAAGATTCAGAATTGAGAACTTGAGAGTTGAGATTGAGTATTGTAGAACTTGAATTGAGATGGGGAATAAGAGAGCTTGAGTAAGAGTAACCCAAGAGAGTGGGTAAGACAAGGTATAGGTGACTAAGGCATAGTGAGGTAGAAGCCCTCAAGGCCTAAGAGCTAGATGAGATAAACTAACTACCTTGATGTGTTAGTTAGTGTTTGTATTCTATGATGAATAATGTTTGGAATATTGTACATGTATAATGAATTGATACCTTGCATGATGATTGAACTAAAATGAATCCCAAGCTCTCGACAAAGTAGTCGGTGACCCCCGTTAGCACGCGGGGTATGCGAATTTCATGCCAGCAATATGCTGAGCCCCTTGGGGCTCTTTTTTTATTTTCCAGGTACATTGGAGCCGGTTACCGTTCGAGAGTGGGACGGGGTTGCTATATAAGCATGGGTAGTTGTTTTAGAACCTTTGTATTGATTTTGTAATTGTAATGGTTGAATTATAAGTCCGAATTGTATCGGCAAACTTGATGATTGTAGAGACTCTGTATAGTACTGATTTGGGGTTTGGATTGCATTATGATTTGATTGAGGAAGAATGTGTTGTTTGGCATAGAGTACTCGGTATATTAATTCATCAGACCGATATTGTAATTTTTATTTGGATTTGGCCTTGTTAGTCACATGGGTGACTAACAGCATTGTATCACCCACCGTTTGGAGTAAAGAATTCCACTGCTTTGGTATTGGTAATTGAGACGGATTAGGGGATAATGATTTGATTAGCGGTAAGGGTGTTACATCAGCATTCGCAGCCCAACTTCACACGTATTAAGTGTCTGATCTTGGCATATATCTTGGTTTCCTAAGCATAATAGGTAAGAACAAATGCTCTATTTTTAACTACATCAAAGATAGAATTTCCAAGCGCATTCATGGTTGGTCAAAGCAAGTCTCTCAAGCTGGAAGAACTCTCTTGGTTAAGTCTATGCTTCTGGCAATTCCCTCGTACGCAATGTCTGTTATTCTTTTGCCTCGTACCCTTTTAAAGCAAATTCAACAACTCATTAACAATTTCTGGTGGGGAGGGGCTGCACATTCGTCCACAATCCGTTGGACTAAGTGGACTTCTCTCTGTAAGGATAAAGGCTCTGGTGGGATGGGATTTTGAGATTTACAATGTTTTAACCGTGCCCTCCTTGCAAAGTAGCTTTGGCGTATTATAACTAAGCCACACTCCTTGTTATCCCAGTTCTATAACGCTAGATATTTGAGCAATAACACATGGATGGCTGTTTCACCAGCTGCCTCTTCTAGTCCAATATGGCGTGCTTTACTGAGTGCGTGGGACCTGGTTGAAGTTGGTAGTCGTAGAGCAATTGTTAATGGGCAAGATACAAAAATAATAGATTGATGGCTTCCACATAAGTCAGGGGGAAAACTCTACACCTGGAGACTTCCACCACTGGTGCATCAATTATCCTTTGTAGCAACTCTTATAACACCATCCAATTGCTGGAATACGGAACTCCTGAGCCAATGGTGTGACATTGATGATATTGGTCATATTCTAAAGATCCAACTGCCGCCGCCTTTATCACCTTCATCGCACTCTACGGATTATTGGTATTGGGGTCTTTCACCATCACGTCTTTTCATGGTAAAATCAGCTTACTATGCAGCTTTGTCTCGCCAGAATATTTCATGTCCAAGTGCTTCCACAGATAAATCACAATGTGTTGTTTTTAACAAGATTTGGGCCCTGGATGTACCACCCTGTGTAAGACACTTTGGTTGGAGGTTGCTGGCTTCAAAATTACCATGCAAAACAACATACAGGACAGAATCAAGGTGCCCATGTCAACTACATGCACTCTCTACCAGTCGCACGAAACTATGTTGCATGATCTATTTCAATGCTCAGCTGGTCAACCATTCTGGGCTTGCTTGGGTTTTGATCTCCCACCTAATATTCACACAGACCACAACTTTCAAGACTGGTCTCTATCCTACTGCTCACACCAACCAAAGGCCAAGGTTGCTACTTTGGTTTGTTTTCTATGGAAGATTTGGTTCGCAAGATGTCAGGTCACACATAATCAAGTGCGGAATATTAATCATGGGTGGAGTCAAGCTGACAGTTTCCTTCATCAGGCTACTTCCATGCCTCTTTCAACCTCTTTCGCTTTGCAACATCATCATACTTCAGCTCCTGATATGCTTGAGCTTTAGGTGGATGCAAGTATTGATTCACATGAAAGAGTAGGCTATGTATGCGTTGCACGTTCAAGTCAACAGCTCTTCCTTGTTGGATGTGTGGGATCTAGGGGAACTCCTACAATTTTGGATGCCGAAGCTTCTGCAATAGAAGTGGCTCTAAACATGGCACATTCATCGGGTATTCGATCTTTTAGGGTGCTATCTGATTGCACAAAAGTTGTTTGCTACCTCAAGGTTGGGGGGACCACATCCCTACTTCCTTCCACAACGGCTTTCCTCGACCGAGTCCTAGCACACATACATCGTTTCGATAATGTTTTATGGTTTCATATTTCAAGAGATGCTAATATATCATCGCATTATCTTGTTAACCAGGCCTAAACTATGCAACACTTGGGTACATGGACTCCGCATAACATGCCGGAAAATGTAATCAAACTTGTTTCATGATCAATACAAATATCGTTTCTTAAAAAAAATCTCTACCAGTTTATCTCTTCTCATCAGTGGCCCATCATCTTTAACTCTTCCTCCGAAAGCCAGCCCCAACCTGCGGTCCTACTGGTAGCCTAACTCGGCCTTAAAAGAAAAGAGCCGTAACCCAGTGTTGATAGCAAGTTCCTTCCACCCTCCCCCAAACGCATCCTCTTTTCTCCCATCATTGGTGAAACCCAAAAAACCAAAAAGATGATTTTATCTTCTTCTTCCTCTTTCTCAGTCTCCTAACTCCTATCTTCCTAAAACGGTCACTTCTCCTCTCTTCCAGTCAATGAAAAAAAGTAAAACTAAACTGGAACTCTAATAAGAGGGGAAGAGTGCACTATTAATTGACAATGGCATCCATCTTCTTTCTCTGGATTTTTTTTCTTGCAGTCAATGTTTATCAACCTGGCTGGAATCCTATTCTCAGTTTAATTCCTATTAGAGGTAATTTATTTCACTTTCGGCCAGCTCAACTCTACTAGATTGTCTCTTCCCCTCGATGGCTCATCCTCTTCAACTTTTCCTCCCGAACCCGTCCCCAACCTACGCTCCTACTGGTAGCCGAACGTGGCCTAAAAGAAAAGAGCAGTAACCAAGAGTTATTAGCCGATTCCTTCCACCCACATATATAAAACTAACAACTGAACAAAACCCTATAGCATAGTAGTAGCCGTCGATTCTCACTGGCTCGCACAAACAAACCTAGAAACGTTTTTGAATCCCTGGAGGAAAACTCTGAAAACAGGAGAACAGGGCTACTCACACCTCTCTCCCAACCCCCTCTCCTTCTTCCCATCATTAGTGAAACCTGTTGGAATTATATAGATTAAGGTACCTACCTCTTGAGCGCAGCGGAATTATACGGATCGTTCTTTCTATTCGTTGTAACCTGGATCGTCTTCCTTTGACAGCAACTGTTGAATCCTTCATCTATGTTGGGCAAAATAGTAGTTAAACTATCTTGCTAACTATGGGCAGTGAACCCAATCTTGTAGTACAACAAGGTCGTATCCACAGAGACTTCGCAATTATCTAATTAATTATCCAGTTTAGTAAATGTACAAAAGATAAATAAAAGTGCATAAAATGTAAATTGGGGTTTAGCCGGAGGCAAGCTTGTTTTTTAGGATTAGTACAGAAATAATAAATACAGTAAAATAAAGTAAATGGATGGAAAAAGGTATCCTAGGATAGCGGGGGAATTTCCTAAATTACCTAAACAATTTTATAATATGTCTTAATTATTTATTGTCTATTAGAGTTAATAATTGTCAGTTACGAACTCATTAATAGCCTCAGTATTTTCCTGCTCAATCCGGAGTGTAAATACCAAGGTTAATTCCTTTGTGGTACTTTGACTATCTCAAAATCATATGTTGATAGTTACCAAATAAATGCAGTAGTTTGTCACGCTAAAGCATTTAACAAATTTGCTGAAAGGAATTAAAACAAGTTTAATAAGTGAAACAGGTGATAAATATTTATTTAAGTACAGACAATATTATAATCCTAATTTGCTCTTATTTGTCTGTTTAAGAATTTATCTTGTGGCCTTCCTAAATCATAGATAAGGACAACTCTTAATTAACTCAATAGACTTTTTACAATAAGAAAAAGTCTAAAATCATTAATTAGCTTTAAGCAAGAATTCTTTTAATAACAGCGATGGATTTTATCTGCTAATCAAGGAGATAATATCTAACGTTGCCTTTCTTTGTGGTCTATTCTCAGATTTACAAAATCATTGAAATAAGAGAAACCGTAAATGCATAAAAATGATCAGTTGTTAAGCATTTAATAATTTAGAGAGACAAAACAAATATTTATAAGCAAACTTGGTATTAATAATAAGTCTGAGTTATTTGGGGTCAAACCCCATCCTAGGATACGAGTAAAATCACTCAGACATTAACAGTAATAAAAAGAAAACAGAGTTAGCCGTTAATTTGGAGACTGCCGGCGGAGACTAGACTGCAATTCTCTTCTGCTCCAGCTCCCTTTTCTTCTCTTCTTCTTATCGTGCTTCTGCTTCGTGGTGGAGTGAAGAATGAAAATAAAATGGAGAAGTGGGAGATAAGAGGATGGAATGGATCGTAGGTGTGGAAATGTGGTGAACGGTGATACTGTGGTCTGCTTTGGATTGTGAGGAAAGGAATGTGTTTGGAAGCAGAAGTTACGTGCGTTTATATAGGAGAAAGGAAGAGGCAGCAGATAGATAACACCGCGCGAGGAATTGATTGATTGATGAGGCGGCAGAAAGAGCTGGATAGGATTTGCAGATTGATTGCTCACTGATTGCTCATTTATTGCAGGGGACAGAGAGCTGGAACGCGTCAGGAAATAAGGTAGGGTGCGGGAGTAGATGGATAGCGGAGGCAAGTTGCAGACGGCGAAGACGGGTGAAGAAGAAAACTGGCGCGTGACTGATTCTTAGTCACGACCGCCTCCTGTCCGCGCCCAATATAGGCGGTTGCTGTTGGTGTCCGCCTCCTTGACCGCCCCAATATAGGCGGTTGCCTATTGGTGTCCGCCTCCTTGACCGCCCCAATATAGGCGGTTGCCTATGGGTGTCCGCCTCCTTGACCGCCCCAATATAGGCGGTTGTATTGCTTCTGTCCGCCAGCCGTCCGCCTCCAAATAGGCGGTTGCCTTTGTGTGGTGTCCGCCTCTCGTCCGCCCAGGTTATAGGCGGTTACACATGTGGTCACGGCCTATTTTGCTTCCAACTTTGACCGGCTCTAGATTGTTCGTTTGGACCCCGTTTTCTGAGCCGTTTGTGTCTATGCGTTCGTCTCTTCGTCTACTTTACTCCCGGCTTGGTTTTCCTCATGTTAAACCAATAATTTGTGAGATAAACTATAAAACATAAACTAGAGGAAAACTAACCGAAGTGGAGAAATGAGCAAGAAAAGTGTTAATATAATATATGAAATACACCTATAAAACATGCCTTTGGACACTTATCACACCCCCACACTTATCTTTTTGCTTGTCCTCAAGCAAAACCATGTCCCAAAGAAGTAGGGAATGCTCAATATTAACAAATACTATTATGAAGGGTAGGATAAAGAAGTCAATAGTACATGATCTTAAACTTTTTAGAGGAGTGTGATCCATCACTACTGGTGGCATAGGTGTACTCAGGGCAAAAATAAAAATTAGAGTTTCGGGGTATGATCCGGAGTACTTCAATGCTTCTTAGTTTAAGGTGACTTTGAGAACTTTTACCATGGCCAATTTCTCTCAAGAATGGCATTGAGGAGAAAACAAAAGGAAAAATAGAATTATGCATTTGTTTCACTTTTGCATAAGAGAGAAGATAATATGTAGGCATCAAGCCTTTGTATTTTTAAGAACACTCAAACTCTCTTTGTTGGTTACCAATGGTGTCTCGCAAGTCCCTTATTATTTTGTATTTTTCTTTCTTTTTTTTTTAACAGAAAAGCACCCCTTAGCAATCCCTAAGAGAGAAGACAGAAAGAAACCCTGAGCAATAAAATCCAACCATTTGCAGATTATTTGGTCACACCGCATATAAAATGCTCATCAAAAGTAATCAAAATTTTAAATTTTTGTACCATTTATCCCATAATTCATAACAGTATTTATTCTTAAAGAGAACAACCCACATATAAAGGGTCCATAATATTTGAATTGGACAAACGCATGATAAGGAGAGAGATTTAAACATTTAAGCACAAAATGTCACCGAAAAGGGCACACTCCCCCACACTTAAATTGAACAATGTCCTCATTTGTTCACCAAAAAAACAAGGGAAGGTTTCAGAAGACCTTTTCGGTAAGTAGAGAAAATAGAGATAACACAAAAGATCACAAATAAACATTTAAGCACATAAACGCTCCTCTGCAGTTTTTATTTAAAATAAAAGCATAATTAAAGAACTGGTACTCCCCTGATATTATTTTGCTTGCGTTTAGGAGTTCCCCCACACTTGAGCTTCTGCCTCAAATAGCGTAGCTTGGTTGCGGTGTAACATGAAATTGCACTGCATAAGACACTAGAAGCAACCATACTACAAACGGGGTTAAAAGTTAGCAAAAACAAAAAATGGAAAGAGAACCTGATAATTAAAAGAGCATAAAAGCATAAAAGATAAGTTCGTCCGGGTTGCCTCCCGGAAAGCTGCCCTTCTTTAACGTCTTGGCTAGACGCCTGCTTCGTTATCCTGATCAAAATATAAGTAGATAATATCTGCCAGGAAAACGAAGTTGGCAGTAATTAAAAGCAAACCACCCGGATCAAAACAAAACGTTACTTCGGCAAATATAATAGGAAAATGAATACTCCACAAAACCTGGTGTTTGAGGAAGTACTGCCGGTAGCGTAGTTCTATCAGGAGACCAGGTGTGATTGGCTTTGCTTCCTCAAATTGGAAGATGTAAAAATCCTCCTCTTTTTGTTGAGGCTTATGGTAATCAACGTCAGAGGGAAGTGGCTCCTTGAAATTGATTATAGCACTCTCTTTGATGGCTCGGAGGGAGGCGGTATCTCCTCCTTCTCAAGGTTGAGGATGTATCCACCCTCATCTTCTGGGTAGAGCACGGTGAAGGAGGGGAAATAGTAGTGGACTTCAGAGGGAGGGGATTCCATGAAGTCCAAGGTGAAACTCTCTTCTGAGGGGTTGTCTCCATAATCAAGCTGATGGTTGTTTGGTGGTGGATTCTCTAATTCAAATAGGGGAGGAGGTGGAGAGTAGCTTATGTCCTTAGCAGGTTGTTCCTCCTCATGAACCACTTCATTCAGTTGTTGAAGCAGTTGTTCCATGTGTTCGATCTGATCTAGCGTTCTTTGCTGGATCGTTTCAAACTTTGAGGTAAAATTTGCCATCATTTCCCTTAAAATGGCGTTGTCTCTCTCTATTGCAACCATAGGACAATGGGAACTTTCATGGTTTCCTCCACACTCTTGGCACACAAAGATGGGGATAGGCTTGAGAGATGGCTTGTAATCCTCCAAGAGAGCTCTCAATTCAGCATTTGGGTCTGAACATTGGGGGCTTTCATGGTA
The DNA here is from genome assembly GCA_023374045.1 of Limonium bicolor. Lineage (NCBI taxonomy): Eukaryota > Viridiplantae > Streptophyta > Magnoliopsida > Caryophyllales > Plumbaginaceae > Limonium > Limonium bicolor. The sequence continues at coordinate 147,332,230 of CM041777.1, forward strand.
CTCTCCGCACCTTTGACAGACACTCCATTGATTGTAGTCCTCTGTGCCATAGTGGTAACCATACCAACTTCCTGCTTGATCGTAGTGACCATCCATCAGAATTAAGTACCTAAAAAAAACAACAAAAATTTATACAAAAAAAGACAAATAACAGAAATAAAAGAAAAAAAACTAAACAGATAATAAACCAGATAGTTGGACCGAAGTCCCCGGCAACGGCGCCAAAAACTTGTTGGGCAAAATAGTAGTTAAACTATCTTGCTAACTATGGGCAGTGAACCCAATCTTTGTAGTACAACAAGGTCGTATCCACAGAGACTTCGCAATTATCTAATTAATTATCCAGTTTAGTTAATGTACAAAAAGATAAATAAAAATGCATAAAATATAAATCGGGGTTTAGCCGGAGGCAAGCTTGTTTTTTAGGATTAGTACAGAAATAATAAATACAGTAAAATAAAGTAAATGGATGGAAAAAGGTATCCTAGGATAGCGGGGGAATTTCCTAAATTACCTAAACAATTTTATAATCCTGTCTTAATTATTGTCTATTAGAGTAAATAATTGTCAGTTACGAACTCTTATTAATAGCCTCAGTATTTTCCTGCTCAATCCGGAGTGTAAATACCAAGGTTAATTCCTTTGTGGTACTTTGACTATCTCAAATCATATGTTGATAGTTACCAAATAAATGCAGTAGTTTGTCACGCTAAAGCATTTAACAATATTTGCTGAAAGGAATTAAAACAAGTTTAATAAGTGAAACAGGTGATAAATATTATTTAAGTACAGACAATAATTATAATCCTAATTTGCTCTTATTTGTCTGTTTAAGAATTTATCTTGTGGCCTTCCTAAATCATAGATAAGGACAACTCTTAATTAACTCAATAGACTTTTTACAATCAGAAAAAGTCTAAAATCATTAATTAGCTTTAAGCAAGAATTTTTAATAACAGCGATGGATTTTATCTGCTAATCAAGGAATATATCTAACGTTTGCCTTTCTTTGTGGTCTATTCTCAGATTTACAAAATCATTGAAATAAGAGAAACCGTAAATGCATAAAAATGATCAGTTGTTAAGCATTTAATAATTTAGAGAGACAAAACAAATATTTATAAGCAAACTTGGTATTATAATAAGTCTGAGTTATTTGGGGTCAACCCATCCTAGGATACGAGTAAAATCACTCAGACATTAACAGTAATAAAAAGAAAACAGAGTTAGCCGTAATTTGGAGAATGCGGCGGAGACTGGACTGCAATCTTCTCGACTGCTCCAGCTCTCTTTTCTTCTCTTCTTCTTATCGTCTTCTGCTTCGTGGTGGAGTGAAGAATTGAAATAAAATGGAGAAGTGGGAGATAAGAGGATGGAATGGATCGTAGGTGTGGAAATGTGGTGAACGGTGATACTGTGGTTTTGCTTTGGATTGTGAGGAAAGGATGTGTTTGGAAGCAGAAGTTACGTGCGTTTATATAGGAGAAAGGAAGAGCAGCAGATAGATAACACCGCGCGAGGAATTGATTGAGGCGCGAATTGATTGAGGCGCAGAAAGAGCTGGATCAGGATTTGCATATTGATTGCTCACTGATTGCTCATTTATTGCAGGGACAGAGAGCTGGACGCGTCAGGGAAATAAGGTAGCGGGTGCGGGAGTAGTATGGATAGCGAGGCAAGTTGCAGACGGCGAAGACGGGCGAAGAAGAAAAGCGAGCGCGAACTGATTCTTAGTCACGACCGCCTCCTGTCCGCGCCCAATATAGGCGGTTGCTGTTGGTGTACCGCCTTCTTGACCGCCCCAATATAGGCGGTTGCCTATTGTGGTCCGCTCCTTGACCGCCCAATATAGGCGGTTGCCTATGGGTGTCGCCTCCTTGACCACCCCAATATAGGCGGTTGTATTGCTTCTGTCCGCCAGCCGTCGCTCCAAATAGCGCGGTTGCCTTGTGTGGTGTCCGCCTCTCGTCCGCCCAGGTATAGGCGGTTACACATGTGGGTACAGGCCTATTTGCTTCCAACTTTGACCGGCTCTAGATTGTTCGTTTGGACCCTGTTTTCTGAGCCGTTTGTGTCTATGCGTTCGTCTCTTCGTCTACTTTACTCCCGGCTTGGTTTTCCTCATTTAAACCAATTTGTGAGATAAACAATAAAACATAAATAGAGGAGAAACTAACCGAGTGGAGAAATGGCAAGAAAAGTGTTAATATAATATATGAAAACACCATCTATAAAACATGCTCTTTGGACACTTATCAGTCTACCAGGTGGAGGAGGCCACAACAACACTCCCACAACTATCGCCACGACATAAGAACCCTAACACGGCTCTCTCTGTGTATTCGTGGGAACTAGGGTTTCTGTATATTGTCATATTTGGAAACTAATTCCAGAGTCTCTCTATATAATATAAGAGAGAAAAGTAAGAATAACAAGCATTCTTATCATATTATTTGACGTTGGTTGTAACTAATTATAACAAATAAATATTACCTTTTTATTTATTACTTAAATAATTATAACCACCATCTCCCACTCAACCAATGGTCAAATACCTCGAGAGCTTTCGTGTTCATACAGGAAATAGGTCGTGCGACCTGGCACAACACCTGTAATGTAGATAACTCCAAACCAACCTCTCACGCCAGAATGAAGCATCCCAAAAAAGGTTGCCTCATCGCAAGTTCAATTCTGTTCGACTATCAAAACTCAACCCAGATCCTCAAACATATGGATGAGCAGGATACTGCTGACCAATCACTATAACTACTAAAGTTACTGACGCCAACATTGTCACTTAGTCTGAACTACTCTCATAAACTTTTCCTTTTACTTGGCATCGTATCCTAATGGCAATACCGTTTTCCAGAAGGTTACACTAAACACCGTAAAAATCATGGAATCTTGGTAAATCCTTCCAAAGTAACAGCAATTACAAGTATTACAACCTAAGTCAAAAGGTGTAAATAACAAATATTGACTCACATAGCGAAGGAGCAAGGATCAATCCATACACTTCAATGAGGTCGCTGCACGTACCGTATGCAAATACTGTGGGGAGTCTCTTACATAGAGGATGTCAACTCCCCCCAACACGAGTCTAACAGGTTCATATAGACACTCCCACTCGGCTAAAAATGAACTTACATGGGTACAGGAAACTTTATTAAATATCCCATGTGGATTAACCAATAACCCTTTTAATAAGACTACAAAAGTCTCCCACTAACTTTGAGTCACTAGACAAAGTTATCAGACTTCATGATAACAGATATCCAATGAAGCTGGCTACTTGTGTGAGAAAGTATGCCTTATAGTTCATTGACATCAATACACAACATGATATTTTTGACAAACAAAAAATTGTAACACCCCTACCGTTAATCCTATGCTGACCGTCTAATCGTCTCGTTAATCCTATCAGTTTCGCAGTGGAAATTCTACTAACACGGGTGATACAACGCCGCTACCACCCGCCCGTACGCTCGCTAGGCTTACCTTACCTTACAGTCACGGTTCTGATGATCATAGTGTACCGCAGCTACTATATTACTTACCAAATACCGCATACCGAAACTTACATCAATGGATCACCGAGTATTTAAGTGTATTCAATTACTTCCCAATTCAGACTTCCCAAAGATGAGGTTCTACCGGCACTCCATCTATACCAATTCATCATCCTTCCTATACCCAAAAGGGGTACCCCATGGTACACGGCTAATCGAAAAGCTACACCATTCATCAATCATGGTTTACAATCCAAAAAGAAATCAAAGAACGTAGCTACATCTCTTCATGGCCTTCATCCTTCTCTTGTACATGCGTGTAGTAAAAACATCGCCCCTAGGGGCTCAGCAAAAGCTGCGCATGAACTCCGCATATACCGTGTGCTAGCTAGGGCACGCCGACTATTTGACGTCCACTAAACATGCGATTCATTAATTTCATACATACATGCTTTGCATTCAACATTCATGCATATACAATACATTATACAACTCAAGGCATCCATACAATAATGCACACAATGCTTACCTTCACGAAGTTAACCAAATTACGCATCCGGGTTAATCGGAATGCTATTTACTCTTTTACTCATTTCACTTTACTTTCTCTTACTTGAACTTCTTACTTTCATTTACTTTACTTACTCATTCTTGCTTACTTACTTATACTCAAGTTAAGTCGGTATGACCTCCGGCCCTGGGGACTACTCCGTCCCACCTCCGGGATTTACTTGACTCACCAATCCGGGATGCTACCCACTTAAGGGATTTGGGCCGCGGACCAGTTTAAGAGTCAGGAATCGGATCCAACCTCTTGTGTCTCCTCATCCTCACGTGTGGCCGAAACTATATCGGACTTCTACTCATTCCAATTTAATTACCAATGTAAGTCAGATTGGTTAGCTTGTTAGGAATAAGTTAGAAGTCCAAGCACATTCAACGATCGGTCATAGTACAGTATATCATACATACCACATTCATTATCATCCATACATTTCATGAATTATACAAACTAAGAGTTAAAGAAAATATACACAACATACAACACTACATATTCACAAGTATGCATAGTAACTCCGATTCGTGCATTTATCTTATTTGGTGATCATTAGCACACAACACACAAATCAGAGTAACCAAGATAGCATACGGGGCATGAGGAATTCATACCGTTCACCGTCGTACGTGTTTCCGAACGTCCTCCGGTTCACAAATCAAATCCTATGATATACATACAATCGAATGATTAATCTAAGTATCATTAACCTAATTCGATTACTCTTACGGTTCCTAACTCATGCTTACTAAGTCTTTACTTTCCGACACTTACATTTTACTTACTTGCTTTTAATTACTTAACAATGGTTCACTTACATATATGTACATATGTATAGGTGGGTATACATATATATATATATAATACTAGTTATAAGCTTACAGTTTTTTTTTTTGTAAGTTATGGGTCGTCCAACCCAGCGTCCGACCCAAGCCCTGGGTCGGACCATTCTAGTAGATTCCCGTCCTCTGAAATTCTCCCCTCCGACCCAGCACTATTCCGTCCGACCCATACTCCCCTGGGTCGGACCGTTCCAGAAAGTTTCGGTCCCGTGTCCAAGCTCCGTCCGACCCACTGTCCGACCCAGACTCTGGGTCGGACGAAGTCAGAAGCTTCGACCTCGAATTTGTTTTTGCCTGTCCGACCCACGTCCGACCCACGGCCCTGGGTCGGACCATTCCAGAAAGGTTTTACTGTCATTTCTCAAGGCCCGTCCGACCCACGGTCCGACCCAGACTCTGGGTCGGACGGTAGCAGAAAGCTGCTACAGACCTTGTTTTTCTTTCCAAATTTCACCCATTGTTTCCCCAATCTTCCTACATACATCCTAACATGTTTTAGTAAAATTTAAACACTTAAATTTAACACTCTAAATCATGTTCTATACTAACTTATACTCACAATTTTCCTAGTTTTACCTCAACACTTACATTGCTTTCTTCCTTAATGTATTTTGCTACAGATTTGACACTTACACTCCCCTTCTATAAGTCCCTCTTCTAATGTCATTTCCTACACTTCTAAGGTATTAAAATACATTATCTACCTTTCTCAATTTACCCTCTAACCATCTCTACCAAATCTGTTACAACTTATACTTTTCACCTAGTTCTAATTCATTAAGTGTTCTAAACATAGGTAAATTTTGCCATGACCTCCTCTATAATAATATACTCTCACCACATTGTTTATACACCATCTTATTACCCAATCCACCTGTTTCAATAGCATTCATATACAAGGCTCCCATACACAATTACCAATACTAACACACTCTTAAAAATTCCTGCACCTAACATTCCAATCCCAATTTAGTTTGTGACAGTTTTTGATTGTTTTCAGAGGTTTTAAATCTTGTTTCTTCCTACACATTCACTACTAATGCATTTACCATTTTACAATACCTATTTTCATTTATAAACATCTGTTACATAATGCATTACTAAACTACACAAGGGAGCATCATTTTACCTTGTTCTTCTTCTAGTTGTTTTTCTCCTCTTGCTCCTTCCTTCTCTCTTTCCTCCTCTTCCTCTTTCTCTCTCTCTACCGGTTATAGTCTCTCACAAATCTAACATTACAACTCATTCATAAATACCATTCAATACAAAAACTAACCCTAATCTTCATTTAAGTTTTAATGCAAGTTTTAAGGTTTAGAAAGTCCATTACCTTCCAAGGGTGTAAGTAGTGTTTGAAGTGGCTCAAGAACAAGTTTCCAACTCCACCAACAATGCCAAAATCGGCTAGAGTACAAGGGACAACAAGAGTTTAGTTTCCAAATTTCGTTTTGCCCACAAGGGCTAGAAAAAGATGGAGTTCCAAGAAGATTTTTACCTTAAAAGAACAAGGAGAAGAAGGTGGTTCTAGTGGTAGTCTTGAAGCTCCAAATGCTCCATACCCATGGAGATGAAAGTTCTCCTTTTCAAGTTTTGAAAAGATAGAAATGTTGCTCTTGAGGAGAGGATTCCAATGGTGTAGTTTTTATAATTTTTGGAAGAGATTTAGGGGAGTAACAAGAGGAGAGAAGATGGAGTTTTGTGTGGTTTTCTTCAAATCACCATGGAAATCGCATGGGAAGAGAAAAGAAAGAAAAGAGAGAGTGAGGGAGTGGGTTCACGTGAGAGAAGAGAGAATAGAGATAGGAAGAGAGAGAGAGTGTGAGTAATAGTTTTACTTTATTGCTTTTAGTTCTTTGTCCTTTTGTAAATGAAAAGGAAATAAGAGAGTGTGTGGGAGGGGATAAAATCGGACACACACACAGCCCCTGTGGGTTTTGGAATTTTATGCAATCTTGGACACATAAATTTTGGTTATTTATGTTTGTACCCCACAACTTCCCGTTTTTGACAGTTTTTACTAATTTCTCGTTTTCTTGATTTTATTGGTTATAAAGCTCCACTAATATTTATTACTGATTATTTAGTTGACCAAAATGTTACGAGTCTATTTGCCCGCTTAAAGACACGTTTTCCCCGGTTACCTCGAAAAACGTGCTTTAAGGTTCAGTAATGTTTTTAATCAATCCGTTTTAAGATCCATTTTCTTCGGGATTTGTTCCCTTATGATTATTTACACTTAATTAAGCTTCTAATTATTCATTAGCCTAATTAATCACTATTTTTAATTACGGGGTATTCAATCTACCCCCCTTAAGAAACTTTGCCCTCAAAGTTGCTCAAGGTTTAATAGTTTATGTAGTTCTACTCATTAGGCAACCAATTGCCATAATGCATCTTACTACCACCAATGAGGTTTACTTCATTCCACATTGCAAGCATACACAGTTCAAGCATTCATACCAATTCACTACTTTCAATTCATTCCATTCCACAATACAACATTGCAATTCACATTACACATACATCACACACTGTACATACACATCCATCACATAGATTACACATACATACCATGCGCTCCGCCACTGCATGGCCATACAACCTATTACAATACCTACACACTATGCAATTGATAAGTGCAAAATACATCTATTGTTGAGCTTATATCTTCTTCCTATTTTCATAATATTCGTCATATTTACACTTACTTATAGTTTTTCTAATATTTATATTAGATGAGAACTGATATATTTTATTGTCAAATACAGGAAAAAGTATCAAATTTACATTCTTATATTTTAGGACTACAATAAAGGAACAACATGTTACGATATATTTATATCGTATAGTTTGAGTATAATTTATCGTGTTTGATCCCCTTGCAAGCATGTAAACATGCACGGTGAGCAGTACATGCATGCACTTACAATAACTGGGCTGATATGTTTTGAAATCCAACAAGGAAGCGCAGCCCTGTTGCTCGACTCAAATGAACACAAGAGTAAACGATGGCATATTATCATTTTATGAAAAGAATATGATAAAACCCATGCTGAGGGATTTGTCGTTACTGAAGCAGGGATCGATCGCACTATCTCAGCATCTTCAACATCACTCACGGCTACTATATCACCGCATCCAGACCAGCGAGATCGGCAGGCTTCGACCACCATGCCTCACCCATCTTCGCCATTCACACTCAGCACCTCCATCACCACCGCATCAACTCATCTTCATTCCATCGACCACCCACACCATCACCATCCCGTGACTTTCGACCCCATCAATATCACCTCACTACATCTTCACGCCAACCTCACCGACGCCTCACCTGCACCACCGTCGCCTCATCATCAACATCGACTTCCCATCACAACACTACACCACACGCCCGACATCACCGTCAACCACTCATCACTTCGCCATCACCATCGCCTCATCACAGACCGCCGCTACGACTCATCATCATCGTCACTACAATCGCAGCCCGTCTCAATATCAACACCCGCATCGACCACCGGGGAAACCACGTTCAATCCATCTCCACCTCACGCATCATCATCCCCACGCCTTCAGCAGCACCATCGTTTCACCACCACTTGATATTCATCGTCATTCCATCCACACGACCATTCAAACCGACACGAGACAGACCGCAAGCATCCACCGTCATCACTGCCATCTCCATTCGACGCCACCGCATTCACCATCATCGACATCGCACACGGCATCTCACCATTCATCGTCATTTTATCGCCATTCACACACGCCCGTAACAACACCCGAGTACGACTCACACCGACAACTTCTCCATCATTCATCACTGTCACCGTTCATCTTCTTCACTACGCCATCCATCGCCACCATTCACGACCGACAGATCACGCACCGGTCTTCACCATCATCTCGGCGTTGCTTTTCGTCGTCGGAGGTACGAAGAGAGGGGCGAGAGCGAGAGAGGCGAGGGAATCGACGAAGCGAAGAGGGGAGAGCGGGATTTATTCGTCGGTGTGAGAAGAAGAACAGGGGCGAGTTTAGCGAGAGACGACAAGAACGATACGGGTTTGGAAGGTTTGGGCGGACTGGAAGAACCAAAGAAGAACCGGACCGGATATTTAATATAAGGGTTTCTTCTAAACTTATACTGTTACATTTGCTACATGTTGTTTAATTTTTGTTACATTCTTAGTTATTCCATAACCTTTGATATTTGTTTTAATGTTTATTTGTGTTTTTGAGATAATGAGTGAGTAGTTTATATATACTCTGGGTGATGGTTTATTGCAGTTTGTTTTAATTATATCTACTGGTTTTAATTAATTGCGGATTGTTACGATTAATGTTATTCTTGCGCTTTTTAATAAATGTCATGAGTTTATTAAATTGCTTTACTAAATCTATTTTGATCCGACCAAGTGATAAATAGATAGGTTAAATTAATCTGTATATCTGTGGAATTATTGATTGGATTAATTAATTATTCTTGCAGACGCAATTTATTATTCCTCGTACTTAATCCGTTTACATGTGTTTCTGCTTGAGCCTAGACTAGGTCCTGCATTTCTGGTAAGTGAGTTCTTCTGAGACTATGATTTAGCTCTTAAGAAATTATTTGGAATTTTGCCAATCTATCTTTAAAACTGTAGACATAATTGATCAAACGGTTTTAACCTGAACCCAGAGTCCCGTTCATCCATATCATCTATCACTTTATTTTATCTGTTATTTATTTTCCTGACTGTTATTTTAATTATTTCATTCATATTATTTATTTAAATCCCCAAAACAAAAACAACCCCTTTTGAATTACCCATTGTCTTAGGCTAGACTTACTTTATCAAGTCCCGTGGATTGACACCTGGTCACTTCTATATTGCTATACTACTACGACTGGGATTTTTGCAACCCAACGGTCTATTGATTTGTTGATTTCTAGGACTAATTCTTAGCATTTAATAACATCAAATAAATCGTTTGCAAAATGGCGCCGTTGCCGGGGACTTGACTTTGTCTAGTCCCTGAGCCTTGGTTAATTCATTTGTTATATTATAATATTTTGTTTCTTTTATTTTTGTTTTTCTGTTTTTATTTTTGTTTCTAATATTTTGTTTGCTATTTTTGTTTCGTAATTCAGTCTTACTATTATTTATCAGTTTCTTTTGCTGTTTATTGTACTACTATTGTTTCTGGCATTTAATTTTTCCAGCAATTTACTTTTCGTTTTATTTGCAGTTATTTAATATTCCAGTAATTTATTTATTTTTATTTTTATTTTTGTCATTTCAATTTCCAGCTATTTATTTTTCCGTTATTTGAATTCTGTCATTTAAATTCTATCATTTAAATTCTGCCATTTAATTTCTAGTTATTTATTTATCGTCATTTAAATTTTCTTATTATTTAATTTTTATCATTTAATTTTCAGCAATTTAAATTTCAGCCATTTTATTTTTGTTATTTAATTTCCGTTTCTTTATTTAATTGTTATTCAAATTCCAGTTATTTAATATCTGTCATTTAAATTACTGTCATTTAAATTCCCTCGTCATTTAAATTCCTGCAATTTATTTCTGTCCTTTTTAATTTTTATTGCATTAATTTTCGTTTTATTTAATTAAAAAAAATGTGGCAAAGGATTTGATTGACAATTATTTTTGTTATTTGTTATTTCTGACTAATAATGGCAAGTGGGGAGGAATTCGATTGGGATTCCTATTATTCCCAAGATATATGCTGCTCTCAGTGTGGGGACGCACATGAATATGAGGACTGCCCACTGGTGAAGGAGATGGTCTATAAGTTGATGGCTTCTCAGGAGCAGCAAACTGTAATCAATCAAAATCTGACAGCTGGTCAGCAGAAATTAGAGAATGCCATGGTAGAGATGCAGGGAACCAATCAGAAATTAGAGAATGCCATGATAGAGATGCAGGGAATGATGAGCCAGTTAATTCAGTTCCTCTTACAGCAGAGACCTTCTGGGTCACTACCTTCCCAACCAGACTACCTGCAGAATATAGGTGTTCCACAACACAATACAATCATAAACAATGTTGTCGAACAACCTGAAGGAGAGGATCCCTATTATTCCCAAGATATATATTGCTCATGGTGTACGGGACCTCATGAGATGGAGGACTATCTCGAATTTCAAGAGCAATTGTGGTTAGCGGATCAACCAGATTATCTGCAGAATATAGGTGTTCCACAACACAATACAACCATAAACAATGTTGTCGAACAACCTGAAGAAAAAGATTTCTACATGAACAAACTGAAGTTCTTTGCTGATTTAGAAGACACAATTGCGGAGTTAAAAATTCATCTAGTTCTAATATTGCAAAAACCAAGGAGTAAAGCGGTTCATGATGGAGTACACCTTACTGCAGATGGTTCTCTTTCCTCCTTCTCCACGCCTTATCCGGAAGATGAGGATCCTTACATCCTCGAGTTTGAGAAGAAAGAACCACCACCACTTTGCCAATATCAAAACTTTGTCGAGCCTCAACTAAACGAGGAAGATGTTTACATCCTCCAATTTGAGGAAGATCAACAATCAGCATCTGGTCTTCTGCTTGAGACCCATTACCGTCAATACCTCCTCAAGGACCAGGTTCTATGGAGCATTTATTTTCCTATTTTATTTGTTGAGGTAACACTTTATTTTGATCCAGGTGGTTTAATCCTGATTGTTGGCCACTTCATATCCCCGTTGGCACCATTGTCGACTTTTATTTTTGACCCAGGATAACGAAGCGAGAGTCTAGCCAAAGACTATAAAGACAGGCAGCTTACTGGGAGGCAACCCAGTGGTTAAATTTATATTTTACATTTGTTTTTGTTTTCTGGTTTTATTTTTATTTCTTTTTCTATTTTGAAGTGGCAGTGGTGCTTGTGCTTTTAATGCAACACTTTTAGCGTTTTTGTGGTAATTGTGGGTATATGCAGGTGAAAAACTTTTTATGGTGTTTGATGCTCTCCAAGGCTGGACACTTGCATGAACGCGAGTGTGAGGAAGGCTACTACCCCATGTACGAGCTTAAGTGTGAGGAAGGGCACCTTCCTCAATCTACGATATCAGGGGAGTTTCAGTTTTCCTTTACTTTAATGTCTGTGTTCAGCCTATGATGATCTAGCATGCTTAATGCTTATTTTTATATCAGTCCATTGTTGTCCTGAATGAAATCCTTGATGAGTTTGCAATATTTAGAAAGTCCTTTTCTTGTTTTTAATTTGTGAACAATGAGGACATTGCTTCTCTTAAGTGTGAGGAAGTAGAGGTCCTTTCTAAATATTAACAATTGCACTTAATGCCACATTTATTTTTGTTTGTCCTCTTATTTTGAAAAAAATTATCTCTTTTAAGTGGCCGAAAAAAAATATAAATAAATAAATAAATTTTTGGAAGTGTTGAAAACGAGCCTAATGGTCACCTCAAGAATCTTTCTGCTCTAGGCTGTTTGTTTATTTAGTTTTATTCAAATTATGTCTGTTTTCACTGAAATTTGGTGGATTAGCTGATTATGAAAATTGAATTGGTCTAGTATGGGTCTTGGGAACGATGTGAAAGTTTGGAATGAAAGGATAAGGCAAGGTACTCCGCTGATCTGAATTAAAAATTTCTGAACCAAAACAGGCCTCTTCATTCGGTTATTAAGTCCTTGGGGTGCATCATCACCCATCTACCTAAGGTCTTTTGATCTGGGATAGAAGGCTCAAAGCCGCTACATGGGTGAAGAGAAAATTCTGAGGGGATGAATCAAATATATGTAAATGGCAAAATAGAATGTTAAGAAAAATGAACTTTGAAAAGTTAAAAATGTGATTCAATTTTGCTTATTTGGATCATGAGTATGTGGTGTTGAAAGGTATCACGGAATAAGGTGTTACTTCACACCCCTTGTCATCCAAAGGTTAGAGGAAAGAAATGGTGGAGGATCCCAAACTATTCTGTTTCAGTTTCTATAGTCTAACTTCTCCATGCTTTTTAACTTCATTCTTTTTCACTGTTTGCGAAAACCTACAGCTAGTAGCAGAACTTTTCTTTTGATTGTCATTTTGCTTGTTTTCCATCGGTGGTTGTTTGATCCTGAGTTTCAATACTTCGGCCCTTAAGAGTAGTCATATTCTGTATTTGCTTGAGGACAAGCAAAAGCTAAGTGTGAGGAAGTTTGATAAGTGCAAAATACATCTATTTGTTGAGCTTTAATTCTTCCTATTTTCATAATAATTCATGCCATATTTTACACTTATCTTATAGTTTTTCTAATATTTATATTTAGATGAGAACTGATATGTTTTATTTGTCAAATACAGGAAAAAGTATCAAATTTACATTCTTTATATTTTAGGACTACAATAAAAGGAAAAACATGTTACGATATATTTATATCGTATAGTTTGAGTATAATATATATGTTGGATAAATTTGCAAGCATGTAAACATGCACGGTGAGCAGTACATGCATGCACTTACAATAACTGGGCTGATATGTTTTGAAATCCAACAAGGAAGCGCAGCCCTGTTGCTCGACTCAAATGAACACAAGAGTAAACGATGGCATATTATCATTTTATGAAAAGAATATGATAAAACCCATGCTGAGGGATTTGTCGTTACTGAAGCAGGGATCGATCGCACTATCTCAGCATCTTCAACATCACTCACGGCTACTATATCACCGCATCCAGACCAGCGAGATCGGCAGGCTTCGACCACCACGCCTCACCCATCTTTGCCATTCACACTCAGCACCTCCATCACCACCGCTTCGACTCATCTTCATTCCATCGACCACCCACACCATCACCATCCCGTGACTTTCGACCCCATCAATATCACCTCACTACATCTTCACGCCAACCTCACCGACGCCTCACCTGCACCACCGTCGCCTCATCATCAACATCGACTTCCCATCACAACACTACACCACACGACGCCCGACATCACCGTCAACCACTCATCACTTCGCCATCACCATCGCCTCATCACAGACCGCCGCTACGACTCATCATCGTCGTCACTACAATCGCAGCCCGTCTCAATATCAACACCCGCATCGACCACCGGGGAAACCACGTTCAATCCATCTCCACCTCACGCATCATCATCCCCACGCCTTCAGCAGCACCATCGCTTCACCACCACTTGATATTCATCGTCATTCCATCCACACGACCATTCAAACCGACACGAGACAGACCGCAAGCATCCACCGTCATCACTGCCATCTCCATTCGACGCCACCACATTCACCATCATCGACATCACACACGGCATCTCACCATTCATCGTCATTTTATCGCCATTCACACACGCCCGTAACAACACCCGAGTACGACTCACACCGACAACTTCTCCATCATTCATCACTGTCACCGTTCATCTTCTTCACTACGCCATCCATCGCCACCATTCACGACCGACAGATCACGCACCGGTCTTCACCATCATCTCGGCGTTGCACCTCCCTGCTCATGTTATTTTATCTTCAAATCAGTTGTTTCATTTGCTATTTGATAAGTGATTGTATTTTTTCTATTCTTTTTTCTGGCGAGAAGGGCTTCATGCCGTAGTATTGCCATTGTAACTGGTTTTCCAGTAATTATCAAAAAAAAAGAGGGGCGAGAGCGAGAGAGGCGAGGGAATCGACGAAGCGAAGAGGGGAGAGCGGGATTTATTCGTCGGTGTGAGAAGAAGAATAGGAGCGAGTTTAGCGAGAGACGAGAACAATACGGGTTTGGAAGGTTTGGGCGGACCGGAAGAACCAAAGAAGAACCGGACCGGATATTTAATATAAGGGTTTCTTCTAAACTTATACTGTTACATTTGCTACATGTTGTTTAATTTTTGTTACATTCTTAGTTATTCCATAACCTTTGATATTTGTTTTAATGTTTATTTGTGTTTTTGAGATAATGAGTGAGTAGTTTATATATACTCTGGGTGATGGTTTATTGCAGTTTGTTTTAATTATATCTACTGGTTTTAATTAATTGCGGATTGTTACGATTAATGTTATTCTTGCGCTTTTTAATAAATGTCATGAGTTTATTAAATTGCTTTACTAAATCTATTTTGATCCGACCAAGTGATAAATAGATAGGTTAAATTAATCTGTATATCTGTGGAATTATTGATTGGATTAATTAATTATTCCTGCAGACGCAATTTATTATTCCTCGTACTTAATCCGTTTACATGTGTTTCTGCTTGAGCCTAGACTAGGTCCTACATTTCTGGTAAATGAGTTCTTCCGAGACTATGATTTAGCTCTTAAGAAATTATTTGGAATTTTGCCAATCTATCTTTAATTAACCTGTAGACATAATTGATCAAACGGTTTTAACCTGAACCCAGAGTCCCGTTCATCCATATCATCTATCACTTTATTTTATCTGTTAATTATTTTTCTGACTGTTATTTTAATTATTTCATTCATATTATTTATTTAATTCCCCAAAACAAAAACAACCCCTTTTGAATTACCCATTGTCTTAGGCTAGACTTACTTTATCAAGTCCCGTGGATTGACACCTGGTCGCTTCTATATTGCTATACTACTACGACCGGGATTTTGCAACCCGACGGTCTATTGATTTGTTGATTTCTAGGATTAATTCTTAGCATTTAATAACATCAAATAAATCGTTTGCAAAATGGCGCCGTTGCCGGGGACTTGACTTTGTCTAGTCCCCGAGCCTTGGTTAATTCATTTGTTATATTATAATATTTTGTTTCTTTTATTTTTGTTTTTCTGTTTTTATTTTTGTTTCTAATATTTTGTTTGCTATTTTTGTTTCGTAATTCAGTCTTACTATTATTTATCAGTTTCTTTTGCTGTTTATTGTACTACTATTGTTTCTGGCATTTAATTATTCCAGCAATTTACTTTTCGTTTTATTTGCAGTTATTTAATATTCCAGTTATTTATTTATTTTTATTTTTATTTTTGTCATTTCAATTTCCAGCTATTTATTTTTCCGTTATTTGAATTCTGTCATTTAAATTCTATCAGTTAAATTCTGCCATTTAATTTCCAGTTATTTATTTATCGTCATTTAAATTTTCTTATTATTTAATTTTTATCATTTAATTTTCAGCAATTTAAATTTCAACAATTTTATTTTTGTTATTTAATTTCTGTTTCTTTATTTAATTGTTATTCAAATTCCAGTTATTTAATTTCTGTCATTTAAATTACTGTCATTTAAATTCCCTCGTCATTTAAATTCCTGCAATTTATTTCTGTCCTTTTTAATTTTTATTGCATTAATTTTCGTTTTATTTAATTAAAAAAAATGTGGCAAAGGATTTGATTGACAATTATTTTTGTTATTAGTTATTTTTGACTAATAATGGCAAGTGGGGAGGAATTCGATTGGGATTCCTATTATTCCCAAGATATATGCTGCTCTCAGTGTGGGGACGCACAAGAATATGAGGACTGCCCACTGGTGAAGGAGATGGTCTATAAGTTGATGGCTTCTCAGGAGCAGCAAACTGTAATCAATCAAAATCTGACAGCTGGTCAGCAGAAATTAGAGAATGCCATGGTAGAGATGCAGGGAACCAATCAGAAATTAGAGAATGCCATGATAGAGATGCAAGGAATGATGAGCCAGTTAATTCAGTTCCTCTTACAGCAGAGACCTTCTGGGTCACTACCTTCCCAACCAGACTACCTGCAGAATATAGGTGTTCCACAACACAATACAATCATAAACAATGTTGTCGAACAACCTGAAGGAGAGGATCCCTATTATTCCCAAGATATATATTGCTCATGGTGTACGGGACCTCATGAGATGGAGGACTATCTCGAATTTCAAGAGCAATTGTGGTTAGCGGATCAACCAGATTATCTGCAGAATATAGGTGTTCCACAACACAATACAACCATAAACAATGTTGTCGAACAACCTGAAGAAAAAGATTTCTACATGAACAAACTGAAGTTCTTTGCTGATTTGGAAGACACAATTGCGGAGTTAAAAACTCATCTAGTTCTAATATTGCAAAAACCAAGGAGTAAAGCGGTTCATGATGGAGTACACCTTACTGCAGATGGTTCTCTTTCCTCCTTCTCCACGCCTTATCCGGAAGATGAGGATCCTTACATCCTCGAGTTTGAGAAGAAAGAACCACCACCACTTTGCCAATATCAAAACTTTGTCGAGCCTCAACTAAACGAGGAAGATGTTTACATCCTTCAATTTGAGGAAGATCAACAATCAGCACCTGGTCTTCTGCTTGAGACCCATTACCGTCAATACCTCCTCAAGGACCAGGTTCTATGGAGCATTTATTTTCCTATTTTATTTGTTGAGGTAACACTTTATTTTGATCTAGGTGGTTTAATCCTGATTGTTGGCCACTTCATATCCCCGTTGGCACCATTGTCGACTTTTATTTTTGACCCAGGATAACGAAGCGAGAGTCTAGCCAAAGACTATAAAGACAGGCAGCTTACTGGGAGGCAACCCAGTGGTTAAATTTATATTTTACATTTGTTTTTGTTTTCTGGTTTTATTTTTATTTCTTTTTCTATTTTGAAGTGGCAGTGGTGCCTGTGCTTTTAATGCAACGCTTTTAGCGTTTTTGTGGTAATTGTGGGTATATGCAGGTGAAAAACTTTTTATGGTGTTTGATGCTCTCCAAGGCTGGACACTTGCATGAACGCAAGTGTGAGGAAGGCTACTACCCCATGTACGAGCTTAAGTGTGAGGAAGGGCACCTTCCTCAATCTACGATATCAGGGGAGTTTCAGTTTTCCTTTACTTTAATGTCTGTGTTCAGCCTACGATGATCTAGCATGCTTAATGCTTATTTTTATATCAGTCCATTGTTGTCCTGAATGAAATCCTTGACGAGTTTGCAATATTTAGAAAGTCCTTTTCTTGTTTTTAATTTGTGAACAATGAGGACATTGCTCCTCTTAAGTGTGAGGAAGTAGAGGTACTTTCTAAATATTGACAATTGCACTTAATGCCACATTTGTTTTTGTTTGTTCTCTTATTTTGAAAAAAATTATCTCTTTTAAGTGGCAAAAAAAAATATAAATAAATAAATAAATTTTTGGAAGTGTTGAAAACGAGCCTGATGGCCACCTCAAGAATCTTTCTGCCCTAGGCTGTTTGTTTATTTAGTTTTATTCAAATTATGTCTGTTTTCACTGAAATTTGGTGGATTAGCTGATTATGAAAATTGAATTGGTCTAGTATGGGTCTTGGGAACGATGTGAAAGTTTGGAATGAAAGGATAAGGCAAGGTACTCCGCTGATCTGAATAAAAAATTTCTGAATCAAAACAGGCCTCTTCATTCGGTTATTAAGTCCTTGGGGTGCCTCATCACCCATCTACCTAAGGTCTTTTGATCTGGGATAGAAGGCCCAAAGCCGCTACATGGGTGAAGAGAAAATTCTGAGGGGATGAATCAAATATATGCAAATGGCAAAATAGAATGTTAAGAAAAATGAACTTTGAAAAGTTAAAAATGTGATTCAATTTTGCTTATTCGGATCATGAGTATGAGGTGTTGAAAGGTATCACGGAATAAGGTGTTACTTCACACCCCTTGTCATCCAAAGGTTAGAGGAAAGAAATGGTGGAGGATCCCAAACTATTCTGTTTCAGTTTCTATAGTCTAACTTCTCCATGCTTTTTAACTTCATTCTTTTTCACTGTTTGCGAAAACCTACAGCTAGTAGCAGAACTTTTCTTTTGATTGTCACTTTGCTTGTTTTCCATCGGTGGTTGTTTGATCCTGAGTTTCAATACTTCGGCCCTTAAGAGTAGTCATATTCTGTATTTGCTTGAGGACATGCAAAAGCTAAGTGTGAGGAAGTTTGATAAGTGCAAAATACATCTATTTGTTGAGCTTTAATTCTTCCTATTTTCATAATAATTCATGTCATATTTTACACTTATCTTATAGTTTTTCTAATATTTATATTTAGATGAGAACTGATATATTTTATTTGTCAAATACAGGAAAAAGTATCAATTTTACATTCTTTATATTTTAGGACTACAATAAAAGGAACAACATGTTACGATATATTTATATCGTATAGTTTGAGTATAATATATATGTTGGATAAATTTGCAAGCATGTAAACATGCACGGTGAGCAGTACATGCATGCACTTACAATAACTGGGCTGATATGTTTTGAAATCCAACAAGGAAGCGCAGCCCTGTTGCTCGACTCAAATGAACACAAGAGTAAACGATGGCATATTATCATTTTATGAAAAGAATATGATAAAACCCATTCTGAGGGATTTGTCGTTACTGAAACAGGGATCGATCGCACTATCTCAGCATCTTCAACATCACTCACGGCTACTATATCACTGCATCCAGACCAGCGAGATCGGCAGGCTTTGACCACCACGCCTCACCCATCTTCGCCATTCACACTCAGCACCTCCATCACCACCGCATCGACTCATCTTCATTCCATCGACCACCCACACCATCACCATCCCGTGACTTTCGACCCCATCAATATCACCTCACTACATCTTCACGCCAACCTCACCGACGCCTCACCTGCACCACCGTCACCTCATCATCAACATCGACTTCCCATCACAACACTACACCACACGACGCCCAACATCACCGTCAACCACTCATCACTTCGCCATCACCATCGCCTCATCACAGACCGCCGCTACGACTCATCATCGTCGTCACTACAATCGCAGCCCGTCTCAATATCAACACCCGCATCGACCACCGGGGAAACCACGTTCAATCCATCTCCACCTCACGCATCATCATCCCCACGCCTTCAGCAGCACCATCGCTTCACCACCACTTGATATTCATCGTCATTCCATCCACACGACCATTCAAACCGACACGAGACAGACCACAAGCATCCACCGTCATCACTGCCATCTCCATTCGACGCCACCGCATTCACCATCATTGACATCGCACACGGCATCTCACCATTCATCGTCATTTTATTGCCATTCACACACGCCCGTAACAACACCCGCGTACGACTCACACCGACAACTTCTCCATCATTCATCACTGTCACCGTTCATCTTCTTCACTACGCCATCCATCTCCACATTCACGACCGACAGATCACGCACCAGTCTTCACCATCATCTCGGCGTTGCTTTTCATCGTCGGAGGTACGAAGAGAGGGGCGAGAGCGAGAGAGGCGAGGGAATCGACGAAGCGAAGAGGGGAGAGCGGGATTTATTCGTCGGTGTGAGAAGAAGAACAGGGGCGAGTTTAGCGAGAGACGACAAGAACGATACGGGTTTGGAAGGTTTGGGCGGACCGGAAGAACCAAAGAAGAACCGGACCGGATATTTAATATAAGGGTTTCTTCTAAACTTATACTGTTACATTTGCTACATGTTGTTTAATTTTTGTTACATTCTTAGTTATTCCATAACCTTTGATATTTGTTTTAATGTTTATTTATGTTCTTGAGATATGAGTGAGTAGTTTATATATACTCTGGGTGATGGTTTATTGCAGTTTGTTTTAATTATATCTGCTGGTTTTAATTAATTGCGGATTGTTACGATTAATGTTATTCTTGCGCTTTTTAATAAATGTCATGAGTTTATTAAATTGCGTTACTAAATCTATTTTGATCCGACCAAGTGATAAATAGATAGGTTAAATTAATCTGTATATCTATGGAATTATTGATTGGATTAATTAATTATTCCTGCAGACGCAATTTCTTATTCCTCGTACTTAATCCGTTTACATGTGTTTCTGCTTGAGCCTAGACTAGGTCCTGCATTTCTAGTAAATGAGTTCTTCTGAGACTATGATATAGCTCTTAAGAAATTATTTGGAATTTTGCCAATCTATCTTTAAATAACCAGTAGACATAATTGATCAAACGGTTTTAACCTGAACCCAGAGTCCCGTTCATCCATATCATCTATCACTTTATTTTATCTATTATTTATTTTCCTGACTGTTATTTTAATTATTTCATTCATATTATTTATTTAAATCCCCAAAACAAAAACAACCCCTTTTGAATTACCCATTGTCTTAGGCTAGACTTACTTTATCATGTCCCGTGGATTGACACCTGGTCGCTTCTATATTGCTATACTACTTCGACCAGGATTTTTGCAACCCGACGGTCTATTGATTTGTTGATTTCTAGGATTAATTCTTAGCATTTAATAACATCAAATAAATCGTTTGCAGCAATGCTTACCCCGAAGCAATGCAAAAGCAAAAGGGCTCTACCCCCCTTAAAAGGGGTACGACCCGTACCCGTATTGCTAAATGCTAGACTCTCTAGTCTATGAACAGCTGTGGGTACTTAGACTTCATGGCATCTTCCAACTCCCATGTCGCTTCTTCGACATCATGGTTTGACCATAGGACCTTCACCATTTGTATAGACTCATGGCGAGTGTCTCTGGTCTTCCTATCCAAGATTCTTACTAGGGTTTCAACATTTCTCATGGTCGGCTCAATGGATAATCTCTCGGGCTCCAAGACATATGAAGGATCAGCAATATACTTCTTGAGTTGTGACACATGAAATACATCATGGAAACGCCCCAAGTCCTCAGGTAATGCTAACCTGTAGGCTACGGATCCAACTCTTTCGGTAATAGTGTACGGCTGAAATACCCCAAACTTAGATATGGTGTTTAAATGATAAACTAAGATATAAGGAGGCTAAATAATTCCTTAGAAACATTAAGAAACATTTCTAATCAAAGAAAATATAAGGAAACACCAAAAGAGCAGTTTAAGCAAAAACGTGCTCTAAGCTTGGAGAGACTTGGGAGAGTACCCAAATATTGTTCTAAGACCTTAGTAATATCCTAATGGTCATTTAAAATCAATTACCAAAGAAAACCAAGCTTGAAAACAAGTTAAAACACAAAATGTGCTTTAAGGAGTCTTAAAGCACGTTTTTGAAAAATTGTCTTGTAAATGAGTTTTGAATGGCTAAATGTCCATCATTACTCTTTAATTAACATGTGTACTATATAGTATCACATTTGGAAGTCTATATCAATAGGAAATCAAAAATTTCACAACAATGTGCCTTGTTTTGTGAATAGTAAATTATTTAAGCTAGTTTATAACATAAGTCAATATAAGTGAGATATTTGGTCAACAATGACTTAAGTACCCCTTGTTACTAATGGGGGCCGGTTTCTTATAAGGTGAGTCACCACCTTCATGACTCATTAGGCAAATAAAGTTTTGTAAAGCAAAAGCACTATTCACCTTTTATATAAATATCACACTTTATTAGTTTCTCTCCTCACTTCTTCATTCTCCTTTGTTTCTCACGATTTCTTGCTCTCTCTCCCTTCTCCATTAACGTGAAGAGCAACTCCATGCTAGCTCCATCTAGCCTTGCACACAACTCACTCATTTTAGCTCCAAAACCAAAACAAATTGCATATTCTTCTTAGTTAGCTCAAGCTCTCTCTTTCTATCTTTTCAAAACTTCAAGAGCTTCATTTTGGTGCCAAGTCAAACCACCATTAGAGGAGGAAATTCAAGTTTGGAGACTCCATTGGCTTCTCCATTCTCTTAAGGTAAAGAAAGTGTAAGAAAATCTAGGTTCCCACCATTTTCTTCCTTGTCCGAAAATTTACACTCATGGGACTCCATGTTTATGCCTTGTTCTAGCTTGTTTTCTACTCTTCAAAGGATTGAGGAGGTCCTTCTTGCTTCATATCCAAGCTTGTCTTGAGAAACCAAGGTAAAACAATCACCTTAATACCTTAAAGCATATTTTTAACCTAGGGTTTGTTCTTTAGGGTTACTGTGTTATCTAGTACTCATTGGAGTCATTGGATATTGGTTAGAACATTGGCAAGGAGATACACATTGGTGACCGAGATTGAACAAAGAAAAACCTAAGGAAGGAAGCTTTTTAAGCTTGTAAAAGAACAAGGTAAATTACTTACCTTAAGGTGTTTTATTGTTTAAGGGAATGGGATTTAGATATGTGATGAGTTTAGTAGAGAGTTTACATTAGAAAAGGGCTATATATATAACCTAGGAGAAACAATGACTATACTTGTGAACTTGTGACTAAGGAGCAAATGAGAAAAAGAGATAGTTTAGGAATATCAAGGTGAAGTACAAGAAGCATTTTATTTCAATGGGAGCCTTGTTGTGTGTATTCGCAGGTTGAAGGCAAATATATGAGGAAATTCAGTGGTTAAGATTATTGTCATTTAAGGGCCTAAGTGCCAAGCATTTAAGTTTATGCACTATAAGATGATGTGGTGTAGTTTTGGTGTAAATTGTGTGTTAAGGTGTTGTGATGAGAATTTGAGTGGTATTGGTTGTTTGATGGAGAAAAACCAAGTGGTAGGATGTACTATATACTAGAGAACCCATGGCAAAAATTTAAAGGAGTGCTTAAGTGTTTAAGATATTCTAAGGAGATTTCATGACTAAGGAAGTACTAGGAAGTTTTAGAGGTTGTCTCGATGAAAAAGGGGTGAGTTTAAGGTGTTTAATGAGTTATAATGACTTAGGCATTACTATGAAGGATTTAGAAATCAAGAGAATGTATTTGAGTATTTAGGACTTAGGTAAATGTTGATAAAAGAAGCTAGGAAACTTGGGTAAGTTAGATGTAAGTGAGTGTGAAACTTTGAAATGGTTTAGGTGAGAACTAGAGTATAGAATCTAAGGAAGGTTTGATAAATGCAATAAGGCTGGGAAGTGGTGTACATGGTGTGGTCAAGTTCTTAAGGAGGGAGCATTTGGTTAATTGGAATTCTTGGTGGAATGCATGTGAAAAATGTAAGAAAATAAGTGCTAAGTGTTGGGAGCTTTGTAAGAATTGAGTAAATGTTTGAGAAGATCTTTGGAAGTTGTTTTAATGAGTTTGGTGGAGGTTATAAGGTGGGTTTAAGGTGCCAAGATGGTGTTGGACCTATTAGGACACTTGTGGAAGAGTTTGGAATTGAAAGAGGTAAATTAAGAGAAAGATCTGTAGAGGACCGACCCGGGGTCCGACCCAGTTTTGGGTCGGTCGGGCCATGTTGAGCCAGCCGGAATGTCTCTGGACTGGACCGACCCAGGGGGTTTGGGTTGGTCGGGCAAAGGTTTAACATAGGAAAATGGGTTCTGTAAGGGACCGACCCAGAGGGTTTGGGTCGGTCGGTCTAGCTCTGGGTCGGTCGGATGGATTTCAAAAGGCGGAAAAGTTTCTGTAATGGACCGACCCAGGGGTTGGGTCGGTCGACCCTTAACACTTAAAAAAAAAAGAAATTTTGAATTCTAAGAATGGTAATAGGTAATGAGGTATACCTTTGGTAGGGGGGTAATGATTGTGACCCTAAGAACTTAAGGGCTTAAGTTAAGTTAAGTATAAATATTAATGTTTAAAGTTAAGCTTGTAAGCTAAGTGGCAAAGACTTGAGAGGTGATTGAACGGGAATCTTTAGAGACTAAGTGAGTTAAGTAAGGTGCAAATAACTAATGACCTAAAAATGAATGAATGATTTAGGTTTGTGAATTGGGACCCCGAAAAAGGTTAAACAAACAACGATCGACGGTGAACGGTACAATCCTTCTTGTGACCTGCTTGCTAACGAGGTGTCCCTCGGCTTGTGTGCTATCTGTTTAATTGCTATGACTAAAACAAGATAAAGCATGCAACCGGTTATATTTGTTCTCGTTGTGTTTGTGTTATCTTTACACTAACCCGCGAGACTTGAGATTGTTACTAACCAAGTTTAGTACTTACTGAGTTAAGAATAAGAGATAAGTTTGGTGGTTGTTGGTTAATGCCCGTTAAGGCTTAGCTAGCACACGGTGATTAAGATTTCTACTAACTGGAACTTGAGTGAGGAAACCCGGGACCGATCTCCGGTCATGCATGCTAAGGAAAAAGGGGGAACGGTATCTGAATCAGATCCGCCCTCCGCTTAAGGACTTGTCTTCGGACTTGTAGCCTAGGGCCGGTTGCCGGCTCAGCTACACTGGACTCCCGTCCAGAGTAGGTGGCATTAAGATGGTGCGGTGGGATCACCTAAATCCCAGGTTCGAATTTAAGCTACAACCAATCCCTTCCAGGAAAGGTTTGTATACTGAGATTAAGATTAAGGTGAGGTAAGGTAAGGAACTGAGATTAAGGAAATGAGGACTAAGGAGGGGGTTACTAACCCACTTGATAAGGGAACGCTTGAGTCGTTCATTGTTTTTGAACTATATATGTTCATCTGTGGTTATTGTTATTGCACTTCATATTATGCTTGTGTATGTAATCAATTTCCATGCTATCAACAATTAGTCGTCGTAGCCCCGTTAGCTTGGGGGCCATGAGAGGGTGTACCAGCATTCGTGCTGACCCCCTCGGGGGCTATTTTTACACTTGCAGGTAAGAGACCCATGAGGACGCACTACGAGAGTAGGAGCGGTTAGACTTAGGGTGGGATGTTTATTTTGAGTTCGGGTTGCGCCTGTGCACCCGACTGGTTATATTTAAACTGATGTAAGGTTGAGATGATGTTAAGATACTTGTACTCGGTTGGTTGTGGTATTGTGAATGATGATGTTTTGAGTTGGATAAGTATTTTGGATAAGTATTGTAAACGTTAAGGCCGGTATATTCTAACGATCAGACCGTGGCAAGGTCCAGGTGTTATTTATTTCCGCTGCGACGTATTCGATTAAGTGTTCAGTTTGCGATAACCACGATAGGCTTTGGATGGGGTGTTACAACGGCCCTACAAACTTTGGGCTAAGCTTGCCCTTCTGGCCAAATCTGAAGACACCCTTCATAGGTGAAACGCGCAAGAACACTTGGTCGCCCACGGCGAACTCAAGGTCGCGTCGTCGCACATCCGCATAGGATTTCTGTCTATCTTGGGCTGCCTTCATATTAGCTCGAATCTGCTGAACTTCAGCTTGCACTTGCTCAAGGTACTCCGGTCCTATGATGACCGCTTCGCTTGACTCATCCCAACACAAGGGTGTACGGCACGGTCTACCGTATAGAGCTTGGAAAGGCGACATCTTAATCAAGGCATGATAACTATTATTGTAAGAAAACTCGATAAGTTGAAGCTTGTCTAACCAACTCCTTGAAAGTCCAAGGCACATGCCCGAAGCATGTCCTCCAGTGTCTGGATGGTCCTTTCTGTTTGACCGTCGGTCTGAGGATGGAAGGCGGTACTCAACTTCAATTCTATACCCAACGCTTCCCGTGTAGCTCTCCAGTATCTCGAAAGAAACCTGGTGTCGCGGTCAGATACTATTGTTTTAGGGACTCCGTGATGTCTGATAATCTCCTTGTCGAATAGCTCAGCTAGCTTTACTACCTTCCAGGTGTCCTTCATCGGTATGACTCTGGCAACCTTGGTAAGGTGATCGACTACAACCCAGATCATGTTGAGTCCTCCCCTGGTAGGTGGGAGTCCTACAACAAAATCCATGGAGATATCATGAAATTTCCACTCCGGAACTGGCATCGATTGTACCATTCCGCCCGGTCTACGATGTTCAAATTTTACTTTCTGGCATGTTAAGCATCTCAATACAAATTCTGTCACATCTGATTTCATTCCAGACCACCAGAAGTACCTCTTCATGTCTTTGTACATCTTGGAGGCTCCTGGATGGACTGACAATGTGGAACTGTGTGACTCTCGCAGGATGCGATCCCTTAGCTCAGCATTGCTTCAGGGGACGCATAGCCTGCCATTCAACTGAATCAAACCATCTTCATGTAGCTTGAAGTCATACTTCTTCTTCTCAAATGTACCATTCTCAATCTTTTGTCTAATTTCGGTTAGGTAAGGGTCGCTCAACTGAGCGTCTCGCACCTCGTCAACCAAGCTAGAAGAAGCGAGTAGCGAATGGAGCTAGTGTGCTCGACGACTCAGGGTGTCGGCTACAATGTTTGCCTTCCCTTCCTTATATTGTAGGTCGATGTCATAGTCTGAAAGAAATTCCATCCATCTTCTCTGTCTCAGATTCAGTTCTTTCTGTGTGAATACATACTGTAAGCTCTTGTGGTCGGAGTAGATGGTGATGCTTACCCCATAGAGATAGTGTCGTCATATCTTCAAGGCGAAGACAATGGCTCCTAACTCTAAGTCGTGAGTCGGGTAATTCTCCTCGTGCTTTTTCAGCTGGCGGGAGGCATAAGCAACAACCTTGCCATGCTGCATGAGTATGCATCCCATTCCTTTGCCTGATGCATCACAATATACCTCAAATCCCTCTGTGCCCTCTGGAAGAGTAAGGACGGGCGCTGAGGTCAATGAGTCTTTTAGTTTCTGAAATGATAACTCGCACTCGTCTGTCCATACAAATGGTGCATCTTTCTTCATCAATGTAGTCATGGGCTTAGCGACTTTCGAGAAGTCCTTTATGAATCTCCGGTAGTAACCGGCTAGACCAAGAAAGCTCCGAATGTCGGTAACAGTCTTAGGTCTAGGCCATGATCGTACAACTTCTATCTTAGAAGGGTCAACTGAGATACCTGCGCTCAAGATGACATGACCAAGGAATGATACCTGATCTAGCCAGAATTCGTATTTGGAGAACTTCGCATACAGCTGGTTCTCACGCAGTGTCTCAAGCACTTTCCTCAAATGAGTTTCATGTTCCTCTGCTGATTTG
Organism: Limonium bicolor; assembly: GCA_023374045.1. Classification (NCBI taxonomy): domain Eukaryota; kingdom Viridiplantae; phylum Streptophyta; class Magnoliopsida; order Caryophyllales; family Plumbaginaceae; genus Limonium; species Limonium bicolor. Next base: position 147,359,767 of record CM041777.1, read on the forward strand.
GAATATACAAGTATGTCGTCGATGAAGACAACAACCGAAGTGTCCAACTGTTCACTGAATAGACGATTCATGAGGTCCATGAATTTAGCTGGTGCATTTGACAAACCGAATGGCATCACTGTGAATTCGTAGTGGCCATATCTGGTACGGAATGCCGTTTTCTCGATATCTTGCTCTTTGATAGCAATCTGATGATACCCAGAACGGAGGTCAATCTTGGAGAAGACTGATGCTCCTTTCAGTTGATCAAATAGGTCGTCGATGCGTGGCAATGGGTATTTATTTTTGACTGTGACCACATTCAACTCGCGGTAGTCAATGCAAAGTCAGAGACTACCGTCCTTCTTCTTCACGAAGAGAACCGGTGCTCCCCAGGGTGATACGCTCGGGCGTATGAACCCTTTGTCGAGTAGATCACGTAATTGCTCCTTCAGTTCTGTCATTTTAGCAGGTGCCATGCGGTACGGTGCCCTAGCAATGGGACCGGTACCTGGCAGAAGATCAATTTCAAATTCCACTGCTCTCGGTGGTGGCATGCCGGGTAGCTCCTTAGGGAATACATCGGGAAATTCGGATACAACCGGTACGTCATCACTGAACTCTGGATCTCGCTCCAGGTCTTGTACATAACACAAATATACTTCTTTACCCTTTCTAAGTTCCCGGTACATAGCCATGGCGGAGATGACTGTGGTCGAAGGCTCTCTAGGTCTCTAGCGGTAAGATACGGTAACCCCAGAAGGACTCTTGAGCAGCAATCGATGCTCGGCGCAGAGGATCCTACCCTTGTGACGCTCCAACCAATTCATTCCGATGATTAAGTCGAATCCCAATCCATTGAATTCGATGAAGGAAATGGGAAACGTTTCATTTTTGATTTCGATGGTGGCTGATTGATAATATTTGGTCCACTTTACTCGCTCCTTTGATGGGAGAGTAACCATAAAATTCGGTAGCTCATCCGCATTTAGCTTCAACCTCTTCACAAAGGATGGTGATACGAAAGTGTGAGAGGCGCCGGAGTCGAATAACACATTGTCATCAATGCCGTTCACTGGAAATGTTCCCGTTAAGATGGTGCCGCTTCTGCCGGCTTGTGCTTCGGTGAGGATGCTCAGGTTACCTTTGGTACCGAGTCCACAACCTGTTGAAGTCACAATTGGATAAGTATTGATGGTGGACACAAGTGGAATTAAATCAACACTGTTCTTTATTGATAAACCAACCATCATACATGCCGTGTCTCTAATACACGTTACTAATAGATTACATGATACTATGAATTTAATACTTCTTAAAGGTAAGGTTCAGGCGCCCTGGTTTCATGTGTGTGGCGTTGATTATTGCCGGTGTTGCCGTATTCAGCTTGATCTTGTTAATACCGTGATACAGCAACCTAGAGTTTCTACCCATGATTAGGACATCTCCTGATCTCAATACCAGTTTCTGTGCGAGGTCCACACGCTTCTACTCGCTATACAGGAATACAACGTCATCACCAATGGACCAAGACACTACGGGCACTCCTTGTTCAAGAGATTCCGCTGTCTCGTCCTTGTCTTGGTGTAACCCAAGTCGTCCTTCTTTCTCATAGAAGTTGACGATACAGAGGTCCGCTTCAAGTGTGGGGATCGCTTCATGCTCACATTGTTGTGCAAGTTCTACTGCTTGTGTGACGAGTGTCTGAAACTCTGGAGGTATTGTCGGTGGCGTTGCTCCATCTTGTGTTTGTGTCTCCTGGTATGTCTTGGTATAAGGATTCCAATCCTTTCCCAAGCACATCATCTTCAGTTTCATCTTCGCTCCACCGGGGAATTCGGGTGTGTAAAATCCACCTTGACCCGTTCCTAGCTCGTTGCATCGTCGGATGATTGAGATTTGCGCTTCGGGTGTCAGGTATCCCCTTAATAAGATCATACCTGGTCGGATGACCTGACATTGTTCGTTGGTGTAGTAGTGGTTGGTGATGTCGATCTCTTCTTGATTCAGGTTTACCGGTATCGGATAACAGATACTAAAGCTTCCTAAGGTTATAAATTTTCATCTACGGTGAGTACTAGTTTCAACTACTTCATTCCATGCTCAATACATACTTCGATTCATTTACTCATGCATTCACTCATACAGTTACTCTACTACTTAGTATGCTACTTCAAGGATTAAAGGTTCGGATAATTACCTGGGCCGGATTTAGAACCGGACCCATCACGGTCAATCACATGAAGGACAGGCTGCCTCTGAGGTGCACCCCTATGTGGTCCCCCAGATCCCTGTCCCTGTGGTGCCTGCTGGGCCGGTGCATCGCCAGATGCAACCTCCTTGCCTTCCCTCTGCTTGTAGCTTTGGAAGTTCCCTTTTTGCTTAGCATTTTCTAGGCATTTATTGGCCGTATGTCCTGGTTTCTGGCAGTTGTAGCATTTGATCTCTCTCCCATAACAGTCTTTGCCGGGATGGTCCTGGTTGCACTTTCTGCACACATAGGTGCGGCCATCTGAGAAGGTTTTGGTGAAACCGGAGCCAGAACCTGAGGTTTAGAGGGTTAACACATGTGTGCATGGATATACTAGATATGGTGCTTGTGAGAATACAGTTTAGGAATAGAAGTTTACCCTTTGGTGGGTGTGATCTCAGCGGCTTGGCAGCCACCGGTGCAGATGAACCAAGCTGAAGAAGCTCAACTGGTTTGCCCTACTCAGCATGGGCACTGCTCTCACTTGGGAAGTTCTTTTGAGTTTGATGAAAGAACTTCCCTTTCTTCTTTTTCCGGTTTTTCCCTAGGTTCTGCTCCTCGACACTTGTGTTCTTACTATTAGCCTTGCGCTTCAGCGCGGTTTCTTCATCCCTTAGCTGGCAAGTGATTTCGACGCGAGAAGCCGCGTGATAACACTCCTGAAGTTTCAGGTATTAGCCGGGATTCTTATTTAAGAAAGGTTGAAGAGGAGATTCAAGGAATTCAAGGAATTTAAGGAATTGAAATGATACTAAGGGTTAATCGATATTTACCTGAAGGGAGGTAAATCGAGTGTAGCCCATTCCGTACCGAAGGCGATGGCTCAGACCGCCATAGAAGCGATCGACCAACACCTGGCCGGTGTACCCAAGGTCGGGTAGGAGACGGAGGATAGAAGTGAAAGTGCGGTAGTACTCATCCACAAACATCTTGTCTGTCATTTTCAAGGCGTCCAGCTCTAGCCTTTCCTTTGTCTTTACATGTTCCGGATAATACTTGGATCAGAGGAGAGATGCGAAAGACTCCCAGTAGAATGTGGGGTCATTCACGTGCTCGTGCTTGACTAGCTTCCACCAATCCATGGCTGCATCTTTCAGGTAGTAAGCAGCAACTCTGACTCGAACTCCAGCAGGAGCTTCGAGGGTTTCGAACGCCGTCTCCATCTCGGAGATATAGGCTTCTAGCTTAGCCGGATCATTCTCGCCCCTAAAGCAAGGAGCGCGGAGTTCCGCTACAGCTTTTACCCAGTTAGCTTCTCTGGGTGGAGGGGGAGGGATTGGTCCCGCTTGGTTCTGTTGGTTTTGCTGATTTTGTTGCATAGCTTGGATTACTTGTGGTAGCATCTGTGCTACCGTGGCAGCGACGATTTCAGCTATCGTCTGCGTGCCGGGTCCGTCATTGGCCCCTCCTCTAGGGCGACCTGGACCTCTTCCTGACATCTGAACATTTAGCAGTTACATTAGGCTCCGCAAGATATGACTCAAAGGTCTTGGAATTTAAACAAGGTATCGTTCCTAAGAACGTCAAGGGTATCCGTTGTTAACAACGGTAGTTCCTAGTTAGGTTTCTAAGTATCCGTCTTAAGACGGTTGAAATCCTAACTCGGTAATCCCCTATGCTCGGTACTATGGACATCAGAGCGTAACTACGCTCTGATACCACTTTTTGTAACACCCCTACCGTTGATCCTATGCTTACCGTCTAATCGTCCTGTTAATCCTATCAGTTCGCAGCGGAAATTCTACTATTACTACGGCGGGTGATACAACGCCGCTAACCGCCCGTACGGCTAGCTAGGCTTACCTTACCTTACAGTCACGGTCTGATGATCATAGTGTACCGAGCTACTATATTACTTACCAAAATACCGCATACCGAATACTTACATCAATGGATCACCGAGTATTTAAGTCTATTCAATTACATCCCAATTCAGACTTCCCAAAAGAATGAGTTTCTACCGGCTACTCATCTATACCAATTCATCATCCTTCCTATACCCAAAAGGGTGTACCCCATGGTACACCGGCTAATAAAAAAGCTACAGCCGTGTACTACTTAGTACACCATTCATCAATCATTGTTTACAATCCAAAAAGAAATCAAAGAACTAGCTACATCTCTTCATGGCCTTCATCCTTCTCTTGTACCTGTGTGTAGTAAAAACATCGCCCCTAGGGGCTCAGCAAAAGCTGCGCATGAACTCCGCATATACTGCGTGCTAGCTAGGGCACGTCGACTATTTGACGTCCACTAAACATGCGATTCATTAATTTCATACATACATGCTTTGCATTCAACATTCATGCATATACAATACATTATACAACTCAAGGCATCCATACAATAATGCACACAATGCTTACCTTCACGACGTTAGCCAAATTACGCATCCGGGTTAATCGGAATGCTATTTACTCTTTTACTCATTTCACTTTACTTTCTCTTACTTGAACTTACTTACTTTCATTTACTTTACTTACTCATTCTTGCTTACTTACTTATACTCAAGTTAAGTCGGTATGACCTCCGGCCCTGGGGACTACTCCGTCCCACCTCCGGGATTTACTTGACTCACCAATCCGGGATGCTACCCACTTAAGGGATTTGGGCCGCGGACCAGTTTAAGAGTCAGGAATCGGATCCAACCTCTTGTGTCTCCTCATCCTCACGCGTGGCCGAAACTATATCGGACTTCTACTCATTCCAATTTAATTACCAATTTAAGTCAGATTGGTTAGCTTGTTAGGAATAAGTTAGAAGTCCAAGCACATTCAACGATCGGTCACAGTACAGTATATCATACATACACACATTCATTATCATCCATACATTTCATGAATAATACAAACTAAGAGTTAAAGAAAATATACACAACATACAACACTACATATTCACAAGTATGCATAGTAACTCCGATTCGTGCATTTATCTTATTTGGTGATCAATTAGCACACAACACACAAATCAGAGTAACCAAGATAGCATACGGGGCATGAGGAATTCATACCGTTCCGTCGTACGTGTTTCCGAACGTCCTCCGGTGTCACAAATCAAATCCTATGATATACATACAATCGAATGATTAATCTAAGTATCATTAACCTAATTCGATTACTCTTACGGTTCATAACTCATGCTTACTAAGTCTTTACATTCCTACACTTACATTTTACTTACTTGCTTTTAATTACTTAACAATGGTTCACTTACATATATATGTACATATGTATAGGTGGGTATACATATATATATATACTAGTTATAAGCTTACAGTTTTTTTTTTTTGTAAGTTATGGGTCGTCCGACCCAGCGTTCGACCCAAGCCCTGGGTCGGGCCATTCCAGTAGATTCCCGTCCTCTGAAATTCTCCCCGTCCGACCCAGCACTATTCCGTCCGACCCATACTCCCCTGGGTCGGACCGTTCCAGAAAGTTTCGGTCCTGTGTCCAAGCTCCGTCCGACCCACTGTCCAACCCAGACTCTGGGTCGGACGAAGTCAGAAGCTTCGACCTTGAATTTTTTTTTTCCTGTCCGACCCACGGCCCTGGGTCGGACCATTCCAGAAAGGTTTACTGTCGTTTCTCAAGGCCCGTCCGACCCACGGTCCAACCCAGACTCTGGGTCGGACGGTAGCAGAAAGCTGCTACAGACCTTGTTTTTCTTTCCAAATTTCAGCCATTGTTTCCCCAATCTTCCTACATACATCCTAACATGTTTTAGTAAAATTTAAACACTCTAAATCATGCTAGTTCATTCCCTAATTCATTACACAATTCTATACTAACTTATACTCACAATTTTCCTAGTTTTACCTCAACACTTACATTGCTTTCTTCCTTAATGTATTTTGCTACAGATTTTGACACTTACACTCCCCTTCTATAACTCCCTCTTCTAATGTCATTTCCTACACTTCTAAGGTATTACAATACATTATCTACTTCTCTCAATTTACCCTCTAACCATCTCTACCAAAATCTGTTACAACTTGTACTTTTCACCTAGTTCTAATTCATTAAGTGTTCTAAACCTAGGTAAATTTTGCCATGACCTCCTCTATAATTTTATACTCTCACCACATTGTTTATACACACATCTTATTACCCAATCCACCTGTTTCAATAGCATTCATATACAAGGCTCCCATACACAATTACCAATACTAACACACTCTTAAAAATTCCTGCACCTAACATTCCAATCCCAATTTAGTTTGTGACAGTTTTTGATTGTTTTCAAAGGTTTTAAAATCTTGTTTCTTCCTACACATTACACTACTAATGCATTTACCATTTTACAATACCTATTTTCATTTCTAAACATCTGTTACATAATGCATTACTAAACTACACAAGGGAGCATCATTTTACCTTGTTCTTCTTCTAGTTGTTTTTCTCCTCTTGCTCCTTCCTTCTCTCTTTCCTTCCTCTTCCTCTTTCTCTCTCTCTACCGGTTATAGTCTCCCACAAATCTAACATTACAACTCATTCATAAATACACCATTCAATACAAAAACTAACCCTAATCTTCATTTAAGTTTTAATGCAAGTTTTAGGGTTTAGAAATTCCATTACCTTCCAAGGGTGTAAGTAGTGTTTGGAGTGGCTCAAGAACAAGTTTCCAACTCCACCAACAATGCCAAAATTGGCTAGAGTACAAGGGACAACAAGAGTTTAGTTTCCAAATTTCGTTTTGCCCACAAGGGCTAGAAAAAGATGGAGTTCCAAGAAGATTTTTACCTTAAAAGAACAAGGAGAAGAAGGTGGTTCTAGTGGTAGTCTTGAAGCTCCAAATGCTCCATACCCATGGAGATGAAAGTTCTCCTTTTCAAGGTTTGAAAAGATAGAAATGTTGCTCTTGAGGAGAGGATTCCAATGGTGTAGTTTTTATAATTTTTGGAAGAGATTTAGGGGAGTAACAAGAGGAGAGAAGATGGAGTTTGTGTGGTTTGCTTCAAATCACCATGGAAATCGCATGGGGAAGAAGAAAGAAAGAAAAGAGAGAGTGAGGGAGTGGGTTCACGTGAGAGAAGAGAGAATAGAGATAGGAGAGAGAGAGAGTGTGAGGTAATAGTTTTACTTTATTGCTTTTAGTTCTTTGTCCTTTTGTAAATGAAAAGGAAATAAAGAGAGTGTGTGGGAGGGGATAAAATCGGACACACACACATCCCCATGTGGGTTTTGGAATTTTATTTGCAATATTGGACACATAAGTTTTGGTTATTTATGTTTCTACCCCACAACTTCCTGTTTTTTACAGTTTTTACTAATTTCTCGTTTTCTTGATTTTATTGGTTCTAAAGCTCCACTAATATTTATTACTGATTATTTAGTTGACCAAAATTGTTACGAGTCTATTTGACCCGCTTAAAGACACGTTTTCCCCGGTTACCTCGAAAAACGTGCTTTAAGGTTTGGTAATGTTTTTAATCCGTTTTAAGGATCCGTTTTCTTCGGGATTTGTTCCCTTATGATTATTTACACTTAATTAAGCTTCTAAATTATTCATTAGCCTAATTAATCACTATTTTTAATTATGGGGTATTTCAAAAATATTGAAGAGAATAAGCATTCTTATATCCAACAAGGTTAAAATTACCGTGGCCATAGCATAACACATAGTTTGCTGTGCTCTAAAAGTAAATGAACTTTTGACTACTTCCAGTGTTCAGGGTCTGGATTTGTATGGAAATGACTAACAATTCCAACTACATAATAGATATCCAGCCTGGTGTACAACATAACATACATTAAGCTACCAACATCACTGAAATATGGTACATTATTCACATCGGCTACTTCTTTTGAGCTAGGTCCTTACCCGCACTAAGCATAGAATCTTTTTTGTTAGAAAAGTCATTGGGTATACAATCACTAAGATGGTATATTTTTAAAATATTATTAAGGTAAGGTAATTTTCTTGAGATAAACCCAAGATCTTTATCTTCCTATTTCTTAATATTTTGACTCCCAGTACAAAACTAGCTTGACCCTTATCCTGCATGTCAAACTTGGATGTCAAACAAGCTTTCGTAGTGGAAAGTAGATCCAAGTTATCGCTGGCTATTAGGATGTCATCTACATACAAAGTTAGAATGACAAATCCTTTTTGTGTATAACTTATATACATACAATGGTCTTCATTTATAATGGAAAACTTGTCCTTGACCATTGCCTCATGGAATCTAATATTCCATCATCTAGATGCCTGCTTAGGACCATAGATGGATCTATGAAGATGACATACCTTCTTCTCTTGACCCTTAACCTCAAACCCTTGAGGCTGGTCCATATATATCTCCTCCTCAAGATTTCCATTGAGGAAAGCAGTCTTTACATCCATCTGATGTAATTCTAAGTCCAGACGGGCAACAATAGCCAAAAATAGTCGGATGGACCCAAATCTCACTACAAGTGAGAATGTCTCATCATTCTCGACTCACTCCTTTCTAGTATAGCCTTTTACCAAATAAAAGATCACCAAGTTCAAAAGTTGGTTATTGTTCTTGGACACTAACTCTTCTTCCATTGCTTTTATCCATTTAGATCCATAAAACCTGAGACAGCGTCTCTAAAAGTCATAGGTTCATGTCAATTGCGTTTGTAATACCCCAAAGTTTTAAATTGTGATTAGGGCCTTACTTAATTGTAAACCTTAGGAAACCCTAATTTCTAAGGGTAGAGAAGGTTATAATTAGTAGGTAGTGCATGGAGAACATTAGAAACCCTAGTTTCCCGAAAATCACCCGGTAAACCTTGATTTCTCAAGATTCCTGAAATTCCTGAAAATTACTAAATTCCTCTGGAACTGAGAGTGGTTATCAACCTTAGGAAGTGTGTTAGATACTTTTGAGAGTGTTTTGAGGTAAGAAACAATCATACCTTTCTTCATTTAATATAAGACAATCCAGTTACGTTTTTCAGTATTTAGTGGTTCTGGGCAAACGAGGCCTCAGAAGAGCTCAGAAATGACTCGAGGAAATTCTTGAAACTTGATAACCCATACTAGTATTAACTTACATACATATCTAGTCTTAATAGCCATGGAAAGCTCAAGCCAAACAAGGCCTATGGTGGTGGCCGAAAATATCACTAAGGAAGGGGAAGAAAATATCTAGGTTACTATTCACACCTCCTTACTATTCCTAACCTCCTTACTATTTGCCATTGATTACAAAAGCAACTTGCTCCCTCCTTATCCTAATGAAGGCAGTTACATATCAAGGGATGGGATTAATAAATCTAGAAGTAATCATTACAAGCTTAAGGTTAAGGATGAAAACTAGTATAAATAGGGGGGGGGGCAAAATCGGCCATAGGGGAAGAGCGAAGGTGGCCATTCTTCTTCACTTATCCTGTCACTCCAAAGCTAGGAAACACCATATAAGGGTAGGCAACAACACTACTCCATTAGAAACACAAATTTAAGGTAGAAATTTAGCTAAAATCAAGGGAAAAGGCAAGTTCAAGGAGAGAAAGCCATACTCCAAGGTGGGTGACTTTGTTAGAGGAGATTTTAGGTTAAATCACCATCTAATAAAGGTAGAAGAACATCAAAATGGCTAGGGGAGGACAGGTAACATCTATGCACATCAATTCCTCCTTTAAAGCTTATTTTCTTTCATAAATATCTTTACTTGGTTACCTACGAATCCTTTCTCATCTGTAACACCCATCCAACACTTACACACTTAATAACAAACTGCAGCGGAAAACAAGCTTCATCACATTACTCAACTCGCTGGTGTTACACGCCGTTAACCACCCACGTGGCTAACAAGGCTATTACACATACATTGTATTGGTCTGATGGACTAGATTCCCGAGCGACTACACCTTACTATCCCTTTCCATTAACAACAAAAACATACACAAGGCTTCCAACTGTACCGAGTATTTACAAACTGCTGCCAATAACAATTTTGGTCTTACTACACCTACTGTACATTTATAACTTAAATAATTACCCAGGTACAAACGACTACCCTGTCCTACTCTCGAACGGCTTCCAGCTCCTTGTACCTGAAATAGGAAAAGAAAAGAAAGGGTGGCCCCCAAGGGGCTCAGCACCTTTGCTGGTATGGTAATCCCACGGCCCGCATGCTACCGGGCCACACACAACTAATTGTCGTCTTAGCATGCGGTTGATTATATTTGAATCATGCATGTAACTATAAACACACAACACATAACATTCCACCTCAATGGGCTCAACAAACAGATAACACATCCTTACTTGATAAGTCACTCATTGTGTTCATTAACCCTAGAGTGTTTCTCCTCTAATGGAGCTACTTCCTTAATAGACGACACTTACCCATTAATCAGGTTATCCTTAAACGTTTCTTATCACAAACTAGGATTCATATCCATGATCCACATACTCCACATTTTACAACATATAACATACACTACATAACAACACTTTTCACGTTTCAACGTGCACATAACAACATCGCAATGGGAATTGCAGTACAACAACAACACATAACATAACGGGAACGGTTCTCTTAGGAACCGACCCAAACATAGTTAATTCACTGGTGAGCCTAGAGCATGATGTCACCCTCATGATAAACTCGTTATACAACACTCATTACCGTCCTAATAGTCGGACGAGTAACTTAAGTTAAGATGGCTCGATTATGGTGACCCGAACACACCACATAAACACATGTTTCCCCCTAAACCGATCATAAGTCAGAATAGCTAAGCTTTGGAGTAAGCTAATGGGAGATCATTACCCGTGAGGGAAACAACCATAACAGAGAGGAGGGTAAGGCTAAAAAGGATACCCACTCCCAAACAACGCGCGACCGGCCTAACCGGATTCCTCACCCCTGTTAGTACATACTTACTTTTAGATATTTGTTAGAGCCCCACTATGGAGTCTATCACATCCACACACCATACAGTATTACAACTGGGTTAAACATACGAGGGAGGTCCTTACATACATACATAATTATCACACAATTAACACACGCATAGCCGTGGTTAGTACGTCCCATGGTTCGGGCCGTTTAATCCGAATACCGAACTCTCATGTGATCCTAGACTCAGTTAGCTAAGGTTTAACACTTTCGAGGTTAAATGGTATCGGAGTTGAACACGCCACATAAATGAATTACCATAAACTCATTACATGTTTTATCTTACAACGTGGCAAACATACAGAAAAACACATTGGCATACAAGCTGGTGTAATCCGGTAGGACACAGGTTGCAAGAAAACCACACCTGTCACCGGAGTCCACTCTATCATGTCCACTTATGTTCCTCGAGCAATTCTCAAACAACTGGTAACATTACATGTACTTTTATTAACACCGGGGTAACATGATTATTTAAAGTCTAATGCTCATAACTTATCCCCGTTAACTTAGTTAAATAACTTCACATTTTAACTCGTTTTACTTTTACATTTTAATACAACTTTTCCCCCTACTAAACTGTCATTATAACTCACCTAACATGTCCTTAACAATCTTATAACATCATTGCTTAATAATCCCCATCATCTTATAACCTTAAATAATGTTTTTGGTCCATACAGCGCCTTGTCCGAACTTGTATCCGGACTTCCCAAGTTCGGACACTGTTCGAGGCTCAAATGGGTGTAAACAAAAGACTATCCGAACATGCATCCGAGCTTCCCAAGTTCGGACGCTGTTCGAGGCCAAAACAGAATGTAGAGATAGGTGTGTCCGAACGTCCAAATTCGGATGGTAGTTCGGACACTGGCCGAGGCTTAGATAACTTACGCGCAACAGGGCATGTCCGAACGTCCACGTTCGGACGGTAGTTCGGACGTGCCAAAACCTTCATTTCCTATACCTTTAAACACTTACTCATTTCTTGCCAAAATGCCCAAAACTTAGAGTATTTCCCCCTTTAGGTTTATAGCATGTTCCCACACTATATTTAGCCCACCAAAAATACTTCATGTCCTTCCAAGAATTTTCTTCACAAGTTCAAACATCTTCCTTACCTAAACATCATTTCCTCCTTGTACATCAACATTACCTAAACCTTAACAAACTCCTCCAAGACTTTAGTACATGCCAAAACACCCATTGGATTTCTAGAACTTCCAAGATAATGCCTAAATCCTTCTTGCCTTCTAAAACACCTTAATGCACCTTTCTTTCCCTAGTAACACTTAATCATTCTCAACACTTCCAAACTCACCAAACTCATTTTAAACACTTAAAACTTCTTATACATTATCTAAATTTTGACATGGGTTCTTCTAGCACATTGCTATACCAAAGCACATAGCTTTCACCATTAGACATTCAAGAACACCTAAAATCCATCAAGAGTATTCTCACACACAAACACTTAGGTTTTCACCCTTTTACAACCAAAAACACTTAATCACTTAATACACATTCCTTACACACAAACATATTGTTTTTCCTCCTTTAACCATCCAAGACACTCATCTTCACAAGGAATGTTCTTTACACACACCTAAATCCTTAAACTACACTACATCACAATATAGTGCATAAACTTCAATTACTTGACACTTAGGTCCTTAAATAACATGGCTCATAGGCCCTTAAATGCATTAAACTTAAACACTGAATTTCCCACATATATATTGCCTTTGACCTGCAAATACACTCAACATCTCATATGCCCTTTAATAATCTTCTTACGAACAATTCACTAGCTCTTTCCCATTGGCTCCTTAGGTATTTTATTAAGCAAATCAAGCTCATTTTCCTAAGGCATGTAAACTACATTGAGATAGTTTGTTTACCTCTTTTCCTCTCAAACTTCTTTCTTGTTTCCTTGTACCGAAAATAAGCAAGGAGTTTGATCACTTGTCAACTTTCTAATCAATACACATATAAGGGTAATGAGCTTAAGAATTCACACTTAAACTCATATACAAACCCTAGTTTAACATAAGTGTTTTAATACACTAAAATGATATTTACCTTTGAGTTTGAAAGAGAACTTGAATATGTAACAAGAGAGGTCTCCTCCTTGTCCTTTGAAGATTGAAATGGAGCTATGAAAGAACAAGAGAAGACACCATCAAAGGTGATTCTCGGTTACACACAAAAACAAGAGGAAATGTTGTTTTTCTTTGGTTTTCCTTACCTTGAGACAAAGGAGAATGACAAGGCATGAAAATATAAGCTCAAGCTCCTTCAATGGTGAATCTCCATGGCACTGAAATGGATTTCTTGAAGATTTGAAAAGATAGAAGTGTAGAGCTTGGTCTAACTAAGACAAATATGGTCTTAGAATTTGATTTGGGGCATGGAGTTGGATTTGGCAAGGAAATGAAGATGGAGAAGAGAGGTTACTATAGCCCATCGTTTTTTTGAAGAAGAGAGGAGAGGATGAAGACGGTGGGAACAAGGAGAAAAGAAGAGAATGAGGTGAGAGGTCTACCTTTGAAGATATTTATGTTATAAAGTAATTTTCTTCTTTTACTTACTTTTCCTTCTTTTCTTGAATTGATTTGCAAATGGTGGTGACTCACCTTACAAAAACTGGCCCCCTTATATTACTTAGGGGTGTTTTGGTCTTTGTTGACCAATTAATTTACTTATATTGACTTATGTCATAAACTTGCATATTTTAGTTACTATTCACAAAAACAAGGCACATATTTGTGAAATTTTTATTTCCCATTGATTTAGACTTCCAAATGTGATACTAAGTAGTACACATGTTAATTAAAGAGTAATGATGGACATTTAGCCATTCAAAACTCATTTACAAGACAATTTTTCAAAAATGTGCTTTAAGACTCCTTAAAGCACATTTTGTGATTTAACTTGTTTTCAAGCTTGATTTTCTTTGGTAATTGATTTAATATGTTCATTAACATATTTATAAGGTATAGGTATGACCTTTAGGTCTTATACAAATTTATCCCAAGCTTAGAGCACATTTTTGCCCATATTGACTTTAAGGTACTTATTTGTGTTTTATTTGGTTTAATTGTCTACCAAGGTTTCCTAAGGACTTAATAGCCTTATTAAATCATAATTGACTATTATTTAGTCTTGGTAGGTTCTTTGGGTCCTAACCAAGTTCACTCCAAGCTTAGAGCATGTTTTTGCTCAAGCTGCGTCTAAGTGCTTTATTGTGTTTTACTATGGTTTAAGTTGTACACTGGTGTTTCTAAGGCACTTTTTAGCCTTTAAATATCATAGTATAGTATTTAAACAATATATCAAGGTTTGGGGTATTTCATCATCTTTTCCTAAAATTTTAAAAGTAAACTTAGGATGGAGACTTTGTGATTATCTCAGAAAATAAAGTCGAAATGAACTTTGGAAGTGGGAAAACCCTAAGGAACCTTGAAAATGAGGAAAAATGAGCTTTAAGCTTTAGCACCTTGTTAAGTAGGTTACCGATATGGTTTTGAGCTGAAATTTTGAGGGTTGTCTTGGATGGTGAACATATGGTTGTGGTCGAAAACTCAAGTCGAAAGTAGTTATTTAAGTCGGTTAGACATGGTAAGGAAGCTAGAAATGAGAAAATATGTTTTAAGCATTTTTGAATAGTTAGATGAGTTCCGGAACTGATTTTGAGCTGAATTGTTGTGGAGTTACCTGTGTCATAGAGTTTGGAACGTGGTTAAAAATTTAGGCTGAAAATCCTTTGGTAAGATACTTAAGTTGGTAAGAAGTGATTTTGGTCAAAAGTGAGTTTTTAAGCTTTCTAAGGTGGTTTCTTGGAAATTAATTGATTCTCTGATTTAGTGAAGCTTAAATGGTCTTATTATGATATTATCAAGGTGATTTAATGTAACACCCCCGATTATCCAAACAGCAGTACGAATAATACGCCAAACAAAATCACGATAAGTCTAAGCAGCGGATTCACAACACCATCCGGGTGTCACAGGCGTCAACCACCCACGTGGTCGACACAACAACACTATCAACACCAAGCTACGTTCTGAATGACTGGAATTTAAACCTTAACCAAATCCGAGTACAACACAGGAGATACAAACCGAGTACCGAGAGTCTACAACATAAGTTCTTAATTAAACAACATAAACCGAAACGTACAACTAGGGTTTAGTGTTACATAGTCACAATCTATACATTAAACACATACTACTTAAAAGTCTTGTCCCGATGGGCTACCCCTATGGTAGTCACCCTGTCTACTCTCTGCCTGCTTCCAGTTTCATACCTGTAAAAATAAAGGACTCAGCCAAACTATGCTGAGTATGAACATGTGTAGCCCGTATGTTGCCGGGCTACACGACTACTTGGTCGAATATGATTAAGTCCAATTTGCATGCTATAGTATAGCAGTACACACAACATACAACATCAACATAGCAACTCCCAACATGTTGAGCATAGAGATAACAACAAGCACCTCCAGCATGTAAAACAAGTAGAGCTTACAAGAGAATTTGAATAATGATGATCCTCACAGTGGGATCATTCAACGTTGAGTGTTTTCATTTCTTTTTCCTTTGTTTCCATCATGTGTACTTCTCTTTCTCTTTCTTGCACCAGGTCTGGGAATGTAGGTTAGTTCCCGTGACCATATAGTATAGGTGCCCATCTTTTCTTGCTTCTTTATGGATTAATTGTGAGTTCTCTTATCATCGCACGTTGGAGGACGTCTCCTCCATAGCTAGTCCCCCATTCCCGGCGTCGTGTGCCGAGAAAGCGGAGTCACCTCTAGACTCCAGGATAAGCTCCACCAATTTGTCACTCCCCCATTCCCGACACCCAGGGTTGAGAAAGTGGAGTCACCTCTAGACTCCAGGATATGCTCCGCCATAGATGGTTGAAGGATCTGATGCAGATACCAACTCCCGAGTATTCCATACCGCGCGGCCCGAGATGTTGTCTTCCCGGGTTATTCTCATGTTCCACCAGTTGAGATTCGCTCTTCATTATCATTAATGCATGGACACCATAATGGGTGTCATGGTACGTCCTCCATGGTTAGAGAGGAGTTTCCCTTTATAGAGTTTTCTTTGTTTTCATAGTTCGTTGTGTTTCATCTCAAGTTCCATAAACGAGAAGGGACTAAACTACTGTGTGCGCACAAATAATATACAACAATGATATAGCAATCATATAACACGATAAGCAAGCAATCCAATTTCATGCTTTAATCTTATGGTCATTTTCACACAAGGCACACAGCAAACAAGCCGTGTAACACGGCAACATACGAACCACACATGTCCATACCTTATTCGAGAGTACGAGTTGTCTCACACTCGGGGTTCTGGTTGGAGTTCGCTACGGCCCTAGCGTTAATTAAGAACAATGTGTCAGTTTATGATTTCATGTGATGACACATTATATCAGGTGTTATTCCCTAGGTGTGTTGTTAAGTGCTTAGTTTATATCAACCCTTAGAACTTCCCATGTATTAATTCTAGGCTTATCTTACTCCTAGGACATTTACATCTTTGTTTTACACATTAACTAAGCCCTTCTTCCCTAGCTTATGTTTTATGGCGTTTTAAGCGCTAATTATGTAACAAGTTTAAATAACATAGATATAACTTGTCTGAAGTGTATTCCTCCTTAGCTAAATAGGTGAGCAAAGTTTTAACCCTTGTATAATGATAATATAGACCATAGAAAACCCCTAAAACCCATTTATACAGAAGCCCCAGGTTTATAAAACCGCAACATAAGTTTGGTGTTTAATCTTACTTAACCTCTCCTTTAGTACATCAACACAAGTTTATTTTGCCCAAAACGTTTCTTCACACACGATCAGGTGGGTTAGGTCTGTTTTGGGTTCATTGATAAATTAACATCTCACTCATAATGTTTCTGTAACCTAGCTACACAGAACAACAATATTATTGGAAACCGAGACAACAAACTCCATGTGTCGTTGTGTTTCTTGTTTCTAGTTAACTCAGCTGGGGTTTAACCTTTCCGACAGTATTTACCTCACTGAATATGGGTGTTAATAATGTCTTAAACTAAGATTAAACCACTAAGACCCTCACTAACTTTTGTACTGAGTTACACAAAACAAAAGCTACTGAAAATCTGAACCCAAAATCAGTGCAGTACACCTCTATTCCTTTCCTTGTAGTTTGATCAACTGTTTCTAATCCACCCACTTTCCTTGTACAGATTTACCTAGGTTGGTTAGTTAGAGTTTGGTTCCATTATCGGGCTAATACAACACCCACACCCTACAGGCACATCAGTTATACAGAGACTACGTTACAGAAACCGAAATACTAAGTCTATTTCATTTAACTCCATTGTCTAAGTCTCCTAAACTGGTTTTTAGTTTCCCCAACTTATAAACACTTAGGCTTATGCATTAACAAAGTCTTAAACTCAAGACTAACCCAAAACCCCATGGCAATTCCTCTGAAACACCGTTGTACAGAACATAACAAAACTGAAAATATAAAACTGATAACTTCTCTTCTATTGTCTGTTTGTTCTTGTATTGAGTTTCAACTTCCTCTCATTACCAACTCGAGTTGTTTAGTGTGTATGATGGTCTTTAAATTCCAATAGACCCCAACAACATTATTGAAGCTACAGAAACAACCCAGCATTAATTACAACTGAAACAGAAATTTGTGTACTTGAAACCATGGAACTGGTATATATATATAGATATATTTTTCTTTTCCCTTCTGTCTTAGTGTGTCAACCGACTTCCCCAACTGGTTTAGCCGTTTAGTTAGAACCTCACTGCAGCTTAACTCTCAAAAAAGACCTTAAGGTGGCATGGACACCTACCAGACAGAAACCTAAAAACTGAAATATAACACTGAAGCTGAATGGAATGGAACAGAACCCATGGACTGTTGCATTTCTTTTATGTTACTTAAGTGCATTAGAATGCTTTAGGCTCATTAACTACTCAATACAACCTTCTATAGTTCTTTGTAACAGAATCATACAGAACTTAAGTTCTCAGTAGAAACTGTAAACTGAAAATGTAGAACTGATATCTTCTTCTTCAGTTATTTTGCTTCGGTTATCTAATCTGTTTCTTGGTTTCCCTCAACTGCTTTAGTGACTTAATTAGGTATTTTATTACAGTTATAGCTATATTTTAAACTTAGTAGCAACCCAATAAACACCCATGTAGCTCCTGTACTAATTACACAGAGACACCTACAATGAAACCTAAAGGAAAACTGAAACTGATAACTCTCTCTTTGTTTCTCTTTTCGGTGCTCTATTTCCTGTTTCCTTCTAAGCCTTTGTACTAAGTTAAGTGTGTTAATCAGCTTTTAACTTCAAGAACAGACCAAAACTAACCTAGACAATGTCCCCGAAGTTCCTCTGCACAAAAACCAGAAAACCTGAGAACCTGAAATCACAAGACTGACCGGTTCTTGTCTGTCACTTATAACTCTGGTACTTCAGTTTTCTTTTCTTTTGTTTCCAAGTTCTTTAGTTGCTAGCCTAGTTGTCTCAATGGGTTCTATTCTCAACAGAACTCACAACAATGTTGGCTATACTCCTGAGAAGTAGTTATACAGAAACATCAAATTGCAGAAACTGAAATTGGTGTTGTTTTCTTCTGTTTCGTTTCTATTTTGCTCACAAGCTTGATTTTCAGTTTTCTTCCCAAACTGTCTACCTACTTAGCTATATGTTTTAACACAATGTTAGTTTTAGGACAACCCAAAGCAATGCTGTTGTACCCACTGAAACACACTTATATAGGACCTCAAGAAATCTCAGAAACTGAAACACTGAACTAATATCCCTCTCCTCTTCTGTTCATTTTCTGTTTTGCTCTTGAAACTGGTTTCCCAACTTCCCCTCATAAGGCCTAGTTTCCTAGTACACATTGTGATATATTCTCACCCTCAAGCAATGCTGATACTACTACTCAGAATGTTTATACAGAAACCAAGGAATTCAGAAATTGAAAAAAAGAAGAAAAATGGAAACCAAACTGCTATATCTTCTTCTGTTTTTCTTTCATTTAGATCGGTCTTTCCATTTTCTTTGTTTCAACCTGGTTTAATTACTGATTAAGTAAGTGTGTTGGCTACTAGGCAAGTACCACTCTTACCCTCCCTCTATAAGCTAATGCACAGGTAGTTACAGAAATCAAAATACTAAGCTCTGAACTTGATAGTCTGATGTCAACATTTTTTTTATCATAGGATCAGTTTAGTATAGCTTACCAGTGATAGCCTAGTTGTTTTTCCCTTGTTGGTCTAGGCACGCTACCAGGCTTCTTGCACATTGGTTACTTAACAGAGCTGAGGAAAGATCTCCTAGATGTTAGGCTTGATTAATCAGAGAAAGCCATGATAGAAGCAAGAGGAGAATTTGTCTCAGAACTTCACCTTCTAGTTGAGTTTCAGGAAGAGTTTTTTGTAGCTCTACTCAGGGATCTTTTTGAATAAAGCCTGTAGGGACTGCATGGGGGAGTCGAACATGAAAAAGAACAAGAGTGTTATCTCTAAATCTTCCAGACAGCATCAACACTACAGAAGCAATGGACTACATTAGTTGCTTGTTTTTGGTCTTGCTCTCTGGTTACTCCTCTAACCTCGCATGAACCATCGGGAAAGAAGGAGTTAGACAGCAGTGGGTTCTTGGACAAGGGAAACAGAAGAGGAACTGAAATCCAGTAGCACTAACCTTGTGCATCAGGTATCAGAGGGAGTGAGGGTAGTTCCTGCCCATGCAGAAACAATGAACACCTGAAGAGTGAAGGAGGTGGTCTATGGGTTTATGAATTCAGATGGCACAAAACACGGTAGGTTAGTGCAGAAGCTAGATCAGCCTTTAGTGATGGCAAGTTCCAAGGGAATTTTTTTGTGAGAGTTTGAATCAGAATGGGTTTGATGCGTGAGAGTTTTAAAAATGCAGCCCTGGTGCATAGGACTTTGAAAACAGAAATAGACCTTGTTTGTCGACTGAAACCAAGATGCTACTGAGAGTAGGAGTAGAGAGTGGGAATAAATACTAGATAATGAGATGTTAGCTTCAGGTTGCAAGGGCTAGCGTGAGAGATAATCTCTGTAGAGCAGATGTTGTCGTCCTCATCATTTTTTTTATTCAGGTGTACTACAGGGGAACTGAGAAGCGCGAGGTTCAGGAGGGAAATAAGGTTGAGTGATCACAAGTTACAAGGAAATCATGGGCATTTGAATAAAAACACAATTCTTTCTCTTGGGAGCTTGGAGTAGGGAGGTGAGTGGATCCTCTGGTCTCGTTTTTTTTTCTGTTGTTCAATCTGATTCATCATCAAGGAGGGAGTCGATGCTACAGGGTGTGTTTGGTTCTCTCTTTCTTTTTCCTTGTAGTTACCTTAATTGACAGAATACTAGTTTTAATTCGTTGGCATAAGTTACTGAATTCGAGCATAGCTCAACCAGTTAAGACGTTCAGGGGGTATGCGAGAGGTACGGGGTTTGAACCTTAGCGGGAGCGCCTTGCTCTCTTTTTTTTTGTATGAGCTATACACATGTTATTATTTATATATATGTAAGACAATATATTATATCGTGTTATTTTTTTTCTTACGAAGTTATGCGACGTTATTATTACTTATTACAACGTTACAATATCGTAACGTTACGTACATGTAGTTTTTGTATTCGTACATATATAAGTACGTGACTATATTAATATGTAACGTCGTCATGCTTTCGGACACGTATATACTAAATTTTATTGTTCATACATTGTTTTATGTCCGACTTATATAACGCGTTATTTTCGGATAATCTCCTCGCGTTTATGATTTTATGTGATTAAATGTTCAGGGGTGTTTCAACTTACCCCCTTAAAAGAGACTTCGTCCCGAAGTCTTACTTCCGTAAATTATATTTTCCACTCCTGGTAATCTTAGGGATCAAGTCCCACATTCATTCACGATAACCAAGGGATTAAGTCCCATAATTATAATTCTTCAGTGCTTCTAAGCACTATGCCACATTAGTGGCTTCACACAAGTTCTCATAGTAGACCAAAATGCTAGCAATGTATATAACATGCTAAAGTGCAAACCAAGGCACACAACATTCATTCATACAGAGCATATAACATGCCAAAGTGCAAACCACAGCACACAACATTCATTGATACAGAGCGTACATATACGTACATAACATTCTCACACACAAGTCTACAAACCATCAACGTGTGGTTGTAGGGTTACAACACAGTGACACACCAAAACATCCAAAACGAAACGCGCTTACCCCCCTTAAAAGAGGGGTACGCCCTCGTACCCTACACTAAACCGAAGTATCGGTGAAAAGATGGGGGTACATATCTCTCATCTTATCTTCCAGCTCCCATGTGGCTTCCTCTATATCTTGGTTTGACCATAACACCTTCACTAGTCTAATTGACTTGTTCCGGGTCTCCCGGGTCTTAGTGTCTTGAATTCTTTGAGGGGTCTCCACTGTTCTCAATGTGGGCTCTAGGACTAACCTCTTAGGCTGTAGTACATGTGAGGGATCAGGCATGTATTTCTTTAGCTGAGAGACGTGGAAAATATCATGAACTCTTCCCAACTCTAAGGGTAAATCAAGTCGATAAGCAACTGGGCCCACACGCTCCCTAATACTGTAGGGGCCTACGAATTTCGGGCTCAGCTTTCCCTTTTGCCCAAATCTGAAAATTCCTTTCATCGGCGACACTCTCAAGAACACCTGGTCGCCAACGGCGAACTCCAGGTCTCGACGTCTGTTATCCGCGTATGCTTTCTGTCTATCCTGTGCGGCCTTTATGTTCTTTCTGATCTGCTGAACCTCAGCCTGAACCTGCTGCAAATAGTCTGGGCCTATGATGAAAGCTTCACTGGAATTGTCCCAGCACAACGGTGTACGGCAAGGTCTACCATATAATGCCTGAAAGGGTGGCATCTTGATTGAGGCGTGATAACTGTTATTATATGCAAACTCGATAAGGTGCAACTTATCCAACCAACTGCCCTGGAAATCTAAGGCACATGCTCTAAGCATGTCCTCTAGGGTTTGAATTGTTCTCTCCGTCTGACCATCGGTCTACGGGTGAAAAGCAGTGCTGAGCTTCAGCTCGGTGCCTAACGCTTCTCGTGAAGCTCTCCAGTATCTCGAAAGAAATCTCGTGTCCCTATCTGACACTATGGTCTTTGGCACTCCATGGTGTCTTAAAATCTCTTTATCAAAAAGCTTGGCTAGTTTCGACACCTTCCATGTGTCCTTCATTGGGATGAATCGTGCTTCCTTAGTAAGGCGATCAACAATTACCCATATCATATATAGTCCTCCTCGGGTCGGTGGTAGTCCAACTACAAAATCCATCGATAGATCATAGAATTTCCACTCTAGGATAGGCATTGGCTGAACTGTGCCTCCAGGTTTTCGGTGTTCGAATTTTATTTTCTGACAGGTGAGGCATCTGATAACAAAGTTCAAGACGTCGTTCTTCATGCCAACCTACCAAAAATATCGCTTCATGTCTTTGTACATTTTTGAAGCTCCAGGGTGAATAGATGTAGTAGAAGAATGAGACTCTCTCATGATGCGCTCCTTGAGCTCTACGCTCTCGTGGGGAATACATAATCTGCCATTCACACGAATCAGACCATCCTCATGAAGCTGGTAGTTGTATTTCTTCTTATCTAATGTGCCATCGACTAACTTCCGTCTAATATCAGCCATTACTCTGTCGTTCTGCTGAGCATTACGTACTTCTTCAACTAGGCTGGTGCCTGCTATGAGGGTATGTAGTGTGTGAGCTCGGCGGCTAAGTGCATCGGCAACTACATTGGCTTTGCCTTCCTTATATGAAAGGTTAATATCATAGTCTTTGAGGAACTCCATCCATCTGCGCTGTCTCATATTCAGTTCTTTTTGGGTGAACACATACTTTAAGCTTTTGTGGTCGGAGTAGATGGTGATCTTAGAACCATAGAGATAATGGCGCCAAATTTTGAGTGCAAACATGACTGCTCCTAGCTCAAGGTCATGTGTGGGGTAGTGCTTCTCGTGCTTCTTCAGCTGATGGGAGGCATAGGCGACAACCTTCCCGTGCTGCATGAGGACACATCCCATACCCATACCGGATGCATCACAGTAGACTTCATATCCATCAGTACCTTCGGGAATCGTGAGGATGGGGGCTGAGGTCAATGCGTCTTTCAACTTCTGAAATGCTGCCTCATAGTCTCCTGTCCACGTGAAAGGGGTATCCTTCTTGATGAGGTTTGTCATTGGTTTTGCGATGCCGGAGAAGTCCTTAACAAACCGTCTGTAGTAGCCTGCTAGACAAAGGAAACTTCGTATATCTGTCACGGACTTCGGTCTCGGCCATGTACGTATGAAATACCCATAAATTAATTTAAATTAATTTAGGGGATTTCTTATATTAAACCTTTAATAATACTATTAAGTATGAAATTATTATAGGGAATTATGAATATTAAATTAGTATAAGGAATTATGAATATTAAAGTATTGTATGGAATTATGAATATTAATATTATGTGGAATTATGGAAATTAATTTAGGGGATTTCTTCTATTTAACCCTAAAGAATACTATTAAGTATTAAAATATATATTATTATATATTATGAATTTAACAATAAGATTTATAAGTCAATAAATCTTGGGAAAATTTCTAAACACTCCAAGAATATTATAAAGATTTTAGAAAGAGTTGGAACATCGTTTTGAAACATAAAAGTCAAAATAAAATTATAGAAATCTTAAAGCTTATTAAGCCTTGCTAGGGTTGACTTTTTAGAATGGTCAAACCAGCCCATGAAACCTATACCAATAAGTAGGTTATGGAAAACCATGAAGATCGATAAAAAGAACGTCAAAAACCGATCATCCTAGCCAAAGTTATGATAGATTGAAGTTTAGAGCCAAAAATTTGAAATATGCCACGTGTCACACTGTCACGGGTCGCCCAACACTTAGCCGATTTTATCCCTTGTTTTCCGGTAACCGATACCAGATTTTGCCCTAACTTTAGACAGCTATATCTCACTCATCTCTCAATATTTTTCAATGTCGTCTTTTTCATTCTCTTCTCCTTTGAATCCTCTTTCCAACCATTACTCACACATACCCTAATTCATTATACATCAGCCGCAAATTCGATCTAAAGTTGACCACTTGCGAAACTCATACCCAGAATTCCAGCTTTTCACCGAATTCAGGTAAACTTCGTCTTGCCATAACTCCTTCGTTCTCAGCCAAATTTCATGTTCTTTAGCTCATTTTGAAGAGCTCTAATCCCTTTACAATTTTCATGTTTATGCCCAAGTCTGATTCGTAACTGTTTGGAGGATATAGTTGCCTAAAGTTTCTGGTTCTGCGCGCAGCACATAAAATCATACAGAAACCGCAGGTATTAAATCGTAACTTGCGACTTTAATTTCTTTCTGGTGTGTTGCAAGTTAGGACGAGTTCTTATTATCAATATGTAGAGCTAAGTTTATTCTTTCGATTAAGCCCACACACATAGCCTAACTCGATCTGTACTGTAAGTTATAGATCCTCAAAGTCGGCCTCGTGAACTGCTCGAAAGTTCGAACCTTTCCAGAATTTCGAATTCGAATTCCTCCGTTATTGCAACTCCGGTGAGTTTCCGATCAAATTACTCCGTTATTGTCATTCGTAATCACATTACTGGTCAACCCATGTCTCAATTTCATCAATTACGTGTTAGATTAGGAGAATTTGTCAAATTAAGTTTGAATCGAACTAAAAACCCTAACTTCGAACCCAGATTCGATTTTGCAGAATACCGCATCATAAGTGGTGAAATCGGTGTCATTAGAACCGGAATTTAATTTCGAAACGAATGGAGGAAGAATCACTCGATTTCGTTCTATAGATTGAGAGAAAACTCGGATTTAGTACACGGGTGTCGGGTTTAGGTTGCTGATGAACTCGGCGATTTTCGGCCGTCCGATCATAGTTAAAAGAAACGGACGGCCGAGATTAAAACGTTTAAGTTTAAGTGTTTTAAGTTTTTATATTAATTTCAGAAAAAACCCTAACTTGTTGAATTTATTTAAATGCCTTCCCGAATGTATTTTGGCACGGAATTTTAACCATAGATTCCTTATAAAATCTAGTTTATTTTGATATAAATTAATATGGGTTTTGAGTTTTTAAACGTAAGTTATAATTTTTGCAAGTTTTAAGTATTATGGAATTATCTGGAAATTGAAAAGATATTTTTATGAAATAAAAATTTTATAATATGTCTAAAAGGTTAGTTATTTATATTGAATTTGGGAATTTTTGGACAAGGGTAAATGGGTTTAAAAATTATGTTTATGAAATTTTCATAAGAATAACTTATAATATATGGTTTTTAATGTAACAAAAATTAAGATATAGTTTGTTAATAAACTTTTTAGGTTGGGAAAATATGAAAAGACTAAATTAACATTTAGTAACAGTATGTTTATAAATATTTTTAGGTATAAACTTTTAAGTGAGGTAAATATATATATATATATATACAATATAAAAGAAATAATAGTAACTTAGGTTAAATCAAGGAACTAAATTAATCTACATTTATATTAATTATATAATATGGTAGTTAATATACTTAATTGAAACTAAGGAAAATACTTATTTTATAAACCATATTTTGGATGTAGATATGTGTAAAATTTAATATAAATAATTAAATGCAATAAAACTACATAAATAATGTCTTGAATAAATCCTACTATACATATACGATAAATAAATAAATAAAAGACATAAAATACCTTATAGCAAATAGAATATGAAGGAATTAATAAGTTAAACTAAACTATACATAATACTATTAAAAGAATATTATATGAGGTAGTATTGAATTGTGGTTATGAAATTAAGCTTAAAGAGTTATCTTGGATTTCTAAGATTTATATAAACCATATTAACATACATGTGTAATATTATTTGTCAAAGACCAGAATGTAAATCTATAATTTGGTTAGGTAATTAATAAGTTGGGACTTAGGAATATTTGTAATTATTTTTACACAAATAGAACTTACTATATAATTAATAAATAAATGTAATACTTTTACATCTAAATGTTCTTATATATAAATAATAATAAGATAAATAAAATACTTTTACATCTAAATGTGAGGTGGATTAGTAAGTCTAGATTTAATCATTTCTTAACATTTATGGTATTGAAATATAACTTAATATTTTAAGATAAAATCATTAAAAGGATTATGATATCTATATTAAGCTATGATTTGGAAATTTATCTAAATAATATCCTTAAGTTTCTTAGAATTAGATAAGCCATATAAAATACATTTATTACAATACTCAGGATGTGAGTTTATAATTAAGTGATGTATTCATAGTTAGAACTTATGAAAGGTTTGTAAATAGGATTAGATACTTAAAACCTTAAACCTTAGTTAGATGAAACTTTATATAAGGGATCATATTGAACTACTTTACAACTTGAAAATATTAATATATCGTTTGAATATAAGGTATGGGGATTTTCATAATTATTATCTTATACATATTAACAATTTCACTTAAGAATCAAGTTAACTTAGATAAATTTCTATGTTATGTAATGTTATTAAACATATAAGGAAGAATTTATTAAGTTATCCTTTAAACCTATATAAAAAGTTAAATAATTATATATTATATATATATTTCACTATATTATAATATAAATAATTAAAATATACTTAATAATAATAATATAATTATATTATCTAAAACTTATAATTTTATAATATCTATGTATAATTATCTTAATAATTAATTAACACTTATAATTATAATTAATAATTAATTATATATTAAATTAAATTCTATATATAACCTTAAACTTATATTAATATTAATAAACAATTTAAAACGTATTTAAGACTTAAGTTATTGAAGTTTAGTATAACGGGATTGTACATAGACTATGGGGGGAATGTGTGTAAAATAAAACATTTAGAAATTAAATGTGAGTAAGGATACATAAAAGGTTATACTAAACACCTTATTGTATAGGTAATAATAAAACATATAATATACCTTGTGAATACTAAATGTAGATTAATTCGTTAAATCTAAGTTACCATAGTATAGTTATTCAGGATGAGAAGCAATTTAACATCTTATGGCAAGTTTATTAGATGGTTGTAATTAAAAGTCATTCTGAACTAGAGATGAGATAATTGAGTTTAGCAGTTCAATTAAGTTATAATAAAACGCGTCTACAACACTACAATTCCAATATTCAAGATGTAGATCTTAGTTAAGTTAAAGGGAAGACTTAATCACAATGGATTATCTAGTAGATATTGATGAAATACATAATCATTACATTGAAATAATAGTATGGTATTATGGGATGAATCCATCATAGGACATAATACCATGTTTTTTCTTAATTAGAATAAAAGTATTGAGCTTAAGCTTATCATTGGAATTCTGAGATTGATTATATAATATAAAACACATTTATGATATAAAGGTCTCAAAAGTCTTGAATGTGAGGATTGTGGTTAAGTATGAATAAAGTGGATAGGAGTGGACAATTAGCAAATGTTAATAGAATACATTCCTTGATCTTACCACCTTGGGCTATACAACGTTCTCAGATAACTCAAAGATTATACATAACATTTTAGTGAGGGCTTAAAAGACAATTGAGACTTAGGAATAAGAGTAAGGAGTTTATTTAACTTAACATAGGCTACAAGTGATTGATGATAGACTACCTTTAATATTCTTCAGAGTACTGTTGATTGTTTGCGCAAGTTGACTAGAACTGCTACAGCGTTACCCAGGTACGATTTCTCGTACTCAGATACTTTTGCTAATAGGCTTTGTGGAATGCTTTGGAAAACGCCATCTGTTCTTTAATTGATTTCTAAGGAAAACTGTTTGGGTGACTAACTCAGCTTGATGTGCTACTGAGCCTAAATGGTTTTATTAAGGAAAAATGGTTTGTGTGACTAACTCAGCCTGTATGACTAACTGAGCCTTGGACGAACAACATACATGGTTATTGGTTCCTTCTATCTGGTTGTTTCATTAGATATTATCTGCCCGGGGTTTACGCCTCTGCACTCTGTAGGACTGAGTGTTTTGGTATCGCTCTGGTGTAGTTAATGATCTGGTGGGAATTTGGAAATGTCAATCTTTGTAATTCTTCTTTGACTCTGGATATCGTTTCATCCATGAGATGGGGCTTGTTTGGGTGACGTGCGCGCGTCTTCATCGGTAACAGAGAGGGGCTGTATATCCCCTGTCCTTAGTGGACATAGTTAACAGAGAGGGGTTGTATATCCCCTGTCCTTAGTGGACGTAGTTGACAGAGAGGGGCTGTATATCCCCTGTCCTTAGTGGACGTAGTAAACAGTGAGGGGTTGTATATCCCCTGTATTAAAAGGACGTACTTGGCGGTGGGGGCCATCTCTCCCAGTTGAATTTATTCCACTCTTGAGTATATTTTGTCTATGGGATTCAGCTTTCTGAAATGGTGGGGACATAAACTTTCTACCACGGGTTATGGGTATTCATATCATTCCTAGTCCTTTGTGACTACCTGAGTCTTTCTATTCTTAACCAGAATTGATTCTAACATCAATAATGGATGCTTACTAACTATATGGTATGATTTCTTAAGTGGTTGACTTGGTTCTTTGTCTCTATCCTTATCTTGTTCTCTCTTCTCTATGATTGATTGTTTTGAAGTGCCTCATTTCCCTGTTTTACTTTCAAGAGTTTGATTTGAAGTTACTGTTTATTTTGAAGAGTTATGTTTTATACTTTTGCTTTGGAGAATTGTACCAGTTCCATTCCAGGGAACTGACTCACCCCTCTCGGGGTGGGCTGCTTGGTTTCATCTTGCAGGTACAAATTGATTTACAGGTGGCCACGAAGAGCATGAGTGATTGGGATGAGATTAGGTTTATGGAGAGTGAATGTATTTTATTATTGTTATGTTTATGTTAAGTTTTCTCGAAGTTCAGACCGTAACTAAGTTAATTGTAGTGGTTGTAATTGGTGAGGTTGGTACCGGGTGTTTTGGAGCCCGATGGTCTGTAGCACCTTTAGTTTATTTTCCGCTGTTGTTTTATTATTATTATAGGGGTGTTACAACGTACTGCCTCCACTTTGGCCGGATCAACTACTATCCCGGCAACATAAATGATATGTCCGAGAAATGCTACCTGATTTTACCAGAATTCGCACTTAGAAAATTTGGCGTACAATTGGTTGGCTCTAAGAATCTCGAGTACCTGTCTGAGATGGTGGTGATGCTCTTCCTTGGTTCTCGAATAAACTAGTATATCATTAATAAATACCACAACTGTCTTGTCCAACTGGTCTCTGAAAACTCGGTGCATCAAGTCCATAAACTTTGCTGGAGCATTAGTCATTCCAAACGGCATAACTGTGAATTCATAGTGGCCGTATCGGGTCCTAAATGCGGTCTTTTCGATGTCGCTCTCCTTCACTGGGATCTGATGGTATCCTGTTCTGAGGTCGATCTTCGAAAATACTGTCGCTCCTCTGAGCTGGTCGAACAGATCATCTATGCGTGGTAAAGGGTAGCGGTTCTTCACTGTCACTGCATTTAGCTCTCGATAATCAATGCATAATCGGAGACTGTCGTCTTTCTTCTTGACAAACAGTACGGGTGCACCCCAAGGGGATACGCTCGGGCGTATGAATCCCTTATCTAACAATTCCTTTAATTGCTCCTTTAACTCAATCATCTCTGTCGGGGCCATTCTGTAAGGGGCTTTGGCAATAGGTCCTATCCCGGGTACTAAGTCAATAGTGAACTCGACTTCTCGGGGTGGTGGCATACCGGGAAGCTCCTTAGGGAAGAGGTCTGGAAACTCCCCAACCACGGGTTCATCTGTATTAAACTCTGGGTCTAGCTGAGTGTCTTGTACATAACAGAGTTACACTTCCTGTTGCTTCTGAATCTCTTTGGCCATGGTCATGGCTGAAATGACTTTCACAGATGGCTGTCGGGGGTTCTGGCGGTAAGATACAATAACGCCGGATGGGCTCTTTAGCAGTAGTCTATGCTCGGCACACAAGATACGACTCTCGGTGTTTCTCTAGCCAATTCATGCCCACAATGACGTCAAAACCTAGGCCTCTGAACTCTATCAGGTCCAACGGAAAATCTTCCTCTCGGATTCTGATGGTGGCTCCTCCGAAATACCGGGTACAACGAACTCTTTCTTTTGAAGGTAGTGTCACGCTGAAGTCTTCTAACTCTACGGGCTCGAGGTGCAACTGCTCGGCTAACGTCGGGGACAAATGAGTGTGAGGCTCCAGAGTCAAATAATACTGAGCTGGGACTCCTCCATTCATCGGGAAGGTACCAATGATAATATGGCTGCTGTCACCGGCCTGAGCCTGTGTGAGAATGCTCAGGGTAAAACCCTCTCTCCAGGGTTCAACACCTATTCCAAAAATAACGTTTATAAGTATAATTAGTGATGTACGAGAGGAGTCGTAGATAATAAGCCTTTCTTCATTCATCATCCCAACATTACATGTTCATTTCCATTACACAACTTAATACAAACGGTACATGGCTTAGTATTTCCTAAAGGTTAGGTTTAGTCGTCCAGGCTTCATATGGGTAGCGTTTATCACTGTTGAGGGTGCTATGTTCGGCTTGATTCTCTTAATCCCGTGGTATAGCATTCACGATGGTCCGCCCATGATCAACACGTCACGGATTTTAGCCAGATCTTAATAGCTCGGTCAATCCTCTTTTCTTCACCATAGAGGAACTCAGCATCATCTCTGATGGACACAGACACTATGGGTATCCCTTGGTCCTAGGGACTCCTGCGTCTCATCCTTGTCTTGGTGTAATCCAAGTCGGCCTTCCCTCTCGTAGAAGTTGATGATGTAGATGTCGGCTTGTAAGTTGGGCACTGGTGTGGTACTTCGCATTGCTGTGCAACGCGTAGGGTTGCCGTAATTAGGGATAGAAAGTCGTCAGGGATTGGTGGTGCATGTACTCCGTCGGTGAGATAGCTCTTCGTATATGGGTTCCAAATCTTACCGAGGCACATCATTCTTAGGTCAATCATCTTCCTCCGGGGTATGTCGGTGTGTAGAACCCTCCTGGTCCCACTCCAAACTTACGACATCTTCGAATAATGGCTACTTGAGCTTCAGGTGTTAGGTACCCTGGTAGTAGAATAATCCGGGTGGATAACTTGGCACTTTTCGCTTGGGTAGTGGGGATTCTCAAGGCTGTACTCATCGGGTTCGAGGTTTGGATTTATTGGGAAGCATATATCAAAGGTTCCTACTGCATTTACAGGTAATCTAGTTCTTTAGTGGTACTAGTAATCTAGCAAATTTCATGCATAGTCATACAGCTGGCATACAAGGATTTAGGCATGCTTGTCAAACATTTAGGGTTTCAAGGTTACCTGCAGCTGTAGGTGTGTCCGGTCCCTCAGTGCGGTCCATAATGTGCAAGGCCGCCTTCCCTGGCCTCGAGGTAGATGCCTTCTGGGAGTCTCGGGATCCCGCTCCGTCTGTAGGCGGGTGTGCTGGGCTCCACGCTGGCCTCCGGGTCCCGATCTCTGGTCACCTCTCTCACTATAGTCGGGCTTGTAATTCTTGCACTCGGGATTCGAGAAGCACTCAAAGGCCCTGTGCCCGCTCTCTTGCAGTAAAAACACTCTATCGGTTTGCCCTGACAGTCAACTCCGGGGTGGTTCTTCGAGCATCGTCTACAGATAAATCGGCGCTCGGTCCATTTGCTCGGACCGGCTCCAGTCCCTATACAGGTTACTTGGTTAGTCAACAACAAGTCATGATAACTGTAAGATATTAAGTGCTAGAGTTTGTTTCGTTTTACCCTTGGGTGGGTAGGAGCAGAACGGCTTAGTCGCAGTAGCCGGGTGGCTCAGTGAAGTCTCTCTGTAGGCTTGTTCCCATAGTATCTCGCCCGCTTCCTGTTCGGGTAGCGCTTACTTCTGTCAGCACCCTTCTGTTTACGGTCCTCTTAGTCACCGTCTTTTGCCTTCCTTTTCTTCGCGAACTCCTCATCCCGCATCTGGACGGTGATCTCGACCTGGGACGCTGCATGGTACCAGTCCTGTACAAAATATGGTTTAGTAAGCTCTTCACAATATAATACTCAGTTCAAATTTATAGTTCAAGTGCAACCTGGATCTTGGCATAACGGCTGGGTCCCATGCCGTATCTGATGCGGTAGTTCAGCCCACCATAGAAATGCTCCACTAAGATTTCGTCTGAATATCCCAAGCCTGGAAGTACACGGAGTAGAGCAGTGAATGCGAGTAGTACTCATCAACAGTCATCCGCTCGGTCTGCCTCAGGGTGTCTAGCTCAACCCGCTTCTATGTCTGGAGGTGGGCGGGGTAATATTTAGCCCTCAGCAACGCAGTGTAAGTATCCCATCTAAACGTGGGGTCGGCTAGGTGTGCATCCTTCACAAGCTTCCACCAATCGCTCGCTGACTCTCATAGGTAATAGGTTACGAGTCTGACCTTAGCCTCTGCTGGAGCGTTCAAAGTCTCGAAGGCAATCTCTAGGAGGCTGATGTAGTTCTCTAGGTAGGTGGAGTCCGTCTCTCCTCGGAACTCAGCTGGTCGAAGGTCTGCTAAGCTCTTCACCCAGTTTGTCTCCCTGGGTGGGTGAGGTTGTGGTGCCGGTGGTGTCTGCTGGGCTCCTGGCTTGAAAAACCCATGTGACCAAGGGCTGTTGCTACTATCTCAGCTATGGTCTGCCCTGCAGCTATGCTATCTTGCTCATGTGGCCACGGCCTCATCCTCGACCTCGTCATCCAGACATCTAAAAATTTCATTGTTAGTTTAGAACATTCACCTGAACTTACTGCAAGTTATTATCGCCCTTGCTGGCAGTTTAGATTGGTAAGTCGTGCCTCACATTACTCCCTTAACCCCGTTTCCCAAATTTCGGTTTTCCTATTCTCAGTACTTCTTGTTCAAGTCATCAGAGCGCAACTACGCTCTGATACCACTTTCTGTAACACCCCCGATTATCCAAACAGCAGTACGAATAATACGCCAAACGAAATCACGATAAGTCTAAGCAGCGGATTCACAACTCCATCCGGGTGTCACAGACGTCAACCACCCAGGTGGTCGACACAACAACAGTATCAACACCAAGCTACGGTCTGAATGATTGGAATTTAAACCTTAACCAAATCCGAGTACAACACAGGAGATACAAACCGAGTACCGAGAGTCTACAACATAAGTTCTTAATAAACAACATAAACCGAAACGTACAACTAGGGTTTAGTGTTACATAGTCACAACCCATACATTAAACACATACTACTTAAAAGTCTTGTCCCGATGGGCTACCCCTATGGTAGTCACCCTGCCTACTCTCCGCCTGCTTCCAGTTTCATACCTGTAAAAATAAAGGACTCAGCCAATCTATGCTGAGTATGAACATGTGTAGCCCGTATGTTGCCGAGCCACACGACTACTTGGTCGAATATGATTAAGTCCAATTTGCATGCTATAGTAAAGCAGTACACACAACATACAACATCAACATAGCAACTCCCAACATGTTGAGCATAGAGATAACAACAAGCACATCCAGCATGTAAAACAAGTAGAGCTTACAAGAGAATTTGAATAATGATAATCCTCACAGTGGGATCATTCAACGTTGAGTGTTTTCATTTCTTTTTCCTTTGTTTCCATCATGTGTACTTCTCTTTCTCTTTCTTGCACCAGGTCTGGGAATGTAGGTTAGTTCCCGTGACCATATAGTATAGGTGCCCATTTTTCTTGCTTCTTTATGGATTAATTGTGAGTTCTCTTATCACTGCACGTTGGAGGACGTCTCCTCCATAGCTAGTCCCCCATTCCCGACGTCGTGTGCCGAGAAAGCGGAGTCGCCTCTAGACTCCAGGATAAGCTCCACCAATTTGTCATTCCCCCATTCCCGACACCCAGGGTCGAGAAAGCGGAGTCACCTCTAGACTCCAGGATGTGCTCCACCATAGATGGTCAAAGAATCTGATGCAGATACCAACTCCGAGTATTCCATACCGCGCGGCCCGAGATGTTGTCTTCCCGGGTTATTCTCATGTTCCACCAGTTGAGATTTGCTCTTCATTATCATTAATGCATGGACACTATAGTGGGTGTCATGGTACGTCCTCCATGGTTAGAGAGGAGTTTCCCTTTATAGAGTTTTCTTTGTTTTCATAGTTTGTTGTGTTTCATCTCAAGTTCCATAAACGAGAAGGGACTAAACTACTGTGTGTGCACAAATAATATACAACAATGATATAGCAATCATATAACACGATAAGCAAGCAATCCAATTTCATGCTTTAATCTTATGGTCATTTTCACACAAGGCACACAGCAAACAAGCCGTGTAACACGGCAACATACGAACCACACATGTCCATACCTTATTGAGAGTACGAGTTGTCTCACACTCGGGGTCCCGGTCGGAGTTCGCTACGGCCCTAGCGTTAATTAAGAACAATGTGTCAGTTTATGATTTCATGTGATGACACATTATTGGGTGTTATTCCCTAGGGTGTTGTTAATTACTTAGCTTATATCAACCCTTAGAACTTCCCATGTATTAATTCTAGGCTTATCTTACTCCTAGGACATTTACATCTTTGTTTTACACGTTAACTAAGCCCTTCTTCCCTAGCTTATGTTTTAGGGCGTTTAAGCACTAATTATGTAACAAGTTTATATAACATAGATATAACTTGTCTAAAGTGTATTCCCTCCTTAGCTAAATAGGTGAGCAAAGTTTAACCCTTGAATAATGATAATATAGACCATAGAAAACCCCTAAAACCCATTTATACAGAAGTCCCAAGTTTAGAAAAACCGCAACATAAGTTTGGTGTTTAATCTTACTTAACCTCTCCTTTAGTACATCAACACAAGTTTATTTTGCCCAAAACGTTTCTTCACACACGATCAGGTGGGTTAGGTCTGTTTTAGGTTCATTGATAAATTAACATCTCACTCATAATGTTTCTGTAACCTAGCTACACAGAACAGCAATATTATTGGAAACCGAGACAACAAACTCCATGTGTCGTTGTGTTTCTTGTTTCTAGTTAACTCAGTTGGGGTTTAACCTTTCCCACAGTATTTACCCCACTTAATATGGGTGTTAATAATGTCTTAAACTCAAGATTAAACCACTAAGACCCTCACTAACTTTTGTACTGAGTTACACAAAACAAAAGCTACTAAAAATCTGAACCCAAAATCAGTGCAGTACACTCTATTCCTTTCCTTGTAGTTTGATCAACTGTTTCTAATCCACCCACTTTCCTTGTACAGATTTACTTAGGTTGGTTAGTTAGAGTTTGGGTCCATTAGTGGGCTAATACAACACCCACACCCTACTGGCACATCAGTTATACAGAGACTATGTTACAGAAACCGAAATACTAAGTCGGTTACATTTAACTCCATTGTCGAAGTCTCCTAAACTGGTTTTTAGTTTCCCCAACTTATAAACACTTAGGCGTATTCATTAACAAAGTCTTAAACTCAAGACTAACCCAAAACCCCATGACAACTCCTCTGAAACACCGTTGTACAGAACATAACAAAAACTGAAAATATAAAACTGATAACTTCTCTTCTACTGTCTGTTTGTTCTTGTATTGAGTTTCAACTTCCTCTCATTACCAACTCGAGTTGTTTTAGTGTGTATGATGGTCATTAAATTCCAACAGACCCCAACAACATTATTGAAGCTACAGAAACAACTCAGCATTAACTACAACTGAAACAGAAATCTGTGTACTTGAAACCATGGAACTGGTATATATATAGATATATTTTTCTTTTCCTTTTG
Organism: Limonium bicolor; assembly: GCA_023374045.1. Taxonomy (NCBI): domain Eukaryota; kingdom Viridiplantae; phylum Streptophyta; class Magnoliopsida; order Caryophyllales; family Plumbaginaceae; genus Limonium; species Limonium bicolor. The sequence continues at coordinate 147,395,821 of CM041777.1, forward strand.
TCTTAGTGTGTCAACCAACTTCCCCAACTGGTTTAGTCGTTTAGTTAGAACCTCATTGCAGCTTAACTCTCAAAACAGACCTTAAGGTGGCATTGGCACCTACCAGACAGAAACCTGAAAACTGAAATATAACACTGAAACTGAATGGAACAGAACCCAAGGACTGTTGCATTTCTTTTTGTTACTTGTCTTTCTATCTTTCCCACGGTGCTTACAGATTTAATTAAGTGCATTAGAATGCTTTAGGCTCATTAACTACTCAATACAACCTTCTATAGTTCTTTGTAACAGAATCATACAGAACTTAAGTTCTTAGTAGAAACTGTAAACTGAAAATGTAGAACTGATATCTTCTTCTTCAGTTATTTTGCTTCGGTTATCTAATCTGTTTCTTGGTTTCCCTCAACTGCTGCTTAGTGACTTAATTAGGTATTTTATTACAGTTCTAGCTATATTTTAAACTTAGAAGCAACCCAATAAACACCCATGTAGCTCCTGTACTAATTACACAGAGACACCTACAATGAAACCTAAAGGAAAACTGAAACTGATAACTCTCTTTTGTTTCTCTTTCAGTTTGAATCTATTTTATTTTCTGTTTCTGTTTAAGTCTAAGACTTGTACTAAGTTAAGTGTTTTAATCAGCTTTTAACTTCAAGAACAGACCAAAACTAACCTAGACAATGTCCCCGAAGTTCCTCTGCACAAAAACCAGAAAACCTGAGAACCTGAAATCACAAGACTGCACCGGTTCTTGTCTGTCACTTATAAATCTGGTACTTCAGTTTCTTTTCTTTTGTTTCCATGTTCTTTAGTTGCTTAGCTAGTTGTCTCAATGTGGTTCTATCCTCAACAGAACTCACAACAATGTTGGCTATACTCCTGAGAAGTAGTTATACAGAAACATCAAATTGCAGAAACTGAAACTGGTGTTGTTTTCTTCCGTTTGTTTCTATTTTGCTCACAAGCTTGATTTTTAGTTTTCTTCCCAAACTGTCTACCTACTTAGCTATATGTTTTAACACAGTGTTTGTTTTAGGACAACCCAAAGCAATGCTGTTATACCCACTGAAACACACTTACAGGACCTCAAGAAATCTCAGAAACTGAAACACTGAACTAATATCCCTCTCCTCTTCTGTTCATTTTCTGTTTTGCTCTCGAAACTGGTTTCCCAACTTCCCCTCATAAGGCCTAGTTTCCTAGTACACATTGTGATATATTCTCACCCTCAAGCAATGCTGATACTACTACTCAGAATGTTTACAGAAACCAAGGAATTCAGAAATTGAAAAAAAAGAAGAAAAACTGAAACAAAACTGCTACATCTTCTTCTGTTTTTCTTTCATTTACAGATAGGTCTTTCCATTTTCTTTGTTTCAACCTGGTTTGATTACTGATTAAGTGTGTTGGTTATTAGGCAAGTACCACTCTTACCCTCCCTCAATAAGCTAATGCATAGGTATAAAAGTTACAGAAATCAAAATACTAAGCTCTGAACTTGACAGTCTAATGTCAACATTTTTTTTATCGTAGGATCAGTTTAGTATAGCTTACCAGTGATACCCTAGTTGTTTTTCCCTTGTTGGTCTAGGCACGCTACCAGGCTTCTTGCGCCTTGGTTACTTAACACAGCTGAGGAAAGATCTCCTAGATGTTAGGCTTGATTAATCAGAGAAAGCCATGACAGAAGCAAGAGGAGAATTTGCTCAGAACTTCACCTTCTAGTTGAGTTCAGGAAGAGTTTTCACAGCTCTACTCAGGGATCTTTTTGAATAAAGCCTATAGGGACTACATGGGGGAGTCGAACATGAAAAATAACAAGAGTGTTATGTGTAAATCTTCCAGACAACATCAACACTACAAAAGCAATGGACTTGTAGAAGGCAGTTCTGAATACTACCTGAGTTGGTTCTCGAATAGGGAGTACAGCAGGTGACATTAGTTGCTTGTTTTTGGTCTTGCTCTCTAGTTACTCCTCTAACCTCGCATGAACCATCGGGAAAGAAGGAGTTAGACAGCAGTGGATTCTCGGACAAGGGAAACAGAAGAGGAACTGAAATCCAGTAGCACTTACCTTGTGCATCAGGAATCAGAGGGAGTGAGGGTAGTTCCTGCCCATGCAGAAACGATGAACACCTGAAGAGTGAAGGAGGTGGTCTATGGGCTTATGAATTCATATGGCTCAACACACGGTAGGTTAGTGCAGAAGCTAGATCAGCCCATAGTGATGGCAAGTTCCAAGGGAATTTTTTTTGTGAGAGTTTGAATCAGAATGGGTTTGATGTGTGAGATTTTGAAAAATGCAGCCCTGGTGCATAGGACTTTGAAAACAGAAATAGACCTTGTCTGTCGACTGAAACCACGATGCTACTGAGAGTAGGAGTAGAGAGTGGGAATAAATACTAGATAATGAGATGTTAGCTTCAGGTTGCAAGGGTTGGCGTGAGAGACAATCTCTGTAGAGCAGATGTTGTCGTCCTCATCATTTTTTTTATTCAGGCGTACTACAGGGGAACTGAGAAGTGCGAGGTTCAGGAGGGAAATAAGGCTGAGTGATCTCAAGTTACAAGGAAATCATGGGCATTTGAATAAAAACACAATTCTTTCGCCTGGGAGCTCGGAGCAGGGAGGTGAGTGGATCCTCTGGCCTCGTTTTTTTTTTCTGTTGTTCAATCTGATTCATTATCGAGGAGGGAGTCGATGCTACAGGGTGTGTTTGGTTCTCTCTTTCTTTTTCCTTGTAGTTACCTTAATTGACAGAATACTAGTTTTAATTCGTTGGCATAAGTTACTGAATTCGAGCATAGCTCAACCGGTTAAGACGTTCAGGGGGTATGCGAGAGGTACGGGGTTCGAACCACATGAGCGCCTTGCTCTCGTTTTTTTTTGTATGAGCTATACACATGTTATTATTTATATATATGTAGGACCATATATTATATCGTGTTTTTTTTTGTTACGAAGTTATGCGACGTTATTATTACTTATTACAACATTACAATATCGTAACGTTACATACATGTAGTTTTCGTATTCGTACATATATAAGTACGTGACTATATTAATATGTAACATCGTCACGCTTTCGGACACGTATATACTAAATTTAATTGTTCATACATTGTTTTATGTCCGACTTATATAAAGCGTTATTTTTGGATAATCTCCTCGCGTTTATGATTTTATATGATTAAATGTTCAGGGGTGTTTCATTAACTAGTGTGTGAGCTTGATATATGAATTGCTACTTGTATTACTTGTGTTTAAACTTGTTTGTGATGTTTTACTCATGGTTTTGCAAGTGTGCTAAGGATGATCTTGTGGTGGTGGTGGCAAGTATTGTGTGATGTTGATAATATGGTTATCATAAGACTATGCCTCTTGTGAGAGCCTTTCAAGGCCAAGCCGGAATTCAGGCAACAATATAAGATCCTACTAATGAATTGGAGCTGCCATAATGATCTACTCCTATTGGGCAGAAGTTTTCAATAGGGGGTGTGCAAACTTAAGGACATAGGGTGGGTGGTGGTGGTGGTGGACTTCATTTGGAAATTTCTTGTGTATGATATTATTTATCTCTTGATGGTTCTTGGTACAGGTAAATGGTGTGTGATCTTTTCTGAGCTACTATGCGTTATAGCTGTTATTATTTACATGCGAATAAAGGTTTTAAAGAGAAAATGAGTTTTACGGGGTGTGGTAGTGTTACTCAGTTTTTATTTATTTCATTTTTTTGCATTCTCTTGTGTGTATATGAATTCTGTGAGTACAGGGTAACTGGGATGGTCATCTCTTTTGCACTGAGGATGAGACCACCGACACATTCTACATATTTATTTTTGTCACCTATAGTAGATGCATTCAGCCTGGGGTCACCGAGATAGTGTTTGAGGAGTGGAATAAGAAGATTCAGGGATTCAGGCACCCGGAGAATGACACCAAGCCTTTTATCACTCATGATGTCACCACTATCTACGAGTATATGGACGTGGTCCCACGTTGGATGCTAGATATGTAATGGTCTTTTGATACCCCTTACTCTTTTAGTGTAAAATAGGAGTAGGAGCTAACTTGACAGTTGGCAAGGAAGGGGTCATTTTGGAACTAAGGTGTAAAGTCACGAGTTGGTTGTGTCACTCTTTTTGTAATAGAGTAGCGGTGTAGATAAGCTAATATAGGGGTGGTTGTGGTATGTAGCCTTACACTTGCTAGTACTTAGTAAGTGTGGCGGTAACCCCGGTGGTAGAAGAAAGGGACCATTTGTAAAGCTGACGCATGTATAATATAAGTTGATGGTTGTTATGTTATTATTTTCTGTTATAGCATGTCTTAAATCGAAAAAAATGGCTAAGTACAATGGTGTTGGTAAACCGGGGCGTCACAGAGTGGTATCAAAGCTATAGGTTTGTTGGAGGAAAAAGTCAGATTTGTCTAGGAAACAAGGTGACCTAGGCTTAGGTTTAGGAGTTTAGGCAGAACTATGTGGTTCTAAAAACATGATTTGTTGTGATATTTGTGTGGTGTGCTTGGTTGATTTAAGTTAGCTATTTATGGTATTGTAACTAACATATCTATGTGTAGAATAATGGAGAGGGGAGAGAACAGATGGATGAACTGAGAGAGTTAACACTGAGTATGGGAAGAATCTTGGAGCAGCATGAGGCTAGAGCTGAAATACCAAAGGATTTCTCCTGAAGGATAGCGGCTATGAAACCAAGTACTTATTCGGGAGAAGAAGATCCAGTGATCTTGGAGGAATGGGTCAGAGAGTTTGACAAAATATTTGATATCATAGATTTCCCTGAAGAAAAGAAGGTAAGTGGGGTTGTATTTTATTTTAAAAGAGAAGCTGATCTATGGTGGATTGTGGAGGAGGAAAGACTTAGGGGAAATCCTGGTTTTAGATGGAATATGCTGAAGGGGGCAACGAGGAAAAGATTTTATCCGGAGCATGTAAGGTTGCAAAAATATCAGGAATTTACTGGATTGAGGCAACGAACAGATGATGTTAAAACTTATCATGCTAAGTTTGTGGAGCTTGCTAGATTTGCTCCGCATGTGGTACCGGATGAGGCTGCTAAAGTTCAATGCTTCTTGGAGGGGTTAAATTGGGATTTACAAGAAGCTCTGAGCATAATACCTATAAGCAGTTTACAAGAGGCATACGATAAAGTTGCTAATCTTTATTGAGTACAACAGAGGAGGAAGGAGGTACAAACGAGAGGGGAAAGGAGAATGGAGTCACGTAAAGTTGGGAGTTTTGATAAGAGGACTAAAGTAGAAGTTAAACCAAGTAGGGAAGCCAGGCCAAATTACTCGGGACGACGATTCAACGATAAAGGAAAAAGATACTTTTATTGCAAGATATGTGAAAAGAACCATCCAGGTGAAGATTGTGAAGGAAGGTTGGTGAAAGTTTTAATTGTGGAAGGTTAGGACATAAGACCTATGAGTGCAGGGTGAGAAGGATGGAAGGAGGTACTAATCAAGTAGCCAGACCTGCTACAACTAGGAATTTCAACAACCAGAACAGTCTGGACAACCAAGGTGGTGTACAACCAAATAATCAAAATGGGCAGAGGAATAATTATAATGGTCCAAGAGGTAACATGAGTGGACAAGGGAATAGCCAGGGGAAGCAAATACAATATGGAAGTGGAAGTACTCAAGGAGGAAGTCAAGGAGGAGGCTATAAAAATCAAGGATATATCAACGTAATCAGCAAGACTGAGGCTGAAGCTCAACAAGAAGGGGACGTCATTACAGGTACTTTTCCAATTCTTGGAACTAGTGCTAAAGAAAGTAGGAGTTGTCCCCGATATAGAAGTTGAAATTTTATTTCTACACCTACGGGAAGAGTGGTAGGATGCACTAGAAAGATGGAAGGAGTAAAAATAACCATAAAGGGTAAAGAATTCGAGATTGATATGATAGAGTTTGATTTGAAAGATTTCGATATAATATTGGGGATGGATTGGTTAAGTAAGCACAAGGGACGCATAGATTGTGAAAACAAAAGATTAGTCTGTGTGGGAAGAAAGGGAAGAGAGTGCCATACACATGTGAAGGAGCTAAACAAAGGGTAAAGGTCATATCTGCCTTAAAATTCTTAAAGGAGATGCGGAAAGGAGAGCAAGCTTTTATGTGTTATGTTCAAGAGGAAAAATCGGCGTTAGAACAGAGGACATCCGCACTAGAGGATTTGGTGGTCAGGGAGTTTCCGGATGTTTTTCCAGAAGAAATTTCTGGACTTCCACCCAACCGTGAGATTGAGTTTACTATTGACTTGGTACCATGAACAACTCCAATTTCTAAGCATCCTTATAGGATGGCCCCGAATGAGATGAAGGAGATAAAGAAACAGTTGGAGGAACTTTTGGAAAAAGGTTATATACGATCGAGTGCTTCTCCGTGGGGATCTCCGGTATTGTTTGTAAGGAAGAAGGATGGAAGTTTGCGCCTTTGCATTAATTATAGGGAATTGAATAACGTCACAATCAAGAATAAATATCCTTTGCCTAAGATTGATGACTTGTTCGATCAACTACAAGGAGCTAAAGTATTTTCTAAGATTGATTTAAGACCAGACTATCATTAGTTAAAGATAGCAGAGAAGGATATACAGAAGACAGCCTTTCGAACAAGGTATGGTCACTATAAGTATGTGGTCATGCCATTTGGCCTAACAAATGCACCGACGGTATTTATGGATTTAATGAATCGGGTCTTCAGTCAATTCCTTGATAAGTTTGTAGTGGTATTTATTATGACATATTGGTGTACTCAAAGGATGATGAGCAACATGCTGATCATCTGTAACAAGTTTTACAGGTTTTAAGGGAGAAGAAATTGTACGCCAAATTATCTAAGTATGATTTTTGGCTCAAGGAAGTATCGTTCCTAGGTCATGTTGTAACCAGAGATGGAATTTCAGTTGATCCGGCTAAAATTCAGGCTGTTAAGGATTGGCCCAGGCCGACGAATGTTCGAGAAGTTCGAAGTTTTCTTGGGTTAGCTGGGTACTATAGGAAGTTTGTTCAAGATTTCGTTAAAATTGCGAGACCGCTTACAAATTTGATGAATAAGGAAGTGCGTTATAAGTGGGATGAAGATTGTGAGTAAGATTTTCAGATTTTGAAGGAGAAGTTAACCACATCACCAGTTCTTACACTGCCCTGTGGTACAGAAGGTTTCGAAGTATATAGTGACACGTCTAAATATGGTTTAGGATGTGTGTTGATGCAAAATGGCAAGGTTATTGCCTATGCTTCCCGACAGTTGAAAAGCTATGAGACAAGGTATCCTACCCATGATCTGGAACTTGCAGCTGTAGTTTTTGGTTTGAAAATTTGGAGGCATTATCTATTTGGAACTTCCTGTAAATTTTACACGGATCATAAGATCTTGAAATATATTTTCACTCAAAATGAGCTTAATATGAGGCAAAGGAGATGGTTGGAACTTATTAAAGATTATGACCTGGAGATCTTATATCATGAAGGCAAAGCCAATGTGGTGGCAGACGCCTTAAGTCGGAAGAGGAGTCATGAGGGAGAAGCTAATTGGATATTACATGATGAATTGGTACAAGATTTCAAAAGGTTGAACCTTGAAGTGGTAACAACGGGAGAGGTGGATAGAGAAATTTTGGCTAGTATGAATGTATTCCTCGACATTTATAAGGAAATTTTACATCACCAGCAAGAGGATGAGAAACTAAGAAAAATAAAGGAAAAAGTGGAAAAAGGAGAAAGCCTCAGATTTTAAGATTTATGACGATGGTAGTTTGAGATTTCGTGGGAGATGGTGTGTACCAAATTCATGTGGTGATATTAAAAGGAAATTGATACAGGAAGCTCATAACTCTGCTTATTCCATACATCCGGGAGGATACAAGTTGTATAAGGATTTGAAGAAAAGTTTTTGGTGGCCAAGCATGAAAAAGGAGATAGCTGAACATGTGTCGAAGTGCTTAATGTGTCAAAAGGTTAAATTCAAGCACAAGAAAGTAGGAGGCATGTTGCAACCATTGGATATACCCATGCAGAAATGGGATTCTATATACATGGACTTCATAGTGGGATTACCACCAACTAGAGGAGGGATGGATCAGATTTGGGTAATGTAGATCGATTGACTAAGACTACTAGATTGATTCCAATGAAAAGTACTTGGTCTATGGAACAGCTAGTGGAGGCATATATTAAAAATGTGGTTAGATATCATGGAGTCCTAGTAGAAATTATTTCAAATAGAGATTCAAGGTTTATCTCAAGATTTTGGCCGCAATTCCAAAAGGCCATGGGAACGAAATTGAACCTTAGTACAGCTTACCACCCACAGACTGATGGGCAGACGGAGAGAACCATCCAAACCTTGGAAGATATGTTGCGGGCTTGTGCGATGGATTATCAAGGATCATGGAGTGACAAACTACATTTGATTGAATTTTCTTATAACAACAATTATCACTCAAGTATCCATATGGCCCCGTATGAAGCTTTATATGGTAGGAAGTGTCGTACTCCACTATGTTGGAATGATGCACGAGAGCCAGTCATGGTAGGGCCTGAGCTAATAGAGGAGATGGCTCAGCAGGTTAAGAATATCCAGCAAAGATTGAGAGCCGCACAGGATAGACAAAATTCTTATGCCGACTTACATAGAAGGCCAGTGGAATTCAATGTGGGAGATAAGGTATTCCTGAAGGTTTCACCCACTAAAAGCGTGGTACGATTTGGCAAAAAGGGGAAACTTGCTCCTAAGTATATCGGTCCGTATGAAGTGTTGGAAAAGGTTGGCATGGTAGCATATCGATTAGCCTTGCCAATGAATTTGGATAGGGTCCATAATGTGTTCCACGTATCACAATTGAAACGGTATGTACCGGACGAGTCACATGTGTTGCAATCAGATGAAGTGGAAGTTGCACCCAATTTGACTTATGAAGAACAGCCAATTAAAATTTTGTATCATAAAACAAGGGAGACCCGAGGGAAATCTGTAGATTTGGTTAAAGTTTTATGGACTCATCATGGAGTTCAAGAAGCTACGGGAACTAGAAAGCAAGATGAGAGCTCAACATCCAGAACTCTTTGATTAAGGTTAGCAATTAAAGTTTGAGGAGAACTTTTTTTTAAGGGGGGGGGGGGGGAGGAACGTATAATAGTTGGTGAACATTTGTTTGTGAGTGCTTATTGTTTCTGGTTGGTAATACTTGGATGATTATTCTGTGTTAAAAGTGTTGTTTTCTTAATGATCTGATTTAAGTCATATCACCACATTTATGAATGGTTATGCTTGGAATTGTTGTATTTAAGATTTTGGGTGATGTTGCTGAATCATTTGTGGTTGATGGAGCTAACTGAGGGTTATTATGTGAAGGATTGTTTTAATTTCTTGAGGTATGTAAATGTATTGTTGTTGTATGATGAATTGAGCTTCGGGGACGAAGCTTTGTTTAAGGGGGGGGGGGGAGGATGTAATACCCCAAAGTGTTAAACTGTGATTAGGGCCTTACGTAATTGTAAAACTTAGAAAACCCTAATTTCTAAGGGTAGAGAAAGTTCTAATTAGTAGGTAGTGCATGGAGAACATTAGAAACCCTAGTTTCCCGGAAATCACCCAGTAAACCTTAGTTTCTCAGGATTCCTGAAATTCCCGAAAATTACTAAATTCCTCTGGAAATGGGAGTGGTTATCAACCTTAGGAAGTGTGTTAGATACTTTGAGAGTGTTTGAGGTAAGAAACAATCATTCTTTTCTTCTTTTAATATAAGACAATCCAGTTACGTTTTTCAGTATTTAGTGGTTCTGGGCAAACGAGGCTTCGGAAGAGCTCAGAAATGACCCGAGGAAATTCCTGAAACTTGATAACCCATACTAGTATTAACTTACATACATATCTAGTCTTAATACCCATGGAAAGCTCAAGCCAAACAAGGCCTATGGTCGTGGCCGAAAATATCACTAAGGAAGGGGAAGAAAATATCTAGGTTACTATTCACATCTCCTTACTATTCCTAACCTCCTTACTATTTGCCATTGATTACAAAAGCAACTTGCTCCCTCCTTATCCTAACGAAGGTGGTTACATATCAAGGGATGGGATTAATTTTGGACACTTGTCACAAATCAAAGGCTTAGGAGAAATCTAGAAGTAATCATTACAAGCTTAAGGATAAGGATGAAAACTAGTATAAATAAGGGGGGCAAAATCGGCCATGGGGGAAGCGCGAAGGTGGCCATTCTTATTCACTTATCCTGTCACTCCCAAGCTAGGAAACACCATAGAAGGGTAGGAAACAACACTACTTCATTAGAAACACAATTTAGGTAGAAATTTAGCTAAAATCAAGGAAAAAGGCAAGTTCAAGGAGAGGAAGCCATACTCCAAGGTGGGCGACTTTGTTAGAGGAGATTTGGGTTCAATCAGCATCTAATAAAGGTATAAGAACATCAAAATGGATAGGGGAGGACAGGTAACATCTATGCACATCAATTCCTCCTTTGAAGCTTATTTTCTTTCTTAAATCTCTTTACTTGGTTACCTACGAATCCCTTCTCCTTTTTTCCTAAAATTTTAACAGTAAACTTAGGATGGAGGCTTTGTGATTATCGCAGAAAATCAAGTCGAAATGATCTTGGTAAGTAGGAAAACCCTAAGGAACCTTGAAAATGAGGAAAAATGAGCTTTAAGTTTTAGGACCTTGTTAAGTAGGTTACCGATATGGTTTTGAGCTGAAATTTTGATGGTTGTCTTGGATGGTGAACATATGGTTGTGGTCGAAACATCAAGTAGAAAGGAGTTATTTAAGTCAGTTAGACATGGTAAGGAAGCTAGAAATGAGAAAATGTGTTTTAAGCATTTGTGAATAGTTAGACGAGTTCAAGAACTTATTTTGAGCTGAAAATTGGAGGACGAACCTGCGTTATAGAGTTAGGAACGTGGTTAAGAATTTAGGTCGAAACTCCTTTGGGAGATACTTAAGTTGGTAAGAAGTGATGGTATAATCAGCATCTAATAAAGGTATAAGAACATCAAAATGGATAGGGAGGACAGGTAACATCTATGCACATCAATTCCTCCTTTGAAGCTTATTTTCTTTCTTAAATCTCTTTACTTGGTTACCTACGAATCCCTTTTCTTTTTTCCTAAATTTTAACAGTAAACTTAGGATGGAGGCTTTGTGATTATCGCAGAAAATCAAGTCGAAATGATCTTGGTAAGTAGGAAAACCCTAAGGAACCTTGAAAATGAGGAAAAATGAGCTTTAAGTTTTAGGACCTTGTTAAGTAGGTTACCGATATGGTTTTGAGCTGAAATTTTGATGGTTGTCTTGGATGGTGAACATATGGTTGTGGTCGAAACATCAAGTAGAAAGGAGTTATTTAAGTCAGTTAGACATGGTAAGGAAGCTAGAAATGAGAAAATGTGTTTTAAGCATTTGTGAATAGTTAGACGAGTTCAAGAACTTATTTGAGCTGAAAATTGGAGGACGAACTGCGTTATAGAGTTAGGAACGTGGTTAAGAATTTAGGTCGAAACTCCTTGGGAAGATACTTAAGTTGGTAAGAAGTGATGGTTTAATCAGCATCTAATAAAGGTATAAGAACATCAAAATGGATAGGGAGGACAGGTAACATCTATGCACATCAATTCCTCCTTTGAAGCTTATTTTCTTTCTTAAATCTCTTTACTTGGTTACCTACGAATCCCTTCTCTTTTTTTCCTAAAATTTTAACAGTAAACTTAGGATGGAGGCTTTGTGATTATCGCAGAAAATCAAGTCGAAATGATCTTGGTAAGTAGGAAACCCTAAGGAACTTGAAAATGAGGAAAAATGAGCTTTAAGTTTTAGGACCTTGTTAAGTAGGTTACCGATATGGTTTTGAGCTGAAATTTTGATGGTTGTCTTGGATGGTGAACATATGGTTGTGGTCGAAACATCAAGTAGAAAGGAGTTATTTAAGTCAGTTAGACATGGTAAGGAAGCTAGAAATGAGAAAATGTGTTTTAAGCATTTGTGAATAGTTAGACGAGTTCAAGAACTTATTTTGAGCTGAAAATTGGAGGACGAACCTGCGTTATAGAGTTAGGAACGTGGTTAAGAATTTAGGTCGAAACTCCTTAGAGGAGATTTGGGTTCAATCAGCATCTAATAAAGGTATAAGAACATCAAAATGGATAGGGGAGGACAGGTAACATCTATGCACATCAATTCCTCCTTTGAAGCTTATTTTCTTTCTTAAATCTCTTTACTTGGTTACCTACGAATCCCTTCTCCTTTTTTCCTAAATTTTAACAGTAAACTTAGGATGGAGGCTTGTGATTATTGCAGAAAATCAAGTCGAAATGATCTTGGTAAGTAGGAAAACCCTAAGGAACCTTGAAAATGAGGAAAAATGAGCTTTAAGTTTTAGGACCTGTTAAGTAGGTTACCGATATGGTTTTGAGCTGAAATTTGATGGTTGTCTTGGATGGTGAACATATGGTTGTGGTCGAACATCAAGTAGAAAGGAGTTATTTAAGTCAGTTAGACATGGTAAGGAAGCTAGAAATGAGAAAATGTGTTTTAAGCATTTGTGAATAGTTAGACGAGTTCAAGAACTTATTTTGAGCTGAAAATTGGAGGACGAACCTGCGTTATAGAGTTAGGAACGTGGTTAAGAATTTAGGTCGAAACTCCCATGGTTGAGTAGTCCTTTCCTCTATAGAAAATGGTTTCCTAGTAGATTTTTCAGCTAAATATGGCTCACACTTAGCGAGTTATAGCTTCTTGAGTTCCACCAAAGGAGCTCTCCTCTTGCTAGTATATTCAACCGATCAATACCAATATGACCAAGTCTAGCATGCCAAAGTCTGAATTATCAGAATTAATAACATAAATTGATGAATATGATTACTTAAACCAAATTTTGGCATTAATACTACGAAACCATTCAATAAAGAGTTGTTACTGAAAATGTATCAATATCAAACAACTCTAAAGTCAATCCTTCAAAACAAATTTGAAGCCTAACCTAAGAAGAGATGAAAAAAAGACTAAATTTCGTCTTATTTCAGGGGCTTACAAGTCATTATGTAACTACAAAGATTGACCACTATGCAAAACTAATCTGTAGGTCCAACCTTGTGCACATCAATGCTGGTATCCTTCCCCATGTAAATATTTTGGCTTCCTCTTCTAGGAATCCGGTGAAACTCTACAAAAGATGTTCGATCCCAAGTCACGTGCTCTGCTGTTGCTGTGTCTACAGTCCACATAGAACATGTATTAGTTAACACATAATATGAAGCAACAAAATAAGAGGAAAGGTATGAACACCAAGTAAATACCTCAAGCTTTGGGCAATCTTTAATAAAGTGCCCTGATTTCCTACAATTGTAGCAAACACCTTTAGACTTGCCTCTAGCACCACCAGCTTTTGGCTGGTTCTTTGGATCTTTACCACCATTGGTCTTGTCTCCCTTCCTTTTCTTCCACCACCCTTTCTTATGGTCACTATTACCATTATTCCCTCTTTATGTCTGTGATTCTTATGACCTCTATTGTCAGAATCAATAGCATACACCTCATTAGCTGGTTTTTCACAGAGTAATCTATCATCTTCCAACTCAAGATGACGAGCAACATCATCAAAGGTGCGGATGTTATCATCAAGGGTTAAAGTTGCTTTAGAGTATCCCACTCAAAACTCCGAGGGAGAAATCTGATCAGAGCTTGAACTTGCTGCTCATCAGATAACTCATGTCCTGCAGCTTTAAGCTCATTAACCATATTAGACATGGCAGTAATATGTTCAGCCATGGTCTTATCAGATCTCTTTTTGTAGCTATCAAGACGCATTTGCAGTTATCTTCTACGACGAGTAACAGTGCTTCCTCCAAAGTTCTGCTTGACTGCTTCCCATACTTCATTAGCAGTTTGATGGGTTTCGAAACGCAGCATCAAGTCACTTCTCATACTACTTAAAAGTATGATCCGGGCAGTGCGACTCTTCTTTTTCCAGGCATTATAGGTTTCTAGCTCCCTACGTGCCTGGGCGGAGTGTCCCTCAGCAGACGGAGCCTTCCTGACTTGTAGAGTTGCATCCAAAAGTTCTTGGTCTTCCAAGACATACTGAACTTTATGACTCCACGTGTCATAATTTCGTTCAGTTAGTTTCTCACCTTTGTTAAAATTTGCTACAATACTCTTCGATACACATCCATCTTACAAAAAAATGATGTCATTAGTTGTTGTGTCTTACACGTGTACATAACACTAATTGCTTATAGTATTATTAAAATATGTATCCGAGTATAAGAAACAAAAATATGCTTCGTGCATACAATCAATTTCAGTACTTAGACTTACAAATTAACACACCATAAAACACGCAACAAAACAAAATTTTTAGTATTATTGTTCCATTAATAAATTCCTACAAAAAGAATTATTAAATTAAATAGTGTCTACTAAAGACAATCTAGACAAACTAGATTGATCGATATTATATGAACAACTAATGTTCAAATGATTAAATTATTTGATGTCTACTAAAGACAATCTAGACAAACTAGATTAATTTAAACTATTTTGAACAACTTGTGTTCAATTCTAAATAATAAGATTATTATTCATATCGCCTTAAACTAATGAGTAAGATTATAATTCATATCATAATAGAATAACAATTGCTAAAAGCGTGGAACAATAATATTCGTCACAAAACAAACAATATATTAATCTTACAACTGTAGGAATTCAATGTTACAAAACATCTTAACAACCTCTATATGTTACGAAAACATATATTTATGGTACTTTATAAATATTATTATATAACTTATACATATCCAATTCGATATATTTACGCGTTAGAATTCAACCGAATATATAATATTCAAATCGCTCACAAAGAGAATAGATATATCGCATATTTGACAACCATAATATCGATCTCCAATATAATAATTCTCACTACCTACATCATCAAAGCAGGTTCTACGGGATAATATTATTAACACAATCAAACTTTACTATCGGGATGTGGTCGACCAACACAAATGTTAACTATCATACTAAAAAGTATGCTTTAACTATATTAATCACCCGACCCGACATATAATTTCTTAACTGTTGTATATAAATCTACTCGTTTGAACATATAGTGCAATCGTAAATTAATATAATTACTCAGACAACATTCCATGTAGCATCTATCATGAATAAAAAAAAAATAATGATATATATCTTGCATAGCATCCATATTGATAACATATCCTCTTACCACAAAATTAGGCATGATATATGAACCTCTCTAATCTGGTTAATGTCAATCAACACATAATAATTTTCCAGATAGGGAAAGGAGACTATGGAGTTTGCTCCACCGTGTAATATGGCTTCATGCCACATGTCAATGTATTATTGGCTCAATTAAAAATAAGAGAAGAAAATAAGAAAAAATAGAGAGGAGAGAGAATGAGGAGAGAGAAAATATTTTTTTTCAAAATGTTATAACTTATAAAATAAAAGTGCAAAAATAAAAAAAAATTATACCGTTGTTCATCATTTTTCGTGCTCTTCAAAACAAGATGCATCATGGATATGTTTTGGTCAATTTAAATTTTATGTTTTTAGAATGAGTATATATTACGTATTTTTAAAGTGAATCTTACTCATTAGTAAAATGAATCTTCTTTAATAATAAAATGAACCATATTCATTAGCAAAATGAATCTTACCACAAACATCCTAAAACCATCATAGGATAGCTAAAAATGTCCAAGACATTTTTAGGTTTGTAGTATAGGGTTTAGAACCTAAACCCTAAACCACAAACCCTAAAAACTGTCGAGTCAGTGACGACAATATAAAGCGTAGAAATAATGCCAAAAAGATTACCCTACCGCCCAAACACCCAAAAACCACCCTAGGATAGCTAAAACGTCGATGGCATTTTTAGGGTTTGTAGTACAGGTTTAGAGTCTAACGACCCTAAACCCTAAACCACAAACCCTAAAAAACTGTCGAGTCAGTGACGACAATATAAAGCGTAGAACTAATGCCAAAAGGATTACCCTACCCCCCAAAGACCCAAAAAACCACCCTAGGATAGCTAAAAACGTCCAAGGAATTTTAGGGTTTGTAGTACAGGGTTTAGGGTCTAACGACCCTAAACCCTAAACCACAAACCCTAAAAAACTGCCGAGTCAGTGACGGCAATATAAAGCGTAGAACTAATTCCCAACAGACTACCCTACCCCACCCCCAAACACCCAAAATCCACCCTAGGATAGCTAAAAACGTCGAAGGCATTTTTAGGGTTTGTAGTACAGGGTTTAGGGTCTAATGACCCTAAACCCTAAACCACAAACCCTAAAAAACTGTCGAGTCAGTGACGACAATATAAAGCGTAGAACTAATGCAAAAAGATTACCCTACCCCCAAACACCCTAAAAACCACCCTAGGAATGCTAAAAACATCGAAGACATTTTTATGGTTTGTAGTGCAGGGGTTAGACCTCTGATTCACTTTTTAACAATCTTTGATTCACTTTCTTAAACTTAAGATTCACAATGAACATATGTATATATAAATAAATATAAATTTTAAATTTATCAAAAGATGTTCATATATGGTCTTATTTTGAAGAGCTAGAATTATGATGAATAATGATATAAAATTTATGTTATTTTGACTTATAACTAATAAACTACAACATTTTAAAAATTCATAAAAAGACAAAAGTAAAAAAGGACAAAAATGGTGCCACCAGCGTTATCTTCGAATACGCCTTCCAGATATCCAAAGATTCTTAAAAAAGACATGAAATACTGTCACAATTAACTGACAAATTCCTAGTACCAGCTTCGTAATAATATAAAATCAACTACCAGAATCCGTTGCGATTAACCAAATGAGCATTCCTCTTCTGGCAACAACCAATATCGATTATAATACTATAATTACCGCAATGTGTCCATTTATCAAAATGGACTTTGTTTCCGACTCATCAGAAACATCTACCCGATTAAAATAAAATTCTTTATAAAACATCCATCCTCAACATCAGCAGATGATAAAATTGGCTTTTTTTTTTTCACTAAAACCACGCGCAACAGAAAAATCTTATTTACGGCGGAATCAATATCACTCGATATCAACACTATCTGTCTTTAATTCGGGGACATCTGATAAAATTGGAAAAAACAATATCGGTATTTAGGAACCTAAATATTGCCGACATACCTACATCAATGAGCAAATAAAAAAACAAGAGGCATACTATTTCATGAATCCACACCACATACATACCATTGATCACTTTAGGCATCATGCCAGGAAAAATAATCACGTGAGGCATCGTACCAGAATTCAATACTGTTAATTTTTATTCAACATTGTTTAATTCATCTAGTTTTCGTTTTATTTATTTGTAGTATAATGTGAGACATCGTGCCAAATATAATTATCACGTGAGGCATCGTGCTAGATATAAATTTTCATTTAAGGTATTATGCCGGATATAGATATCACGTGAGGCATTGTGCCAGATTTTATTTATTGCACTACTTTTATTATGTTTATATGATTTATTTTGTTGCGATATATAATAAGTTTCATTATTTTATGATTTCTATTTATAATGTTTACTCCAATATATACGGCATTGCGCCTGATAAAATTAATTTTAATATTATTTGAAGAAATGATGGCATTGCGCCTGAAAGTCTTTGATATTTATATATCATAAACAATGTCCAATATTACCGAACTTGAGCTTACCGCCTTGGACATCACTAAGAAGGCATCGCGCCTGAAATTTTGACATCAATATACTAAGAAGGGCATCGCGCCTGAAATTTTGATCAATATGCTGAAAAGGGCATCGTGCCTAAAAGTTTAGTTGTGTATGTTATAAAAAGGCATCACACTTGAAAGTGTTAATATGATCAATATAAAGAGCGGAGCCAGATTTTTTTAAATTTCTTTTATACAGTATGAGCAAAGAAATTGGCATTGTGCCGGAAACTTCTGAACTTAATTTGATATGGTATTAGCATTGAGCTAGAAAATTGACAATATTTTGAAAATAAATATATTGATCATATCATTGATCTAAAAGATGGTATAACACCTGATGATTTCATCTGAAGTATCTATTTTATGTATAAGATGAACATTATTTCATGATTCGTGAAAAATCAATGATGGTATTGCACCAGGAGAAATTTATGAAAATCGTTTGAAGTAATTCTTGGAAAACTACGTAAGTGATATACCCCGATAATGAATATTCATATGTCAAGTTTGACCTCTATGATGATGGTATATGTATAATGTCATACAAATAATTCAAATTGAATGTGATTTTACAAATGATTCTCAATGAATTATAAGTTCATATTCATTGAGATAGTGTTATATCACAAAATGAGTGACTCTGATGAATCACCCAAATATTGTTCATCTATTAAAGAAAACACTAGGCATGACAAAATATAGAATGGTTCTTGTCGAATCATTTTTATTCCATGTTTTTCATGAATAGTCAAAAGTCATGACCAGATTGTGAGAGATGATGAGTAGTTATTGACATCACAGAAAGCATTGGATTTATTATAATTACAAGACCTTCAAGGTTTTTTTTTGGAACAAAACTTGACTTATTTCAAAGCTAGCTCAAAATTGAAGCTATGCTAATTTTTTTAATGAGAAGTTATGTTGAGGATGACAAATATTTCTAAATATTATTCTATGTTTTTATATATTTTATATTATTATTGTCCATTGTTTATAATATATACGTATGTTCGTTTACATTTATGAGATTTATTCATTTAAAAACAATTTGTACACCCTAAAATGGGTCATGAAAGACATATGTCCGGGAAGGCGTATGTTCTGAATGAGATTTATCCATTTACAAAGAATTTGTACACCTTAAAGGGGTCATGAAAAACATATGTCCGGGAAAGCATATGTCTTGAGAAACATGGTTAAAGACAATACAACTATAAATAATATTTCTTGATGGAGTCAAGAATTAACACTTGCTTGGAATATAGTGCAGTTGTAGCTCACTACCCTTTCTAAAGGATTATAGTTGACCCATAAGCACGTGTCTTGATGAAAGGCATTAGTCTCATGTGAGAATGATTTTCCATGATTAAAAAAAATCATAAGATAAGGGTCAATAAGCTCTAGAAGAGCAACTACAAGACCACATATAGAATGAACTTTTTGTACTGTGAAAGCTTTGTAAATAACAAGTTTTCTCAAAAAGTGGTATTGATATACCTGATGCGGATATCACGTTAAGGCTACAAATAAGAGAATATCAATGTATATTCTGGAAACGATATAAGTCATGATTGTAGCTGCTTGTTTTATCCTTTGATTTGTATCACATGTGTGTTGGTACAATGGAAAACTTGAGATATAAGATAAAGAAAACAATAAGTTTTCCATTGTTTTTTTTTTTGGCATGACTGGTTAGACCATCCCAGTTCAAAAATGATGCAAATTGATATCCATTGTACGTGTGGACACTTGCTAAGGATTATATTCTTCCATCAAATGATTTTTGCTTACTTTGAAAAACCTGTTATGAGGCTATCACTAGTTGATATTGTGTAAACCTGGATTTTTATACGCGTGAATTCAGGTAAGATATGGGGACCATTTTGGGGACCATATCCTGACCACTTTTGGACTTTTAATATTGGTTTAAATTGATGCATCAACCAAATGGTCATTACAGCTAAAGGTTGTAAGATTGAATAATAAAGTCCATAAGATTGGACAATGCTGGTGAAATGTTAACGCCTTAACATGAACTTTGACATGTTCATTGGGATAAATTGATGGTTAAGAAGAACCATCGATCATAGATCTATAATAAATTGTAAGATCTTTTGGTTTGAGAATCCCAATATGCATTTGGAGACATGTAATTTACATGAAGCAACATTGATTTGCATCAAGACAAATAGTGTTAATGAACTCTCACTCTTATAAATGACTTTGAGTCAAAAGCTAAATTCTCCCCATACAATATTTTGTTTGACAGATTTATATATTATGCTTCAATGGATCAATCAATTCCTTGAAGATGTTGGGATTGTATGTTGAGTTCAAGTTTTAATACCTTGAACTAACAGGTGGGGATACCTTTATGACTCGATTGTCATTTAGGCGAGTAATTTTTCCCAACATCAGGGGGAGAAAAGAAGCAATTGGAAGGTGAGATGATATGATATGAAATATATAATTGCGTCATCCTCGTCATGTATAGTAAAAACTTTTAAGTTCAAAGTACTATTCATCTCCAAAAGTTGGTAACCCAATTGCTTGATGTTGAGTGAAAAATATGTGCCAATGTCTAATGCTCCTGTATTATAATGTCCTGTAAGGACAAGTGCAAATAAGTCTAACCTGAAGCATGGTAGACTATGTGGTTCCAGTGATAAAGCCCTTAAAAGGAATAGAATTAAAATGGTCATACTACAAAGGGTATAGCTCTAGATGAGCCGTCATACATGACAAATTACCAGTATATAAGGTAATCAGGTACCTGATGATAATAGAGATCTCGAGATATTATGTCATGTCAATAATATAATGGAACCGATATGAAATCAACGTTGAATATATTTATGTATATGCATGCAAATGTATGTAGCGCTACATGTCACAATGACGACGAGGACATTGAATTAATTTGTCAAAAGTACTTGAAAGATGCAAATGAGAAGCAGAATTTCAACACACTCAAGTTGTGAATAGTGCAAACTTGATGTCCACATAATGATGTGAATCCAGCTGGATACAAACAAGTGTTTGTATGAAAATGAAAATGTGTGGTTTAAAATTCTTTTAATATACAACCTGTATTGGTGTATACAGATTTTTCAAAAGCCCTGCTATCGATTACAAAAGGCTTTATCCCCAGCAGTAGATTATTTTGAAGATATATGTATGGTTGAAATTATGAATAATTTGTATGGTTATACCTTATACAGGTAGATCACTTTGATAGTGCGTTTATATAAGATTCAAAAGAGATTAACTCCTGGAGGAGTTTGGTGAATTCTGGAAGGGATTGCCCCTGTGACCATGTTAATAAATCTTATCATGAACCTCAACGATAAAGGTGATTGTGGCATTACTACCTTGGTGAAAAATATTGGAAAGGTATCTCTAAGGTGAGTCCAATTTTATTGGATAATCCATGTTGCTATAGTAGCAGTGTAAGAGTATAATTGGAACTTCTTATGAGTCTCCTGATGGTCGTTGAATCAATGATCATGAAGTACCAATCTTAATGCTATTGCAGCAGAATGATTAATGGGTTATGGTATCTATAGATAAACACATATGAATAACCCCCACTATCCAAGAGACTAATTGAGGGTGTGTTTTCATTAAATTTGTGGCTTAATAACCCAGATGATATAGATAATTATATCTATAATGATTGTAAAATACATACCACCAAAAGTTCTACTTATAAAAGACGTCAATTTAATATAAACAAATATGCTAAAGTTCAAAAGTGATGGATGTATTCATCCAAGTGCTTCCCAAGTAACTGGGTGCAGGAACAATTAAAGATGGGGATGCATACAATCAAAGTAATTAATAAACTGATGTTTTCATCAGGGGGAGCAATGATGATTGTACTCTTTTTCCTTCACCATGGTGTTTTTCCCAGGTAAGGTTTTAACAAGGCAATCGATGAAAATCATCCAACGGATTCATTGTTTGTGAATGACATGACTGAATATTATAGCTACGTGAAGTTACTGTAAGACTGTACTCTTTTTTCCTTCGCCCGAGGTTTTTATCCCACTGGGTTTTTCCAGGCGAGGTTTTTAACGAGGCAGCATATAACAAGATGTTTCATCCAAGGGGAGTGTTATAATAGATATATGTATAGTGGACTCTACATCTTTATGTAATTAGGGTTTCCCCTTGTATCTAACCCCTCTATAAATAGAGGCATTGTATACTCATATTGAAATAAGAATACCGGTTGTCTCTCTATCTTGTGTCTCTCTGCTATTTCTCTTCCTCTCATTTACAACAGATTCTACCTTCTTTTCCTCTAGTCTCCTAACTCCTATTTTCCTAAAACGGTCACTCCTCTCATCTCTTTCGGTCGTTGAAAAAAATAAAAACAAAAATAAAAATAAACTGGAACTCTAATAAGAGGGGAGAGTGCACTGCTCATTGACAATGGCATCCATCTTCTTCCTCTGAAAATAAAAAATTCTCCCCCAGTCAATGTTTATCAACTTGGTTCGAATCCTATCCTCTGTTCTCCTTCATGTCTTCCGAAAACCGTGGTTTTACATCCCAGAACAACTCCCGGCCGCCACCATTCACAGATCCGACCGTCACTCTCATCGCCTCCTCCGTTTCTACCTAGTTGCCCCCTTTCTCTCTCCTCTGTTAGATTCCAACTTCTATAACCTCGACTTATCACCGTTAACTCTCTTCCTTCCTCCTATTTTTCCAGCCAATACAAAGCCAAAATCAGTCATGGCCATAATCTACATCAACTCCCACATTTGCCTGAGACTCACTGTTCACCTGAAATTCTTCACGGAAACACTATTTGTTATTTTTTTTAGTCTACCAATCGCTATTCGTCATTTGACAAGGTCTACCGCCGGTACAAGGGCTTTGTTACAAATGCGTATGAGAGATCCAGAGGGTGCTCATCTTTAGAAAATGGGGGAAATCTCTACTACGACAGATTGAGAGAGGAAGAAGAACATTATTTACTGAATATTGAGAGAGTATTTCTCGATTACACAATTACAGAGAGAGGAACTATCTATCTGTCTATATATATATACATACACTGCAGTGGCTTATGTACTAATAGAAACCGTTACAGCGTTAACAAAGGGAAATACTTAATACTAGAGTATAGTGTACATAGTATATGTATTTTCAATACTCCCCCTCAAGATGAAGGGCAGTTGGAGATGAAACTGTTCATATCTTGTTGCAGGACTACATTAGCCACGTTGTTAACTTGTGCTGTTGAGTCTTGGTGGCTGGTTCTGTCCAGAAAACTTTTGTAGTCTTTAGTAGTTCCTTGTTTGGTCAGAATGTTTACGAGTTGGTCTCCGCTAGGAATGTATTGAAGGGTTATCAGACCTTCTTTGATCTTCTCACAGATGAGGTGGCAATCAAGTTCGATATGCTTTGTTCGTTCGTGGAAGACTAGATTGCGGGCAGTGTACATTGCTGCCTTGTTGTCTCAGTTGACTGTGATTGGAGTTATTCCTTCGACTCCTAGCTCGTGAGGATGCGAGAGAGCCAGGTTAACTTAGTGGTAACTCTCCTGATTGGCCGTACTCAGATTCTGCAGTGGATAAGGCGACAGTGTGCTCTTTGGTGGACGCCCAGCTGACAGCTGTCCTTCCCAGCAATATGATGTATCCGCTTGTTGATCTTCGAGTCAATGGGCAACTCACCCAATCTGCATCGCAGTAGGCAGATAAGGTTAGATCAGGTAGATTATTGAAGAATATACCTTGGGTCTTTGTTCCTTTAACATAGCGGAGGAATGCATTGTAACACCCCATCCAAGCCTATCGTGGTTATCACAATCTGAACACTTAATCGAATATGTCGCAGCGGAAATAAACAACACTTGGACCTTGCCACGGTCTGATCGTTAGAATATACCGGCTTAACATTTACAATACTTAACCAAAATACTTATCCAACTCAAAACATCAACATTCTCAATCCCACAAACCACAACCAACCGAGTACTAGTATTTCAAACGTAATCTCAAACTTACATCAATTTAATATAAACAGTGGGTGCACAGGCGCAACCCGAACTCAAAATAAATGTCCCACCCTAAGACTAACCGCTCCTACTCTCGTAGTGCGTTCTCATCGGCCTCTTACCTGCAAGTGTAAAAATAGCCCCCGAGGGGGTCAGCACGAATGCTGGTACACCCTCTCATGGCCCCCAAGCTAACGGGGCTACGACGACTAATTGTCGATAGCATGGGAGTTGATTAACATGATAAGCATAAATAGCCAATAAGCAAAACCACAATAACCACAACCATGAACATAATTAGCTCATAAGCAACGAACGACTCAGGCGTTCCCTTTAATAAGTGAGTTAGTTCTTAACCCCTTAGATCCACAATCTCCTTAACCTTATACTTGCCAACCGCTCCACTATTAGATTGGTTAGCCCTAAGTTGGTTGCTTATCTTTGTAGGGCTTGGTTAACCCTAGCCGGTAGCAGTGCACTATCCGACGATAAGCTACCTTTCTTAATTTATTGGGGATGTAGGCTTGATCCCCCCACGCCATCCCTAATGTGCCTCCCACCTCAAACAGTAGCCCGGGTGGTCGGGTCGATTTGTTGACCCTAGGCGACGAGTCTAACGACCAGTCTTATTTGGAAGTCGGATCTGATTCAGATACCGACCTCCCCCAATACACATGTGCCGGTACCATTCCGGATTCCTCACTCCCACCCCAAGTTATGGTTAGTGAAAGCCTTAATCACCAAGTGTTAGTTAAACCTTGACGGGTAAAACCAACAATCACCGATACTTAGTTCTTAACCTTAACTCAGTAAGGACTAAACTTGGTTAGTAGCAAACTCAAGTCTCGCGGGTTAGTGTAAATATAACACAATCACAACGAGAACAATATAACCGGTTGCATGCTTTATCTTGTTTTAGTCATAGCAAATAAACAGACAGCACACAAGCCGAGGGACACCTCGTTAGCAAGCAGGTCACAAGAAGGATTGTACCGTTCACCGTCGATCGTTGTTTGTTTAACCTTCTTCTTGGGTCCCAATTCACAAACCTAAAACATTCATTCATTTTTAGGTTATTAGTTATTTGCACCTTACTTAGCTCACTTAGTCCCTAGGACTTCCACCCAATAACCTCTCAAGTCTTTATCACTTGGTCTTACAAACTTAACTTTAAACATTAAAACTTATACTTAATCTTAACTTAATTCCTTAAGTTCTTAGGGTCCCAATCATTACTACCCTACCAAGGGCATACCTCATTACCCATTACCATTCTTAGAATTTGAAATTCTTTTTTTTTTCCTAAGTGTTAAGGGTCGACCGACCCACCGACCGACCCTACCCCTGGGTCGGTCCATTACAGAAACTCTTCCGTCTCTGGGAACCCATCCGACCGACCCAGAGAGCTAGACCGACCGCCCGAACCCTCTGGGTCGGTCCCTTACAGAACCCATTTTCCTGCTTAAACCTTACCCGACCGACCCAAGCTAAGCCGACCGACCAAAACCCCCTGGGTCGGTCCAGTCCAGAGGCATTCCGGATGGCTTAACTTGGCCCGACCGACCCAAGACTGGGTCGGACCCTGGGTCGGTCCTCTACAGACCTTCCTCTTAAATTGCCTCTTTCAATTCCAAACTTCTCCTCATGTCTTCTAATATGCTATAACCTCATTTGGGCACCTCAAATACACCTTAAGCCCTCCTCTAAACACATTAAATCATTCACCAAA
Organism: Limonium bicolor; assembly: GCA_023374045.1. Taxonomy (NCBI): domain Eukaryota; kingdom Viridiplantae; phylum Streptophyta; class Magnoliopsida; order Caryophyllales; family Plumbaginaceae; genus Limonium; species Limonium bicolor. Next base: position 147,421,361 of record CM041777.1, read on the forward strand.
ATCCACCTTAGTCATTATGCATTTCCTTGTGATAATGCTAACACTTGTAATGCTTCCCTCTAGTTTCTAGGTGGTGGTTCATACCTAACGTAACCTCTATGCCAAATGTTTCCTTCACCACTATAACATCAATCTCCCAAGCATCTCTCACCATCTAAAACTCTCTTAAGCACTTACTTATGTTCCTTCACAAGTTTAAACTTCCATCATCAACACCTTATTTCCTTCTTAGTTGTGCACCAACATTTGCCTAAGTCCTAATACTCAATACATCCTCTGACTTCTAAATCCTTCATAGTAATGCCTAAATCATTATAACTCATTAAAACACCTTAACTTCACCCTTTTCATCAAGACACCCATAGAACACTCCTAGTACTTCCTTAGTCATTAATTCCCTTAGGATATCTTAAACACTTAAACTCTCCTTTAAATTTTGCCATGGGTTTCTCTAGTATATAGTACCTCCTAACACATGGTTTTTCTCCAACAAACAACCAACATCACCCAAATTCTCACACAACAACTTAACACCCAATTTACACCAAACCCACCACATCTCATCATATAGTGCTTAAACTTAAAATGCTTGGCACTTAGGCCCTTAAATGACAATAATCTTAACCACTGATTTCCACGTATATTGCCTTCAACCTGCGAATACACTCAACAAGGCTCCCATTGAAATAAAATGCTTCTTGTGCTTCACCTTTTATATTCTTAAACTATCTCTTTTCTCATTTGCTCCTTAGTCACAAGTTCACAAGAATAGTCATTGTTTCTCCTAGGTTTTATAGCACCTTCCCAATAAAACTCTACACTAAACTCATCATATACCCACATCTCATTCCCTTAAACAACAAAACACCATAAGGTAAGTAATTTACCTTGTTTTCTCACAAGCTTAAAAGCTTTTCTCCTTAGGTTTTCTTTGTTCAATCTCGGTCACCATGTGATTCTCCTTGCCAATGTTCTAACCATATCCAATGACTCCAATGAGTACTAGATAACACATTAACCCTAAGGACAAAACCCTAGGTTTAAAATATGTTTAAGGTAAATGTGATTGTTTTACCTTAGTTTCTCAAGACAACTTGGATGTGAAGCAAGAAGGACCTCCTCTCTCCTTTGAAGAGTAGAAACAAGCTAGAACAAGCATAAACATGGAGTCCCATGAGTATATATTTTCGGTCATGTGAAGAAAATGGTGGAAACCTAGATTTTCTTACACTTTCTTTCCTTAAGAGAATGGAGATGCCAATGGAGTCTCCAAACTTGAATTTCTCCTCTAATGGTGGTTTGACTTGGCACCAAAATGAAGCTCTTGATTTTGAAAAGATAGAAAGGAGGAGCTTGAGCTAACTAAGAAGAATATGTATTTGTTTTGGATTTGGAGCTAAAATGAGCAAGATGTGTGCAAGAGAAGGTGGAGCTAGCATGGAGAGAGCTTCACGTTAATGGAGAAGAAAGAGAGCAAGAAATCGTGTGAGACAAGGAAGAATGAAGAAGTGAGGAGAGAGGTAAGCAAAATGTGATATTTATCTTAAAGGGTGAATAGTACTTTATGCTTTATAAACTTACTTATTTTGCTTTCTCTTTACTTAGCTAGATAAGTGTGGTGAGTCACACTTAAAGAAACCGGCCCCCTTTAGTGATGAGGGTAGTTTAGTCTTTGTTGACCAAATGTCTCACTTATATACTTATGTTATAAACTAGCTTAATTAATTCACTATTCATCAAAAACAAGGCACATTGTTGTGAAATTTTTGATTTCCCATTGATATAGACCTCCAAATGTGATACTATATAGTACACATATTAATTAAAGAGTAATGATGGACATTTAGCCATTCAAACTCATTTACAAGACAATTTTCAAAAACGTGCTTAAGACTCCTTAAAGCACATTTGTGTTTTAACTAGTTTTCAAGCTTGGTTTTCTTTGGTAATTGACCTAAAATGACCATTAGGATATTACTAAGGTCTTAGAACAATATTTGGGTACTCTCCCATGTCTCTCCAAGCTTAGAGCACGTTTTTGTTAAAACTGCTCTTTTGGTGTTTCCTTATATTTTCTTTGATTAGAAATGTTTCTAAGGCATTATTTAGACTCCTTATATCTTAGTTTATCATTTAAACACCATATCTAAGTTTGGGGTATTTCAATCTACCCCCCCTTAAAAGAACTTTGTCCTCAAAGTTCACACATGTGCTTAACCATTCATGGTACACATTTCTCTTAATCTTAATACCACATCTTATATTCACATTCATACATCTCAAGACTCAAAGGTCAATCTCAATACAATACATGAGTATCATACATAACTAAAACTTACACCGAAGTGTAGCAACTTACACAAATCCACATCTTAAACAACCAAACAAACGACAAACATGATCGTTTCCTAACTCAAAGCGAGGAAGCTCTACCCCCCTTAAAGGGGTACGCCCCGTACCCTATACAGACGATCTAGTCAGTAATAAAGAAGGGTACTTCGCCCTCATCTTATCCTCTAATTCCCACTGGCCTCTTCGACATCCTGGTTAGACCAGAGAACCTTCACCAGTCGCACTGACTTATGGCGAGTGTCCCTAGTCTTACTGTCCAAGATTCTCTGAGGGGTCTCCACGGATCTCATATTTGGTTCTAAAGTCAACCTCTCGGTTCTAACACATGGGAGGGGTGGTGCATGTATTTCTTTAGCTGCGAAACATGAAAAACATCATGCACTTTACCCAGCTCAGCAGGTAAATTCAACCTGTAAGCAAGCGGGCCCACCCGCTCCGTAATCTCATAAGGACCAACAAATTTCGGGCTTAACTTGCCCTTCTGCCCAAACCTGAAATACACCCTTCATCGGTGATACTCGCAGAAATAACCCCACCCGTCGCCCACTGCGAACTCCAGGTCCCGTCGTCGAACATCAGCATACGACTTCTGCCTATCTTGAGCAGCTTTCATGTTCTCCCTGATTTGCTGAACTTCAGCCTTAACTTGTTCTAAGTACTCTGTCCTATGACCGTCTCACTCGACTCATCCCAGCAGAGCGGTGTACGACATGGTCTAACTACCGTACAACGCTTGAAAAGGTGCCATCTTGATCGAAGCGTGATAGCTGTTGTTGTATGAAACTCGATCAGATGCAACCTGTCAATCCAACTGCCCTGGAAGTCTAAGGCACATGCCCTCAGCATGTCCTCGAGTGTCTGAATAGTACGCTCAGTCTGACCATCTGTCTGAGGATGAACGCGGTACTCAGTTTGAGTTCTGTACCCAACGCTTCTCTGGTAGCTCTCCAGTACCTCGAAAGGAATCTGGTGTCTCTATCTGACACTATGGTCTTTGGTATGCCGTGATGTCTCATGATTTCTTTCTCAAATAACTCAGCTAATTTGGTCACCTTCCAGTATCCTTCATCGGTATGAATCGGCTACTTTGGTAAGGCGATCCACCACCACCCATATCATGTTGAGACCTCCCCTAGCAGGTGGAAGCCCAACTACGAAGTCCATGGAAATATCATGGAACTTCCATTCCGGAACTGGCATCGACTGTACCATTCCGCCCGGTCGTCGGTGCTCGAATTTCACACCTTCTGGCATGTGAGACACTCAAGACGAACTCGGTAACATCTGTCTTCATCCCCGACCACCAGAAGTATCTCTTCATGTCTTTATACATTTTAGAGGCTCCCGGATGGATGGAAACTGAAGAACAGTGTGATTCTCTAAGTATCACGGTCTTTCAGATCCGTGTTACTCACCTCGTGGTATGCATAACCGGCCCTTAAGTCTGATCAGATCATCATCATGAAGTCTGAAGTCGTATTTCTGACTCTCAAAGGTACCATCTGTCAGCTTCTGTCTGACCTCTCTCATATACTCATCAGTCCTCTGAGCCTCTCGCACCTCATCAACCAAGCTGAGAAGAAAAACTAGCGAATGGAGTGAGTGTGCTCGACGGCTCAGGGCATCTGCTACAACATTGGCCTTCCCTTCTTTGTATTTGAGGTCAATGTCATAGTCTTTCAAAAATTCTAACCATCTCCTCTGTCGAAGATTTAACTCCTTCTGAGTGAATATGTATTTCAAACTCTTGTGATCGGTGTAGATCGTGACACTAACCCCATATAAGTAGTGGCGCCATATCTTCAAAGCGAAGACTACAGCTCCCAGCTCTAAATCATGTGTGGGGTAGTTCCCCTCATGTTTCTTCAACTGGCGTGAGGCATATGCCACCACCTTGCCATGTTACATGAGCACGCAACCCAGCCCTCTACCGGATGCATCACAAAACTTAACCAAGCCCTCTGTACCGTCTGGAATAGTCAGTACCGTGCAGTGGTCAGTGAGTCCTTCAAGCGCTGAATGAATCTCTCACTCTCACAGTCACTGTCCATAGAAATGGTGCATCTTTCTTCATCAGACTGGTCATCGGCTTCGCGACCTTGCTAAAATCTCTAACAAACCTCCTGTAGTAACCTGCCAGACCGAGAAAGCTCCGGATGTCGGTAACCGTCTTCGGCCTTGGCCAGGTACGTACGGCATCAATCTTTGCTGGATCCACTGCGATCCCAGCATCTGAGATGACATGACCTAGGAAAGAGACCTGGTCAAGCCAAAACTCACACTTGGAGAACTTAGCATATAGCTGGTTCTCCCTTAATATTTCCAACACCCTCCTCAAATGTTCCTCATGCTCAACCTTAGACTTTGAATATATCAGAATATCATCAATAAAAACCACAACCGACTTGTCCAGCTGCTCCCGGAACAAGCGGTCATCAGATCCATAAACTTCGCTGGTGCGTTCGACAAACCGAACGGCATCACTGTAACTCATAGTGGCCGTATCGTGTCCGGAATGCCGTCTTCTCAATATCTCCCTCCTTAATGGCTATCTGATGATACCCCGATCTGAGATCAATCTTGGAAAACACAGATGCTCCCTTCAACTGATCGAACAGATCGTCAATGCGGGGTAGTGGTACTTATTCTTCACTGTCACTGCATTCAGCTCTCTGTAGTCGATGCAGAGGCGAGACTACCATCCTTCTTCTTCACGAAGAGGACTGGCGCTCCCCATGGTGACACACTTGGTCTAATGAATCCCTTATCCAACAAATCTTTCAGTTGCTCCTTTTAACTCAGTCATTTCTGCCGGAGCCATACGGTATGGTGCTTTGGCTATCGGTCCGGTTCCAGGTAGCAGCTCAATGGTGAACTCTACCTCCCGAGTGGTGGCATGCCGGGCAGTTCCCGTGGAAATAAGTCGGGGAACTCCGACACTACCGGTAAGTCGGGGTCGAACTCAGGGTCTCTCTCTATGTCCTGTACATAGCAGAGGTATACTTCTTCCTTTCTCCTTATTTCTCTGTGCATTGCCATGGCGGTGATGATCTTAGTCGAAGGCTCCCTGGGCCTCTGGCGGTATGATATTGTTACCCCAGACGGACTCCTGAGCAGCAATCTATGCTCGGCGCAGAGGATACGTCCCTTGTGCCGCTCCAACCAGTTCATCCCGAAAAAACATCAAATCCTAGCTTACTGAACTCAATGAAACTGACTGGGAAGTCTTCCCCCTTAATTCTGATGGTGGCTCCTCGGTAGTAACGAGTGCAACGAACCTTCTCCTTAGACGGGAGCGTAAACCGTGAAGTCGGGTAGCTCCTCAGCGTCTAGCCCCAACCTGCTCGCAAATGATGCAGAGACAAAGGTATGCGAGGCCCCTGAGTCGAAGAGAACTGATGCCTCAATCCCATTGATCGGAAAGGTGCCGGTGAGGATAGTAACCGCAGCGTCGGCCTGTGCCTTTGAGTATGCTTAGTGCACACCTTCCGTACCGAGTCCATAACCTAATTGTGTTCACAAGCTCCATGATATTGATGGTATAACAAGAGTCGTAACAATTTATATGAACAACACTGGTTATTTTATTCATGACCATCCTGTTTACAACAACATGTGCTTCAATCTTACATCTCATTTCTCATCTCATTCTAACATTACATGGCTAATATTGTCTAAAGGTTAGGTTTAATCTTCCTGGTCTCATATGCGTCGCATTGATTATTGCTGACGGTGCTGTATTCAGCTTGATTCTCTTAATCCCATGGTACAACATCCTTGATTCTCCTCCCAAATTAATACATCACCTGACTTAAGTACTATCTTATCTGCACGGTCCGCACGCTTCTGCTCGCCGTATAAAAACTCTGCATCATCTCCAATGGACCAAGACACTACGGGTATCCTCTTTCGAGAGACTCCGTTGTCTCGTCCTTATCTGGTGTAGTCCCAGTTTCCCTTCTTTTTCGTAGAAGTTTACAATACAAAGTCCGCTTGTATGTCTGGAATCGGTTCAGCTCCAACTGCTGAGCGATTTCCACGACTTGTGTAATAAATGGATGGAACTCTTCGGGTATTCCCGGTGGTGAGACTCCATCTTGCTCCCTCATGGTTGGTAGTTCTTGGCATGCGGATTCCAATCCTTGCCCAAGCTCATCATCTTTAAATTTCATCCTTGCTCCCCTGGGTACTCCGGTGTGTAAACCTCCCGGTCCCATCCCTAGTTGATTGCATCTCCTGATGATGGCTATTTGTGCGTCGGGTGTCAGGTATCCCCTTAATAAATCATACCTGGGCGGAAACCTGACATTGTTCGGTTGGAAAGTGTATGGTTTCGATGTCGGTGTGCTCCGGGTTAGATGTAGATGGTATTGGTAGCAGATGTTGATCTTCCTAAAGTGGTAGTAGGTTATGTCTTACTTAGGTTCTAATCTCACTATTCTTACTTAACTCATATATTTCACCAAACATGCATGATAATGCGGTAAGCAGGTATTTATTACTAATGGTTATAGTGGTACCTGGCCTCGATGAGGGCTCAGGCTCATCGTCCCGGTCCACCATGTGTAGAGTTGGCCCTGTCTTCTGGGTCACCCTTGGGTTCTTGTCTGCAGCTGGTTGCCCCCTCCTCTGACTGTCAGATCCAGATCCCTGATCAGTCTTGGCCTTAACCTTAAAACTGGGTCTGTAATTCTTACTCTCCGGATTCCCGTAGCACTCATATGCTCGGTGTCCAAGTACTCCGCAAAAGTTACACTCCACTTTATTCCCTTTACAGTCGAGTCCGGGGTGGTCCTTGTGACACCACCTACAGATGAAGCGTCGCTGGTATCCACCACCGGCTCCTTTCTCAGTCTCAGATCCTGATCATTCACAATGTCAATATTCACATCCCAAATGGTTACTAGTTGTTTTCTTAACTTATCTATACCAATTCCTAACCCTTTGGCGCCTTAGAGCGCAGGGGTGTAGCTGCATAAGCATACTCAGCTTCAATGGCTCTTCCGGAGCCTTCTCCTTTCCCTCCTTCCCCTTCGGGTTCTGATTTTTCTGGGCCTGAGGCTGGTACTTTTGTTTCTTGTACCCTCCTTGCCCTTGGTGTTCCGCACTCTTCCCAGCACTCTTTCTCTTAGCGTTCTCCTCGTCCCTCAGCTGGACGGTTTCTCTACCTTAGCAGCGGCATGATAGCACTCCTGCTTTTCCATAGTATTAGTCACACTTATCTCTCATAATCTAAATCTTATTCACCACTTACTCAAATTTCAATCATTCTTATTACCTGCAAGGTAGTGTAACTCGTCGGCCCCATGCCGTAGCGGAGTCGATGGCTAAGCCCGCCATAGAAGCGGTCTACCAAGATCTGGTCAGAATACCCTAGACCTGGCAGAAGACGGAGCAAGGCGGTGAACTCTGAGTAATACTCGTCCACGTCATCTTGTCCGACTGCTTAAGCGCATCTAACTGCAAGCGCTTCTTCGTCTGGACATGGGCGGGGTAGTACTTTGCCCGTAGCAAGGCGGTGTACTGCTCCCAGCCGACACTCTGGATTGGCCACATACTCGGCCCTCACCAGCTTCCACCAATCGCCCGCCGCCCCCTTCAGGTAGAAACAGCTAAGCGCACCTTGATCCCAGCAGGGACATCAAGGGTCTCGAAGGCGGTCTCCAGCTCGGAGATGTACGCCTCAAGCTTGGCGGGATCGGTCTCCCCCTCCAAAATGAGCGGGTCGAAGATCTGACAGACTCTTCACCCAATTTGGTTCCCTAGGTTGTGGCGGTGGAGGTGGTGCACCCACACCAGGCTGATAGCCCATGTGCCCTAAAGCGGCAGCTACGATCTCTGCGATCGTCTGCCCTCCAGGTATCCCTGGAATATCCTCACCCCGGCCGCGACCTCGGCCTCCTCTAGGGCGTCCTGCCATCTGAACAAGCATAACTTACATTAGATTCGTACTCACCATTGTTTTGGTTAGTAAATTTATAACGTCCGTAGACGGTAAAGACAATCCACACTTATTAGTGGTCATCTGACTCTACTCACTCTAACTTCTCACACCCTTAACCCAATACTTATTCCTTAACTTATATCCTAACTCGGTGGTTACTCATATCCGGTATTTCTTGATCAGAGCGTAACTACGCTCTGATACCACTTTTTGTAACACCCCATCCAAAGCCTATCGTGGTTATCACAATCTGAACACTTAATCGAATATGTCGCAGCGGAAATAAACAACACTTGGACCTTGCCACGGTCTGATCGTTAGAATATACCGGCTTAACATTTACAATACTTAACCAAAATACTTATCCAACTCAAAACATCAACATTCTCAATCCCACAAACCACAACCAACCTAGTACTAGTATTTCAAACGTAATCTCAAACTTACATCAGTTTAATATAAACAGTCGGGTGCACAGGCGCAACCCGAACTCAAAATAAATGTCCCACCCTAAGACTAACCGCTCCTACTCTCGTAGTGCGTTCTCATCGGCCTCTTACCTGCAATGTAAAAATAGCCCCCGAGGGGGTCAGCACGAATGCTGGTACACCCTCTCATGGCCCCCAAGCTAACGGGGCTACGACGACTAATTGTCGATAGCATGGGAGTTGATTAACATGATAAGCATAATACGCAATAAGCTTAACATGAAGCACAATAACCAACAACCACAATGAACATAATTAGCTCATAAGCAAACGAACGACTCAGGCGTTCCCTTAATAAGTGAGTTAGTTCTTAACCCCTTAGATCCACAATCTCCTTAACCTTATACTTGCCAACCGCTCCACTATTAGATTGGTTAGCCCTTAGTTGGTTGCTTATCTTTGTAGGGCTTGGTTAACCCTAGCCGGTAGCAGTGCACTATCCGACGATAAGCTACCTTTCTTAATTTATTGGGGATGTAGGCTTGATCCCCCCACGCCATCCCTAATGTGCCTCCCACCTCAAACAGTAGCCCGGGTGGTCGGGTCGATTTGTTGACCCTAGGCGACGAGTCTAACGACCAGTCTTATTTGGAAGTCGGATCTGATTCAGATACCGACCTCCCCCAATACACATGTGCCGGTACCATTCCGGATTCCTCACTCCCACCCCAAGTTATGGTTAGTGAAAGCCTTAATCACCAAGTGTTAGTTAAACCTTGACGGGTAAAACCAACAATCACCGATACTTAGTTCTTAACCTTAACTCAGTAAGGACTAAACTTGGTTAGTAGCAAACTCAAGTCTCGCGGGTTAGTGTAAATATAACACAATCACAACGAGAACAATAACCGGTTGCATGCTTTATCTTGTTTTAGTCATAGCAAATAAACAGAGCACACAAGCCAGGGACACCTCGTTAGCAAGCAGGTCACAAGAAGGATTGTACCGTTCACCGTCGATCGTTGTTGTTTAACCTTCTTCGGGGTCCCAATTCACAAACCTAAAACATTCATTCATTTTTAGGTTATTAGTTATTTGCACCTTACTTAGCTCACTTAGTCCCTAAGGACTTCCACCCAATAACCTCTCAAGTCTTTATCACTTGGTCTTACAAACTTAACTTTAAACATTAAAACTTATACTTAATCTTAACTTAATTCCTTAAGTTCTTAGGGTCCCAATCATTACTACTACCCTACCAAGGGCATACCTCATTACCCATTACCATTCTTAGAATTTGAAATTTCTTTTTTTTTTTTCCTAAGTGTTAAGGGTCGACCGACCGACCCACCGACCGACCCTACCCCTGGGTCGGTCCATTACAGAAACTCTTCCGTCTCTTGGAACCCATCCGACCGACCCAGAGCTAGACCGACCGACCCGAACCCTCTGGGTCGGTCCCTTACAGAACCCATTTTCCTGCTTAAACCTTACCCACGACCGACCCCAGGCTAAGCCGACCGACCCAACCCCTGGGTCGGTCCAGTCCAGAGGCATTCCGGATGGCTTAACTTGGCCCGACCGACCCAAGACTGGGTCGGACCCTGGGTCGGTCCTCTACAACCTTCCTCTTAAATTGCCTCTTTCAATTCCAAACTTCTCCTCATGTCTTCTAATATGCTATAACCTCATTGGGCACCTCAAATACACCTTAAGCCCTCCTCTAAACACATTAAATCATTCACCAAAATCCACCTTAGTCATTATGCATTTTCCTTGTGATAATGCTAACACTTGTAATGCTTCCCTCTAGGTTTCTAGGTGGTGGTTCATACCTAACGTAACCTCTATGCCAAATGTTTCCTTCACCACTATAACATCATCTCCCAAGCATCTCTCACCATCTAAAACTCTCTTAAGCACTTACTTAATGTTCCTTCACAAGTTTAAACTTCCATCATCAACACCTTATTTCCTTCTTAGTTGTGCACCAACATTTGCCTAAGTCCTAAATACTCAAATACATCCTCTTGACTTCTAAATCCTTCATAGTAATGCCTAAATCATTATAACTCATTAAAACACCTTAACTTCACCCTTTTCATCAAGACAACCCATAGAACACTCCTAGTACTTCCTTAGTCATTAAATTCCCTTAGGATATCTTAAACACTTAAACTCTCCTTTAAATTTTGCCATGGGTTCTCTAGTATATAGTACCTCCTAACACATGGTTTTTCTCCAACAAACAACCAACATCACCCAAATTCTCACCACAACAACTTAACACCCAATTTACACCAAAACCACACCACATCATCATATAGTGCTTAAACTTAAAATGCTTGGCACTTAGGCCCTTAAATGACAATAATCTTAACCACTGAATTTCCACGTATATTTGCCTTCAACCTGCGAATACACTCAACAAGGCTCCCATTGAAATAAAATGCTTCTTGTGCTTCACCTTTTATATTCTTAAACTATCTCTTTTCTCATTTGCTCCTTAGTCACAAGTTCACAAGAATAGTCATTGTTTCTCCTAGGTTTTATAGCACCTTCCCAATATAAACTCTACACTAAACTCATCATATACCCACATCTCATTCCCTTAAACAACAAAACACCATAAGGTAAGTAATTTACCTTGTTTTCTCACAAGCTTAAAAGCTTTTCTCCTTAGGTTTTCTTTGTTCAATCTCGGTCACCAATGTGATTCTCCTTGCCAATGTTCTAACCAATATCCAATGACTCCAATGAGTACTAGATAACACATTAACCCTAAGGAACAAACCCTAGGTTTAAAAATATGTTTTAAGGTATTAATGTGATTGTTTTACCTTAGTTTCTCAACAACTTGGATGTGAAGCAAGAAGGACCTCCTCTCTCCTTTGAAGAGTAGAAACAAGCTAGAACAAGGCATAAACATGGAGTCCCATGAGTTATATTTTCGTCATGTGAAGAAAATGGTGGAAACCTAGATTTTCTTACACTTTCTTTACCTTAAGAGAATGGAGATGCCAATGGAGTCTCCAAACTTGAATTTCCTCCTCTAATGGTGGTTTGACTTGGCACCAAAATGAAGCTCTTGAAGTTTTGAAAAGATAGAAAGGAGGAGCTTGAGCTAACTAAGAAGAATATGTATTTTGTTTTGGATTTGGAGCTAAAATGAGCAAGAGTGTGCAAGAGAAGTGGAGCTAGCATGGAGAGGAGCTTCACGTTAATGGAGAAGAGAAAGAGAGCAAGAAATCGTGTGAGACAAGGAAGAATGAAGAAGTGAGGAGAGAGGTAAGCAAATGTGATATTTATCTTAAAGGGTGAATAGTACTTTATGCTTTATAACTTACTTATTTTGCTTTCTCTTTACTTAGCTAGATAAGTGTGGTGAGTCACACTTAAAGAAACCGGCCCCCTTTAGTGAATGAGGGTAGTTTAGTCTTTGTTGACCAAATGTCTCACTTATATAGACTTATGTTATAAACTAGCTTAATTAATTCACTATTCATCAAACAAGGCACATTGTTGTGAATTTTTTTATTTCCCATTGATATAGACCTCCAAATGTGATACTATATAGTACACATATTAATTAAAGAGTAATGATGGACATTTAGCCATTCAAAACTCATTTACAAGACAATTTTTCAAAAACGTGCTTTAAGACTCCTTAAAGCACATTTTGTGTTTTAACTAGTTTTCAAGCTTGGTTTTCTTTGGTAATTGACCTAAATGACCATTAGGATATTACTAAGGTCTTAGAACAATATTTGGGTACTCTCCCATGTCTCTCCAAGCTTAGAGCACGTTTTTGTTAAAACTGCTCTTTTGGTGTTTCCTTATATTTTCTTTGATTAGAAATGTTTCTAAGGCATTATTTAGACTCCTTATATCTTAGTTTATCATTTAAACACCATATCTAAGTTTGGGGTATTTCATGCATAGCAGCCTGCATATGTTCCTCAGAAGGATCTTTGAGGAACAGGCTGAGGTAGTGCACTGGATATGTCAAGTCTGGTCTGGTTGTTATAAGGAAGTTTAGTCTTCCAACTAGACGTCTGTAGCTGGTAGGATCATCCAAATGTAGCTGTTGTTGTGGTGTATCTGTGTCAATGTGCTCTTTCTTTCTTGGGGGCAAAGGAACAACTACATGTTTGGAGTTAGGAGCTAAGTAATCATCTAATATTTCTTGAGCATATTTGGATTGGTTCAGAATAACTCCATATGGAGTGTACAGAAACTCCATGCCAAGAAAGTAGCTTAAGCTACCCAGATCTTTAATTTTGAACTACTGGTTGAGAGCTTCCTTGATTTTGTCCACCTCTGCAGTCAGTGGCGGAGCCACATGTAAGATTAGGGGGGCTTGGCCCCCCCAACCTTTTTTAAAAAAGTTGAAACTATATATATGTTAGATTACTCATATGAATGACAATAAATAATGATATTTTAAATAAAAACAATTATCATGCAAAGTAAATATATTAGGTGTCAATTATCTGTCATTAACAGTAACTACTCAATCATATTTTATGTTATTTCTAATCTAATCACTTCCATTCAAATGCCATACTAAGTGTAAGACCTTAATTTTTGGTTTCTCCTAATTACCTTACCAAGTAGATTATTTTTACACTTTCATATCAATAGTTGATTTCATTAACCAAATTCTTTGTGGGCTATCTCCTAGATGATTGTATTTATGATTTTGTTTTAAATACAATATTTTACAGTATAATAGTAACTTTTACAAAATTAGGCCATGTGGTCTAATAGAACTTCTTTTGTAGTATCCCATTTTCATTGTTTCCACTAGACTGGTTAATATTTGATGATTAACATAAATGATTGTTTACCAATTTAAAAATATATAGAATTTCTTATCAATTAGAGAGCCAGTTTTGGTATCTGCTATATTTTTAAAATTGTTTATTCTCAATAGATAGGTCTTTTCATTATTTTCAAAATGATAGATGTTTCAGCATGTTCAAATCCTATATTTTCCATCTCTACCCCTTATCTTGTCTATCACATTCTACTTTTTAATATATTTTAATTTATAATGCAAAAAAATAAAAGTGAAATTGTCAATAGCTAAAAAAACGGTATTTGAAACAAGATGAAGTATTTTTCTTGGATTAATGTACATGTTCTGAAGACTTGCCATCATTTCATGGTTTACTTTCCATCATTTCATGGTTTACTCTGTTGTTCTTGTTTGACATTTCTGTTATATAATAATGTTTTTTTATTTCTTAATATACTATTCCTACTATGATACTAAATATCTTTGACAATTTACATATTTACATATAAATCAAAATGTATATTTAAATAATTGAACATTTTGTTATATACCATTAATATATTAGCTAAATATAATGTTTCTTAATATATTATTGGTCCCCCTAACAATTCATTTCTGGCTCCGCCCCTGTCTGCAGTGTCATTCCCTGTGGCAATGATGTCATCTACATACACACCTAAAAATGTTCTCGATATCCCATTAAACTTTGTAAAGAGAGAGTAGTCGTTTCTAGATTGTACGTATCCATGTAATTTAAGAAAAACAAAAAGCTTGTCATACCATTGGTGTGAAGCTTGCTTCAGCCCATATAAAGATTTGTGCAATCTGCACACTTTACCTTTGTAGACATCTTTCATCCCATCAGGTATTTCCATATATACTTCTTCCTGCAAATCTCCATGTAAAAAAGCATTATTTATGTCTAATTGACTGATATTCCAGCCTTTTTTACAGCTACACTAACAAGGACTCTAATGGTAGTCATCTTGACAATCGGGGAGAAAGTCTCCCAATAGTCTTCGCCAAATTTTTGGGTATATCCCTTGGCAACTAACCGTGTCTTATACCTTTCTATTTCCCCATTAGATCTGAGTTTAAATTTAAAAACCCACTTATTTCCTACAACATGTCCACCTGGTGGTAAGTCTACAATGCTCCATGTGTAGTTTTCTTTTAGAGCCTTAAACTCTTCTTTCATAGCTTGGACCCAAGCTGGGTGTTTTACATCAGTTTTGTATGACTTGGGTACCTTTATGGCTTGGAGTTGTTTGTAGACAGAAGAGGATTGGGCGCTCAAGGCTGTAAAGGGGATGGTTTTATTGGGTTTCAGGCTAATAAGACTTTCATTGGGGTTGTTGGTGTTACCTTCTCCTCTTCGTAATCTCTCATACAGTATCTGACTGGAAAAATCACCGGTTTCATTTCCTGTCTGGGCTTCTCCTAGGAAATAATCTCCAAGGCAGGCTGGGGGGTGGGTTTCTCTACTCGATCTCCTTAAAAGTGTAGTTGTCTCATCAGGGGTCTCTGTTTGAGTTTCTGCGGGAATGATGTTGCTAACGTTTGTGTTCTCTGGTGTGGGAGTTTCTTCATCACTGTCATACCAAATGTTTCCTTGGTCAGTGGGAGAGGTGGATTGGTGGTCACGAATCTCTTTGGTGCACAGAGGGAATTCTGTTTCAAAGAAAGTTAGGTCCCTACTAATAGTGATAGATCTGTCTTCCAAGCACAACACTTTATATCCTTTCTTATTTTCTGCTATGCCTAAGTATATACAAGCAGACCATCTAGTATCAAATTTTCCTTTAAATTTCCTCACATCAATTTTGTAGCAAAGGCAACCGAAAGTTTTCATGGATTTATAATCAGGTTTCTCATTGTATAACAGCTCGTAAGGAGTTAACCCATTTATCACTCTTGATGGCAACCTATTAATTAGGTGAGTAGCATACTGAATACACTCCCTCTAGAAACTAAGGTCGAGATTGGATTGATAAAACAAGGCACGGTCTGTTTCTAACAAATATTTGTGTTTCCTCTCCACAACTCCATTTTGTTGTGGAGAGTGAGCACAAGTAGTCTGATGTACTATCCTACTTTCTCTGAAAAATTTAGCACCTTCATTATTGTTTCCAAGCTCATAAGCATTATCACTTCTGACAGTCTTAATTTTGGTTTCGAACTGTCTTTCTATGAGCTTAATGAAACATGTGAGAAAATAAAAAGCATCCGATTTGTTAACAAGGAGGTGAACCCATGTACACCTGGTATAGTCATCAACAAGAGTTAAGAAATATCTTTTTCCATCATGAGTGGGGACCTTAAAAGGTCCCCATACATCCACATGCACAAGTTCAAAACTTCTTTTTGTTTTTATAGAAGAATCAGGAAAAGGTTTTCTTACAGCCCTTGCCTTATGGAAAACATCACAAGATACACTTTCCTGTACACTATCATTCTTTATTAATCCTAGATGAACCAATTTGGGATAAGGAACATGTCCCAATCTAGCATGCCACAACCTAGGAGAATTCTTGCTCTCTGTACTATGACAGGAAAACTTTGCACATTGGCTAACATTTTTATCATACAAGTGATCTAGGCTGTCATTCTGGAAAAAATACAATCCATTGTCAGTCTTTCCTATAACCCAAGTGTTTTTGCTCTCATGGTCCTGCACAAGGAAAAAGTTTTCATGGAATATAAGAGGCAGTTTAATCTGTGTAATTAGTCTAGTAACAGATACGAGATTAAAACCAAAAGCTTCAACAAACAGTACATTCTCCAAAATGAATTTCTTTCCCAGCCTAACTCTACCATGGTAATATGACGAAGTTCAGAAAAATTAGCAAGATCAATGAAAAGACTCCTATTCCCGCACATATGTTCAGAGGCTCTTGAGTCTACGATCCAAGAATGTGATTGAACATCTTGTTGATGGCTAGTTAAACAGGCAGAGCAATAAGGTTTATAGTTATAGTTACCTACGAAGCTGTAATAGTCTCCTGCTTGGTGCGTGTCTGTTTGGTTCTTGGCTAGGAGAGTTCTCAGTTGACTCAATTCTTGCGCTGTCAAACTCAGTTCTGGTTGATGTCGTGAGCGATCTAACCCAACTTTGTCTTCCTCAATTGTTGTAACCCGGATTTTATAATCTTATTATATATCCGGTTTATGTTATTCTACTAAATGAATTCTTTATCATGTTGATCAGCTGGGACGTCGGTGGCATTTTAATTTTAGACGAGGGCAAGGAAGTCCATGTATTAAAAACAATTAAGGTAATCGTTTTTTATTAAATCAATAAGTAAAGGAATTACTTATTATTCCCCTTCTGATTGTTTTTACATCACGTCAGTTCTATCGTGAAGAGCGTCTCTCATCGTGGTTTGAACGACAGTTCTCTCTCTTTTTCTCTTTCTCTCAATTTCTCCTTCTGTTGAGAATTGTGGTTCTACTGTTGCAATCAGATTGACGATCTTCGTTGCAGTGTGGTTCTTCCTCCGTTATCAGGTTTGGATTGTAGAATTTGGGACTTTGTTGTCTACTTCGTTCATCTTCAGTTTTCTGATTTAGGGTCTTGATTGTGTTTGAATCTGTTATCGTCGGCTGCGTTCAGATTGGGGTTTTACTGTAGTGTTGCTTCTAGTCTCCGATTTTAATTTTGGTTTAGTCAGATGTTGTGACTACTGGTTTGGTTATCCTTTTTCTATTTCTGATTTGGGGTTTTGGTTGTCGATTCAGTGGCTGGTTGGGCAATTGTTCGGTGCTACGGCTGCTACGTTCTGTGGATTTTCTGCACTTCGAATTGAGGTAGGTGGTTACCCGATTCAATTTGGAAGTTCAACCATGGGGTGTTGCAAGGGGTTTACCTTCTGATTCGTTGTGTGAATTTGGGTGCGTTTTGGATGTTTCGAAATGGATAAACCCCCATGGTGTTCTGTATTTCTATCTGTCTTGGTGTGTGTATGACAATTTGGCAAATTGTGTTGATTTCTGTGCATTTTTCCCCTCTGAAATTGTACTGAATTCTGCAGTTTTTGTGACGTCCGAACGTCTGTCCGAACGTTGATGTTCAGACAGTGCGTTTGGGCGCTTCTGATTTTCGAGTTTCGAACAGTGTCCAAACATTTGTCCGAGCTTTGATGTTCGGACACCTCTGTGGCCTTCCCCTGATTTAAGTTTGACCTGTGTCCAAACATTGATGTTCGAACGCAAGGTCGGACATCATCGCGTAACTTTTCTCGTATACCCGTTCGAACATTGGTCCAAACTTCGATGTTCGGACATTCTGAACTCCTCTGTCTGATTTCAAATCGACTTGTGTCCGAACATTGATGTCCGGACACAAGTTTGGTCATTTGACAATTTTGGTTTCTGAGTCTCGACTTGCGTCCGAACTTAGATGTTCGGACACAAGTTCGGACACCGCTCTGTTTTCAGTATAACTTCTTCGTCTGAACTCCGATTTGAATTCCGTTTGCGGCGTTGGACTCCTCTAAGTCTCTACTACTGTATTATAAGTGTTTGGCTTGTTTAAATGCGAGTTTGCTTCTATTTTTGCAAACCTTCTGTTTTAGGACATTATACTCCGTTTCTGAGCCGTGAATGGTTGGGTTGAGCTATTCCGTGGTATACCATGTAGACGTCGTTCTGAGTGTGGGTCATTCCCTTTCTGTTCTGTGGGGTTGACGAACCCTTTGACTCTTTTGAGTCATTTCTGCGTTGCCGAGAGATCTGTTATGATCTATAGGTCTTCGACCCCTTCTGAGTGTGTGCATTGTATATTGTCCCTCTCTGTTTGTGATCTCTGATTATTTCTAGATTAGGAACTCTGGCGTTCCATTCTGTATTTGATTGAGTAAGTTTCTGACTGATTTGAAACTGTTGGTATTCTGCTCCTCTTCTGATTTCAAATGTTTTGAGCGACCTTATTGATGACGGTTGCTGCTTACTGGGCATAGTTGTGTGCTCATCCCCCTACTCTCACTGTTATTTTGCAGATTGATCAGCGAGGATCATCCTCATTTTCTGGAGCTTTACTCATGTAGTTACTTTATTTGTTAGACTTGACCTTATAATTTGTAGCCTTCGGGCCTTACACTTTCTGATGTTTGACTTGGTTTTGAGGATTAATTATTAGTTGATGTATTCAGTACAATTGTTTTACAATCTTAATAGAAGTGTTGTTTCGGGCCTTGTTTACGGACGTTAGCTTTAGAGCCTTGCGTTATTAGGTAGCAATACGCGGCGTGTAATGCCTCTAACTCTTAGGCCGGTTTTAGGGGCATTACATAGTAGCCGTTCCAGCCAGAATTTTCGGTTTCTTTTTCCACCAATCTAGATAACCAACGAATTCGAAGCAGGTTTCTCTTGTATGCCCCTTCTTTTGACATTTTGTACACTGCTTACTCTGGTCTTTTGTAGATTTTCTCGCAGATTGCAGAGGATTGAGCTTATTCTTTTCGGCAAAGAAAGCTAGGGTTTCCTGCCCTTGTTCATTTTTCGAACCCACTTGTCTTCACCTTTCTTCATGGCTGACAATCGCGAATGATTCTTCTACAGAAGGTAATTTCTCTTGAAGCAGTATGTTGGACTTGACATTTGAGTAGGTCTCGTCTAGCCCCATGATAAACTGCATTAGTTTTTCTTTCTGGGCCTTCTTCGCATACTGCTTCTTGGCGTCACAGGTACACTGCGGCTTTTCATCCATCGCATCCAATTGATCCCAAATTCTTCTAATCCTAGTGTAGAACGTTGAAACTGTTTCCCCATTCTGTTCGATTTTGCTAAGATCTTTCTTTAGTGAGTATATATGTGCCGAATTGGATTGTTCGTACCTCGAACACAAGTTTTCCAAAGCGTCCGCCGCGGAAGGGAAAAATATTATGCTGTCTCCTATACTCTTTGTTGGAGATAAAACTACACTATTATAAATATAGATTTATAGCAAACTAATAGGCAAGTGTACCTATTCGGAATAGTATAACAAGTGTCGTATCCACAGAGAGATTGTTCAATTATCCTAGTCTTGGTAGTTAATTAAAAACTGTAAAAAGGGGTTTAGCCGGAGGCAAGCTTGATTTGTTGTTGGATTAGTGCAAATATAATAAAATCAGTAAAAAGGTGAATTAATGGAAGTGAATGGAAAAAGTATCCTAGGATAGTGGGGGAATTACCTAAATTACTTAAACAGATTTATAACCATGTCTCAAATATTTATTGTCTATTAGAGTTAATAATTGTCAGTTACGAACTCTTAGTAATAGCCTTAATATTTTCCTGCTTAATCCGGAGTGTAAATATCAAGATTAATTCCTTTGTGGTACTACTATCTCAAAATCATATGTTGATAGTTACCATAAAAATGCAGTATTTTGTCAGAATAAGCATTTAACAATATTAGTTGAAAGGAATTAAAACAAGTTAACAAGTGAGACAGGTGATAGATATTGATTACGTAATATTAGAAATAAACCCCCATCCTAGGATACAAAAGAAAATTACTCAGACATTAACGGAGATAAGAAGATAGCACAGATAGATTTTGACATTATTTCAGAGAAAGAACTGGTCTGCTCTCGCTCGCACTGCTGCTCTTCTATTTCTTTTGTTACTGCGTGAGTATGGACTGTTGTGGTGTTACGGGAGAAAAATAAGTGGAAGCGAATGGATGAGTGTGGTGAGCGAATTCTTCAGACTCCCGTCGTGCGTGTGTATTTATGGTGTTGAAGGGGTGAGTTTATATAGAGTCAGAGGAGAAGAAGATCCGTACGAATTTGATTGCAGACTGATTGCTCCTTGATTGCTTAGGGGACAGAAAGCTGGAGACGCGTGAGGAAATAAGGTAGGCGGTGAGGAG
This sequence comes from Limonium bicolor, assembly GCA_023374045.1. Classification (NCBI taxonomy): domain Eukaryota; kingdom Viridiplantae; phylum Streptophyta; class Magnoliopsida; order Caryophyllales; family Plumbaginaceae; genus Limonium; species Limonium bicolor. Next base: position 147,441,742 of record CM041777.1, read on the forward strand.
TAGATGGATATGGCGGAAGCAAGGCGCGCGTCGATTTTTAGTCACGTCCGCGTGAGCGTCCGCCTAGCTAGACGCGGACACAAGGGAACCGCCTCCCTGTCCGCTTGGGCGTCCGCCCAGACTTACGCGGACACAAGTGTGTCTCTCCGAGTGTTGTCCGCCTCAGCGTCCGCCTAATCCCACGCGGTCGCACATGTCTCACGTCCGCCCTAACGTCCGCCCTTGGCCATGCGGACACAAGGCTGTTTTTGACTTATTTTCTACAAACTTTGACCGGCTCTAGATTCTTCGTTTGGACTCCGTTTTCTGAGCCGTTTGCGTCTATGCGTCCGTCTCTTCGTCTACTTTACTCCCAGCTTGGTTTTTCCTCATGTTTAAACCAATAAATTTGTGAGATAATCAATAAAACATAAACTAGAGGAAAAACATACGATAAGTGAGAAATGAGCAGAAAAGTGCTGATATAATATATGAAATACACCCATAAAACATGCTCATTTAGACACTTATCACACCCCCACACTTACCTTTTGCTTGTCCTCAAGCAAAACCATGTACCCAAACAAGTAGGGAATGCTCAATATTAACAAATACTATTATGAAGGGTAGGATAAAGAAGTCAATAGTACATGATCTTAAACTTTTTAGAGGAGTGTGATCCATCACCTACTGGTGGCATAGGTGTACTCAGGGCAAAAATAAAAATTAGAGTTTCGGGGTATGATCCGGAGTACTTCAATGCTTCTTGATTTAAGGTGACTTTGAGAACTTTTACCATGGCCAACTTCTCTCAAGAATGGGCATTGAGGAGAAAACAAAAGGAAAAAATAGAATTATGCATTTTTTTCACTTTTGCATAAGAGATGAGAAGATAATATGTAGGCATTAAGCCTTCGTATTTTAAAGAACACTCAACTCTCTTTGTTGGTTACCAATGGTGTCTCGCAAGTCCCTTATTTATTATTTTTTCTTTTTTTAACAGAGAAGCACCCCTTAGCAATCCCTAAGAGAGAAGACAGAAAGAAACCCTGAGCAATAAAATCCAACCATTTACAGATTATTTGGTCACACCGCATATAAAATGCTCCTCAAAAGTAATCAAAATTTTAAAATTTTGTACAATTTATCCCACAATTCATAACAATATTTATTCTTAAAGAGAACAACCCACATATATAAGGGGTCACGATATTGAATTGGACAAACGCAAGATAAGCAGAGAGATTAAGCATTTAAGCACAAAATGTCACCGAAAGGGCACACTCCCCCACACTTAAATTGAACAATGTCCTCATTGTTCACCAGAAAAACAAGGGAAGGTTTCAGAAGACCTTTTCGGTAAGTAGATAAAATAGAGAGAACACGAAGCTCACGAATATTCATTTAGCACATAAACTCTCATCTGCATATTTTATTTAAATAAAAGCATAATTAAAGAAACTGGTACTCCCCTGAGATTATTTTTGCTTGCGTTATAAGAGTTCCCCCACACTTGAGTTTCAGCCTCAAGTAGCGTAGCTTGGTTGCGGTGTAAACATGAAATTGCACCTGCATAAGACACTAGAAGCAACCATACTACAAACGGGGTTAAGAGTTAACAAAAACAAAATTAAAGAGAACCTGAAAATTAAAATAGCATAAAAGCATATAAAAGATAAGTTCGTCCGGGTTGCCTCCCGGAAAGCTGCCCTTCTTTAACGTCTTGGGCTAGACGCTTTGTCGTTTAGATCGATCACGGGGGGTGGTTATGAGGAGTAGATCCAAAGCATGACTCGATGGTATTTTTGAGAGTCCACCTGGATGCATGTTTTCTTTTCTTATCCCGCTCTTCATCCGGGATTGGTGGTAGTATCTCTGTAATAGACATGTCATCTGGAAGGGTGATAAAGAGAAGTGGGGATGATGATGATTGAGTATCCCTCACGAACTTGAGATCTTTGGATTTGCTATCTGGAGATCTTCCTGATGCAAACTCCAGCTTTTCGTTATAAGCTTGAAGGGTGATTTTCCCTTGGGCTACCCAAATGTGCACATCGGCTGTGGCAAGGAATGGTCATCCAAGAATGAGAGGTGTAGTGGAGTTCTCTTCGATGTCCAAAATGACAAAATCGCATGGGAAGTATAAGTGCTCCACTTTAATGATAACATCCTCCACCACTCCGCTTGGGTAAGTTACCGAACCATCCGCCAGTTGAAGGGTCATCTTGGTCTTTTTCATTTCTCCAATTCCCAGCTTTTTGAAAGTGGAGAGGGGCATCAAATTTATGGAGGCACCTAGATCGCATAGGGAGTATGGAAATGAGGTGCTACCAATTGTGACTAGAATGGTGAAGCTGCCCGGATCATTGCATTTAGAAGGTAGTGGTTGTTGCAGAATAGCTGAGCAAGCTACATTGAGAGGTACCGTACCGACTTCGGCCAATTTAGTTTTGTTGGATATAAGGTGTTTGAGGAATTTGGCGTAGTTTGGCATTTTGGCAATGAGGTCTACAAACTGTATATTGACGTTTAGTTGCTTTAGCATTGCTAGAAACTTACCATATTCATTATCCAATTTCTGTTTTTGGAGTCGGTGTGGAAATGGTATAGGCGGTTCTTGTGGAGAAGGTTTTGAAGCTGATGGAATAGTGAGGACGGTGGGAGATGTTTTTTCTACTGGGACCTCAACTGTATCTTCACTATCCTCTTTGGATTCTTCTGACCTTTGCGGGATGTGAATCTCGTCGGTTTTCTTACCGCTTCTCAAGGTTATTGCCTTAACCTCTTCTTCTTCTTCAAAGTCGAGCTTCTCATTTTCATAACCGGCCACCAAGTTCTCAAGGTAGGTATTCTCAGATTGAATGCGATTTCTATAGACTGTGGCGGTGCTTTCGAGTTCAGCTACATTCCTTTTGGATGTTTCGATTGCTACAACCCACTCTTGGAGGGAAGGGTGTAGGTCTGGAACTTTAGCTGTTTTAGCCACCTCCATCTTTTCTTCATCGTGTTCTTTCACATAGATGCATTTGGCTTACTCTCTTGGATTTGGTTCAGTTTGGCTGGGGAGAGCCCCTGGCGGTCTTCGAGCAAGATGTTCTGCAAGTTGATTGAATTTACCTTCGATTTTTTGGTTGAAGGCTTCTTGCGCAGAAAGCTGGTTTTGAGTTATGGACATGAATCCCTTCATCATCTCTTTGAGTTCTGCATTTGGATCAACAGATGATGAGGATGGTTGTGGTTGTTGTTGTTGGAAACCTGGAGGGGCACCTCGTGCTCTATAACCCATATTAGAGTTTGGTTGGGTCGGTTTCCCTGATAGGTATTGGAATTGTTGCTCTGCCCTCCTTGGTTTTGATCATTATTTTTCCATGAGAAATTCGGGTGATTTCTCCATGGGTAGTTGTTGTTGAAGTTATTGTTGTAGGAATTACCGGGGCGGTTTCCTATGAATTGTACATCCTCGTACTGGCCTTTACCTTCGCACTGATGGGTTTCATGAGGACCGGCGCATATGACACATCCTTCTGTAGGTGGAACTGGTGGTGAACTTGTAGGTGGGGAAGCTATTGTTTTTACAATTTCGTTTTGAGATGTTGTTAGCTTTTCCACCATCTTTGCAAGGGACGAGATCTAGGCTGATAAATGATCCGTGGGCTCAACGTGGAGTAAGCCTGCTGCTCGTGGTGTTCTTCCCTTGGATCTCGTCCACTGTCTGGTATTGCTCGTCATGGTTTCGAGAAGGTCCATTCCTTCTTTAGGAGATTTCATCATGAAACTTCCTCCTGCAGAGGAATTTACGAGTAGTCGGTTTCCATCATCTAGACCATTGAAAAATGACAGGCAGAGGGATTGATCGTCAAGACCATGGTGGGAACACTTCATTAGCATATCTTTGAATCTATCCCATTGATAAGCGTGAAATATATATATACTTTTATGGGTTATTTGATTTAATATTCATAATGAATCGGCTTATATTTCACACTTATCTTATGTTTTTCTAATATTTGTGTTTTGATGAGACCTAATATATTTTATGTGTCAACTGCAGAAAATGGTGACAGTTACACGTATATATTATATATAATACATATATATACGAATGTATATCATATAATATATATTCGTATATATACATATTATATATGATACATACCGAAATACATACTGCACGGAGGATATGCCACTCGCAAGCAGCACATGTGAAAAGAATTGATAAAGCAATTATGGGCCCTGTTAAGTAATAATGATTCATGATTCAATTTTTATCATTGGATTGAAGATATATCGATCAGAGATATTCATGCGGGAATAGAGATATATGGACGCGGTTCTTCATTGGTTAAATATTTCATTCTTCTGCACCATCTATATATTGAATGATCACTCACCGATGGGAGGGGAACGAACTTGACTTCAGCACTGCGTCGCATTGGTCCCTGACAATCGACGATTATCCCCATCATCGCTCTCCTCTCCACATTCATCATATCGTCACCATCACCCATCCATAATAACAAATTCACGCTTTCACGGAGAATTCCCAGCTTACATACTCCCCTCTGTTCGCTCCACATCACCACCCGACACCACTTTCATCCTTCGTCCCAGCCATATTTGTCCATACTGCTTCCATTCACCATCATCATCACCTAACACTCCCGACACCACCTTCATCCGCCACCATCAACCTGTTCAACGAGGAGCAGCAGTTGGCGCCGAGTCAAGAACAAGAACCGGGGAATATCAAGGGCATTAGTAACTTATTTTATTTTGTTACATTATTATTGCACGTTACATTTTTAATTATTACGTGTTATTTTATGTTCGTGACAATATTTGTTTTCGTTTCTAAAACCATGAGCGAGTAGTTTTATTTAGTTCCCCGGGTTGGGGAAGCGGACCTATTTCGTAGAATTTTATCATGTAATTATTTCACTACTTTTTATTAATGCATTTGTTTAATTCCTGTTCTTCATGCACTTTGATTCTCTAGCTAATTATCAAAGTTACGTTTGTAGTTTTCTAATCAAAATGCGGTGCTGAGATTAGTTAACAAGACATAGGAAGTTAAACCGGATTAACGACTAGAAGCGTGATCCCGCCTATAGGTTAATCTGTCTCCAATAGGAACTGTTCTTAAAGTGATTGATTTGTTTCCGAATTAGAGCATCAGCCTGCTGCTAGTTCTTCCAGTCAATTAGAATTCATCGTACATGACCCGGTCGGTGAATTATTTATAGTTCCTGAGTTTATTGCAATATTAGTGAAATTGTTATTTAATAGGATTTGAAGAAATAGGTTAGCAGAACAACCCGGGGAGCGCCTTTTATTTATCACATTAATCACCTTTAATTTTCATATTATTCCAGTTATTGTTGGTTAATTATTTTATTTCTTTTTGTTAGTTTAGTTACGATTACATTAATTAAGTAAAACCTTAAAAAGTGACAATTTCCCGTTTTATTAGTTTAATTTATTTTCTCAGTTAGATTAATAATTTGTCAGTTAATTGAACGAGGTCCCTGAGTTTGACAACCCACTTAATCACTATACCCGCAAAACGATAGGTGCACTGCCTAAGTAGAGATAGTAACATATTTCTGCTCAACAAGTTTTTGGCGCCGTTGCCGGGGACCTTCGAAACGGTTAATTGACATTTATCTGATTGAGATTTTATTCTTTTATTCTAGGATTATTTTTGTTCAGATTTTATTTTTATTCCGGTAACTACTGCATCAAATTTATTTCAGTTGGTTTAAGGTTCTTTTATTCATTACGTTTCTTTCCTTTCTTTTCAATAGTACGTAGTTTTGTCAATTTGATTACTTCTTTTACTTTTTTTTGTTCTTACTTCATTTTTAACTTTACGTCAAAGTTTCTACATAAGTTTAGTTCTTTAATTTATTTCACGATTCAACATAAACTGTACGAGATTAGTTTCCGTACTCACTTTTTTTTCGTTTTTCGTTTTTAGTTTCTTTTTATTTTTGTTTTTCTTTATTTTGTTTATTCATAGTTACTTTATTTATATTTTAGTTTTTTATATATTTATTTTTGTTTCTTTTTCTTTTATCTTTTATCTTTTGTTATTTGATTTTATTTTTGTGTAGTGTTTTAGAATGACGGACAGGCAGACCTTGAGTGAATATCAGCAACCGTCAGTTGAGGGAAGACCTTCTGCTATTGTTCTCCCACAAGTTACAGCAGCTGAATTAGATTCCTGGCAATTCAAAACGAGTTACATTACCACACTTTATCACCAGGGGCAATTCAGTGGGCTAGACTCGGATGATGCTCCACATCATATTTCTTCATTCCTAGAATTTTGTGGTTCATTTAATAAAACAGGAAATTTGAATGAGCGCATCCGTCTACAATTATTTCCCTACTCATTGAGAGATGGAGCCTCTAGGTGGTTAAGAAGTCTGCAACCTCGTAGTGTTCATACTTGGGCTGATCTAGCAAGCAAGTTCCTGGCCAAATATTATCCACCGTCCAAGACCAGAGAAAAGATCGGTGAGATTAATAACTTTTGTCAGGAACCAGGTGAGTCACTTTATGATTCATGGGATAGATTCAAAGAACTCCAAATTGCATGCCCACACCACGGTATGAGTGATAGGGACCTTGTTTTGTCATTCTTTAATGGTTTAAGTGATTCTAATAAGCTTTTGCTAAATTCTGCTTCTGGAGGAAATTTTATGAGTAAGACAGGTGCAGAAGCAATTGAGCTCCTAGATTCGATGACCGAGCGCACCAGACAGTGGTGCAAGAATAAGGGGAGAGGAGAAGCTGGAATTCATAGTTTTCCCCCGCAGGATCATGTTTCAGCTCAGTTGTCAGCATTAGCAAAAGCTATTGAGAAGCTTACCTTGAATCAACCACAACAAACGGTGAAGGCAGCAGCTACATCTTCCCAGTATTTGAATCTGTGTTGTGATATTTGTGGTGGAGCCCATGAGACCTTCAACTGCGAGGGACCTGGTTTTGCTGGAAATCCAGAGGAGGTAAATTCTATAAACAACCGACCAGGTAACTCTTTTCCTAATGCTTATGGTCAAAATAGTTGGAGAAATAATCAGCAGTCTCAGTGGCGAGGTAATGATCAGTCTATGGGCAATAATTCTTATAATCGGAATAATAGACAATCTCATTTTAATAGACAGCTGGGACAAGTTCAGGATCCCCAGGAAGGAAACAGCAGGATCGAGAGCATGTTTGCAGAGTTGCTGAAACAGGGCCAGGCTACTAATTCCAGAATTGCAGACTTGGAGGCCAAAGTTGCTGATCAAGCATACATAAATCAGAGTGTAGAGAGGCAGTTGAGTCAAATGTCACAGCAGTTAGCACAGATGCAAGCAGGGTCGCTTCCAAATCAACCGAGACCAAATCCGGTAGAACATTGTAAATCAGTAACATTGGACGGTGAGAAGCGACCGGAACCTAGTGCTCCTGAAGCTGCAAAAGAAACTCTCATGCATGAAATTGTAGAAGTTGAGGACTCCGACAGCAAAGTAGAAAAATCCAAGGAGGAGCAGTCTCTTGAGACTCAACCTACTTTATTTTCTTTTTTTGATTCTCAAATTGCATTAATAAAATCATTGCCATATCCTGTTCCAGTTTTAATGAGTGATTATGATAAGCAATTTGAGAAATTTCTGAGCTTCATGGAACCATTGACTGCTAAGTATTCTTTTGAATATATTTGTACTAGGATGCCCAATTATGCTAAATTTTTGAAGAATCCCAGATTTGATAAGCATAATTTGCAGGAGCAGGAGACAGTGGAGTTAACAGAGACGGTCTCAGCAGTCCTTCTGAAGAAGCTCCCTCCCAAGCTTGGTGATCCTGGACTCCCCATCATACCTTGCTCTATTGAAAAGGTAGATTGCGGTAAAGGTTTGTGCGATTTAGGTGCTAGCATCAACTTAATGCCTTTATCAGTTTTTAATAAACTAGGAGTTGGTCAATGTTCTCCTACTTCCATTCGATTGCAATTGGCTGACCGCTCCATAGTTTATCCAAAGGGTAAGGTAGAGGACCTAATAGTGACAGTAGGTAAATTTTCTTTTCCTGCTGATTTCATCGTTGTGGATATGGAGGAGGACTCAGAAGTGCCTATTATTTTAGGTAGACCTTTTATGCGCACTGCTCGTATTTTAATAGATGTTGAAGAAGGGAAAATAATATTGCGATACCATAATGAGCAGGTATCTTTTGATATGACTCCTAATAAGAGAAATCTCGCAGAAGTTCAATTTTGTTCTGGTATAGCTGTTGTTGACTCTTTAGTGCAGGAGATAGGATTGCAGAGAGAGCCTGAGGTGCCTAAAACTTTTTCAAAGATCACCAAGACATGTAAGAGAACTGAGGTGCTAGTCAAGAAGAAACATTCTTCTGCTGCCTACAAGATTGAGGCGCTGGACAAAGGTAAGGATCATATCTATTTTGTCTGTCCTGGTGACTCTCATGATGGAATGTACACCCCCAAACGATTACGACAAAAGAAGAAAGTTGAAAAAGTTTGGCGGGTTAAGCGGATCCTTCAACCAAAAAGAAGATGTCTAGTGGATCCTAGTAAGCGTAATCCTCGTGATTCAATATGTTGCAATGGAATGACGTAGTCGAGGGAAAGTCTAGCCAAAGACTATAAAGAAGGGCGGCTGACTGGGAGGCAACCCAGTGGTAGTTTTTAGTTTCCAGTTTTCTTTTACTTTGTAGTACTTTTATTTTTATTGTGTTCTTTGTTGTCCAGTTTACTCACTTGAGGTTCTAATGCCCGTGCATTTAATGAGATGCTTTTAGCGTCAATTCGTGTTGCTTTTCTGAGATTGCTTGCAGGTGTGGTGATCATAGACACTTCATAGGTTAGACACTTGCTTCACAGCAAGTGTGAGAAGATCCCTACCCCGGTAAAGGACTTAAGTGTGATGAAGGTACCTTTCCTCAATCTGAAGATTTCTACCCCGGCGAAGGTGCCCTTCCTCAATCTGAGATATCAGGGGAGTTTTCGTGTCCTTTCACCTTTTGTTTCAAGTCCGGCTTACGCCTTGCATGAATCAAGTCCATGCGATCTTTCATTTACCATTGATGAGTTTGTAATATTAAGGAAGTCCTTTTCTTGGTTTTAATTCGTGAACAATGAGGACATTGCTCCTCTTAAGTGTGAGGAAGTAGGAGTACTTTCTAAATATTGACAATTGCACTTAATGCCACACTCGTTTTTGCTTGTCCTCTTATTTTGGAAGAATTGCTTCTTTTAAGAGCCAATAAATATTGAATATTCAGGTGAAAATTTTTGTTGAGCTTTTGAAAACAAGCCTGATGGCCACCTCAAGAATCTTTCTGCTTTTTGGCTGTTTGTATGTATAGTTTTATCCAAACTGAATCTATTTTCACTGAAATTTGGTGGATTAGCTGATTATAAAAACTGAATTAGTCTAGTTTGGGATTTTGGGAATGATAAGAAAGTTTGGTATGAAAAGGATAAGGCAAGGTACTCCGCTGATCTGAATTGAATTTTCTGAATCGGCTTATATTTCACATTTATCTTATGTTTTTCTAATATTTGTGTTTTGATGAGACCTAATATATTTTATGTGTCAACTGCAGAAAATGGTGACAGTTACACGTATATATTATATATAATACATATATATACGAATGTATATCATATAATATATATTCGTATATATACATATTATATATGATACATACCGATATACATACTGCACGGAGGATATGCCACTCGCAAGCAGCACATGTGAAAAGAATTGATAAAGCAATTATGGGCCCTGTTAAGTAATAATGATTCATGATTCAATTTCAGAACGAAGAGCATGGAGAAAGCGCTATATTAGAATATGGAGACAGCCACTTGTCATGTTGTGATTGGAGGAAATAAATAAGAAAAAAATGAAGGAAAAAATAGTAGATTCACACGCGGGTACGGGAGTTTTGTGGGGAGGGCTGAATGTGTTTTTATTAGTAGGAGAGAGAAATTATTATTTTTTCAAAATGTTATAACTCACAAAATATAAGTGCAAAAATAAAAAACATTATACCATTGTTCATCATTTTTCGTGCTCTTCAAAACAAGATGCATCATGGATATGTTTTGGTAAACTTAAAATTTTATATTTTTTGAATGAGTATATATTAGGTATTTTTCAAGTGAATCGTATTCATTAGCAAAATGAATATTCTTAAATAATAAAATGAACTTTATGCATTAACAAAATGAATCATAACCCCAGACACTCTAAAAACCACCCTAGAAAAGTTAAAAACGTCCAAGGTATTTTTATGGTTTGTACTGCAGGTAGATCCTAAACCCTGTACCACAAACCCTAAAAACCTGTCGAATCAGTAACGACAATATAAAGTGTATAACTAATAACAAAAGATTACCTCACCCCCAAACACCCTAAAAACCACCTTAGGAAAGCTAAAAACGACGAAGGCATTTTTATGGTTTGTAGGGTATGGTTTATATTCACTTTTAAAAACACAAAGGATTCAAGTTTGTGCTAGGATTAACTTTTACTAGTATTAAAACAAAATATTCACTTTTCTTAAACCTTTAATTCACCTTTAAAAAACCTTTGATTCATTTTTCTTAAACCTCTAATTCATTTTTCTTAACCCTTTTATTCACTTTAGTTAAAACAATCTCTGTTTACGAGAATCTCTTTTCTTAAACCTCTGATTCACTTTTCTTAAACACATGATTCACTTTATAAAAACCTCTGATTCACATTTCTTAAACATTTTAATCACTTTAGTTAAATAATCTATGCTTACGAGATCCACGCTTATTACTTTGATTCACTTTGTAACAACTAGTGATTCACTTTTAAAAAACTTTTGATTCACTTTTCTAAAACCTCTGATTCACATTAGTCAAACAATCAGAATCACTTTAGTTAAACAATCTCTGAGATTCACTTTTAAGCAACTCTCTGATTCACGGTTTAACAACTTTTGATTCACTTTTTAAAAACCTTTGATTCACTTTTTTTAAACTTAAGATTCACAATTAATCTTAAAAAAATATGTATATACAAAAAATAAAAAAATAAAAATTTATCAAAACATAATCATGTTTGGTCTTATTTTGAAGAGCCCGAATTATGATGAACAATGATATAAAATTTATGTTATTTGGACTTATATATAATAAACTATAACATTTTAAAGTTTTATAAAAGTATAAAACACAAAAAGACAAAAAAAATAACAAATGACCAAAATAGCCATCACCACCTTATAAGGTGGCGCAAGCGCTACCATCGAATTCGCGTTCAATTTTTATCATTGGATTGAAGATATATCGATCAGAGATATTCATGCGGGAATAGAGATATATGGACGCGGTTCTTCATTGGTTAAATATTTCATTCTTCTGCACCATCTATATATTGAATGATCACTCACCGTTGGGAGGGGAACGAACTTGACTTCAGCACTGCACCGCATTGGTCCCTGACAATCGACGATTATCCCCATCATCGCTCTCCTCTCCACATTCATCATATCGTCACCATCACCCATCCATAATAACAAATTCACGCTTTCATGGAGAATTCCCAGCTTACATACTCCCCCCTGTTCGCTCCACATCACCACCCGACACCACTTTCATCCTTCGTCCCAGCCATATTTGTCCATACTGCTTCCATTCACCATCATCATCACCTAACACTCCCGACACCACCTTCATCCACCACCATCAACCTGTTCAACGAGGAGCAGCAGTTGGCGCCGAGTCAAGAACAAGAACCGGGGAATATCAAGGGCATTAGTAACTTATTTTATTTTGTTACATTATTATTGCACGTTACATTTTTATTCATTACGTGTTATTTTATGTTCGTGACAATGTTTGTTTTCGTTTCTAAAACCATGAGCGAGTAGTTTTATTTAGCTTCCCGGGTTAGGGAAGCGAGTCTTTTTTGTAGAGTTCTTGTTATGTAAATTTGTCACTGTTATTATAATTTTGCAATAGTTTGATTCCAGTCCTTAATGCGCTTAGATTTTCTGGCCAATTTTCTAAGTGATTTTTGTAGTGCTTATATCAAAATGCGGTGCTGAGATTAAGTTCTAGACATAGGAAATCAAACCGGATTAACGACTAGAAGCATGGCTTGCCTATAGGTTAATCTGTCTCTAATAGGAATTGTGTTTATTGCAATTAACTTGAATTTAACTTGGGCATGGTTTGCGGCTTGTTATTTCAGTTAGTTAGGGTTCGTTGTACAAGGACCGGTCAACGAACTAATTATAATTCCTGAGCTTATTGCATAAAACAGTGAAAATTGTTATTAATTGAATTCGATGAAATAGACGAGTGGAATAACCCGGGGAGCGTTTTTAATTCATTAGATTTTTAAACCGACATTTGCTTTGTTTATTTTTATCGTTTTGTTATTTCATTATTTGTGCTCGTTATTTGTTTTGAATTAATTGAAAACCTGAAAAAGTGACAATTTCCTGTTTTATTAGTTTAATTTATTTTCTCAGTTAGATTAATAATTTGTCAGTTAATTGAACGAGGTCCCTGAGTTCGACAACCCACTTAATCACTATACCCGCAAAACGATAGGTGCACTGCCTACGTAGAGATAGTAACATATTTCTGCTCAACACCCATGCGTCGTATAACGTTTCTCCTGGTTCCTGACAGAATGTGTTGATTTCACCGATCAATTGCCTTGTTCTACTGGTTGGGTAGTATTTGGCAAGGAATTTTTGGGCCATTTGCAGCCATGTGGTGATTGATCGGGAGGGAAGACTTCGGTACCACCTGTTTGCTGAATCCGACAACGAGTGAGGAAATAGCTGAAGACGGATTCTTTCTTTGACGTTGCCGGTCTGACCAAAGGAATTGCAGAAGTCTAGGAAGAGACTCAGATGATTTGGGGCTTCATCTGGGTTCGCTCCACTAAACTTGCCTAAATCCCTGGCAACGGCGCCAAAAACTTGTTGGAGATAAAACTACACTATTATAAATATAGATTTATAGCAAACTAATAGGCAAGTGTACCTATTCGGAATAGTATAACAAGTGTCGTATCCACAGAGAGATTGTTCAATTATCCTAGTCTTGGTAGTTAATTAAAAACCGTAAAAAGGGATTTAGCCGGAGGCAAGCTTGATTTGTTGTTGGATTAGTGCAAATATAATAAAATCAGTAAAAAGGTGAATTAATGGATGTGAATGGAAAAAGTATCCTAGGATAGTGGGGGAATTACCTAAATTACTTAAACAGATTTATAACCATGTCTCAAATATTTATTGTCTATTAGAGTTAATAATTGTCAGTTACGAACTCTTAGTAATAGCCTTAATATTTTCCTGCTCAATCCGGAGTGTAAATATCAAGATTAATTCCTTTGTGGTACTTAGACTATCTCAAAATCATATGTTGATAGTTATCATAAAAATGCAGTATTTTGTCAGAATAAGCATTTAACAATATTAGTTGAAAGGAATTAAAACAAGTTAACAAGTGAGACAGGTGATAAATATTGATTACGTAATATTAGAAATAAACCCCCATCCTAGGATACAAAAGAAAATTACTCAGACATTAACGGAGATAAGAAGATAGCACAGATAGATTTTGACATTATTTTAGAGAAAGAACTGGTCTGCTCTCGCTCGCACTGCTGCTCTTCTATTTCTTTTGTTACTGCGTGAGTATGGACTGTTGTGGTGTTACGGGAGAAAAATAAGTGGAAGCGAATGGATGAGTGTGGTGAGCGAATTCTTCAGACTCCCGTCGTGCGCGTGTATTTATGGTGTTGAAGGGGTGAGTTTATATAGAGTCAGAGGAGAAGAAGATCCGTACGAATTTGATTGCAGACTGATTGCTCCTTGATTGCTTAGGGGACAGAAAGCTGGAGACGCGTGAGGAAATAAGGTAGGCGGTGCGGAGTAGATGGATATGGCGGAAGCAAGTTGCAGACGACGACGGGCGAAGAAGAAAACTGGCGCGCGTGGATTTTTAGTCACGTCCGCGTGAGCGTCCGCCTAGCTAGACGCGGACACAAGGGAACTGCCTCCCTGTCCGCTTGGGCGTCCGCCCAGACTTACGCGGACACAAGTGTGTCTCTCCGAGTGTTGTCCGCCTCAGCGTCCGCCTAATCCCACGCGGTCGCACATGTCTCACGTCCGCCCTAGCGTCCGCCCTTGGCCATGCGGACACAAGGCTGTTTTTGACTTATTTTCTACGAACTTTGACCGGCTCTAGATTCTTCGTTTGGACTCCGTTTTCTGAGCCGTTTGCGTCTATGCGTCCGTCTCTTCGTCTACTTTACTCCCAGCTTGGTTTTTCCTCATGTTTAAACCAATAAATTTGTGAGATAATCAATAAAACATAAACTAGAGGAAAAACATACGATAAGTGAGAAATGAGCAGAAAAGTGCTGATATAATATATGAAATACACCCATAAAACATGCTCATTTAGACACTTATCACTCTTCTCCAGGCTCTGAGTCAGCCACGATATAATCATGCTGTTGAATCAGCGCCAAGACTGGAATTTTGGGTCATCCTTCTCCGGAGCAGTAATCGACCGATCGAGGAACCCTACCTTGTTTTGAGCCGTGAGTGCCACGAGCATCTTTTGTTTCCAGCCCGTGAACCCTTCTCCGCCATTGTAGACGTATCCCAGTACTAATCCCAGATGATCACTGGCGTGGAGATAAAATGGGTTGTTCAAGTCGGTCTTGGTTTCTGCTGCTTCCGTCTCAGTTTCTTTCCCTTTGTTGCTCATGATTGAAGAAAGCAAGAAGGATTAAAACTCAGCTGGTTGAAGATAAGGCGGATCGAATTTCCGCTCTGATACCATTTAGAAAATTGGGGAAATCTCTACTACGACAGTTTGAGAGAGGAAGAAGAACATTTTCATTTACTAAATATTGAGAGAGTATTTTTCGAATACACAATTACAGACTATCTATCTGTCTATATATATACACTGTTACAGCGTTAACAAAGGGAAAATACTTAATAGTAGAGTATAGTGTACATAGTATTATGTATTTTCAATATCATCGCCGACTTGAATATGTTCATAGTCCACTTTCCTGTTTCCCCCTTCCGTCCTTTCCGTTATATTGGCTAATCAATGTGTTTGTTTGTTTTGCGTGTGTTCTCTCATGATTTATTCATTTGCAGAGAATAATCGTTCTCCACCGGGTATTTCATCCTAACCTGACTTGACTCATCAATTTTTGAGAGTGATGGATGCACCGTGTGTACTAATTATATCGTTGATCATGCTCACCATTTTTCTGGTCATCGTATGAATGTCGTCATGTCTATCCGCACAGATTTTGTGCGAGTGTGCTTTGTTCTTCTTGATTCCGGTTTGTATAGTTAACTAACAGTTTTAAGATTGTTTAATTTAGCTTAATTCACTTGCTTGTTCTTCTTGTACAAATGCCGTCTGTTCTTTTATACTTTAGAGTGTTTGATGGAAACAAGGTTGTAAAAAATGTTATGGGAGTTCGACACGGAGTATACATTATCCGGAAGTATTGTTGCCAAAAAAAAGAGAACAGTTAATGAAATATTACTATTTAAATAGTACAAACTATAAATAAATATTTACTAGTATGAAATAAATTTCAATTTGTATATCATATTTGTATTTTGTTATTTAATACCTTCAAATTGTATATTTATATAATTACTTAATCTATAGCTCCATACATGTAAATTTATTCTATAAAAACAGTAGTTAGTAAATAAAAACTGTATGGATGTATATGTAAAGT
Organism: Limonium bicolor; assembly: GCA_023374045.1. Classification (NCBI taxonomy): domain Eukaryota; kingdom Viridiplantae; phylum Streptophyta; class Magnoliopsida; order Caryophyllales; family Plumbaginaceae; genus Limonium; species Limonium bicolor. The sequence goes on from CM041777.1 coordinate 147,457,512, forward strand.
TATATATCGAATTTTTATATTACTGAAATTCTACTAGATGTACATACTAAATTCTAAAACTGTATAATTAGCTTGTAAAACTTATACTTTTACACTATACAAACTGTACAATTCTAAATGTAGCAAAAAATAGCTACAAATGCTTGTAGCCAAGAATGATTGATTTTTATATTATAAAAATATCATATTCTTAAACCATAAGAATTTTGTAGAAGTTTTGTTGAGTGATATATGATAAGTTACATTAATGAATTTTAAGAAAAAGTCACACTATTACTAAGTAGAAAGAGGCCAAAAAATAGTATGATAAAAAAGTTATTGGTATGATTGCCTTATATCATCATTTTTTCTAAAATAAAACCTTATATAAGCTCAACGTTATTTTCATTTTGGGATTTAATAGAAAAAGTTAGTCTTCTTTTTGCTCCGACAAATTGTCGTCTTCAATAGTTTATACCATATTTTTTAACACTATAAATACAGAAATACAGATAACTATACGGTCGTATGACACTGCGAGAAGGGGTATTCGATGAGGCGGATTCATACGGTTGTGTCAAAGCGTTCAAATGCGAAAATGGAAGATACGTCATATTAAATGACCATACTGTACCGTTTTTTACAACCATGGTGGAAATTCAATTTGGAGTTAAGCAAGTATTTTATCCACTGAACAAAAAATATACAAAAATCGGCTTAATAACTATACCTCACAGCTTTCCGATGATAGGTTCAAAATTCTGATCAAGAAAATAATAAATAAAAAAGAATTAGTGCAATAGCTCATCTGCCGGGTTATATATAACAACCCGAAAACGGATGATGGTAGGGTGACGGGTGACGATGATCTGGTGACTGGTCGGGTCGGGTGATTTTCATCTGTCACCCGATTCGTCTCGTTTATCACCCTACCCGTCATCCGTTTAAAGTTACACCTGGTTTTATTTCAAAGTAACCAAACAAACCTTAAAGAAGTTAAAAAAAAATCTTAAAAAAATAGATGTAGAGTTATAATTTCTGGTCCATTTTTTTTCTCGCATACAACACACAAATAATACTCAGCATGCTTTTTTTCTATTATCTTGAAGTAAATTTTCTTAAAATATAGGGAAATGTACCTAAAGCAATACAGAAAATATTTATATTATTACCATGCTAAAAAGATATTGTTTATGATATAGAAAATTTCACATAATTATTACCTGATCCACCCGAATTACCCACGGGTGAAAGATGGATGAATGACGGATGAAGAATAAACATGTGATGAATGGACGGATGATATATCCGAGTGTGATGCGGGTGATGCTTCACCCGACTCGAAACCGATCCATTGACATCCCTAGTTCCTTATGACCGGAAGTTTTGACCCCATTAGACTCCCTCCAACTTTATTAAGCATTTAGGATTATGCTAGCACTTTGATGACCATTGTTTATTTGTCATTAAAGCATAGTCCTAATTTTTTTAAACCAATTTGTCTTGCTGAAGTATTAGTAACTTGATATCGTTTCTTTCCAACTCACCATTTTCAAATAAAGACAAAATTTGCTCAAGTCTTGTGTGGGTTGTTAGGTTCTATTTCATTCTATTTCTTTTGATTTTCAAATGTCTATTTTTGATATCCATGTTCTGCCCTTATTGTAATATATCATTCACTTTGATGCTTGACCATCACTTTGTTTTCATATTATGATGTATTGGGCCCGTTTGGACCGCTCCAAATTCTCGGTCCAACTCCAGCCTCATTTCGGGCCGAACTATTTTCTAGCCAGGCCGGGCTAGTATAGGTGACCCTAGAAGTCCATAGGTTACACCCCTACCTTTTGGACCGATAAATCCAGTTCAGGTCCGCAATTTCCTGTGGGTCTCTTTAGTAAAATCCTAGGACCATTCAAGGGTATTTTTCACACTATGAGAGTCATAGTACCGGATTTGTGGGAGATACTTAAAAAAAGAAAAGAAAAACTTGTTCCAAAACAACCCTAATTATTGATTCAGTTTCTAGAACAAGAAAACAAAATAATAAATGAAAAAACATCCTCAAAATCACAAGACTTGATAATTCAAAACCTCATCAAATAAATCTCTTCAACCTTCCAAATCCATTCATTTTCGTCACTTCAATTATTTTTCAATCTCATAAAATTATTCATCATTTCTTATTATATTTCCGAAACACATTTTCCAAATATACAAAAAGTCAAATAAAAGTTCAGCAAAAAAAATATTATGACTTGCTATAAATGGAAAAATCCCTCTACCATAATTAAAAAGTCCAAATATCACTTCACAAAATTCAAATATTCCTCCACCCAAAAAGAAATTCACAATAACCCTAAAATCCTTCACCAAAAGCTGAAAACTCTCTTCATAAAATCTCAAAACCCTTGTAAAAATCTTCTCATAATTTTTTTGAAACGCTCTAACCTTCCAATTTCCCTAATCATCTTCAAATCCTTATAAAAGTGAATCACATTTCATATAATTTTTTAAGCTTCAATGAACTCCTTAATATTTTCAACTCTAAAATCTTCTATGAAGCATAAGCTCATTAAAAATTCTCTATTTTCCATGACATTCAAAATACTTCAAGAATTCACAAGTTGTAATCATCCCTAGCTACTCCTAACATCTCAAGATCCTTTTGGTTTCTAATTCTCAATTGTCTCAAAGACTCAAGCGTCTCAAAGACTCTGTCATCCAAGATTTATATATCTTGCAGACCTGAGCATATTTTAAACCTCAAACATTTCAAGAGAATTCTAATATCTCATAAAAGTTTTCTAGTACACTCAAACACTTTCAAGTTCCTCAAAATCCCTACATTCACGAATCCCAAACTCCTCTAAATCATGAATTCTTGTAAACCCTTTGAACTCCACAAATCCCGAAACCTCGAAACTCCCAAAATCTTTAAAGGCCAAGAACTGCATGAGGTCTGATCCAACAGGAACGTAGACAACCCGTCCAGGGTGCGACCCCTTTGAACTCAAAACCCTTCCCAGCTCTATGGAGGTACCCACTCAAAACACTCACATGTTCTTTGGCTCCCCAATTTTCAAACCATCAGACTTTCAGTCTTGTTTAACTAAACCTTTGACTTTTCCCTATCTTTCATCTCACACCCATTTTATTCCTTTATTTATCAATCCTCCTTTTGGCACTAGCATGACGTACAAGCTCGTCTAACATTTCATTCCATATTCAATAAATTCTCTCAAATCCACTAACCCTTCATGACATTAACTTGGCAAAATAGCTTGCCTCATCAGCTATCCACTATACTCTCCCTTCAAAATTAATCTCTCTTAACTAGGGTTTTGAAATAAGGTAATTTCGACAATTGAAGACCGAGGTTTCCTCGGGTACCATCTGAAGTTGTGGCTGTTGGCACTTCTAAGGGGTGCTGATAAGTCAGGAATTTGCTTATGTTTATGGGCCTAATTCATGCTTTGTTATCTTCAGTTTGGTTTTAAATTTCTTCTTATTAGTTTGTTTATGTTTTATTGTTGCATTTGTCTCCTATTATTGATTTGGCGATGTTTCAGTTTAAAAAGACTCAAAATGAAGGCTTTAATGAAGTCCTCGGAAGTTCACTCAGGCATTGGAAGTCAAACTGGAGCTAGACAATGATTTTCAGAAGGAAAATATCAGTTTTTGCATTGGTCCGGGTTGATATACTAGACTTTTTTCCCAGACCATGTGATTGTAAACTCTCTACCTTATTTTGGAGGTGGTCCAGGAAATGTATTGAGAAATAAACATGGACTGTAACACCCCGTCCTAAGCCAATCGTGGTTATCGCAACATAACAACACAAATATAATATCGCAGCTGTAGACACCAAAAATTCTCACCCCTCATATTTATTGTTCAGCAAAAAAAAAACAAGGTGATCGTCCCCGCTTTCGATCAAAGGGATTTCCTTTTACTAATCTTTAAAATCTCACATTCCTTATGAGAAAAGGAGCACGAGCTTTTTATTGTAATCCGTTTTAACCGACTTCATTTTGTATATTTATTTTGTGCTTTTGTTTTAAAATATTTCACCATTTTGTTTTACTCTGTATTATGTTATGTGCACGATTGACTCATACTTTATTTATTTATTATTATTTATTTATTACTTATTATTTCCTTTTGACTTTCTCGTTGTTTTTATCATCACCGTTGCTATCATTTTGTGTGACCTTTACTACTATTATTTTATGCGTTTTATCCCCATTTCATGGGCATTATTTTTTATCATTCCATGTACATGTGCCTTTTGGATTTGTCGCGTTTTTAGAGGAGTTATCCAGTCGAATTTAGAGCTCCTATATTATTTCTCTCATGTGTATACTGAAATTCGACCCAGCGTAACTGGTCAAGGCACTCACCATACAAACCGTTGGTTGCGGGTTCGATTCCTGGCATAGGCTGGAGGCGTTTTCCTTATCTATTTCAGCACGCGACATGAATTTTATTTCGTTTCTCTGCTACCACCTACCGAAAGTTGCTATAGCTCAACTGGTAGAGGCATGCAGACATTTGCCAAAGGTCACGAGTTCGACCCTGGGGAGTAGCTAGAACTCATTTTGCTACTTCCACCTCCTGCTTGGTCGTTTTTTTTACCACAGAAGAGGCCCACCTCTGTCCAAATAAAAAAAATCAGTCCATGAGCCCAAGACTCAAATGAAACCCTAGCTTGACATCTGTATACCCTCCCATTTTAAAACAATCTTAAAACCCTACAGTCACCCACGTTTTTACGGGGGCAGACACCAATCCCGATTGTCATTCCATTCTGGTCGTTTGTTCTTCGTTCATCCATTTTCGAAACCAAGAAGCAAAAAACCCAGAAAACTTCCGTTTTCACCGTTCCTCCATTTTCGAAGCTCTCAAGCTCTTTCCCCGCTGAATCTCTCCCAGGCATTTCACTAAGTAGGTATCGCCCTCCATTACACAACATTGTCATCGACGTTCGACGACCCCTTCACCCCGTTTTTTCATCCATTTTTCATGTTTACGTTCATTGTTATTTTCGCTCCGTCCAAGCCCTAGGATCGGAGTTTCGAATCAAAATTTTGTGTACTCTTGTCTCTAGTGGTTACGAGACGTGGGTTTGGGTTCGGCTCTCTTCGATTTCATTTCCTACTCTTGATGAGGTCCCTAAACTGGTATGGACCTTGAAGTCCACGAACAGTTCGTAAACTCGAGCGAAAGGGAGAAATCTCTAGTTCCTTTTGTTCTGACCAACAGTATTCTGGTTATTGCTCTGTCATCTTGTTGACCTGAAGCAATTTCGAGATGCATTGTGGGTTGCTTGCTCGTCCTGGTGTTTTGCTATTTTGAATATCTTCACAACTCACGTTTTACCCTAACTCGCTTGGTTTCTAATCCTATTTGCTAAAGTACATCTGGGGTGTATGATCTGCATATTAAGCGTACAGGTTCTTATTTCGAGTTGAAGTTTTTGTTCTCTCGAATTCAGTTCCCTCGGCATATTACCTGTTTCTGTTCTATTTCTGTTCTATACTAATCGACAAGGATGTTTGGTTTTTTTTATCAGAAGTATCCTCTGGTCATCTTGTGTTGAGATAGTACAGGTCTGCTTAAATTTCTGATTCAGATTCGTGACCAACATAAAACCGCATCGTTGTATTCGAGTTCTGGTTATCTTAGCATCACCATTCTTCTTCTATCTAGGAATATGTTTGACCCTTCGTAATTTGTGAGCTAACGTGAATTTATCTGCTTGTCTTGTGTTAAATCTTCTCACAGGGGAACTGGTGCTTATCTTCTTCCTGGTATTTATACTCATGAACTTTCTTCACTCCTTGCGTGTATATATGCCTACCTGACTGGTCTGTTGAGCAGAGCGTAAGTGTCTTATGTGTGTGCTGTGAATGTCTGTGCGGAATCTTGTATTTCCTTCATTATAACATCGGTGCTTATTTCTGACTTAGAGTAGTTTTAGGAGGAAAGATGAATATCAGTATGAATAACCCACTCCTGTTGGACCGTTAGAATAGGAGGCATTGGCTTGCTAGCTTGCTTATCCACGGGTGAAAAATCTGGACGATGTGCGTATATAAAAGGCTAGAAAACAGATTCATCTTAGAATATGAGGACTGGTGTTGAATAAAATGATTGGCGTTTTGACAGATAGAAAAGCAATGACTAAAGCAACTTGGAGAAAGGCTTGAAAAACGGCTAAGTAACCCCACGTTAGGACCCACAGATTATGTTAGATCTTTTTTTGCAGTACTTAGTCTAGACTAAACTCTGTTTAAGTTTCTAATTATTTAAGAATTCATCTCAGATTGTATATAGTTATCTCCTGTTATTTATTCCTTTTTATGTGCAGTCTTTGTGTGGTCATTGAAAGATAAAAATAGTGTGAGAGTAATAACTAATTAGCAACCCATACAGTAGGATCCATTTTGCTGAGGTTTTCTTGAGAGTTCTTAGGTTGACTAAATCTGGTGTACTTCTTAGATAATCTCAGATTTTCATTCCTTGTATTTTATTCATTCTCTGTAATCCCTCCTTATCTATTCACGATTTGTTTGGTTGGCTTTTCATAAGTTCATGTCCATATGTGGTATTTGTTTTGTAATCCACGTCTACATACTGATTTATTTTGGTGGCTCACTCTCTTGTTAATATCGTTGTACATGTATGGGCCTGTTCTGTTTGGGCCTGCCTAAACTTGGGCCCAAATCTAGTTTAATTCAGAATCAGTCCATAACCAGCCAAACGGGCTGGGACAGGTGGCCCTAGGCAGCCTATTAGGAATGACCCTTTTAGTGTGTCTTGGAGGCCCACTCTAGAAAAGCTTTTAGGATTAAGGGCTTGTCTCACTCAAACGGGCCGTAGAGTCCGGACTGTGGAACAACCCTTTCTATTATAAGACTTTCCAAACCATCCCTTATTAAGGTAAAAATTCTACATCTAGCTTGATCCAAAATGAGTACTGAATAATCAATTTCAAATTCTCCTTTCAATTAAAGATCTGACCCATCTCTGCAAAGTTTTCTATCCAATGGAAATTCAAATGTCTCTCTAATTTTTCATATCATCAAAATTTCTTTTCCTTTTTAACTTTGATGGCCTTTTCCAAACCCGTGGCCCAAAACTCCAAAACTCGGCCCAATCACTCATTCAGCCCGATCCAACTCCGACCTTGGCCCAAACCCTCTCGGCCCAAACCACCTCGGCCCAAAACCGCCTCAGCCCAAGTCTACACCTGGCCCAATTGCCTTGACCCGGCCCAAAGTCCAATCCAAATCTTGGCCTAAACCATCTCGGCCCAAACCACCTCGGCCCAAAACCGCCTCAGCCCAAGTCTACACTGGCCCAATTGCCTTGACCCGGCCCAAAATCCAATCCAAATCTTGGCCTAAACCATCTCGGCCCATGGCCCAAAACCAATCTCTGTCCAAATACTCACACTTGGTCCAAACCCAGTCTCGGCCCAAATATCCACACTCGGCCCATTAGCCAAATCCGGCCCATTAGCCAAATCCGGCCCATTGGCCCAATCCGGCCCATTAGCCCAATCCGGCCCATTAGCCCAATCCGGCCCATTAGCCCAATCCGGCCCATTAGCCCATTCCGGCCCATTAGCCCAATCCGGCCCATTAGCCCAATCCGACCCATTAGCCCACCAACTCAAACCAGGTCCACAAAAGTCAAACATTGACCTTGACCAAAAACAAAAAAACATTGACCCTGACCAAAAATAAAACATTGACCTTGACCAAAAACGTTGACTTAATCATTGACCAACCCCACTCCAACCCGAACGTTGACCAGGCTCATCTTCTAATACAAGTCAAACCGAAATCAAATCAAATCCAACTCATTTTTTAAAAAATCCGATTCCTTTCAGCTTGTAAAATTCCTTTCAAAACTCCAAAATCCAAAAAAAAAAAGAAGAATTTCAAACCATCATTTTATCCAAGTTTCATCATGTTTTCAAAGAAACCATCTTGTGGATTTTTAAAGGAAAAATTCTTCTCACATCATTGAAAACTCTTCTCTATTGCAGAAAGTTCTTCTCACATATACAGAAAGTTTTCTCCTAAAAACATCTCTCAAAATCAGTGTTTCTTCACCGAGGATTCCGAACAACTTCAAAAGTTTTTCCAACTCAATTTTCAAACTCAAAACTAAACCGTTTTCGGGGAACATGGGATGTCTAACACCTTCAAAGAGTGTTTTCTTCCTAGTTAGGCACCACTTGTCTCCCTTCTAAAATAAAAATCCGAGGCGGGGCACTGGGGTCATAACCTCCCATGCCGTAGTCTGGATCTCTTTAGGCGGGGCATTAGGGTGACAAACCTCCCCTAATTGTAGCCTAGATTTTTACAAGGCGGGGTGCTAGGGAAGTAACGACCTTCCTAGCTGCAGCCGGGATTTTAGAATCGTCTAACTCCCTTCAGTTCGATTTCAATGTTTTCGGTTTTTAATGTTTTAAAACCCGGGAGTTAGAGACGTTATAAGGGTTCGACCGGGAACATCTCATTCATGGTGTTTCTTTCTGAATCCTATTCTTCGACATAAATTCATTGCCCCATCTTTCGAGCCTCGGCACTTACCATTAATTAAGTGTCGTGTTCGAGGGGGTACATAGGGTAATCCCTCGGGATTATCCGCCTTTTTACAATAAAAAAATGATTTTTTGGTCTTAAAAACTTTAAGAGAGACAATTCTGAATAAACCAATCCAACATTTCCATTGGAGCTCTAGGACCCATAAACACTTCTCAACCCTCCTCTGAACCAACTCTAAGTCACATAGGACTTCCAATTCTTGAAAACTCCTAGAAACCTGAAACATCTTCTGAAATACCCCAAACCTTAATAAGTGGTTTAAATATTAAATAATAAATTAATAAGGCTAAAAAGAGTCTTAGAAATATTAGTAAACAATTTAATAAATAGTAAATATAATTAATTGCCTAAAATGGGAATTGTTGTATAAATGAGTTTTGAATGGCTAAATGACCATCAATACTTTTTTAATGAATAAGTGTACTATTTAGTATCACATTTGGAAGTTTAAATTAATAAGAAATAAATATTTCACTTCTATGTGTTTTGTTATAGTGAATAGTGACTAAAATAAGCTAGTTTGTAACATATATTAACATATGTAATTTAATTGAGCAATAAAGACTAGTAACCCTTGTAATTAAAAGGGAGTCGGTTTGCTTGTGGTGTGTCGACACCCTTGCTTACTGATTGAACAATAAGTGAGCAAGTAAATGAGTAGTTTAATAAGGCACTATTTGCTTTTTACTTCCTTACGTAGATAACTAATATCTACTAAAAAGCAACTATAATCATTCACTTCCTTCATTCTCTCATTCCCTTACAATCTCACGTAGCCTCCTCTTCGCTGCTCTCCTTCACGACCGAACAGCACACCACAAACATGCAACTTCAGATTTTTGTAACTTCTTACTCACTTGTCCAAATCTAAAACCGAGACCACCGATCTCTTAGTTTCTTCAAGCTCTTCGACGTAGTCCTTTCAAATCTTCAAGAGCTCCACTTTGGTGCCAAGAGGAATCTCCATGGAAGGAGCTTGAGTCCATCTTTTCACGTATTGTTGTTCTCCTTTGCTTCAAGGTATGGAAACTCAAAGAAAATGGTGTTTCCTCTACGTTTTATGTTAACCAAAGGTAGCTTAAAATCCCTTTGGAAATAAACCTACGTTGTCTGTACAAACTACCTAAAGAGCCAATGGTTATGACTTAGAAAAATGTTCTCGAAAGACTAGTAAAAAGACATACGAACTGCTGTTTGTATTTGCAGGTGAGAGGCAAATATATTGTGGGAAATTCAGTGTTTAAGATTTATGCAATTTAAATTGTGCACTACGTTGTATGTGGTGTATATTTGGGTGAAATTTTGAGTATAAGGGTGTACTGGGAAGTTTATATATCTGATAGGTGAAGAGAACTTGCGCAGCAGCATGAAAAATACCAGTACGTCGTTTCTGTAAGTTTGGTCCGGGACTTAGGTCTTGGTTTATGTCCCGGACCATGAGTGTAAATAAGGCCGTGAGTTGTAAATAGAAAGAGGTCCGGGACTTAACCCATGTGTAAGGGCCCGGACCAACCCCTTAAAATTGTCCGAGAATTATCGTGGTCGTAGGTCCGGGACTTAGTCCATATGTAAGGACCCGGACCAACCTGTTAAAATTACCGAGAGAATATGCTTAGAATGGTCCGGGACTTGGGTTTGGGTGAAGTCCCGGACCACCCCATTAAAAGTAACCGAGGGGATTTGTTAAGTATAGGTCCGGGACCTAAGTAAGGGACTAAGTCCCGGACCACTACGTAAGTTTGGTTTTAAGTCACTAATGATGTCTAAAGGTGGGGAAGTAGAGGTGATGTTATGGAGTTATATAAGTTATGTTAGGAGAGTTATAATGACATTTTAAAAGGTGGGAAGTTAAAATAAAATGTGGGAAAGAAATAACTAGAAATGTGAAGTAGTTAATGTTAACGGTGAACTAGTGCGTTAATTGACCGACGTTACTAAATGTGTTTAGGATTCTCTCAAGGTGGGAACGAGTCGAGGCAAGGACCGAGGTATGGTTTTCTTGCAGTCTGTTGCCTACCGGCTTACACCGGCTTGGGTGTTGTTTGCTTTTCTGGGTGTTACGACCTTATAAGACTAAGACATGAAAAGAGGTTACAGTTGTTATATATTATGATGTTGTATTGTTGTGACTCCTTTCCTTGGTGTGTCTAACCAGACCTAAACACTTGTTCGTGTGTGACTTAACGAGTTTATTTGTGTGATCACTAACAAGTGCTAACCGGGGAATTGAGGAGTCCGGTCATGTTCCGGCCACGCGTGTGATGGATGGGAGTCGATGTCTATCCGGTTCGACTCTCTTGGTGTATGTATAGGTTGTATTCCAATTTGGTTTCAACTTTCCCTTAGCTTATCCAAAGCTAGTTTACTGACTCACGTCGGGCCACAGGGGCATACGAATGTTGTTTTCGGTGTGCTTGGGATTACTATATCCGACACGCCTTGGGTTTAAGTTAACCGTTCGACATAACTGGACGGTAACGAGGTTGGTAACGAGCTTAGCATGAGATTGGCAATAATCTCTAGGCTCACTTTGTGTACTAACTATGGTGGAAGGTTCCTTGTGTGAACCGACTTTATGGTGTTATGTATTGTTGTTGTGCTATGCAAATTCCCTTGCTAAGCTATGATATATATATATATTTTATGTTGGATGTTTAAAATGAATGCCATGTTATCATGACAATTGGTTGCGCGTATCCCGGTAGCCGATGGGCTGCGCGTTAGCCATACCAGCAAAAGGTTGCTGACCCCCTCTGGGGGGGCTCCATATTTTTATTTACAGGATGAGGATCGAAGAAGCGGAGTGGCTCTAGATCCTAGGTTGTTGAAACACTTTTAGTATATGTGTAATAAACCCGGGATGCGCCTGTGCTCCCGTAGTGTTGTTTAGTTGGTACTGTTGTTTACAGTGACAGGTGTTTAAGGTTACAGTTGGTATGTAAGATAAATACTCGGTATGGTTTGGTTATGTTTATGTGTGGATGTTAGGACCTATGCTCGGGAGTCTGATCATCAGACCGATACACTTGTATTTATTCTGCCTAGTTAACCACGTGGGTGGTTAACGGCGTTGTAGCACCATAGTGTTTAGTTGTTGTTTAGTTGTTTGTTCCCGCTGCGAATTTCGGTAGTTGGTAAGTGCGTTGTAGGGGTGTTACAAAAAGTGGTATCAGAGCGAAGTATCGCTCTGATGGCTAGAATACCGAGCTAGAAACATACCGAGTTAGAAAACCCAACCCTAGTTACTAGGTGAACAGATTGGGAAGGTTAACCACTAACTAAGTGTGGAATTAGCTTGTTGTTGGAAAGATGTTACCACCGTTGGATTGGTAAGTGTGCAGGCATAGTGCTAATGAAATGTTCATGTGAATTCAGATGTCAGGTAGACCACGAGGTAGAGCCGCGGGCACGGTACTGGAGATGAGGGTGACCAGGGCGATGACACTACGGCACAGACCATGGCTGAGGCAGTATAGCAGCCGCCGTTGCCCAGATGGTACCCAGTTGGTTACTGCGATGCAGCAGGGGCAACAGCCCGGTGTTCAGCCACCACCACCACCGCCACGAGAGACCAATTGGGTCAAGGCGTTGGCTGATTTGAGACCGTCGTCATTCAATGGAGAGACCGACCCTAGTAAGCTGGAGGCGTACATCTCCGGGCTGGAGACCGCCTACGAGACCCTGGCAGTACCTGCTGAAGCTAAGGTCCGTCTTGCCGCTTACTACCTGAAGGGTTCGGCACAGAGTTGGTGGAAGCTTGTGAAGGAGGACAGGATGGCTGACCCTGCGTTTGGTTGGAGGGAGTACACAGCTCTACTGCGAGCCAAGTATTACCCTGTTCATGTACAAGAGGCCAAGCGCCTCGAGCTGGATAGTCTGAGGCAGGGGGATAAGATGTCGGTTGATGACTACTACACCGCATTCACTGACCTTATCCACTTGTTACCGGACCTTGGATATTCGAACGGGTGCTGGTGAACCGGTTCTACAATGGTCTTAGCCACCGTCTCCGCTACGGGATGGGGCCAGTTGAGTATACTACCTTGCAGGTAACTAAAAATAGTGTTGTGAATCAGTTTGTACTTTAAGGGAACGTTAATGTGAGTTGGTGAGTTTTGTTTGCGGGGCATGGCTGACATCCTAAATTCAGGAGTGCTATCATGCCGCTGCTAAGGTGAGATTACCGTCCGTCTGAGGGACGAGGAGAATGCGCACAAGCGCAAGGTCACGAACGAGGGTCAGGGTCAGCAAGGGTATGGGGGAGGGAAAGAAAAGAAATACTACCCTCAGCCTCAGAAGGGTCAGTACCAGGGTGACAAGGGCCAAGCCCAGACCACCACAGCGATGAGCCACTGAAGCTCACATATGCGTATGCAGCAAAGCCTCTACGCTCCTACCCGCCTAAGGGTAATTGATTAACCTTGTGAAACAAACTGAAATATATGTTGTTAAGATGTGAGGTGAGTAATGATTGTGTATTGTTATAGCAGATAGCGCGGGCTCTGGACCGGAGCGCCACTTTTACTGTAAGTGGTGCAATGGAGACCACCCCGGCAAGGACTGCAAAGGGAACGACGTGCAGTGTCGTTACTGCCAGAAGATGGGGCACCGCGAGTTTGAGTGCTGGCAGAACCCTAATGGTAGGAACTATAAGCCAAAGGGGCAGTGGAAGGGTAAGACTACCGCGACCACCGAAACCCCGAAGGCGATCATGCAGCAGCCCTCTGACAAGAAGTACACTGAATCCCAGAAGGGGAAGGGTACAGGGACCGGCAAGGCCGCCCTGAATGTAGTGGACCGGTCTGAGGCACCAGGACCCTCTTCTAGACCAGGTACCTGTTATACCCAAAATTTCAACCCCCCGGAGGAGAGTCTCTATAATAGGCTAGTAGCAAGGGTTCCCAGTTCGATCGGCACATTTCAGAGTACTAGGGACAGCTTAGTCATCTCCAGGGGCATTTTCGTAATTTTTCAAGGCTCCTAAGCCCCCTATAGGCTTTCTCTCTCCTCCAAATAAGGGTCAAATCAACTTGAAATGCTTTGATATTTTAACCCATGATAGAGGATGACATTTTAAGCATAATGGCGTTGGAATTTTGATTTTTCGAATTTCCAATAATTTTCTAGCAATTTCTGATTGAATCTGACGAGAAATTGAATTTAAAAATATTCCAATACCCAAAAAATTCGATCTCACTTTAGAAAAATCAGAATTATCATCCTTTACCCATGTGTGAAATTTCATAATCAAATTCCTTTTGGAAGCCCTTGAGCTAAAACGTCGGTAAATCTCGGTTTTTACCGGATTTTTCTATCTTTAAGGAAGTCTATATAAGGAACCTTATCCCATGATCAAATCAGAACCTCAAGAACCCTAAGCAATCAGAAAACCTAGCCGTCTCATTCTCCTCACGTTTTTACACATCCAAGCACCAAAATCACATCAAAAATCTCTCGAAATCACCACCTAAACACACTTTTCAACTCCTAACACATCAACAATCATCAAACATCAACCAAACCACCTCCAAAACGTGAAGAACATCATCAACAATCAACAACCAGAAGCCCGGGTCGAACTCAATCCGGAACCGGCATCATCGGAGCCTCCGAAGAATCCCAACGTGAAGAATCATCTTGAATTCGAAGGTAAAACAGGTTACAATCCCACTTTTCTGATTCCCCACGACCTTGTTAACTCTCTGTCAAAGTTTGGGTTCAAACCAACCTGTTTACGCTTCTGTATTGACGTTTGTTTAAGCTTCTGTCCAATAACTTGTTTACCAAGTTTCGTGCTTAATTCGAGTTCAAATTGAAAACTTTCAATCACTAACGACTTGTAAATCTTTCAGGCTACACACCCATAAAATTTGAGCTCAAAACACCCTCGGGAACCTTCTGAAAACCCCTGTCCGTGGGTGGTCCGTGACCTCGGACCTATGGTCCGGGACCTCGGACGCGTTGTCCGAGACCACGGACACCCACGGACGGCGGCGGGATTTTAAAAATTCAAAACTTAGGTTTTTCTAACGATGTCCGGGCCCACGGACAGCCTGTCCGTGGCCCCGGACTTTGCAAATTTTTGTTTTCTTCAATTTTGACTTTTCTGTATATTTAGGTTAACTGGGGTCCGTGGTCTCGGACTTTTGGTCCGTGGCTACGGACGTAAGCAAAATTTGACCTAATTCTGCCTCCGAAACCCTAGTTTAGGTAGCTTTCAATTTCACTTTATTTTCTGTCAAAAAACGCTAAAAAACACAAAAACAGAAGCTTGCGCACTTAGGTTAAAACGACTCGTAATAAGCCGTAATAAACCAAGTAGAGGAAAAACGACCTAGGAAGGGTAATGAAAGTAATTGAACCCTAATTAAGTCGAATATCAAGCCCCCGAACCCGAACTCTCCTTTCCTAATTTGATCTAGGTTAAAATTAGGTGGCGACTCATAATAGGTTCCAGTGAGCTAGCTAGGTTTTAATAATTTTGTTATATGACATAGTTATTAATCTTAGGCTATAAGTGGACCTAAAACCCGTTAGATCCTAATCAACTTTAATCAACATAGGATAGGGTTTAAAATCGAGGCTCACAGACTGGCGACTCTGCTGGGGACAACTTCTTAATTTTAACTTGTTTAATTTTAAGAAAGAGGGCTTAACTCGAAAATTTTTATGGCTTTTACTTGTTGTGTTACTTTTGTGCGCACTTTAATTTCGTACCTTTGCATCATATGAGAGCGAGGGTCCACGCAAACCGATTTCACCCCGGGACCCGTTTGAGGGTCCCCTGTCAGGGACTCACACCTTTTAGGTGATGTGAATAAGGGGGAAAAGAGGGGTGTCGTCTAACCACACCCCCTTAATACCTGGGCTTTAGCCCCAAGCATTTTCTGCAGTCCTTACCTAGCCCATTGTTTGGTCAGTCAAAGACCCCGTAGACGCACACCTTCAGGTGATGTGAAAAAGTGGGGAAGCCCAAAGAGAATAGCGTGCAAGCCCTATTCCTTTGTGGTAACCTGGGCCCATGCCCCAAGCACCTCTCCGGATCGATCCATACCCTTTGTTGAAGCGTCTAGTGGACATGTTGAATTTGTGTGGGCCTTGCTTGCTTGTATGATCGGCCCACTACCCAGCCTAGAAATTGATAGGAACCTCTCCTACATCAACTCAGCCCAACCTGAATTGGCAGTTTTATTGTTTGCGGCCTAGAGGTCCTGTTTGGTTTAATGTGTGAGTCATTCGGGCTTCGGCCCAAAAGCTTAGACTTAGGTGATTTCTCATCTGGTCCAATTTGAATTATCCATTTTGTTCTACGCCCATCCACCTAAAGCAATCCATAAAAATCCATCAGGCTTTTCCATTTCAAGGCCCATTCTAGTCCAGGAAGACTTCTTACTCGGGTTTTGACCCACGATCCTAGACACGGGTATCATCTTCAGGCCCAGTCATAATTACTCGGCCCAAATTCCAATTCACATCCAGAACATGGTTTAGAAATCACTTCGGCCCATTGCGCTTTACTTTTAACCCAAACACATTCTGGCCCAAGCGCCCAATTCTCAGAACATTTCAGCCTAGGCACCAGTTCACAGCTCATGAATCATTCCGGCCCATGTGCCTCTCTTCCAACTCATTTCGGGCCTCAGTGCCAACCCACAATTTTCAAAACATTCCAGCTCATGTGCAGCCCAAACAAGTCTTAGCCTAAAACTTCTTTGCGGCCCAAATTTTTAGCTCGGGTCACTTTTGTTTTCCAACAGATAAGCCCAAATCTCAAAGAATGGGAGAGGGAGGAAATCCAATCAACATGGATGCCCAGTTAGCCGAAGAATTCAATGGGATGCTGAAAAAGATTGAGCGCATGGAGAGGGCCAACAAGCCAGCTGGTTTTGACCACTTTCCCACTGGATTATATCCCAAGGTTGATCTCCCTCCAAGGTTGAAATTGCCAACACTTCCTCTATACAAAGGTTCCTCCGACCCACAACTTCATTTGGCAATGTTCGATAGGGAAATGTCCATCCTTTCGCTAAACGACATGCAGAAGGCCAAGGTATTTGCTCACTATCTTGATGAGACCCCTCAGCATTGGTACATAACTCAAAGGATAAATACCAAGACATACGAGGAGGTCTGTGAAGCCTTTCTGCATCATTTTGAGTACGCTAGAAGTTTTGGAGTCACCAGGGCTGATCTTGCAGGCACACGACAAACAGAAGGTGAATCAATGACCGACTTCGTCAAGCGTTGGAGGATGAAGGCAGCCGCTATGCTCACAAATATGGACGAACAGGAACAAATCCGAATGGTAATCAAAATATGCGGAAGCAATACAGTGACGAGCTGAAATTCACATACTTTCCTAGCTTCAACATGCTGATGGGACAAGTTAATGTCCTAGAAGAAATGATTCACCAAGGGGAGTTAAAACTTGGGAACTCAAAAAACACCGGGAATGGCTCGGGGACAGCAGCCTGTATCCAGAGTGGCACCCGAAAGAGAGCTAGGCAGCATGAGGTAAACACCGTTCGACAGGTAAAAGGACCAGGGCAAATCGTTGGGGCAGTGGAATCATCCCGAAAGAGCTCCCGTCGAAGAGAGTTCACAAACATCGGTCAGCCATTGAGCCAGGTTTTTGGAAGACTCCAGGAACGAAACATGCTGCAACCTCTCACCCCTCGACAAAGGGACCCCCAAAAAGGAAGGAATCTGAACCAGTATTGTCAGTATCACCAGCTTCCCGGTCATGACACCGACAACTGCAAAATTTTGAAGCAGCACATCCAAGATCTTATCAATCAAGGTTTTCAACTCCCCGAGTAGGAATCCCAGGTCAAGCACCATCAGAGAGTGCTATCTTCAAGTGTTTTCTCCGATTTCTTCTCTTTACTAGTCATTTTTATGTCTTTCCAATGTTTGTAGTAGTTAGTTTCCTTTATCATTTTCGGTAGTTTTCCTGAGTTTGTAATTTCCAACATTATTCTTTTTGTTGAATAAAACATAGTTCCGTTTTCATAATTTTTATACAAAGCATCATTCGTTTATTCGAAAAAACTTAAAAAAAGAGCACTCACGAAGTAATCGTTTTCAGACTATGCGATGGAACGGCTTGTCTCTTGTTTCTAAAAATTTGAACATGCCTAACCAAACACCACAACTCACCACATAATATCCAAACAACCCACAATGAGGTTCAAGGCCCACATCTATCAAACTGTTGTCACAAACCCCAAATCAATACTGGGGGCAATCTGAGTTTAGAATCATTGTCTTCGAATCTTTTGTTTAAACGTGTGAACTAGTCTTTGAGTGAAATTCGCGAGAGTGTCTTGAGCGGAAAAACCATGAGTGAACGAGCGTGTCATTTTTACACGACTCCGGTGAGTCCACATTCAAAGGTGAGGTAAACGGTATAACTCCGACCGAAGGAGATAATTTGTAAATTTACGCTTAGACCTGTGAAAAGTAACAAAGAACGGATATACAACTATCAGGAATGACGAAGCACCTAGGTACAGCACCACATAGCCAAAAGCTTTTAAACCCTGACATTAAACCCTAGGCACCCCCGCTGAGCCTTCCATATATCCCTTTTCGACATTATGAACTCCACAAAATAACCCAGCCAATGATGAATGTCCGACCCGGTGACCAAAGGACGCAAGGAGCCCGACTCTCAGATAACATTCTCATCAGTCCAGCAAAAATGCCGCTATCAGCATGACAAAGCGATCCGCAAATGGTCCCAGAGTGACACAGGATCAAAAGAGCTCACATCAAAACAGCTCTCGAAGCCCAAAACCGGGAAACACAAGAACCCCGAAGGCAAAACCAAGAAAGGATAAAACAAAAGGCAAACCCGAAGTGCCTCGAAGAAATCCAAATGACGAAAAGAGAAATAGTGTAAAGGACAACTTCAAACGTCCAGGTCCAGAAGCTCGAAAACAACGTCAACATGAAGCAGCCAGACGGCTTCAAGACAAGGAAGATGAATCCGAGAGAAGACGCAAGTTGCAGCTTTGGTCACCCATTCAAGCTCCACATACCTCAAATATCCCTCCATGATCCCGTCGTCTTTCATCACACCCTGTGGCCACGTTATAAGCCTCGAAGACTTCCGACTTGGTAGTTGTGTATCCAATCACGTGAAAGTAACAGATCGAATGCGTAAATTCATCAAATATCAAATTCAATGGTCTAGAAGTTGTGACCGTAAGTGAGAAACGAGTGTAAACGCCAAACACGTCGAGTGTAGGTTAGGAAGCACCAAATCAGAACATAAGCCTTGACCCTGTGAGGACAAGACTCATTCGCACGTTTGATCAAAGAAAATACTGGGGGCAATCGATCGGAACGATCAATTGCCATGAACTCTAGCTCATATTGTCTTAAGGGAAAAATACTGGGGGCAATTGTTGGCTCCAACAATTGCCATGATAACACCAATTGAAACCCAAAGCTTGAGCACCTCCATCCCACCACAGGCACACATAAGCCCTTACCTCCACACCAAACACCTCGGGCCCACACAAGCCCTTACCCCCACACAAATTCTACTTCACCACACAGGCTCACGTAAGCCCTTACCTTCACATCATACACCACAGGCACACATATGCCCTGATCACCACTCAAAAGATCTCTGCATCAAACACCACACCCCACCGGTAGCATGTTCATCTCCTAGGAGATAAATTACAAGTCTGAAATCTTTAGTCAGGAAATGATAACTTCACTTTCTTTTTCAATAAATAGAATTTTCCTCAAACACTGCCATGTTTGGCACCTTCATCAGCAATTTCTTGCTTTCAACAATCTGCATCGCCATGTTTGGCATATTCTTGCTTTCAACAACCTACATCATCGCCATGTTTGGCATATTCCTAGCAATTTCTTGCTTTCAACAAATCTGCATCATCGCCATGTTTGGCATATTTCTTGCTTTCAACCAACCTACATCATCGCCATGTTTGGCATATTCCTAGCAATTTCTTGCTTTCAACAAATCTGCATCATCGCCATGTTTGGCATATTTCTTGCTTTCAACCAACCTACATCATCGCCATGTTTGGCATATTCCTAGCAATTTCTTGCTTTCAACAAATCTGCATATCGCCATGTTTGGCATATTTCTTGCTTTCACAAACCTACATCATCGCCATGTTTGGCATATTCCTAGCAATTTCTTGCTTTCAACCAACCTACATCATCGCCATGTTTGGCATGTTCCTAGCAATTTTTGCTTTCGACAAATTAGCATATCATCCCCATAGCATCATCACCTTTTATACTTCAGGTTCCCGACACCTTATAATGCTCGGCGTATTCCAGGTTCCCGACACCTTATAATGCTCGGCGTATTCAGGTTCCCGACACCTTATAATGCTCGGCGTATTCCAGGTTCCCGACACCTTATAATGCTCGGCGTATTCCAGGTTCCCGACACCTTATAATGCTCGGCGTATTCCAGGTTCCCGACACCTTATAATGCTCGGCGTATTCCAGGTTCCCGACACCTTATAATGCTCGGCGTATTCCAGGTTCCCGACACCTTATAATGCTCGGCGTATTCCAGGTTCCCGACACCTTATAATGCTCGGCGTACTCCAGGTTCCCGACACCTTATAATGCTCGGCGTACTCCAGGTTCCCGACACCTTATAATGCTCGGCGTGTCCCGTTTAATCTCAGGTTCCCGACACCTTATAATGCTCGGTGTATTCCATTCATCTTTCAGGTAGTCGACGCCTTAGAATCGCTTGACATTACTCCATATCATCATTTTAGGTAGTCAACGCCTTAGAATAGCTTGACATCATTTTCATCACTTTAGGTAGTCAACGCCTTAGAATAGCTTGACATCATATCATCCTTATGGGTAGTCAGCGCCTTAGAATAGCTCGACAACATATCATCATTTTAGGTAGTCAACGCCTTAGAATAGCTTGACATCATTTTCATCACTTTAGGTAGTCAGCGCCTTAGAATAGCTCGACAGCATATCACTTTAGGTATCAAACGGATAGAATACAGCAATAGCTCGACACATATCATCATTTTAGGTAGTCAACGCCTTAGAATAGCTTGACATCATATTCCTTATAGGTAGTCAACGCCTTAGAATAGCTTGACATCATATCATCCTTATAGGTAGTCGACGCCTTAGAATAGTCTGACATTACTTCATCATTACCTTTAGGTGGTCGACGCCTTAGAACCACTCGACAACCCTTCCACTTTACTCATAGGTAGTCAGCGCCTTAGAATAGCTCGACACAACTTGTCGGATTTCAGTTGCACGAGGGGCCTTTTAAGATCCAAAATTTTGGGGCATCACTCAAGCATCAACTAGCCTTTTCATTTCCACTACAAAGTCTAGTTGACGGGGGGCAATCTGTTATACCCAAAATTTCAACCCCCCGGAGGAGAGTCTCTAATAATAGGCTAGTAGCAAGGTTCCCAGTTCGATCGGCACATTTCAGAGTACTAGGGACAGCTTAGTCATCTCCAGGGGCATTTTCGTAATTTTTCAAGGCTCCTAAGCCCCCTATAGGCTTTCTCTCTCCTCCAAATAAGGGTCAAATCAACTTGAAATGCTTTGATATTTAACCCATGATAGAGGACATTTTAAGCATAATGGCGTTGGAATTTTGATTTTTCGAATTTCCAATAATTTTCTAGCAATTTCTGATTGAATCTGACGAGAATTGAATTTAAAAATATTCCAATACCCAAAAAATTCGATCTCACTTTAGAAAAATCAGAATTATCATCCTTTACCCATGTGTGAAATTTCATAATCAAATTCCTTTTGGAAGCCCTTGAGCTAAAACGTCGGTAAATCTCGGTTTTTACCGGATTTTTCTATCTTTAAGGAAGTCTATATAAGGAACCTTATCCCATGATCAAATCAGAACCTCAAGAACCCTAAGCAATCAGAAAACCTAGCCGTCTCATTCTCCTCACGTTTTTCACATCCAAGCACCAAAATCACATCAAAATCTCTCGAAATCACCACCTAAACACACTTTTCAACTCCTAACACATCGACAATCATCAAACATCAACCAAACCACCTCCAAAACGTGAAGAACATCATCAACAATCAACAACCAGAAGCCCGGGTCGAACTCAATCCGGAACCGGCATCATCGGAGCCTCCGAAGAATCCCAACGTGAAGAATCATCTTGAATTCGAAGGTAAAACAGGTTACAATCCCACTTTTCTGATTCCCCACGACCTTGTTAACTCTCTGTCAAAGTTTGGGTTCAAACCAACCTGTTTACGCTTCTGTATTGACGTTTGTTTAAGCTTCTGTCCAATAACTTGTTTACCAAGTTTCGTGCTTAATTCGAGTTCAAATTGAAAACTTCAATCACTAACGACTTGTAAATCTTTCAGGCTACACACCCATAAAATTTGAGCTCAACACCCCGGAACCTTCTGAAAACCCCTGTCCGTGGGTGGTCCGTGACCTCGGACCTATGGTCCGGGACCTCGGACGCGTTGTCCGAGACCACGGACACCCACGGACGGCGGCGGGATTTTAGAAAATTCAAAACTTAGGTTTTTCTAACGATGTCCGGGCCCACGGACAGCCTGTCCGTGGCCCCGGACTTTGCAAATTTTTGTTTTTCTTCATTTTGACTTTTCTGTATATTTAGGTTAACTGGGGTCCGTGGTCTCGACTTTTGGTCCGTGGCTACGGACGTAAGCAAAATTTGACCTAATTCTGCCTCCGAAACCCTAGTTTAGGTAGCTTTCAATTTCACTTTAATCTTCTGTCAAAAAACGCTAAAAAACACAAAAAACAGAAGCTTGCGCACTTAGGTTAAAACAACTCGTAATAAGCCGTAGATAAACCAAGTAGAGGAAAAACGACCTAGGAAGGGTAATGAAAGTAATTGAACCCTAATTAAGTCGAATATCAAGCCCCCGAACCCGAACTCTCCTTTCCTAATTTGATCTAGGTTTAAAATTAGGTGGCGACTCATAATAGGTTCCAGTGAGCTAGCCTAGGTTTTAATAATTTTGTTATATGACATAGTTATTAATCTTAGGCTATAAGTGGACCTAAAACCCGGTTAGATCCTAATCAACTTTAATCAACATAGGATAGGGTTTTAAAATCGAGGCTCACAGTACCACCTAAACTGTTAAGTGAAAAGTGATTGCTTACCGCATTTCATGCATGAGTGTTGTGTTAGTGAGTCTAATGTACAATCACCTAAGTAGTGAATTAAAGAATAATGTGAAATGAAACCTTAGGAACCTTCTATATCTGTTATCCAATCCCGCCCACACCGAACCCTGAAGAGACAGCCATCAGCATCACCGAATTCCCACTAGAGCAATGTCAGGTCATCCAGCCAGGTATGATACTCTTAAATGGATACCTGACACCGGAAGCACAAATCCACATCATCAGGCGATGCAACGAACTTGGAGCAGCACCAGGAGGTTTCTACACACCCGAGTACCCGAGTGGTTCGAAGATGAAGCTGAAGATGATGTGCATGGGTAAGGACTGGAATCCTTACACCAAGTCATATCAAGAAGTGCGAGCTGAAGATGAAGCAACTGTACCAGGTATACCTGAGGAGTTCCTTACGGTTGTTAATCACGCCGTGGGAATTGCTCAGCAATTGAATCGGAACCGATTCCGAATGTTAAGGCAGATCTTGTGTTGTGAACTTCTACCAGAAAGGTGGACGGTTGGGATTACACCAAGATAAGGACGAGTCACCCGAGTCTCTACGTAAGGGAGTACCCGTGGTGTCTTGGTCCATTGGTGATACCGCAGTGTTTATATATGGCGAGCAGAAGCGTGGTGACCTCGCAAGGAAGTTAGTGTTGAAATCAGGTGATGTGTTAATTATGGGTGGACAATCAAGGATGTTATACCACGGTATCAAGAAGATCAAACTGAATACCGCACCATCAGCAGTGGTAAATGCCACACATCTGAAACCCGGACGTTTGAATTTGACCTTCAGGCAGTTTTAGCCTTGTGTAATCATGTAACGTATTAAGCCAGTTGTATGCTAAGGAAGCTATGTTTAGCCATGTCTGCAATGTAAACCAACTTATGGTGTAAGGAGTGTGTTATGAATAAGAGACGTTGTTTTGAAGTATGTCCAACGTGTTACTACTGTATACTTATGAGTTTGCAAATGAATTAGGCTGTGCACACGGAACGGGAGGTATGCTGAGTGTCTGCAATAAGGCAGAAGCCAGCAAGAGCGGCACAATCCTCACCGGTACCTTTCCAGTGAATGGCGTGGATGCATCGGTCTTGTTCGACTCTGGAGCCTCACATACATTTATTTCGCTATCATTTGCGAAGAGGCTGGGGTTAGACGGTGAAGAAATGCCAGACTTTGTAGTCACTCTCCCGTCGAAAGAGCGGATCAGGTGTACCCGCTACTACCGAGATGTTATTATGTATCAGGGAGGAAGAGTTTCCGATCGACTTGATAGAGTTCGACGGACTTGGTTTTGATGTGATTATCGGGATGAACTGGTTGGAGCGGTACAAGGGTAGAATCCTATGTGCCGAGCATCGTCTGCTTCTTCGGAGTCCATCTGGGGTTACTATATCATACCGCCAGAGGCCCAGGGAGCCTTCGACACAGATCATCACCGCCATGGCCATGTATCGTGAGATACGACGAGGGAATGATGTGTACCTCTGCTATGTCCAGGACATAGAGAGAGACCCTGAGTTTAGCCCAGATGTGCCGGTAGTCTCGGAGTTTCCTGATGTATTTCCTAAGGAACTGCCGGGCATGCCGCCAGCACGGGAGGTTGAGTTTGAGATTGATTTGATTCCAGGCACCGGGCCTATTGCGAAGGCACCTTATCGTATGGCTCCAGCAGAGATGACTGAGCTCAAGGAGCAGCTGAGAGACCTACTCGACAAGGGCTTTATCCGCCCTAGTGTTTCACCATGGGGAGCGCCGGTCCTCTTCGTGAAGAAGAAGGACGGTAGCCTCCGCCTTTGTATTGACTATCGAGAGCTGAATGCAGTTACGGTGAAGAACCGTTATCCTTTACCACGCATCGACGACTTATTTGATCAGTTGAGAGGAGCATCAGTGTTCTCAAAGATAGATTTACGATCCGGATATCATCAGATTGCAGTCAAGGACAGTGATATTGAGAAAACAGCGTTCAGAACCAGATATGGACACTATGAGTTTACGGTTATGCCATTTGGTTTATCCAATGCACCAGCTAAGTTCATGGACCTGATGAACCGTTTGTTCCAAGATCAGTTGGACAAATCAGTGGTAGTCTTCATCGATGACATACTTGTGTATTCGAAATCGAGAGGTGAGCATGAAAGCCACCTGAGAGATGTGTTGCAGATACTGAGGAAGAATCAGTTGTATGCAAAATTTTCTAAGTGTGAATTTTGGTTGAACCAAGTTCTTTCTTGGTCATGTGATTTCTGAAGCCGGGATCGCTGTGGATCCGGCAAAGATAGATGCAGTGCGCACCTGGCCTAGGCCGAAGACAGTTACCGACATCAGGAGCTTCCTCGGTCTGGCAGGTTATTATAGGAGATTTGTGAGGGACTTCTCCAGTATCTCGAAGCCGATGACTTCCTTGATGAAAAAGGATGCACCATTCGAGTGGACAGCCGACTGTGAGATTTCCTTTCAGAAGCTCAAGGATGCTCTGACATCTGCACCAGTCCTGACTATACCAGACGGTCCAGATGGTTTCGAGGTTTATTGCGACGCATCAGGCAGGGGTATGGGTTGTGTGTTGATGCAACACGGGAAGGTCGTAGCTTACGCCTCCCGACAGCTGAAGAAGCATGAAGAGAACTACCCTACCCACGATCTAGAATTGGGTGCCATAGTCTTCGCATTAAATATGGCGACATCATTTGTATGGGGTAAGTGACATTTATTCTGACCACAAGAGTTTGAAATACTTGTTCACTCAGAAGAGTTGAACATGAGGCAAAGAAGGTGGGTTGAATTCTTAAATGATTATGATATCGATTTACAGTATAAGGAGGGTAAGGCGAATGTGGTAGCTGACGCACTGAGTCGCCGAGCACACTCTCTCCATTCGCTAGTCTCTCATACTAGCTTGGTTGAAGAGGTGCGGAGTGCTCAGATGACGGATCAGTATATGGTGGAGATTAGACAGAAGCTTATTGATGGCACATTCGAGGGTCAGAAGTACGACTTCAGACTCCACGATGATGACCTGATCAGGCTTAATGGCCGACTGTGTATACCGAGGAGTAGCGCTGACCTGAAGGAGCGCATACTCAGTGAATCCCATAGTTCTACGACTTCGATTCACCCTGGAGCTTCAAAGATGTATAAGGGTATGAAACGTTATTTTTGGTGGGCTGGAATGAAAAAGGATGTAAATGATTATGTGTTGAGGTGTCTCACTTGTCAGAAGGTCAAGTTTGAGCACCGAAGGCCTGGTGGTATGGTGCAGCCAATGCCAGTGCCTGAGTGGAAGTTTCATGACATTTCTATGGACTTTGTAGTAGGGCTTCCGCCTACAAGGGGAGGTCTGAATATGATTTGGGTTGTTGTAGACCGACTGACCAAGGTGGCTCGATTCATACCGATGAAAGACACCTGGAAAGTGGCTAAGCTTGCAGAGCTCTTCGACAGAGAGATTGTTAGACATCATGGTGTACCAAAGACGATTGTTTCTGACAGAGATACCAGATTCTTGTCGAGGTATTGGAGGTCCACACGAGAAGCACTGGGTACAGAACTGAAATTGAGTACGGCGTTTCACCCACAGACAGATGGTCAGAGTGAGCGCACCATCCAGACACTTGAGGATATGTTACGTGCATGTGCACTTGACTTTCAGACCAGCTGGATTGATAAGTTACATCTGATCGAGTTTAGTTACAACAACAGTTACCATGCTTCGATCAAGATGTCTCCCTTCCAGGCATTGTACGGTAGACCATGCCGCACGCCTTTATGCTGGGATGAGTCGAGTGAGACGGTCATTATAGGACCAGAGTATCTGGAACAGGTTCAGGCAGAAGTTCGCCAGATCCGGGCTAACATGAAGGCAGCTCAGGATAGACAGAAGTCGTACGCTGATGTACGCAGACGTGACCTGGAGTTCGCTGTAGGCGATCAGGTTTTCTTAGGTATCCCCATGAAGGGAGTGTTTCGTTTGGCCAGAAAGGCAAGTTGAGCCCAAAATATGTGGGGCCTTATGTTGTGACGGAGCGGATAGGACCAGTAGCTTACAGACTTGATTTACCTGCTGAGCTGGGCAAGGTACATGATGTTTTCATGTGTCCCAGTTGAAGAAGTATATGTCTCATCCGTCTCATGTACTTCAGCCTGAGAGGCTAACCTTAGAGCCGACCATGCGATCAGTGGAGACTCCCGTACGGATCCTGGATACTAAGACTCGAGACACTCGCCATAAGTCTGTACAACTGGTGAAAGTCCTCTGGTCTAACCAGGACGTCGAGGAGGCCACTTGGGAGCTGGAAGATAAGATGAAGGAGAAGTACCCGTTGTTGTTTACTTCATAGAGTTTTGTATGTGTAGGGTACGGGGCGTACCCCTTTTAAGGGGGGTAGAGCCGTTTCGGTTATGGATGTATTCGACATGTATTATATACATTGTCTATGTTGTGCTACAGACCTTAGAGTCTGAATGGTATTATGTTGTTTGGACCTTAAGTCCGTGGTTATGTAAGCATGATGGTAATGTTGGTAATGTTGTTTCTGGAGGTATTGTTTTATAATCTTTCCCCGTGTTCTTATGTTTAGAAATGTGGGAAGTATGAACTTTGGGGACAAAGTTCTTTTAAGGGGGGTAGATTGAAATACCCCAAACCTTAATAAGTGGTTTAAATATTAAATAATAAATTAATAAGGCTAAAAAGAGTCTTAGAAATATTAGTAAACAATTTAATAAATAAATATAATTAATTGCCTAAAATGAAAATTGTCGTATAAATGAGTTTTGAATGGCTAAATGACCATCAATACTCTTTTATTAATATGTGTACTATTTAGTATCACATTTGGAAGTTTAAATTAATAAGAAATAAATATTTCACTTTATGTGTTTTGTTATAGTGAATAGTGACTAAAATAAGCTAGTTTGTAACATATATTAACATATGTAATTTAATTGAGCAATAAAGACTAGTAACCCCTTGTAATTAAAAGGGAGTCGGTTTGCTTGTGGTGTGTCGACACCCTTGCTTACTGATTGAACAATAAGTGAGCAAGTAAATGAGTAGTTTAATAAGGCACTATTTGCTTTTTACTTCCTTACGTAGATAACTAATATCTACTAAAAAGCAACTATAATCATTCACTTCCTTCATTCTCTCATTCCTTACATCTCACGTAGCCTCCTCTTCGCTGCTCTCCTTCACGACCGAACAGCACACCACAAACATGCAACTTCAAATTTTTGTAACTTCTTACTCACTTGTCCAAATCTAAAACCGAGACCACCGATCTCTTAGTTTCTTCAAGCTCTTCGACGTAGTCCTTTCAAATCTTCAAGAGCTCCACTTTGGTGCCAAGAGGAATCTCCATGGAAGGAGCTTGAGTCCATCTTTTCACGTATTATTTTCTCCTTTGCTTCAAGGTATGGAAACTCAAAGAAAATGGTGTTTCCTCTACGTTTTATGTTAACCAAAGGTAGCTTAAAATCCCTTTGGAAATAAACCTACGTTGTCTGTACAAACTGCCTAAAGAGCCAATGGTTATGACTTAGAAAAATGTTCTCGAAAGACTAGTAAAAAACATACGAACTGCTGTTTGTATTTGCAGGTGAGAAGCAAATATATTGTGGGAAATTCAGTGTTTAAGATTTATGCAATTTAAATTGTGCACTACGTTGTTATGTGGTGTATATTTGGGTGAAATTTTGAGTATAAGGGTGTACTGGGAAGTTTATATATCTGATAGGTGAGGAGAACTTGCGCAGCAGAGCATGAAAAATACCAGTACGTCGTTTCTGTAAGTTTGGTCCGGGACTTAGGTCTTGGTTTATGTCCCGGACCATGAGTGTAAATAAGGCCGTGGGTTGTAAATAGAAAGGTCCGGGACTTAACCCATGTGTAAGGGCCCGGACCAACCCCTTAAAATTGTCCGAGAATTTACGTGGTCGTAGGTCCGGGACTTGTCTATGTAAGGACCCGGACCAACCTGTTAAAATTACCGAGATTTGCTTAGAATGGTCCGGGACTTAGGGTTTGGGTGAAGTCCCGGACCACCCCATTAAAAGTAACCGAGGTTTGTTAGTATAGGTCCGGGACCTAAGTAAGGGACTAAGTCCCGGACCACTACGTAAATTTGGTTTTAAGTCACTAAATGATGTCTAAAGGTGGGGATAAGTAAGAGGTGATGTTATGGAGTTATATAAGTTATGTTAGGAGAGTTATAATGACATTTTAAAAGGTGGGAAGTTAAAATAAAATGTGGGAAAGAAATAACTAGAAATGTGAAGTAGTTAATGTTAACGGTGAACTAGTGCGTTAATTGACCGACGTTACTAAATGTGTTTAGGATTCTCTCAAGGTGGGAACGAGTCGAGGCAAGGACCGAGGTATGGTTTTCTTGCAGTCTGTTGCCTACCGGTTTACACCGGCTTGGATGTTGTTTGCTTTTCTGTGTGTTACGACCTTATAAGACTAAGACATGAAAAGAGGTTACAGTTGTTATATATTATGATGTTGTATTGTTGTGACTCCTTTCCTTGGTGTGTCTAACCAGACCTAAACACTTGTTCGTGTGTGACTTAACAGTTTATTTGTGTGATCACTAACAAGTGCTAACCGGGGAATTGAGGAGTCCGGTCATGTTCCGGCCACGCGTGTGATGGATGGGAGTCGATGTCTATCCGGTTCGACTCTCTTGGTGTATGTATAGGTTGTATTCCAATTTGGTTTCAACTTTCCCTTAGCTTATCCAAAGCTAGTTTACTGACTCACGTCGGGCCACAGGGGCATACGAATGTTGTTTTCGGTGTGCTAGGGATTACTATATCCGACACGCCTTGGGTTTAAGTTAACCGTTCGATATAACTGGACGGTAACGAGGTTGGTAACGAGCTTAGCATGAGATTGGCAATAATCTCTAGGCTCACTGTGTACTAACTATGGTGGAAGGTTCCTTGTGTGAACCGAATTATGGTGTTATGTATTATTGTGCTACGCAATTTCCCTTGCTAAGCTATGTTATATATATGTTGGATGTTTAAAATGAATGCCATGTTATCATGACAATTGGTTGCGCGTATCCCGGTAGCCGATGGGCTGCGCGTTAGCCATACCAGCAAAAGGTTGCTGACCCCCTCTGGGGGCTCCATATTTTATTTACAGGATGAGGATCGAAGAAGCGGAGTGGCTCTAGATCCTAGGTTGTTGAAACACTTTTAGTATATGTGTAATAAACCCGGGATGCGCCTGTGCTCCCGTAGTGTTGTTTATTTGGTACTGTTGTTTACAGTGACAGGTGTTTAAGGTTACAGTTGGTATGTAAGATAAATACTCGGTATGGTTTGGTTATGTTTATGTGTGGATGTTAGGACCTATGCTCGGGAGTCTGATCATCAGACCGATACACTTGTATTTATTCTGCCTAGTTAACCACGTGGGTGGTTAACGGCGTTGTAGCACCATAGTGTTTAGTTGTTGTTTAGTTGTTTGTTCCCGCTGCGAATTTCGGTAGTTGGTAAGTGCGTTGTAGGGGTGTTACATCTTCAAAACCCGAATACTTGCAAACCAAATATCCTCTTCCATACTCAATCATCCTTAAAACCCGAATTCCTCTTCAACCCATTCGATTTCTCTAAACACCTCAAAAATTCGACCTTTCTAAAAGATGAACCTAACAAACCCGGGAAACTCTTCAACTCTAACAAATGATCCAAACATCTCTTAACTCCACAAGAATGACCAAAATGCCCTTAGCCTCACAAAAGCCGAGACAAATCCAATCCCTTAAAAAATAATCAAAACCTCTCAACCCTTTGACTATTCCCACGAACCAATAGTTCGAGACCAGCCTATCTCCTCAAACTCTTCAAAATCACCTACTCCTCAATCCACACTCAGTCTGATCCTTTGGCTTTATTTGAATCTCTCTAAAAAGGTTTTGAAAGAAGGTAATCCCGACAATTGGAGACCGAGGTTTCCTCGGGCACCAATCCAAGGTTGTGGTCATTGCCACTTCCAAGGGGTGTAACCCAGTGCGAACCCACAGAATCTCTAGTATGACCGGATAAGCCCCATCCATAGGCAATAATCTCAGAGTCAACCAACGGTTCTTAGAACCCTCCTTCTCTTCCCTTCCTAGTTCCTTAGGTCAAACTAGGTGGCAACTCTAGTCAATTTCCGCCCTTAGGGCATAAGTCCGCGTGGAGCCCATCGAGAGCGGGTATAGTGCACACTTGCACTCCCCTTTATGCTTTCTGGGAAAGACGGACGATTTAGTAGGTATCTGAGGGATGCCAGATTAACGGGTTTTCACCCTCCACAGAATGGCAATTTCTAGGATCTAGGCTTTTAGTCAGACTGTATTTAGATAGACCCCCCTCATACCGAAAAATCACCCTCCACAGAATGGCGACTCTGCTGGGGAAAACTTGAGTAAGTTTTTCTCATAAACTTGGTCAAGGAAGACTGAATTCCATTCAAAATTGTCGGGATTCCTCAACTTCTTTCAAAACCTTCAAGAGATTCATTTCCAAACCTTTAGGATTACTCTACTTCACACTTAGAGTGTGCTTTGTGAGGATAGTTAGGACGAGTGTTTAGAGTTCGAAATTGACTTTGATTATCACATGTGTGCTTCGACCTTTGCATGCTTCACTCTTGTTTACTATTGTGTGTTTACTGTCTTATGTTTACTGCCCTTCATTCATGATATAATTGCTTATTACGGTTTTGTAAATGGGGCCTTCGTAGAAAGGGCCAACCCATTGTTGCATCGGGTAGTTTAGGAACATGCATTCCTCTGTCACCTTTACTATCTGCGGGCGGGATTAACAATTGGTCCACAATTGATTCCCTCTGAGTATGGGTCCTTCGTAGTTAAGGAGTAAACCCACGAGGTGGTATGGCTGTAGTTGTCTACACCTTGAAACAACTCAGGATCCTTTCTAACACATTTTCGAGTCAAAGCCAGCATATAGTAAGCTATGAGCCTTCAGTGTCCAGCTGCCTAATCCGGTGTCTAGGATGGGTTTTACGGGTAGTCACCCCCTTGTATGCCGCCTATCTGACCACCCTTCTACCTTACCCTGAAGATTGCATGGGCTCAGTTCTCCATTGTTCTTCTGCACCACGGGTGTCTCTAAAGCCCAATGTCACGCTACACGTCCATAGAGGATCTTGTATTTACCGGATACCCATACATGGCACAACGTAGTTAGTGAATAATCTGGACTTTAGACACACCTGACCGTGCAGATGACGAGAGACCCGTTCCCATGCAATACTTCCCCGAGTTTCCCGAAAAGTGGGGGTTGTCGGATCATCACTGGCCGTGGCGCGTGTTTCCTAGTCACCTCGGGTATCCTGACCTTTCGAACTTAAGCACTCCGGTTTTTCTTGATGATGTGCCCCACAAGGCATAACAGAGATAAATCCCGAGAGATGAACAGTGAAGGGACGACGGTTCCCCCGGTGGTATAGAAGCATCGATTGACCTGGAAAGTGATTATCCCAACATTAACGCTTATAGCTCCACATAAAAATCAGCCATGATCGAACTAGCTAACTACTTTGTGTGCAAATGTTTTTACCAACATCATCCAAAAAATCTCCTTGAATGATTAAAGTCTTTTACGGATTTTCTTTTTCCAAATTAAAACCATTCTTCAAAATTTGTTTTCCTGCAAAGGATGGACTTTTCTCAATTTCCCTTTCTGTTTTCTCCTCAAAACGTTCGGAACCTCAAAAACAACGTTTTCATTTCCAAAAAAGAGATGCGGTGACCATATCATAATTACATAATTAATTTCCCGATTCTCACACCCTCTTCTTGTCCCATTTTCCCTTTATTTCACAGAGGAAGCAACGATGTTGAACAGGCTGCAAACTGTCCCGGGAGAGAAGGAGAAGGCTAAAGAAATCGGGGCGGAGCGAGAGAGACAGCTTGCTAGAGAGAGACAATCCGTGTTCGCTGCTTATCAAGAAGAGCGTCAAAGAGAAGTCAGCTTCTCCCGCAGACTTAAAGACATTTGCTTCAAGTCAGACTATGACACCAAGCCTCTATTGTTTGGCTTTGCTGAGATGTGTCGTGTCATGGTGGAGTATGAAGCATTGTTTGAATCACTCTCTTATTGGGACCCCATTGATCATCTCTACAGATTCAATATGCATGAACTAGTGCCTTTGCCTGCGAGATGGATGCTTTTCTAAAAATAGAACCCCATCAGCCAATGCCCTTCATTCCCCTAGATCGGGCAAAGACCCCAAGATTTGCTGCAGAATTCTTAGAAGTAGAAGAAGCCTATGTGCAGGATTTTGGGAATCTGAGCATTGAGTTAGAAGACCTTTTAGGGCGATTCGACAGGCCCTACTTCTCGTTGAAGACCAAAAGACGAGTAATGGACCTATGCCTGATGGGACTGTATCTCTTTCGACAGCGATTTTTAAGATTCAATCCTCGGATTATTTATTTGTTAGAAGCCCTTGAAAAGGGAATGAGTATTGGAACGGTGGTCACAGCTGAAATTGTCAGATCTTTGGACCGTTGGAAAGACTCGGGAAAGTTGGAAACTTTCTTCTTAGGAAGCCCGTTGCTACTACAGATTTGGTTGTTCGACCATCTCAAACTTCTACCACCAGCAGCCTTCTCGGTCTTTAACATGGACACTTACATGTCAGCTAGAAGTCGAAGGAAGCACCCAAAGGAAGGATGGCAAGCTTGCTTCAGAGACATTTACCATGAAATGCACATTGAATGGGTTATAATAGATTGGAATGTGCAAGGAGGGACATTTGGGTCAGCTGGACATGATGGTCTACTTCTATACGGTCTGGACCGCTTGGTCACGATATACCCATTAAGAGCCATGCGTCAGTTCGGTCGCGAACAGATAATCACGGGTGCCATGGAAGCTGATCATGTGATCCACCAATTTACCGAAGCTACCATTCGGCATATCATCAGTACCTATGGGTCAGGGCCAAAGTGGGCAGTCCGGAAGCTTCCATACCAGGACTACAACCTGAATGGCTCTTACAGACTTTGGTTAGAAAAGAGGATAGACCGGATCATAAACATCCCGTATTCTCTCAATCACAGGGTGGTTATGCAAAACCCCGACTTACCCGTTGTCATAAATTTGATGCCCCCTCTATCGGCCAGCCAATAAAGGAGACAGGAGAAGAGGGCGAAGAAGCAGAAGCGACAGTAGATGGGAGGCGACCAGCTTCCCCCCCTCTCATTTTGATTGAGTTATCTTAGAACTAGTATCTCGTATCTTTCTTTTGTTCCCCTTTTCCCCCAGGATGTAATCTCTAATTATGTAATGATGGTAGCTTATTTACCTTATTTTAGGACTAATGCTCTGTAGGGTTTCCCCTTTTGAATTGAGATGTACTCCCTTTTCCCCAAGATGTAGTCTCTAATTATGTAATGATGGTAGCTTGCTTACCCTATTTTAGGACTAACGCTCTGCATTGTTTGCCCTTTTGAATCGAGATGTACTCCCTTTTCCCCCAGGATGTAATCTCTAATTATGTAATGACGGTATGGTCACTGCTCCTCTTTATTGGAAATGAAAACAGGCCCGTGCACCTTTTCACTTGGAAAGTGGGTGTTTACGAAAAGTTTTTTTTGCCCAAAAAAAAACAAACAAAGTCGGGGACGACCATCTCCTTTATTCTCACGCTCTCGCCCCCTCCCCCCTTTTTCAAAGTTACTTTTATACTGACTGTCTTACATATTCTATATTTCTGGGGTATAACAGAAGCAGAAAGTAAAGAACTCTTCTCCAGTCTTTCAACATTACTTGACTGTGGAAAAGAGATTCCCGGTGCAGGCTGGCCAGTAACACTACAACTGAAACCTCATCAGAAACAATGGATCAAACTCTGATGAATCCCACTGCTCCAGAAAACACCACAGTCGCCTCAACTGTTGAGGCAAGTGCAAGTGCAGTCGTGGGGGCTAGTGGCAGTGCTAGAAACATTCCTGATCCAAATGTCATGTATCGCATGCTAGAGACATTGCTCAAAAATGAAAAATCGATGAGGCAGACAATTGAACGATTGGAGGAACAGTTGCGCAGAGAAAGAATGGGTAAGGGGAAGGATTCGTACTTTACGGATGTTGAAGATGATTACGTTGACGAAACACCCAAGCTCACATTTACCCAAAACCCCATGTTCAATACCATACCACAACCAAACAATGAACACACCACCATTCCCCCCACAACTTTTCAAATGACTGACTTACTTTCTAGGGCACCCATGCCACCACCAATCCTGACCACAACCCCGACTGTTCCAACCACTTTCCCAGATTACCACCATTTCTACCAACTGGGGTTGCCCCTCAAATTGCTAACATGAAGCGGTCTAAGCCACCTGAGACTTTCTACCCGAATTCACCTATCCCTGATCCGATCCAGATGAGACAATATCAGTACACCGCTCCAGGACACGCTGTCCATTTCGAAGAAGCTATTCCCCACACTCAGCTACTGCCACACCCATCAAGTCACCTAATCCATGGGTATCAACAACCTCAAACTCAACCCCTTCCAACTGAAAACCCCCCATCTAACATGGAGGAC
Organism: Limonium bicolor; assembly: GCA_023374045.1. Lineage (NCBI taxonomy): Eukaryota > Viridiplantae > Streptophyta > Magnoliopsida > Caryophyllales > Plumbaginaceae > Limonium > Limonium bicolor. The sequence continues at coordinate 147,492,904 of CM041777.1, forward strand.
TGGAAGAATTCTGTGAAAGAAGAGCTGCTGGCTGAAGTGCGGCTAGGGGAACGAGCCAAGATGCTTGGCTTCCGCTATTTCAGCATGAAGCCGAGCTCTAAGCTTCCAGAAAATTTAAAACTCCCCGAAATCTCGAAATATGCTGGGAAAGGAGACCCCAGACATCACCTTTCTCAGTTTGATCGGGTAATGACAATGCATGGGTTGAACGATGAGATGAAAATTATATGCTTCCCTAGCTATCTAGAAGGATCTGCGCAAGCATGGGTTTCAAGGTTAGATCTCTCTGGGAAAAAATTGGAGGAAGTTTATCAGGCCTTCGTCGAGCAGTACAGCTACAATGCCCATCTAGGGGTCACCCGCAGAGACCTCGAGACCATGAGGCAGAGAAATAATGAGACAATCATGGAATTCATCAATCGCTGGAGGGAGGTGGCCGGCCAAATGCTTGATTGCCCTACCGAAGATGAGCAGATAAGAATAATCATCTCATGTCTGGAGGGTCCATACTCAGATCATCTAAAATCACTTGGGATTTGTGACTTCAAACATCTGAAAGCTGCTGCTTCGGCTGCCGAAGAGTTAGCACTGGCAGGAAGATTAAAAGGGTTGAACCTCCCTGGATCAGGACCCAGAACTTCATACCATCAGAACCGCTAGAACCGCGATAGCAGCAACAATCACAACAACAATGGTAATAACAATAATGACAACAACAAGACTGTCCCAACACCTCCAGTGAATCAGGTGCAACCTAGAACCCTCACCGACTACCAACCCCCCACACATCCAGTGTATCAGGCATAATCCTCCGGGACAACCCAAAACTATCGGTGATGCCTCCTCCCCGTGATTTTCAAACCCGACCCCAGCGACAATACTCAACATTGGGGATGCCGTTGAATAAGGCGTACAAGAAGTTGAAAGAAAGTGGTTTCCTCCTGAAGCACCCAAATCCCAAACCAGGAATCACCCAACTTGGGCCCGATGTGAAAAGCTTCTGTGAATACCATCTGATGAAGGGGCACAGTACGGAAAACTGTAGAGCGTTGCGTCATGCTGTACAAGATCTAATTGATGCAGGGGAGGTACAATTCCCCAACGCCAATCCAAGTACCCAAAATAATTCCATCCCCAACATGTAAATATGATAAGGTTCAGAGAAAGAGAAGAGAGTCTGCCAGACCTTCGCAGAATTGTGAAAGCTGACGACGTTGGGAGTACAACGGAATTGACCCGACGGAATCCCTCCCATTTGTCATACCCACACCACTATTAGATACCTTTAAGGTTCCCCGTCCGGAGATTCATTTCGATATACCCTCCTTGATGAGAGTATTTGAATGAGAAAAACAGGGCTCAAAACACTGTCAACAAATTAAGGTATCAAAGGAAAGTGCCAATCTTCTTCCAATATTGCATGGGTCGACCGATAGAAAGGAATTTGGAAACTTTGCTGATATTAACTTTGAGGTTGAGGGCCTCTACAAAAAAATGAAGGCACTAGAAGTTGTTGAGGCTTGGTGCCGCCAAAAAGTCCTTGAGAAGCAAAGAAAACGAAACACCGTCATGTGCAACGTGATTACCATCACCGATGAAGATGAAAATCCACCAGCTATGACCTCTGTTAAAGTACCATTTCTGATAGCAGAAGAGAAAAAACACAATGATGACCTTGAAAAAATCAATCACCTCACCCGCTCAGGAAAACACTATAAGCCGGCCGAGCTTGCTGAAGAGATCGTATCACTACCCCAGAAAGTCCATGATCTCACTTTGAGTGAACCGGAAAATAAATTGGCTGGAGAAGAGGAACACAAGAATGCGGTGGCCCGACATCTTAAAATGGATAAAAAGCAAATGGTCAGTGTAGACACCATTGTAGCCCACTTGACCCAAACCCCCACTGTGGCCATCACCTTCACAGACAGGAAATCTCATGCCAGTCTGGACGAGCTCTCTACATATCTGTGAAGGCTGAGGGTTTCAATGTTCCCAGGACACTCATCGATGACGATGCTAAAGTGAATGTTTGCCCGCTGCGTGTTGCTCGACACATGGGGTATAATGATCTCAAACCTGTGGAGATGACTTTAAGCGCATATGATAATAGCCACAGAAAAGTGTTGGGGATGATCACTCTGCCGATCCAAATCGAGGATGTCTCCTTCTCTGTCGAAGTGATGGTCATTGATATCTTTTCCACCTTCAACTTGTTGCTGGGCCGGAATTTCATTGACCAAATTAAAGGTGTGCCCTCAGCGGTCCACCAAAAACTTAAATTTAAGCATGGAGGACAGATTGTGGAAGTGCTAGGAGAAGCAAGGACTGAATCTCAGCTGTTTGAGATCAAAACACCAGGTCGACAAGAGCAAACCCTTGGCGGGTTCACAGTGGCAAAACCGGCGCAACAGGTAAGTCAAACCTCTTCCATCTCTCCTCTATACTTCGATCCTAGTATCTATAGCCCCGCGTCGTAGCACATGATGTCTCGGATGGGGTACAAACAGGGGAATGGGTTAGGAAAGGAGCTGCAGGGCGTGGTAGAGCCACTAGCGCCATATGCTGGAGGTCGAGGAGCAGGCTTAGGATTCGCAGAGGTGCCAGGTATGATACTAACAGATTCACATGTAACTTCTGTAGACCTTTCCTTATCATTTTATCTAGAACCGTACATATCTGTGAGTTGTGATGAGCAGAGAGTGGTTAGGGCTCGGGAGCATCTATAGACAATGGAGTGGGAGAGCTGGTGGACCACTTTATTCTCCCTCAACTCATACCTTAAGGACCATGACGGCAAAGAATGCGACCAAGGAATGCCCGAAGGAGTAGCGGAGAGCAGAGTCACGATCGAATCGGTCATCAAGGACCCCGCACCCTCGGTGGATGGCCATGGAGCATGTCTTGTCGTCTATCACAAGAAAGAGGAGCCGATTCTGCAGGAGCCTTACATAGTTAGTCTAGCTAGCAGTAGTGATGATAGTAATGGTGGTAGTAATAGAGATAGTATCAGTGAGGGTAGCAATGGCAGTTGTAATGAAGACATTGACAATACAAACAGAATCGAAATAGGAGAAGGATCGTCACCATTTATTTTCACTTGTAAAGATGGTGGCATTTTCTGTCAATCACCGACTTATCCAACTCCTCGTGTAATAATGAAAATTCAGTTTATTCAGAAAATTCGTCTCCTTTGTCGCTTGATTCATTGCAAACTTATGAGGCCAAAGAAGAGGAATATGATGAAGAAAACATGCTTCCTACAGAACAGTACTCCACCCACACCCAGATATCCAAGTAGGTGATCTTGTTCTGAAAGAGTTAAGAAAAGATTTACCAGACCCACGAGGGAAATTCAGACCGAACTGGGTGGGCCCTTATCTGGTCAAAGAGATAACTCCTCATGGTGTTGTATTACTGACAGATTTAGATGGGGAAGAATTTCAAAGTCTTGTCAATCTAGATCGGTTGAAACGATATTACGTCTGAACCGTCGCAAAAATGCATCCACAAAAAATGCATCCATTCAAAATCCAAAAAAAATGCATCCACAAAAAATGCATCCTTTCAAAATCCAAAAAAAATGCATCCACAAAAAATGTGTCCATTCAAAAAAAAAAAACGTATCCACACAAAATTTATCGTTATCATCTGCATTAGGTTTAGCTTAACTGCATTTGCGTTTGCATATCCCCAGTTTCGAGGTGTATCTCGGTCTTTAATTCTAGGAAAGTCACATGAGTCATCACAAAGGTCGCCGAACTCTTGTATCTTTTCCCCGAAGAGGTCATTGAAGGATCTCCAACCTCCTGTGAGAGTCGAGTGCATGAGAGAAACACAGAGCGTGTAAAACCCAGAGCGCTTGATGCATTTAAATTTTGAAGCACCATGTGAGGATCCCCTTCATGAAACCAAACATTGACAAGGAAGACGCGTTACCATTCATGTCAGAATTTGGGAATAGTAGAGGAAGCAATTATTTGTCGATAGGGATGACGAGGCATTAGGATCAAAGAAAATCCACTTGGCCAGAAGCCTTTTTGACCCTAAAAAAATAATCCCTTAGCGAGCCCCGCTGAGCCTTTCATTGAAAATCTTTTCGGAAATGCTCACAACATGCCACCCCACATCACACAATGACCGCCCCTGCAAAAGAGGATAAAAAAAAAAGCCAGAGCCATGGTCTCTTCCCTGCAATCTAAAGCATGAAAGAAAGCTTGAAAGAGAAATACCCAAAGAAGATGAAAATGAAAGAGATGAAACACAAAAAACTCAAAAGTAAAGAGAGGAAACGAAAGCCTCATGTCACGCGAAACAGTCACTCTCGAGGAATAGAGAAGAACGAAGATGTCAAACACAAAAAGTGCAAATAAACTACTCAAGGAAAGTAGTAAATCAAAATGGAAACACATCATGATCCGCACAAATGCGAAAGAAGTCCGAAACCATTCCACCCATGGCAAAGGCGAAGCACATCCTAATTTGCACAAAAGCTCCACAACTCCCAAACAAGTCCTCCTGTCCCGTGCGACATACTTAAAGCCCCACAGCCCTGTTATAACCCAATGAAAGACCTCTGACCTAGAGACAAGGATTGATTGATTCGAAGAGTACCAAATTTGAAATATGAACGGCAGCAACACGTCATTTCTTGACAATGCAATCGTGCACAAACGAGTGTCAGAGAAATCAGGAAGAAAGAGAAAAACGAGTGCTTATCACCTCGATCAAAGAAAGCCTAACTGACCTTAAGAGAGGAAACGGAAAGGTATAGGAGATCCCGAGAGACTTCTTTCGGGAAGATTTTTCAAGAAGGAAGTGGCTTAGAGATGACTAATCTGACTTAACTAGAATTTTTGGTTGAGCTCACCTTGACACGGCATCCCCATTGCATTCAATCATATCCAATTCCAAAAAATGCATGTAGGAATAGATTTGCATTCAACTCATTTCATTGGTTCAGACATAATGTCGTCGCACAACAGCAGCAGAGATTGCACCATAACATCCAGCTTTTGCTATATACCAGTTAAGGGCAAGCCCGATCGAACACTGCCCCATCACATGGGAACCGTGCGGTCAATGGATTAGAAAATTAAAGACCTTCGGGCGCTGATCTGAGAAACATCCCCGCAAGACATCTTTTCGTCGCCATCAAATTCCCCATCCTCCGAAAATCATGAACTACGTAAGGTCTGATCTCAACAGGGAGTTGAGTACGTAGGCAACCCTCTCAGGGTGCGACCCCGTCCCAAATAAAAACCATCCACCCCTCGAACCACGAGGTCATTGCCATCACTCTATGGAGGAGTTCGCCTCAATCAAGAAAATCATCCCGGGGCCACGCCGGAGTCATCTCAGGGCCGTATAGGGAGCCACGCAATCGCAATGGAGCCATCCGATCATACCGGAGCCCTCAGATCATATCAAACCGAATCCATCAACCTTCCCAGAGTCGTTGCTCACAAGGGAGTCACAGATCAAACTGGAGCCATCCGATCATACCGGAGCCCTCAGATCATATCAAACCCGAATCCATCAACCTTCCCAGAGTCGTTGCTCACAAGGGAATCACAGATCAAACTGGAGCCATCCGATCATACCGGAGCCCTCAGATCATATCAAACCCGAATCCATCAACCTTCCCAGAGTCGTTGCTCACAAGGGAGTCACAGATCAAACTGGAGCCATCCGATCATACCGGAGCCCTCAGATCATATCAAACCCGAATCCATCAACCTTCCCAGAGTCGTTGCTCACAAGGGAGTCACAGATCAAACTGGAGCCATCCGATCATACCGGAGCCCTCAGATCATATCAAACCCGAATCCATCAACCTTCCCAGAGTCGTTGCTCACAAGGGAGTCACAGATCAAACTGGAGCCATCCGATCATACCGGAGCCCTCAGATCATATCAAACCCGAATTCATCAACCTTCCAGAGTCGTTGCTCACAAGGGAGTCATAGATCAAACCGGAGCCATCTCAGTGCTATACCGGAGCCATCTCAGTGCTACACCGGAGCCACTCAGTGATAATACCGGAGCCATCTCAGTGCTACACCGGAGCCATCTCAGTGCTATACTGGAGGCATCTCAGCGTTATACCGGAGTCATCCCAGAACTTCCCAGGATCATTCCAAAACTCTTCTCTGGAGTCATTATCGGAGCCATCCCTGAATCATGTCAGAGCCATCGACCGAAACCCTCTCTCGACCTCAAAAACCACACCTGACCTCTGCAGTCAAACCACGAATCTACTATTCACACCAAGGCTACCCTCCGTGCTGGAGCCATCCGATCATCTCGGAATCACCCGATCCCGTCAAACCCTGCACTCATACAGTCGAATACGACAACACCTAAGGTAGATTTCCAACCCTCAAATCCCTCATGAGGGATCAGATGGCCCACAGAGAGCGCCCGACCTCGAATCAACCTACAGCCAGAAACAACTTCAGATTAACCACTTACTGCAGTGAGTTTCGTACAACTCCTTCAATGCATTCTAGGCCCGTCATCAGTCCTAGAGCTAGACACCGTGATCTAGTTGAGGCCCGTCGTTAGCCCTCATGCATAACTTATATACCGGTTGTATTCTAGGCCCGTCTTTAGTCCTAGAGCTAGACATCGAATCTAGTTGAGGCCCGTCGTTAGTCCTCATACAATTCGAAGATGCATTCTAGGCCCGTCATCAGTCCTAGAGCTAGACACCGAGATCTAGTTGAGGCCCGTCGTTAGCCCTCATGCATAACTTATATACCGGTTGTATTCTAGGCCCGTCTTTAGTCCTAGAGCTAGACATCGAGATCTAGTTGAGGCCCGTCGTTAGTCCTCATACAATTCGAAGATGCATTCTAGGCCCGTCATCAGTCCTAGAGCTAGACATCGAGATCTAGTTGAGGCCCGTCGTTAGCCCTCATGCATAACTCATATACCGGTTGTATTCTAGGCCCGTCTTTAGTCCTAGAGCTAGACATCGAGATCTAGTTGAGGCCCGTCGTTAGTCCTCATACAATTCGAAGATGCATTCTAGGCCCGTCATCAGTCCTAGAGCTAGACACCGAGATCTAGTTGAGGCCCGTCATAAGTCCCCACTCGTATGGTACTCATGTCTCACACATGGGAATGCTCCAAGCCACAGTGAGAATTTTTGGCGTCCCGTCAACCTTGATCCAATTCTGCAAGCCTTCTATTGCAGAATTGAATCAAGGGGAGCCATCTGTAGACACCAAAAATTCTCACCCCTCATATTTATTGTTCAGCAAAAAAAAACAAGGTGGTCGTCCCCGCTTTCGATCAAAGAGATTTCCTTTTACTAATCTTTAAAATCTCACATTCCTTATGAGAAAGGAGCACGAGCTTTTTATTGTAATCCGTTTTAACCGACTTCATTTTGGATACTTATTTGGTTGCTTTTGTTTTAAAATATTTCACCATTTTGTTTTACTCAGTATTATGTTATGTGCACGATTGACTCATACTTTATTTATTTTTTTTATTTATTTATTTATTACTTTTATTTCCTTTTGACTTTCTCGTTGTTTTATCATCACCGTTGCTATCATTTTGTGTGACCTTTACTACTATTATTTTATGCGTTTTATCCCCATTTCACGGGCATTATTTTTTATCATTCCATGTACATGTGCCTTTTGGATTTGTCGCGTTTTTAGAGGAGTTATCCAGTCGAATTTAGAGCTCCTATATTATTTCTCTCATGTGTATACTGAAATTCGACCCAGCGTAACTGGTCAAGGCACTCACCATACAAACCGTTGGTTGCGGGTTCGATTCCTCGCATAGGCTGGAGGCGTTTTCCTTATCTATTTCAGCACGCGGCATGAATTTTATTTCGTTTCTCTGCTACCACCTACCGAAAGTTGCTATAGCTCAACTGGTATAGGCATGCAGACATATGCCAAAGGTCACGAGTTCGACCCTGGGGAGTAGCTAGAACTATTTTTGCTACTTCCACCTCCTGCTTGGTCCGTTTTTTTTACCACAGAAGAGGCCCACCTCTGTCCAAATAAAAAAAATCAGTCCATGAGCCCAAGACTCAAATGAAACCCTAGCTTGACATCTGTATACCCTCCCATTATAAAACAATCTTAAAACCCTACAGTCACCCACGTTTTTACGGGGGCGGACGCCAATCCCGATTTTCATTCCATTCTGGTCGTTTGTTCTTCGTTCTTCCATTTTCGAAACCAAGAAGCAAAAAACCCAGAAAACTTCCGTTTTCACCGTTCCTCCATTTTCGAAGCTCTCAAGCTCTTTCCCCGCTGAATCTCTCCCAGGCATTTCGCCACTAAGTAGGTATCGCCCTTCATTACACAACATTGTCATTGACGTTCGACGACCCCTTCACCCCGTTTTTTCATCCGTTTTTCATGTTTACGTTCATTGTTATTTTCGCTCCGTCCAAGCCCTAGGATCGGAGTTTCGAATCACAATTTCGTGTACTCTTGTCTCTAATGGTTACGAGACGTGGGTTTGGGTTCTGCTCTCTTCGGTTTCATTTCCTACTCTTATGAGCATGTCCCTAAACTGGTATGGACCTTGAAGTCCACGAACAGTTCGTAAACTCGAGCGAAAGGGAGAAATCTCTAGTTCCTTTTGTTCTGACCAACAGTATTCTGGTTATTTGCTCTGTCATCTTGTTGACCTGAAGCAATTTCGAGATGCATTGTGGGTTGCTTGCTCGTCCTGGTGTTTGCTATTTTGAATATCTTCACAACTCACGTTTTACCCTAACTCGCTTGGTTTCTAATCCTATTTGCTAAAGTACATCTGGGGTGTATGATCTGCATATTACGCGTACAGGTTCTTATTTCGAGTTGAAGTTTTTGTTCTCTCGAATTCAGTTCCCTCGGCATATTACCTGTTTCTGTTCTATTTCTGTTCTATACTAATCGACAAGGATGTTTGGTTTTTTATCAGAAGTATCCTCTGGTCATCTTGTGTTGAGATGCACAGGTCGCTTAAATTGATTCAGATTCGTGACCAACATAAAACCGTTCGTTTTTCTTTGATTGTTACCATTAGAAAACTTCATTTGTATCTGTTTTCTCTTCTATCTTAGCATCTCCATTCTTCTCTATCTAGGAATATTGTTTGACCCTTCGTAATTTGTGAGCTAACGTGAATTTATCTGCTTGTCTTGTGTTGATTTAATCTTCTCACAGGGAACTGGTGCTTATCTTCTTCCTGGTATTTATACTCATGAACTTTCTTCACTCCTTGCGTGTATATATGCCTACCTGACTGGTCTGTTGAGAGCAGTAAGTGTCTTATGTGTGTGCTGTGAATGTCTGTGCGGAATCTTGTATTTCCTTCATTATACATCGGTGCTTATTTCTGACTTAGAGTAGTTTTAGGAGGAAGATGAATATCAGTATGAATAACCCACTCCTGTTTGGACCGTTAGAATAGGAGGCATTGGCTTGCTAGCTTGCTTATCCACGGGTGAAAAATCTGGACGATGTGCGTATATAAAAGGCTAGAAAACAGATTCATCTTAGAATATGAGGACTGGTGTTGAATAAAATGAGTTGGCATTTTGACAGATAGAAAAGCAATGACTAAAGCAACTTGGAGAAAGGCTTGAAAAACGGCTAAGTAACCCCACGTTAGGACCCACGGATTATGTTAGATCTTTTTTTTGCAGTACTTAGTCTAGACTAAACTCTGTTTAAGTTTCTAATTATTTAAGAATTCATCTCAGATTGTATATAGTTATCTCCTGTATATTTATTCCTTTTATTATATGCAGTCTTTGTGTGGTCATTGAAAGATAAAAAGTGTGAGAGTAATACTAATTAGCAACCCATACAGTAGGATCCATTTTGCTGAGGTTTTCTTGAGAGTTCTTAGGTTGACTAAATCTGGTGTACTTCTTAGATAATCTCAGATTTTCATTCCTTGTATTTTATTCATTCTCTGTAATCCCTCCTTATCTATTCACGATTTGTTTGGTTGGCTTTTCATAAGTTCATGTCCATATGTGGTATTTGTTTTGTAATCCACGTCTACATACTGATTTATTTTGGTGGCTCACTCTCTTGTTAATATCGTTGTACATGTATGGGCCTGTTCTGTTTGGGCCTGCCTAAACTTGGGCCCAAATCTAGTTTAATTCTGAATCAGTCCATAACCAGCCAAACGGGCTGGGACAGGTGGCCCTAGAGAGCCTATTAGGAATGACCCCTTTTAGTGTGTCTTGGAGGCCCACTCTAGAAAAGCTTTTAGGATTAAGGGCTTGTCTCACTCAACGGGCCGTAGAGTCCGGACGGTGGGAACAACCCTTTCTATTATAAGGTACTTCCAAGTAGGACTTTCCAAACCATCCCTTATTAAGGTAAAAATTCTACATCTAGCTTGATCCAAAATGAGTACTGAATAATCAATTTCAAATTCTCCTTTAAATTAAAGATCTGACCCATCTCTGCAAAGTTTTCTATCCAATGGAAATTCAAATTGTCTCTCTAATTTTTCATATCATCAAAATTTCTTTTCCTTTTTAACTTTGATGGCCTTTTCCAAACCCGTGGCCCAAAACTCCAAAACTCGGCCCAATCACTCATTCAACCCGATCCAACTCCGACCTTGGCCCAAACCCTCTCGGCCTAAACCACCTCGGCCCAAAACCGCCTCAGCCCAAGTCTACACCTGGCCCAATTGCCTTGACCCGGCCCAAAGTCCAATCCAAATCTTGGCCTAAACCATCTCGGCCCAAACCACCTCGGCCTAAAAACCGCCTCAGCCCAAGTCTACACCTGGCCCAATTGCCTTGACCCGGCCCAAAGTCCAATCCAAATCTTGGCCTAAACCATCTCGGCCCAAACCACCTCGGCCCAAAACCGCCTCAACCCAAGTCTACACCTAGCTCAATTGCCTTGACCCGGCCCAAAGTCCAATCCAAATCTTGGCCTAAACCATCTCGGCCCATGGCCCAAAACCAATCTCTGTCCAAATACTCACACTCGGTCCAAACCCAGTCTCGGCCCAAATATCCACACTCGGCCCATTAGCCAAATCCGGCCCATTAGCCCAATCCGGCCCATTATCCCAATCCGGCCCATTAGCCCAATCCGGCCCATTAGCCCAATCCGACCCATTAGCCCAATCCGACCCATTAGCCCAATCCGGCCCATTAGCCCAATCCGGCCCATTAGCCCAATCTGGCCCATTAGCCAACCAACTCAAACCAGGTCCACAAAAGTCAAACATTGACCTTGACCAAAAAAAAAAAACATTGACCTTGACCAAAAACGTTGACTTAATCATTGACCAACCCCACTCCAACCCGAACGTTGACCAGGCTCATCTTCTAATACAAGTCAAACCAAAATCAAATCAAATCCAACTCATTTTTTTAAAAATCCGATTCCTTTCAACTTGTAAAATACCTTTCAAAACTCCAAAATCCAAAAAAAAAGAAGAATTTCAAACCATCATTTTATCCAAGTTCATCAAGTTTTCAAAGAAACCATCTTGTGGATTTTTAAAGGAAAAATTCTTCTCACATCACAAAAAACTCTTCTCTATTGCAGAAAGTTTCTTCTCACATATACAGAAAGTTTTCTCCTAAAAACATCTCTCAAAATCAGTGTTTCTTCACCGAGGATTCCGAACAACTTCAAAAGTTTTTCCAACTCAATTTTCAAACTCAAAACTAAACCGTTTTCGGGGAACATGGGATGTCTAACACCTTCAAAGAGTGTTTTCTTCCTAGTTAGGCACCACTTGTCTCCCTTCTAAAATAAAAATCCGAGGCGGGGCACTGGGGTCATAACCTCCCTTGCCGTAGTCTGGATCTCTTTAGGCGGGGCATTAGGGTGACAAACCTCCCCTAATTGTAGCCTAGATTTTTACAAGGCGGGGTGCTAAGGAAGTAACGACCTTCCTAGCTGCAGCCGGGATTTTAGAATCGTCTAACTCCCTTCCGTTCGATTTCAATGTTTTCGGTTTTTAATGTTTTAAAACCCGGGAGTTAGAGACGTTATTAGGGTTCGACCGGGAACATCTCATTCATGGTGTTTCTCTCTGAATCCTATTCTTCGACATAAATTCATTGCCCCAACTTTCGAGCCTCGGCACTTACCATTAATTAAGTGTCGTGTTCGAGGGGGTACATAGGGTAATCCCTCGGGATTATCCGCCTTTTTACAATAAAAAATGATTTTTTGGTCTTAAAAACTTTAAGAGAGACAATTCTGAATAAACCAATCCAACATTTCCATTGGAGCTCTAGGACCCATAAACACTTCTCAACCCTCCTCTGAACCAACTCTAAGTCACATAGGACTTCCAATTCTGGAAAACTCCCAGAAACCTGAAACATCTTCAAAACCCGAATACTTGCAAACCAAATATCCTCTTCCATACTCAATCATCCTTAAAACCCGAATTCCTCTACAACCCATTCGATTTCTCAAAACACCTCAAAAATTCGATCTTTCTAAAAGATGAACCTAACAAACCCGGGAAACTCTTCAACTATAACAAATGATCCAAACATCTCTTAACTCCACAAGAATGACCAAAATGCCCTTAGCCTCACAAAAGCCGAGACAAATCCAATCCCTTCAAAAATAATCAAAACCTCTCAACCCTTTGACTATTCCCACGAACCAATAGTTCGAGACCAGCCTATCTCCTCAAACTCTTCAAAATCACCTACTCCTCAATCCACACTCAGTCCGATCCTTTGGCTTTATTTGAATCTCTCTAAAAAGGTTTTGAAAGAAGGTAATCCCGACAATTGGAGACCGAGGTTTCCTCGGGCACCAATCCAAGGTTGTGGTCATTGCCACTTCCAAGGGGTGTAACCCAGTGCGAACCCACACAGAATCTCTAGTATGACCGGATAAGCCCCATCCATAGGCAATAATCTCAGAGTCAACCAACAGTTCTTAGAACCCTCATTCTCTTCCCTTCCTAGTTCCTTAGGTCAAACTAGGTGGCGACTCTAGTCAATTTCCGCCCTTAGGGCATAAGTCCGCGTGGAGCCCATCGAGAGCGGGTATAGTGCACACTTGCACTCCCCTTTATGCTTTCTGGGAAAGACGGACGATTTAGTAGGTATCTGAGGGATGCCAGATTAACGGGTTTTCACCCTCCACAGAATGGCAATTTCTAGGATCTAGGCTTTTAGTCAGACTGTATTTAGATAGACCCCCCTCATACCGAAAAATCACCCTCCACAGCAGTGGAAATAAACCAACACCAGGACCTCGCTACGGTCTGAACGTCAAGAAATATCGATCCTTAACATTTACATTCACTAAACCAAATTACATACACACCCGAGTTCACAAGTATCTCTAAAAGTCACCTAACATTCCTCAAGTTTAAATAACGACAGACAGGTGCACAAGCGCAACCCGTGCTCAAAATAAAACCCACCTAAGTCTAACCACCCCTACTCTCGTGATGAGTCTTCATGGGACGCTTACCTGCAAAATAAAAATAGCCCCCGAGGGGGTCAGCCATTTACTGGTACGATCCTCTCATGGCCCTCAAGCTAACGGGGCTACGACAACTAATTGTCGATAGCATGGAAATTGATTAGATGCACAACATAATAAGTATTACAGTAAACAACAATCCACAATGAATAACATAGTTCACACACAAAGAACGACTTAAAAGCGTTCACTTAATAAGTGAGTTAATCGGTTAACTCCTCGAAGTCCAAATCAACTTAACCTCAGTCCACCTTAACTTATCTCAATCTTAGTCCTCATCTTAACCTTAATCTGAATCCTTATCTTAATCTCAGTATACAAACCGTTCTTTAAATAGAAATGGTTGTATCTTATCTCAATGTTTATTTTTGTCGGGTCAAAAGCAACCCTAGCCAATGAGTTATCAACTCCATTGGTTGAATAAACAACTTATCTTAATCTTAGGATTTAGGTGATCCTACCGCACCATCTTAATCTGCCACCTACCTTGGACTGGAAATCCAATGTAGCCGAGTCGACATTCGACCCAAGGTAACAAGTCTGAAGACAAGTCCTCAGCGGAAGTCGGATCTGATTCAGATACCGACCCCTTTTCCTTAACATGCATGACCGGAGTCAGTCCCGGATTCCTCACTCCCCCCTCAAGTTCCAGTTAGTGAAAACCTTATAACTCAAGTGTTAGTTAAACCTTCTCGGGTATTAACCAACTGTTAAACAATATAACTCCTCATCTCATTCCAAATAGTACTAAACTTGTTAGTAACTAACCTCAAGTCTCATGTGTTAGTGTAAATAAACACCACAATAAGTACAATATAATCGGTTGCATGCTTTATCTTGTTTAGTCGGCACACATAAACAAATAGCACACAAGCCGAGGGACACCTCGTTAGCAAGCAGGTCACAAGAAAACTTTACCGTTCACCGTCGACTGTCCCGATTGTTTAATTCTCCTCGGGTTCCAAACTTTCAAATCCTAAAACATTCACCCAACTTAGATTATTAATTACTTACACGTTACTTAACTTCTTAACTTACTTAACCCTTAATGATCCCCACTTAACACCTCATAAGTTCTTACAACTTAACCTTACAAACTTAACCTTAACATTTTAAGCTTTAATTTAGCTTAATCCCTTAGGTCCTTATCTTCCTAATCATCATTATCCTCTTAATGGTATACCCTAATACCAACTAACATCTTTAGAACTTAAAGTTTTTTTTTAAGTTTTGGGCCGACCGACCCTACCGACCGACCTTACCCAAGGTCGGTCCATTCCAGAACATATTACCATTTGAAAATTTTACCCCGACCGACCTTGCAAGTCCGGTCCCCAAGGTCGGTCTATTCCCGAGAGTTTTTTCCTTTTGAAAACTTAGGCCCGACCGACCTTGGCCAGGTCGGTCCCAAGATCCGTCGATTCCAAAGACCAATTCTTGTACAAAATTTTAGGCATGACCGACCTTGCAAGTCCGGTCCCAAGGTCAGTCCATTCTAGAGACTCAATCCGTACACAAAATTCAAGCCCAACCGATCTTGCAAGTCCGGTCCCCAAGGTCGGTCCATTCTAGAGACTCAATCCGTACACAAAATTCAAGCCCGACCGACCTTGCAAGTCCGGTCCCCAAGGCCGGTCCATTCCAGAGAGCTTTCTGGCAGTAAACTGGGCTCGACCGACCTTGCAGGTTCGGTCCCCAAGGTCGGTCTGCTCCAGACCTTTGTTTCTATTTGCCTAATTGACTCCAAACTTCACCTTACATATCCTAGTATGTTCTAACCTTATTTGGGCACTTCAAACATACCTTTAGCCATCCACTAAACTCATTAAATCACCCTCCAAAGATCCTCTCAACAATTTACTCCTTTGTCTCATAAATTCCTAACACTTAGCATTTAACTACTACCTTCTCAACATGTAATTTACCTAGAACTTCAACTAGCCAAAATGTTATATCACAAACATTATTACCACTCCTAAGCATTATTGCTCCACAACACCTCCTTTACATAAACTCCTTCTATTTTCCTCAAACTTACTCTTAGATTCTCACAAGGCATTATTCACCATTTGTTTACTAAAACTTGCACAAGACTAGTTCACACTCCCACCATATCCCTAGAGCATCACACTCACTCATTTGAACTCTAATTCCTTCAAGACAACTCCTAGGTCCCTTTAAACACTCAAGAACACTCTAGTTCACTTTCTTTCACCAATTTAAGCCCTAAGAGTTCCTAGTACCTTCTAGGTCATCAAACTTCATTTACACATCTTAAACTCCTTATTTCTCACTAAATTTTGACATAGACTCTTTAGTATATTTCTACATCCAAACACTTGGTTTTTACCATTAAACAATCTTTAACACCCAAAATTCTTTCCACACATTCTTAACACTTAGATTACACCAAAACTACACACTACATCACAATATAGTGCATAATCTTAAATTGCTTGGCACTTAGGCCCTTAAATGACATAAATCTTAACCACTGAATTTCCACATATATTAGCCTTTGACCTGCAAATACACACAACAAGGCTCCCATTGAAATAGAAATGCTCTTGTAATTCACCTTTTAAATGTCTAACTATCTCATTTCCCATTTGCTCTTTATTCACAAGTTCTCAAATATAATCATTGTTTCTCCTAGGTTTTATAGCTCTTTCCTAATGTAAACTCTAAGCTAAGCTTATCATATATCTAAATCCCATTCCCTTAAACAATAAAACACCTTAAGGTAAGTAATTTACCTTGTTCTTTCACAAGTTCATAAACTTTCTTCCTTAGGCTTTCCTTGTACAATCTCGGTCACCAACCAAATTCTCCTTGCCAATGTTCTAATAAATATCAAATAACTCTAATGAGTACTAGACAATACACTACCCTTAAGGAGCAAACCCTAGGTTAAAAATATGTTTTAAGGTATTAAGATGAATATTTTACCTTGAAGTCTTAAGGTAGGCTTGGATATGAATCAATAAGGACCTCCTCTAGCCCTTGGAGAATAGAAAACAAGCTATAACAAGGCATAAAAATGAAGCCCCATGAGTGGGAATTTTCGGCAATGAGAGAAAGAAATGGTGGAAACCTAGTTTTTCTTACATATTCTTTACCTTAAGATTATGGATAAGCTAATGGACTCCTCAAGCTTGTGTTCCTCCTCTAATGACGGTTTGGCTTGGCACCAAATTGAAGCTCTTGAAGTTTTGGAAAGATAGAAAGAAGGAGCTTGAGCTAACTAAGAAGAATATGTATTTTGTTTTGGTTTTGGAGCGAAGATGAGTGTTTGGCAAGCAAATGGAGGTAGAGCTAGCATGGAGTTGCTCTTTATGCGAAGGAAGAAGAAGAGAGCATGTGAAATCGGTGGAAGAAGAAGAAATGAAGAAAGGAGGAGAGAGGTGGCATAAAAGAGATATTTTGATTCCTTAAAAGTAAATAGTAAAACCACTTACTTTTTCCTCTTTCTTTTACAAACTAGCTTACTCATGTGTGACTCACCCCCTTAGAAAACCGGCCCCCTTATTAATCTAGGCTAGTCATGGTCTTGTTTGACCATTTAATTAAACTTAGTTGATTAAAGACTAAACTAGGCACTATTTGGTTACTATTCACAAATTAGTGCACATATTGTTAAATTTTTGATTTCCCATTGATTTAGACTTCCTAATGTGATACTAAGTAGTACACAAGTTGATTAAGGAGTAATCATGGGCATTTAGCCACTCAAAACCCCTTTCTAAGACAATTTTTAAAAAATGTGCTTTAAGAGTCCTTAAAGCACAATTTGTGTTTTAACTTGTTTTTGAGCTTGGTTTTATTTTGTAATTGATTTAACATGCCCATTAGCATTTTACTAAAGTCTTATAATAATATTTGGGTGTTACCCAAAGTTACTCCAAGCTTAGAGCACATTTTTGCTTAAATTGCTCTTATGGTGTTTCCTGTGTTTTCCTTGGTTTAAATTGTTTCCCAACATTTCTAAGGCATTATTTAGCCTTCTTATACCTTATTTTATCCTCTAAACACCATATCACAGTTTGGGGTAGTTAATGGACAACCCCTAGAAGCATGTTTCAACCATTTTTTAGACAAGGTCTGATAATATATGCTGTTGTTTTCCTGGTTCAGTCTCAGCAAGGAACACAGTTTTAAGTATTTGACGTGTGGGAGAGAATATTTTATCAGATCATGGGTCTGTTACCGTAGAGGAGAAAATAAAAACATAATAGAGAGAGTTAGAGGGGGAGACAAAGAGAATAAAAGATTGAGTTTTTTTACACAATTTCAGAGCTAGAATAGAGTAGATCGAGAACCGGAGATTGAAGCTTCACGACGGAGTTACCAATCAGAGTTTTCCCTTTATTCTTTCTTCCTAATACTCATTTATTAGATTTTTACATTGTTATCTAGTCTAAGGCTAAGTAGTAGTTCTTAAATTCCAATTTGCTATGTAAAACCTAATTTAAGGTTCCACTATCTTTGTGCTTATCAGATTTAATTGATTGAAGTATTTTTCTTTGTTTATTTGTTAATCTTTTATGATTTGGCTAATTACTCGAGTAGTACTAGTTGTTTGCTTACAAGTGAGACTTACGACATGCAATAGGCTATAGGAAAAATTTCTGTTAGTTTAAAGACGGTAATTTCTCAAGAATATTAGTTGATTATTAAACTGGATTGTTTTAAAAGCTATTAGTAATTAGAAATTCGTAACAAAATTTAGAATTTAGTAATTATTAATTAGATTCTACCGAGCGGGAGATTGGAAGTGGAATAACTTTGATCTAGGGTTTCAATCTAGAATCTTGTGAACCCATAGAGAAGGGAACTGAAGAATTATGAGAAATAGCGAACCAGGATTTCCTCTCCAATTTATTAGAAAACCAAAATACTTTTCTTTCAGCAACATTAACTTTAATTTAATTGAATTATTCTAGACGTATTTCTGAATTCTTGTTTATTTAGAAGTTATAAAAATTTCCAGTTAAAACCCCTAATTTAATGTTGTATATTCCTTAATTTTTATTAGTTTAGTTAAGACAAAAACTAGTCACTGCCTCCCTCAGGTTCGATACCTAGATAATACTTAGGATTAAACTTGCTATCATCGACCGATTGATGCACTGATTATTGATAGATCTTAAAGCGCTTAAACCCCTAATCTTTCTTGTCTTTTTCTTAAGTTTATGATTTAACAATGTTCATATCTTTGTTGAAGTGAAAATACCTCACATTAGCCTATTTTGGTGTGTTTTTATAACTTAGGACCCGATCCAGGAGAAATCCAGCACAAAAACGTAACATTGGGTCATGTCCGGACTTCCTGTCCGACCTTTTCATCCGGACAGGCCGTCCGTAGTCCCGAATCAGCCGTCTGTGGCCCCGGACGCGACCAATTTTCATTTGCTCTCTTGTCCGGATCAACGTTCGCCCCATTGCTCCGGACACGTTGTTCCTGTCCGGCTAACTGACCCAGACGGAGATCCGAACGTGCCTAAACTCTCACTCTTCAAAGCTTTCACGTATCTAGATGACATGTCCGACCCTGTAACCCAGACATGTTCAGAAGGACGTCTATATTTTCGATCACGAGTGCAGCGCCGATAATTTTTAATAGGGGGTTGCTATTCACAGTACAAAATTACTAATCACCCCGTACAAATTTTTTTTTAAATCATATTGACGTTGTAAACATGTAATGATGTTTCGTTGTGTTTTTTTTTTCAAAAAATGATATCTAAAAGTAAATTTCCAGTAGTTTGTAGTTGATTAGTAGCGAATTTTACTAGTTACTTTTTTGTTGTAATCAATACAGGAATATTTTTTAAAAAAAAAGTGGTGGATTACATTTTTATGTGTTTATACTATTAATATGACTTAAAATTAATTTGTACAGCGAATAGAAAAAACTTTACTATTTGCAGTACAATTTTTTTTCACCTAACTTACTTGAATAAGTTGGAATGTTGTGGGGAGACACTTTTTTTTGTAACAAAAGAAAATTAATGACCAAATTTCAGTCAAAATGATTAAAACAACTAAGTTAAAGAAAAACTAAGTCATGACAACTAAGTTAAAGAAAAACTAAGTTACAACAACTAAGTTAAAGAAAAACTAAGTTACAACAACTAAGTTAAAGAAAAACTAAGTTACAACAACTAAGGTAAAGAAAACTAAGGTTACACGTTGTTCCATCTATCTAACCTAGATTGTATTTGATGAATCCAAGGTCCAACAGTGTTTGGATCTCTATAAAAGAACCACTACGGATAGACAGGGGGGTGTGGGGAGTCATCAACCATACAAAACTTACGAAATGACCCTGGGGGCAAACTTCTATATGGATCTCTCCTCTTGGTCTATCAAGATCGGTATAATTATCGATCGGAAGGTATGTGGCACTTGCCATACCCCCCCAGACAGTAGAGTAGAAAACTACTATCGAAGTGTACTTTGTCACGATCACCATCCCAATTTCCGTGGTCATCCATTTCTATTGAGGTGTTGGCCATCCCTATTCCAATGAATTGCTTTTAACATGCCATTGTACGGTGCTTCATTAAACATGCTCCTGTATACATGCTTCTCCGGTTCTGTATTCTTCATGTGATGGTACAATCCTCTACGGACATCTTTCCACCTCTCTTCGTTTGAATACAGGTGATAAGTGAGAAATACATAGACATTTAAGGGTTTAATTACCTTATACTTGTGCACTTTCAGGATATATTTCTCACTTATCGGTTTTTCCTAAGATTTATGTCTTGATATGGACTGATATATTTTTTTATGTGTTAAATGTAGGAAAAAGCCATGTTAATGGATAGATAATCTCATGAGCTTTCCAACGCAACAAACGGCGAGTCAAACGGACTTATAACGAAGAATCTGGAGCCAATTGAAGATTAGACTCTATATATATAAAAACAGCCGCCCAAACATACACGTCCGCCTGGTTAAGGCGCGGACAACACACAGGCGTCCGCCTCGCGGACAAGACAGAGACGTCCGCATGATATGGCGCGGACAGCACACAGACGACCGCGAGGAGGCGGAACAGAGACGTCCGCCTGTTATCGTGCGGACATCACAGAGGAGTCCGCCTCTTATCGGGCGGACAGCACAAGACGACCGCGAGGAGGACGGAACAGAGACGTCCGCCTGTTATGGCGCGGACAGCACACAGACGACCTCGAGGCGGACAGAACAGAGACGTCCGCCTGATATCAGGCGGACGCGCAGGCGGAGAGGACACGCCAAAACAGACAGCGAGCAGTTTTCTTCTTCGTTCTCGCGGCGAGTTCTTCTCAATCTTCACGGCGCCTACAGACAAGAAGATAACCGACAGTATTAACGCGTCTGCAACCCCAATCTATCTACCTCCATCATCTTATCCTGCTAATCAACTTGCACACATCTTATCCTGCTAATCAATTTGCACGCATCTCTTCCTCTGTTTTCTTCTTCTTCCTCTCTCTATATAAACTCTGCAACTTCATCAAAAATAATACACGCTCATACACAAAAACTCTACTCTCTGAATCTCTCCTTCACTTCCAAATTTCACTTCTTCCACAAAAATTCCATCCAGTCCATACGTATGCAGAGTGCTATTCTTTTCTTTAACTGTATTTGTTTTAATGGCTGTCGTACCTACGACCTCCGTTTGTATAATTATGTCTGAGTAAAAACCTTAGCTCCCGGGTTGAGAAGTAAGCTTAATTTACTAAACTGTGTTACGTAGACTTTCTAATATAATCTGTTCAAGCAATATTTTGATTCTCCTCCTAATGCGCTTTAATATTTAGGCCATTTATTAAAGTGATATTTGTAGGTTCTTGTCAAAATGCAGTGCTGAGACAGATTCTAGACAGAGAAGTCAAAACAGGTCAACGACTAGAAGTGAGTTTTCACCTATAGGTTAACCAGTCTCCAATAGGAATTATTAATAATGCGATTAATTTATTAATAACTTGAAACAAGGTATTGCGCTTGTTATTTAAATTAATCAGGGTTTATTAGACAGGGAACGGTCAATAAACTAATTAAGGTTCTTGAGTTTATTGCTAAAGTGGGGAAGTCTACAATAATATAATTGAGTAAAATAGGTGAGCAAAACAACCCGGGATGCTTCTTTAAAAAAACAAAAGGTTTCATAACTGCTAATATTAATCTGTTTAATTAATTGTTCTTCTTTTCTGTTTTATTTACATTAAGTTCTGAACCACAATTCTCTCAAAAAAATGATAAGTTTCTGTTCAGTAGTCTAATTAGAATTCTCATTAAAATTCACTATCAGTTAAATCACAGCAAGGTCCCCAAGAGTTCGACACCCCACAAATCCACTATCGCGCAAAACGACTAGGTACACTGCCTAGGTTGAAGAAGTAGTCGCATATTTCTACAACAAGTTTTTGGCGCCGTTGCCGGGGACTCCGGCACGGTTAACTGACAGTTCTTAATTTTATTGAGTTACTATTGGACTATCGGACTTCGGACATCTAACTACGGACATCGGACTTTGGACTACTAACTTCTAACTTTTTAATAATATATGTCATATATTATTGTTATTTCTTTCCATTGTCCTTAAAATTTCCAGTACAGTATTTATTACCTTAAAATTCCAGTACAGTATTTATTACCTTAAATTTTGTCCTTAACTACTAACTTAAAATTCTGTCATTTAATATTATGTCATTTCTTTCCATGTCTCTAACTAAAACTTATAATTTTTTGTCCTAACATTTCATTTCCATTGTCTTTGACTCTTAATTTCCATTGTCTCTAACTCTCAATTTCCATTGTCTCTAACTTATAATTTCAGTATACTAACTACTAACATTAACACTTTAGTTTTTCTATATATGCGTCGTACTCGATCTGCAGGCAGTCCTCAAAACGAATTTGAGCCTGAGATTGAAAAGATATCTTCACGAAGAAAAGACGACAACAACGTGTAGAGATGGCAGCTCGACAAACTCTTTGCCAATACCAACAACCATCAGTTGAAGGGAGGCTTCTGCTATTGTCCTCCTCAGGTCACTCAGGCTGAACTAGACGCCTGGCAATTTAAAACCAGTTTCATTACCACACTCTACCACCAGGGCCAATACAGCGGGCTAGATTCAGATGATGCTCCACACCACATATCTGCATTTCTTGATTTTTGTAACACTTTCAACAAATCAGGAAGTCTGAACGAACGCATTCGTCTGCAATTGTTCCCCTATTCATTGAAAGATGGCGCCTCCAGGTGGTTGAGAAGCTTACAACCAGCAGTATCCACAGCTTGGCTGAGTTAGCAAACAAATTTTCTGGCGAAATACTATCCCCCGTCCAAAACAAGAGAGAAATTGCTGAAATCACCAACTTCTGTCAAGAACCAGGAGAATCTCTCTATGATTCGTGGGATAGATTCAAAGAATTACAGATATTATGTCCACATCACGGTATGAGTAGCCAGGAGCTTGTTTTATCATTCTTAGAGGCTTGAATGATTCTAACAAATTGTTGCTAAGTTCCTCATCTGGAGGAAATTTTATGAAAATGACCGGAGAAGAGGCAGTTGATCTACTAGACCAGATGACCGCCAGCACCAGACAATGGTGTAAAAACAAGGGGAGAGGTGAAGTTAAAAAAGAAACCGGTATCTACAGTATTCCCCCGCAGGATCATGTGTCTGCTCAACTAGCTGCACTCACGAAAGTTGTGGAAAACTAACGCTTAGTCAACCACAACAAAAAGCTGCAAAGGCAGTGGCCACTTCTCCATATCTGACTCCCTGTTGCGAAAACTGTGGAGGAGCGCATGAAACCACCAACTGCGATGGTTCAGGTTGCAACAGGACCCTTGAAGAGGTAAGTTTAATTAACAACAGACCAGGGGTTCCTTATCAAACTCCTACAACCAAAACAATTGGAGGAGCAACCAACAACCATGGAGGAATTATGAGCCCCAGACGAGCAACCAAGGATTCAACCAGACAAGCAACCAAGGTTTTAACCAAAACCGACAACCGCAGTACAACCGACAACAGGAACAGCCAACCAACTCACAAGGAGACATTGGCGAGTTAAAAGGCATGATGAATCAGCTTCTGAAACAAGGTCAGGCGATGAATTCAAAATTTACTGAGATAGAGGCCAAAGTTGCTGATCAGGCTACCATAACCACGAATTTGGAAAGACAGATAGGTCAGATTTCCCAACAGTTGGCTCAAAGACCAGCAGGGTCACTCCCAAGCCAAACGGATCCAAATCCCAGGGATCATGTAAAATCAATACCCTAAGGAGCGGGAAAGAGTTGGTATCCACTGCCCCTGAAACTGAGAAGAAATCTGATCAACAAAAATCTGACAAGAAGACGTAACAATTTCCAAGGAGAATGAGTCTCCTGAATCCCTTACTATAAAACCGTCACAGGTTTCATATGATATTCCAATCCCATTTCCTGACAGATTAAAGAAAAAGAATTTGGATGACCAATTTGAAAATTTCTTAACATTTTAAGAAATTAACTATAATATCCTTTTTCTGATGCCTTAACGCAAATGCCCATTTATGCAAAATTTATGAAAGATATCTTGTCTAACAGGCGATCTTTACAGGAAAATGACACGGTGAAACTAACCGAAAGAGTTTCTGCAGTACTCTTAAAAAGCTACCACCGAAGTTAGGAGATCCAGGTCTCCCTATCATTCCATGTGCAATTGAAGACATAAATTGTGGTAACGGGTTGTGTGATTTAGGAGCTAGCATTAATTTAATGCCTTTATCTATATTCAAGAAATTAGGCATAGGTCAATGCTCTCCTACTCCTGTTCAGCTCCAACTAGCTGATCGTTCCATAATTCACCCCGAAGGAAAAATTGAAGATTTAGTGGTTTCTGTTGGCAAGTTTTATTTCCCCGCTGATTTCATTGTTATAGACATTGAGGAAGATAAAGATGTCCCACTAATCTTAGGTAGACCTTTTATGAGAACTGCGAGAACTTTAATTGATGTTGAAGGAGGAAAATAATTTTAAGGCTTCATGATGAGCAGGTAGTTTTTGACATGACCAGGAACATGAAGCGTCCTTCTGATACACAAAACTGTTTTTCTGTTGACACTATTGACTCTTTAGTACAGGAGACGTTCCTCACAGAGAGACGAAGAAACAATTCTGGAAAGATGTCTTATGGCATCTTGTGAAGCTGAGGACGAAAATCCTGATATTGCTTTCATGGCTGAAGAGTTAAACAAACATAAGCCATATTTCCAATCCTACCGACCAAAATTCGAGCCCGTAGAACGAAACGCAGACAGACCCAAGCCATCCATCGAAAAAGCACCTACAGTCGAAATGAAACCTCTTCCTCCTCATTTAAAATACGTCTTCCTAAAAAAGCCATCGATCTACCAGTTATAATTTCTTCTTCTAATTGACAGATGTACAGGAGGAGGAGCTTTTAGGGGTGCTATGCCGTCATAAACCGCTATCGGTTGGTCAATCGCGGATATCAAAGGAATAAGCCCATCTCTGTGCTCTCATCGAATTTACATGGAAGATGATTTCAGGGCTTTAGCACAACCACAGAGGCGTCTAAACCCCGTTCTTAAAGAGGTGGTCAAGAAGAGGTAATAAAACTACTTGACGCTGGCATTATCTATCCAATTTCAGATAGCAAATGGGTAAGCCCAGTGCAGGTGGTACCCAAGAAGGGCGGAATAACTGTAGTTCCCAACGAGAAAGGTGAGTTGATTCCTCAACGCACCACTACCACGGTTGGAGAGTCTGTATAGACTACAGGAAATTGAATACCGCCACACGTAAGGATCACTTTCCCTTACCTTTTATTGACCAAATGCTGGAAAGGTTAGCAGGTCAGGACTATTATTGTTTTCTAGATGGCTATTCCGGATACTTTCAGATCCCAATTGCTCCAGAAGACCAGGATTAAAACTACTTTTACCTGTCCTTATGGAACATACGCTTATAAAAGAATGCCATTTGGATTATGTAATGCACCAGCTACTTTTCAACGGTGCATGATGGCTATTTTCTCTGATTACATTGAGAAATGTATAGAAGTCTTTATGGATGACTTCTCTGTTTTTGGTTCGACATTTGATACTTGCCTGGAGAATCTTGATCTTATTTTGGCCAGGTGTGAAGACACAAATCTAGTCCTGAACTGGGAAAATGTGTCACTTCATGGTTCGTGAAGGAATCGTGCTAGGACATAACGTGTCTTCCAAAGGTATTGAGGTAGACCGAGCTAAAATCGAGGTAATAGAAAAACTTCCCCTCCTACTACTGTCAGAGGTATTCGAAGTTTTCTTGGACATGCAGGTTTTTACAGACGTTTCATTAAGAACTTTTCCAAGATTTCTAAGCCTCTCTCTGCACTTACTGACTAAAGATGCTAAATTTCATTTTTCTGATGAATGTTTAGCAGCTTTTAATTTGTTGAAAGAAACTTGTCTCTGCTCCTATTGTTGTATCACCCGATGGTCACAACCCTTTGAAATTATGTGTGACGCCAGTGATTATGCGGTGGGCGCCGTTTTGTGCCAGAAAATAGATAAGGTTCTGAGAGTAATCTATTATGCAAGTCGCACTTTAAATGATGCTCAGAAAAATTATGCCACCACCGAAAAAGAATTACTGGCAGTCGTCTTCGCTTTGGATAAATTTCGTTCATATTTATTGGGTAGTAAGGTCATTATTCATACTGATCATTCTGCTCTTAAGTATTTATTTGCCAAAGCAGATGCAAAACCAAGGTTGATAAGATGGATACTTCTCTTACAAGAATTCGACATCGAGATAAGGGATAAGAGAGGTATCCAGAATGTCGTGGCTGACCACTTGTCCAGAATGGAGGACCAGAGGACGAGAGACCCATCAATGAATTTTCCCGGAGAGGCAGTTTTCACAATTCAAACGGCAAGAGACCCTGGTTTGCC
Organism: Limonium bicolor; assembly: GCA_023374045.1. Taxonomy (NCBI): domain Eukaryota; kingdom Viridiplantae; phylum Streptophyta; class Magnoliopsida; order Caryophyllales; family Plumbaginaceae; genus Limonium; species Limonium bicolor. Next base: position 147,519,334 of record CM041777.1, read on the forward strand.
GACATTGCAAAATTATCTGGCTACAAAGATCATCCCAGCTGATATGACTTATCAGCAGAGAAAAAGGTTCTTTTCTATTGTCAAGCATTATTTATGGGATGATCCATTTCTTTTCAAAATCTGTGCAGATGGTATTATCAGGAGATGTGTCCCAGAGACAGAAATCAGAAACATTCTTCTCATTGCCATTCTAGAGAAACCGGCGGACATCACGGTGCAACCCGTACAGCTGCAAAGGTACTTGAATCCGGTTTCTATTGGAACACCTTTCACAAGGACTGTCATGCTTTTGTGTCTACTTGTGATCGGTGTCAAAGGCAAGGGTAATATTTCTCGCCGTAATGAACTTCCCTTAAACAATATGCTAGAGGTTGAATTATTTGATGTTTGGGGGATTGATTTTATGGGACCCTTCCCAAATTCATTTGGAATTTATACATCTTAGTAGCAGTCGATTATGTTTCTAAATGGGCGGAAGCCCTTTGCTTGCTCTACTAATGATGGTAAAGTTGTGATGAAGTTCATAAAGAAGAACATTTCAGTCGATTCGGTGTTCCACGAGCAATCATCAGTGATGGTGGTTTCTCATTTCTGCAATCGCCAATTGATGCTCTCCTGAAAAAATATGGAGTCCGCCATAAGGTTGCTCTAACCATACCATCCTCAAACGAATGGTCAGGCAGAGATAACAAACAGAGAACTGAAATGGATTCTGCAGAAGACGGTGAGCTCTTCACGAAAGATTGGTCCATTAAATTGGATGATGCACTCTGGGCATACCGTACCGCCTTCAAAACACCTATCGCGGCGGTCTCCCTACAAACTAGTTTTTGGAAGGCATGTCACCTGCCTGTGGAATTAGAGCATAAATCTTATTGGGCTCTAAAGGTGTTGAACTTCGATCTGCAAAAAGCCGTGAAAGAAGAAAGTTCCAGTTGACAGAACTGGAAGAACTAAGGTACAACTCATATGAAAATGCGGTGATTTATAAAGAGAAAACCAAACGTTGGCACGACAAATGATTGCCAAGCGAGACTTCAAAGCAGGAGATTAGTCCTCCTTTATAATTCCCGACTAAAGTTCTTCCCAGGTAAGTTAAAATCCTTCTGGTCTGGACCATTTAAAATAATATCTACCTCTCCATATGGAGCGGTGAATTGGGAACAAGAAGGTGGATCATTAAAAGTCAATGGAGCTCGTATCAAATTATATTTGGGAAATACGTTGGATAACGAAGAAGCTTCTGCGCTTCTTTTCAAAGAACCAGTTACAACCTAAATCACTGAGGTACGGTCTAGCCAAAGACCTTAAAATGGGCAGCTTGGTAGGAGGCACCCTACTATCTATCTTTTAATCTGTATTATGTTTAATTTTGTCTTTTATTTTATAAAAAACAAGAGTGAAATAAAAAGAAAGAAGAGAGAACGAGGAGAATTAACTTGAGTTCTTCTGGCTGTTTAGAATAATTATTACAGGAAAATCTTACACATTCCGACAGCTGAACTCAAGTGTGGGGGAGCTACTCTACATATTCTGCATAACTCTAGGGAGTAACACTATCCATACTTTGCTCTTTAAATTTAAATATCTCTTCTTCCAATGCTTTTTGACCTTACCCAGGTTTTGCATGCCCTGTTTATTTTAATTCTTTCTATGCAATGAGGGCATTGCTTTGGTTCAAGTGTGGGGAAGAGTAGTAATCAAAAGCTTGCTCTTAAGTTCTTTTACGACACTGTGTTTAAATTTGTTAAGTGATTAATAATCAAGAAGGAGCCATAGAGGGAGTAAATGCCTGGTATAACAGGTTTAAAGGGTACACAAAAACAAAATTATTATTATTACTCTGCTCCTTACTCAATGCTAAAAATTCTGAGGAAATTACTGTTTGAATTTTGTTTTGACTTTGAGCCTGGATTTGATTTGGAAAGAAATGGTGGAAAAAACACGGCAAGGTACTCCTCTTGATCCAAAAGGCATATTCTGATCCTAAACAGGCCTCGTCCACTCGGTTATTAAGTTCTTAGGGGTGCTTCATCACCCGACTACACCTAAGGTACTCGGTATCTGGGATAGTAGACCCCAAAAACCGCTACAAGGGTGGAGAGAAAAGTCTGAGAGTGAAGGAAAAAAAAATGAACTTAAAAAAAAATGATATCTGTGCATTTGGTACTAAAATGAAAGAATGAAAAAATCGTCATTATGGCATGAGTAGGTGGCAATTGAAAGGTATAATGGAATAAGATTTTACTTCGTGCCCTTTGCGTTCAAGGAAATGTGAAAGAAAAATGGTGGATTGGCTCGGGGTTAAAAGCAGAATTTTCATGGTACTGCTTCTCTTTCTTTTGCAGGACTTCAGAGTTATTCTCATAAATAGAGAAATATCTAAAAATTAAGTTGTTAGTACCCTTTTAAAATCTGAAAAATTGGCAATTACCTTTTCTGTGCTCTCCTTACTTGATTATTGTCTGTTTACTTTTTAAACATTATGTCAGAAAGATTTGCTTGAGGACAAGCAAAAGATAAGTATGGGGAGTTTGATAAGTGAGAAAACATAGACATTTAAGGGTTTATTTACCTTATACTTGTGCACTTTCAGGATAATATTCTCACTTATCGTATGTTTTTCTAAGATTATGTCTTGATATGGACTGATATATATTTTATGTGTTAAATGTAGGAAAAGCCATGTTAATGGATAGATAATCTCATGAGCTTTCCAACGCAACAAACGGCGAGTCAAACGGACTTATAACGAAGAATCTGGAGCCAATTGAAGATTAGACTCTATATATATAAAAACAGCCGCCCACAACATACACGTCCGCACTGGTTAAGCGGCGGACAACACACAGGCGTCCGCGCTCGCGGACAGACAGAGACTCCGCATGATATGGCGGCGGACAAGCACACGACGACCGCGCAGGAGGACGGACCAGAGACGTCCGCCTGTTATCGCGCGGACATCACAGAGGAGTCCGCCTCTTATCGGGCGGACAGCACACAGACGACCGCGAGGAGGACGGACAGAGACGTCCGCCTGTTATGGCGGCGGACGCGGCGGACAGCACACAGACGACTCGAGGCGGACAGAACAGAGACGTCCGCCTGATATCAGGCGGACGCGCAGGCGGACACGGCCAAAACAGACACGCGAACAGTTTTTCTTCTTCGTTCTCGCGGCGTTCTCTCTTCAATCTTCACGGCGCCTACAGACAAGAAGATAACCGACAGTATTAACGCGTCTGCAACCCCAATCTATCTACCTCCATCATCTTATCCTGCTAATCAACTTGCACACATCTTATCCTGCTAATCAATTTGCACGCATCTCTTCCTCTGTTTTCTTCTTCTTCCTCTTCTCTATATAAACTCTGCAACTTCATCAAAAAAATACACGCTCGTACACAAAAACTCTACTCTCTGAATCTCTCACCTTCACTTCCAAATTTCACTTCTTCCACAAAAATTCCATCCAGTCCATACGTATGCAGAGTGCTATTTCTTTTCTTTAACTGTATTTGTTTTAATGGCTGTCGTACCTACGACCTCCGTTTGTATAATTATGTCTGAGTAAAAACCTTAGCTCCCGGGTTGAGAAGTAAGCTTATTTTACTAAACTGTGTTACGTAGACTTTCTAATATAATCTGTTCAAGCAATATTTTGATTCTCCTCCTTAATGCGCTTTAATATTTAGGCCATTTATTAAAGTGATATTTGTAGGTTCTTGTCAAAATGCAGTGCTGAGACAAGAGCAGTCAAGAGAAGTCAAAAAGAGTTCAATTTTGGACAGAGTTAGTTTTAATAGGAAGCTAAAGCGTATTAAATTTATAATACTTGAACAGGATTTATCTTAACTTGGGCGGTAAATTGTTGATTTAATTATCAGGGGAGGTTAACGGAAAAGACGGTCAATAAAATAAAGTGGTGAGATTTATTGTAAAGTGGAGGGAGGTATAATAAATTGAGAAAATAAGGAGCAAAAAGGGATGAAATTAAAAAATAAGAGTTTCTAAATAATTGTTTTAATAATTTGTCTTTTCTACTGTTTTTTTAATTAGTTCTGAAACAATTTCTTCAAAAAAATGTAAGTTTCTAATTGAGTTCCTAATTAGATTCTAAACAATAGAAGTCACACAGTCACACCCCAGAAGTGAGTTTTCACCAAAAAAGGTTAACTATCTGCCAATAGGAATTATTAATAATGCGATTAATTTATTAATAAACTTGAAAAGGTATTGCGCTTGTTTTTTTAATTAATCAGGTTTATTTAGACGGGAACGGTCCAATAAACTAATTAAGTTCTTGAGTTTATTTACTAAAGTGGGGAGTCTACAATAATTAATTGATTAAAATAGGGAGCAAAACAACCCGGGATCTTCTTTACAAACAAAGAGTTTCATAACTGCTATATTAATATCTGTTTTAATTAATTGTTCTTCTAACTGTTTATTTACATTATTCTGAACCACAATTTCTCTCAAAAAGAATGATAATTTCTGTTCAGTAGTCAATTAGAATTCTCAATTAAAATTCACTATCAGTTAAATCACAGCAAGGTCCCCAAGAGTTCGACCCCCCACAAATCCACTATCCCGCAAAACGACTAGGTACACTGCCTAGGTTGAAGAAGTAGTCGCATATTTCTACAACAACAGGTAATCAGTAATCACCCTGAAACCACAATTACCATCTCCACGAACATCAATATACCCAGTGATATATTGATATAGGTTGGATGGGAAATACTGGTAGTATGGGAAGCTGTTTAGGGGCATGAATCGATTCAGATCTGATGATCCTCTATAAGTGATCTTCTATTTGATGGTGCTCCTTCGGACTGGCTCGCCCTTGGTCGGTTACGCTCCCCAGATGTAGGTCCCCGTCGGTTTGGTCTTGAGGTCCTGGTAGGTCTGCCAAATCCCAAACTGTTCTAATGGTTCTCCTAATTGGCACACCATATCTGGAGAAGGAAGTTCTGGATTTGACTGTAACATTTGGCCATCAGAGTCGGATCGTCTAGCTGTGCTACCTCAGAAGCAAGATCATGCCATCTATTTTGTTCTGCCTCCTTGTAGGATAGCATATCAATTGTTGATTCATGTTTCTCCCAGCTTAGGGTATACCAAAAACGATGTATATCCCTATTTGAGCACAGTATACCACTATCCAGCATGTAGTTTAATTTACATGTACATGATAATCCATGAGAGGTTACCTTGTCTCATCCACAGATTGAGCTATCCATTTAAAATAATCTACCCTATCAAGCTCCTTTACTAGCTCATCCAAGCAAATAATACTAACCTTCCCGATCAGTCAGCAATTGGAACCCTCATGTCCTCTCTTCTGTGTTTTGTCCTGGCTGACTCGAAATCCTTTTTTAGCTCCCTGATGCTCGTATCACATGACACTAATCTTTGGAAAGATTAAATCCAAGTGTGTCTAGCACTCCTTAATCTCACCTTTAGAGCAGAATGTGCGCTCTCCACCCTGTCAAATGTTTAAGTAAGTTTTATAGATCTATAACAATGACTGTATTATCTTAAAATTACAAGACTAACATCATACCTATTTGTCGTTGTGTTGCCGAAGTGCAACACATTCTTGACCCAAGCCTCCACAAATTTTTCCTTATGCTTCTCACAACTGATGCAACATACGTAATTAAACGTGGATAGCTTTGGTATATATTCTTGAAATTTTGGAGGCTCTCATTGTAGTCCTGCTCTGTACTTGAGTAGACAACCGAAGTCCACATTCGGACTGCAGCCCGCCGCCCTTCCTCTATCACTTATATAAGTCTCGACTTTCCCCTGAATGTTCCTACTTATGTGCCATCGACTTAGAAGATGATGAGATTCAGGAAATACCTGTTGTAAGGCATTCATCAGGGCCAGACATCTGTCGGTGATAAATGTTGAGGTTGTAGTCCGACCGAGGAGTTCCCTTAATTGTTGAAGTGCCCACACATACATGTCCGTTGATTCTAATACAAGAAAGGCGAAGGCAATGCTGAAGTTCTTGCCTATACTCGTCACTCTGATGAACTGAACCAAAGGCTTTTTTGCGATGTTCATTTTATAGGTAACATCAATGCCTATGACATACGGGAAGCTTGCAGCAGTAATCTAGAGGTAGGGTGTGCAAAGAAGATGGACCTAAGTCGTGTACGATGCCCTAAATTATGAAAGTACGCAAAATCATGTTATCTATCAAATTAACATGAAATATAAAGGATTACATTATTTGAGACATCCTAAGTTGACTTACTTGGTTATGTAGTGTAATCGTAGTAGTAGTTGTTTTTTGTCTAGCTTACCCCTCAAAGTCTACACCATACAACCATAGAACGCCATTTTCTCTTTCAAGTTTTGTTTTTGTATCCTGTTGTATATGTCTTCCCTGGTTGTTGACGTGTCGGGGTTGATTGTGGTGAGCTCTGAATAAATTGCAGAAGGTGGCACACCGACTCGGGTTCTCTGATCGATCATAATCTCCTCCTTCTCAGTTAGGCGTTTTCCCACAAAATGACCCTCTACCCACTCAGCGAGATCATGGTTATGCCATCCGTTACCCACATTCAAGAAACACCCGTAGCTTGTGTAATAACCCTTAATTCTAAAAGGACAACCACATTTCTTTGAACCAAATGATCTACGTCGGGTGATGCCACTAGGTTGTGGTGTCCTTCGTGGTTTCCAATACCTCTAGCATGTTATGTTGAAATCTTGGCCCGTCCGAGAACTTTGAATTATGATGTAGATATGGTTGGGATGGCCAACACTATCTACCCAAGCTTTAGCTTCTTCTTTACTCCTAAATGGCTAATCTAATTAAAATAAGTAACCTGCATCCACAACCAGAGGTCGATTATACATCTGTTGCATGTAGTCATCCATCTCTGCATTATGATCTTGATTGTCTTCATCAAATTCATCCCAACCTTCATCAGTAGTTGAGTCACTTTCCTGCAATAAGGGTCGAGAGAATGTTAGACGAATGTTGAAATATGAAATATTAGTGTGAATATGATTTATAAAGACAATAAACTAAATACTTACTGGGCTTGATACTGGAACAAAATCATGATCAGAATCTGAAGATTGACTCATGTCTAGCTACTTGAACAGTTTTACGAAATATTTTTTGGAAGAGAGTCAAGAGATAGAGAGCTTGAGAATATGGAGAGTGAGTGTGTGAAGATGAAATGGAAGAGGAGCTTTACGAAATATTTTTTGGAAGAGAATCAGAAGATAGAGAGCTTTGAGCATATGGAGAGTGAGTGTGTGAAGATGAAATGGAGGAGGCTCCCTTATATAGAGGTTGGTCATGAACTAGCCACAAGGTTACAAGTTCCAAAATGGTAACCTGGTACGTGAACAGTGACCGAGTACGTGTATCTCAGACTGGCAAAGTCATTACCAACGGTAACTTTAAATTCACTTTGTACTGGATGCAGTAACCTGGTGCGTGAACAGTGACCTGGTACGTGTACCTCTTCCTGGCAAAAGTAATACAAACGGTAACTTTAAATTCACTTTGTACTGGATGCAGTAACCTGGTGCGTGAACAGTGACCTGGTACGTGTACCTCTTCCTGGCAAAAGTAATTACCAATGGTAACTTTTAATTCAATTTGAACTGGATGCAGTAACCTGGTACGTGAACGGTGCCCTGGTACGTGTACCTCATCCTGGCAAAAGTATTTACCAACGGTAACTTTTATTTCACTTGTACCGGATGCAGTCCTACGGTACGTGAACAGTGACCTGGTACGTGTACCTCTTCCTATCAAAAGTAATTACCAACGGTAACTTTAATTCACTTTGTACCGGATGTAGTCCTACGGTACGTGAACAGTGACCTGGTACGCGTACCTCTTCCTGGCAAAAGTAATTACCAACGGTAACTTTTAATTCACTTTGTAACGGATACGTCTACGGTACGTGAACAGTGACCTGGTACGTGTACCTCTTCCTGGCAAAAGTAATTACCAACAGTAACTTTTAATTCACTTTGTACCGGATGCAGTCCTAAGGTATGTGAACAGTGACCTGGTACGTGTACCTCTTCCTGGCAAAAGTAATTACCAACGGTAACTTTTAATTCACTTTGTACCGGATGCAGTCCTACGGTACGTGAACAGTGACCTGGTACGTGTACCTCTTCCTATCAAAAAATTACCAACGATAACTTTTAATTCACTTTGTACCGGATGTAGTCCTACGGTACGTGAACAGTGACCTGGTACGCGTACCTCTTCCTGGCAAAAGTAATTACCAACGGTAACTTTTAATTCACTTTGTAATGGATACAGTCCTACGGTACGTGAACAGTGACCTGGTACGTGTACCTCTTCCTGGCAAAAGTAATTACCAATAGTAACTTTTAATTCACTTTGTACCGGATGCAGTCCTAAGGTATGTGAACAGTGACCTGGTACGTGTACCTCTTCCAGGCAAAAGTAATTACCAACGGTAACTTTTAATTGACTTTGTACCGGATGCAGTCCTACGGTACATGAACAGTGACCTGGTACGTGTACCTCTTCCTGGCAAAAGTAATTATCAATGGTAACTTTTAATTAACTTTGTACATGATGTAGTCCCAGGATACGTGAACAATGACCTGGTACGTGTACCTCTTCCTGACAAATGTAATTACCAACGGTAACTTCTAATTCACTTTGTACCGGATGCAGTCCTACGGTACGTGAATATCGAACTCGTACATGTAACTCTTCCTGACAAAAGTAATTACCAACGGTAATTTTTTATTCACTTTGTACTGGATGCAGTAACCTGGAACATGAACAGTGACCTGGTACGTGTACCCCTTCCTGGCAAAAGTAATTACCAACAGTAAATTTTAATTCACTTTGTACCGGATGCAGTCCTACGGTACGTGAACAGTGACCTGGTACCTGATGTTCTCTTCGTTATGATCATCATCCAGAATGTCCATACTCGGGTGAGTCCTCATCATCAACACCACCACCTTCGTCATCAACTTGTGGCGAACACTCGGTTATCACATGGTCCTCATCAGCACGGGCGGGTGAGGGCGTGGTAGACGTGATGAACTACCACCGCCCGACGTCTAAGCTTCTAAGGGAGCAATCTGGTGGCTTCCTTCGCCCGAGATGTTGTAGCTAGCGTTGTGTAGTGTTCTCTTAGACCAAGCATTACTGGATGATGACAACACTGGCATGCGTCTCTTTGGTATATGATCGTACTCGCCCAGCATCTACCGCTTCCCTTGGTGGTGCAGGTATCTGAAACGTTGGGTCGTTGACAGATTGACCCGGATGGAATGATGAATGACGTGTTGCTTGCATGCGGGGGGTAGGATTACTCGGCCCTTCACCAGGAGCTCGTGCACGACGGTACGAGACCGTCATAGGCTGCTCCGTACCCCGGCCCTTCTTCTAATTCTTCTTCGAGTATACCTGTTGCACTGTTTTTTTCAGTCGATCCATCAACTTGCATATGAATATCACACATTTATAATGATTCACATAACATTAAATTCAACATTAAAAGCAATTTTAAAATTCATTTGAAAATATAGGGTAGAACCCTACTTTGCTCGAGTCTACACTTCAAAAAAAAATATTCAACAGTTATAGTTCATTTATAATATCAATCAGTTATAATTCATTCATAATATTAATACAACATAAAAATTAAAAACAAATATAGGGTAGAGCCCTATTGTTACTATGGTCAACATTTCAAAAAAAAATTCAAAATTTATAATCATTCACACAATATTAAATTCAAACAAAAAAAATTAAAAAAAACTGGAGGTCGAGCCGCGCAGCGCCTCTCCTCCTCCAGCGTCGAGCCGCCCTCCTACTCGCCTCCGTCCACCGCGAGCTCCCTACGGACTCGCCTACTTCCGGTCGAACCAGCCTCTGCTCGTCTCCACGGCCTGACGAGTGCACATACACACCGAGCGCAGCAGGAACTCGTCCGCCTCCTACCCGAGCAGCACACCTGCCTCCCTGCCTCCGGGTAGAGCAGCCGCGGTGCTCGCCGTAGCCCTGGTAGAGCCGCCCACCTGCTCTCCTTCTTCCAAATCGAGCCACAGCAGAGCTTGGCCAGATTTTTTTTTCAAATTTCCATGCTAATTTCAAATGTTTCATGCTAGAGCTAGCTCAATTGATGTTAAATTTCAAAAAACTAACAGCAAATTCATACTCAGGACACCCAAATCTATAAGTAGAAAACAAATTTCAAAAAACTCACCGGAAAATTTTTCGGTCGGTTGGTGGTGGCGCGGTGGCGGCTGGTGGTTGTGGCGGCTCCGGCGGTGGCTCTGTGGCGGCTCGGCAGGCAGAGAGAGGAACAGATGGAGAGAGAGAGAGAGGAGAGAAAGTGAGTAAGAGAGAAATGAAGATTGTAAGGGAGGTTAGGCTACATATAGTCAGAGCGTTTTTTACCCCAAATTGACGTTTTGAACTACAATTAAGGTACAACATTCTGAAAGTGTAATATGCTTGTAATTTAGTCAAACGCAACGTAAAATGTCTTTAACTACATGGAGTCGCAATTATAACGTTAAAATGTAATTAAAAAGGGTTAACGTCGTTTATTACAATTAAATCCTTTTTCACCCGAAATTGGCATTTTTTAACTGCAATTCAATACGACATTCTATATATGTACCAATGTTTGTAATTTAGTCAAACATGACATAAAATGTTGTTTTAATTACGTGGAGTCAAAATTATAACATACAAATATAATAAGGAATTTTCACCAAATACCACTGAGTTTTTGTCTAATTCACGATATACCACTATGTTTTTAAAATTACATAGGATAACACTAAGTTTTTACTTATTTCACCAGATAACAATTTGTCTCAAATTTTGTTAAATGTTCCATTAATATCCCAAGAAAAAGACTAAGCTACCCATATAAATAGTTAAACAAAAGTGGTATCTTATCAAATTTATCAGTATGACAAATCACTTTCAAGTGGTTAATTAATAACAGGGGGTTTAGTCATTTTCTTGGAATATTAATGGAATATTTAACAAAATATGAGATAGTGTGTTATCTGATGAAATAAGTAAAAACTTAGTGTTATCCTGTGTAATTTTAAAAACACGGTGGTATATCGTGAATTAAGCAAAAACTCAATGGTATTTGGTGAAATTTCCCAATATAATAAATACGGGTTTATCGTCTTTTGTTACAATTAGAGCGTTCTTTGCAGTTTACACTAAACAAATGATTTTTCAAAAAAACAAAAATTACAACACGACATCATTACATGTTTACAACATCAATATGATTTAAAAAATTTTTGTACTGCAGTGATTAGTAATTTTGTACTGCGAATAGCAACCTAGTTTTTAATATATGGCTGTCCAACCCGCGTGTCCGGCTAAGTGACCGGACAGGAAGTCCGGACGTGTTACAATGCCAAAATTCTCACTTGACAACTCTATCTCTTTTCTGGCTAAGTGACCGGACGGGTGAGCCAGACGTGTGTATTTTTTGTCCAAATTTCTTTTAAAAGAACATGCAAGGGATGGAGAATGAATATTCAGACACAATTTCGAATTCACACGCGAACACAAGTTAGAGACTGGAGACGGCCGCTTGCAATCCTGGATAGCAAGTTCGAGATTTCTTTGTCATCTTCATCAGTGCGTTCAACCCGAAGATTTGCAGATTTTCAGATTGACTTAGAGATGATTTCTTCACCTTCTTCTATTGCTGTTTCTTCTGTTGTTATGCTTGGCTAAGAGATTAAACTTTAGGGATGGTGGTTGTAAATAGTTAGGGTTTTCTAGATTTATTATTGTTGATTTGGGGTTTATATTAGGTTTGTTTCAGATTATAAATCTTGTTTGCTATCAATAAAATTTGCTACTTTTTTTAGCTTTGTGAAATCAGTCAAGATCTGATCGGTGATTGATAGATAGGTCGTTATAGTCTGTTAGTCTAAGGAAAGCTTTATATAATTGATGAGTTTAGCCTTCAGATGTGATTTAAATTCTTGCGCTTAATCCTTCTACGTTTGTTGTGATAGATTCATGATTTGATTTATTGCGTTCTATGCAAGGGAGTTTTATTTGGCTAGGATTTAGTCATTTAGAAACTTGTTAAAATTTCCTTACCTTTTTCCCTGTATCAACTGGTAAAAGACCTACAAGACTAGCTAGGATAGACCACCTGAACCCGGAGTTCCGCTTTCATTATATTATTATCAGTTACTTTTGCTTGTTCTTAATTTTATTGATCGACAATTTTCCCTAATTTACTACCTTTGCTAGGATTAGATTTGTGCGCTTAGTCCCCTGGTTCGATACCAAGTTACTTGTCAAATACGCTTTACTACAGTGACTGGGATTTATTTTGTGACCTGTAGTGTAACACCCCTCTCAATAATCACGTTATAATCTCTCACGTAGCAATAAATAAAACGTCTCGCAGCGGAAAAACAAATAACCATTACAAACTCACTCGGGTGTCACCGGCCGTTACTCGCCCATGCGAGCAACGCAGCCAAACTACATCCAACTTCCAATACAAACAAACTGCTAACCGCAGTGATAACGAGAAACTCCTATACATCATACTAAGTCCATAAATCATATACATCGACAAGTGAGCATCTACCCAATCCTGGAAATACACAACCTTACCATAAGACCATACACCATCTTCATTGCTATACAACATTTCCAGTTACCCTGTTCCTGCTCTTCAGCTCCGACAATGATCAACAACCTGTAATGGTGTAGTATCAGCGATAGTCGCTGAGTATGCCGGGCCTGGACCCTAATGGTCACTTGTCATTTTAACCATCTTATTATTAGATTGGTTTCATGCTTTATCATTTTACAGTTATAATCAGAACTGAAGCATAAATGTATAATATACATAATCAACCATCCAAATATTCATAGATATTCACCATCCATCCAACCCACAATCATTTAATAACACAATCCACAATTATATATCGAACGTATCGAACAATACAACATAATGTACAATGTACATCCGCCGTAGCGTACAGTTTTCATATTTAATTTACCTTAGCCTTGTAGGCTCCATCCAACCATTAATACACAATAAAATAACCACAAGTATAACCAATGAACAACAAAGCGAAACAACGAGGATAATAAACAAGTATTAAGTCTCGTCCATGGTATTGTTCGCCACTGTATAAGTCTCAATTGTTTTAGTTGTTCAGTTATACCTAGTGACAATGTCTCGTTAAAACGACACGTCTCTAGTTACCCATATATTATGGCGGGTCACCCACGGCAGTAGCCACTCCAACGGTAGAGTCTCCGACCAACGAGCCATTCTAGCTCACGGGAAATTTTCTTGATACTTACGGACCCGTACGCGGACATCCTGGTATCGTTTTTGTGATCACAGCGCGCACCAAGAGCCACATCCTCTTGGCTTTACTTCCATTCCATTAATTAATTAATTATACCATCGCATCGCATTACCAAATTTCTAACACAGCAGACTAAGGTCATTAGTCCAATCCGGAGTCTGTAAACTCGGGATCCAGTGTTAGATACGAGAGCGGCGTATAGAAAGGCCAATGCTCCGTATAAAAGTCTTGGATAATATGTATATGCTATTATCCTAGTGCTACAAATGTTTTACTTACGTTCCTTATATTCATATAAGATAGCACCATAGCCGCTAGTTCGTTTTATACATATAGGTTCATATATACGAACCAATACTGTTAACTCAACAACAGTAAATAATAAGCAGCTATAAATATACAATTCATGCATATTAATTAACACATTCAGACACACAATCTTATCACAGATCACACAGAAGTCCGAACTGAGGAAGCCCTCAGAGACAACCAGAGAAACATAACAACATACAAGTTATATCAACCAAATCCGAGCCAAGGAGCAACCTTAGGACAACTCGGATCAAACCCCTTTACATACCGTTCACCCTGACTGTATTACGGTGGAGTATGAATCAGCAAGATCCTACGCTCCGTGCAGTCCGTTAGCTCGTCAAGCGTCCTTGTCAGAAGTATACTCTAAACGGTAATAAAACTATAAGTCAGTCTCCATGACTAACTACACCCGATATTTCCGAATAATAAGTAACCCCGACAGTTCACCCCTGTTTTCTACAGTTGTTTGTTACAGGTTTCTCTAAAACAGTCGGCTTTGTTACTTAAACGTGTACGTCAAAACATTCAACTGTTAAGTTTAATTCCTTATATTTCCTTTAATCTTATCCACATCTAGTTTAGGTACGTAACCTATAGTTGCATGTATGCATGCATTCTTATATTATATTGCATTCTAAAATTCATAACTTATAGTTCGTAACTATATATTTTTTAAAAAATAACCACCACCATTAAATCATATGGTTTCCAACCAAATATATTTATCCACCTTATATACATTATTCTTGTGTATGTATATATATTTTTACCACGTAGGTAATTCTCATGGGTTTCATAAACTCTTATATTTTATGTTACATTTTATCATCTTTTATTAGATGATTATTCCCATTAGTCGTATTATATTATACAACTTATATTAAGATTATTATCCTAATATCATGTAACATCTTATATTGTATAATTACAACTCCTAAGGTTATTCCATAAACACCTTAGTTTATAAATCTCATTTATTTATAGTTTGTCACATTATTTTATGTGAGTACCCTTCCTTATATTAATTCCATCTAAACCATATCATTGTCATAACATTTATAACATTATAGACCTTAGTCTAAAATTCATCTTTCAACTCTTATTAACTCAGTATAGCCCTTATCTTAATTTAAATTCCGTTTTGACCACATAACATTATGTAATGTTATACCATATACTAATATCATACTATGTGATATTTTTATTCCCTTTAACTTATAACCTATAGTTTTTATACAAAACCATTTATTATTGCCTCTCAGGCACCATAAGAAAATCTTATTCTTTCCATAAACCATAGTTTCCTTTATTTACAAAATCACCCCTCTCTTTTTACCATGTTATATATACCATTTAATATAACATTTCCAACTTATAAAAGAGTATAACCTATGGTTATTTTTTTGTAAATTCCGAACAGCCCTTGTGCTATTCTATAATTGCCATTTGGCCCTATTTATAACATATAGTTCCTCCATATCATTAAACCATATATTATACACATATCTTAATAAATTCTCTTAATAATTCTAAAAATCACCAAATTCCACCAAAGGGTTATAAATATCCTTATTAACCCATATACTTTCAATATTTACCATTCCACCATCTATTTTTCTCCAAAGTGTCATAATGACATATTAACTATATATTATACATATATAGTTTATTTTAATTCCAAATCCACCAAATAAATTCCTAAAATTCCTAATAGCCCATGGGTGTTTAAAATACCATTGTACACCCTTTATTTTGGTAATAACATATTTACCACATATGTTATAAAAATATTACCATTAAATACATAACTTATTATAAAACCATAAATAAGTTATCTAACTTATTTATTTTGGTCAAAACCTAGCATATGGTCAATGTTGACCTCCTTAATATTTCCTTGACCATTAATTCCGAATAATTACGGTTTGCCACCCAAATTTTCTAGAAATCACCATTTAACCCAAAACTTTATAAAATCTTATAAACTTTATTTTAACTCCTTTTTACCTCTAATTTCGGCCTTATTATTCTAAAGCCCCCAAATTTAATTTAATTACACCTAAGACCCCATTTATTTTTGGTAATGCATTTATACTACTTAAACTTAATTAAAAGCTTGTAAATGCATAAATAAAATGGCCTAAAATACATGGCCTTATTACAAACATTGGATTGCAAAATAAATTACACATAAATGTCCCAAAATACATATAAATTTTCGGCCTCACCATATATTCTTCATTTATTTACCAAACTTCCACATAATGTCTTAAATTTGACAATTATGCTTGTTTAATTAGCTATAAAATTTATTAAACCATTCCTTAAACATTTTAAGGTCAAACAAGACCTTATTTCACCTCTTCACACACGGCAATAGTATTAGAATTAGCTTAGAACATTTTTAACTTAGCAAAGTTAATGTTTAAGTGATTTATACCTTGATTTAGCTTAGGTAATCCTTGTTGTGGTCGGCCACCTAAGTAGAAATTATCCACAGCTTGTTTTACATGTTTTCAAACAGAAAACAAGGCCTAGTTAGTCTCCAAGCAAGATCTAACCATAAGAAGTAATTTAATGTAAGATTTAAGGCAAAAATTACCTTAAGAGTGCAAGGAAGTTCTAAGTGGTTTCGACCTGAAGCAAACACACCACAAGGTGTTAGATCCACCATATTGACATAGGAAATAGTTATATCTCGAAATGCTACCTTGTTGTTAGGTTTTACCTTGGAAAAATGCCTTAAAAGAGGGTATTTCCTTTGGATCTCGGCCATCCTTGCTCCAAATGGCTAACCAACAGATTACACATGAAAAGGAGAAGAAGATGAGGCTATGACCAAAGTTTCACAGCCTAACTTGAAGGGAATCAAAAGTTATGAGCTTAAAGCACATTTTTACCTTAAAATGTAGATTTGAACAACCTTGGTCCTCTTACTGGTCTCAACCGAGTTTAGCTCTTGTTCTAACCTTAGAACACTGAGAATAAGCCATAGGAATTGATGAGCCACTAAATCTAGGTGTTAGTAGTGAAGAGATGAAGAAAAAGAGCTAAAAATGACATTAAAAGCTTACCTTAAGAGCTTAAGAGCATGAACTGCCTTCCTAACTCAAGAACCAGACTTGAGAGCTTCAAGGAAGGGAGGGAGCTCGGTTGGAATGAAGAGAATCGGACAAGAGGAAGGGGAAAGCTTGGAAATGAGCTTAATTATTGAAAAAGGTAAGAAAGTAACCTTTTTACTATTCTTGGTTGTATTAGGTAGCATTATTGTCAATCAAAGACTTATGCTGTCTTCCCCCCTCCTTGCCAGCCGATTTCCACAAGGACAAATGGGTCATTAACTGCCCATTGACCAAACTTGGTCATTTTGACTCATACGGGCCCCACTTCAGGGGTTTTAAATATTTTAATATTTTTATTTTGTAAAAATTCGTAAATTTCTGGAATTAAATTCCTAATATCATATAATATGATATTTTATTATATATTAAAGGTATTTATAACCTTTTAGCCCATTTAAAACCAATTTAAAAGACAATTTCACAAAAACGTGTTTTAAGGAGTTTTAGCGCACATTTTGTGTTGCCTGGTGTTCTGAGCTTGGTTTTCTTTGACAACGGTTTTTTTTGTGCTCCTTACATGATATTTGATCATGGTATTCGATTTTTATATCATTAAAGGTCATTTGATTTTTAAGGTTTTCCTAGAGCACCTTTTTGCCCTTTTTGACCTTGAAGCATGTAAATGCTTTTTCTTTGTGTTGGAGTGTTGTCCAACGGTTATAATATGTTTAGTAATGTGTTAATATGCTTAGGACAAATTTTTAGGTCCTAAGTAGTTCATTTGGGTATTTATTTACCCTTAGCAGTCAAAGGGTGCAACATCTTGATTTGTGTTGACCACTGTTGTTCTCAGTTGACTTTTAAGGCATGTTTAGGCCTTAATTAATGTGATAAATATTTAATCCATGCTTTAATAATTTGGGGTATTTCAGTCTACCCCCCCTTAAAAAGACTTCGTCCCGAAGTCTCTTAATCAAATAGGTAAGTATATATAAATGTGTAACTACCCATTGTTCCCATAATGTATATCTATGTGATATATCATTTACACACATCGTATTGCGCTTATACAGCAAATAGCCATCACGTTGTGGCGTTAGTTCAATCATATATGGACATAGGTGATCCATCAGCACCATCATTTCCTATCAGTTCTACAAGTCCTGACAACCTCTGAGGTGTCCATAACATTCCATGTTCCACATTCCATATCTAATAATAGATATACCATATGTAACCATTCTATAAAGCAATATGAATACATATCACAAATAGCATAAGAAAGGTACTACATGGTGGAGAAATATGTGACTACTTCTACCACATAGGCAGTGTACCTATCGTTTTGCGGGTATAGTGATTAAATGGGGTTGTCGATCTCAGGGACCTCGTATAATTAATTGACAAATATTTGATTAACTGGGAAATTAAGTTAAACTAAAGAAAACAGGAAATATCACTTTTTCGGTTTTGATTAAAAAGAAACTAAACTACAAGGAAAAATAAAACAACTTAAATAAACACAGAGGGATTTAAAGAGTGATGAATGTGATAAATAGAAAAGCGCACCCCGGGTTGTTTGCTTACCTATTCCTTTTATATCTGTTACTAAATTCTTCCTTTAATTTTACTGCAATAACTCAGAAACTTTAATTAATTCATTAACGACTAAGTATAATGAATCCTAACCAATTGTTAGACTAGCAGCAGGCTAATGCTCTAGACCGGATACAATTAATCGCATAAAGAGTAGTTTCTATTGGAGTCTAATTAATCTATAGGCCGGATCAGGCTTCTAGCTGTTAATTAGGTTCAACTTCCTTCGTCTAGTTATTTATCTCAGCTCTCGCATTTTAATAAATAACTACAAGGGTTGTTTTAACTACCGGCCAAATAATTAAAACACTTGAAGGATAGGAATTGAACTGTTGCGTTAGTTAACTAAATTTAATTGAAGAAATACATAACAGAATTTAGGAAATAGGTTCGCTTCCCAACCGGGAAGCTAGAATACTTACTCGCTCATCGTTACAGAAACAACGATAACAGAAAAGGAATGCATTAAATAAATTAAAGTAAGGGTAAGAGATAACTCCAGTTTAGAAGTTCACTCCGGTTCCTCGCTTCAACTTCGTCTTGCGTTGCCCCGTCTGCTAATTATTTCTGTAGACCTGGTGCGTAATAGTGGAAATAAAATAAAGAGCGGGATGTATGTGTTACGTGGGAATTTAATGGAGTGGATGGATGATGATTTTTGATGAAGTGAATGGAGTGCGATCGTGGGAGAATGCGTGGGTGAACGGATCAATTCGTGGACTGATAGATGGATGGATTAATTCGTGGACTGATAGATGGATGGATTCTGTTTTTTAGCTTCCAGTAGTGTGGGTTTATATAGGCGGAGGACATGGGAAACAGACAAAGGAGAAGTGACAGGGTGAATCAAGATAGTCGGTGGAGTTGGTGCAGATCCGTGAAGATTGCAGTCAGAGATTTCATCGGGCAGTGCAATTGATTTCGGACAGATTTAATTGATGATCCGCAGCAGCCATTGATTGAAGAGCCGGCGTCACGCTCGCGCAAATTAAGGTGGGCGACCGTCTTCTCGACTGCGGCGCCGAGTGAAGAACGAAGAAGAAAACGTCGAATTCAGTGTTGTCCGCGCCTTAACAGGCGGTTGCCCCTTGGTCCCGTCCGCCTGATAAGAGGCTGAAATACCCCAAACCTTGGTATGTTGTTTAAATATCAAACTAGGGTATGTAAAGGCTAAAAAGTGCCTTAGAAACATCAGTGGACAATTTAAAATATAGTAAAGTGCAATAAAGCATTGAGACACAGTTGAGCAAAAACATGCTCTAAGCTATGAGTGAACTTGGTAGGACCCAAGAGCTACCAAGACTTGATAACATTTAATTATGATTTGATAAGGCAAATAAGTCCTTAAGAAACTTTGGTGGACAGTGAAACCAAATAAACATAAGAAAATACCTAAGTCAATATGAGCAAAAATGTGCTCTAAGCTTGGGATGAATGTGTATAAGACCTAATGGTCATACCTATACCTTATTTATATGTTAATGAACATATTAAATCAATTACTAAAGAAAACCAAGCTTGAAAACAAGTTAAAACACAAAATGTGCTTTAAGGAGTCTTAAAGCACGTTTTGAAAAATTGTCTTGTAAATGATTTTGAATGGCTAAATGTCCATCATTACTCTTTATTAACATGTGTACTATATAGTATCACATTTGGGTGGCCATATTAGTGGGAAATCAAAAATTTCACTTCTATGTGCCTTGTATTTGTGAATAGTAATTTTTACAAGCTAGTATATAACATATGTTATGTTAAGTAATTAAATTGACAAACAAAGACTAAAATACCCTTGTTATATTAAAGGGGCCGGTTTTTTGTAGGAGGAGTCACCAAGTATGTTAACTTGTTAAGTAAATAAATGTGACTCATAGTACTATTTGCTTTAAGACTTAAATATCTTCAAAAAGTAACTTCTATCTTCATTCTCCCTTCCTTTCCTTCATTTCCCACGGTTCCAAACACCACCACCAACCTCTCTTCTTCATTCTCTCTCGGTAATACCACTACCTCCATGAGAACTCAAGTTTGAACTCTTGTCAAATCTTGCTCTCTTGACCAAATCAAAAACAACACCACCATTCTCTTAGTTAAGCCAAGCTCTACAACCTTGTCTCTTCAAAACTTCAAAACCTCCATTTCGGTGCCAAGAGAAACCACCATGGGAGGAGCTTGAGCTTACCTTTCACATATTCATGTTCTCTTTGCTTCAAGGTAAGGAAACTCAAAGAAAATCCATGTTTCCTTCATGTTTTGTCATAACCGAAAATGCACCTTGTAATGGTGTCTTCTCTTGTCTTGTTCTAGCTTCATTCCAAGCTTTCATGGACTAGGAGAGTCCTCTCTTGATATATATTCAAGCTTCTTTTCATTCCAAGGTAAAACAATCATGTTAATACTTAAGATAATATATGTAACTAGGGTTTACAATGAGATAAAGCTTAAAGCTTATATACTCATTTCAATGTTGGTATATTGTTTAGTTGTTGACAAGGAAGGAAATGCCTTACCGGTTTACAAGGAAACAAGAAAGAAATTTGTGAGGAAAAGAGGTAAACAAGCTATCTCAATGTGGTTTAATGCCTTAGGAGAAATAAGCTTATAATGCTTGTTAAAACTACCTAAAGAGCAAATGGTAAATGAGCTAGTAAATGCTCTCAAGGAGGTATTAAGGAATATGTATTGTTGGGTGTAATTGCAGGTCAAAGGCCATTATTATGTGGAAATTCAGTGTTTAAGGTTTATGCAATTTAAGGGCTAAGAGCCATGCATTAAGGGCCTAAGTGCCAAGAAATTTAAGTTATGCACTATATTGTGATGTAGTGCTTTATGTGTGAGTTTGTGTAAAAAATGTGTTTTGATGGATTTTAGGTGTTTTGAATGAAATAAGGTAAAAACCTAGTGTTTGGATGTGAGTATAACAAGAGAAACTATGGCCAAATTTGGGAAATGTGTCAGAAGTTCTAAGGGTGGTAAGTGAGTTTGGTGAACTAGAAGGATTAAAGGTGAATGAATGTTTACTTGAGAAGAAAACATGTATTAAGGTGATTTAGAGTGATGCAAGGATTTAGGTGCTGCCTTGGAAGTTCTAGGAATTCAATGGGTGTTTTGTGAATGTATTAAAGTCTTGGAGAAGTTGTTTAAGGTTTAGGTATGTTGATATTCAAGGAATAAGTGATGTTTGGTAAGATGTAAAAAGGAGATTTAGTTAGTAAGAAAATGATGCTTAAGAGATGATGTTAAGATGAGGAGAAAGTGTTTTGGATAGTAGTCATTATAGGTGAAAGCCACCTAGAAATCATAAGGAGAAAACATTGTAAGTGTTAGGAATTTTGTGGAGATATAAGTAAAGGTTTAAGGAATTAGGAAAAAATAGTTTTGTGAGTGTTTAAGAATATCTTAAGGTGTGTTTGAAGTGCCAAATGATGTTAGAACACATTAAGAGGCCTTAGGAGAAGTTTGGTGAAGATTTGACAAAGTTTGGGTAAGTTTAGGAGGCGACCGACCCAGGGGCCGACCCAGTTTGTGGGTCGGTCGAGCCTCTGTTATATGTTAGGAAATGTTCGGTAATGGGTCCGACCCAAAAGGGTGGGTCGGACATGGGTCGGTCGGTCAGGTTTCAAAGGAAGGAAAATGTTCGCACATGGACCGACCAGAATGGTGGGTCGGACGTGGGTCGGACGGGCATGTTTGTAAGGAAGTAAAAGGGGTCTGTAATGGACCGACCCAGCTGTGGGTCGGTGTGGTGGGTCGGTCGGACCAAAAACATGGTTTAAGGTTATGAAATGATATGTGATGATGGGGATTGGTAGGTAATGGTGTTGTAAGGATGTTGAGGACATGTTAGGTGGTTTAAATGGCAAATAAGTGGGTGAAAGGTTGTAATAAAATGTGAGAGTAAAACAAGTTAAAAATGTTAAGTTGTGTAACTAAGTTAACGGGGAAAAATAAGCATTGACATTAAATGATCAACAACCCCGATGTTAATGAAAACACATGTGATGTTAACAGTTGTTGTTCGAGAATTGCTCGAGGTACATAAATGGACAGGATAAGTGGACTCCGGTGACAGGATGGTTTTCTTGCAACCTGTGTCCTACCGGATTACACCGGCTTGTATGCCAATGTGTTTTTCTGTATGTTTGCCACGTTATGAGATAAATCATGAAACGAGTTTACAGTCGTTATTGTTATTGTATGTTTACGTGCCGATACCGGTAACCTCGAATGCGCTTGAAGGGCTAGTTAACCTCTATTAGGTAAACGTAGGAGAACGGTATCCGGTAACAACGTTTCCGACTTAAGGAACGTTCTAACCACGGCTATGCGCGAGTTGGTTATGTGATGTGTGCGTGATGTTGTATGTGAATGTATGACTCTCTCCTCCCTTGTGTGCTTAACTCGGTTATGATACCGTATGTGTGTGTTGTGGTGCTCCATAAGGATCTCTAACTACTTATTTAGATATAAGGTGGTAGATAACTAGTTGCCTTATATATGGTGGAGTGGGCTATAGGGGGGTGAGGAGTCCGGTAGTTTCGGCCACGCGTGTGATGGTGGGGGTGTTATCAATCCAGTTCGGCTCCCTTGGTGTATGTTAGGTGGTATTCCATTTGGTTTCAACCTTCCCTTAGTATCCAAAGCTAGTTACTGATCACGTCGGGCCATAGGGGCATACTGTGTTGTTTGGTGTGCTTGGGATCACTATATCCGACACACCTTGGGTTTAAGTCAACCGTTCAAATAACAGGATGGTGATGAGGTAATTAACGAGCTTGGTATGAGTTTGGCAACAATCTCTACGCTCATGGTATGGACTAACTATGATGGAAGGTTCCTTGTGAGAACCGAATTTATGATGTTATGTAATGTTATGGTGCTATGCAAATTCCCTTGCTATGCTAAATATATATATATACATATGGAATGTTTAGAAGATGGTGAGGTTATCATGTGTATGTAGAAACCAGAAAGGTTGTTAGTTTGTCATATAAGGAATGAGATATGCTGTATGTTATGAATGTGTGGATCATGGAAATGAATCCCGGTTGTGACAAGAGGCGTTTAAGGATAACCCGATTGATGGGTACACGTCGTTCGTTAAGGAAGTAGCTCCGTTTAGAGGAGAGCCACTCTAGGGTTTAAGGAATCATTGGATGGTTGGTTAAGTGTGGATGTTCTGGTTATAGGTTGAGCCCATTGAGGCGAAATATTATGTGTTGTATGTTTATGGTTGTATGCATGATTTAAATATAATCAACTGCATGCTAAGACGACAATTAGTCGTGCGTGGCCCGGTAGCATGTGGCTGCGGGATTACCATACCAGCAAAGGTGCTGAGCCCCTTGGGGCCACCCCTTTCTCTTCTTTTCCTATTTCAGGTACGAAGTGCTGGAAGCCGTTCGAGAGTAGGACGGGTAGTCATTGTACATGGGTAAATTAAGTGTATGTATACAGTAGGTGTAGTAAGACCGAAGTTGTTGTCGGCAACAGTTTATAAATACTCGGTACAGGGGGAGTGTATGTATATAATAAATGTTGAAGATGGATTGAGTATTGTATTGTGTAGTTGCTCGGGAATCTAGTCCATCAGACCGATACAAATGTACATATATTAGCCTTGTTAGCCACGGGGGGTTAACGGCGTGTAACACCATTGGAATAAGTAATGTGATGAGTTGAGTTTCCGCTGCAGATGTTATATATGTTGGTTGTTGGATGGGGTGTTACAAAAAGTGGTATCAGAGCGAAGTATCGCTCTGATGACTGAATTACCGAGCTTAGGAAGTACCGAGTTAGGATTTAAGTACTTTGGGTTAAGGGTTGAGTGATAGCGTGAGAGATACGCTAGTTAGGAACTACCAGGACTACTGGAAACCTACAATATCCATCCCACCCTCCACAATCCCTGTATATAACTGGGAAACAACGCCAGAGAGATGGAAGTCCTCTCTTACTCGGGAATACCCGATCTGGCTGTTATTAATACCTTTAGGGTACGGAGAACCTGTCATACGGTAGATCCCGAAAACTGGGAATCCCGGAGACGGTCTCCATCTAAACAATGTTAACCGCATTCCATAGCGGCAAATGAAGAATTTG
Source organism: Limonium bicolor (assembly GCA_023374045.1). Classification (NCBI taxonomy): domain Eukaryota; kingdom Viridiplantae; phylum Streptophyta; class Magnoliopsida; order Caryophyllales; family Plumbaginaceae; genus Limonium; species Limonium bicolor. Next base: position 147,543,786 of record CM041777.1, read on the forward strand.
TGTATGAGAGAATAGAATTTCCAGCAACCTGGGTCGACATGCCAAACAGTCGAGAATAACCAGCTTGCAACGCACCATACCGTGCAACAGGCAAGAAATAGATTAAAGAAACCCGAGACAAGAGTCTACGGAACCACAGTTGATAAATAATACACAACGGTATACCAACCGACAAGGAACTACATGTAGTGCCCAAACAAGAGAAAGTCAGTAACCACGACAGTGCGTGGAAGGGCTATAAAGAGGATACGATACTAAGTAAAGGGGACTCCAAGAATGGGAGACACCCAGTTGATAACTACTATGTGAATACAGTGAGAGTCACCTAGAGGAGTATTATCAAGCAGTAAGATCAGTGGGGCCAACAAGGCCACTGATGACAATAGGTGTCAAAACAATACCATAATCGGTAGGTGTCAAAACCGATAGCCAGTTAGCATGGCGCACTTGCCATAGCAAGTGCTGCTATAACAGGGCTATTCGGGAATTATAACTACTTGGAAAAGTACCATGGAGTTAAAGGTGATCATCATAACAGTGGAAGGGCCTGTTAGCCTAACCTCTGTAATTGGAAGTACACCAGTCAGCCGAAGCTAGACTGGACTAAGGTAAGAAGATGTTGTAAAACCATGGAAATTTTCTTTCAAACCTAATCTTTCACAAACCTTTTCTTTTCAACCGGATTTTCTTTCAGACCAACACTTCTTTCCAACCTTCTTTAAACCAAACCAGTGAAACCAAGAGCAACTGACAAGGATGACAGTGGATAAACTTTCCCTCGATTAAGTTCGGGAAGTAAGGAATGAATATTGTCACGGGACATATAAGGGAGTTGACAAAGAATACTTCACCTAGGCGTGTGACGGACACTACAAGTGTACAACTGTGTTGTGGGACGACCGCACTCCGATAGGAGCATGTGGACCCGACAGACCTACTTATAGGTTAGTTGGGTAAGTAGTAATGTATCAGTGATACCCCCATATATGTATACGAGTAGGGTCCAGAACACGGGAAGTAGTCGACTCCGTCTACGGTAACAGTATAAATTAAACAGGAGCTAGAAAATACAAGGAATGCTTGAAGTAAAGGAACTCAGTTAAGTTAACGAGACTAAAGGAATTAGTAAATTCCTTTCAAGGAAATGTTTAAGAGTCAGGAGGTGCGAAGTGCACTAACTGAATGTAAAGACAGCTTGTATGACTTAAGGGTCCCCAGGGATAACATGATAGCTGAAAAGCAAGGCAAGGCAGATGCCTAATGTGGACACATTAATGTGCAACGAACGGGATGAAACTCCCAGAATCAGTACCTACACTATCTGGAAATGTTGATCTTTACAGAAGAAGATAATAACAGAATGTACCAAAAGTGTGAAACAAATGTAAGCAAACGTAACGACACCCAGGAGAAATCCTCGAAGGGTGTGCGCATCAACAATGTTGAACGAAATACATGACAAAACACAAGGTTGAAATTAACACCCAGTTTAGACATAAGTGGTCAGGAGACGGATGACAAACCTAAGGGGCATCCCATGAAGGAACGGAAGGCAACGACCTTGTCATGGAGCCCACTACAATCTCTAAACATGTAATATGATACAGAGGAGTACAATGTGTGGACAGCCTACAACGAGCCCAGCTCAAGGCAAATAAGGCTTATAAGCCATAAACAAAATATGTTATAGATTCGATTGATGGTAGAAGTTTATGTGTATAAGTGAATAGAGTGGTAAGCGAACCACTGCATTAAGAGTGGGATACCTCTCGATATTGTGAGACCGCAGGAAGCGGTAGTTATGTGAATCAAGTTCAAGAGATATGGGAGGATGGACCACGTTGTTATTACCCCAGGGTGATTTGAATAAAATAACACACAAAAAAAAAAGTGCTCGTACCTGTTGTGTACACAGGAAGAGTAATAAGTCTGATAGCATCACCGTAGGTGTGTGAAGCTAATGTGTAGCGAACAACGCTCAAGGGAAAGATAGTAACATATTCAAAAACCAGCCAAATAAGTGGCCAGATAAACCCGCATAATAGCAGAAGCTAATATAATAGCAGATGCAGTATAAGTTGATGTTATATAATGAGAAGGACACGGCGCGCAATAAGCGACCGTTGTATGAGGATGGTTAGATGATAAAATGGTGAGTAAGCAGAGTTGTGAGTTAAAACCAGTGGAGGCACAACAGTAAGCGATAGCAAACGAACCGAGCAGTAAGCCGGTGGCAAGTGTAGATGATAAGGATTTCAGTGAAAATTCCTATCGCAATCGCATAAGGGATTTACTGTCAGGAGTTTACGCCTCTGCACTCTGTATGACTGAGTGTTTTGGTATTGCTCTTCGCAGTAATGATCGAATGAGATAGCTAGGAATTGGAAACATGTTGATTGTGGACAATAATGTTATAAGGCCGATGCATAGGAAATGCAAGGCCGCACCAATAAAGAGTACTTGTACAAAACCAAAGTGGAGGCATGATAACAGTAAGTGACTACAGTAGCACTAACTGCCAAATAACGGTATGGAAATACCCTAATATTGGAAATAGCTGAGAGAGCCTACACACTAGGTAGTAGCTCAATCTCAACCGACAGTAAGTCGGAAGGGAACAAGTCAATCATTGTGAAATACACAGCTGTATATACAGTAAATTTACTACGGAAGTGGACAAAAAGTTATGACTCACCGAATTCGCTAACGGTAAGAGATACTGCGCGTCGGTTGAGAAACCATTGTTACCAAGATAAGGTGACAATTGGGGATGTACAATACAGTAAGAATAACAAAAGGGAGCAATTAAGCTCTACAGTTATTACAGTTGCGCAGCAGAACTAGTGAACCAGTGATTCAAATGTACAACGTGAATAACGAATATGAGTGGATGACTAAATTACGCCTAAAAGCCTCACAGGCCAGGACCGAAACCGGTTATGAGTTATAACTCCAATGCGAATTCTTGGTTTAGGGACTAAACCGCCAATATGGTTAAGATCCTCTAATCAGAATCCATTGTGTAATAGACCGCATGGAAGTTAAAACACTTCACGACGGCCGAACATTCAAGCAATGCTCAGTTGATTACGTGGGCGTAATCCCTTTTAAGGGGGGTAGAGCGCAAAACCACTTGTGTGTTTTACCGTACAAGTGTACGCGAACTAGGTGTGCATAGCACAAAATGATTGTTATGATGGTTGGCGCGTGTGTTATATAAACATACGCATTTATTTGTGGGTAAATTGTGGTAATTGCAACAGTGGTGTGTGAGAGAGTATAAGGGGAAGGGAGTAAAGAAACTCCCGGGGATCTACAACCCCGATGGTGCATAAATATAAACCATGTATTGTATTTTGATAAAAATATAAGTATATATATACAATGTTGTGATTTATGAAGGGTTATGAGACCGACATAGAACCTAGTGAGAATTAAATTCCCTAGGTAACTTGAATTAAGTTGGATTTGGATGATGATTGATAGACGGAGTTCTATCCCTTGGAGATGTATGATTATGACTAGAAGGATTCAAAGATAGAAAAGGTACATGCTTGAATTAGTTGTTGGTTGAAAATGAGGTGGGAGGTGAAACTTGATTACCATGGATCAAGGGAAGCCGAACACAAATTGGAGTGGAAAGATAGTTCAACACTGATGCTGATCACATCAGGGTTGGATGACTCTTGAAGCTCCCTGTAAGTGGTCACAAAACAACATGTTAAGAAAAATACAAGGAGCATAAATCGGACTTGGAGTTGTGTGGTGTTTTCAAAAGGATTTTCAATTGGTATTTTCAAACAATCGATTAATATTTGAATAAAAGATCTTCTTATACTTAACCTCACAAGGAAATTTTAAATTTAAGTGATTGCTTTAATTTCCCAAAGGCACGGGGACGGAAGGCGTCCATCGCGACCGGGTTCTGCGGGATCATAGTCTATATCAAGGATATTTTTGATTGCTATACATGCTCCGACATGTTGTGTGGTATGTGTAATGAATGTTGTTTTGACTTGGATTTCCTAAAGTGTATACTATCAAGGCCTATGAGTCTAAATGTGTGTTGTTACATAGACCTATGTGTCTAAAGATGTTATGTTATGGGGACCTATGTGTCCAAATGATGTGGATATGTTGCCCGGACCATTAAGTCCGAGGTTGGATGTAAAGGGTGGTTGGTAATGGAAGTTTTATGGACATAAGTAATTCCCGTATTCTAATCCAATGATGCGAGGAAATGTGAACTTCGAGGACGAAGTTCTTTTAAGGGGGGTAGATTGAAATACCCCAAACCTTGGTATGTTGTTTAAATATCAACTATGGTATGTAAAGGCTAAAAAGTGCCTTAGAAACATCAGTGGACAATTAAAATATAGTAAAGTGCAATAAAGCATAAGACACAGTTTGAGCAAAAACATGCTCTAAGCTATGAGTGAACTTGGTTAGGACCCAAAGAGCCTACCAAGACTTGATAAATTTAATTATGATTTGATAAGGCTAAATAAGTCCTAAGGAAACTTTGGTAGACAGTGAAACCAAAAAAACAAATAAGAAAATACCTTAAAGTCAATATGAGCAAAAATGTGCTCTAAGCTTGGGATGAATGTGTATAAGACCTAATGGTCATACCTATACCTTATTATATGTTAATGAACATATTAAATCAATTACTAAGAAAACCAAGCTTGAAAACAAGTTAAAACACAAAATGTGCTTTAAGGAGTCTTAAAGCACGTTTTTGAAAAATTGTCTTGTAAATGAGTTTTGAATGGCTAAATGTCCATCATTACTCTTTAATTAACATGTGTACTATATAGTATCACATTTGGGTGGCCATATTAGTGGGAAATCAAAAATTTCACTTCTATGTGCCTTGTATTTGTGAATAGTAATTTTTACAACTAGTTTTAACATATGTTATGTTAAGTAATTAAATTGTCAACAAAGACCAAAATACTCTTGTTATATAAGGGGGCCGGTTTTTGTAGTGAGGAGTCACCAAGTATGTTAACTTGTTAAGTAAATAAATGTGACTCATAGTTACTATTTGCTTTAAGACTTAAATATCTTCAAAAGTAACTTCTATCTTCATTCTCCCTTCCTTTCCTTCATTTCCACGGTTCCAAACACCACCTCAACCTCTCTTCTCATTCTCTCTCGGTAATACCACTACCTCCATGAGAACTCAGCTTTGAACTCTTGTCAAATCTTGCTCTCTTGACCAAATCAAAAACAAACACCACCATTCTCTTAGTTAAGCCAAGCTCTACAATCTTGTCTCTTCAAAACTTCAAAACCTCCATTTCGGTGCCAAGAGAAACCACCATGGGAGGAGCTTGAGCTCACCTTTTCACATATTCAGTTCTCCTTTGCTTCAAGGTAAGGAAACTCAAAGAAAAAAATGTTTCCTTCATGTTTTGTCATGTCCGAAAATCACTCTTAATGGAGTTTATATTGCCTTGTTCTAGCTTCATTCCAAGCTTTCATGGACTAGGAGGAGTCCTCTCTTGATATATATTCAAGCTCTCTTTCCATTCCAAGGTAAAACAATCATGTTAATACCTTAAGATAATATATGTAACTAGGGTTTACAATGAGATAAAGCTTAAAGCTTATATACTCATTTCAATGTTGGTATATTGTTTAGTTGTTGACAAGGAAGGAAATGCCTTACCGGTTTACAAGGAAACAAGAAAGAAATTTGTGAGGAAAAGAGGTAAACAAGCTATCTCAATGTGGTTTAATGCCTTAGGAGAAATAAGCTTATAATGCTTGTAAAACTACCTAAAGAGCAAATGGTAAATGAGCTAGTAAAATGCTCTCAAGGAGGTTATTAAAGGAATATGTATTGTTGGGTGTAATTGCAGGTCAAAGGCATTATTATGTGGGAAATTCAGTGTTTAAGGTTTATGCAATTTAAGGGCCTAAGAGCCATGCATTTAAGGGCCTAAGTGCCAAGCAATTAAGTTATGCACTATATTGTGATGTAGTGCTTTATGTGTGAGTTTGTGTATAAAATGTGTTTGATGGATTTTAGGTGTTTTGAATGAATAAGGTAAAAACCTAAGTGTTGGATGTGAGTATATACAAGAGAAGCTATGGCCAAATTTGGGAAATGTGTAAGAAGTTTCTAAGTGTGGTAAGTGAGTTTGGTGAACTAGGAAGGATTAAAGGTGAATGAATGTTTACTTGAGAAGAAAACATGTATTAAGGTGATTTAGAGTGATGCAAGGATTTAGGTGCTGCCTTGGAAGTTCTAGGAATTCAATGGGTGTTTTGTGAATGTATTAAAGTCTTGGAGAAGTTGTTTAAGGTTTAGGTAATGTTGATATTCAAGGAATAGTGATGTTTGGTATGATGTAAAAAGGAGATTTAGTTAGTAAGAAAATGAGCTTGAGAGATGATGTAAGATGAGGAGAAAGTGTTTTGGGATAGTAGTCATTATAGGTGAAATGCCACCTAGAAATCATAAGGAGAAAACATTGTAAGTGTTAGGAATTTTGTGGAGATATAAGTAAAGGTTTAAGGAATTAGGAAAAAATAGTTTTGTGAGTGTTAAGAATATCTTAAGGGTGTGTTTGAAGTGCCAAATGATGTTAGAACACATTAAGAGGCCTTAGGAGAAGTTTGGTGAAGATTTGACAAAGTTTGGGTAAGTTTAGGAGGCGACCGACCCAGGGGCCGACCCAGTTTGTGGGTCGGTCGAGCCTCTGTTAAATGTTAGGAAATGTTCGGTAATGGTCCGACCCAAAAGGGTGGGTCGGACATGGGTCGGTCGGTCAGGTTTCAAAGGAAGGAAAATGTTCGCACATGGACCGACCAGAATGGTGGGTCGGACGTGGGTCGGACGGGCATGTTTGTAAGGAAGTAAAAGGGGTCTGTAATGGACCGACCCAGCTGTGGGTCGGTCGGTGGGTCGGTGACCAAAAACATGGTTTAAGGTTATGAAATGATATGTGATGATGGGATTGGTAGGTAATGATGTTATAAGGATGTTGGGGACATGTTAGGTGAGTTTTAATGGCAAATAAGTGGGTGAAAGGTTGTATTAAAATGTGAGAGTAAAACAAGTTAAAAATGTTAAGTTATGTAACTAAGTTAACGGGGAAAAAATTAAGCATTGACATTAAATGAATCAAGCAAACCCCGATGTTAATGAAAACACATGTGATGTTAACAGTTGTTCGAGAATTGCTCGAGGAACATAAATGGACAGGATAAGTGGACTCCGGTGACAGGTATGGTTTTCTTGCAACCTGTGTCCTACCGGATTACACCGGCTTGTATGCCAATGTGTTTTCTGTATGTTTGCCACGTTATGAGATAAATCATGAAACGAGTTTACAGTCGTTATTGTTATTGTATGTTTACGTGCCGATACCGGTAACCTCGAATGCGCTTGAAGGGCTAGTTAACCTCTATTAGGTAAACGTAGGAGAACGGTATCCGGTAACAACGTTTCCGACTTAAGGAACGTTCTAACCACGGCTATGCGTGAGTTGGTTATGTGATGTTTGTGCGTGATGTTTGTATGTGAATGTATGACTCTCTCCTCCTTGTGTGCTTAAACTCGGTTATGATACCGTATGGTGTTGGTTGTGGTAGGCTCCATAATGGATCTCTAACTACTATTTAAAGAGTCTATGGGCTAATGGGGGGGGGTGAGGAGTCCGGTAGTTCCGGCCACGGTGTGATGGTGGGGTCGTTTAATATCCAGTTCGGCTCCCTTGGTGTTGTTTAGGTGGTATTCCAATTTGGTTGCAACTTCCCTTGTAGCTTATCCAAGATAGTTTACTGACTCCGTCGGGCCATGGGGCATATTACTGTGTTGTTTGGTGTGCTTGGGATCACTATATCCGACACACCTTGGGTTTAAGTCAACCGTTCAAATAACAGGATGGTGATGAGGTAATAACGAGCTTGGTATGAGTTTGGCAACAATCTCTACGCTCATGGTATGGACTAACTATGATGGAAGGTTCCTTGTGAGAACCGAATTTATGATGTTATGTAATGTTATGGTGCTATGCAAATTCCCTTGCTATGCTAAGATATATATATATACATATTGGAATGTTTAGAAATGGTGAGGTTATCATGTGTATGTAGAAACCAGAAAGGTTGTTATGTTTGTCATATAAGGAATGAGATATGCTGTATTATGGAATGTGTGGATCATGGAAATGAATCCCGTTTGTGACAAGAGGCGTTTAAGGATAACCCGATTGTGGGTACACGTCGTTCGTTAAGGAAGTAGCTCCGTTTAGAGGAGAGCCACTCTAGGGTTTAAGGAATCATTGGATGGTTGGTTAAGTGTGGATGTTCTGGTTATAGGTTGAGCCCATTGAGGCGAAATATTATGTGTTGTATGTTTATGGTTTGTATGCATGATTAAATATAATCAACTGCATGCTAAGACGACAATTAGTCGTGCGTGGCCCGGTAGCATGTGGGCTGCGGGATTACCATACCAGCAAAGGTGCTGAGCCCCTTGGGGCCACCCCTTTCTCTTCTTTTCCTATTTCAGGTACGAAGTGCTGGAAGCCGTTCGAGAGTAGGCGGGTAGTCATTGTACAGGTGTAGTCTTTTGTGTTTATTCTTTTAAGTGTATGTATACAGTAGGTGTGTAAGACCGAAGTTGTTGTCGGCAACAGTTATAAATACTCGGTACAGGGGGAGTGTATGTATATAATAAATTTGAAGATGGATGAGTATTGTATGTGTAGTTGCTCGGGAATCTAGTCCATCAGACCGATACAAATGTACATATATAGCCTGTTAGCCAGTGGGTGGTTACGGCGTGTAACACCATTGGAATAAGTAATGTGATGAGTTGAGTTTCCGCTGCAGATTGTTATTATATGTTGTTGTTGGAGGGTGTACAGAGGCGGTCGTCTCTTGTGCTGTCCGCGTCTCAACCGCCCGATAAGAGGCGGTCGTCTCTGTGCTGTCCGCGTGCTCAACCGCCCGATAAGAGGCGGTCGTCTCTGTCTGTCCGCGTGTTACAGGCGGTCGCCTCTGTTCCTCTTGTCCGCCTGTTTTGCCGAGTACAAGTATATCATATATATATATATTATATATATATATATTATATATATATATATATATATATATATATATATATATATATATATATATATATATACGAGTCCAATCTTGAATCGGCTCCAGATTCTTCGTTATAAGTCCGTTTGACTCGCCGTTTGTTGCTTTGGAAAGCTTGTGAAGTAAACTACTTGATTCAACACTTTTTCCTACATTTAACACATAAAATATATCAATTCATATCAAAACATAAACCTAGGAAAATCGTCAGATAAGTGAGAAATATTACTTAAAATACTGCAAATTAAGGTAATTAAACCCTAAAAAGTCTATATATTTCACACTTATCAAACTTCCTCACACTTAACTTTTGCTTGTCCTCAAGCAAATAAAGAACAAACTTTCTCTAAGGTTACAGTATCAAACTCCGGGATTCAACAATCGTGGAAGGAAATCAAGCTAAATGGCAATCAAAAGAATAATCCTGCTCTTAGATGTAGGTTTTTGTAAACAGTGAAACAGAAAATTTTTAATAAGAGCATGGATAAGTCAGATTGTAAAAATTGAACATAGATTAGCTCGGAACCTTCCACCAATTTCTTTTCTCTAACCTTTGGATGACAAGGGGTGTGAAGTAACACCTTATTCCGTGATACCTTTCAACACCACATACTCATGATCAAAATATGAAAAATTGCGACAATTATTCAGCATTAAGAGTTTTGCATGTTCATTTTTTCTTTTTCTCTTCTCTTTTGTTTTTTTTTCATTGTTTGCACAATTGTTTTCATCCCCCAGACTTTTCTCTTCACCCATGTAGCGGTTTGGGCCTTCTATCCCAGATCACAAGACCTTAGGTAGATGGGTGATAAGGCACCCCAAGGACTTAATAACCGAATGAACGAGGCCTGTTTTGGTTCAGAAAACTTCATTATATGATCAGAGGAGTACCTTGCCTTATCCTTTCCATACCAAACTTTCACTTAGTCCCATGATTGCCAAGCTAAGGTAGCTCAATTTCCACAATCAGCTTATCCACCAGATTTCAGTGAAAATAGATTTAATTTGAAGAAAGAAATTGATACATACAAACAACGTCAAGCAGAACGATTCTTGAGGTTGTCATCAGGCTCGATTTCAAAAACTTCCACAAAAAATTTTAGCCCAAAAATTCAACATGTATTGGCCTTTAGAGAAGCTTACTATCATAATTAGAGAACAATAAAAATCAAGTGTGGCATTAGGTACTACTGGCATATTTTCAGGGAAAGGTCTAAACTTCCTCACACTTAAGAGGAGCAATGTCCTCATTATTCATAAAATAATCAAGAAAAGACCTTTCAAAATATGTCAGACTCATGAATCAACAGTTAAAGCTCGAGTGGCTGAACATAAATATTAAAAATAAAGGAACTGAGACTCCCCTGATATCGTGAGATTGAGGAAGGTGCCCTTCCTCACACTTAAAGCATTGGCGGTGGGGTCGATGTTCCTCACACTTGAGTCTAAGCAAGGGTTCAGCTTGGAGTGATTGCAACAAACGGTTTACCTACACACACTGTCAAATACCAAAATAACGCTAGGAAGCGTTGCGTTAATAGCACAGGTCTAATTATCTCCTTCCTCTCTTTCTTCCTCACCTTTTTTTTATATATCACAATATATTAGAGAGAAATAGATGCGTAGCTTATAAAACATGAATTTGAAAATTACCCCTGGGTTGCCTCCCAGTCAGCTGCCCTCTTTATAGTCATTGGCTGGACTTTGTGAAGTAGCTAACCTGCAGTTGGATCTTTAAGAGATATTTCATATGTAGCTGCTTGATCCAGTGTAGTACCCAGAAATTTCTTGACTCTTGACCCATTGACTTAAATGTTTCCCCCTTTGCATTGGCGAGTTCAATCGCACCGAATGGGGAAATGCTAATAATAGGGTAAGGTCCTGACCAGTATGATTTCAGCTTACCTGGGAAGAATCTGAGCCTGGAGTTGAAAAGTAGGACTTGGTCCCCCACCTTGAGTTCCCGATTGGCAATCATCTTGTCATGCCAGCGCTTGGTGCGTTCCTTATATATTACAGAATTCTCGTAAGATTCGTTCCTGAGTTCCTCCAACTCTGTCAACTGGAACTTGCGTTTATCACCGGCTTGCTGTAGGTCAAAATTAAGAGCTTTCAAAGCCCAATATGACTTGTATTCTAATTCCACAGGCAAGTGGCATGCCTTTCCAAAAACCAACTTGTAGGGAGACATGCCAATTGGTGTCTTGAAAGCAGTGCGGTAGGCCCAGAGCGCTTCATCTAATCGAAGTGACCAATCCTTTCGAGAAGAGTTCACCATCTTTTGCAAGATCCACTTGAGCTCTCGGTTCGTCACTTCGGCCTGCCCATTTGTTTGAGGATGGTAGGGTAAGGAAACCTTATGTCGAACCCCATATTTCTTTAATAGTGCTTCAAACTGGCGGTTACAGAAATGGGAGCCACCGTCACTGATTATGGCTCGAGGAACGCCGAATCGAGTGAAAATATTTTTCTTCAGGAACTTCACAACAATTTTAGCATCATTAGTAGAACAGGCAAGGGCTTCCGCCCATTTTGAAACATAATCAACAGCTACTAAGATGTAAAGATTACCGAAAGAGTTTGGGAAAGGACCCATAAAATCAATACCCCAGACGTCAAATAGCTCAACTTCTAACATGTTATTCAGTGGTAGCTCATTTCGACGAGATAGATTACCTTGCCTTTGACACCGATCACATGTCGAAACAAACGCATGACAATCCTTGTGAAGGGTGTTCCAGAAAAAAACCTGATTCTAGTATTTTTGCTGCGGTTCGAGTGGCGCCATGATGTCCACCGGCTTCTCTGGAATGGCAATGGAGGAGAATGTTTCTGACCTCTGACTTTGGACACATCTCCTGATGATTCCATCTGCACAGACTTTAAACAGATAAGGGTCATCCCAAAAATAATGTTTGACAATAGAAAAGAACCTCTTTCTCTGCTGATAAGTCAGATCAGCTGGAACAATCTTCCTAACAAGGTAGTTAGCGATATCAGCAAACCATGGGTCCTCAACATCTTCTGCCGCAAATGCTGACTCATCAGGGAAGGACTCGTTGATGGGAGTCCCATCATCAGATGCCTCCATTCTGGACAGATGATCAGCTACCACATTTTGTGTTCCCTTTTTGTCCCTGATCTCAATATCAAATTCTTGGAATAGGAGAATCCACCTAATTAACCTGGGTTTGGACTCTGCCTTAGCAAACAAATACTTAAGAGCAGAGTGGTCAGTATGCACAATAATTTTGCCACCCAGTAAATAAGATCGAAACTTATCTAGAGCAAAAACTACAGCTAGTAATTCTTTTTCTGTGGTCGCATAATTTTTCGGCATCATTTAAAGTTCGACTTGCATAATATACTACCCGAAGAATTTTATCAACCTTCTGACATAAACGGCTCCCACAGCGTAATCACTAGCGTCACACATTATCTCAAAAGGGAGTGACCAATCAGGAGACACAACGACAGGTGCAGAAATTAGCTTTTCTTTTAATAAATTAAAAGCTTTCAGACATTCTTCAGAAAAATGGAACTTGAAATCCTTTGCAAGTAGATCACACAGAGGTTTAGAGATTTTGGAAAAATCTTTAATGAATCTTCTATAAAACCCTGCGTGTCCAAGAAAGCTACGAATATCTCTAACAGAAGATGGTGGTGGGAGCTTTTCAATTACCTCGACTTTAGCCCGATCTACCTCAATACCTTTTGAAGAAATTTTGTGGCCCAGGACGATTCCCTCGCGAACCATGAAGTGGCATTTTTCCCAATTTAACACCAGATTGGTTTCTTCACACCTGGACAGCACAAGATCAAGGTTTTCTAGACAGGATTCAAATGTTAGACCATAAACAGAAAAATCGTCCATAAAAACCTCTATACACTTCTCAATATATTCAGCAAAGATGGCCATCATACAACGTTGAAATGTAGCAGGGGCGTTACATAACCAAATGGCATTCTTTTATAACTATAGGTTCCATACGGACAGGTAAAAGTTGTCTTATCCTGATCCTCAGGAGCTATAGGGATTTGAAAATAACCTGAAAACCATCCAGAAAGCAGTAGTAGTCATGTCCAGCTAGTCTTTCCAACATTTGATCAATGAAAGGTAATGGAAAATGGTCCTTACGAGTGGCGTCATTTAACTTTCTATAATCAATACAAACCCGCCATCCTGTAGTGGGGCGCTGGGTAATCAGCTCACCCTTTTCATTAGGAACCACAGTTATTCTCCTTTCTTTGGTACTACCTGAACTGGACTTACCCATTTACTGTCTGAAATAGGGTAAATAATGCCTGCATCGAGTAGTTTGATTACCTCTTTTTTAACTACCTCTTTTAGGACTGGGTTAAGACGTCGCTGAGGCTGAGCCAATGGTCGGTAGTTATCTTCCATATAGATTCGGTGAGAACACAACTGAGGGCTGATTCCCTTAATATCTGCTATAGACCAACCAATAGCTGATGTGTGATTGCGCAACACCTCCAGTAGTTGCTTCTCTTGAGTTCCTGTCAAGTCAGAAGAGATTATAACAGGTAATTCCGATGGTTCATTAAGAAAAGAATATTTCAAATGAGAGGGAAGAGGTTTCATCTCCACTGTAGGAGGTTTTTCAATAGATGGTCTTGGCCGGTCAGCACTTCGCTCGACTTTCTCAAATTGCTGCTGGTACTTGTGGAAGTGTGGCCGCCTTTTGTTTAACTCCTCAGCCATGAGGGCCATATCTGGATCCTCATCATCAGCTTCGCAAGATGCCATAAGACATCTTTCCAGGATTTCCTCTTCTTTCTTTGCTTAAAATAGTTTCCTGCACTAAAGAGTCAATAACATCTATTGCAAAGCAGGATTGAACAGCGGCAGGACGCTTCATGTTGCGTGTCATGTCGAAAACAACCTGCTCATCATGAAATCTTAGAATAATCTTCCCTCCTTCCACATCAATGAGAGTGCGGGCAGTTCTCATAAACGGTCTGCCCAAAATTAGTGGTACATCTGTATCTTCCTCCATATCAATGATGATAAAATCAGCAGGAAAATAAATTTATCAATAGAAACTACCAAGTCCTCAACTTTTCCTTTAGGATAAATTATGGAACGGTCTGCTAGTTGTAACTGAACAGATGTGGGAGCACATTGACCTACACCTAATTTCTTGAAAATAGATAAAGGCATCAAATTAATACTTGCTCCTAAATCACATAAACTGTTACCACAATCCACCTTCTCGATAGCGCATGGAATGATGGGAAGGCCTGGATCTCCTAACTTGGGTGGCAGCTTCTTCAGGAGAACTGCAGATACTCTTTCTGTCAACTTGACCGTGTCAGACTCTAGCAAAGAACGCCTGTTAGACAAAATATCCTTCATAAATTTAGCATACATAGGCATTTGAGACAAAGCATCAGAAAAAGGGATGTTAATAGTTAATTCTTAAAGATATTAAGAAACTTCCCATATTGCTCGTCCATGTTCTTTTCTTTAGTCTGTTAGGGAATGGAATAGGAGGATTATAAGAGAGTTGAGAAGGTTTAATAGTGAGAGATTCAGGAGACTCCTTCTCCTTGGGATTTGTTGTTTTCTCCACTTCAGGTTGGGATTCGGCTGGCTTATTACAATCTTTTTCAATTTCTGGAACATCAGAAACTAGTTCCTTGCCGCTTCTCAGAGTTACTGCTTTTGCATGCTCCCTTGGGTTAGGGTCAGGCTGACTGGGAAGTGACCCCGTCGGTCGCTGTGCCAGCTGTAGTGAAATTTGACTCATTTGCCTCTCTAGGCTCAGGTTGATAGAAGCTTGATCAGCGTTTTTAGCGGCTTGTTCAGAAAGTTTAGCTTCTATTTCGGCAATCCTGGAGTTTGTAGTTTGGCCTTGTTTAAGGATTTCTGCCAGCATATTCTCAATTTTACCACTGCCTCCTTGAGAATTTTGGGATTGCTCCTGCTGTCTAAAGTAAGGTGGTCTATTTTGATTGAACCCAAAATTACCTATAGACTGATCATTACCCCTCCATGGAGGTTGTTGATTGTTCCTCCAATTATTCTGATTGAAATTATAGGATAGGGGTTACCTGGTCTGTTGTTGATCGATTTTAACTCTTCAGGTTACCTGCATAGCTAGGACCTTCACAGTTGAATGTTTCGTGGGCTCCTCCACAATTCTCACAGCAAGGATTCAGGAAAGGCGAAGAAGTAGCTGCCTTCGCGGTTTGCTGTTGCGTCTGGTTTACAGCTAACTTTTCCACAACTTTAGTAAGAGCTGTTAGTTGAGCGGATAAATGATCCTGTGGGGGAATATTATACATACCTGCTTTTGGCTCACCTCTCCCCTTGTTCTTGCACCACTGTCTGGTACTAGCGGTCATGGTGTCCAAAAGCTCCATCGCTTCATCCCCAGTTCTTGCCATAAAGTTTCCTCCAGATGAGGAACTTAGTACCATCTTGTTTGAATCATTCAATCCCTTAAAGAACGACAGTACTAGTTCTTCGCTACTCATACCATGGTGTGGGCATTGAATCTGCAGCTCCTTGAATCTATCCCAAGAGTCATACAGGGACTCACCTGGTTCTTGACAAAAGTTTGTGATTTCAGCGATCTTTTCCCTTGTCTTTGACGGTGGATAGTACTTCGCCAGGAACTTGTTTGCCAAGTCAGCCCAAGTGTGGATGCTACCCGGTTGCAGACTCCTTAGCCACCTGGACGCTCCGTCTTTCAGAGAATAGGGGAACAGTTGTAGACGAATGCGCTCGTTCAGGTTCCCCGTCTTGTTGAATGTATTGCAGAAGTCCAGGAATGCAGAGATGTGGTGTGGGGCATCATCTGAGTCAAGTCCGCTGAATTGTCCCTGGTGGTACAACGTGGTGATGAAGCTCGTCTTGAATTGCCAGGCGTCGAGCTCAGTTTGCGTCACTTGAGGGAGGACGATAGCAGAGGATCGTCCTTCTACTGATGGTTGCTGGTACTCCCCCAGAGTTTGTCTGGTCGTCATGGCAAACTGTAGTTGTCGCCTGCTGTGGAGAACTCTTTCGATCTCTGGCTGAAATTCAGCTATAGGTTCTCCTGCAGATCGAGTCCGACGCATAAGAGACGAGTTGGTATGAATATGGAAAAACTAGATTAACTATATACGTGGCAAAAATAAAGAGAAAAATATCAAACAGAAAATAAAA
Organism: Limonium bicolor; assembly: GCA_023374045.1. NCBI lineage: Eukaryota > Viridiplantae > Streptophyta > Magnoliopsida > Caryophyllales > Plumbaginaceae > Limonium > Limonium bicolor. The sequence goes on from CM041777.1 coordinate 147,560,068, forward strand.
ATAAAAGAATGAAAATTTAACTTATCCCAATTAAAATAATTGTCAATTAACCGTGCCGGAGGTCCCCGGCAACGGCGCCAAAAACTTGGTGGAGAAATATGTGACTACTTCTACCACATAGGCAGTGTACCTATCGTTTTGCGGGTATAGTGATTAAATGGGGTTGTCGATCTCAGGGACCTCGTATAATTAATTGACAAATATTTGATTAACTGGGAAATTAAGTTAAACTAAAGAAAACAGGAAATATCACTTTTTCGGTTTTGATTAAAAAGAAACTAAACTACAAGGAAAAAAAAAAAACTTAAATAAACACAGAGGGATTTAAAGAGTGATGAATGTGATAAATAGAAAAGCGCACCGGGTTGTTTGCTTACCTATTCCTTTTATATCTGTTACTAAATTCTTCCTTTAATTTTACTGCAATAACTCATAAACTTTAATTAATTCATTAACGACTAAGTATAATGAATCCTAACCAATTGTTAGACCTAGCAGCAGGCTAATGCTCTAGACCGGATACAATTAATCGCATAAAGAGAGTTTCTATTGGAGTATAATTAATCTATAGGCCGGATCAGGCTTCTAGCTGTTAATTAGGTTCAACTTCCTTCGTCTAGTTATTTATCTCAGCTCTCGCATTTTAATAAAATAACTACAAGGGTTGTTTTAACTACCGGCCAAATAATTAAAACACTTGAAGGACAGGAATTGAACTGTTGCAGTTAACTAAATTTATTGAAGAAATACATAACAGAATTTAGGAAATAGGTTCGCTTCCCAACCCGGGAAGCTAGAATACTTACTCGCTCATCGTTACAGAAACAACGATAACAGAAAAGGAATGCATTAAATAAATTAAAGTAAGGGTAAGAGATAACTCCAGTTTAGAAGTTCACTCCGGTTCTCGCTTCAGCTTGTCTTGCGTTGCCCCGTCTGCTAATTTATTTCTGTAGAGCTGGTGCGTAATAGTGGAAATAAAATAAAGAGCGGGATGTATGTGTTACGTGGGAATTTAATGGAGTGGATGGATGATGAATTTTGATGAAGTGAATGGAGTGCGATCGTGGGAGAATGGTGGTGAACGGATCAATTGTGAACTGATAGATGGATGGATTAATTCGTGGACTGATAGATGGATGGATTCTGTTTTTTAGCTTCCAGTAGTGTGGGTTTATATAGGTGGAGGACATGGGAAACAGACAAAGGAGAAGTGACAGGGTGAATCAAGATAGTCGGTGGAGTTGGTGCAGATCCGTGAAGATTGCAGTCAGAGATTCATCGGGCAGTGCAATTGATTTCGGACATATTTAATTGATGATCCGCAGCAGCCATTGATTGAAGAGCCGGCGTCACGCTCGCGCAAATTAAGGTGGGTGACCGTCTTCTCGACTGCGGCGCCGAGTGAAGAACGAAGAAGAAAACTTCGAATTCAGTGTTGTCCGTGCCTTAACAGGCGGTTGCCCCTTGGTCCCGTCCGCCTGATAAGAGGCGGTCGTCTCTTGTGCTGTCCGCGTCCTCAACCGCCCGATAAGAGGCGGTCGTCTCTGTGCTGTCCGCGTGCTCAACCGCCGATAAGAGGCGGTCGTCTCTGTGCTGTCCGCGTGTTAGCAGGCGGTCGCCTCTGTTTCCTCTGTCCGCCTGTTTTGCCGATGTACAAGTATATAATATATATATATATATACAAGTCCAATCTTGAATCGGCTCCAGATTCTTCGTTATAAGTCCGTTTGACTCGCCGTTTGTTGCTTTGGAAAGCTTGTGAAGTAAACTACTTGATTCCAACACTTTTCCTACATTTAACACATAAAATATATCAATTCATATCAAAACATAAACCTAGGAAAATCGTCAGATAAGTGAGAATATTACTTAAAATACTGCAAATTACAAGGTAATTAATCCCTAAAAAGTCTATATATTTCGCACTTATCACTACACACATGGTGTACATACAACATTTCAAACAGGTATCTCGTGAGAAACATACATACAAGTGTACATCACACACAACAACCAACAACGCACGCCCCGCGTACCAACCATAACCAACAAACCATAAAAAGTTCATTGTATGCTATGCATACTAAATAATTCACATACTAACCAAACAAACCTCGTATGCCCCGCACACCCACCTTCTCTTTTTTTTTGTATGCAATGCATACGAAAACAACAAAATTTAGTGCACACATGTGCACAGCCAAGAGGCTCTACCCCCCTTAAAAAGGGTTACGCCCCCGTACCCCACAAGTATACAACAGCCGCTCAACAAGGAGCGCTGGATACTTGGCTCTCAAAGAGTTCTCCAACTCATGGATTATCCTCATATCAGAGAGACGGGTATGACTCTAGCCCTTCTGGGCTCCATAATTCGTAAGGGATGTGGCACTAAACAATTTGTGCTCTCTCCCAATTCATTCTAATGGGCCCACTCGCTCCGTATGAGGTGCAGACCCATGAACACAAGCTCAATTTGCCTTCTTTTTTCCCATTACTGTGAATCCACTTGTTTGGATCACTAGCATACATGTGTGTGCCTTTTCTCACTGATATTCAGTTGAGGTATACTATGACATTGGCCATTGTTAGTACTTAGTGCTCTTTGCACTTGTCTGTAATACTAAGACGTACCAGCATATGTCCACAAAGATGATGTTTATCATCCATGTCTCCTGGTAGTTTTGTTCCGGAGTAACACACTGTTGTAGTTCTCTTTCTTTCTTTCTTTCTTTTTATTACACACTCATGTTGATATCCACTTTACCTTTCTACATTCCCACTAGATTAATACTGCACGAGTGCAATACCAAAACACTCAGTCATACAGAGTGCAGAGGCGTAAACGCTCAACAGCCAATATCAATGAGTCAAACAGAAAAGATGTGCAAATATCCTGTGAGTGGTACATTCCAAATCCACTGTCCCTAAGCAAGGTATCTTCTATCATATAGCTTTATCTTTTTCCTTGTGTAGTCACGTGTTTATATCTATATCATCTGGTAGATTTCCTCTGGATTGCAAGCGTTTGCTTGATCCTTATGAGGCTTCTACATATTATTCGTCCATTATGGGTTTTCCTGTTTTTTTCTTTTTTTTTTTGGTTTCCCTGTCCTTAAACTGTTCCCTTGTCTTCTCTGTATACTGTCCACTCTTCTCTGTTGAAGGTTCTTGATTTCCTTAGCCCGTTGGTTTAACTGCGGCTCTTCTCGTCCATCTTCGAGGTAATCCGTCTTACTGTCCGTAGAATGGAGTTGACTACTTCTCGTGTTCCTAACACTACTGTCTACTTGCATGGGGTACCGTACTGATACATTACTACTTACCCGACTAATTATAAATAAGTCTGTCAGGCCCACATGCTCCTAACGGAGTGCGGTCGTCCATGTCTCGTTTAGTAAACTGGTAATGTCTGTCACACGGTTGTTGTGAAGTATTCTTTTGTCAATCTCCCTTTGATGGATATCTCTTTTTTTTTGTTCTTCTTCCTCTTCTTCCTTCTTCCCTTTTTTTTGCTTGTTTTTTTTTGTGTAATAGTTCTGTTATCAGTTATCTTGTAATAAGTGTTATTGCCTTTGTGGCAACCGTGGTAACTTGTATCATAGACTGGTATTATTCAACTCGTGTGTAACACCCCTATAATAATAAAACAACAGCGGAAAAATAAACCAAAGGTGCTACAGACCATCGGGCTCCAAACACCCGGTACCAACCTCACCAATTACAACCATTACAATTAACTAAGTTACGGTCTGAACTTCGAGAAAACTTAACATAGACATAACAATACTAAAAACATTCACTCTCCAAAAACCTAGTCCCATCCCAAACGCTCATTCTCTTCGTGGCCACCTGTAAATCAATTCGTACCTGCAAGATGAAACCAAGCAGCCCACCCCAAGAGGGGTGGGTCAGTTCCCTGGAATGGAACTGGTACAATTCTCCAAAACAAACTTATAAAACATAACTCTTCAAATAAACAGTAACATGAAAACAAACTCTTAAAAGTAAAACAGAGATAAAGCCCTTCAAAACAATCAAGTTAAAGAGAAAAGAAAAAAAGGCAAAGATAGAGATAAAGAACTTCCAAACCAAGTCATCCACTTAAGTAGTCACACCACATAGTTAGTAAGCATCCATTGTTGATGTTAGAACCAATTCTGGTTAAGAAGAGTAAGACTTAAGTAGTCACAAATGACTAGGAGTGACATTAATATCCAAACCCATGGTAGACAGTTTATGTCTCCACCATTTCAGAAGATGATTCCCATAGACAAAAATATATAAGGAGTGGAATAAACCAATGGGAGAGATGGCCCCCACGCCAGTCAGTTGCCACAAGGGCGAGGTAAACAGACCTCCGCTGTCAGTTGCCACAAAGGGCGAGGTAAACAGACCTCCGCTGTCAGTTGCCACAAAGGGCGAGGTATAGCAGACCTCCGCTGCCACCGACCCGTTCTCAGTCATCGGTGAAAAAGTGTGTGCACCACTTAGTATAAATAATCCATACTCAGTACCAAGATTAACATTTCCCATATTCCCATTAGATTATTAACTGCACAAGAGCAATACCAAAACACTCAGTCCTACAGAGTGCAGAGGCGTAAACCCTCAACAATTAATACCCAATAGAAAGAATCCATTCCCATTAGGCTGATCAAACTCGACTCATGGATGAAACAATACCCATAGTCCAAAGGAAGAATTTACCAATACCAGATACTTTCCTATACTCCTAGTTACCCCACTAGATCATTAACTGCACCAGAGCAATACCAAAACACTCAGTCCTACAGAGTGCAGAAGCGTAAACCCTAGGCAGTTAATATCTAGTGAAACAACTAGATAGGAGGAACCAATAACCAAGGAAGTTTCACATACAGGCTCAGTTAGTCACAACAAGCTCAGTTAGTCACCCAAACAGTTTCCCTTTTGAAATCCATTCAAGATCAGTTGGTGTTCCAAAACATTCCATAAAGTCCATCAGCAAAGTATCGAGTACGAGAAATCGTACAAAACATTCCATAAGGTCCAAAACACAACAAGCTGAGTACGAGAAATCGTACCTGGGTAACGTTGTAGCAGTTCTAATCAACTTGCGCAAACAATCAACAGTACTCTGAAGAATATTAAAGGTAATCTATCATCAATAACTCATACCCTAAGTCAAACTTAAATAGATTCCTCACTCTTATTTCTAAACCTCGATCGTCTTGTAAGCCCTTCGCTTAATTGTTAAGTATAGCCTTCGACTTGTTTTAGAATGTTGTATAGCCCAAGGGTGTAAGATCAAGGGATGTATTCTTTTAACACTTATCAATTGTTCCACTCTTATCCACTTTACTAATACTTAACCGTAGTTCTCACATTAAAACCTTTATATTTTAAGTGTATTAATATTACTCAATTAGTCTTAGAATCTCAATAATAACCCTTAAGCTCAATACCTTTATTCTTACTTTAGGACAGACATCGTATTATAACTATGATGGATTTATCTTAGAATACTATACTATTATTCCATAAGGTAATGATTAGGTATTTTATCAATATTTACTAGATAATCCTTTATGATTAAGTCTTCCCCTTAACTTAATTAAGACCTACAATGAAATACCCATAAGTAATTAAATATTGCTTAAGTATATAATTAATTAAATTAACGCCAAGCACGCCTTAAAAATAAGTTGAACACAACAAAGTTTTCAGAGAGCCAATGTATGTGCATGTTTTGTGAATAATAACCAATAGTGCAAAAGAAATATATGATAACACTAACCACTTAATCAAACCTATGTTCAATATATTTCCTTGACCGGCTAATATGTATTCCGCCAGTTTAAGACTGGTAACCGGATACGTTAATGTTCTCGATTATAATTATGTGTGACCCACTACGCGTACCTTATTGAAGTAAGTTCATAACACCTTAATACATTAGGTATAAACAATCAAGTAAGTAATAACCGACGAACAGTTTACTATTACCGTACTTATGTACATAAGGAAATTATATGTGAATGTACATAACGTTACAAGAGTTAACGTGGTAACATGTAACCAAAAACGCGACAAATAAGAATAGTCGTATATGTTTATGTATACATACAACCAATAACGCTACATATTAATAGCAGTCACTTATATACATTAAATTGGCTTGATAGGCTTGAAACAAAAAAAAATAAAAGAGCCACATGATCTAGGGGATTCGAACCCGAGACCTCTCGTACATATCCAGAAACCTTAACGATTGATTTGTGCTCGAATTCGATTAAAACCACACACGATTTATATTTAGTAGCTACTATGCTTAAGTTACAGAATAGATGGAATCACCCGACACTCTCCTCTGTACTCGATATCTCAAAAACAAATACTACTCCATACCTCCATGCGACAGAGCCAGTTACTTTCTTCAATCGCCATAACTCCCTCTAGGAACTTGCAATCACCCACTATACTGCCTTGACTCCAGTGAGAGCTGTGCATCAGATTGCCCTTTTGGAAACTCCCATACATACATGCACACGGGAACCGACGGCCAGTGCCTTTGAAACCAATAAATCCACCCAGCCTTCTTCCTTGAGATAGCGTCTCTGTATAATGAGACCAGCTACCTTCTGTTCCATGCGAGGACCCATCTTCGATGCGCAAGGCATGAAGCAGACCAGCAGCTGCTACTTCCTGTAAGGTAGTCTTCAGCTTTTCTTCCATTTCGTGTCTGTTCTATGCTGGTTTCACCTACGGTCGGTTATACATCATACTCTTTAATCTCTGCATAAACCTGCCTGGGAATCTAGCTCCTGCGTAGTGCATCAACTCCATGAGCAACAGGCCATTACCAATTCAGAATCGAAACTTAACAAGGTAAACTCCAACCAGTTCTTCTACCATCTCTTTCATCAGTTTCGTGCCTGATCATACTGAGCTTGGTACTCCATTCCAGTCCTGTTTCTCCTCGCTTGCATGCCACACCGACAGCAAGCCAAGAACACCGTTGTTACTCCTGCGTGAAGGTAACTCCAGCTCCTCGATTGTTTTCCTCCTGTTTTTGATTCCCTTTCACTGATCACATCCACTAACGGTACACTAATCTCCACCCTACCTTCGTGTATGTATGTTATAGCTGTATGCTGTTCCTTCTGCTTCTCCATTCCAGTGGGTCAAGTTCTCTTGCTGAGTCCATTCTGAGATCGAATAAAAGCCCAGCCATTGGCCTTTGGTCTAGGTAAGAAAGGCTACTAAAGAATGAGGCCTGTGTTCCTTCATGCTGATTACCGAAACTAAAGCAAGTATTAACTGAATAACTTGTGGGTTTTCTGTCTAGCTGAAAAGAGATTCTGGAGAACTCATACCGTGCCAAACACTACTAGGAGAGACAACAAAGATAAAGAGGTGAGTCATTCGTGAGTAAATCCTATAGACAGAGACTAAACTGATGCATCAGTCGATAGGAATTAACAGATGAATCTGTGGCAGTTCCATCTTTTTTTATATATACTCAGTTCTGTATCGCCAATTCCAGTGGGTGGATTCTTACTGTTTTGGGTAGTTTTGAGCTTCCAATACACTATCACCCTATAATACATATAACTAGGTCTCTATACGTGAGGAGGTTGCAGGAAAAAGTAAAAACAGATCCTAACTAAAGAAAAGAAAACAAACCAGAAAACTGATATAGCAGTTTCTGTCTTCTTTGAGTGCTGAGTAATTACAACTGAGGAGACCGTGTGTTATGTATCTGCTTGGCAGAGGAAATGTAAGGATAGAAAGACTAGGTTAGAAACTTGAAACTCTATCAAACAGATAACCATCTAGGTTAGTAATGAAGGGGAACTGAAAAGAAAAACAAAACTGAAGATTCTCAGAAAAAAGATCGAAAGAAGTTAAACAGTGTTGATGTTTCTGTTAGTTTTGGGTTTCTGTATTTCTGTACAACTGACTCACGAGATGAGTAATTAATCTAAGATTTTCTAACACACCTAAGTATGGGAAAGAACACCTTGAGGAGATTTAAAAACTCAACCTGATGCACAACACTGAGATAAGGAGAATGATGATATAGGAGGCTAGTTTCTGTTTTGGAAACTTTGGTTCAGTAACACTAGGAAACGTGTTTTAGACATCTGTAAACCTAGGAACAACTAAGCCTCTAGACAAGAGTGTGAATCAACTAGTACCTTGGGATTAAACTCAAGAAGAAGAGGAAAGGAAAAAAAAAAAAAGAACTGGTGCTAGAAACTGTTTTCTGTGACAATGAAAAATATCGGTTCTGAGTAGAAGAATTCCAGAGGAGTGACATGGGAAATCTAGGACTGTTATGAGAATAAACCTAGCCAGACAACTAGTTGATTGGGTAGTGAATTTGGGAAAGAGAGAGGATAAATGGGTGATCACAGAAAGACAAACATTATAATGATGAAACACCAGTTTTATTACAGTTGAGTTTCAGTTCTTCTTAGCAGCTAGGTATCTGGTTATTTCCCATGTCTCTGTAACAGAACTGTTTCGGGTTTGTTGAGTTTAAAAAGAAGCTTGATGGAGATGCTTCAGTAACTGGGTAGGTTTTTGGGAGAAGTGTAACCAGATAAAAGACAAACAGGGAAGGAAGTAATAATTCTATCGGTTTCTGGTTGGCTTCAGCCTCAGAAACTTTCTTTTCTGTATATAATTCTGTCAAGAGTCTAAACATCATAGTGGTGAATCTGTGCTGGAGGTTAGAACTGTACTCAGGTGCCTATTTAGATGGCTAATCAACCTAAGGGAAATCCAAATCAGAATCGTGAATAAAATGCAGTTTACTAGGGAAATTATCAGGTTATGGTTTCAGGTTTTACATCTTTTGACAGTTATATCTGGTTCTGTTAAAATGGATTTCAGAGATGTGGCTTCACTATCTTGAGTGGTTCTTAAGTTTAAATCATTCCTAACATCATCATCTAGTATTACAGAGGCTTTAAGAAGTTAGGAACCCACTGAGAATCAGATAAGATGTAACAGAAAGGAAAAAACGGATATCAGTTTCCATTTCCTGTTTATTTACCAGTTTCAGTTCTTGCAGGTAAACAGTTTCTGACCTTTCTGGATTCCTGTTGTGTAAAGAGTCTAGATAACTATAACTCAGTGTCTTGGATTGTGCAATAATTAAAACTGCACTGAGACTCCTAACTAAGAGTAAATGAAACTGGAGAAAATTTAGGGGATCAGGTGACACGTTACAGAAAGGAATAACCTGTGTCACACTTTCTGTTTTCTGTAACAACATGATCCAGTCTCTGTGTGGAGCATTTCCAGGGAAAGTGTCCTAGTTGATTAAGGGTCTGTTATGAAGTAAAACCGGAGAAGACAATTAGCTAACCTGGTAAATAATTCGTGAGGGGGAAGGAGGTTAAATAATTGATCACAGAGAAACAAACAGAAGGATAAGAAAACACCAGTTTTGATTTCAGTTCTATTGCAGTTTCAGTTTTCCCACCAGATCAGTGTCTGGCTATTTTAGTATCTGTAACAAGTGGTCTTGGGTTTCATTTGGGTTTAAAAGCTTGATGGTAACGTTTCAGAAACTGGGTCAACAGTTGGAAAGGATTGAAGAATCAAACACATGAACTAATAGAGAGGAAAGGAAGGAAAAAAAACATACCTGTTGCTGATTCTGCTGTTGCAGTCTTGACTGCGATGTGCTCAAACTCCAGTGGCATTAACAAGGTTGCTTAGAGTTGTCCCTAAATCTAAAAGTCTCGACAAATCAGTAGCTAAGTGGGTAAAGAAATAGGTAGAGTGTAGCTCAGTTTTGAAATCAGACAGAGGAGAGAATAAGAGTATACGCAGTTTCTGAATTCTGGTTGCAGTTTCAGAAACCTTGTTTCAGTGTAACTAAGTTATAGAATGCCTAAAGGAGGTTTGCACTGAGTGGTGCAAGGGCTTAAAATCCTGTTGAATCCACTTAACTAAAATGTAACATCCGGGAAGAAAACAGAAAAGAAAGCTGTAAGCTATCTATCTAACGTGAAGAAGAAACCAGATCAAGAAATGAGAGACAAATCAGAAGAGGAAATTTAACAAACTTAGTACCTCAGCTTCTAGCTGCTTCTGAAGAGGATAGCCTTCTGTAAAACCATGTTGCGGTGGGTTATGAATGGATCTAAGATCCTGCTAGGAGAGTGAACTAGACTGGCGCTTCCATTGAGAGTTTTAGGAGCAAACCGAATAGCTTGAGCAGGAACAGTAAGAGGAGGTACACTAATGTGCCTCTGAAATTTCGGTAAGCTGTTCCTTCTGTATAAGTAAGCTCATAGGGGAGATTAAGTGTAGTACAGTCCTAAGCTCATAATCTATGATAATTGTGGTTGGATGGTGACGTAGAAAAAATGGGATGTTAAAGAAATGAATCAAACGTATATGTTACCGGTAACAAGTGCAGTACGTTGTTAAACTTTGGACTATATGTTACTACAAGTTCTGATGTACAACATTAGAGGTACATATATATATATGCAACCGATAATTAAACAAGAGTGAAAGGACCTTGGGTTATATTTTACCACAAGGTTTTGGTGTTATAAAATTAAATACCTACAATATGTATAGGTTATGTGGTAGTTTTGTGAGTAATGAAAGTATATAATAAAGGAGCTCAAATGTGGCACATGTGTATATTATTTTCGATACACTCCTAAGTTTCCAAGCCACATGTAATAATGTCTAGTGACACATAAATATCGTACCGTATAACATTATAGATCAAATGTGACACAAATAATATTATGTGGCTAAGGATGTAGTTATTCAAACTGTTATGCTAAATGCATACATACAAAGATAAACACGTACCAAGAAATAAAGTTATACACTATAGTTATAATGGCATAAAATACTAAGGATAGTGTAAGACTTTGGTTTGATAAATAAACCCTAGTGAAGTATCATAAGTGTATAACGCAGGGTTTCATGCTCTAATGTAAACCGAGAATTAACTCACACATCGAGCAAGGGTTTATAAATATTAATAACGACACTTTAATTAGTAACAATGTTAAGTCTGGGGACATAGTACTAGGATTTCAAACGTTATTCGGAAATACCGGATTTTGCTGTCATATGGATTGACACTTAGTGTTCCTTGTATTACTAGATCGCATTCCGACGTACGCGCTCGAAAGCTCTAGTGGCCTGCACTGCACGAATCTAGATACGGTGTACGGTATGTAAAGGGATTTGATCCGAGTTGTCCTGAGGAATTCCTCGGGCTCGGATTTGTTTGATAAATAACTTGTGTGAATGTATGTATGTAATGTATGTATGTGATGAATGTATGTGATGTATGTGTATGATGTGTAGTTATGTTCATTGCATTTATTTATGCACGAACGTCCTACGGGACTAATATTACGTCGACTATAGATCGACTTATATAAAACTACATAGGCGAAATGTGTGTTGTGACCACTGTTGTCTGACCTAATGCGCTAAGTATTACAAGTATGTATTTAACCTAAGTAAAATACTTAGGAACGGGACACGACATTGTCGGTCTCTAGAGCTTTGACTCAACGAGAATATTACCTAGAATAATTCTAGGCATGCGTAAGACCCATAGGGCAGCCAACAAATTAAGTGATGTACTCCATAACAAAAACTGTAATTGACTATCTAACTAACAAAGCTAACAGTGGAGTGTGAATGAATGTGATGATGTACCTTAATCAGACAGTCACTGGCTGCTGGTCGCGCGTAGAGATCTTTTGGGTTATCCCGTACCGGGTTTCCCTAGTTAAATCCTGATCGAGCCTAGATAGATCGTCAGGCGGAGTGTGCTACCGTTGGCACCAGGCCCTTGGCCACCTAAATGGACGCCTCTACAAAGGCAAAGTGAATAGCCCAGAGTCTTCGGATGATCAGGGCAGTGAGCACCTTGTGTGTACGTGGGACTACAGTCCAAGTGAATACAATTCGGGTTGTCCTAACTGACTCCCAACAGTGCTAACCAAAACTAATAATATGTGAGGGCCCGGGGGGCCGAATGTTGTAGTGTGCCAACTAAAATTAATGATATGTGAAGGCCCGGAGGGCCGAGTGATGTACTATGTGATGATGTTAACATACGATGAATGAATTCTCAATGCCATTGTATTGTATGATGTATGACAGTAATGTGTATATCCATATATGACTGCTTGAATCGGATGAATGATTATATAATCATGCATGTTGTTACAGTAATTATTATATCTGTAAAATGACAAAGCATGAAATCAACCTAATATCAAGACGGTTAAAAATGACAAGTGACCAATAGGGTCCAGATCCGGCATACTCAGCGTCTATCGCTGATACTACACTTATTGTGCAGGTTGTTGAACACGTTGAAGCCGAAGTGCGGGATTGGGTAGTTAGGACATTGTTGATTTGGATTTATCGTTCATACTCGTTATGTATTAAATGATTCCACTGGAAAGGGGTTATAAGATTCGGATATGTTTAGATGCTCACAGTAGTTATGCTTTGTTGATACTTAGTTAGAACGTAGGTGGTATCTCGTGTCACTGCGGGTTGTATTCTTCGGTTTAATTTGTTACGATGTTGTACTGCTAATCACTCGTATGGGCGAGTGGTGGCAAGTATAACACCCATGTGAGTTCTATTACTGTAATTACTTTCGCTGTGAGACGCCTTTATTTCCCGTTCACGTGAGCGACTATTACGTAATTGTTATGAGGGGTGTTACATAAACCGTATATCGAAATCATAGTGTCGAAGATGCATTTCATTACAACTTCATTGATCTTAGAATTAGAGACAACTACTAGACTCAATTATTTTATCTTACTTTTAGAATGACTTAATATTATAACCATTTTAATTATCTTGTCTTAAGATGTTCAATTACTCTTCATCCCGAAACAAACTATATTTAATTAACTCAAACCTTTCCAACTCTTTTACTTAGTATCCACAAAGTATATTATTCGCTTAATTATTACTATATATAAGGTGTTTAAGATAACCCTTTTTATGTATCCTTACTACATTTAATTTCCAAAGTATTCGATTTTACACACTTCTCTCCATAGAGTATGTATAATCCTATTTACTAAATTTTAATAAAACTTATGTCTTTAAATATATTTTATATTACTTACAAGACCAAAGGTTTCAAAGGAATAACTTAATAAATTAATTTCCTTTATTGTATTTAGGATGGACAATATATCTACATAAAGTAGAATTTATCCAAGAATTAAATTCTGGTTCGTAAGTGAAATTGTTAATTATTTAATAAGATAATCTATTATGAAAAATCCCCATACCTTATATTCAAACGACACATTAATATTTCCCGTGTCAAAAAGGTAAATCCTTATAGCCTCTTATGTAACTTAGTTCCTCTAAATAAAGGTTCAGGTTTTGTATCTAATTTTATTTATAAACCTTTTAGTAAACCTTTAACTATTATGTACAACACTTATTTATAAACTCACATCTTGAATATTAGTAATAAATGTATTTTTATATGGCTAACCAAATTTAAGAAACTTAAGGATTATTATTTAGAGTAATTTCCTAATCATAGTTTAATATAGTCTTATACCATAATCCCTTTTAATGATTTTATCTCAAAATATTAAGTTATTACTCAATACTATAAATATTAAGAAATGATTAAATCTAGATTTATTTATCCTCTTCACATTTAGATGTAAAAGTAACTCATTTACTTTATTTTTTTATAATAAGAACATTTAAATGTAAAAGTATTTCATTCATTTTATTATCAATTATATAATAAGATCTATTTGTGTAACACTTTATGTAAACTAGTTACAAATATTCCTAAATTTCAACTTATTAATTTCTTAACCCAATTATAGATTTACATTGTGGACATTGACTGAATATATACATGTATTTAAATACGGTTTATATAATCTTAAAACTCAAAGATAACTAAAAACTCAACCTATAACCATAAATTAATACCACCTCATATAATATTCTTTTATTAGTATCATGTAGAGGTTTAGTTTAACTCATTAATTCCTTCATATCCTATTTTCTATAAAGTATTTTATTCCTTTTATTTATTTATTTATCGTATATATATATATATCCTTCCTATTATATTTCTCACAAGGAATGTTATTTCCTTTATCTATTTTTATTGTATTATATATATATATATATATATATATATATATACATATACCTACATATATTAAGATTTATCCAGAACATTCTTTAAGAAATTCTATTGTATTTAATTATATCTAATATCTTTAGACATATCCAAAACTGATTTATGGTTTATAAAATAAAGTATTTCCCTTAGTTTAGTTAAACATATTAGCTTCCATATCATATATAATAAATAAAACGTAGTTTAGTTAAATTCCTTGATTTAATATAAGTTTCTATTTATTTCTCTCATATAAATATATATATAAATATATGTAACAATTTTTACTTCACTTAAAGTTAATACCCAAAATATTTATAAACATACTGTATTAAATGTTAATTAGTCTTAGTATATTTTCCCCAACCTATAAAGTTCATTAATCAACTATACTTTAATTTTTGATTACATTAAAACTATATATTATAAGTTATTCTTATGAAAAACTCATAAACACAATTTTTAAACCCATTTACAATTGTCCAAAAATCCCCAAATTAAATATATAGTAACTATAACATTTTAGGCATATTATAAAATTTTTATTTCATAAAAATATCTTTTTAATATGGCCAAATAATTCCAGAAAACCCGTAACTTGTAAAAATCATAACTTATGTTTAAAAACTCCAAAACCATAATAATTTACATCAATATAACTAGATAAAATAATGAACCTATGGTTAAAATGTCAAGTCAAAATACCTTCGGGAAGGTATTTAAATTAATTCAACAAGTTAGGGTTATTTACTGAAATCTATAGAAACTTAAATAAACTAAATCTGAAACGTTTTAATCTCGGCCGTCCGTTTCTCCTAACTACAATCGGACGGCCCTGGTTTATCAAGTTCTTCAGCGAATTCCTTAAACAGATCGAGTACTAAATCGACGATATCTCCTAATCTACAGAACGAAATCGAGTGATTCTTGTTTCTATGGATTCGAAATCGAATTCCGGTTCTATTGATGCCAATTTCCCCAATTATAATGCAGTGTTCATCGAGTTTCAAATTCAGTTCGAAGGTTAGGGTTTATATCGGGTATAGAATACGATTCGGGAATAATTCCTACAAATCCTCCTAATCTAACACGTAATTGATCAAATTGGAACATGGGTTAGGTCGACAATGAAGTCTAGATTAGCAACAACGGAAGAATTTGAGGAAACGCTCACCGGAATTGCAATATCGGAGGAGAATTCGAGAACGGGTTCTGGAAAAACTCGAACTTCCGACCAGTTCGTGAAGCCAACTTCGAGGATCTATAAGTTATTGTACAGATCGATTTAGTCTTTGTTAATTGGCTCAATAGAAAGATGAAACTTAGCTCTACACATTGATAACTAGAACTAATCCTAACTCGCATTATACAGAAAGAAAATTGACCCGAAAGTTACGAGTTTACCTGTCGTTTTCCGGTGATTTTATGTGCTGACAAATCAGAGACTTTGGGCGACTATATCTTCCAAACGGTTACGAATCAGGCTTGGGCATAAACATGAAAGTTGTAGATGGGTTAGAGATCTACACAACGGGCTAAAGAAATCGAAATTTGGTTGAAAGACGAGGAAGTTATGGCAAGACGAACTTTACCTGAAATCGAATGAAACTGGAAACTGGGTTACGAACTCGAAAGCTGGCAACTTTGGATCAACTTTCCCGTCGATGTAAAATGAGTTAGGGCTTGTATGAGCTATGGTTGTAAAGAGGGAATTAAGGAGAAGAGAGTGGTGAAGACGGCACTGGAAATTCGAAGTAACGAGAGAGATATAGCCGTCACAAGTTAGGTCAAAATCGGGTGGTTGTTGGAGAAAAAACAAGGAGATAGAATCGACTAAGTGTTGGGCGCACGAGAGGCTGACACGTGGCAGTTATAAAATTTTGCTTCAAAACTTCAAACTAGCATAACTTTGGCTAGGATGATCCGTTTTTGACGTTCTTTTTATCGATCTTCATGGTTTTCCATAACCTATTTATTGGTATAGGTTTCATGGGCTAGTTTGACCATTCTCAAAAAGTCAACTCTAGCAAGGCTTAATAAGCTTTAAGGTTTCTAGAATTTTATATTGACTTTTATGTTTCAAAACCATGTTCCAACACTTCCTAAAATCTTTATAATATGTTTGGAGTGCTTAATAATTTTCCCAAGATTTATTGACTTATAATCTTATTATTAAATTCACAATACTATATAATAATGTATAATAATTAGGGTTAAATAGGAGAAAACCCCTAAATAAATTCCATAATTCCATATAATAATTTAATATTCATAATTCCATATAATAATTTAATTTAATATTCATAATTCCATATAATAATTTAATTTTTAATAAAAGAAATCCCCTAAATTAATTTAAATTAATTAGGGGTATTTCACGGTGTAAGTAAAATCCGTGCTATATTAGCAAACTTGTTTCTCCTCTATTTTTTTCTCATTGAGTACAACACACATTTTCCTTTTTCTCCCTTTGTTTTTTTTATCAAATCTCATCCATAGTTCATATATGTCCCCTCATCCATGTAATTGGATGCATTGCAGATTGCATAATAGTTTGAGCAACTTGGCTCTTCACTTCCAAACCATCCTCACTGACGGTGGTGCATCTACAAAGGGTATGTTTGTCCATAAGGACTAAACATTTATCACTTAGTAGTGATTAGTATTCAATCCGGGTATACACTGATGGTATTTGGCTAATAAGCCCTGTCTGAAAATTCCCAACAATTTAAACTGGTGTGGTTTACAGTCATAGTGGCTGTATAGTTTCCCCAGTTGCAGTGGTTGGACTAACGGTCCTTCCATAGTTGCATAAGTTTTCTAATCTCAAGGTTTGAATGAAAACGTTTGAAAAATATTTTTTTGTACATATAATAAAAGACTAAAAGTAGTAGTTGTTGCAGTTGCATTTGCAGTTGCTGTTACTGTTGCTGTTGCTGTCGCTGCACTTGCTGTAGCAAGTGCGCAAGGCAGATGGAAATTTCAGTGGTTTTCTTGTCATAGCGCTTGCAATAGCAAGTGCGCCATGCAGGTGGAAATTCTGGTTCAGTAATTCCCGGTCTCATTGACTCTTCGTCATTTGAGTATTGCTACATGATAATGTAAGTATTAACATCTTGTTCATATATGTATTTTCCGTCAAGGTTTAAAGCTTACTGGTACTGAGTACACATAATCTCTAAAGTCATACACAAATGGCGAGTGGTCCCCGACACACTCCCATATACTAATAATATAAGTCTGTTTAACATCCAAGGTAAGTACATAACAAAGTGAGTAAACAAAGTCTTCCACCAGAGGTCTCATGGAGTTAGGGTACTCATGCCCTATCTACTCCCTTGCCTTTATAGGCTCCAGCATCAGTAGATGTCTGGCCATTCTGACCGCCTCGTGGTACTCCAGATCCTCCAGCTGAGGTCTTCTGAGTATTCTTTGGTGGCCTGTAATTACGGCTCTATGGGTTCATCCAACATTCAAATTCCCTATGGCCCTCCTTGTGGCAGCACCGACACTCGACCTTGCGGCCTTCGCAGTCGACCCTAGGATGGTCCTTCCCACAACGCTTACAGTAAAAGTGGCGCTGGGGCTGTCCGGTGCCTGATAGTAGTAATTAAGTTTAAGTTAAAATCTGGCGGTATAAAGGTTAAGGTTACAATTTAATTTAAGAGGTAGGCGTTCTCATCCTTAGGAGGTGCGGATCTCAGAGGCTTAGCATCTATAGCTGGGCCGGTCAACCGAAGGACGGGCTCTTTTCCCTTTGTTCCCTGGTGACCCGGCTGCCCTTTCTTTGGAAAGAATTTCCTATTTAAGGTTTCGGGTTAGCATTCCTAAGGTATTTAATATGGTAAACAATTTAGAGTGGGATAAGTCCTTACTTTCCCTTCTTCTTCTGGCCTTCGCCTGGAGATGCTCCTCCACCCTTAGACTCTCTCCCTCAGGGTTTTCTTCCTTTTCTTGGCCCCGAGAGTCTCTTCCCGAGCCTGGAGCATTAGCTCCGTCCTCGAGGCAGCCTCATAACACTCCTGGAATCTCCTTGGTAGGTTCTCACTAAGTTAATTGGTAATGTAGTAAGTAAAGAATTTTATGGCTTTCATGTTAGCACCTGGATGGTAGTGTAGAGGGTAGCACCATCGCCATCTGGATGCGGAACATAGTCCTCCCCGGAACTTCTCGACTTCCACAGTCTCTCAGTAGTCCACACGGGGATGAAGTCCAGTAGACCAATGAATCGAGCGTAATACTCATCCACGGTCAGACCTCCTTGGGTCAGTGTCTCGGACTCCAGGCGCTTCTTCTGTTTGAGATGTGCTGGGTAGTACTTCCCTCTCAGCAGCTCGACAAAGGCAGCCCACGAAAAGTCGGGCGTAGCCAGGTGATGGTCCTTGACCAAACTTCACCAAGTACTGGCTGCATCCTTCAGATGGAAAGCAGCAATGGCGACCTTCTTGTCGTCAGGTACTTGTAAAGCTTCATATGCTTTCTCGTGCTCAACAGTGTTACGCTCCAAAGCTACGGGGTCTGGTTCCCCAGAATATGTAGGTGGTCGGGTCTCGCTAACTGACTTCAGCCAGTTCGTTTCCCTGGCTGTGGCGGGTGGGCTGGTGCTCCTCCTATCTGAGTACCTAGCTGTGCAAGAACGGCTGCAACCGTCTCAGCAACTCCTGGAATGCCGGGGTCACCGCCTCCACCTCTACCAGTACCACGCCCTCTAGTACCACCAGACATCTGTAGTACAGTATGTCACATAAATACTCAGTAAATTACCGTACCCAACCAATAGATATTAAATTGCCTTAAGGCTAACCTGTCACGCAATTCACGTTACTAGACACAATATCCTTTTAAAACGAATCGTCTCGTACCTCCTAAATGTTTCCCAATATTTCCCAAGTCCTAAGCTCACTGTCTTAACTTATCTTCTCGTCATCAGAGCGGTACTCCGCTCTGATACCACTTTTGTAACACCCCTCTCAATAATCACGTTATAATCTCTCACGTAGCAATAAATAAAACGTCTCGCAGCGGAAAACAAAATAACCATTACAAACTCACTCGGGTGTCACCGGCCGTTACTCGCCCATGCGAGCAACGCAGCCAAACTACATCCAACTTCCAATACAAACAAACTGCTAACCGCAGTGATAACGAGAAACTCCTATACATCATACTAAGTCCATAAATCATATACATCGACAAGTGAGCATCTACCCAATCCTGGAAATACACAACCTTACCATAAGACCATACACCATCTTCATTGCTATACAACATTTCCAGTTACCCTGTTCCTGCTCTTCAGCACCGACAATGATCAACAACCTGTAATGGTGTAGTATCAGCGATAGTCGCTGAGTATGCCGGGCCTGGACCCTAATGGTCACTTGTCATTTTAACCATCTTATTATTAGATTGGTTTCATGCTTTACCATTTTACAGTTATAATCAGAACTGAAGCATAAATGTATAATATACATAATCAACCATCCAAATATTCATAGATATTCAACCATCCATCCAACCCACAATCATTTAATAACACAAACAATCACAATATATATCGAACGTATCGAACAATACAACATAATGTACAATGTACATTCGCCGTAGCGTACAGTTTTCATATTTAATTTACCTTAGCCTTGTAGGCTCCATCCAACCATTAATACACAATAAAATAACCACAAGTATAACCAATGAACAACAAAGCGAAACAACGAGGATAATAAACAAGTATTAAGTCTCGTCCATGGTATTGTTCGCCACTGTATAAGTCTCAATTGTTTTAGTTGTTCAGTTATACCTAGTGACAATGTCTCGTTAAAACGACACGTCTCTAGTTACCCATATATTATGGCGGGTCACCCACGGCAGTAGCCACTCCAACGGTAGAGTCTCCGACCAACGAGCCATTCTAGCTCACGGGAAATTTTCTTGATACTTACGGACCCGTACGCGGACATCCTGGTATCGTTTTTGTGATCACAGCGCGCACCAAGAGCCACATCCTCTTGGCTTTACTTCCATTCCATTAATTAATTAATTATACCATCACATCGCATTACCAAATTTTTCTAACACAGCAGACTAAGGTCATTAGTCCAATCCGGAGTCTATAAACTCGGGATCCAGTGTTAGATACGAGAGCGGCGTATAGAAAGGCCAATGCTCCGTATAAAAGTCTTGGATAATATGTATATGTTATTATCCTAGTGCTACAACGTTTTACTTACGTTCCTTATATTCATATAAGATAGCACCATAGCCGCTAGTTCGTTTATACATATAGGTTCATATATACGAACCAATACTGTTAACTCAACAACAGTAAATAATAAGCAGCTATAAATATACAATTCATGCATATTAATTAACACATTCAGACACACAATCTTATCACAGATCACACAGAAGTCTGAACTGAGGAAGCCCTCAGAGACAACCAGAGAAACATAACAACATACAAGTTATATCAACCAAATCCGAGCCCAAGGAGCAACCTTAGGACAACTCGGATCAAACCCCTTTACATACCGTTCACCCTGACTGTATTACGGTGGAGTATGAATCAGCAAGATCCTACGCTCCGTGCAGTCCGTTAGCTCGTCAAGCGTCCTTGTCAGAAGTATACTCTAAACGGTAATAAAACTATAAGTCAGTCTCCATGACTAACTACATCCGGTATTTCCGAATAATAAGTAACCCCGACAGTTCACCCCTGTTTTCTACAGTTGTTTGTTACAGGTTTCTCTAAAACAGTCGGCTTTGTTACTTAAAACGTGTACGTCAAAACATTCAACTGTTAAGTTTAATTCCTTATATTTCCTTTAATCTTATCCACATCTAGTTTAGGTACGTAACCTATAGTTGCATGTATGCATGCATTCTTATATTATATTGCATTCTAAAATTCATAACTTATAGTTCGTAACTATATATTTTTTTTAAAAATAACCACCACCATTAATCATATGGTTTCCAACCAAATATATTTATCCACCTTATATACATTATTCTTGTGTATGTATATATATTTTTACCACGTAGGTAATTCTCATGGGTTTCATAAACTCTTATATTTTATGTTACATTTTATCATCTTTTATTAGATGATTATTCCCATTAGTCCATTATTATATATTATACAACTTATATTAAGATTATTATCCTAATATCATGTAACATCTTATATTGTATAATTACAACTCCTAAGGTTTATTCCATAAACACCTTAGTTTATAAATCTCATTTATTTATAGTTTGTCACATTATTTTATGTGAGTACCCTTCCTTATATTAATTCCATCTAAACCATATCATTGTCATAACATTTATAACATTATAAACCTTAGTCTAAAATTCATCTTTCAACTCTTATTAACTCAGTATAGCCCTTATCTTAATTTAAATTCCGTTTTGACCACATAACATTATGTAATGTTATACCATATACTAATATCATACTATGTGATATTTTTATTCCCTTTAACTTATAACCTATAGTTTTTATACAAAACCATTTATTATTGCCTCTCAGGCACCATAAGAAAATCTTATTCTTTTCCATAAACCATAGTTTCCTTTATTTACAAAATCACCCCTCTCTTTTTACCATGTTATATATACCATTTAATATAACATTTCCAACTTATAAAAGAGTATAACCTATGCTTATTTTTTTGTGAATTCCGAACAGCCCTTGTGCTATTCTATAATTGCCATTTGGCCCTATTTATAACATATAGTTCCTCCATATCATTAAAACCAGATATTACACATATCTTAATAATTCTCTTAATAATTCTAAAATCACCAAATTCCACCAAAGGGTTATAAATATCCTTATTAACCCATATACTTTCAATATTTACCATTCCACCATCTATTTTTCTCCAAAGTGTCATAATGACATATTAACTATTTTATACATATATAGTTTATTTTAATTCCAAAATCCACCAAATAAATTCCTAAAAATTCCTAATAGCCCATGGGTGTTTAAAATACCATTGTACACCCTTTATTTTTGGTAATAACATATTTACCACATATGTTATAAAAATATTACCATTAAATACATAACTTATTATAAAACCTTAAATAAGTTGTCTAACTTATTTATTTTGGTCAAAACCTAGCATATGGTCAATGTTGACCTCCTTAATATTTCCTTGACCATTAATTCCTAATAATTACGGTTTGCACCCAAATTTTCTAGAAATCACCATTTAACCCCAAAACTTTATAAAATCTTATAAACTTTATTTTAACTCCTTTTTACCTCTAATTTTCGGCCTTATTATTCTAAAGCCCCCAAATTTAATTTAATTACACCTAAGACCCCATTTATTTTTGGTAATGCATTTATACTACTTAAACTTAATTAAAAGCTTGTAAATGCATAAATAAAATGGCCTAAAATACATGGCCTTATTACAAACATTGGATTGCAAAATAAATTACACATAAATGTCCCAAAATACATATAAATTTTCGGCCTCACCATATATTCTTCATTTATTTACCAAACTTCCACATAATGTCTTAAATTTGACAATTATGCTTGTTTAATTAGCTATAAAATTTATTAAACCATTCCTTAAACATTTTAAGGTCAAACAAGACCTTATTTCACCTCTTCACTCACGGCAATAGTATTAGAATTAGCTTAGAACATTTTTAACTTAGCAAAGTTAATGTTTAAGTGATTTATACCTTGATTTAGCTTAGGTAATCCTTTGTTTGGTTCGGCCACCTTAAGTAGAAATTCTCCACAGCTTGTTTTACATGTTTTCAAACAGAAAACAAGGCCTAGTTAGTCTCCAAGCAAGATCTAACCATAAGAAGTAATTTAATGTAAGATTTAAGGCAAAAATTACCTTAAGAGTGCAAGGAAGTTCTAAGTGGTTTCGACCTGAACCAAACACACCACAAGGTGTTAGATCCACCATATTGACATAGGAAATAGTTATATCTCGAAATGCTACCTTGTTGTTAGGTTTTACCTTGGAAAAATGCCTTAAAAGAGGTATTTCCTTTGGATCTCGGCCATCTTGCTCCAAATGGCTAACCAACAGATTCCACATGAAAAGGAGTAGAAGATGAGGCTATGACCAAAGTTTCACAGCCTAACTTTAAGGGAATCAAAAGTTATGAGCTTAAAGCACATTTTTACCTTAAATGTAGATTTGAACAACCTTGGTCCCTCTACTGGTCTCAACCGAGTTTAGCTCTTGTTCTAACCTTAGAACACTAAGAATAAGCCATAGGAATTGATGAGCCACGAAATATAGGTGTTGGTAGTGAAGCGATGAAGAAAAAGAGCTAAAAATGACATTAAAGCTTACCTTAAGAGCTTAAGAGCATGAACTGCCTTCCTAACTCAAGAACCAGACTTGAGAGCTTAAAGGAGGGAGGGAGCTCGGTTGGAATGAAGAGAATCGGACAAGAGGAAGGGGAAAGCTTCGAAATGAGCTTAATTATTGAAAAAGGTAAGAAAAGTAACCTTTTTACTATTCTTGGTTGTATTAGGTAGCATTATTGTCAATCAAAGACTTATGCTGTCTTCCCACCTCCTTTCCAGCCGATTTCCACAAGGCAAATGGGTCATTAACTGCCCATTGACCAAACTTGGTCATTTTGACTCATGCGGGCCCCACTTCAGGGTTTTATTAATATTTTAATATTAATTTTGTAAAAATTCGTAAATTTCTGGAATTAAATTCCTAATATCATATAATATGATATTTTATTATATTTAAAGGTATTTATAACCTTTTAGCCCATTTAAAACCAATTTAAAAGACAATTTCACAAAAACGTGCTTTAAGGAGTTTTAGCGCACATTTTGTGTTGCCTGGTGTTTCTGAGCTTGGTTTTCTTTGACAACGGTTTTTTGTGCTCCTTACATGATATTTGATCATGGTATTCGATTTTTATATCATTTAAAGGTCATTTGAATTTTAAGGTTTTCCTAGAGCACCTTTTTGCCCTTTTTGACCTTGAAGCATGTAAATGCTTTTTCTTTGTGTTGGAGTGTTGTCCAACGGTTATAATATTTTAGTAATGTGTTAATATGCTTAGGACAAATTTTTAGGTCCTAAGTAGTTCATTTGGGTATTTATTTACCCTTAGCAATCAAAGGGTGCAACATATTGATTTGTTTGACCACTGTTGTTCTCAGTTGACTTTTAAGGCCTGTTTAGGTCTTAATTAATGTGATTAAATATTTAATCCATGCTTTAATAATTTGGGGTATTTCACGTAGGCTTTTAGTCTATTAATTTTTAGGATTTATTTCTTAGTTTTAGTAGGTTAAAATTCCTGTTTGCAAATTGGCGCCGCTGGTGGGGACTAGATTTCTGTCTAGTCCTTAGCCTTGGTTGTTAGTTTTTTTGTTTTGTTTTTTTTTTTTGTTTTCTTTTGTTTTCTTTTATTTTATCTATTAGTTTAATTTATTTTTATTTTTTTTAGTTATTTTGTTATTTTCATATATTACTTCTCTTTTATTTATTTTGGTTCTAATTCCCTTATTTTGTGTTTGTTTCTTCTTCTCTCCTTGTGCAGGTAGTTGATGGTACATACCCGTTCTTAGTCGGATACTTACCTTGATTGGGATAAAGTTCTGGGCCCAGAGATCGAGCATACCTTTCATCAAGCTAGACGCTAGTAGAGATTTCAAAGATGATTAGAAATGGCGGCTCCAATAAATGGTGCTTAGGCAATGAGGCAGTTCAATCGACTTGAGGCTATACCTAGAAGGAGTCCAGTAGTTCTTCCCGTGCTCACACCTGCACTTACAGAGGAGTTGAAGGGCCTGTAGCTTCCAAGGTTGTTCGGGAGCTACCTAGAGGCACCTTCGATGACACCAATCCTAATGACGCTCTAGATCATGTAAATCGGTTCCTCATTCATATTGATCAGATCGGGTGTTCTGAAGGTTTGTTAGAGTTTGTTCGGTTGACTCTTTTCCCTAATACTCTATCTGGTGAGGTTGTTAATTGGTTCTATCATCTTCCGTCTAGCATTATCACGACATGGCAACAGACGACTACCAGGTTCTATGATAAATACTTTCATATTTCTAGAACAATTGACTTGGTAGCTACTTTGCTTGCATTTAGCCAGACAGGAACTGAGACGATCTGTGGCCAAGACTTGACCTGCATAGCCGTAACATTTTTCCACGGGCTCCACCATATACATAAGGCTGAGGTACAATCTGCTTTGGGTGGTGACATCCTCAACTGATCCGGCACCGACTTCATGGCAGCCATGGAGACTTACATTGAGGAGGTTCGCTAGTGGGGAACAGAAGGTAGCAGGACTATGACGGTTAGGGCTAAAGGTGTGTAGAATCTTGAACCTTGGATGGCACACATGGAGGAGACTCAGGCCCAGCATACTACTTTGGTAAGCTCTCTGGTGAAAAGAGTTGATGATTTTATGATTAATCAGCAACCAGTACAGTAGGTGAAGAGGATTGCTACTAGCTCATCGGATTCACTTTGTTGTCAATGTGGAAGGACTCATGCTTTTGAGGTGTGCCCACAATTGGAGGAGATGAGATGAGGTGAGGAAGAAAACTTTATGGGGCAGCAGAATTACTAGCCTTGGAATAAGAATCAACATCCAAAACTCAGGTATGGTAATCTAAATAATGCTTTGAACTCTAACCTGCTGCAGGGGAATCAACAGGGGCCACCTGGGTTCTCTCGTCCTTCGTAAAATCTGATCTGCCCATAAGGCCAGTTCTAGCTGGGCCAAAGCTCCTATCAGTCAGTTGCACCTCCAAAACCTGCCAAGTCCTCTTTTGATGTAAAGATGGACCAACTTCAGGAATTGATTGCATCAATGGCTAGTACTCAGAAGACTCACACTGAGACTCAGAATACTATCAATCAATCTTTGATGGCTGGTCAGAAAAGTCTGGAGAACACAGTTCAGAGTGTTATAACCCAAGGTGTTGTAGAATTTATTTCTTCACAAATGGTTTAGGTTGAGCTATTTTGTGATTCAGGACATGGATGTCCTTTGAATTAAAGAGGAAAACGAATTGGTCTTTTCCCCTCTCCTCTAATGAATGGTAAGAGCTTATTTATTTTAAGTATATTAGTTTGTAATTACTCCACCTTCATAACATCCTCATTATTCTAAACTCCTGTTTAGTTTTGGAAAACCGCCAAGTACGCTCCTCTCTCCCTTCTCTCTTTTACATTCTTCAACTTCTCGATCTATCAAGACATAACTGCTATGAATCCTGCTATTGAAGTTTGGTTGTAAATTCCTCTTCCTCTACGAGTTCCTAAACCGGATTAAGGTATGAATTATCAATTTTTTTTCCCCCTCAATTGAATTAGGAACTTCTCGTTCTGATTGTGACTCCCTTCAACCTAATTGATAGAATTAGAAATCTTCTGTGTGGCTGCGTTTGAATCTTCCTCTGTGGTTTTCCTCGTCGTTGGGTTCAGGTAAAGGTTGTGACTGCATATATACAATTTTTGATTTTGAGGAGTTCATTGGTGGTGAATGGGGTTTTTGTCTCTGTGTTTGATGACAGTTAGTGGTTGTTTGGAATTACGTTTTGGTATGCATTCTTGTGTCTACGTTGGTTGAGTTCTGCACCCGTTTTGGAATCTCTTCTGCTAATACGAGGTAGGTGGTTGATGGATTCGATAAGTATGTTCAGCCTTGAGGTATTTGGATTCTGGGTTTTTAGATAGATTAAGTGCCTCTATGTTGGTGTTGAATTATGTCTGAGTTACCGCTGTTTTAATGGATAAAACCCCTAAGGTTGTTTTCTGTAAAATACTAACTCTCTGTTGCAATTTGGTAATGTTTTGGACTTCTAATTTATGTGCAATTTGCTTTTAGAAATTCTGCATTTGACATGTCCAAACGTCTATCCGAACATTGAAGTCCAGACAGACCCTGTTTTGTCTTGGCGTTTCTGCATTTTTACTTGTGTCCGAACTTCCATCCAAGCTTTGATGTTCAGACAGGGTGCGAGGATGGGTCTGGCTGCGGGTTTCGGCTGGTGTCTGAACTTATAAGTCCGGGCAGAAGTTCGGACACACTTTGCTAGTTTTCTCTAATTTTGGTTCGGCATGCGTCTGAACATTGATGTTCGGACGCATGTTCGGACATCTCACAAGGACTTTGCTGATTTTAGTTCGACTTATTATGTCTGAACATCGATGTCCGGACACAAGTTCGGAACCCACCGCGTATCTGATTTCCGAAAAACGTCTGAACATCAGTCCAAACTTTGATGTTTGGACAATCCTCTGTTTGCCCCCTCTAATTCAATTCGACTTGTGTTCAAACTTCGATGTTCGGACACAAGTACGGACATTTGGCTAAATCTGGTTTCGAAGTCTCAACTTGTGTCCAAACTTTAACCTTTGGACAAAAGTTCGGATACCCCTCTGTTTTTGGCTAAACATGCTCGTTTGAGCTCCGTTTTGACTTCCGTTTGAAGGATTGTATTCCCCTACTGATAATTAAGCTTTCTAAATGCTTTGTGGTGCAATTCGTGCACATATGCTTACCATTATTTAAGCTTCTGTTTTTGGGACCTAGTATCTCTGTATCGAACCATGGATGGCTGGTTTAGCTATCTCGTAGCACGCTGCGTAGGATGTCCTTCTGTTTGCCACGGGTGGTTCCCGTTCTGTTCACAGTGTTTTCACCTGTTCTGTTTACGAGTGATGTTTCCTTGTTCTGTTTACGAAATTTATTTTGTTCTGTCTGTATGCTTAGGTATCTAGTGTCCCACTCTGTTTGTGATTTCCTTTGCTCTGGAATATGTTTTAGTCATGTTGTGTTGGACTTATGTTGATGGCATTTGACTAGGAAATACCTTTTCCTTCTATTTAAACTTATGGTTTTATATCATCATCTGCAAAATGTTTTGAGCATGCTGGTTGATGAAGTTAGTCATCTACTGAGCATGGTTGTGTGGTTACTCCCTACTATTCTCACTAACATTATAGATTAATCACCGTGGATTGCATTTGCTTTCTGGAGCTTTAGCTATTTAGCTCGTACTTTGTTTTGATACATTCATGTTTGACACTTGTAGCCTACGGGCCTTAGTAGCGTTTTGACATTTACGCTTTGACTCTGTTTTGGTACTTACATTTGTATCATGATGTGAGAACACTTTGCAACACCTTGTTTATACCTTATATATACAAGTATTGTTTTTAGGCCTTATTTGCGAATGTTGATTTAGAGCCTTGCGTTATTATGTTGTAATACGCGGCGTGTAACGTCCCTAACTCCTAGGCCAGTGTTGGGGTCATTACATTTAGTGGTATCAGAGCTCTGGGTTTCTAATCTGATGGAAATTTAGCTTAGTCAGTCAGTTTGTCAATATCTGTGCTTTGGAGACTCCAGGTCTAACTGTTTGCTCTGTGAACTTTCAGAATACCGCCACGAAGAGCTCTAGTCACTCCCCAGGGTGATGTTGCTGAGGCAGTCCAGAAGTTCATGATCTAGTTGCTGCAGACGGTTGCAGCTGGAGGAGCCCTTGGAGGAGGAGGATCAGCGGGTGGTGGAGCAGCTGGTGGTGCAGCCAGAGCTGGGGCTGCTGATGCTGGAGGGAGAAATGTGAAGGCGCTTCAGGAGTTTATGAAGCTGAAGCCTCTAGCCTTTGACAGGACTGGACCCACAGGAGGCCAGTCACTGGTTGACTGAGGTGGAGGACTTACTGCGCGTTATGTGCTCGAAGGAGGAGCAGAAGGTGAACTTCACCACCTTTCTATTCAAGGCCGAAGCCAAGGAGTGGTGAAGGTCTGTGATGGGGAAGTTCCCACAGTCCTGGTTGTGGGACCAGTTTACCGGGGAGTCCAACAAATAATTATACCCTGATGTTTATAAGGACAAGTGCATCTTGGAGTATAACCAACTTCGCCAGGGTCGGGATATGAGCGTAGAGGAGTACGTTCAGAAGTTCATCAGCCTTTCGAAGTTTGCACCTGAGCCTGATGAGCATAAGAAGGCCAGGAAGCTTGAGAGTGGCCTCAGGCCCGATATCCGCTCAGCTGTGATGCTGCTTCATCACAAGACTTTTTGGGACGTAGCAGTCCTACTGGTGACCGTGCTAGGGATCGCTAGAGTTTCGAGAACCGGGGTTGATCTTCTTCTTCATTTACTATGAACTGTCAGGTCTGTCGTAAGTTCCACAAAGGACGGGACTGCTATAGGAAGTCGGGAGCCTGCTTCAAATATGGCTCCCTGGAACACAAGATCGCTGACTGCCCTTAGGCCGAGAGGAGTAGAGGTAGTTCAGGAGGTAGGATGGGAGGGTCCGCCTCAAAGACTAGAGATCGGGACCGGGCGGAGCAGAAGAAGCCCCAGGGCCAGGCTAGAGTCTATGCGAAGGCTGGAAAGAGGGATCGATCCATTGACAGAGTTGTCATAGGTATTCTCCAGCTGCCATCTTGTTCTATTTTCTGGTTGTTTGACTCTAGAGCTACCCACTCTTTTATTACTGCTGAGTTGGTGGGTGAGCTCAGTTTGCCTGTTGTGCCTATGGCTGTTGAGCTGTGTGTGCATAGTCCTCTGGTTAGGAATTCTTCTATGCTGTTGAAATCTGTGTGTAAGGATAGTCCTGTAGTAGTAAAAGATAGGATTATGTGTGCTGATCTCATCCTTATGGAGATGATGAATTTCGATGTGATCCTGGGCATGGATTGGCTTGCTGCTCACCATGCCCATATTAACTGTACTGCCATGCGAGTGACGTTTGAGGAGCTGGGTCAACCCCGTTTGTCAGTGGCCGGGAATGGAATCCTATATTCGCCACCAGTGATTTCAGCCATGCAGGCGTTTCGCCACTGAGGAAGGGATGCTAGGGATTTCTATGCTACATCCTTGAGGTTCGCAAGATGCGAAGTTAGAGGACATTCCAGTGGTCAGAGAGTTCCCAGATGTGTTCTAGGACGACGTGCCTGGGCTTCCCCCTATCTGAGAGGTGGAGTTCTTTGATTGAGCTCGCACCTGAGACTCAGCCTATATCTAAGCCCCCGTACCAAATGGGTCCTACTGAGCTCAAGGAGTTCAAGATTCAGCTACAGGAACTACTGGATAAGGGCTTCATCGCCCGAGTGTGTCGACTTGGGGAGCGCCAGTGTTATTTGTCAAGAAGAAGGACGACAGCCTTCGTTGTGCATCAACTATAGGGAGCTCAACAAGGTTACCATCAAGAACTGGTATCCTCTCCCGTGCATCGACGATCTGTTTGACCAGCTAGCTGGGGCAAGAGTGTTTTCAAAGATAGATCTGAGGTCCGGTTATCATCAGTTGAGGATTAAGGCAGATGATGTGCCTAAGTCCGCCTTCAGGACTCGTTATGGACATTACGAGTTCCTAGTGTTGTTATTCGGGCTGACGAATGCGCCTATATATATGTATGTATATATATATACATAGTTAGAATATTATGTGTGCAAGTGTAATATATATACCTCTATATGATAACATGACATGAGATATGATACCAGTAAATACGAAAACGTATAAATGTTATATGTAGGTAAACGCGTGCATAACCGTACTAGGAATGAATAACGTTGACCGTTAAGTAATTACCGTCACATAACGTGCAACAAATTGACGACGAGTATTACATATACATACGTACGAATCAATAAACGTACATAAATATATATATGTAAACACGTGAGTATTTATACATACACGTAAATGTAAATATATGTAATTATACGAGAATGAATAACCGCGTTGGATATCATGAAAACTGGGAATACGACCTCCACGTAGTGCATAAAATACGGCATCAAATAATGCATACTCATAAGTCAAACCGTACAACAAGAATATAAATCGAAAACGTGGGTACTGATAGTGGTTGCATATTACAGTAGATCGGACTACGGGATTCGAGCTCCGGGAGAATAGGAGATAGGCTTGCACTCGTCACGATAGTGCCACTCGTCGGTGTACGGTATGTGAATGTGTGGTCCGAAAGCTCTAAGGATTTCCTTGGGTTTTGGACATTATGTGTGATTTCATGACAAGATTAATAATATTGTGCATGTTGTATGTGTTTATTGTTCCGACCGTCAAAGCGATTATTACTTGTGCGCATACGTCATTCGGACTTGTGATAAAATTATCACCTAGCCTATATGTGGACTGTTAGGAGAGACTTTGAGTACTAAATTACGAGAGTAAAACTTCTCCTAATACTCTAAGTGAGATACTTAGTTTAGAGACCCGGTATTAACCATCTCTAGAGCGATGACTCGAACTAAAACACCATCTAGCGGACTTCTAGGCATATGCTTATGGCCCAAGGGCCTCTAATGAATGTGTTTTCTCCAATAACGAGATTGAATCTCCAGGAGACTAATTAAACTACACTAACATATGAGATTGTAATTATTAATGATTCATTGTTTAGTAAATCCTGGTCTGCATTCGTTCCAGCAAGTTGCGCATAGTGATCACTAGAGTTTATTACCCGTTTAGGGCTACTCTTGTTAAACCTAACCTAGCTGGATACGAGCGTTTGTCGGAGTGTGCTGCTGTTGACACCTTGGCATCGGCCATATGCACATCTAATGAAGTGGTTAAACCTCTCTTTCTCTCTTTCAAGACAACAAGTAAGAAGTGTGATAGCCAATGTATTGAATAGCATGTCTTTTTACATGGTGCAAGACCCATATTTATAGGCACGGAGTCACATACTTCCTATACAACTTGTGGGCCCATTCTTCTAGAACTTTCCATAACTTATAAAATTTATCAACATAGCTTTACTTTATTTTGCACCCGACCGTCGCTTAGATAATAACCTATCCTTTGAACTAGGCCTACCGGTACAGGTATCTTCTCAGTCTCTTTGGTAGCACTGTGGCTTTGAAGCGTCCGACTGCCCTTAACATGCTCTTCTACAGGTAGGATCGTAGTTCCAAAGTGTCCGACCGATCCCAACATGCCCCTTTACCGTTAACTGGCCTTCTTGTTTTGCTTCGGTAGATAACTTTCTCATGGCCTCTGATATTACTCCACTTCATCAGTCCCACAACATCTTTCCTTTGATTAAAGGAGAGATCTTCCTTTTCCCTTTTTTAATTCGGCGATACTTGTTTGTTGTTGTAATCCATGCTTTCCAGTCCCACTAGACATTTCTTTATGAATTTTTTCCAAAGGGAATGTCTTCTGAACTTCTTTTCCTGTATTCTTCCGATAATTTTTACTTTCTACCACTTCGTCTCTCCGTCTTCGCCTCCTTGTCTTCCGCGTCCATACTTCAGTCTGACATACCTGCAGTCGTGATGATTGCTTTTTTCGAAAACACGCTTCACCAATCCTATTTATTACCACCCACGACGCCCCCTATCTCTCCATATCCTCCTTTTTTTTTTCAAAATTTCAAACATTGTTCTCTTTGCTTTATCCCCAGTCTTTGCCCCTTCTTGCTGTCGTTGCTTTCATTTTCTCGACATTCGCCTCTATGGATTCTTTAAGCCCTGCTTCTCCCACCATAGCATCAGGTAACCCTGTGGTGCTTGTTGATGGAGCGGAATGTGTCCAAGATACAGTCGTGATCCCTGTCAAGGAATACCGTCACGACACTGGGTCTCGATTCATCGTCGCCGACGTCAAAGCGGTGATGAAGGGTATTCAGGTTCCCCTTGGAATGAAGATCCATATTCCGTCACCGAATGCACACCCTTTCGGTCATTTCGGGCTAGGGTTTGTGGTGTACCGGGAGCATCTCAACCGTGGATCAAGCCAGCCTCCACACCCCTTTATCCTTGGATTTCTGTTGTACCGCCGCTGTTATACACTTGCGCGCCTTAACCCCAATGCTTTGGGATGCTTACATGCTTTCCTGGCCTTTTGCGCTGATGGCGAAATTGCCCCGGACACCCGAGAGTTCGTGAATTTCTTCAGGACCAGAGTGAATTCCACTGCTACCAAGGAAGACATATCCATCCTCGCAGCGCCTGGTTACTCTTTTTTCAAGCGCGTAAACCTGAAAGGTAGCTGGTCCTCGAATTGGTTCGTCATTTACCCGCCGTCCGGTAGGTTTATCGGGTTGCACACGTCGGAGACATCATCAAGGGTCAATTGTCGGCTGCAATGCCTCCACTAGAAGAAGTATCTGAGGCTGGCGACGTTCTCAAAAAGTTATGCTCGTCGAAGTTGCACCCTGTTACCCACTTTCTGACCAGACAAAGCTTGGCTAAGATTAAGAGCCCTGTTCAACGTAAGTCCCTCTTTGTCTTTGCTTTTTTTTTTGCTACTTACATCGCTGAATTTTTATTTTTTTGTTTTTGTAGAATTTACACTTTGGGGGGATAAACTGTCTCTTCCGTATAACTGGGAGGTTGTCAACTTCCGACCTACCGATGAAAAGAAAACTGCTCCGGGCGCTGCTCTTGGTGGCAATGCTCGAAGTCCCACTGTTACTAAGAGAAAAACCACCGATGGTGATAGTAAGCTTGAAAAGAAAACGTTTAAGTGGGTGAAAAGGGGAGAGACCATTACCGGTACCGTTGTTAACCCTACCGGTTCCTCCATTACTAAACCTACCGGTTCCTCCATCGTTGTTTCAACCAAAACAGGTTTTCCTCCTGTATCCACTCCTGTATGTAGCCAAAGTGGGGTTAATAGTGATGTGGACTCAACCCCCATATCACTCTCCTTCCCTTATCTGCATAGCTATTTCTGTGCAGAAGAAGGGTTAACACAAAATACAGATTCCATTTTTTCCACTGGTATCTTTCTTCGTGATTCTCCTTTTTTCTTCTTTCATTACTTACTTTTTATTGCCTTTTTACAGGTTCTCAGGTACAGCTATTGCCCCAGTGGCTGCAACTGTTATAGGGATGGAACTTGAGCATTCGCAACATCCTACCGGTGGTATCTCCATAAATGAGGGGGCAGCCCTCAAGAAAAGGTTACCCCCAAAATTCCTTCCGGGAAAGGGAAGGAGACTGCGGTGGAGAATATAGCAGGAGACTCATCTTCCGAGTCTTCCAATACTCAAAGAAAGCCGCGCTCTGGACCGACTGTTGGGCCTTCGCATCGGTCTCATCCCTCTCCGGGGCGAAAAAGCAAACATCCCGCTGATCTATTAAGCACCCGTACCTCGCCCCCTCCTCCTTGCGACCCGTCGTTCTCTGGTCTTTCCAACAAAAGAGACTGGTGCTACCACCGGGGTAACCCTATACCTCGCATTCCGAACGTCAGGCATGAAATACTCAACACTGTGGAAGGAGGTGACAATGCTTGCAAACAGTGATGGTATTTTTGGCCCCTCTTCGCATTCAACCCCCTTAAAAGAGAAACTTCGCACCGGAGAGGGTAGGGCCGACACCATCATTCTGAAATACCCCAAACCTAAGTATGATAAGTAAACATCAATTTATGATGTAATGAGGCTAAAACATGCCTTAGAAACATTGGTAGACAATTTAAACCAAGGAAAACAAAAGAAAACACCATAAAGGCAATTTAAGCAAAATGTGCTCTAAGCTTGGAGTGACTTTGATTAGCACCCAAATACCATTATAAGACTTTATTAACATGCAAATGGACATGTTAAATCAATTACCAAAGAAAACCAAGCTCCAAAACAAGCTTAAACACAAAATGTGCTTTAAGACTCCTTAAAGCACCTTTTTGAGAAATTCTTAGAAATGGGTTTTGAGTGGCTAAATGCCCATGATTACACCTTAATCAACATGTGTACTAATTAGTATCACATTAGGAAGCCTAAATCAAAGGGAACCAAAACTTTCACAAACATGTGCACTACTTTATGAATAGTGTCCCAATAGTACCTAGTTTAGCATTAAGTCAACATAAGTCAATTAGTTGGTCAACAAAGACCATTTATAGCCTTATCTAATGAGGGGGCCGGTTTTCTAAGGGATGAGTCATTATAACTTCATCAAATAAGAAAAGAAAGGGAAGAAAAGTAAAGAAAGTACTATTTGCTTTAACATAAATATCTACTTTACATACCTCTCTCCTCATCTCTTCATTCTTCATTCTTCCTTCTTCCCCAATGTTTTTTCTTCATTCTCTCTGCTCCAAAACCGTAAAAGCTTCAGCCCTCCATTGTTCTTCAACTTCCATGGCTAGTCCAAGTCAACACAAAGCTCCAAATCCAAAACAAACACATATTTCTCTTAGTTAAGTCAATGGCTTCAAAGTGCTCTTTTCAAATCATTCAAAGCTCCATTTTGGTGCCAGAAGAAAACTCCATGGATGGAGGAAAATCAAGTTTGAAGAGCCCATTTGGTTCTCCATTCATTCAAGGTAAGAAAAATCATCTTTCCACCACTTTCTTACATGCCGAAAATTACCACTCATTGAGCCTTGTTTTTATGCCTTGTTCTAGCTTGTTTTAATCACCAAGGACTAGTGGAGGTCCTCTTTCATTCATTGCCCAAGTCTCTACCTTGAGACTTCAAAGGTAATTATCCACTTTTATGTCTTAAAACACATTTTTTAACCTAGGAATGATTCCTTAAGGTTAGTGTATGATTTAGCACTCATGAGAGTCAATGTATATTGATTAGAACATGGGCAAGAGAAACTAAGTTGGTGGCTCAGATTTTCCTAGGGAAAAGCCCTAAGGAGAAAGTTAAGAGGAACTTGAGAAACAAGGTAAATAACTTACCTTGAGGTGTTTTATGGTTTTAAGGAATGAGATTTAGATAAGTACTAATGTAGCTTAAAGCTACATTATGTAATGGGTTATATAACCTTGGAAAAAGAATTTAAACAAGCTTGTGAACTTGTGACTAAGGAGCCAATGGAATGAGTTAGTAAGATAAGTTTAAGATAGATTTTAAGAGCATTATAACTACTATGAGATTGATGGGTGTATTTGCAGGTTGAAAGCTTTATATGTGGGAAATTCAGTGTTTAAATTAATGTCATTTAAGGGCCTAAGAGCCATATTATTTAAGAGCCTTAGTGCTATGCAATTTAAGATTATTGCATTATATTGAGTTTGTTGTGAATGAGTTGATTTGGGCGAGAAAATTTGATGAGAAAGAACTAGATGTGTGTGAGATGGTTGAATGAGGAAAACAATGCATTTGGGCATGATAATATACTAGAGGAGCTATGGCGAAATTTGAGTAGAAACAAGCGTTTAAGTGATGGTTAAGATTTAATATGACCTAGGATTTACTTGGGATCATTAAAAGGAATTTGAGTGGAAATGAGTTAACTAGGAGTTCTTGAGGATGAGAATGACTAGAGTTGTCTAGGGAGAATTAGAGGATTGGTGGGTGTATTGAACACACCAAAGTCATGGTATTGAATGGTAAGACTTGTGCAAAAATTTGGAGGAGAAGGTGTATAATTCTTTAAGATGATTTAGGTATGAACTAGGGAATATAACAATGAGAGTTTTGGGAAGCATGTGTAAGTGGTGAGGATGCTAGTGGTGGACTAATAAGGTTCTAGTTTTTTGATGGTACTGAGTGGACTAGGAATGTAATGGAAGAGAAAAGTGTAAGAGAATGTTTGTAAATCGTCAAGGAAAAAGACTAGAATGTATAAGAGTTGTAATGATTATGAAGAATGATGGGTATTTTGGTAAACAGAGATGTAGATGTCTAAGGAGGGGTGGAGGAAAGGTCAAGGGTAAGAAGAACAAGGTAAAGGTGCTAAGAGATGGGAAAATTTTAGGTATTTTCAAGAGTTTTGTAGGAATGATGAGTAACAAATGGAAAAGAGAGGAATTTGTGCATGGATATGCAAGATGACTTGAGGAAGTTTTGGTAAACGAACTGAAGATGGGGAATGATGTTTATGAAGTGCTCAAACTGTTAAGGAGGGGACACTTGGGTTGGTTGAAGTTTTGGTAAGATTACAAGTTGGAAATGTAAGGAAATAAGTGTTAAGTGTTAGGAGTTTTATAAGAATTTAGTAAATGTTTAAGAATCGTTGGTGGTTGTTTTAGTGAGTCTGGTGGATATTTAAAGTGAGTTTAAGTGCCTAAATGGTATTAGGACATATGGGGGAACATGTGGTGAAGTTTGGGTTGAATTTAACACTTAAAATAAGTTTTTGGAGTCGACCTACCTTAGGACCGACCTTGGCAAGGTTGGTCGGGCTCAAAATACACACGCAGGAAACTCTCTGGAATGAACCGACCTTAGGACCGACCATGGACAAGGTCGGTCTGGCTGAAAAACAAAGGGCAAAAATGTTTCTGGAATGGACCGACCTTGTGGACCGAACTTGCAAGGTCGGTCGAGGTAGAACTTTCTGACGGTAATGTGTTCTGGAATGGACTGACCTTGGGACCGAGCTTAGCAAGGTCAGTCGTAGTGTAAATTTTCAAACCCGAATGTCACTGGAATGGACCAACCATGGGTAAGGTCGGTCGGTAGGGTCGGTCGACCCTTAAGAAAAAAAAAAGAACTCTAAGAGTGTTAAGTGGTATTGATGGTACCCCATTAAGAGGGCAATGATGATTAGGAAACATAAAGACCTAAGGGATTAAGTTAAGTATAAACTTAAACGTTTAAGGTTAAGTTATAAGAACTTAAGTGGTATTAGATGGGGAACATTAATGGCTAAGTAAGCTAAGTAAGTTGGGTTAAGATTAAGTAATTAATAACCTAAAACTGCATGAATGTTTTAGGACTTGAGTGTTTGGACTCCGGAGGAGAGTAAGCAACCGAATGATCAACAGTGAACGGTACAGTCTTCTTGTGACCTGCTTGCTAACGAGGTGTCCCTCGGCTTGTGTGCTATTTGTTTTTGTGTGCTCACTAAACAAGATAAAGCATGCAACTGGAACATTATGTTTATTGTATTGTTGTGTGACGTTTGAAAACTAACACAACTACCATGAGAACCTACTAACTAACATTTTAGTAAGGAATCGAATGAGACTAAGGAACACTCCCTAATATTAGTTTGTTAAAAATCGAAAGAGGTTTAACCAACAAACATTGTCTTGAGACTTCTACTAACAGGTACTTGGGGGTGTGAGGAACCCGAGACTGACTCCGGTCATGCATGCTAAAGAAAAGGGGGTCGGTATCTAAAGCAGATCCGACTTCCGCTTAAGGACTTGTCTTCGGACTTGTTGCCTAGGTCGGTTGCCGGCTCAACTACATTAGACATCCAGTCCAAGGTAGGAGGCATTAAGATGGTGCGGTAGGATCACCTAAATCCTAAATTTTAAGATAAGTTGTTTATTCAACCAATGGAGTTAATAGCTCATTGGCTAGGGTAGCTTTTGACCCGACAAAAATATGCATTGAGATAAGATACAATCATTTCTATTTAAAGAGTGGTTTGTATTCTAAGATTAAGATAAGGTTTGAGATAAGTTGCAACCATTTCTATTTAGGGATGGTTGTATTCTAAGACTGAGATAAGCTACATCCATTTCTATTTAAAGGATGGTTTGTTTTCTAAGACTAAGATAAGGACTAAGATTGAGGTAAGATAAGGTTGGATTGAGAATAAGAGGAAACATAATTTAAGGGGTTAAATAATTGACTCATTAATTAAGGGAACGCACATAAGTCGTTCATTGTGTGGGAACTCGATTGTTCATATTTGGCTTGTTGTTTATTGCACTTTTTATTATGTTATGCATCTAATCAACCTCCATGCTATCGACAATTAGTCGTCGTAGCCACGTTAGCTTGGGGGCCATGTAGGGATGTCAATGGGTCGGGTTTGGGTCGGGTGGACCATCACCCGCACCCATCACCCGACTTCACCCGCTCCACCCATACCTGACCCGTCACCCGTTATGTATCACCCGCACGTTCACCCGTCACCCGCGGGTGAAACGGGTGAACCCGTTACCCTTTCTTTCTTTTCTTATTCACTGGTAGGTTTGCAAATTAATGTGTGGTGAGAAAATGAGGTGCAGCGCATGTATGTTCTATGTCATCAGTTA
This sequence comes from Limonium bicolor, assembly GCA_023374045.1. NCBI lineage: Eukaryota > Viridiplantae > Streptophyta > Magnoliopsida > Caryophyllales > Plumbaginaceae > Limonium > Limonium bicolor. Next base: position 147,599,172 of record CM041777.1, read on the forward strand.
GAGTGTAAATTACCTTGAATGAAGAAATGAAAAACTACACAGAGCATGTAAGTTCCCTGTTCTCCAGTTAGGGTTGAAAATTACCAGAGTGAGAGAGAAATAGAGGCACATAGTATGTATGTTTTCTGTTCGCTGGTGGGTTGCAAATTACCTTCAGTGAAAAGAGAAAATAGACGCAGAGCATCTATGTTCCATGTTCACTATTAGGGTTGAATTACATTCAGTGAAAGAATTAAAATTGGGCAGAGCATGTATGTTAGGGTTGCAACATTAACGAGAGTGAAGAATGGCGCGGTCATTGAAAGCATGATTATTCCTTGTTCACTAGTTAGGGTTACAAAATTACTGTGTGTAAGGAGAATGAAGATTAGTTTACAATAACATTATAATATATATATATATATATATATATAATATTTCTATATTGTGAGCGGATCGGGTGAACGGGTCAGGTGATGGGGGAAAATGTTCACCCGTCACCCTGCACCTCACCCGCACCCTTTCACCCTCACCCGTTTTTCACCTTTTTGCGGTTTTTCACCCGTTTAGCGGGGGGTGACAGGGTGAAATGGGTACCCGCAGACCCATTGCCATCCCTAGGGCCATGAGAGGATCGTACCAGCAATCTTGCTGACCCCCTTTGGGGGCTGTTTTTACTACGCAGGTGAACGTCAGAAGGCGATCGTCATGAGAGTAAGATGGGGTAGACATGTTACGGGTTAAGTGTGGCCTACGAGTTGTGCATGTACTCTCGTATGGTAATTTGAGTTAGTAAGTTGTATTGGATGTGAGGGGATTATAAGAATGATATTTATTTGGTTAAGACTTGTAAGTACTAAAGTTCGGTATATTCTGTTAGTCAGACTGTGGCAAGGTCCTGGAATGTAATTGAATCCGCTGCAACGTTTGTATATATGGTGATAAGTTTATGATAACCACGTTTGATCGAGATGGGGTGTTACAAAAAGTGGTATCAGAGCGTAGTTACGCTCTGAAGACAAGAATTACCGAACTTAGGAGAATACTGAGGTTGAATTTGAGTTATGGGTTAAGGGTTGTGAGATAGAGTGTGAGGTGCGTTAGTTAGGACTCCCTGGTGTTTGCCGGATATCCATAGTACCTAAACCCGCCCTCCACATCCCCTGCTTGAAGTACGAGGAACAAACGCCAGAGAGAAGAAAGCCTTCTCTTACTCGGGGAAAACCCGATCTGGCAGTTAGTTAACAGTAAGCAATACGAGAAACATCTTGTTGTACAACAATTTACAAAACATGGAGGTTTTTAATGGAGCGCAACAGTGAAGCAGGCGCTACCGATGGAATTTTACCAATAAAAGAACGGTAATTACCGGCAACATGGGTCGACATGCTACGCAGTCGAGTTACACCGCAATACCAATGGTAAGAAAAGCACTACAAGTGCAATGGATAAGGAAAGATAAGCGACATGAGTACCAGACAGCGGTCTGAATGAGCATAACAGTGGGATAATACAAAGCATGAGAATTAAGACTACCGAAGGGTCTAGTTAGAAGCGGGAACTCCAAACCCCATGCAATGAGAAAGGTTATAAACCTGGTCGACATAGCACAGACGACGATAAAAGCGTACAATTGGATATTAAAGTAGGACTACGACGTAGTGCCTAAAGGAGAATTGTTACACAGAAACCGTGAGGAATGTGTGGAGACGGGAGCGAGAGTTAAAACATAAGAAAATAACAGGGGTTCTCTCGAAGAGAGGAACACCCTGACAATGACAGTACTGTCAAAACAACCAGGAAACTGCCGGATGGTCAGTTATCCAAAATAAGAGAACATCGAAGGAGTCCCGAGGACTACCAATTACATGGAGATTAGGAGGAAGTACCACTACCGACGTACACAGTACCGGTAGCCCATCCTGCATGGCGCACTTGCTGTAGCAAGTGCTACCCCGATTAAGTTACAAGGAAAGCCATCATGGCGAGATAGTAGAACGCTACAGTTGTAGTACATTTTAATACCGGATTGTAAATCCATAAGAACGGGAAAAATGAGACCTTGGAAAGGCCGGACGGCCTGACCATGATATGATGAGTCGACACACCAGTCAGCAGGGAGCTGAACTTAGACGGAATATTAAAAAAAAAGATTAATTTAACCACAGTACAACCTACTACAACAACAACCGACAGTACGGTAAGAACGCCAAACCCGGATCTCAAAGAGAAGAACCTAAGGGATCGCTCAGTAATCTGAGCAAAACATTACATGTAAGCAGTAACATACAAGGAATGTATTATAAGATACCATTGAGACTGTTGACACAACGTCTTCCAACAGGAACGAGATAGAACTCCCGAGATGACCATTAAGAATACTAATAACAACAATCCTTGTTGAATATGTTAGTAAACCCCGGAAACAGGGACAGAGGAAGTGAACTTAAGTTATAACCTACTAAGGATTAAAGACATACAATCCCGACAAAGGAAAGCTCAAGGGACTACCCCATAGTACGGGCATAGTCGAGCTGGATAAACTGATGAACAATAGTGAGCATTCCTACCAAACCCGTTAACATCCAAGTATGATTAGTCATCAACGGGTGGCGTAGTCAACAGATGTTGAATGAAGCATTGAGATGGAAGCACATGATGACCTGGATAAATATCCAACTTGGACACCGTAAGGCAGACGCCTAATACGAACTTAGACTTGATTGCTAAAAGACATAAGTCTAGTAAAACGACAGTATTTTCAGGGACACTAAGTAACCTCAGAGCACCTGAACCAACTTCCATAGCAGGAAACAGGATGCAGCAACTTACCATGAAACCCGATACTACGTTTAATACGTAACCTAATGGTGGATAGTGTTCAAAGAACCAGAAATCTATGAGGATAACCTACAGATGGGTAAGAGTACAAGTAATGAACAGTGACATTAAGCACTAAGAGCCTACGAGCCAAGGATGTCAACCACATCAGTGCCGAGGTGCAGTAAGTTGTAAGAGAGCTTGTTAAAGCCACGAAGGAACTACAATTCGTAGATATGAACGGTTATCAACCTATAACTTAGATTGTGAAAAATATTGCCAGGAAAGGGCACCAATGAGTATAATGAGATGGTACATTGTCAGGGGCGGAGAACGAACCATTCTTTTTTTTTAGGGTGGGGATACCTCTCCTTGTGGTGAGGCCATGAGTGGGAATAAACCCCTCAACAAGGGCTTTCACTTATTAGAGATGCAATACGCTTTGGGTAGAGAATGGAAAATGTGAACCTTGAGACTACCTTTAAACATAATAGATACACTTGAGTAATAAGGAAGGCTGCAGAGACAGACCTCATATCCAACACCCAGGATGTAAGAATCAGTAATCGTAAGAGGGACTGACCTACATACGAGACCAAAATTGAGGTAGAACACCTTCATGTTTAGAGACAACCATTTACAACACGGTACGACAACCGCCATACACCGAAGTTGGAGAAACCCCCAGTGCTTACACCAGGAAGGAATTGAATAAAAGATAAAATGTTAAAATAAGTGAGTAAGTAGTTGCACCATCAATGGGCAACATGGTAAAGGCCAACTACCACTGTAGCAGAGGTCATAAGGGCAATACCTTTATAAGTGGATTAAGTCATGGTCCGCGGTAAAGTGACCATTATGTATGAGCCGTCAAATATTGACACTGAGGCAACTAGATTTATGAGCTAAGACCAGTATAAGTAAGGGAATAAGATGGAAGACGAACTGCGTATTGATACCAGTAGTCTGGACCTGGTTAGGTAAGATTTCACAGGAAGCACACTACCCATTCCTTAAGGAACTGGAAGTGCATTCCTAGTAGACAAAATATGAGAAACAAGATAAGAGGCTCTATGGAAAGAGACCTCAGTCACTAAGAAACCGAATCAGTACGGGATAGAAAGAACTAGAGTATACAATACCCAAGAACATAGTAAATGGATTTTCCTTGATCAAGTTCAAAAAGAACAATAAGTGTTATTATGGAACGATGAAAGAGGAGATCGACAACATAATACTTCATAGTTAGCAATAGCTAACGTGTGACGGACACTACGAGTTTACTTAAACGAGACGTGGGATGACTGCACCCCACAAGGGCTCGCAGGCCTGACACACTCGTTTATGAGTTAGTCGGGTAAGTAGTAATGTACCAGTAAGGTACCCCATGCATGTAGACGAGTGGTGTAAGGAACACGGGAAGTAGTCGACTCCGTACCACGGACAACGATGCAAGATCAGACAAGAGCAGCTACTACCACAAACAGTCGAAGAGAAGAATTCAGTTGGACCAACAACACAAATGAATCAGAGAACAAATAATTAGGACTATGAAGTGCGAAGAGCACGAATTGTTAAGTACAGACATTGGACATGTTTTAAGATGTAAGAGATTTAACTGTAAAGCGCAATAAGCACTAAACAGTAGTTTCAGATTAAGAATCATCCTTAGACCAATGGTCAGTTCGAAAGAACGATTTAGACACTTGAGATAACGCTAAGAATATGAACATTAGATCTCCACAGAGACTGGATAGACAAGCTACAACTCATCAAGGCCGTGTATATATAAAGATAACATGTGTCCATTGAGGGACTTTTAGTGCTAAACCATAAGCATGCAGGAGAAGGATATACAATACTATAAAAGGATAAGAAAGGCAGTTAAGCCTAAGACTATCAGAGTCACGCAGCGGAAGCTAGTGGACCGGTAACTTAAAGAGGTTTCACATATCTGATGAACGCGGAAAGGGAATGATATACCACACATCTTCCAATGGAACAAATATAAGACTTATCAACTGAATGCCTTAGAACCTTTGGGTTAAGACCAAACTAAGTTAAGGAAATGGTATAAGTACCATTACGAATCCTCGATATAGAGACTAAGCCAGTAATATGGTCGAGACCCTCTGATCGAATAATAAGTGAGATAGATGACATGGAAGCTAGAATGCTTGGTGAGAATTAGACATCTTGAACTTATGTTCAAGGATGATATAATGTTGATTACGTGGGCGTAATCCATTTTAAGGGGGGTAGAGCGAAAACCGCTTAGCGTATGCTTATGTACTTAGTACGTAAACTACAGTGTGCATAGGTGTGCATAGCACAAAATAATTTGAGAATTTGTTTTACATAAACATTTTGAGATAAATCATGGTTATTGCACATAGAAGATGTGAATACCATACATATTAAGTATCTCATTTTGAGATTAATCTTGGTTATTGCGCACAGAAGATGTGAATACCATATATATTAAGTACCTATCTTGTTAACTCCGGTGTGAGTTCAAGTTAAGAGAACTGGTGAAGAGGATTAAGGAGACTTAAGGAATATGGAATATATGAGATATGGGTCGGTATGAAACTACATGTGAGACAAGAATAAGATAACACTGTGAGATATTAGTTGATATGAGTATGAGATAGGAAATAGTAATGCTATGAAGTATAAGATGGTGAGAGTTGGTATGAGACTGATATGGAACTTAGTAGGAATTTAAGTCCTGAGGCAAGTATTAAGAGATGAATTGAGAATGTTTGATGGACTCAGTCCATACCTAGGAGATGTATTGATTATGATTAGAGGAACTAAAAGATAGAAAATTGGAAATGAGTGAATTATTTGATGTTTGAAAATGACGTGGGAGGTAGAGCTTGATTTTCTAGGGATCAAGGGAAACCGAACACAAATTGGGGTGGAAGGATAGTTCAACACTAATGTTGATCACATCAGGGTTGGATGATTCCTGAAACTCCCTACCAGTGGTCACAATTAAATCACGCTAAGGATAGGGGGTTAGGATAAAATGAGATTGAAGTTGATTGTATTTTCAATTAGAAGAATTATTCCTCACTTGACCTCGTAAAAAGGATTTCCTTTTACTGAGTCTCGCCCATGAAGTCGAGGATGCATGAGCCTTTGTCTTCGGACCGGTGACATGGGGAGAATAGAGTTGTTTTGTATTCTGGCCCATGGTGGCGAGGACGAATGAGCCTTTGTCTACCGACCGGTGACACGGGAGAATACGATGAAAATTATGTGATTGTTTTAATCATCAAAAGGAACAAAGGAATTTTGAGTGCTATACATGCTTAAGCATGTTGTGTGATATTTGAGTATAAGTGTATAACAGACCTAATGAGTCAATAAGATTAAGTACATATAAGTATGATCTATATGATCTATGGAGTGAGGTAAGACATGTATTCTAACAAGATAAGATGCATGGGAACTTTGGGGACAAAGTTCTTTAAGGGGGGTAGATTGAAATACCCCAAACCTAAGTGTGAGCCTCGATTTTAAACCCTACCCTATGTTGATTAAGGCTGATTAGGATCTAACCGGGTTTTAGGTCCACTTATAACCTAAGATTAATAACTATGTCATATAACAATAATTATTAAAACCTAAGCTAGCTCACCGGAACCTATTATGAGTCGCCACCTAATTTTAACCTAGATCAAATTAGGAAAGGAGAGTTTGGGTTCGGGGGCTTGATATTCGACTTAATTAGGGTTCAATTACTTTCATTACCCCTCGAAGTCGTTTTTCCTCTACTTGGTTTAATTACGGTTTATTACGAGTCGTTTTAACCTAAGTGCGCGAGCTTCTGTTTTTTTATGTTTTTTTAGCATTTTTTGACTGAAAATAAAAGTGAAAAGTGAAATTACCTAAACTAGGGTTTTGGAGGCAAAATTCAGTCGAATTTTGATTTCGTCCGTGGCCATGGACCTAATGTCCGAACCCACGGACCCTAGTTAACATAATTACACAGAAAATTCAAATTTAAACAGAAACGAGATTTTGAAAAGTCCGGGGCCACGGACAGGATGTCCATGGGCCCGGACATGTTTTATAAAACCCTAACTTTTGAAAATAAAAATATCCCGCCACCGTCCGGGGGTCCGGGCTTACAGACAGAGCGTCCGGGACCCAGACATAGCGTCCGTGGGTGCGGACCGCCCTTGGATGGCGGCGTTTGGGTGGCTCCCGGCGGTGTTTTAAGCTCAAATTTTATGGGTAGGTAGCCTGAAAGATTATAAACACATTAGTAATCAAAAGTTTTCAATTTGAAGTCAAAAATAGTACGAAACATAGCTAACAAGTTAGAAGGCAGAAACACAAACAAACCTTAATTCAGAAGCAAGGAAAAATCAATTCTGTTAGAAATTTCAACCAGAAGTGTATTTAGACCAGAAGGGTTAGATAATTTGGTTTTTACCCTGTTTTGATTTCGAAAATGTGTTGTTCCTTCACGCCGGGAATCTTTGAAAGCTTCGTTGGTGGCCGATCCGGTTCGACTTTGACCCGAGCTTCTGACCTCTTCTTCCTTGTGTTGTTGAGCACGATTTGGTTCTGTATTTGTGGTGTTTTGATGCTTGGAAGTTCAATGGGAAAAGAAAGAAAGTGTTTTTTGTGATTTTTGGGATGATTTCGGTAGAGTTTCGGTGTTGGGAGTGTTGAAAACGTGGGAGGCAAGTAGACGGCTGTGTTTTCTGACTATGGGAATGTTCTCCTCTCCCCTAGGTCGTTTTTGGAAGGTCATTTTATAGAAAGAGCAAGGTGTTGATAGAACAAGATTTTTATCTAAAATCCTGATTTTGTGCTCTAAGGGAATCTGATTTTTTTAAATATGTTGCAAGTCGAGAAAATTATAAAATTGTAACTGAAGATAAAGGATGAGTTTTAAGAATTTTGAGAGTTGGAATCGAGTTATTTTGATAAATAACCGATTAGATAAAAATCTTACAATCTGGAATCTCCCATAATTCATAAAATATTATTGGAAAGTTGAAATAACAAATTCCAACGGCATTAGTCTCTAATAATGATCCTCTATCTTGTGTTACAATTTCATGACATTTTGTTTTGATTTCGGTATTTTCCAGAGGAGAGAGAAAATTGCAAAAATGATTGAATTTCTTTTTTAAATTTTGGGTTAAGGTTCCAATAAAATAATTTCAGGTTTATGACTGTATGTAGTCATGCTAACCATGTGACAATTTTATTTTAATTTTGGAAACCTTTTATTTCTATTTTGAGGTTATTTCATGTGTTAATTATTAAAGAAATCGCTTATAATATGAATTAAAAGCTTAATTTCCAGAATAAATATTATCTGAAAATGATGAAATACCTTTCATAATGACTACGATATTTGGGAGTGTTTGGAGGTTATGTACAAGTCATATGAAAAGAAAATCCTGAAAATGTCCTTTGTAAACCCCGTCTTGGTGCATTTTGACTATTTTGCCCCTGTCTTTACATTTGTGCGCTTGAGCCTTTTCCCGGGGGTCAAAATTTTGGGTATAACAGATTACCCCCGTTAACTAGACTTTGTAATGACGATGAAAAGACTAGTTGATGCTTGAGTGATATCCCAAAAATTTTGCCCGACTTTATTATGTCTATTCCCTCTTTTCTTTTCGAAATGCTACCGAAAACCCTGGATTTTGTCGAGCTATTCTAAGGCACTGACTACCTAAGTGATGAAATGTTGTCGGACTATTCTAAGGCGTCGACTACCTAAAAGCAAAGATAAGATGATATGCAGATGCGGGAATGATGCGGATCATGCTAATGATGTTGTTAGTGCTGATGATGTTGATGATGCTGATGATGATGTTGATGCGGATGATGTTCGGATGCTTCTGGGGACCGAAACCCGTGCCAATGCTCCTGGCTGGACCCAATGTGGACTTATTTCCATCGCCCCCCAAGCCGGTGTGCAGGGATAACTCCTGGTAAAAACCTTGGGGACTTATTGCCATCGCCCACCATTCGTTGATCCCAAAATAAGTTGACATCGCATAGGAGGATTTATTGCCATCACCTCGCCAACTTTTTTGTCGGCAGGTCTTGTGACGCGCCTGGATAATGCAACTAGGTCTTATGACGAGCCTATATAATGAGATGGATGCAATGTATTTGATGAGAGTGGGTAAGCTAAAAGGTCTTACTACAAGCCTAAAGGAATGCAACTAGGTCTTATGACGAGCCTAAGGGTTAGATCTAGGTCTTATGACGAGCCTAAAGGTTGGATCTAGGTCTTATGACGAGCCTAAAGGTTGGATCTAGGTCTTATGACGAGCCTAAAGGTTGGATCTAGGTCTAATGACGAGCCTAAGGGTTGGGTTCTTCTACTCGGGTGAGAATCTGTATCTCTGAAGAATCTATATCTTCGGGGCAAGAATCTGTATCTCTGAAGAATCTGTACCTTCGGGGCAAAAATCTGTATCTCTTAAGAATCTGTATCTTTGGGGCGAGAATGTGTATCTCTGAAGAATCTGTATCTTCTGGGCGAGAATCTGTATCTCTAAGAATCTGTATCTTCGGGGTGAGAATCTGTATCTCTGAAGAATCTGTATCTAAGTGGCGAGAATCTGTATCTCTGGTCTATGATGAGTAGTCTCGTACGGATGGATGCAAGGTAAATTTTATGCAAACGATCATGATGAAAGTTGATTATGAAAGTGCCAAATGTGGCAATGATGATGTGCATGTCAAAATACAATCAAAGCGTATGTAGGAAACTTGTCCAAAATATGAAATCGTTGGAAAATGTACCAAACATGGCAATGTTAAGGATCAAAAATTGTCCAGAGCAAGACATTTTTAGAAAGTGTGCCAAATGTGACCATGATGAGGTTTATGAAACCGAAGTGCTTGAAGGAAAGTTGTTCAAGACAAGAAATTGTTGAAAGAGGTGCCAATGTGGCAGTGTTTGAAGAAAATTCTTTATTGAAAAGGAAAGTGAAATTATCATTTCCTGACTATAGACATTGGACCTATAATTTATCTCCTAGGAGATGAACATGCCATCGGTGGGGTATGGTGTATGATGTAAAGGTAAGGGCTTATGTGGGCCTGTGTATGATGTTTGATCTTTGGATTCCAATTGGTGTTGTCTTAGCAATTGTTGGAACCAACAATTGCCCCCAGTATTTTTCCCTTAAAACAATCTGAGCTAGAGTCATGGCAATCGATCGTCATGGCAATCGATCAAAACGATCGATTGGCCCCAGTATTTTCTTTGATTAAACATGCGAACTAGTCTCGTCCTCACAGGGTCAAGACTTATATTTTGATGTTGTGCTTCCTAACCTACACTCGACGTGTTTGGTGTTTGCACTCGTTTCTCGCTTACGGTCACAACTTCTCAACCATTGAATTTGACACTTGTTAGATTTACGCGTTCAACCTGTTACTTTCATTCACGTGATTGGATCCAACTACTAAGTCGGAAGTCTCTTAAGCTTATAAGAACATGGCTATAGGGTGTGATGATGAATGACAACTGGACAATGGAGGAATGTTTAGGATATGTGGAGCTATAAGGGTGACCAAAGCTGCAACTTGCACCTTCTCCGGGACTTGCCTTCTTGTCTTGAAGTTGTTTGGCTACTTCGTGATGACTTCGCTTATGAGCTTGGAACTTGGGACTTTTGAGTTGTTCCTTGCACCTTCTCTCTTTTCCAATCTTGGACTTCTTCGAGGCTTTTCAGGTTTGCCCTTCTTTGAATCTCTTTTCCTTCGGGGTTCTTGTGTTTCCCGGTTTTGAACTTTGAGAGTTATTTTTGATGTAGCTCATTTGGATCTTGTGTCACTTCGGGACCATTCGCGGATCGTTTCATCATGCTGGTAGCAGTTTTGCTTCTTTGGACTTGCGAAGTTGCTGTTCGGAAGTCGGGCTCCTTGCTTCCTTTGGTCACCGGGTCAGTTATTCATCATTGGCTGGGTTATTTTGTGGAGTTCATAATATCGAAAAGGGATATATGAAAGGCTCAGCGGGGGTGCCTAGGGTTTAATATCAGGGTTCACAAGCTTTTGGCTATGTGGTGTTGTACCTAGGTGCTTCGTCATTCCTGATAGTTGTGTATCCATTCTTTGTTACTTTTTGCAGGTTTAAGCGTAAATCTACAAATTATCTCCTTCGATCGGAGTTATGCCGTTTGACTCACTTTTGAATGTGGCCTCCCTTGAGTCATGTAAAAATGACACGCTCTTTCACTCTTGGTCTTACTACTCAAGGCACTCTCGCAAAATGTTCACTCAGAGACATGTTCACTTGTTCACACAATTAAACGAAAGAAATAATCGTTATTGGTCTTTAAACTCAGATTGCCCCCAGTGGTGATCTGAGGTTTATGACAACAACTAAATAGATGTTGAATTTGAGCAGCTTTGTGGGTTGTTTTGGATGATGGTGTTTGGACGGACATGTTCAACTTTTTGGAGACAAAAGATAAATCTTCAAGCTCCATTGTCAGAAAATGTAACCTCATCTTAAAAGGCATTTTGAAATCGGTCTTGAAAAAGTCGTTTGTTGTGAAGATGGTTTAGTAAAACCATTGCCTTCTTTTAGTGATTCGGAAAACAGCCATTCTTTGAAAACTTGAATGATAGATTGAAAGATGAATTTATGGCAGGTTATGCATGTGGAGACTTTCATTGCTGAAGACTCGAGCTCTCGACCGTTGGGACGTTGCTGAGATGACTGTGACCGCTTCTCTTATGTGCTGTAGTACTCGGACTTGAGTGTGGCCTTGGAGAGTGACGTGATGCACTTCTTGACTGATGAGTAGCTCTGCAAGATGCCTGAACTAGGAGTGCCCATGGATGACGCATGAAGCACTTGGGCCTGAATCTTTTACGAACTGAATGATGCCGTCATGGATGTGGATATGCATGGGCCTAGATAAATTGAATGTGAGGCACATGGGCCAGAATGTGTTTAGGAATTGGGCACTTGGGCCAGAATGTGTTTAGGAATGTGGCACTTGGGCCGGAATGATTTGAGATTGTGGCTCTTGGGCCGGAATGATTTGGGATTGAAGTGAGACATACGGGCCAGAGGGACTTCTAGACTAGAATGGATGTGTGGGCCTGATGCCCTTAATCTGGATGTGATGCATACAGGCTAAAGGAAGCCACATGAACTGTGAGCTGGGCCGAGAGAGAAACTTTGAAGTCTAAGATTTGTTTGATGTTCCTAATGGGCCTTGAGGCCAGAAACTAGAACGAATGAGTTACGAAAACTATTTTGAATTTGAATGGGTTGAAACCTAAACAAACGGTTTTGAGTGGGCCTAAAAGGTATGACACCTAGATCTAGGACTTTGGGCCAGGGCCCAAACAAAAAGTTTACCTAGACTAGAATGGGCCTTGGGCCGAAATGGAAAAGCCTGATTGATTTTCATGAACTGCTTTAGGTGGATTTGTTTTTCATTAGCCTAGAACTAAATTGATAATTCAAATTGGGCTGAAAGAGAAATCACCTAAGTTTAAACATTTGGGCCAAAGCCCAAATGACTCACATATCAAACCAAACAGGGCCTCTGGGCCACAAACAATAAAGCTGCCAATTCGGGTTGGGCTGAGTTGATGTAGGAGAGGTTCCTATCAATCTCTAGGCTTGGTAGTGGGCCGATCATACAAGCAAACAAGGCCCACACAAATTCAACATGTCCTCACTAGACGTTCAAATCAAACTGGGTATGGATCGATCCGGAGAGGTGCTTCGGGCACGCTATTCTCTTTGGGCCTCCCCACTCTTTTCACATCACCTGAAGGTGTGCGTCTACGGTCGGGTCTTTGACTGACCAAACAATGGGCTAGGTAAGGGCACTGCCAGGAAAATGTTTGGGGCTAAAGCACAGGTATTAAGGGGGTGTGGTTAGACGACACCCTCCTCTTTTCCCCCACTTATTCACATCACCTAAAAGGTGTGAGTCCCTGGCAGGGGACCCTCAAACGGGTCCCAGAGTGAAATCGGTTTGTGTGGACCCTCGCTCTCATATGATGCAAAGGTGCAGGGAATTAAAGTGCGCACCAAGGTAAACAAACAATGTAATAAAGGCCATAAATAAACATTTTTTCAAGTTAAGCCCTCTTTTTTAAAGTTAAACAAGTTAATATTAAGAATTTTGTCCCCAGCAGAGTCGCAGTCTGTGAGCCTCGATTTTAAACCCTACCCTATGTTGATTAAGGCTGATTAGGATATAACCGGGTTTTAGGTCCACTTATAACCTAAGATTAATAACTATGTCATATAACAATAATTATTAAAACCTAAGCTAGCTCACTGGAACCTATTATGAGTCGCCACCTAATTTTAACCTAGATCAAATTAGGAAAGGAGAGTTCGGGTTCGGGGGCTTGATATTCGACTTAATTAGGGTTCAATTACTTTCATTACCCCTTGAAGTCGTTTTTCATCTACTTGGTTTAATTACGGCTTATTACGAGTCGTTTTAACCTAAGTGCACGAGCTTCTGTTTTTTTATGTTTTTTTAGCATTTTTTGACTGAAAATAAAAGTGAAAAGTGAAATTACCTAAACTAGGGTTTCGGAGGCAGAATTAAGTCAAATTTTGATTTCGTCCGTGGCCATGGACCTAATGTCCGAACCCACGGACCCTAGTTAACATAATTACACAGAAAATTCAAATTTAACAAAAACAAGATTTGAAAAGTCCGGGGCCACGGACAGGTTGTCCGTGGGCCCGGACATGTTTTATAAAACCCTAACTTTTGAAAATAAAAATATCCCGCCAACGTCCGGGGGCGTCCGGGCTTACGGACAGAGCGTCCGGGACCCCGGACTTAGTGTCTGTGGGTGCGGACCGCCCTCGGACGGCGGCGTTTGGGTGGCTCTCGGTGGTGTTTTATGCTCAAATTTTATGGGTAGGTAGCCTGAAAGCTTATAAACACATTAGTAATCAAAATTTTTCAATTTGAAGTCAAAAATAGTACGAAACTTAGCTAACAAGTTAGAAGGCAGAAACACAAACAAACCTTAATTCAGAAGCAAGGAAAAATCAATTTGGTTAGACATTTCAACCAGAAGTGTATTTAGACCAGAAGGGTTAGAGAATTTGGTTTTTACCCTATTTTGATTTCAAAAATGTGTTGTTCCTTCACGTCGGGAATCTCTGAAAGCTTCGTTGGTGGCCGATCCGGTTCGAGTTTGACCCGAGCTTCTGACCTCTTCTTCCTTGTGTTGTTGAGCACCTTTTGGTTCTGTATTTGTGGTGTTTTGATGCTTGGAAGTTCAATGGGAAAAGAAAGAATGTGTTTTTGGTGATTTTGGGATGATTTCGGTAGAGTTTCGGTGTTGGGAGTGTTGAAAACGTGGGAGGCAAGTAGACGGCTGTGTTTTCTGACTATGGGAATGTTCTCCTCTCCCCTAGGTCGTTTTTGGAAGGTCCTTTTATAGAAAGAGCAAGGCCATGTTGACAGAACAAGATTTTTCTCTAAAACCCTGATTTTGTGCTGTAAGGGAATCTGATTTTTTAAAATATGTTGCAGGCTGAGAAAAATTATGAAATTTTAACTGAAGATAAAGGATGATGTTTAAGAATTTTGAGAGCTGGAATCGGGTAATTTTGATAAAAACCGATTAGATAAAAATCTCACAATCTGGAATCTACCATAATTCATAAATTATTATTGGAAAGTTGAAATAACGAAATTCCAACGGCATTAGTCTCTAATAATCATCCTATATCTTGTTTTACAATTTCATGACATTTGTTTTGATTTTGGTATTTTCCAGAGGAGAGAGAAAATTACAAAAATGATTGAATTTCTCTTTTAAATTTTGGGTTAAGGTTCCAAATAAAATAATTTCAGGTTTATTACTGAATGTAGTCATGATAACCATGTGACAATTTTATTTTAATTTTGGAAACCTTTTATTTCTATTTTGAGGTTATTTCATGTGTAATTATTAAAGAAATTAGCTTATAATATGAATTAAAAGCTTAATTTCCAGAATAAATATTATCTGAAAATGATGAAATACCTTTCATAATGACTATGATATTTGGGAGTGTTTGGAGGTTATGAACAAGTCATATGAAAAATAGAAAATCCCGAAAATGTCCTTGGAAAACCCCGTCTTGGTGCATTTTGACCGTTTTGCCCCTGTCTTTGCATTTGTGCGCTTGAGCCTTTTCCCGGGGGTCAAAATTTTGGGTATAACACTAAGTATGATAAGTAAACATCAATTTATGATGTAATGAGGCTAAAACATGCCTTAGAAACATTGGTAGACAATTTAACCCAAGGAAAACACAAGAAAACGCCATAAAGGTAATTTAAGCTAAAATGTGCTCTAAGATTGGAGTGACTTTGATTAGCACACAAATACCATTATAAGACTTTATTAACATGCTAATGGACATGTTAAATCAATTACCAAAGAAAACCAAGCTCAAAAACAAGCTTAAACACAAAATGTGCTTTAGGACTCCTTAAAGCACCTTTTTGAGAAATTGACTTAGAAATGGGTTTTGAGTGGCTAAATGCCCCTGATTACACCTTAATCAACATATGTTCTAATCAGTATCACATTAGGAAGCCTAAATAAAAGGGAAACCAAAAATTTCACAAATATGTGCACTAGTTTATGAATAGTGCCCAAATAGTACCTAGTTTAGCATTAACTCAACATAAGTCAATTAGTTGGTCAACAAAGACCATTTCTAGCCTTATCTAATGAGGGGGCGCGGTTTTTAAGGGATGAGTCATTATAGACTTCATCAAATAAGTAAAGAAAGTACTATTTGCTTTAACATAAATATCTACTTTTACATACCTCTCTCCTCATCTCTTCATTCTTCCTTCTTCCCCAACGTTTTTTCTTCTCTCTGCTCCAAACCGTAAAAGCTTCATCCCTCCATTGTTCTTCAACTTCCATGGCTTGTCCAAGTCAACACAAAGCTCCAAATCCAAAACAAAACACATATTTCTCTTAGTTAAGTCAAGGGCTTCAAAGTGCTCTTTCAAATCATTCAAAGCTCCATTTCGGTGCCAGGAGAAAACTCCATTGATGGAGGAAAATCAAGTTTGAAGAGCCCATTAGGTTCTCCATTGATTCAAGGTAAGAAAAATGTAAGAAAAATCATCTTTCCACCACTTTCTTACATGGCCGAAAATTACCACTCATTGAGCCTTGTTTTTATGCCTTGTTCTAGCTTGTTTTAATCACCAAGGACTAGTGGAGGTCATCTTTTCATTCATTGCCCAAGTCTACCTTGAGACTTCAAAGGTAATTATCCACTGTTATGTCTTAAAACACATTTTTTAACCTAGGAATGATTCCTTAAGGTTAGTGTATGATTTAGCACTCATGAGAGTCAATGTATATTGATTAGAACATGGGCAAGAGAAACTAAGTTGGTGGCCCAGATTGTCCAAGGGAAAAGCCTAAGGAGAAAGTTAAGAGGAACTTGAGAAAACAAGGTAAATAACTTACCTTGAGGTGTTTTATGGTTTTAAGGAATGAGATTTAGATAAGTACTAATGTAGCTTAAAGCTTACATTATGTAATGGGTTATATAACCTAGGAAAAGAATTTAAACAAGCTTGTGAACTTGTGACTAAGGAGCCAATGGGAATGAGTTAGTAAGATAAGTTTAAGATTGATTTTAAGAGCATTATAACTACTATGAGATTGATGGGTGTATTTGCAGGTTGAAAGCTTTATATGTGGGAAATTCAGTGTTTAAATTCATGTCATTTAAGGGCCTAAGAGCCATGTTATTTAAGAGCCTTAGTGCTATGCAATTTAAGATTATTGCATTATATTGAGTTTGTTGTGAATGAGTTGATTTGGGTGAGAAAATTTGATGAGAAAGAACTTGATGTGTGTGAGATGGTTGAATGAGGAAAACAATGCATTTGGGCATGATAATATACTAGAGGAGCTATGACGAAATTTGAGTAGAAAACAAGCGTTTAAGTGATGGTTAAGATTTAATATGACCTAGGATTAACTTGGGAACATTAAAAAGGAATTTGAGTGGAAATGAGTTAACTAAGGAGTTCTTGAGGATGAGAATGACCTAGAGTTGTCTAGGGAGAATTAGAGGATTGGTGGGTGTATTGAACACACCAAAGTCATGGTATGAGGAATGGTAAGACTTGTGCAAAAATTTGGAGGAGAAGGTGTATAATTCTTTAAGATGATTTAGGTATGAACTAGGGAATATAACAATGAGAGTTTTGGGAAGCATGTGTAAGTGGTGAGGATGCTAGTGGTGGACTAATAAGGTTCTAGTTTTGATGGTAATGAGTGGACTAGGGAGATGGAAGAGAAAAGTGTAAGAGAATGTTGTAAATCGTCAAGGAAAAAGACTAGGAATGTATAAGAGTGTATGATTATGAGAATGATGGGTAAGTTGAGTAAAAGAGATGTAGATGTCTAAGGAGGGGTGTAGGAAGGTCAAGGTAAAGAAGAACAAGGTTAAAGTGCTAAGAAGATGGGAAGAAATGTTTAGGTATGTTCAAGAGTTTAGGAATGATGAGTAACAAATGGAAAAGAGAGGAATTTGTGTATGGATATTCAAGATGACTTGAGGAAGTTTTGGTAAACGAACTGAAGATGGGGAATGATGTTTATGAAGTGCTCAAACTGAACACTTGGGTTGGTTGAAGTTTTGGTAAGATTACAAGTTGGAAATGTAAGGAAATAAGTGATAAGTGTTAGGAGTTTTATAAGAATTTAGTAAATGTTAAGAAGATCGTTGGTGTGGTTGTTTTAGTGAGTCTGGTGGATATTTAAAGGTGAGTTTAAGTGCCTAAATGGTATTAGGACATATGGGGGAACTTGTGGTGAAGTTTGGGCTGAATTTAGCACTTAGAAATAAGTTTTTGGAGCCGATCTACCTTAGGACCGACCTTGGCAAGGTCGGTCGGGCTCAAAATACACACGCAGGAAACTCTCTAGAATGGACCGACCTTAGGACCGACCATGGACAATGTCGGTCAGGCTGAAAAACAAAGGGCAAAAATGTTTCAAGAATGGACCGACCTTGTGGACCGAACTTGCAAGGTCGGTCAAGGTAGAACTTTCTGACGGTAATGTGTTCTGGAATGGACCGACCTTGGGACCGAGCTTAGCAAGGTCGGTTGTAGTGTAAATTTTCAAACCCGAATGTCACTGGAATGGACCGACCTTGGGTAAGGTCGGTCGGTAGGGTCGGTCGACCCTTAAGAAAAAAAAGAACGCTAAGAGTGTTAAGTGGTATTGATGGTACCCCATTAAGAGGGCAATGATGATTAGGAACATAAAGACCTAAGGGATTAAGTTAAATATAAACTTAAACGTTTGAGGTTAAGTTATAAGAACTTAAGTGGTATTAGATGGGGAACATTAATGGCTAAGTAAGCTAAGTAATTTGGGTTAAGATTAAGTAATTAATAACCTAAAACTGCATGAATGTTTTACGACTTGAGAGTTTGGACTCCAGAGGAGAGTAAGCAACCGAACGATCAACAGTGAACAGTACAGTCTTCTTGTGACCTGCTTGCTAACGAGGTGTCCCTCGGCTTGTGTGCTATTTGTTTTGTGTGCTCACTAAACAAGATAAAGCATGCAACCGGAACATTATGTTTATTGTATTGTTGTGTGACGTTTGAAAACTAACACAACTACCGTGAGAACCTACTAACTAACATTTTAGTAAGGAATCGAATGAGACTAAGGAACACTCCCTAATATTAGTTTGTTAAAAATCGAAAGAGGTTTAACCAACAAACATTGTCTTGAGACTTCTACTAACAGGTACTTGGGGGGAGTGAGGAACCCGGGACTGACTCCGGTCATGCATGCTAAAGAAAAGGGGGTCGGTATCTAAAGCAGATCCGACTTCGCTTAAGGACTTGTCTTCGGACTTGTTGCCTAGGGTCGGTTGCCGGCTCAGCTACATTGGATATCCAGTCCAAGGTAGGAGGCATTAAGATGGTGCGGTAGGATCACCTAAATCCTAAATTTTAAGATAAGTTGTTTATTCAACCAATGGAGTTAATAGCTCATTGGCTAGGGTTGCTTTTGACCCGATAAAAATAAGCATTGAGATAAGATACAATCATTTCTATTTAAAGAGTGGTTTGTATTCTAAGATTAAGATAAGGTTTGAGATAAGTTGCAACCATTTCTATTTAAGGGATGGTTGTATTCTAAGACTGAGATAAGCTACATCCATTTCTATTTAAAGGATGGTTTGTTTTCTAAGACTAAGATAAGGACTAAGATTGAGGTAAGATAAGGTTGGATTGAGAATAAGAGGAAACATAATTTAAGGAGTTAAATAATTGACTCATTAATTAAGGGAACGCACATAAGTCGTTCATTGTGTGTGAACTTGATTGTTCATATTTGGCTTGTTGTTTATTGCACTTTCTATTATGTTATGCATCTAATCAACCTCCATGCTATCGACAATTAGTCGTCGTAGCCACGTTAGCTTGGGGGCCATGAGAGGATCGTACCAGCAATTGCTGACCCCCTTTGGGGGCTGTTTTTACTACGCAGGTGAACGTCAGAAGGCGACCGTCATGAGAGTAAGATGGGGTAGACATGTTACGGGTTAAGTGTGGCCTACGAGTTGTGCATGTACTCTCGTATGGTAATTTGAGTTAGTAAGTTGTATAGGATGTGATGGGATTGTAAGAATGATACGTATGGTTAAGACTTGTAAGTACTAAAGTTCGGTATATTCTGTTAGTCAGACCGTGGCAAGGTCCTGGAATGTAATTGAATCCGCTGCAACGTTTGTATATATGGTGATAAGTTTACGATAACCACGTTTGGATCGAGATAGGGTGTTACACATTCGCCATTCCATATCGGAGTCGGACGCCTTTAACCCCCTCTGGAAGGGTCTGACACAGGTTTGGTGTCTCTGTTATTCCTGCTTTTTTCCTCTTCTTTTCTAATATTATTGTTTACACCTTTTTCTTTTAACTTTACAAAAGGCTATTGTTATGGCGTAATGCGTCGAGACTCAGTCTCACCATTTTACCCAATGCCTTCACTCTGCGGGGAGGCGTGCGGAGAGGTACAGGGCTCGCTTCGAGAATTTAAAAGTGGACATCAGAGGAGTCTTGGGGCCGTTCGTGTTTCATTGAAGTATCAAGCAGAAAGGTATCGGGCTGAGCTTGGGGAAATACGAGCCCAATGCGAGCGAGAAAATATTATCGCCCATCGACAACTTTCCCAAGACTTCCGAGAGAAAATCATCCAAGAGGTCCGAGAACAAACAAAGACAAAGCTTGAAAGGGTCCGTGCCCAGTGTGAGGATGAGAAAGATGTGGTTCGTGAAGAATTTCGTAGAGATATGTCTGTAGCCCAAGTGGATGCTATTAATCGGGCGCATGCCGCTTTTGATGATGAAAATGGGTTTTCTGTGATGAAGTTGCGGAAGCCAAGAAGACTACTGAGGATCTCTGAGCTTCTTTGAGTCAGAGATGGACAAGAAAAACCAGATGCTAAAGAAGCGGGGGTTAAACATAATGATTTAATATCTCACTCCAGAAAAAGGAAGAAGAGCTTGATTGGGCATTATTACGCATCCAAGAACTCGAGGAGAAGCTCAAGGCAAAAGAAAAGAGCCTACCGGTAAACTTTGTACCCATTTTTTCCCCTTACTTTGTATAATACCTTACTGACTTACCTCCGAATGGTGGAGAAAAGCCAAACCCTCCTCCGGAGGCCATCGGTAGCTCAGATTTCTTGAACAAGAAGGTTGCTAGCCTCAAATCTTCTTTGATTACGTCCGAGTCCGAGAGGGAGCAGTATCACAACCTTGCCTTGTCGTACGAGAATCAACTTGTGAAGCTAAAAGGAGTGCAGACCAAACTCCAAGTGAGAGACTGTGCTGTTTCTGGTCTGAAGGAAACTCTTTCGTCCAAATGCCGCAAATTTGCTGGGGCGAGTCAACGTATCATCTTAAAGCTCTTCTCCCGCAATCAGCAACCTTTGGAGGAAGATCTTTATGAAAGTCTCGACTTTGAAGCCCTTGCCAATGTCACCGGGTGTCACCGTGTGTTCTGTAGGTTTTCCTGTCCTACGGGGAACATGTGTTTTGCCCCATCCTTCCTAGGATTTGTCAACTGCCAAACTCCTACCGATGGAGCCTTGGCTGCGGTTGTAGAAGAAAAAGAAGATTCTGAGGGAAGCACTTCAACTCCTAAAAAGGGGGGGCACGTAATCTGTAGCATGAACCTTTGAATTTTGTCTGAGCTTTTTACCAGAGTGTTATACCTAAAATTTCAACCCCCTCGAAGTAGTCTCTAAGACATACGTGTTACAAAGGGCAAAATGGTCAAAATGCACCAATGTAGGATTTTCCAAGGACATTCTCAGGATTTTCTATTTTCATATGACTTGTTCATTATCTCCAAACACTTCCAAATATCATAGTAATTATGAAGGTATTTCATGATTTTCTGATAATATTTATTCTGGAAAATTAGCTTTTAATTCATATTATAAGCTAATTTCTTTAATAATTAAACACATGAAATAGCTTCAAAATAGAAATAAAAAACATTTCCAAAATAAATTATAACATGGTTAGAATGACTACATACAATCATAAACCTAAAATTATTTTATTTGGAAACTTAGCCCAAAATTTAAAAGAGAAATTCAATCAGTTTTACAATTTACTCTCTCCTCTGAAAAATACCGAAATCAAATCAAAATGTCATGAAATTTTAATACAAGATAGAGGATGATTTTTTGAAACTAATGCCATTGGAATTTTGTTATTTTGACTTTCCAATAATAAATTATGAATTATGGGAAATTCCAGATTGTGAGATTTTATCTAATCGGTTATTTATCAAAATATTCTGATTTCAACCCTTCAAAATTCCTAAAAATCATTCTTTACCTTTAGTTAAATTTTTATAATTTTTTCGGCTTGCAACATATTCTAAAAAATCAGATTGCCTTAGAGCACAAAATCAGTATTTTAAATAAAGATCTTGTTCTATCAATTTGACAATGCTCTTTCTATAAAAGGACCTTCCAAAAACGAAATAGGGCAGAGGAGAACACCCCAATAGTCAGAGAACATAGCCACCAACCTTCTCTCCACGTTTTTGCACTACGACCCTCAAATCTATACCGAACTCTGTTGAAATCTCCCAAATCCACTGAAAAAACATAATCTTTCTATCCCAATCAGATTTCCAAGCATCAAAAACACACAAAAACACCACAAAAACAGAAGAAACACGTCCTTAACAACATAAAGAAGAAGGAGTCAGAAGCTCAATTCAAAGTCAATCCAGAACCGACATCAACGAAGCACCAAAGATCCCTGATGTGAAGAGTCTCATTAAATCCGAAGGTAAAACAGGTTGAAATCATATTTTTCTGACTTTGTTCAACTTTAACTACTCTGTGCTAAAATTTGGAGTCAAATTGACTTTTTTACCGTCTGAATTAACGTTTGTTTTCGCTTCTGCCCAATAACTTGTTTGCTAAGTTTCGTGTTTAATTCGAATTCAAATTGTAAACTTTCGATCACTAATGTAACACCCCATCCGCTAATCTCATAAATACCTCTTAACAGACTCATTAACCCATAAACTCACAGCGGAACTCTAAATACAACGGAGGGCGATACAATACCGTTAGCCACCCATATGGCTAACCGGGCCTAACTCACATACAGTAACGGTCTGATGGACTGGAACAACCTGAGTACACAAACACAAATACAATACTAAACCCATTCATTTACTATCCCAAATATACATCATACGGATGCCGATACACTTTCGGTCTTACACCTCATTCTAATACATAAGTAATAAAAATCTAACTACCATGTAACCACCGTAACCTCTACAATCGAACGTATCCTCGTCGGTGTACCTGAAAAATAAAAATGGGGCCCGAGGGGCTCAGCTTTCGCTTGCATATGAAATTCGCATACCCCGAGTGCTAACCGGGGTATGGGACTTTTTGTCGAGATATGAGATGAATCTTAATTCAATCAACATGCAACATAGCAATATTTACATATGTACACTACACAAGGATTCACATTCAACCATGGAATACAATCCTCAACTAACATAACAAGGTTGTTAGTTGTTTCATTACTCTTAGGCCTTGAGGGTTATACCTCACTATGCCTTGGTTACTCATTCAATACTGACCCACTCTCTCGGGTTACTTATACTTACTTACTCCCCCATTCTCTTGGGTTACTCATACTTATACTCACCCATTCTTTCGGGTTACTCATACTTATACTCACCCATTCTCTCGGGTTACTCATACATATACTCAAGCTCACGTAGTTCACGAGACACTACAGGTCTCCTACGCTCTTCTCACTTGTTTCTCTTGATACATACTTAAGCCAAAACTCATGGCTTTTGAGCTTAGTTTTACTAGCTCCCGGAACTCACACTTAGTTCCTACTACTTTCGCATAGGTCCGACTACTCTCGGACTTTTCACATTTCCATACACTCCTCTCTCGGAGTTATAATATATTTAGGCATATTAGTCTAGGAGCATCTCTCCCGATGTTTCTAATGGTTAGGGAACATTATTTAAATTTCGGGTGACTTTAGTCTCAAGGGTTACCCATACATTTCATATACTTATTTTTTCGGTTATTTTCTTATACCGGGTAAAATCCTCTTACAGGAGGTTGACCAAGTCTCAAGGGAGTAACTGATCCCTTTGGCTTCTCTTTTACTTTTCTTGCAAGTTCACACCTTGAACTATCTTTATCCTCTCAATGGAGGTTCACTTACCTTTCCACCCTTATTCGTTTTGTGGATTGTTTCACATTGGTTTTCTAACTGTTACCGAGTGTTTACTCAACCCGTACATCTCCTCACATTCTAGAGAGTTCATATATTTGCGTTATCGTATATTTTAATCGATAGCTTGTGTGTTTTGCACGTTTCCATTTTTTATAAAACTACCCGATCAACTAGTTTCAAGTCAATCGCTACTCACTATGAGTCGGTCTATTCACTACGTTGGACCACACCGGCATGCAAGTATGTTAGCTCATACAACATACAACATGATATACATAATCAAACAATGGATTATTTCATGCTTTAGTCTTGATTAAGCCGGTACACAAACACACAAATCAACGTAACTCGGTTAGCACGCGGGTATGAGAAAATCATACCTTTCACCGGGGTTTTTACTTTTACTGTGTCATCTCACCATGCTCGGTTCCCATGCGATCCTCTGATAATATTCCAAACATTATTATTAACGCTAAACTCATACGGTACATAATTAAATGCTACTCCCGTACTTACCCCGTTATGCCGTTATCTCAGTTTTACTCTTGTTAACTTGAGCTCTTACTTCACATTGACTCCTAGCACTTGTTTACACTTCTTAGGACCTTTACATGTACCCAAACAAGGCCTAAACATCATCTAAAACCATTACCATTCACTTCCCCATAATTAGGACACTTTAAAACACTTTATGGCAAGTTTTTACACTGGTCCGGGTTTGTGTCCGGGGTTACAAACCTGGACCAACACGGTTTTAACTTTCTGGGCACTTTTACATGTGGTTCGGGTTTGTGTCCTGGGATATAAACCCGGACCAACCCCTGGATTCACTCTCGGGTGCATTTTTGATGTGGTCCGGGTTTGTGTACCGATTTGCAACCCGGATCACCCCTAGAACTGTCAAATTTACAGTTTTTGATCAGTTTTAAACCCCTATTCACCTCTAATCATTTTCTAATCATTCCACATGTTTCCTACATGTTTAAACACCTTAAAATATGCTCTAAACCTCTTCAAAACATAGGTCTATTCCTTACTCAAATTCTTGCTCACATTCTCAATTTTGCCATTCTCTGTTACACTTATGCACACTTGTGCTATAGATTTTCACCTCTTGGCAATTTGCATTTGTTCTCACTCCATTTGACCATTCCAAATCACTCCTAGGCCAATGCACTTCTAAAACCCAAGTTCACTCCTTGCTTTACAAATTTAGCACTCTTGTTCACCTCAAGCCATTTCAAGACTTTCACACACATTTATGCTACAGATTTTTGCACAACTCTCTTATCTTTAACAAGCATTTCCTAAGGTTACTTACTAACCCAAATCCACCTCCATTCATACCTAGTGCTCTAGGTCATTCCTTACTTACAACAATACTCAAACCACTTAAATTTCTACAAATTTGGCCATAACTTGGCTACTTCCCTAACATTGCCCAAAACTCAATTCTTCCTTTATTCAACCTAGAACTAGCCAAACCACAAGGGTTCTATCAGTACACAACAATTCTTCATTACCACCAAGAAAAATCTCATTAAGCACTATAATGCATAATCCATCAAATACATTGCTCCCAAATCAAGCATTAATTCACAAATGTTTTCTCACTTGCACTATTACTATACAAGCACATTATTACCACACTTAAGTGGGGTTCATTCATTTACTTATTTCCTTCCCAAATTCTAAAAGCATTAAATTAGGCTCCATGGCAATTTATTTACCTCTTGATCACAAGCCTTTCCTCTTTTCACTCCTCTTCTTTCTCTTCTCTCTTTCTCTCTTTGCTTGAAATCGGCCAAAGGCCATGGAATTTCCCATCTCCAATTCAATATTCAAAGCAAGAAATGAGTTTAAGTAAAAACACTTAACCTCATTAACTAGAAATGCTTAAAGCTCTAAGATTGGTGATTACCTTGAAACCCTAGGGTGGGGTTTTGATCAAGAATCAAAGGGGAACTCCCAAACCACCATTGAAGACTTGGAGAATAGCTCAAACAAGGAAAAATCAAGGCATTAAAACTTGCCAAAATCGGCCAACACAAGCGGGTGAAGAAAAATGTATTTTTCTTTGGATATTTTTACCTTGGATGAAAGAGGAAGCTTCAAGCTTCAAGATGGTGTGCTTTTCTCCTCAAATGGCCAATACCCATGAAAATGAAATTCATCTTTTTCGAATTTTGAAAAGAGAGAAGTGTGGAGCTTGATGAGGGGAACATAAATATGTGGTTATTTTTGTGTTTGGAGCTTTATCCAAGCTTGGCAAGGAAAGGAAGTGGCAAGAAGCCATGGATGAGGGGGAAGAAAATTTTTCAGGCTAGAGAAAGGGGAGAGCATCTGGGAAAGGAGAAAGGAAAGAGGGAAAGAAAAGAAGGAAGTGAGGGAGGAGAGAGAAGAGCTTACCTTTTTCTACTTTTACTTTTTCTTCCCTTTTCTTTTCTTTCTTTATTTACTAACTAGCTAGTATTAGAGAGGGGGCTGTTTTGGCTAATAAAACTGGCCCCACTTATACTTATAAACTGGAGTGTTTTTCGTCTTTTACAGAAAACGCTCGTTATTTTACCCGGTTCGGCACTATTCACTCACCGGGCCCGTTTTTTGGATTTTTCTTGTTTCTTTATTTTTAATGGTTACAAAGCTTCCATTAATACTTATTTATAGTTATTAAATCAACTATAATTTTTACAGGTCCGTTTGACCACTTAAAGTTATGTTTTTGGGTTTTCTCGAAAAACGTGATTTAAAACTCCGTTAGCGTTTTTCCATTATTTGGATCCGTTTTCTTCGGGAATCATTCCGTATACTAATTAGGCCTAACTAAGCCTTAGGATCCATCTCGGACCCTAAACGAGGTCATATCCCTCCTATACTCATTTGACACGCGTTTTAGCGTTTTTTCCTTTTCAAGCGTTTCTCTTTACTTTGGTTTTATTCTCTTTACCAATACTCTTTAGGCACCATTAGGCCTTTTACAATCATATTAGAGTAATTTAATCACCATTTTTAGATCCGAGGTATTAAAACTAACGTGTTTAGAATCTTTCAGGCTATCTACCCATAAATTTTGAGCCAAAACACTGTCGGGAACCACCAAAAACCCATTGTCCGTGGGTGGTCCGTGACCTCGGACCCATGGTCCGGGACCACGGACACCCACGGACAGTGGTGGGATTTCTTATTTTTCAAATTTTTAGGGTATTTAACAGTACATGCCTGGGCCCCACGGACCCCTGTCCGTGGCCCCGGACTTTTCAAGTTTACGTTTTTATTTTAATTCATTTTACGTAGTCATGTAATTCAATTGGGGTCCGTGGTCTCGGACATTAGGTCCGTGGCTACGGACATACTTTAAATTTGACCTAATTCTACCTCCGAACCCTAGTTTATGTAGTTTTAATTTTTACTTTAATTTTCTGTCAAAAAGAGTTAAAAATATAAAAAAATCAGAAGTTCGCGCACTTAGGTTAAAACAACTCGTAATAAGCCGTAATTAAACTAAGTAGAGGAAAAACAATTTCGAGGGGTAATGAAAGTAATTGAACCCTAAATAAGTCGAATATCAAGCCCCCGAACCCGAACTCTCCTTTCCTAATTTACCCTAGGTAAAAATTAGGTGACGGCTCTAATTAGGTTCCAGTGAGCTAACTTACGATTTAATAACTAGTGTTATATGACATAGCTATTAAGCTTAGGTTATAAATGGACCTAGAATCCGATCAGATCCTAATCAACATGAATCAACATAGGATAGGGTTCAAAAATCGAGGCTCATAGACTGGCGACTCTGCTAAGGACAAACTCTTAATATTAACTTGTATAATTTTAAGAAAGAGGGCTTAACTCGAAATTATTTATTTATGGCTTTATTACATTGTTTGTTTACTTTTGTGCGCACATTTAATTTTATGCACCTTTGCATCATATGAGAGCGAGGGTCCACTTAAACCGATTTCACCTCGGGACCCGCTTTAGGGTCCCCTGTCAGGGACTCACACCTTTTTAGGTGATGTGAATAAGTGGGGGAAAAGAGCAGGGTGTCGTCTAACCACACCCCCTTAATAACTTGGCTTTAGCCCCAAGCATTTTCCTGGCAGTGTCCTTACCTAACCTTGTTTGGTCATTCAAAGACCCGACCGTGGATGCACACCTTCAGGTGATGTGAAAAAAGTGGGGAAGCCCAAAGAGAATAGCATGCAAGCCCTATTCCTTTGTGGTGACCTGGGCCCATGCCCCAAGCACCTCTCCGGATCGATCTATACCTGGTTTGATTTAAGCGCCTAGTGAAGACATGTTGAATTTGTGTAGGCCTTGTTTGCTTGTATGATCGGCCCATTACCCAACCTAGAGGTTGATAGGAACTTCTCCTACATCAACCTAGCCCAACCGAATTGGCAGCTCTATTTGTTTGTGGCCCAGAGGCCTTGTTTGGTTTAATATAAGAGTCGTTCGGGCTCTGGCCTAAAAGTTTTGACTTAGGTGATTTCTCTCTTTTGGCCCAATTTGAATTATCAATTTAGTTCAGGGCCCATGAAAATAAATCCACCTAAAGCAATTCATCAGGCCTTTCCATTTCAAGGCTCATTCTAGCCTAAGAAAACTTTCCACTCAGGCTTTGGCCCAAAATCGTAGATATAGGTATCATCTTTTAGGCCCAATCAGAATTATTCGGCCCAAATTCCAATTCACATCTAGGACATGGTTTAGAAATCATTTCGGCCCATGCGCCCTATTTCTAGCCCAAACACATTCTGGCTCAGGTGCCAAATTCTTAGAACATTTCAAGTACTGCATTCTTTAAAACTTTTTGGCCGAGGCACCAGTTCACAGTTCATGAATAATTCCGGCCCAAGTACTACACCCATAACTCATTCCATCTGGGCCCACACCAATTCATAGTTTTGGCCCATGAACTTCACTTTCAATCCAGAATTTTGGCCTGTAGCGTAAAACATTTGAATTCTAGATAGTTTGTATAACTCATTCATTCCAGTTTCTGGCCTTAAGGCCCGACAAGAACATCAAACGAATCTTAGGCTTCAAGGTTTCTCTCTCAGCCCAGTGGCCCATTCACAGTCCATGTGGCTTCCTTCGGCCCGTTTGTTCCACTTCCAGATAAGGGTATTTAGGCGCACACATCCATTCTAGTCTAGAAGTCCCTCTAGCCCATATTTCTCACTTCAATCCTAAATCATTCTGGCCCAAGTGCCATAATTCCAAATCATTCCGGCCCAGGTGCCACATTCCCGAACACATTCAGGCCCAACACCACATCCTCAAACACTTTTTGGCCCAAGCGCCACACTTTCAAACACTTTTTGGCCCAAGTGCCACACTCTCTAAACATTTCGGCCTAAGTGTCACATCTTCACAACATTCCGGCCCAAGTGCCACAATCTCACAATACATTCCGGCCCTAGTGTCGTGTTCTCATAGCATTCCGGTCGAAGTGTCAACCCACTTATAAATCATTCTGGCCTGTGTGCCTCACTTTCAATTCATCCAGGCTTGAGTGCCTATCCACATCCATGAAATCATCCAGGCCCGAGTGTCAATCCACATTCATGAAACCTTTTCCACTCATGCACCTCCCATTCAGTTTGTAAAAGATTCGGGCCCAAATAGGCATTCCGAGTTTAGGTATTTTGTAGAGCCTAATAAGATTCCAGGAAAAAGGCGATCACGGTCATCTCAACGATGTCCCAACGGTCGAGAGCGCGAGTCTCACGCAGGCATCAGATGGTTCGCAGAGTTCAAATTCAATAGAAGGCTGGGTTCACATGCATTCTACTGCATAACTTGCTAAAACATTCATCTTTCAAATGCATCACTCAAAGTTTTCAAAGAATGATCGTTTTCAAACCACTAATAAGAAGCATCGATTTTGTTAAATCATCTTCTTCCTCATGTTCACAAATGGATTTTGTTTCACACAAGTTTCTTTTGAGAAAATGGTTCATGAAGTAATCATTTCCCGACATGGAATGCAAAGACTTGTATTTTGTTTCCAAAATTTTGAACATGCCCTGCCAAACCCCATAGCTTATCCCAAGACACCCAAACAACCCATAAAATAGTTCCAAATCCACATCTCTTAAATTGTTCTCATAAACCCAAATCAATACTAGGTGCAATCCGAGTTCGTCATCTTTCATCTTTCGTTTAAATGTGTGAATGAGTTTTGGAGTGAAAATCTTGCGAGAGTGTCTTGAGCGGTAAAAACCATGAGTGAACGAGCGTGTCATTTTTACACGACTTCAGTGAGTCCACATTCAAAGGTGAGGTAAACGGCATAACTCAACCGAATGAGATATTTTTAAATTTACTCTTAGATCTGTGAAAAGTAACAAAGACACAACTATCAGGAATGACGAAGCACCTAGGTACAGCATCACATAGCCAAAAAGCTTGTGACCCTGAAATTAAACCCTAGGCAGCTCCGCTGAGCCTTTCATATACCCCTTTTTGATATTAAAAAGCTCTACAAAAATAACCCACCGATGATGAATTTCTAACTCGGTGACCAAAGGAAGCGAGGAGCCCGAGTCTCTGATAACATCTTCATCAGTTCAAAGAAGAAATGCTGCTATCAGGATGACAAAGTGATCCGTAAATGGTCCTAGAGTGACACAGGATCCAAAGGCTCACATCAAAACAGCTCTCGAAGCCCAACCGGGAAACAAAAGAACCTTAAAGGCAAAGTCAAGAAAGGGTAAAGAAAAAGGCAAACCCAAAGTGCCTCGAAGAAATCCAAATGACAAAGAGAAGAGAAATGGTTTAAAGGAAAACTTCAAAAGTCCAAGTCCAGAGCTCGAAAAACAATGTCACACAAAGCAGCTAGACGACTTCAAGACAAGGAGATGAATCTGAGAGAAGACACAAGGTGCAGCTTTGGTCACCCCTTTAAGCTCAACATACCTCAAACATCCCTCCATGGTCCCGTTGTCTTTCATCACACCCCATGGCCACGTTATAAGCCTCAAAGACTTCCAACTTGGTAGTTGTGTATTCAATCACGTGAAAGAAACAAATCGAATGCGTAAATTCATCAAATATCAAATTCAGCGGTCTAGAAGTTTGACCGTAAGTGAGAAATGAGTGTAAACACCAACATGTCGAGTGTAGGTTAGAAGCACCAAATCAAAGCATAAGCCTTAACCTTGTGAGTAAGAGACTCGTTTCCAGGTTTATCAAAGAAAATACTGGGGGCAATCGATCAGAACGATCGATTGCCATGAACTCAAGCTCAGATTGTCTTAAAAGAAAAATACTGGGGGCAATTGTTGGTTTCAACACTTGCCATGACAACACCAATTGAAACCTGAAGTTTGAGTACCACCAAACATTACCACCAGACAGGCCCAACATAAGCCTTTACCTTCACTTCATACCACAAGTCCATCATAAGTCCCGATCACCACTCGAACACCACACACTCCTACCAGCAGCATGTTCAACTTCTAAGAAACAAATTGCATATCTGAAATTTCTAGCCAGGAAATGGTTATTTCACTTTCCTTTTTCAGCAGGGTTTTTCTCAAAGTGTAGCCATGTTTGGCACATTTTCAGCAATTTCTTGTTTTGAACAACTTTCAATTCTCATCATTGCCATATTTGGCACATTTTTATAGTTTCTTGTTTTGAACAAGTATTTTACATGCATTGTGATTGCATTTTACAAACTTTTGCATACACCTCATTATTGCCACGTTGGGCACTTTTACAATTGGTTTTCACCACATTCATTTGCACGGGACATTTACAACACATTCTTTTGCACGAGACCATTATTTTTCCAACTCATTTTTTGTTTGAGACCTAAAATCAGTGCGAGACCCTACGTTTTTTTCAAGACCCAGAATCTTCATTCAGTGCGAGACCTCACCTTCATCCAGTGCAAGACAAGTACTAGACCAAGTACCAACATCAGTGCGAGACAAGTACGAGACAGTGCGTGATCCAAGTTTGACGGGGCAGAGGCAATAAGTCCCCATGATCATGTCAACTTAAAGGGAGAAACAACTAGTAGGCAGTGGCAATAAGTCCCCTTGGTGATCTAGATTTATCCCAGCACCCCAACTGGTGGGCAGAGGCAATAAGTCTCCATAGTATACCACAGCAAGGAGCATTGGAACGGGTTTCGGTCCCCAAAAGCATCCGAGCATCATTTTCATATCATTCATATCATCTACATTTGCATCACATTCATATCATCTACATTTGCATCATCTTCATATCATCCATCTGCATTATCCAGACGCTCCACAAGACCTGGCGACAGAAAAGTTGGTGAGGTGATGGGCAATAAATCCTTCTTTGCGATGTCAACTTATTTTGGATCAACGAATGGTGGCCAATGGCAATAAGTCCCCAGGTTTTTACCAAAAATATCCTACACACACACCGGCTTGGGGGGCAATGGCAATAAGTCCACATCGGGTCCAGCTAGGAGCAACGGCACGGGTTTCGGTCCCCAGAAGCATCCGAGCATCATCACATCATTAGCACTATCAGCATCGTTAGCATATCAGCATTCCCATATCTACATTCATATAGTCTTCACTTTTAGGTTAGTCGACGCCTTAGAATAAAGGGAATTTTACTTTTGAGAGGTTTAGGTAGGGGAACAGAATCACTTGACATCATTTATTCAGGTAGACGCCTTAGAATAGCTTGACATCATTTCATTCATTATAGGTAGTCAACGCCTTAGAATAGCTTGACATCATTTCATTTATTATAGGTAGTCAACGTCTTAGAATAGCATGCTATGAACATCATTTTCATATCTTATAGCTAAGTCAACGGGTCCTAGCCTTAGAATAGCTTGACATCATTTCATTTATTATAGGTAGTCAAGCCTTAGAATAGCTTGACATCATTTCATTTATTATAGGTAGTCAACGCCTTAGAATAGCTTGACATCATTTCATTCATTATAGGTAGTCAACGCCTTAGAATAGCTGACATCATTTCATTTATTACAGGTAGTCAACGCCTTAGAATAGCTTGACATCATTTCATTCATTATAGGTAGTCAACGCCTTAGAATAGCTTGACATCATTTCATTCATTATAGGTAGTCAACGCCTTAGAATAGCTTGACATCATTTCATTCATTATAGGTAGTCAACGCCTAAGAATAGCTTGACATCATTTCATTCATTATAGGTAGTCAACGCCTTATAATAGCTTGACATCATTTCATTCATAGATAGTCAACGCCTTAGAATAGCTTGACATCAATTCATCCTTATAGGTAGTCGACGCCTTAGAATAGTCTGACATTACTTCATTTTTCCCTTTCAGGTGGTGGACACCTTAGAATCGCTCGACATCATTTCATTCATCATAGGTCGTCAGCGTCTTAGAACAGCTCGACACAATTTGTCGGTTTTCAACTGCATGCAGGGTCTTTTAAGATCCAAAATTTTGGGGTATCACTCAAGCATCAACTAGACTTTTCATCTTCATTACAAATCTTAGTTGACGGGGGGCAATCTGTTATACCCAAAATTTCAACCCCCTCGGAGTAGTCTCTAAGACATACGTGTTACAAAGGGCAAAATGGTCAAAATGCACCAATGTAGGATTTTCCAAGGACATTCTCGGGATTTTCTAATCTCATATGACTTTTTCATTATCTCCAAACACTTCCAAATATCATAGTCATTATGAAAGATATTTCATGATTTTCTGATAATATTTATTTAGGAAAATTAGCTTTTAAATTCATATTGTAGGCTAATTTCTTTAATAATTAACACATGAAATAGCCTCAAAAAAGAAAAAAAAAGGTTTCAAAAATTAAATTATCACATGGTTAGAATGAGTACATACAATCATAAACCTGAAATTATTTTATTTGGAAACTTAGTCCAAAATTTTAAAGAGAAATTCAATCATTTTTGCAATTTACTCTCTCCTCTGGAAAATACCGAAATCAAACCAAAATATCATGATATTTTAATACAAGATAGAGGATGATTTTTAGAAACTAATGCCATTAGAATTTCGTTATTTCGATTTTCCAATAATAAGTTATGAATTATGGGAGATTCCAGATTGTGAGATTTTTATCTAATCGGTTATTCATCAAAATAATCTGATTCAAACTCTCAAAATTCCTAAAAATCATTCTTTACATTCAGTTAAATTTTCATAATTTTTCACAGCCAGCAACATATTCAAAAATATCAGATTCCCTTAGAGTACAAAATTAGTGATTTAGATAAAGATCTTGTTCTATCAATTTGACAATGCTCTTTCTATAAAAGGACCTTCCAAAAATGAACTAGGGAAGAGGAGAACACCCCAATAGTCAGAGAACACAGCCACTAATGTTCTCTCCACGTTTTTGCACTGCCGACCCTCAAATCTATACCGAAATTCTACTGAAATCTCCCCAAATCCACTGAAAACAAAATCTTTCTATCCCAATCAGATTTCCAAGCATCAAAAACACACAAAACAACACAAAAACAGAAGAAACACGTCCTTAACAACATCAACAAGAAGGATTCAGAAGCACAATTCAAAGTCAATCCCGAACCGGCATCAATGAAGCACCAAAAGATCCCTGATGTGAAGAGTCTCATTTAATCCGAAGGTAAAATAGGTTGAAATCATTTTTCCGACTTTGTTCAACTTTAACTACTCTGTGTTAAAATTTGGAGTCAAATTGACTTTTTATCGCTTCTGAATTAATGTTTGTTTTCGCTTCTGCCCAATAACTTGTTTGCTAAGTTTCGTGTTTAATTTGAATTCAAATTGAAAACTTTCGATCACTAACGTGTTTGAAATCTTTCACACTATCTACCCATAAATTGTGAGCCAAAAACATTGTCGGGAACCACCAAAAACCCACTGTCCGTGGGTGGTCCGTGACCTCGGATCCATGGTCCGGGACCACGAACGGGTTGTCCATGGCCACGAACACCCAGACGGTGGCGAGATTTCTTATTTTTCAAGTTTTCAAATTTTAGGGTTTTTAACAGTACATGTCCGGCCCCACAGACACCCTGTCTCTGGCCCCGGACTTTTCAAGTTTACGATTTTTATTTTAATTCGGTTTTCGTAGTCATGTAATTCAATTGGGGTCCATGGTCTTGGACATTTGGTCCGTGGCTACTAACATAACTAAAATTTGACCTAATTCAGCCTCCGAAACCCTAGTTTAGGTAGTTTTAATTTTTACTTTAATTTTCTGTCAAAAAGAGCTAAAAATATAAAAAATCAGAAGTTCGCGCACTTAGGTTAAAACGACTCATAATAGCCGTAATTGAACTAAGTAGAGGAAAATTGATTTTGAGGGGTAATGAAAGTAATTGAACCCTAAATAAGTCGAATATCAAGCCCCCGAACCCGAACTCTCCTTTCATAATTTACCCAAGGTCAAAATTAGGTGGTGACTCTAATTAGGTTCAGTGAGCTAACTTAGGATTTAATAACTAGTGTTATATGACATGGCTATTAAGCTTAGGTTATAAGTGGACCTAGAATCCGATCAGATCCTAATCAACCTGAATCAACATAGGATAGGGTTGAAAAATCGAGGCTCACACGGAGTGACTCCGATGCTTTTGATAATTTCTTACTTGTTTTATTTTTAAATCTATTTGTTTCTTTAGGGCATGTCCGGAGCGACCGGCTTTCCCGAAAGCTGATAGTTTTTTGCTATTAAAACAATTGTTTTTTGGGTTTATATGCTTTTGTTTCTAATATTTTGATTATTTATTAATTCACTCTGCCATTGTACTGATGACGAGATTGTTGATTTGTCACTCTACTGTCATAATAACAACAAGATTATCGAATATGCACCCTACTGCCATACTAACAGCGGGATCATCGAATAAAAACACCCTACCATCATACCGATGGTGGGATCGACGGGTTCATATTCCAACATTGTATCAAAAGTGAGTTTTCAAACATGTTTCGAGACAATGCTCACGGTATTCAAAGAGTTTCCCTTTCTTGTCAGATAACCATCGGTCACGTACACAAATTTCATCAACTAGTTACTTTTGAAAGTTGCAACCAACTTATACATATAACTTTTTGTGACATTCAACATGCCAATAATGGGGTAAATTCATTCCATCCAAATCTTGGAGTCTATAAGATGCGTGGGCTATTTTGGCCTCCTTAACATACGTTCCTTCCCACTGAGGCTGTAACTTTGCTTGTTGTTTTACCTCCTGGAGCACTAAATCACCAGGAGAAAAAGACCGCTCTCTTACCCTTTTGTTGAAGTAACACTAAATCCTTAGTTTATTGTTGTGATCCTTTAGCTCGGTAATCGTTCGTCTTTCATCCAAGAAGTCTAACTCATCGCGTATGCTCTCTTCTTTCTCTTCTTCTTTGTATTATTCTATCATTTTAGAGGGTATCAAAATTTCGGCAGGCACTACTGCTTCCAAGCCATATGCCAATCTGTATGGGGTTTCTCCGGTTGGTCCCCTGACAGTCGTTCTGTTAGCCCATAAAACCTGTGGTAACATTTCTGCCCATCTTCCCCTTTTATCTTCTAGCTTCTTTTTTAGGGCTCTTACGATCTGGCCATTGGTGTTTTCTACCTGACCATTCGCTTGGGGATGCGCTACAGATGCGAATATCAAGTCGATCTTCCACTCTTCACAGAATTCCTGAAAGCTTTTGCAATTGAATTGCGCTCCGTTATCTATAATGATTACCCTTGGTAAACCAAACCGACATATGACGTTTTTTCAAACAAACTCTTCTGTTTTCCGTGTGGTTATGCTTACCACAGGTAGGGCCTCTACTAATCTGGTAAAGTAATCCGCGCAACATCTACGAACTTATATCTTTCGGGGCATGCCTCTGAGAATGGGCCGACAATATCCAATCCCCACTTTGCGAAAGGTACCGGGGAAGTGATAGACTTCATCTCAGCGGGCGGATTCCCGATTTTTGTACCATGTATCTGACATTGTGTACATTCCTTCACATACTTCTTACATAATCCTTGAATTGTTGGCCAAAAATACCCCATCCTTAAGATTTTATGCATTATTGCCCTTTCACCTTGATGGTTTCCACACACCCCATCGTGCACCTCGTTGATGAGTTCCAAGCCTTGCTTCTCTGTTACGCATTTCAATGATGTCCTTCTGAAAGACCGCTTGTACAACTGATCGTTCTCAAAGAAAACAGATGTTGACCTTCTTTTTATTGTTCTTGCCTCTTTTAAATCTTTTGGAAGTAATCCCTCTTGAATGTACCGGACGATTGGGGTCATCCAAGATTCCTCCAGAGTGACTCCTTCTACCGACATTGCTTCCACATCTTTATTACCGGAAGATCTCCTAAGTTGCAGCAAGACCTCCTCCGGTACTCCTTCTACGTTGCTTGCCAACTTTGCCAATGCATCAGCTTCTAATTTTGCTCTCTCGGAATGTGCCGAAGGTTGCACTTTGAAAATTTCGTCCTTAAACTATGTACTTTCATCAAGTAGTGCTTTAACTTTTCTTCTTTAGCCTCTAAGATGTTCTAGCTTTGCCTTGTTACAAGCAAGGAGTCTGATTGTACTTCTAAATCTGTAATTTTTATTGCGATTAGTTTTTATTGAGAAAAGAAGAAAATAAGGGTGAATTCCAAACTTTACAAACTATCATTTGTAAAAAAAACCTGTTACTCCCATGGCGGAGACTATTTCTAATCCTTGTATTTGTGCTTTGTATTCTGCCTCGTTGTTTGTTACCTTGAATTCAAACCTTACCGCATACCGTATCTTCTTTCACCGGTGGTTTGAACCACGACTCCAACTCCCACCCCAGTTTTGCATCGGGCTCCATCCACCCAGATCTTGCATGACACTTCTCGTTCTTCTTCGCAGAAGAAGCTTGCTTTGGTGATGAAATCTGCGAGAGCTTGAGCTTTTATCGCAGTCCACGGGGCATAATGAATCTCGAACTGTGTGAGCTCCACTACAAGAAAACAGTAGTATCATAGACGGAATATTCCGTATGTAAAAACTATAATTCCGTATATAATGACAATCATAGACAAAAAATTCTGTAGGAAATTTCTGTCTGTATTAAATGGGTCGGTAATACTATTCCGTCTGTGAAAACACATTCCGTCGGTGATATTATTAACTTTTACAGACGAAAAATTCCACCTCAGGAAAAGGCTTATCACCTACGGAAATTTCTGTCTCAGAAAATTGTTATCACCTACGAAAATTTCCGTCTCAGAAAACAGTTATCACCTACAGAAATTTCTGTCTCAGAAAATGGTTATCAAATACGTTAAATTCCGTCTCAGAAAATGTTATCACATACGAAATTTCCTATTTCAGATATTATTACCTACGAAATGTTACACCCAGAATTAATTATCACTAACAAAAATCCTGTCTCAATAATCTTATTACCTACAAAATCATTCATCTCATAAGTTATCACATACGGAATGTTTTATACCTAATAATTTTCACAAACAAGACACATATAACCTGAATAACATATAAGCAACTATTACATTCACAACTGAAACACCTATGACATTTTATAAAGTACTACATAAAGTAGTTTTATCCATAGTCATAACATTCCCAAAATAGTCTTCATAAGTAGTAAATGTTTTCCTTGTTTTCATTAAAAAAGAACAATAAGACGCTTCTCATAAGAATTCGCATACTACAACACCCATATCTTATGACAATCATTTTCACATTTGCATCATAGAAAACACATTCTTCAGTTGAGAGCTCCATGTCCCTCGAATCCAACTACTTCCGAATATGCAAAAGAAAACACAGCTAGTTTAACAAAAGATAAAACTACAGTATACAAGAAGCAACTTCAAAATAAAAAATCATTGTCTTCCACTGCAAACATTAATTTTAAAATCGACAAAAGAAAGTAGAGCTCATAATCAGCCCAGAGTTCAACAACAAAAGAATCGAGTTCAACCAGTCACATAATGTGACTTAATTAAAGATAAAAACTGAAGCATGAACTACAGTAAAACAATGTACTGCACCAACATCATAAAGTCAACAAAACCAAAAATAAAATTTTGGCCAACACCCATTCCAGCCGAGTGGTGAGCATGAGTGTTGCTGATTACACAGAAAAAGTATAAAATTCAAAGATCACCGAGCCCCTGTGCTGACAATACCCAAAGCTTGATATGAATCTGTATTTGTCCATATTGCAAGCTTCTATAGCATGGAGACATCCATTGCTCTTTCTAATGATGTATGTTTATACCTACACTACCTATTCGTTTGGGATTAATGATTTAGAGTAATTATCATTTATCGATTTTGTAAGGGGAACTATTATTTATCAACTAATGTATTATATATGTTTTATTTATACATTGTTCACATCTATTGTTAATGAGTCTTAGACGAACTGATGTATAGCTTGAAGAGTTGGAACATATTCTTCACTGCCTACAACTATGAATATTGAAACAACAACCAGCTCTTGCTAATGTCCATTAACTTAACAAAATGAGATGCTCAAATATCTTAAATTAACATCTTTGAAGTGAACAACAGAAAAATATTTTCATCTAGTAAGGGTATTTAAATACCCCA
The DNA here is from genome assembly GCA_023374045.1 of Limonium bicolor. Taxonomy (NCBI): domain Eukaryota; kingdom Viridiplantae; phylum Streptophyta; class Magnoliopsida; order Caryophyllales; family Plumbaginaceae; genus Limonium; species Limonium bicolor. The sequence goes on from CM041777.1 coordinate 147,638,363, forward strand.
AAATAATCAAGTTCAACCAGTGACTTAATCATAGGTGAAAACTAAAGCATGAACTCGATCCATGTACTGCTATATACACACTTAAACATCTGCAAAAACTAGATCAAAAGATGCATATATTTCAGATCATAAACAGAGCTTAAAGGGGTCATAAACTAAGCACAAGTGCCGGTCAAAATAATCCATAGCAACAGCAACATACAAAGGCAAAAATATGACCAAAAATCAAGCAGAAACATTCACAAGCCTATAATATGTTCCTCACTCTACTATAGATTTCAAAGAAGCTGTGCATAAGTAACTCCAGAAAAAATTTAGTGCAAAACAACCATAAATCAGTACCAATAATGAAAAAAATTCCCAACCAAATTATAATTCAGTCTCACGGATTTTCAGTTCATCAGGACTGCTACAAAGAGGGTTGTTTAAATTAAGTTTAAAGTATAAGACCCATACCTTCAAAAAAGATCGTCATCAGAATCTCACTCATCATCTTCGTTATGTGAGTAACCAGTAGTAGCCTTCAAAGATCCACCAACAGATCCAATTCAGCCAATGTCATTCAACACTCCTTATTAACTAAAAAAAAGATGTATGTTATATTTTCTTTTCCACCAACAGTAAATAAGTACCATTCACACTACTTACAGGTATAGGATGGTGACGAATCGAAAAACATAAGTTGAAAAAAAAAGACCCTGAACCAGAACAAATAATAAAAACAGAAGAGGGAAAAAGTGGAAAAGAAAATATAACATACATTTGTATTAATTTACCAGGAGTGGAAGGGTCATCAGAAGGCTGTTTGCACCCTCTAATGAAATCTTCAGGCAAGTTTTTGAGATCTAATGTGTTGGTGTTGATGTTGATGTTGCCACCACTACTAACACCACCAAATCCCACCGTACCTCTTCCTCCAACCCTGCTCATCGACCATATCAACAGAAGGAAAACAAAAATAATAAAAAGACATCATAGAGAATATCACCAGAAAGGAGTTCAGTAAATAACAATCAACTATATATTAATCAGTGTACGACTAAAAGGATCATACACACAAGTACTGCTGCTAACTTTGTACTTTTAATCGTGTATATATATATATATATGATTAGTTAATTAATTAATTTGTAGATGCTTAGGGCTCAATTGAACCCATTGACAGAGCAACACCAAGGATTAGAACAGCTTCAACATTCACTGGTTGATACCATTGTTACTACTACTCTTATGGATATATGTGTCAGTTCTAGCTGCTACTACTCCTATTAAAAATATTGACATTAACAAGATAAATACCAGTTCAATTGATACTTCCCCCTTGTTTTTAAGTAAATAACATATGCATTACTTATGGGAGAGAAAATATTATCAGGAGCACAAGTGGACATTGTTGTGACTCCCTATATATCTAACTGCTTTTAACTGATTAAAGTCATATTATTAACATAACAACAACTAAGCAGTAAAAATGAAAACCTCAATAGTGTTACTACCAAACTCACAAACAAGTACAATGAGTGATATGCCTAATTAACATAATAAGCTGCCACCTTTATATACAAAACAACAAGGATAATAACCTCTTCGCAGACTCCAACTAAATCAAAGTAACATAACAAGCGAATCAAGTAATCAATACTAAGTTTAAGTCTTCAAGTTTCCAAAACCCCAAGCTCTCGTGCTATGGCATTCGTATCAACAATAATATATATTGAAATACCCCTGAAAATTAAACGCATAAAATCATAACGTGTTTTATAGTTCGGACATAAAATAACGTACGAATAATTAATCTATATATATATATATATATATATGTACGAATACAAAAATACACGTATGTAACGTTACGATATTGTAACGTTGTAATAAAAAAATGATAGCGTCGCATAACTTTGTAACAAATAAATAAATAAATATAACGCTATATATTATATGGTCTCACATATATAAATAAACAGGTATAACCTATACAAAAAAAAGAAAGAAAAAGGAGCAAAGACGCTCCCGCTGAGGTTCGAACCCGAGACCTCCCGTACCTTCCCCGAATGCTTAGACCGGTTGAGCTATGCTCGAATTCGGTAACTAGAAACAACAAATCGAAACTAGTATCAACTCAACTAAGGTAAATGAACAACAATTAGAAACAGACACGCACTCTCTTAACGTTGCCGGTTTCTTTCTTCTTCTTCCTCGATCAAGAACCAGATCGAACCAAATAAAAACAAGAGACAAGAATTCAAACTCTCAGGCGACATGATGGTTATTTATTCTAATGCCCATAACTTCCTTGGTAACTTGTGACAACCCCTCCATTATTCCTTCCTGAATCTCCCGCCCTCTCAGTTTTCCCCCTGCAATGTGCTTGAACTAAGCGAACAATGTCGGCTAGCACTGACTCTACAGGAATCCACTCCACGACGGCCCTGTTTAATCCGAGGCCAACATCTACTACCCATCATTCATCTCCATGCTTCGCTGCTACTCTCTGTGGCATCGTAAGCCAGGAAGACAACTCCAACAGAGAGCACGGGCACCAACCGCACTTTCAATCAGCAGACAAAGTCTGTTATGTTCAAAGTTTTATGCACAACGTTTGTTTTACAAACCCCCACGCACCAAGCACTGAATGATTCAAACTCTTACAACAATTCTCATTGGAACTTGCCACCACTAATGACTGACTTAACTCCCGCCTAATTCTCAAACCCATAGCCCACCTCCTTCATTCCTGAGGTGTACACCGTTTCTGCACGGGCAGGAACCACCCCCACCCTCTCTGATTCCTGATGCACGAGGTAAGTGCTATTGGATTACACTTCCCTTCCAGTTTCCTCGACTTCTTTCTATTCCCGGTCAAAAAGGAGAGTAACTCCATTTCTTTCGCATAGCAGGAGTCCTTTGGTAACCTGTGCCATCCTCCTCCAATGTAACACCCCTACCATTAATACAATCATTACCGTCCAATCTCCTCGTGCTTCCGAGTCACGCAGCGGATACTTACTTACATACAGTGGGTGATACAATGCCGTTAGTCACCGACGTGACTAACAAGGCTACTACTTCTACATACAGCATCGGTCTGATGGACTGGAATATCCGAGTGCTACACAAATACAAGCTTCACTACAATTACCAATTAGGTATTACAACTTCCCATTCAATACAATACTCCATAAGTTCAATACATGTTAATATACCGAGTTTACTAAGATCCTTTACAAGTAGAATACCCTTCAATTCCATACATGCTCATTAAGAGTCTAACTACTACCCATTCCTCACAAACTACTTGCTCCCTAGGTGTAGGGGGTGTGCTACTTAGTACACCTCTACATTCTACTACTAACTATCCAAATGTAGTCACCGGTCTCGTGCCTTGACCATATCCTCTTCGGGTACCTGCACACTAAAAACGTTCCCCCGAGGGGGTTAGCTTTCGCTGAGCATGATAACCGCATACCCCGCGTACTAGTGAGGGTACGCCGACAACTTGGTCGAATACATGCGATTGATTTCATTCAAACATACATGCGTACATGCTCTTATACATAACATTACAATACATTACGTAAGGAATACGTGCATACACATCAATACACACACTTCAATACATACATGGTAACCCATACAAGCCATCAGATACGTTCTTACCTTTCCGAGGTCCGCAATACCCAATTCATATACATACATACCAATACTTCACAATACACCATCCTTGTTAGCTTATGTTGGTCCACCCGGGTTAATCGGGTGGAGATTACTCTTTTACTCGTTCCACAGTACTTACACATACATACTCATACTCATACATACTTACTGATCCATACTTACTTACTTACTCTTACTCATGTTAAGTAGGTATGACCTCTGGGCAGGGACTACAACCGTCCCACCACCAGGCTTTACTTGTTCACCAATCCCGGATGCTACCCATTTAAGGGATTTGGTCCGTGGACCAGTTTAAGAACCAAGAATCGGATCCAACCTCTTGTGTCTCCTCATCCTCACACGTGGCCGAAGCTATATCGGACTTCTACTCATTCCAATTTACTTAGTACTTTTGTTAGGAGTTAGGTGGTTAGGAATTAGTAGAAGTCATTCACTCACCCATACACAAATACATTGCTCAATACACATTCATACGAATACAATACAATACTTAGGTACAATACAAGATTCGAATACAGTTCATCATCATTCATATATTTCATGAATTATACAAACTATTGTTCAAGACAAATATCAAGAACAATGTAAACAAGCACAAGTAAGTGCTATAGTCCGATTCATGCATTTATCTTATATAGGTGATCAAATAAGCACACAAATCGGGGTACCAGATTAGGATATAGGGCATGAAGAAATCATACCTTCACCGTTGTACTTGTATCCGACGTTCCTCCTCCGGTGTTCACAAATCAAATCCTATGATATACATGCAATCGAGTGATTAATCTAACTATCATTAACTTAACTCGATATCTTTACACTTCCTAACTCATACTTATTAAGTCTTTACAATTCTTATATTTACAAATTGTTTACTTACTCTTTATTACTTTAAGTTTATTTACTTACTTAGTAGTGGTATACTTTATATGTACATATGTATGTGTAGGTATACATATATATATACTTATTGTAATTAATATTTTTTTGTGACTCGACCGACCTACCCATGGTCGGTCCCACGGTGGGTCGAAGTCAGTAGGGAAATATGCTGGAAAATTTCAGGGCCGACCGACCTTGCAAGTCCGGTCCCAAGGTCGGTCCATTCCAGTGAGTTACGGACGCAAAATTTTTAGCCCGACCGACCTTGCAAGTCCGGTCACAAGGTCGGTCCATTCCAGTAAGTTATGACGTGAAAATTTTGAGTCGACCGACCTTGCAAGTCCGGTCGCAAGGTCGGTCCATTCCAGTAGGTGACATTACGGGAAATTCTTCTGGCCGACGACCTGCATGTCCGGGTCCCAAGGTGGTCCATCCAGAAGGTTTCGTCCTTGTAAATCTGGGCTCGACGACCTTGCAACGTCCGGTCCCAAGGTCGGTGGCCCAGTAATTGCATTTTTATTTCTGTTTCAGGTCCTCTTACCCATTACTTCCCCATTGTTCCTACATTAATCCCACATGTTTAACACTAAAACTCCTAATACACCCTAGTTCATCCATTAATCCATTATTCATCTCTACACCAATTTACACACTCATTTTCCTTTCAACACTTACAACAGTTTTTCAATTCCCCAATGATACAGATTTTTGTTCTAACCTTTACCATTCAATACTCCCTCAACCAATGCTACTCCTAGCATCCAAAACGCATTGACACTCCTATCATACCTAAATACTTTCAATTTGCTTCCAAGGTATTAAACACTCACCTTAAGCTCCAAATACACTTAATCCCTCCTAGTTTCTCCAATGCATCCTAGCACTCTTTGCTACAGATTTTGCATCCTTATATCCTCATACTACACTACCATTCCATGGTTACTAAACCTCCTTACTCAACCCAATACATACCTTGGTTCTTCCATTCACCAAGTCATCCATAAATGTACATATTCCTACCAAAATTTTGCCATAGTTCGTCTACTTTTCTTACTTAGCCACACATACACATTCTCACCAAATTCATTCCTAATCTAGCCACACCCATACAAGGGTCCTACCAGCAATCAATACAATATATACTCCTCAATACTTCCTCAATCCACAATACCAATACACATACACAATTCATTGGCTCTAATGCCTACAGTCCAAATACTAATTCACAAATACTCAAACTTCCACAATTACAATACTAATACGATGTTTGTGTTCTTTAAATTGGTTTACCCATTCCATATACTCTAATGTATTAAAAATTTAGCATTAGGAAAGAGCTCTTACCTTGAGCTTATAATTCCTCCTTTCTTTCCAATTCTCCTTCTTCTCTCTTCTTTGCACCAAAATCGGTCATATGGGGAATGGAGTTTCCAAACTCCATTCCCATCACCCAAAGCACACAAAACAAGTGTAATTAAACTAATAACCCTTAAATTAACACTAATTCATTGAAGTGTTAAAAATACAAATTCTAGGGTTTACCTTTGGAGTGTTTTAGGAGGGGTTTTAGCCCTTGGTTCAAGAAGGTGAATCCACCACCATTGCAAGGTTGATATTATGCTCAAAAGAGAGAGAGAAAAACAAGGCATTACAATGGGCAAAAATCGGCTACCAAAGGAGATGAAGAAAACTTAAGGTTTACATGGAGATTTTTACCTTAATGGAGAGAGGAGACTCCAAGCTACCCATTGATGCTATTTCCTCTTTGAATGGGGAAAACCCATGGAGATGAACTTCCCCATTTTTGGATTTTGAAAAGAGGGAAGTGTAGAGGAGAATGAGGGGAGCAAGAATATATATTTATTTTTGCATTTGGAGCTCACATGGAGATGAAGCATGCTTGGAAAGATGGAGAAGCCATGGGAGTTTGAGGAGCTTCAAGAAATCACCCCAAAACAGAGAGAGAGGAGCAAAATCGGTGGAGAGGGGAGGAAGAGGAAAGAGAAATAAGAGAGTGAGGTGAGAGAAAAGGGTAAAGTACCCCTTTTTACTTTATCACTTTTAGCTTTTGCTCTCTTATTTAATTAGCTAGTTACATGAGTGTGTGAGGGGGTTATTTGATTTATTAAAATCGGTCCCACACAGTATTACTAGTTGGAGCGTTTTTTTTTTGTCTTTTACAGAAAACGCTCGTTATTTTACCCGGTTTTGGAACTATTCACTAACCGGGCCCGTTTTCCGGAATTTTCTCGTTTAATTATTCTTATTGATTATTAAGCTCCCATAATTGCTTAATAATTGTTATTTAATGTTTTATAATTTTTACGTGTCCGTTTGACCACTTAAAGTCACGTTTTCAGGTTCTCTCGAAAAAACATGCGTTAAAGCTCTATCAGCGTTTTAATTCATTATTTGGATCCGTTTTCTTCGGGAGTTGTTCCCATATATTATTTAGGTCATATTAAACCTTTAGAATCTATGTAATACACTAACCGAGGTCTCATACCTCCTATGGTTATTCAACGCTTATTTAGCATTTTTCGTTTTTAAGCGTTTATTTATTCCTTTTGGACTTATTTTTCCTTACCAATATTACTTAAGCATTATTAGGCTCTTAAATATCGATTAGAATAATCTTAATCACTATATTTAAGTTTGGGGTATTTCAATCTACCCCCCTTAAGAACTTTGTCCTCAAAGTTGCCCAAGGTTAAAGGATTACGATACTTGCTCGTTCATACTCGTCTATGCCAAAGGTCATACATTATTCCTCCTTACAACTCCTAAGTTCATTACTCAAAGTCTCTACATACCATACTACGCCAATATACTATCATCACTCCAATCCACATTACAACCAACCACTTGGTTTCTCATTACAAGGGTTATACATACAAACAGTGCAAAGCTATCATCCCCAAAGCAATGCAATACATTACAATCCCGCAGGCACTCAGTCATCTAGACACAGGACTCCCATATGTCCCCGCTTCCCTTGGAATAATCACACATGCTACACTGTTATCTTCTCTCATCCGATATAAGCTTCTAACGAATCTTCCTTCTCAGTCTAAGGAAAATCCTTCAAACAGCTCATTAGAAATCCTTCTAAAGCTACAACTCAAATTCCAATTTATATTCATTACATCTATCCTATGCGTGATTCTTGTGACCACTTGAGGGAGCTTCAAGAATCGTTCGACCCTGATGTGATCAGCACCAGTGTTGAACTATCTTTCCACCCCAAGTTGTGTTCGGTTTCCCTTGATCTGATCAGGATCAAGTTCGACTTCCCACATCAGATTCAACCAAACAAATAATTTAATTGTTTTCATTTTCTATCTTTTTACTCTCTCTAGTCGTGATTACGAATTCACACCTCTCCAAGGGATGGAATTCAGTCCATCAATCATCCTTAATCTACTTCCCAAATACTTACCTAGAAATTCAATCCCTAGTGCTCATTTCATCCACTTCCGCTACTTTCATTTAAATTAGTTTAACTAAGGAATACCATACTTATGAAATTCAGTTATTCTCAATTTACTTCCAATAACTTGTCTAGAAATACACTACTCATGGATTTCGTTCATCAACTACTCTCCATTAATTCGTACTACTTCTTTAAGGGCTACAATACTTGTAGAACTCTGTCCACTACTAGTTCTCAATTCCTCACTACAATCACCTAGGAAACTCAATTTCCTTTAGGTTCTACATCGGTTTTGTACCGACTTATGTTATGGTATTTACGTCTCTTATGCCTAATCACCATAATTATAATATAAACGAATACATATGTTTATTTAACATAAGTACCAATCACCAAATCGGTTCTCATTTGTGCTATGCACATTATGGTTTGTGTTTTATTTATGAAACTTATGTTAAGCGGTTTTCGCTCTACCCCCCTTAAAGGGATTACGCCCACGTAATCTACCATATTTATTATTATTAAATTGGTTTACTCGATTTGGGCAATCTGAGCGTTTAGCTTCACTACGGTAATACATATAATATGCGCTGGTCAAAGGGTCTTAACCATACCAATGGTTCGTCTTTGCACCAAGGATTCCTATATGAGTTTATTTACTCATAATTAATTCGGTTCCAGCCTATTAGGCTTCAAGGCATTAAACCATTCTACTATACTTACTAGGTATATTATCTCCTAGCTAGGCCCACTCGCTTCTCGCTTTGCTTCTGCTGCGCGACCCTGATAACTTGGGTTATTCACCCTTCTCGTTATCCTTAATGTCTATACATCGCCTTTTTATCCGTCTATTATGGGAATAAGGTTACTAAACAATTGCGGTATTCTTTTACCGTGTTTGAACTATAACCAGCTCTCTGGTAATCTACTACATGCTATTCGTGCCTCCACGATTATTCATTAAGTTCCTCCGACTTATTGTCGGGCGAGGTTAAGTATCTACTTATTTGTAGTGCTTCTCTGTTGTCAATAGCTTCCTGATTACAATGTTTCTTGGTTCAGTACAAGTGTTCTGTACTTGTATGACCTTGCATTAATATGCGTCGGTCCTAGTGACTTTCTTAAGTCTCCTTTCACCTATTTATTCCATTGGAATTCACATTTGTGATCGTTAGTGTGTTTCACACTCTTCGTGCTTCTTTGACCTTAGGCCACACGGTTTGTTGCTAAGCTTGCTTAACTGGTTTATGCCATGTTTGTGGTGAAAGAAAGATTTACTACGGTTTACATTCTCCATATCCCTAGCCATCCCATTAGATCATTAGCTGCACAAGTGCAATACCAAAACACTCAGTCATAAAGAGTGCAGAGGCGTAAGCTCTTGACAGTAAGTCACTTATGTGATAGGAAGGAATATTTCTGCCTGTCATCTCATACTTATACTCCGTGTCATTATCTGCTACTTCCTCATAGCGGTCGCTTGTTGCGCACCATATTCTCACTCATTATACTACATCGTTATACTAATTCTGTCACTGTGGTAGTTTCTCATTACTCATTTCCATTGTCATTGGCACCATTTCCTTATGGTGTGAATACACTAGGAGGCTCCTAGTTCATGTATATGACGGTTGTCGTAGCATACCGCAATACTATTATCTTCCCCTTGTGGGGATGTTTTATTCAATTCTGGTTTCATGTGTAGGTTAGCTTACCTCACATTACTTCCCCACTCGTGAAATAATTTGCCAAATATCTCGGTTGACCCAGGATAATATGGTTTATCGGGTTACGCGCTCTCTTGAGTGTTGGTCATTCATGGCGTGCAACGTGCACACACATTGATTGTTTTTGACAATTATTGTCTCCATAATGCTGAGCATTAGTTATAGGCTCTAGCTATTCAATTTTATTTTGGTAAGTACATCCCCGGGACATCCCAAGAAACTTCAAGGGTTTTCTGGTCCCGTTCTCCTATTGAAGAGTATTCTACCACTGATCACTAGAGGTTCTTGCTGAGGGTATGTTTCCACTCATAGGTCTCGTGACGAGGTTTATTATGTACTTGGTTGCATATGGAGTATACTTACTCCTTCGAGCTCCGATGCTCTTAAGTGATGTGCTTCTACAGTCCACAACCTCTTGTAGGCGTAGGGTTTGGAAATCTCCTTTCCTTGTTGTTATAGTAGATGGAAGCCTTTTCTAAGGGTTCACATCACCACTGTATTGGTGATTTTCCGTTAACGAGAGGTATCGTCCCTCAAGTTTTCTCGTAAAGTCCAAGTGTGGGCTAAGCCATTATTGGTGTTATTGCGATTTTTATGCCTCTGTGCTACCTTTGCTACAGAAGGCATGAAGGTGATTAAAAGTTTGTCAACTGTATACCAGACTGATGTTCTAGTGACAGTGACACTGAGTTGGCCATTACTCCAAGCCACTCGGATGTTGGGTTTGAATTGATGGTCCAGTTGTTGATTTCTTGTCATAGGAGACAATATTTCTTGCAGGTCTTGTTAGTAAATAGTGTGGGTTTTGCAACCGTATGAGTTTACACAACGTAGTTGGTTGGTGGCTTTTAAGCCCTATTGCTGCAAGCTGTGCTCTTTGCAAGCTGCTTATACATGTTTCCACTCCCTGTATACCCCATAGGTTGGAGGTATTGCTGGGCTCCAAGGCAAGTCGTGACATCACGCTTCCGTTCATAGGAGGCCCTTTAGGCAATCTAGTGCTAATTAGTGACCTTTTTACTTTAGGGTATTTCCTGTTAAGTGGAATCCCTTCGGTGTCCTAACCGAGTGTTCGTTCTAGCTTCCGTGTGTGGAGGGTGATTTTTCGGTATGAGGGGGGTCTATCTAAATGGTTCTGACTAAAAAGCCTAAATCCTAGAAAATGCCATTCTGTAGAGGGTGAGAACCCGTTATTCTGGCATCCCTCAAATACCTACTACATCGTCCGTCTTTCCCAGAAAGCCTATGGGGAATGCTAGTGAGCACTACACCCGCTCTCAATGGGCTCCACGCGGACTTATGCCCCTCAGGGCGGAAATTGAATAGAGTCGCCACCTAGTTTGACCTAAGGTACTAGGAAGGAAGGGAATGAGGGTTCTAAGAACCGTTAATTGACTCTGATGATTTGTTGCCTATGGATAGGACTTATCTGATCATACTAGAGATTCTGTGTTGGGTTCGCACTGGGTTACACCCCTTAGAAGCGGCAATGACCACGACTTCGGATTGGTGCCCGAGGAAACCTCGGTCTCCAATTGTCAGGATTACCTTCTTTCAAAACCTTTTTAGAGAGATTCATTTCAAAGGGCCATAAGGATGGAATTAGGACGAGAAGAGAGAAAGAGAGTGAAAGAGGCGAGCTTTTCTGCCAAGCTAGTGCCAAGTAGAGGAATGAGTGAGTTCAGATGAATATAGGATGAAAGATTAGGAGTACTGATTTTAAGAATTAAAGAAGTCGAGGGTTTGTGGGAGTCAGAGGGGATTTGAATGTTTTGAGAGATATGAACAACACCTTAGAGGGGGAAAAAAGTTTTTTGTTTAGAATGGGGTCGCACCCTAGATGGGCTGCCTACGTACTCAATTCCCTGTTGAGATCAGACCTTACGTAGTTCAGGGTTTTGGGATTTTAGGAGTTTTGTGAGGGTAAACGAGGGTTGGGAGTGCTCGGGTTTGTTTGAAGGTGAGATGGCTGAATGCAAAAGGGTATTTTGATTGGTGTGGGGTCGCACCCTGTGTGGGTTGCCTACGTACTCAACTCCCTGTTGAGATTAGACCTTACGTAGTTCACATTTTGTGGAGGTTTGGGAGTTTTGGGGTTTTGAAGGAATTGGGGTTTTGACCTTTTAGGTCTTTGAGGGGTCAAAGAGATTTTGTGGTCATTTTGTGAGGTTTGACAGATTCTCGGGTTCGTTTGAAGTTTGAGGTGCAAAAGTCTATGAGACATTCAGGTCCGTGAGACATTTAAAATCTTGAGATGACAGAATCTATGAGACGCTCGGGTCTGTAGGGCAATCAAGGCTTGAAAAGGTTATGAATTTCGAAGGTGTTCGGGTTAGAGAAGCTGAGGGTTATTGTGGTGTTTGAGTCTGTTGAGTCTGTTGAGATATTCAAGTTTGTTGAGCTGCTGAGACATTCGATTCCGTTGAGCTGTTGAGACGTTCGAGTCTGTTGAGCTGTTGAGATGTTCGAGTCTGTTGAGCTGTTGAGACGTTCGAGTCTGTTGAGCTGCTGAGACGTTCGAGTCTGTTGAGCTGTTGAGACGTTCGAGTCTGTTGAGCTGTTGAGACGTTTGAGTCTGTTGAGCTGCTGAGACGTTCGAGTCTGTTGAGCTGTTTGAGTTCTCCAGAGTTTGGAAGTTCAAGGAGATCGAAGTTTTAAGGAATTTGAGATTTATGAAGTTTGGAATTATTCGGGATTGAAACGAAATTGAATTGAATTGGGAATGAAAAGAATTTTGAATTGAATTGGATTTACATTGAGATTGAATCGGAGTCGAATTAAGAATTGAATTGAAATCAGATTGAAATTGAATTGATTTTGGATTGAAATTGGATTGGAAATGGGATTGAATCGGTTTTTGGATTGATTTGAGTTGAAAATGAATTGAGGTTGAATCGAAATTGTGTGGCAAATTTTGACTGATGAGCCAGGTTTGGGCCTTGGAAAAGTGGGCCGAATTGGGCTTTGAAATTTGGACCGAAGTAGGCCTTAAAATGTGGGCCGGAATTGGCTTTGGAAAGCGGGCCAGGTTTGGACCTCGAAACATAGGCCGAGTTGAGCCTTGGAAAGCGGGCCGGGTTGGGCCTTGGTAAAGGGGCCAGGTTTGAACCTAGAAATGTGGGCCAAGTTGGAAGTGGGCCAGAATGAATTTGATTATTGGGCCTCAAACTGAAATGATTGTTGGGCCTCCAACTGAATGATTGGGATTGACATTGGATTGGAATGAATCTTGAATTGTGTATTGAAGAGTGTTTGATGAGTGAGTGGGGGAAGGATTGTGTTTGAAATGTGTTCGATGAGTAAGGGGGGTGATTTTGAAGTATGTTTGGTGCTAGAGTGTGAGAGAGATTGATTTTGGAGAGTGTTTGATGAGAGTATGAGAGAGATTGATTTTGTAGAGTATTTGATGAGAGAGATTGATTTTGGAGAGTGTTTGATGAGAGTGTGAGAGAGATTGATTTTGTAGAGTATTTGATGAGAGAGATTGATTTGAAATTGAATTTTTTTTTGACTGAATTTGAAATTGAATTTTGGGTTTGGACAAGGGAGTTCATTATTTACATATATATGTATATATTTTTTAAATGTGTGTTTTAAGGTTTAGGGTGTCACCTTGACCAAGAAGGACACATGACCCACTAAGTGTCAAGGGATACCCTCTATCCTAATGGCTGGGTCCTAAAAGGATAATTAGCTAGGGCTTAGATAGACTACAACAGGCTTGAAAAGATAAACTACAAAGAAAGAGAGATAAAGCAATATGTATGTGATGAAAGAACGAGTCAATAATCAGGGTGAACAATGAATCAAATTGGAAATCGAAGACATGACATACACTACTGGCCAAATTCTAAAAGGTCTTTCCAGGTGTATTACTATTAAAACCAAACAAAGGATTCTGACCTAAAAGAAACTGATGACAGAACCGACAATTCATTGCCAGTCCAATTCCTTTATTCCTGTTTCCGGTTATTTTCTAATACCCTCCCCTTCTGCTGTTTTTTTTTTACCCATGCTTTAATAAAAGAGATGAATCTACAAACCAGCTATCAGATTAATGAGTTATAACCTGAGATTCTAATCCAATTGAGATACGTCAAATGACATTGCAGCTTAACATGTTTCCTTTTACTCCCTTTTAGGTCTAAAACAAACTGACGTACTCAACTATCAATGCAGAAATCTAACTAAAATCAACAGCTGATTAGACATGAACCAAGTTTCTGGTTTAGATCACCTAGTTTGCCCTTTTCTGTTCAATAATCTCCTAGTTTTGCCATATCAAACTACACAAAAGGGATTCTACATCAGTTTCGAAGCATTACCATGGTGCTGAAATGAAAACAACTAGTGGCGTGAACAACTAGGTTGAATTTGACACAGGCAGTGCTGAGCCGCATGTTTGTGACACAACGTTATTCGGATACAGTGAGCCCAACACATAGAAGAAGAAAAATGGAACAAACCCGGCTGTAGATAGGGACTATCCTGTCAAGAAAACACTCAGGAACAACAAAGGGAAAAAAATACACACGGGTTAGTTCCTTGAGTTAAACAACCAGCCAAGACATGAGTAAAATGATCGGCAACATCTAAACTACTCCCTTATACACTGTAGTCTCTGGCCGTCGACCTTCAGCAGGCACGGCTTCCGTCGGCTTAAGCTCAAACATCAAAAAAATTACAATTTGATAACAAGGGAATATACCAATGAAGAAGAATGAGCGGATCAGATAGGGAAGATAACACCAAATCTTAAACCAAGATAAACTGGAGTCGGGACGAAGGTTTGGGTATCCAGAATATTCACGTTTCAAGTCTCACATATAGAACAGAGGCGTTTTGCACCAGGACGAACACAGACCAGGCTAGGTGGGAATGTTGTCGGTCACTACGCAGATAATAGAACCAGTGTACACTCTCAATAGGAGCCTATGCGTTTGCTAAAATGAGCACAGAAGTCCATAAATTCATATAATATGTTTGACTCCCTTGGAATCGATTAAACTTCAACAGAAAGAAGTGGAAAGCAAAGGAGAAAAGAAAACATGGGTTAAACGAAAGTGTAACAGCATCACAGATTTTCCGGTAAAGTCACACACATAAATAAACATGGAGCGCAAACCAGAATCGAAACAACATTCGACTTTTCAATTTCTCGCCGAGTCGGTGGACTTAAACGTCCATACTAGGCAGAATGTATGTCAACGAGCAGAATGATATGCAGAGAAGATAATGGAAGCGATGGCAAGTAAAAAGAAAACCAAAGAAGAGGAGGATAGTCCATAAGTCGGAAACATCTTCGACGAACTATCTCCTCCCTATGACGGTTGTTATTCTCGTATGATATAGCATAAGAAAAGTAGTCACCATAGTACAAATAGATGGAGATTCAGGTTAAATGAATCGACGCTAAACAGTAGCGTTCTCCAGTGCGATCGACAACTGAAGTTTGACACAAGGAAACAATATAGGGAAGCATTTTAGTCTCTGTAGTAACCAGGGATATGCGAAATATGGACTCGAAACCCTGGTTCTAGAGTATAAATAAAATGAAAAAGAAAACAGAAGGAGGGTTGGCTCCTCTTTGGGATGCAATTTCCGGCAGGACCAATGTTAGTCGAACGCCATCATTGGCTCAATTTCTCCGGCAAAAATGGAAGAATGAGATAAAATAAAAAAAACAGAAGTGTATGAAGAGAGAATAGGGGCGAGAGCTCGACTGCACCATTCGGACAAATAATCTAACTTACTCTGTTGACACCCAAGGTCAAAATAAAGTCTGATGTAGAGAGTTTGGCAAAC
This sequence comes from Limonium bicolor, assembly GCA_023374045.1. NCBI lineage: Eukaryota > Viridiplantae > Streptophyta > Magnoliopsida > Caryophyllales > Plumbaginaceae > Limonium > Limonium bicolor. Next base: position 147,653,885 of record CM041777.1, read on the forward strand.
TTCTGGTGACTGTAGATGACGAAGGCTTTACGAAGGGACCGGCGGTGTTTTTTTTCAGGGGACTGGTGTTCTACGGGGTGGTTCATGGCAGAAAACCAGGAAGAAGGAACAAAGTTCCCGGTATTTGTATATTTTGAGTTCGAGCTCTTTCTTCAGAGGGGGAGAATGTGGTGGTGGGATGATTTCTAGTGGGTGCGAAGAACGCCATGGTGCTGGTGGTGGTTTTACGGCGGAAGCGTGTGGGGTGATCTCCAACGAGGAAGGTGAGAAAATAAGGAAGAAAAGCTTCAGGGCTTCTCCTTCCTTCAACGGTTTTTCAAGACGCCAGTCAAGAGAATTGGAACATTCAGAGGATCATATGTTGTCGGCTGGCTCTTCCTCCTCCCTAGGTTTTTGGGATTGATGTTGATTTATAACAGAGAGGTTAGAAATGGGCTAGGATTTTGAGAGAAAGGCCTGGGCCTTCTTTTGATAACGATGGGGGTGGGTTTTGACGACGTTTGGTCCTCCCCTAAGTCCAGTTTGGCTTGACTATAGTGAGAAAACAAAACAAGAAAAACTAGAGCCCAACCCATATCTGGACTGCAACCTGTGAACTCTAGCTTCATTGTTATAACTTCTAACTATTTGAGCTATGTCAGAATCCAGTATTCATACAAGTATTTGAGCTCTAACTCGAGCTGGGAGGAAATCTTTAAAATCACTAACATTTAAAATGGAAATATACAGTGAAATGAATTGTTTTCTTCTTGAAAAGCATGAAACTACAGAATGCAAAATATTGAAGTATAAAACGTGACTAAATACAAACAAATGAAATACAGTATAATAATGTGTACATGAAATAATGAAATAATACTGATACAATAGTGATAAAAATACAAGTAAATGTAACAACAATGGGCACCGAATTAGATATGTACGGATAGCGGAAAATTAGATTGAGTAAAAAAAAGAAAATAGAATAAAATAAGATAGGAGGAAGCTTAACCAAATAAGCAACAAAATGAAGTACGCAAATAGAAATAATGATAGTAAAGGCCGCATAAAATGATATAAATGAAAATGATGATGACGATGAAATAAAAAGTAAATGCTAGAAGATGAATAAAAGTAGCAATATATGTGATAAAATAAATACGTAACAAAATGAAAACTAAAAATAACTTAATAAATAAACAAATAAGCAATAATGAGATAAGTGAATAAAACAAAAGGGATGGGTTTAAAACCGCATTGTCGTTTGAAAATTCCTTTTCGCAAAATCGTTTTTTATGAAATGCTTTTGAAAAAGACTATAAAACGATGGTTTCGTTTTAGCACGCACGTCAATAAGTTTTGAAAAAAAGAAAGGCGACGACCCCTCTTATTATTTCGGAATTCGCTTTATGGGGTGAGAATTTTTGGTGTCTACACCGTGCTATTATCATGACGCTTGTTCAGCTGTTATTAACTCAGACACCCTTCAAGGATTGCTCCTGGGTGTTATTAGTTATGCCGTTACATCCGGCTAATATTTTTGATATGTCGTGTCTACTATACCGCCTTGTGGTATTGTATTTAAGCTATTCCCTTCCGGGTTACAACGTCTCCCGTCGTTGGGTAGACCTTTTATACTTGCTCCTAGTGCTTGAGACTAGGTTTAAATGTCCTCTTTGATGATGGGTTATATTTTGTGGTAATCTTGTGATTGCTCTTGGGAACCCTGTCCCGTTTGTTGAGCATTGTGGTGTTCACGTTAGGCGATCGCCTTACTGTGTTTAGGCTGGGTATACTTCCCAGTTGTCATGTATTTGATTGAAGTACTTGAGACATATCCAATGTCTATACTTACTAGTTTGCGCTCTTTGCACTTCTAGTTCTTATTCCTTACCTTCAGATGGATTCTCTGAGTTCCTTTATACTTATTCATCTGAGGTGTCCAGCTGTTCTGATTTGAACTTATTGATGGTCCGTAGAACGGAGTTGACTACTTTCCGTGTTTCGTACACTACATGTATACATACGTGGGGTACCATATTGATACGTTACCACTTACCTAACTATGTGTCAGGCCCGCAAGCTCCTTCGGAGTGCGGTTGTCCCACATCCCGTAATTGGGTACACTCGTAGTGTTCGTCACACGTCTATGTGAAGTATTCTATTGTCAACTCTTCTTGTATCATTCTATGATACTCACCGTAATTCTGTTGGTTTGGGTTAAAAATCCAAGGTTTAAAATAAAGGTTGCGGTTTTGAAAGTTGGGTTTTAAAATTATGGTTTAGTGTTAAAAGAAGTCTCTTATGGCATAGCCATGCTTGAGGTCTTGACCAAGTCTAGCTTCCCGCTGACTAGTATGTTCTTAATACAATGGTCAGGCTGTCAGGCCTTTCCAAGGTTCGATCCTTCTAGTTTTCTGGATTTGTGATCCTATAGTTGTTTCACTACTGTCACGGTACATTACTATGTACCTGTAGTGTGTTAAAGTTCCTCTACCTGTTCCTGTTCTTACTGCACTTGCCGTGGCAAGTGCGTGGTACTGGTGGTTTTTGGGTAATCCTATACTGGTCACGGTATGGTTTCCACTTGTATTTGATAGTCTTGTTGACTCTTCCTTGATCCACTGATCATTTACTTAGGTCATTCGATCTTCTTAATAGCTGCTCAGTAAACTTGACATGGTTGTCATTGATCGGGGTACTTCTCCAATCCTTGGAGATTCCCGTTCATTTGTTCTGGGTTTTTCCTTGTGACTCGTTCCCACGCATTTGTTGTGGTTACTGGGCCTTAGTTGTTTAGGCACTACGGTTGTAGTTGCATCAGATTACCTCTTGTGAATGTTCGTGTAGCTTCCTGAGCTATGTTGGCCAGGTATTGTAACCTTAATGGCGTTATAGTTTTGGAGTTAACCGCTCCTGACTATGTCCTTAGTCAGTTGGTATACCTTTGGTGGTATTATCTAGCTATTAATGTTCCATAGACTTGTGTCTTGGGTTCCATTACTGCTCCTTCTCCATTCTGTTGCACGGTTAGTGCTTCTTTTCCTGCTACTGGTTGACTAGCCAGGTTTTGCGACTGCTAAGCATGTCGCCCCGTGCTGTTGTAAGTTGTAGCCTCCTTGTAGTTGGAGTGCTCATTCCACCGCTATTAAGTGCGGGTATTATTGTTCAACCGGGATCCATCTCCGGGACTTCCAGTTCTTGGAATCTACTATGTGTCGGTTCTTGTTTACCGTGTGATTGCTTCACAACTGCCAGATCGGGTTTTCCCGAGTATGAGAGGTCCTTCCTTCTCCCTGGCGTCTTTTCCTAAATTATACAAGGGGTTTGTGGAGGGCAGGTCTGGTGTTGTAGGTATCCGGTGCCCACCAGTGGTTCCTAACTAGCATATATCTAATGCTAACACTCAGCCCATAGCCCTAAGCTTCTAATTCCTAACTCGGTATTTCCTAAACTCAGTATTTCCAGTCATCAGAGCGAAGTGTCGCTCTGATACCACTTTTTGTAACACCCCTACCATTAATACAATCAATACCGTCCAATCTCCTCGTGCTTCCGAGTCACGCAGCGGATACTTACTTACATACAGTGGGTGATACAATGCCGTTAGTCACCCACGTGACTAACAAGGCTACTACTTCTACATACAACATCGGTCTGATGGACCGGAATATCCGAGTGCTACACAAATACAAGCTTCACTACAATTACCAATAAGGTATTACAACTTCCCATTCAATACAATACTCCATAAGTTCAATACATGTTAATATACCGAGTTTACTAAGATCCTTATACAAGTAGAATACCTCTTCAATTCCATACATGCTCATTAAGAGTCTAACTACTACCCATTCCTCACAAACTACTTGCTCCTTAGGTGTAGGGGGTGTGCTACTTAGTACACCTCTACATTCTACTACTAATTATCCAAATGTAGTCACCGGTCTCGTGCCTTGACCATATCCTCTTCGGGTACCTGCACACTAAAAACATTCCCCCGAGGGGGTCATCTTTCGCTGAGCATGATAATCGCATACCCCGCGTACTAGTGAGGGTACGCTGACCACTTGGTCGAATACATGCGATTGATTTCATTCAAACATACATGCGTACATGCTCTTATACATAACATTACAATACATTACGCAAGGAATACATACATACACATCAATACACACACTTCAATACATACATATTAACCCATACAAGCCATCAGATACGTTCTTACCTTTCCGAGGTCCGCAATACCCAATTCATATACATACATATGCAATACTTACACAATACACCATCCTTGTTAGCTCATGTTGGTCCACCCGGGTTAATCGGGTGGAGATTACTCTTTTACTCGTTCCACAGTACTTACACATACATACTCATACTCATACATACTTACTTATCCATACTTAATTACTTACTCTTACTCATGTTATGTCGGTATGACCTCTGGGCAGGGACTACACCGTCCCACAACCAAGCATTACTTGGTTCACCAATCCAGGATGCTACCCATTTAAGGGATTTGGGCCGTGGACCAGTTTAAGAACCAGGAATCGGATCCAACCTCTTGTGTCTCCTCATCCTCACGCGTGGCCGAAGCTATATCGGACTTCTACTCATTCCAATTTACTTAGTACTTTTGTTAGGAGTTAGGTGGTTAGGAATTAGTAGAAGTCATTCACTCATGCCACATACATAAATACATTGCACAATACACATTCATACTGAAATACCCCAAACCTTAGTATGTTGTGTAAATGTTAAACTATGGTAGTTAAAGGCTAAAAAGTGCCTTAGAAACATAAATGAATCATTTAAACCATGGTAAAACACAATAAAACACTAAGACACGGTTTGAGCAAAAATATGCTCTAAGGTTGGAGTGAACTTGGCTAGGACCCAAAGAGCCTACCAAGACTTGATAATGTTTAATTATGACTTTATAAGGCTAATTAAGTCCTTAGGAAACTTTGGTAGGCAATGAAACCAAACAAAACACAAATAAATACCTTAAGGTCAATATGGGCTAAAATGTGCTCTAAGCTTGGGATAAGTGTGTATAAGGCCTAATGGTCATACCTATGCCTTATTTATATGTTAATGAACATATTAAGTCAATTACCAAAGAAAACCAAGCTTGAAAACAAGTTAAAACACAAAATGTTCTTTAAGGAGTCTTAAAGCACGTTTTTGAAAAATTGTCTTGTAAATGAGTTTTGAATGGCTAAATGTCCATCATTACTCTTTAATTAACATGTGTACTATATAGTATCACATTTGGGTGGCTATATTAATGGGAAATCAAAAATTTCACTTCTATGTGCCTTGTTTTAGGTGAATAGTGATTTTTATAAGCTAGTTTGTAACATATAATGTTATAAGTAATTAAATTGGTCAACAAAGACTATTATACCCTTCTACTAATAAGGGGGCCGGTTTTTGGTAGTAATGAGTCACCAAACATGTTAACTTGTTAAGTAAATAAAGGTGACTCATAGGTTACTATTTGCTTTAAGTTATAAATATCCTTAAAAGCAAAACCAATCTCATTCTCTCTTCCTTCTTCATTTCCCACGGTTGCAAGGCTTCTTCAACCCCTCTTCTTCTTCCATTTACGATTTGGAATAGTGCTCACCAAAGCTCCACCTTCCATTGGCAATAATTCCAAGCTCACTTGTTCAAATCAAAACAAACACCACCAATCTCTTCCTCTCATCAAGCTCTTCAATTCTATCCTTTCAAAATCCCAAGAGCTCCATTTCGGTGCCAAGAGGAATCACCATGGGAGGAGCTTGAGCTCACCTTTTCACATATTCTTGTTCTCCTTTGCTTCAAGGTAAGGAAACTCAAAGAAAAATGACATTTCCTTCATGTTTTGTCATGTCCGAAAATCACTCTTAATGGAGTCATTATATTACCTTTTTCCTAGCTTCATTCCAATCTCTTATGGACTAGGTGGAGTCCTCTCTTCATAGACATTCAAACTCCCTTCAAAGATCAAGGTAAAACAACTACGTTAATGTTTTTGAAATAATGTAACTAGGGTTTATAATGAGATGAAGCATAATGCTTATATACTCATTTCAATGTTGGTATATTGTTTAGTTGTTGGCAAGGAACCAAATGCCTTACCGGTTTTACAAGGAAACAAGAAAGAAATTTGTGAGGAAAAGAGGTAAACAAGCTATCTCAATGTGGTTTAATGCCTTAGGAGAAATAAGCTTATAATGCTTGTTAAAACTACCTAAAGAGCAAATGGTGAATGACCTAGTAAAGTGTTCTCAAGGAGATTAGTAAAAGAACATATGTATTGGTGTATGTATTTGCAGGTCAAAGGCATTATTATGTGGGAAATTCAGTGTTTAAGAATTATGCAATTTAAGGGCCTAAGAGCCATGTTATTTAAGGGCCTAAGTGCCAAGCAAGTTTAATTATGCACTATATTGTGATGTAGTGTAAATTTGGTGAAGTTTTGTGAGTGATAATGTTTTGATGGATCTAGGTGTTCTTGAATGTTTAGTGGTGAAAACTATGAGTTTTGGGATGATGATGTGCTAAGAGAACCCATGGCGAAATTTGTAAAATGTATAAGGAGTTCTAGGTGTTTAAATGAACTTGGGTGAACTAGGAATGGTTAGGAATGGACACATGCTTCACTAAGGAAGAACACATGCATTGAGGTGTTCTAAGGTGCTATAAGGATTTAGGCATTGTCTTGGAAGTTCTAGAAATCCGATGAGTGTTTTTAAGAGATATTAAAGTCTTGGAGAAGTTGTTTAAGGTTTAGGTCTTGTTGATGAATAAGGAGAGAATGATGTTTAGGTAAGGTTTGAGAAAGGAATTTAAGGAGTTGTGAAAGAGAAGATTTGGTTTGTAAGAGAAGATGCTTGGGAGATGATGTTAAGGTGTAGAGGAAACACCTTGGTGTAGTGGTCATATTTGGTGAACTACCACTTAGAAATCTTAAGGAGAAAACATCCCAAGTGCTAGGAATTTGGTAAGAAATTTGTGAATGATAAAATGGTTTTGGTGAGTGATTTAAAGAGTTTAGCACATGGCTATAGGTGTGTTTGAAGTGCCCAAATGAGGTTAGGGTGTACTAGGGTATATGGGGTGAAATTTGGAGTTGAATGAGAAAAGGAAAACAAGGGTCTGGGGCAGACCGAACTTGCGACCGAACTTGCAAGTTCGGTCGAGCCCAGTTTACCCTGCGAGAATTGGCTTCTGGAAAGACCGACCTTGGGGACCGGACTTGCAAGGTCGGTCGGGCCTGTATTTTGAGTACGGATTGAGTTACTGGAAAAGACCGAACATAGGACCGGACTTGGCAAGTTCGGTCGGGCTTGAATTTTCAAAGGGAAGAAACTCTCGGGAATAGACCGAACATGCGACCGAACTTACAAGGTCGGTCGGAGTAGAAAATTTTGACGGAAATATGTTCTGGAATGGACCGAACTTGGACAAGTTCGGTCGGTAAGGTCGGTCGGACCAAAAATGTTGTTTAAGGTTAAGAAGTGATATGTAATGATGGGGATTGATAGGTAATGATGTTATAAGGTTGTATTGGACATGTTAGGTGAGTTTAAATGGCAATTAAGTGGGTGGAAAGTTGTATCAAAATGTAAAAGTAAAACAAGTTAAAATGTAAAGTTATGTAACAAAGTTAACGGGGAAAGTTAAGCATTAGACATTAAATAATCAAGCAAACCCCGATGTTAATAAAGAACACATGTGATGTTAACAGTTGTTCGAGAATCGCTCGAGGAACATAAGTGGACGTGGTAAAGTGGACTCCGGAGACAGGTATGGTTTTCTTGCAACCTGTGTCCTACCGGATTACACCGGCTTGTATGCCAATATGTTTTACTGAGTGTTTGCCACCTTGTAAGATTAAAACATGTAATGAGTTTATAGTAATTCATTTATGTGGCGAATTTGGCCTCCGATACCATTTAACCTCAATATGTGTTAAACCTTAGCTAACCAAAACTAGGAACACATGAGTGATCGGTATACGGAGTTGACGGCCCAAACCTTGGGAACGTGCTAACCACGGCTATGTGTGAGTTAGTTGGACATTGTTGTTGTATGCAAGTGTGTGAACCTCCCTTGTGTGCTTAACTCGGTTATGATACCGTATGGTGTGTGTGGATGTGGTAGGCTCCATAATGGATCTCTAACTACTTATTATTAAGTGTATGTGTACTAATGGGGGGTGAGGAGTCCGGTTGTTCCGGCCACGCGTGTGATGGACGGGAGTCGTTATCTTATCCGGTTCGGCTCTCTTGGTGTATGTATAGGTGGTATTCCAATTTGGTTTCTACCTTCCCTTAGCTTATCCAAAGCTAGTTACTGACTCACGTCGGGCCACAGGGGCATACGTATGTTATTTCGGTGTGCTTGGGATTACTATATCCGACACACCTTGGGTATAAGTTAACCGTTCTATATAACCAGACGGTAACGAGGTTGGTAACGAGCTTAACATGGGATTGGTAATAATCTCTAGGCTCACTGGTATACTAACTATGGTGGAAGGTTCCTTGTGAGAACCGATTTTATGGTGTTATGTAATGTTATGGTGCTATGCAAATTCCCTTGCTATGCTATGGTATATATATATATATATATTCGATGTTTTAAATGAATGCGATGTCATCATATGTACGTTGAAACAAGAAAGGTGTTGTTATGTTTTATTATGTGAGAAATGAGATATGTTGTATGATATGGAATGTGTGGATCATGGAAATGAATCCCAGTTTGTGACAAGAGGCGTTTAAGGATAACCCGATTGATGGGTACACGTCGTTCGTTAAGGAAGTAGCTCCGTTTAGAGGAGAGCCACTCTAGGGTTTAAGGAATCATTGGATGGTCGGTTAAGTGTGGATGTTGTGGTTATAGGTTGAGCCCATTGAGGCGAAATGTTATGTGTTGTATGGTTATGGCTTGTATGCATGATTTAAATATAATCAACTGCATGCTAAGACGACAATTAGTTGTGCGTGGCCCGGTAGCATGTGGGCTGCGGGATTACCATACCAGCAAAGGTGCTGAGCCCCTTGGGGGCCACCCTTTCTCTCCTTTTCTATTTCAGGTACAAGGAGCTGGAAGCCGTTCGAGAGTAGGACGGGGCAGATGTTTATACATGGGTAGCCATTTAAATGGCGTGAGAATGATAGGCGTAGTAAGACCGAAATTGTTATCGGCAGTAGTTTGTAAATACTCGGTACAGTGGGAATGTATGTATATAACAAATGTTGAAAATGGAATGAGGAATGTATTGTGTAGTTGCTCGGGAATCTAGTCCATCAGACCGATACAAATGTGTATGTATTAGCCTTGTTAGCCACGTGGGTGGTTAACGGCGTGTAACACCATTGGAATAAGTAATGCGATGAGTTAAGTTTCCGCTGCTGATTATTATTACGTGTTTGTTTTTGGATGGGGTGTTACAAAAAGTGGTATCAGAGCGAAGTATCGCTCTGATGACGGAATTACCGAGCTTAGGAAGTACCGAGTTAGGATTTAAGTACTTTGGGTTAAGGGTTGAGTGATAGCGTGAGAGATACGCTAGTAAGGAACTACCAGTGAATACTGGAAACCTACTATATCCATCCCACCCTCCACAATTCCTGTTTTATAACTTGGGAAAGAATGCCAGAGAGATGGAAGTCCACTCTTACTCGGGAATACCCGATCTGGCTGTTATTAAATACCTTTAGGGTACGGAGAACCTGTCATACGGTAGATCCCGAAAACTGGGAATCCCGGAGACGGTCTCCATCAGGATGATGTTAACCGCATTTAATAGCGAAGGATGAAGGATTTTGTGTAAAAGAGAATAGAATTTCCGGCAACCTGGGTCGACATGCCAAGCAGTCGAGAATAACCAGCTTGCAACGCACCTACCGTGCAACAGGCAAGAAATGGATTAATAGAACCCGAGACAAGTGTCTACGGAACCACAGTTGATAAATAATACACCAACGGTATACCAACCGACGAGGGAACTACAACGTAGTGCCCAAATACGTGGAACGGGCTACAAGGTGAATATAATACTAAGACAAAGGGGTCTTCCAGAATGGGAAACACCCTAGTTGATGATCGTCATGTGAAGACAGTGAGAAGTCACCTAGAGGAGTATTTATCAAGGCAGTAAGATCAGTGAGGGCCAACGAGGCCACTGATGACAATATGGGTCAAAACAATACCACAATCGGTATGTGTCAAACCGATAGCCAGTTAGCATGGCGCACTTGCCATAGCAAGTGCTGCTTTAACAGGGCTGTTCGGGAAACTTATAACCACTACAAAGTAATTGGTAGAGTACCATAAAGTTAAATGTGATCATTGTAACCGTGGAAGGGCTTAATAGCCTAACCTCTGTGATTGTAAGTACACCAGTCAGCAAGAAGCTAGACTTGGCTAAGGTAAGAAGATGTTGTGAAACCATGAAAATTTTCTTTCAAACCCAGATTTATTCAAACCCCTTCTTTTCAAAACCAGATTTTCTTTCAAACCAACACTTCGTTCCAACCTTCTTTTAAACCAATCCAGTAAAACCAAGGTCAGATGATAAGATACAACAGTGGATAAACTTTCCCTCGATTAAGTTCGGGAAGCACGGGGCGCATATTGTCAGGGGACAATATAAGGGAGTTGACGACAGAATACTTCACCTAGGCTTGTGACGGACACTACAAGTGTACTAACTGTGTTGTGGGACGACCGCACTCCGATAGGAGCATGTGGGCCTGACAGACCTACTTATAGGTTAGTTGGGTAAGTAGTAATGTATCAGTATGATACCCCATATATGTATACGAGTAGAGTCCAGAACACGGGAAGTAGTCGACTCCATCTACGGTCAGCAGTATAAATCAAACAGGAGCTAGAAAATGCAAGGAATGCTTGAAGTAAAGGAACCCAGTTAAGTTAAAAAGGACTAAAGGAACTAGTGAGTTTATTTTAAGGAAATGTATAGAGTTAAGAAGTGCGAAGAGCACGGAATGAATGTAAAGACAGCTTAAATGACTTAAGGATCCCCAGGGATAAACATGATAGCTGGAAAGCAGAGCAAGGCAGATGCCTAATGTGGACACATTAATGTGCAAAGAATGGGATGAAACTCCCAGAATCAGTACCTACACTATCTGGAAAGGTTGATCTTCACAGAAGAAGATAATAACCAGTGAAGAACGCCAAAAGGCGTGGCTAACGGAACCTACCCATAGATGCAAGCCAAATGTAGTGGCATACCTTAACAACACCAGGAGCAATCCTTGAGGGGTATTTGGATTAATCATTGTCGGATGAAGCAATATAATCGAAACACAAGGGTTGAAATTAACACCCAGTTTAGACATACATTGTCAGGAGACGGACTGACAAACCTAAGGGGCATCCCATGAAAGGAAACGGAATGCAACGACCTTGTTATGGAGCCCACTACAACCTCTAAACATGTAATGTTGTACAGAGAAGTACATATGTGTGGACAGCCTACAATGAGCCCAGCTCAAGGCAAATAAGGCTTATAAGCCATAAGCAAGATATGTTATATAAGTTTGATTGATTGTAGAAGTTTATGTAGTACAAGGGAATAGAGCGGAGAACGAACCACTGCATTAAGAGTGGGGATACCTCTCGACATTGTGGAACCGCAGGAGCGGTAGATAGGTGGATCAAGTACAAGAAATATGTGGAGTATGGACTACGTTGTTATTACCCCAGGATGATTGGAATAAAATGATACGAAAGGAAGTACTCGTACCAGTTGAGTACATAGGAGGAATGATAAGTCTGATAGCAATCGCCATAGGTGTGTGAAGCTAAATGTGTAGCGAACAACGCACAAGAAACATAAAGGTTCAAAAAAAATATAGTAGTATATTCAAAAATCACCCAAATAAGTGGCCAGATAAACCCAGTGTAATGGCGGAAGCTAATATAATAGCGGATGCAGTATAAGTTGATGTTGTATATTAAGTAAGGATACGGTGCGCAATAAGCGACCGTTGTCTGAGTATTGTTAGATGATAAAATGGGGAATGAGCAGAGTTATGAGTTAAACCCAGTGGAGGCACAACAGTAAGCGATAGCAAACGAACCGAGCAGTAAGCCGGTGGCAAGTGTTAGATGATAAGGATTTCAGTGAAAATTCCTATCGCAATTGCATGAGAGAGTTGCTGTCAAGAATTTACGCCTCTACACTCTGTATGACTGAGTGTTTTGGTATTGCTCTTGCGCAGTAATGATCAAGTGAGATAGCTAGGAATGAGAAGCATGGTAATTGTGGAGGAATAATATTATAACGGCCGATGCATAGGTAATGCAAGGCCGCAGGAACGAAAGAGTACTTGTATAAAACCAAATGTGGAGACATGATTAACAGTAAGTGACTACAGTAGCACTAACTGCCAAATATCGGTACGGAATATACCCCAAATATTGTAAATAGCTGAGAGAGCACTACACACTAGGTAGTAGCTCAATCTCAACCGACAGTAAGTCGGTAGAAGCAAGTCAATCATTGTGAATTACATAGTAGTTTACGCTGTAAGCTATTGGAGAAGTGGGTGGAAAATTGAGAAACTCACCGAATTCGCTCAGGGTAAGAGATACCATGCGTCGGTTGAGAAACCATTCTTCCCAAGATAAGGGTAATACATTGGAGATGTACAATACAGTAACAGTAACGAATGGGGCAAACTAGCCCTATAATTATCAGAATGGCGCAGCAGAGGCCAGTGAGCCCATGCATCAAAGGCCGAATATACATGGTGAATATGAATGGATGGCTAGTCATCAATGCCTAGAAGCCTCACAGGCCAGGACCGAAACCGGTTATGAGTTAGAACTCCAATGCGAATTCTTGGTTTAGGGACTAAACCGCCAATATGGTTAAGATCCTCTAATCAGAATCCATTGTGTAATAGACCGCGTGGAAGTTAAAACACTTCACGACGGCAGAACATTTTAAGCTAATGCTCAGTGATTGATTACGTGGGCGTAATCCCTTTTAAGGGGGGTAGAGCGCAAAACCACTTAGTGTGTTTTACCGTACAACTGTACGTGAACTGGGTTGTGCATAGCACAAAATGATTTGTTATGATGGTTGACGCGTGTGTTATATAAACATACGCATTTATTCGTGGTTAAATTGTGGTAATTGCGCACAAAAGATGCGAATACCATTGTGGGAAGTGTGTCATTTTGTTAACAGTGGTGTGTGAGAGTATAAGTGGAAGGGAGTAAAGAAACTCCCGGGGAACTAAAACCCCGACGGTGCATGAATGTAAACCATGTATTGTATTTTGATAAAAAAATATATGTATATATATACAATGTTGTGATTTATGAAGGGTATGAGACCGACATAGAACCTAGTGAGAATTAAATTTCCTAGGTAACTTGAATTAAGTTGGATTTGGATGATGACTGATAGACGGAGTTCTATCCCTTGGAGATGTTATGATTAACTAGAAGGATTCAAAGATAGAAAATGGGATATGCTTGAATTAATTGTTGGTTGAAAAAGAAGTGGGAGGTGAAACTTGATTATCATGAGATCAAGGGAAGCCGAACACAAATTGGGGTGGAAAGATAGTTCAACACTGATGCTGATCACATCAGGGTTGGATGACTCTTGAAGCTCCCTGTAAGTGGTCACAAACAACCGTGTTAAGAAAATACAAGGAGCATAAACTAGACTTGGAGTTGTGTGGTGTTTTCAAAAGGATTTTCAATGAGTATTTCCAAAACAGACGAGTAATATTTTGAATAAAGGATTCTCTTATATACTTAACCTAGTAAAGAATATTTTTGTAGTACTTGCTCACGAGCTGAGGACGTATGAGCCTTTGTCTTCGGACCGGTGACATGAGAAGTATATATGTTAAAAAAATTAAGTGAATGTTTTGATCTCCCAAAGGAACGGGGACCAGAAGGTGTCCATCGCGACCGGGTTCTGCGGGATCACAGTGTATATGTACTCAACATGGGACTTGAGCCCATGGAGAGATGGAAAAGGTATTTCTGTTTGATATACATGCTATGACATGTTGTTTGGTATGTGTGATAAAGGTTATGTTGACTTTGATCTCCTAAAGTGTAGGCTATCAAGACCTATGAGTCTAAATGTGTTGTGTTACCCGGGCCTACGAGTCCAAATGTGGTTATGTCACCCAGACCTAAGAGTCTGAGGGATATTATGTTAGTGCAAGTATGGTGAAGGTACCCGGACCATTAAGTCCGAGGTTACCATGTGAGTATGATATTTTATGTATAATGTGGATATGTTGCCCGGACATTAAGTCCGAGGTTGGTTTAAATGGTGTGTTGGTAATGAAAGTTTTTAATGGCTATAAGTAATTCCCGTATTCTAATCCAATGATGCGAGGAAATGTGAACTTCGAGGACTAAGTTCTTTTAAGGGGGGTAGATTGAATACCCCAAACCTTAGTATGTTTGTGTAAATGGTTAAATATGGTAGTTAAAGGCTAAAAAAAGTGCCTTAGAAACATAAATGAATCATTTAAACCATGGTAAAACACAATAAAACACTAAGACAAACGGTTTGAGCAAAATATTCTAAGGTTGGAGTGAAACTTGGCTATGGGACCAAGAGCCTACCAGACTTGATAATGTTTAATTATGACTTTTAAAGGCAATTAAGTCCTTAGGAAACTTTGGTAGGCAATGAACCAAAAAACACAAATAAATACCTTAAGGTCAATATGGGCTAAAATGTGCTCTAAGCTGATAAGTGGTATAAGGCCTAATGGTCATACTATGCCTTAGTTATATGTTAATGAACATATTATCATTACCAAAGAAAACCAAGCTTGAAAACAAGTTAAAACACCAAAATGTGCTTTAACGGAGTCTTAAAGCACGTTTTGAAAAATTGTCTTGTAAATGAGTTTTTGAATGGCTAAATGTCCATCATTACTCTTTAATTAACATGTACTATATAGTATCACATTTGGTGGCTATATTAATGGAAATCAAAATTTTCACTTCTATGTGCCTTGTTTTAGGTGAATAGTGATTTTTATAAGCTAGTTTGTAACATATAATGTTAGAAGTAATTAAATTGGTCACAAGACTATTATACCCTTCTACTAATAAGGGGCCGTTTTTGGTAGTAATGAGTCACCAAACATGTTACTTGTTATAAAATAAAGGTGACTCATAGGTTACTATTTGCTTTAAGTTTATAAATATCCTTAAAAGCAAAACCAATCTCATTCCTCTCCTCTTCTTTCCCACGGTTGCAAGGCTTCTTCAACCCCTCTTCTTCTTCCATTTACGATTTGGAATAGTGCTCACCAAGCTCCACCTTCCATTGCAATAATTCCAAGCTCACTTGTTCAAATCAAAAACAAACACCACCAATCTCTTCCTCTCATCAAGCTCTTCAATTCTATCCTTTCAAATCCAAAGCTCATTTCGGTGCCAGAGGAATCACATGGGAGGAGCTTGAGCTCACCTTTTCACATATTCTTGTTCTCCTTTGCTTCAAGTAAGGAACTCAAAGAAAAATGACATTTCCTTCATGTTTTTGTCATTCCGAAAATCACTCTTAATGGAGTCATTATATTACCTTTTTCCTAGCTTCATTCCAATCTCTTATGGACTAGGTGGAGTCCTCTCTTCATAGACATTCAACTCCCTTCAAAGATCAAGGTAAAACAACTACGTTAATGTTTTTGAAATAATGTAACTAGGGTTTTATAATGAGATGAAGCAATAATGCTTATATACTCATTTCAATGTTGTATATATTGTTTAGTTGTTGCAAGGAACCAAATGCCTTACCGGTTTTACAAGGAAACAAGAAAGAAATTTGTGAGGAAAAGAGGTAAACAAGCTATCTCAATGTGGTTTAATGCCTTGAGAAATAAGCTTATAATGCTTGTTAAAACTACCTAAAGAGCAAATGGTGAATGACCTAGTAAAGTGTTCTCAAGGAGATTAGTAAAAGAACATATGTATTGGTGTATGTATTTGCAGGTCAAAGGCATTATTATGTGGGAAATTCAGTGTTTAAGAATTATGCTTTAAGGGCCTAAGAGCCATGTTATTTAAGGGCCTAAGTGCCAAGCAAGTTTAATTATGCACTATATTGTGATGTAGTGTAAATTTGGTGAAGTTTTGTGAGTGATAATGTTTTGATGGATCTAGGTGTTCTTGAATGTTTAGTGGTGAAAACTATGAGTTTTGGGATGATGATGTGCTAAGAGAACCCATGGCGAAATTTGTAAAATGTATAAGGAGTTCTAGGTGTTTAAATGAACTTGGGTGAACTAGGAATGGTTAGGAATGGACACATGCTTCACTAAGGAAGAACACATGCATTGAGGTGTTCTAAGGTGCTATAAGGATTTAGGCATTGTCTTGGAAGTTCTAGAAATCCGATGAGTGTTTTTAAGAGATATTAAAGTCTTGGAGAAGTTGTTTAAGGTTTAGGTCTTGTTGATGAATAAGGAGAGAATGATGTTTAGGTAAGGTTTGAGAAAGGAATTTAAGGAGTTGTGAAAGAGAAGATTTGGTTTGTAAGAGAAGATGCTTGGGAGATGATGTTAAGGTGTAGAGGAAACACCTTGGTGTAGTGGTCATATTTGGTGAACTACCACTTAGAAATCTTAAGGAGAAAACATCCCAAGTGCTAGGAATTTTGGTAAGAAATTTGTGAATGATAAAATGGTTTTGGTGAGTGATTTAAAGAGTTTAGCACATGGCTATAGGTGTGTTTGAAGTGCCCAAATGAGGTTAGGGTGTACTAGGGTATATGGGGTGAAATTTGGAGTTGAATGAGAAAAGGAAAACAAGGGTCTGGGGCAGACCGAACTTGCGACCGAACTTGCAAGTTCGGTCGAGCCCAGTTTACCCTGCGAGAATTGGCTTCTGGAAAAGACCGACCTTGGGGACCGGACTTGCAAGGTCGGTCGGGCCTGTATTTTGAGTACGGATTGAGTTACTGGAAAAGACCGAACATAGGACCGGACTTGGCAAGTTCGGTCGGGCTTGAATTTTCAAAGGGAAGAAACTCTCGGGAATAGACCGAACATGCGACCGAACTTACAAGGTCGGTCGGAGTAGAAAATTTTGATGGAAATATGTTCTGGAATGGACCGAACTTGGACAAGTTCGGTCGGTAAGGTCGGTCGGACCAAAATGTTGTTTAAGGTTAAGAAGTGATATGTAATGATGGGATTGATAGGTAATGATGTTATAAGGTTGTATTGGACATGTTAGGTGAGTTAAATGGCAATTAAGTGGGTGAAAGTTGTATCAAAATGTAAAAGTAAAACAAGTTAAAATGTAAAGTTATGTAACAAAGTTAACGGGGAAAGTTAAGCATTAGACATTAAATAATCAAGCAAACCCCTATGTATAAAGAAAACACATGGTTATCAGTTGTTCGAGAATCGCTCGAGGAACAAAATTGGACGTGGTAAGTGGACTCCGAGACAGGTATGGTTTCTTGCAACCTGTGTCCTACCGGATTACACCGGCTTGTATGCCATATTGTTTGTTTTACTGAGTTGTTGCCACCTTGAAGATTAAAACATGTAATGAGTTTATAGAATTCATTTATGTGGCGAATTTGGCCTCCGATAACCATTTACCTCATATGTGTTAAACCTTAGCTAACCAAAACTAGGAACACTGAGTGATCGGTATACGGATTGACGGCCCAAACCTTGGGAACGTGCTAACCACGGCTATGTGTGAGTTAGTACATTGTTGTTGTATGCAAGTGTGTGAACCTCCCTTGTGTTTCTTAACTCGTTATGATACCGTATGGTGTTGTTGGATGTGGTAGGCTCCTAATGGATCTCTAACTACTTATTATTAAGTGTATGTGTACTAATGGGGTGTAGGAGTCCGGTTGTTCCGGCCACGCGTGTGATGGACGGGAGTCGTATCTTATCCGGTTCGGCTCTCTTGGTGTAATGTATAGGTGGTATTCCAATTTGGTTTCTACCTTCCCTTAGCTTATCCAAGCTAGTTACTGACTCACGTCGGCCACAGTGGCATACTATGTTATTTCGTGTGCTTGGGATTACTATATCCGACACACCTTGGGTATAGTTAACCGTTCTATATAACCGGACGGTAACGAGGTTGGTAACGAGCTTAACATGGGATTGGTAATAATCTCTAGGCTCACTGGTATATCTAACTATGGTGGAAGGTTCCTTTGAGAACCGATTTTATGGTGTTATGTAATGTTATGGTGCTATGCAAATTCCCTTGCTATGCTATGGTATATTATATATCGATGTTTTAAATGATGCGATGTCATCATATGTACGTTGAAAACAGAAAAGGTGTTTTTATGTTTTATTATGTGAGAATGAGATATGTTTGTATGAATTGGAATGTGTGGATCATGGAAATGAATCCCAGTTTGTGACAAGAGGCGTTTAGGATAACCCGATGATGGGTACACGTCGTGTTAAGGAAGTAGCTCCGTTTAGAGGAGAGCCACTCTAGGTTTAAGGAATCATTGGATGGTCGGTTAAGTGTGGATGTTTTGGTTAGAGGTTGAGCCCATTGAGGCCGAAATGTTATGTTTGTATGGTTATGGCTTGTATGCATGATTTAATATAATCAACTGCATGCTAAACGACAATTATTGTGCGTGGCCCGGTAGCATGTTTCTGCGGATTACCATACCAGCAAGGTGCTGAGCCCCTTGGGGGCCACCCTTTCTCTCCTTTTCTATTTAGTACAAGGAGCTGGAAGCCGTTCGAGTAGGACGGGGCAGATGTTTATACATGGGTAGCCATTTAATGGCGTGAGAATGATAGCGTAGTAAGACCGAAATTGTTATCGGCAGTAGTTTGTAAATACTCGGTACAGTGGGAATGTATGTATATAACAAATGTTGAAAATGGAATGAGGAATGTATTGTGTAGTTGCTCGGGAATCTAGTCCATCAGACCGATACAAATGTGTATGTATTAGCCTTGTTAGCCACGTGGGTGGTTAACGGCGTGTAACACCATTGGAATAAGTAATGCGATGAGTTAAGTTTCCGCTGCAGATTATTATTACGTGTTTGTTTTTGGATGGGGTGTTACACATACGAAATACAATACAATACTTAGGTACAATACAAGATTCGAATATAGTTCATCATCATTCATATATTTCATGAATTATACAAACTATTGTTCAGGACAAATATCAAGAACAATGTAAACAAGCACAAGTGCAATATAGTCCGATTCATGCATTTATCTAATTAGGTGATCAAATAAGCACACAAATCGGGGTAACCAGATTAGGATACAGGGCATGAAGAAATCATACCTTTCACTGTTGTACTTGTATCCGACGTTCCTCCGGTGTTCACAAATCAAATCCTATGATATACATGCAATCGAGTGATTAATCTAACTATCATTAACTTAACTCGATATCTTTACACTTCCTAACTCATACTTATTAGGTCTTTACAATTCTTATATTTACAAATTGTTTACTTACTCTTTATTACTTTAAGTTCATTTACTTACTTAGTAGTGGTATACTTATATATGTACATATGTATGTGTAGGTATACATATATATATATACTTATTGTAATTATAATTTTTTTTTGTGACTCGACCGACCTTACCCAAGGTAGGTCCCAAGGTCGGTCGAAGTCAGTAGGGAAATACGCTGGAAAATTTCAGGGCCGACCGACCTTGCAAGTCCGGTCCCAAGGTCGATCCATTCCAGTGAGTTACGGACGGAAAATTTTTAGCCCGACCGACCTTGCAAGTCTGGTTGCATGGTCGGTCCATTCCAGTAAGTTACATGACGGGAAAAATTTGAGTCGACCGACCTTGCAAGTCCGGTCGCAAGGTCGGTCCATTCCAGTAGGTTACATTACGGGAAATTCTTCTGGCCGACCGACCTTGCATGTCCGGTCCCAAGGTCGGTCCATTCCAGAAGGTTTCCGTCCTTTGTAAATCTGGGCTCGACCGACCTTGCAAGTCCGGTCCCAAGGTCGGTCCGGCCCAGTAATTGCATTTTTATTTCTGTTTCAGTCCCTCTTCTTACCCATTAATTCCCGATTGTTCCTACACTTAATCCCACATGTTTTAACACTAATTAAACCTCCTAATACACCCTAGTTCATCCATTAATCCATTACTCATCTCTACACCAATTTACACACTCATTTTCCTTTCAACACTTACAACAGTTTTTCAATTCCCCAATGCTACAGATTTTTGTTCTAACCTTTACCATTCAATACTCCCTCAACCAATGCTACTCCTAGCATCCAAAACGCATTGCTTTACATCCTAGTTCTTCTCATTACCTAAATCCTTTTCAATTTGCTTCCAAGGTATTAAACACTCACCTTAAGTTCTCCAAATACACTTAATCCCTCCTAGTTTCTCCAATGCATCCTAGCACTCTTTGCCACAGATTTTGCATCATTATATCCTCATACTACACTACCATTCCATTGTTACTAAACCTCCTTACTCAACCCAATACATACCTTGGTTCTTCCATTCACCAAGTCATCCATAAATGTACATATTCCTACCAAAATTTTGCCGTAGTTCGTCTACTTTTCTTACTTAGCCACACATACACATTCTCACCAAATTCATTCTTAATCTAGCCACATCCATACAAGGGTCTTACCAGCAATCAATACAATATAAACTCCTCAATACTTCCTCAATCCACAATACCAATACACATACACAATTCATTGGCTCTAATGCCTACAGTCCAAATACTAATTCACAAATACTCAAACTTCCACAATTACAATACTAATACGATGTTTGTGTTCTTTAAATTGGTTTACCCATTCCAATTACTCTAATGTATTAAAAAATTAGCATTAGGAAAGAGCTCTTACCTTGAGCTTATAATTCCTCCTTTCTTTCCAATTCTCCTTCTTCTCTCTTCTTTGCAGCAAAATCGGTCATATGGGGAATGGAGTTTCCAAACTCCATTCCCATCACCCAAATCACACAAAACAAGTGTAATTAAACTACTAACCCTTAAATTAACACTAATTCATTGAAGTGTTAAAAATACAAATTCTAGGGTTTACCTTTGGAGTGTTTTAGGAGGGGTTTTAGCCCTTGGTTCAAGAAGGTGAATCCACCACCATTGCAAGGTTGATATTATGCTCAAAAGAGAGAGAGAAAAACAAGGCATTACAATGGGCAAAAATCGGCTACCAAAGGAGGTGAAGAAAACTTAAGG
Organism: Limonium bicolor; assembly: GCA_023374045.1. Lineage (NCBI taxonomy): Eukaryota > Viridiplantae > Streptophyta > Magnoliopsida > Caryophyllales > Plumbaginaceae > Limonium > Limonium bicolor. The sequence continues at coordinate 147,675,116 of CM041777.1, forward strand.
TTTTCATGGAGATTTTTACCTTAATGGAGAGAGGAGACTCCAAGCTACCCATTGATGCTATTTCCTCTTTGAATGGGGAAAACCCATGGAGATGAACTTCCCCATTTTTGGATTTTGAAAAGAGGGAAGTGTAGAGGAGAATGAGGGGAGCAAGAATATATATTTATTTTTGCATTTGGAGCTCACATGGAGATGGAGCATGCTTGGAAAGATGGAGAAGCCATGGGAGCTTGAGGAGCTTCAAGAAATCGCCCCAAACCAGAGAGAGAGGAGCAAAATCGGTGGAGAGGGGAGGAAGAGGAAAGAGAAAAGAGAAATGAGAGAGTGAGGTGAGAGAAAAGGGTAAAGTACCCCTTTTTACTTTATCACTTTTAGCTTTTTGCTCTCTTATTTAATTAGCTAGTTACATGAGTGTGTGAGGGGGTTATTTGACTTATTAAAATCGGTCCCACACAGTATTACTTGTTGGAGTGTTTTTTTTTGTCTTTTACAGAAAACGCTCGTTATTTTACCCGGTTTTGGAACTATTCACTAACCGGGCCCGTTTTCCGGAATTTTCTCGTTTAATTATTCTTATTGACTATTAAGCTCCCATAATTGCTTAATAATTGTTATTTAATGTTTTATAATTTTTACGTGTCCGTTTGACCACTTAAAGTCACGTTTTCGGGTTTTCCCGAAAAAACGTGCGTTAAAAGCTCTATTAGCGTTTTAATTCATTATTTGGATCCGTTTTCTTCGGCAGTTGTTCCCATATATTATTTAGGTCTTATTAAACCTTTAGAATCTATGTAATACGCTAACCGAGGTCTCATACCTCCTATGGTTATTTAACGCTTATTTAGCGTTTTTCGTTTTTAAGCGTTTATTTATTTCTTTTGGACTTATTTTTCCTTACCAATATTACTTAAGCATTATTAGGCTCTTAAATACGGATTAGAATAATCTTAATCACTATATTTAAGTTTGGGGTATTTCATCCAAAATACAAGAACTGATAAAGAGTCAGTTTCCTGTTGTGAATATCGGTCCCAGGTAGGTCACAACCAGTCTTGTTTTTGTTGTCTCAGTGTGAAGAGAAAACTGACACATTACTCCTGCACTCCTTGTTAATCAGTGAACTTCAACCCTCTTGGTCCCTCTTCTGTCTGTCTGGTCGAGTTGGAGTGCAAGCTCTTGGAAATCTGGAGCAATAAACTCAAAGAACTAACGAGGTGAAAAGACTGCAACAAGTTCCCTTCTCTTTTCTGTTCCTGTCTTTTCAGTCATTGGTTATTCTGATTCTGTCAAGTCCAACTCCTAGGGATTTTCTCCGGTGATTGTCGAGTGACTAAGGAACTGAAGTCCCCTCCTGCACTAAAGGACTGGCCAAGAAGAACCTGTCAAGTTACTCAACTGGTGAGTATTCTTGATCTGTCTTCAGAATCAGAAAACAAAAAAAAAAGAGCAGACCTGTCAAAACTGATAACCATGCCAAATCTGTAACATGTAGTCCCGGAGTATCAACTGTTCTAGGATAGTTTTGAGTTGTTAATATATTTACAACCTAACAGTACACTTAGCTGGGTGGGTAATCAATTGGAGGGAAGACTTAAAGAAAAAAACAGCCACGTGAATAATAGAAGAGAATAGATGGATAATATCAGTTTCTGTTGTTACAGTTGTATAGGCTTTTTCTGAGATCATTGTTTCTGTATAAACATCCTCAGTAGTAGTATCAACATTGCTGAGGGTGAGAAAATACCACAGTGTTGTACTAGGGAACTAGGCCATATGGGGGGAAGTTGGAAAACCAGACTCGATAACAAAACATAGAATGAACAGAAGATGAAAATAGAAGAAAAACAGAAACTGCTCCTCCCTCAGTTCTGTTTCTGTTATCAATAGGGTTCAATTCCTGAAGTACAGTAAAACAACATCGTTGTGATTGCTGTTTAACAACTCAAGTCTTGATCAAACACTTAATGGAATGGGAAAATGAATGGGGAAACCAGAAACCAAATCAAAAAAACAGAAAAAATCGGTAACAGGAAAGAAAATAGACAGTTTTGTGATTTCTGATGTTCCAGTTTCAGTTTCCAGTTCTGCTATTAGTATAAACACATTTCAGATTATTCATAAGGTTGCTTTGGATCTGTTTTGAGGGTTAGCCTTGGGTTGCTTGGAGTTAAGACTGTAACTAAACACTTAACTAAGTGGTTGAGCAAGTTGGGAAGAAACATAAAAGAAAATGAAGACAGAAAGAGGGCTTATCAGGATCTGGGGTTAACTTATCAGGTTTCTGGTTTTTGTACAGAGGAAACCCAGGAACATTGTCTAGGCTAGTCTTGGTCTGTACTTGAGTTTTAAAAACTTATTAACACACTAACTAAGTACAGATACATAGAAGGGAACAAAAAACAATTTCGGAACAGAAAAGGAAAACAAAGAGAAATATTAGTCTGCCAGTTTAAGTTGAAGATTTGGTTTTCCTGTTTCAGTGTCAGTTTGTTAAGTCTGTACAATGATAATCAGTGGATTTGTTCATGTGGTGTTGGGGTTAGTTTTAAGTCAAAATCTTGTTAACACATAAACCATGGTGTAGTTAAGCTGGGGAGGGGAATATAGAAAGACATATCAGCTTCTGTTCCAGTTTTTATATTTGTTTCTGGAGGTTGTTTTCTGTTCTGTACAGAGGAGCAGGTGAATGGGTATGGGTGAAATTTTCGAGTTTAAATTATAGATGAAACACTTAACTGGGTAAGAAGTACATAGGGGAGAGATTTGAAGGAAAGAATCACACATAAACAGAAAAGGATCAAGGAGAAGTCATCGGTTTCATGGGCTTTCAGTTTTAGTTTTCCTGATTTCCTTTCTTTTGTGTCTGTTTCTGTGCAGTTAACTACAGGTGTGGTGTGAGTGTTTCATGAGTATAGTCTTGAGTATAAGCCAGGGACTAACACCCATGATTGGTTGTGTAAGCACTCCAGGAAAGAAATAAACATAAACATAAACATAAACTAAACTAACTGACAACAATAACCAAGAAAGAATGTGTACTTTGTGTTCAGTTTCAGTGAGGTTATAGTTTATGTATAACCAGATTGCAAGGGTATTATAAGTGGTATTCCAGTTTAATAAGGAACACAAATAATAGCTAATCAATATAAGTAGGTTAGTGAAACATGTGGAGAAGGTTAAACATCAACTACTACATTAATAGTGAAGTTAGATAAGGTGTTACATGGGAAATGTTTTCTGATTTGTAACTTCTGGATTTCTGTACAAATGGGTTTTACCGGTATCTTATGGTCTATATTATTATTATGCAAGGGACATAACATTGCTCATCTAGCTATCTAAGGGGGGAATACGCATAAGACAAGTTATATCTATTTTATGTAAACTTGTTACCTAAATAACGCTTAAAACGCTCTAAAACATTAGCTAGGGAAAAAGGACTTGATTAACGTATAAAACAAGATGTGAATGTCCTAGGAGTGGGATAAGCCTAGAATTAATACATGGGAAGTTATAAGGGTTAATATAAACTAAGCATTTGACAACACACCTAGGGAATAACACCCAATATTAAGTGTCATCACATGAAATAATAAACTAACACATTGTTTTAATTAACGCTAGGGCCGTAGCGAACTCCGACCGGGACTTCGAGTGTGTGACAACTCGTACTTTCAAAAAGGTATGGACATGTGTGGTTCATATGTTGTCGTGTTACACGGCTTGTTTGTTGTGTGCTCTATGTGAAAGAGACCATAAGACTAAAGCATGAAATTGGATTGTTTGCTTATCGTGTTATATGCTTGCCATATCATTGTTGCAAATTATTTGCGCGCACACAGTAGTTTAGTCCCTTCTTGTTTATGGAACTTGAGATGAGATAATGTGAACTATGAAAACAAAGAAAATTCTATTAAGGGAAAATCCTCTCTAACCATTGAGGACGTACCATGACACCCACTATGGTGTCTAATCATTTATGATAATGAAGAGCAAATATCAACTGTTGATAACATGAGAATAACCCGGGAAGACAACATCTTGGGCCGCGCGGTATGGAATGAACGGGAGTTGGCATCTGTGTCAGATCCTTAGACCGACTATTGTGGAGCACATCTTGGGGTCTAAAGATGACCCCTCTTTCTCGACGTACGACGCCGGGATTGGAAGATTGGCAATTTGGAAGCATGACCTGGGGTCTAGAGATGACCCCTCTTTCTCGACATGATGTCGGGATTGGAGGATCAGCTAATTGGAGAGCATAACCTGGGGTCTAAAGATGACCCCTCTTTCTCGACGTACGACGCCGGGAATGGAGGTATAAACTATGGAGGAGACGTCCTCTAACGTGCGGTGATAAGAGAATTCACAATTAATCCATAAGAAGCAAGAAAAGATGGGCACCTATACTGTATGGTCACGGGAACTAACCTACATCCCCAGACCTGGTGCAAGAGCGAGAAAGAGAAGTACACATGATGGAAACAAAGGAAAAAGAGATGTAAACACTCAACGTTGAATGATCCCACTGTGAGGATCATCATTATTCAAATTATTTTGTAAGCTCTACTTGTTTTACATGCTTGAGGTGCTTGATGTTATCTCTATGCCCAACATGCTGTGAGTTGCTATGTTGATGTTGTATGCTATGTGTTACTGTTTTTATTATAGCATGCAAATTGGACTTAATCATATTCGACCAATTAGTCATGTAGCCCGGTAACATGCGGGCTACACACGTTCATACTCAGCATAGTTTTGCTGAGTCCTTTATTTTTTTACAGGTATGAAACGGGAAGCTAGCGGAGAGTAGGCAGGGTGACTACCATAGGGGTAGACCATATGGGCAGGACTTTTAGTAGTATGTTTTAATGTATGGGTTGAGACTATGTATCACTAGACCGTTGTTGTATGTTTCGGGTTGTGTTATTTAAGTAAGACTTATGATGTAGACTCTCGGTACTCGGTTTGTATCTGTTGTTTTGTACTTGGATTTGGTTATGGTTTTAATTCCAGTCATTCAGACCGCAGCTTAGTATTGATAATGTTGTGGTGCCAACCACGTGGGTGGTTGGCGTCTGTGACACCCGGTTGGTACTGTGACTCCGCTGTGTTAGACTGTTGTATCATCGTTTGGCGCATCGTTCGGACTACTATTGGTTAATCGGGGGTGTTACGTATATAGTAAGAAAATCAAACAAATAGACAATGGCCCAATGGAACCACAAGGACATAAAGTCTAAAATTAGTAAAATAGAGTAATTACACTCTACTCTATCACTACCAGAATGACTAAGAATAGTGACAACCTAGTATTTCAATGCTTCACTCTACTATTACAACATAATGTACTAGATTCCTAACATGCTCCGTGTGGATAATATATTCTATATTTGTTTTTATAGTATTAGAAGCCATTGTTTCAAGTTAATCCTGGGATATTATATTCTCTCTTACTTTGCCTAATTGTGTTCTTTCCCAGCTAGAAATGAAGAGAAGTAGTGCGTAGGTATGTACATTCAGAATTTCAAATTTATCTTTGCAAGGAGCAGGCAACAAATTTCATAGTTATCTTTACAAGGCGGCAACATAATTTCAGATAGAGTTACAATATATTTTAGATGTAGCATAACAAAAGTAAACAAATAAGTTTGACTAAATTACCGGTTCCCGACATTCAGTATGGTGCTTCTCCAGATTTACATTTGCAAGGCGCAGGCACAGAAGAGAACCTGCATTCGGTATCGCTAATTAGGGTTGCAACAGTGATAGGAAAAAAACAAATTAATTTGTATATCACCAATCTCTGCAAGGCACTAGTGTTAATTTACATTACCGGTTCCAAGTTGTACATTCCTTATCGCCAGGCAGGGTTACAATACTGCATGAGCAGAATGTATGTTCCTTTCTGCGCGCCAGTTCTGTTCGCAATATTCCCAATGTTCCAGCTTTGAATTGTAAGTCTTTATCACAAGTCAGAGTAGTAATATTTCAGAGATGGAGCAGATAATCCAAATTGCAAGTCAAGGTTGTGAAATTCCAGGATTCAGCAGAGTTATATCTTATCGCCAATTGAAACCCAGCAGAAAGAATTTACTCCTTATCGCCAGACATAGTAGCAAGAATCTACACACCTTATCGCCAGTCAAGGTTGCAATATCTCAACCTTTTCACGATCGACCTTCATTGTGTAATTTTCCCCGAGACCAGAGTGAACGCGTTGAACCGCAACAAGATTTATGTTTAATTCCTTCACTTTCAAGCTTAGGGAAATAGATGGGGAGGAATTAATCTTGTAGAGAATTAAGAGAGCGAGGCGACTCCAAAACAAGAGAAGAGAACGACATGGGTAATTGCCTACCGATGCTCTTCTTCTGGCTTTCGTTTTTCTTAGAAGTGAGGCATGGCTGTACGTATCGGGTTGTAAAAACAGGAGAAGGGAGATGAGGGAAATCGACCAAATTTTGTCATTTTAAATTTTTAGAGTCTTTTAGATTATTTCCTACTGAACCAATTATTTTGGTAGGCAAATGTTCTATCATTTTCACATACGGAAATTCTGTCTCTAAAAGTATATTTGATAGAATTATTTCCCTCTACTTTTTTATCACTTACACGGGAAAAATATTAAAAGATGTTTTTACCTACGGAACTATTTCCGTCTGTAATATGTCCACATTTCGTCGGTAATATCATTATAAACGCGGATACTACTTCTGTCACTAATACATAGAAAATCCGTAAGTATAAATAGCTTTTACATACGGATTAATTCCGTAGGAAATTTTCCGTCTGTAATAGTACTATTTTTTTGTAGTGGCTCTACCGTCCAACTTATCATCCTACCAGAAGCATTCAGATTGATTGTGATCTGTGTTAGCGGCCAATTGGTCCGGACAGTGATTTGGTGCAACCGAAAGTATGGTCGCAGTTTTCTGGAAGCCACAACGAGGGTAAACAAAACTTTTTCAAATTTGGTGTACCTCACTTCGGTGGAAGTCAGAATTTTACCAGTGTAATAAACAGGGATTTCTTTGCGTGCCTCCTCCATTATCTACACCGCTGCCATAGCCCACTCTGATACTAACAAATATAGGAATAGATCCTCACCCAGAGATGGAACACCAAGCTTCGGAAGCTCACGGAGCATCTTCTTTGTCTATTCAAAAGCCTCCACACTTTCTATGCCCCATTGAAACTGCCTATTCTTCCGAAGTACATTAAAGAATGGAATGGACTTTTCTTGTAGTTTGGAACAAAACTTGCTTAAAGCGGTGAGTCTACCATTCAAGGCCTGCACATCCTTAATATTCTTTGGGTGTGGAAGGTCGAGGACTGCCCGAGTTTTCTCTGGGCCAACTTCAATTCCTCTTTGTCCGACTATGAACCCCAAGAATTTTCCCCTTGTTACCCCAAAGACACACTTTTCAGTATTTAACTTAATTCTGTGCTTATCCAAAGTGTTAAAGGTCTCCTTGAGATCACTCATGTGTTGGGTTATGAAATCGCTTCTTACCACTATGTCATCCACATAGGCCTCCACATTTCGAGAAAACTGTTCCCGAAATACTTCAACAATCATCCGCTGAAAAGTTGCTCCGGCATTTTTCAATCCGAATGGATTAACCTTGTAACAGAATGTTCTAGTTGAAGTGATAAAAGATGTTTTCTCTTGATCGTTCTCATTCATCATTATTTGATTATATCCAAAGGAATCATCTAAAAAACTCATTATGCTACTATGAGCTATCGCTGCAACCAGCTTGTCTATTGAAGGCAAAGGGTAAAAATATTTAGGACAAGCTTTATTAAAATCCGTAAAATCCACGCACATTCTCCATTTTCCATTTTCCTTTTTGACTAAAACTACATTTGAGAGCCATTTGGATAAAAGACTTTTCTAATGAATCCTGCTTCAAGGAGTCTTTCTACCTCTTCTCGGGCTGCTTCATCCCTCTCCCTTCCCATGATTCTCTTCCTCTGTCTCACTGTAGAAAACTTGGGATCTAAATACAGGTTATGCCGGATAAAGCTGGTGTCTACCCCGGGCATGTCCTTTGGGCTCCAAGCAAATGTCTCTCTTCTTTTTTCCAAAAATCTCATTAAACAAGTCTGTTCATCAAGATGAAAAGCATTTCCAATTTTGAAAAATCTAGAAGGATCAGTTTTTAGAGGTACCTCTTTTGGCAGATCTACCGTTGTTATGGCCTTTTCCAGAATTTTCTTTGTGTGTTCGGGCTCTGCTTTCCCCTTCCTCATACTCTCGGGAAGATCCAGCCTCTTTTACCACATCATCCCCTGGGAAGTCCTCAGTAATTCGTACCTCACACACCCTTGCTGTTTTCTGACTTCCCGGAATAGATACCAACTTTCCGGACCATGTTAAGTACTTGAGCTTAAGATAGTAGGTGATACACACAGCTCCAAAAGCATTGATGCCCGGTCTCCCAAAATAGACGTTGTACCCTGATAGATCTCTCAGAATGTACAAGGTTATCTTCTTCATTCTTCGATCATCTTCTTGGCCTAGAGTCATTGTAACGTCAATGCTTATAGAAGCTTGAGCAGTGATTCCCCCTATAAACCCTCCGAAGGTACGTAGCAGTGAAAGGTTTGACCTTCTCGTCCGATATTTCTAGTTTTCAAAACGCTGCCAAAGAGATAAAATTTGCCCCAACCCCGTTATCCACTAAGATGTTGCCCACCATCCTATCGTTGATTTGGGCCTAGATGACAAGGGGGTCATTATGAGGGAAGTACACTCCAACTTCGTCTTCCTCCGTAAAATAGATTGGTGGTAGGGGCTCGTTCCTTTGGACTTTTCTCTCTGGTAGCTTTTTGTGAACCTTATGCACATGTCTTTTCCTTTCCTTCGCAGTGTATGGTCCTTTTTCTGAAAACAGCCCAGTTATGACTCCAAAGTCAAATGACTTGCAATGGTTTACCTCGGGATGGAACTCTTCCCTCTGCCTGGATGAGTTTCCCTCACTTTGTCCAGCTCGGGATTGATTTTGATATCCGTTGTTACCTTTTTGCTGCTTAGAAGCCTCCTGCCTCTGTTTCTGCTATTTTTTCTAATATTCATCAATCTTGTTCAACTCTCTCGATAGCGTTGCACAGTTGGTTATCTAATGGTTGTAGTGCCCATATAACTTACAGTACGACACCGGGGTTTCTCCCGAAGCAGGCCTCTTCAGAGGCGGTAGATATCTCTCCTTTACCGTTGTTGCATATCATCCGGGTGCGATAGTGATAGCCTTTGCCCCATACATCGGCTTGTTCCTGGTGTAAGCAGAGATGACCGAGTCTTTTCCGTAAGGTTTATACCTTGCTCCCCAAGACTTTACTCCGGATGTATCTCTATAGCTGGTCCCGCCAAACTGTCCTCCTCCTCCCTCTTTCTTTTCATTAGCTTTTTTGAAACTGCTGACCAATTCACTTGCTTTATTCTCCGCAATCTCAGACTTCAAGAAATCGTGCAACATTTCCGCTAACTCTCGATGAGTTTGCGGTGCTTTGGTAGCAATTTTCCCAGCCAGTCGCAGGTGTGCTAGTACATTTCCAAAAGCCTTCACCTATATCCTCTCATCCATGTCGTGCACCTCAGCCACTTGTTTATGAAAACGATCACTATACTCTTTTACCGATTCTCCCTTTCTCTGTCTGTTTGACATCCATCAACTTTATGGTATCCTTTTGGATCTTCTTACTTTCCGCAAAGTAAATCTAGAATTCCTCTGTGAGTTTCTTGAAGCTTGCAATGGACTGCGGCTTACGAGAGGAGATCCAATTCAGAGCTCTTTTGGTCGGTGTCCCTGGAAATAGGTTACAGAGGGCTTGAGAGCTAATCCCTTGAGTATTCATCGTGAAGATGAATTTCTTGATGTGTTGAGCCAGATCTCCAGTTCCGTCATATTTTTATTTTGTTGGAGCGACGAAAAACGGCGGGAGCCTCGCCTTCTGGATATTCTCAGTGAAGAGGTACAATGACAAATCAATAAGATCTTCCTCTTCCCTAATCGCCACCGGTGATTTTTCCTTCCTACTTCATTCTCCGCTTTTCGATCCATCCGTAGCTTTCAAACTTTCAATTACGCTCGCCATCTCATCCATCTTTTTTTGGTGTTCCAAATCTCTTTCCATCAGCTCCTACTGGAATCACTCGTTACTCTCGACAATTTTCTCATTGATGTCCTGGGCAAAACCCCGCATCAGATCGCAGAGGTCCTCCTTTGAGAACGAGTTTCCTTTCGCCCCAGTTGCCTTCCCCTTCCCCTTCCCCTTGTCGGAACGTGGTGCCATGATCAAACATAATGTGTTTCAGTGGATTGAATTGTGGTTGTCTTTCGACGTCCAATTCCCACAGATGGCGCCAAAATGAAGTGGTTAAACCTCTCTTTCTCTCTTTCAAGACAACAAGTAAGAAGTGTGATAGCTAATGTATTGAATAACGTGTCTTTTACATGGTGCATGACCCCTATTTATAGGCACAGATTCATGTACTTCTTATACAACTTGTGGGGCCCATTCTTCTAGAACTTTCCATAACTTATAATATTTATCTACATAGCTTTACTTTATTTTACACCCGACCGGTCGCTTAGATAACAACCTATCCTTCGAACTAGGCCTACCGGTACGGGTATCTTCTCAGTCTCTATCGGTAGCATTGTGGCTTTGAACCGTCTGACTGCCCTTAACATGCTCTTCTACCGGTAGGATCGTAGTTCCAAAGTGTCCGACCGATCCCAACATGCCCCTTTACCGGTAGATGGCCTTCTTGTTTTGCTTCGGTAGATAACTTTCTCATCGCCTCCGATATTACTCCACTTCATCTACCACTGTAGACAAGTAAGTTCATCTACTTACTGGTTGATGGCATAGGACTACTGTCCAAATTATAAATGTGTGAGGCTAAACGGGAATTTGTCCTTAACATGGCACCCGTATGACTAAGTGAGATTGTGATGGAAGCGGGGCTTCATGTGATTGAATTTTATGGATGAGACTAACTTAATCCAGCTGACTCGTAACGTCGTTATCGACCCGATACTAAATTCCAGCTATATTGTCATGATTGTATATTATGTGGTTTGAATGATCATGTAATTGTCGTGTGTTTAAATTTTACCTTTACAGTTATTTGTATATCATGTAACTAGAACAGCATGTAACGAACTCATATGTCTAAGCAAGATGGCTAATCGGCCTAAGTGACCTAAACGGGTCTAGGGCTACATTATTAGATGACTCGACCGTCATCACAGTGGTTATTTCGTATTGTAATATGTAATTAATTGTAGGATAGTCGCTTCATTGTTCGCATGGGCGAGCGATGACGAGTAACACCCGTTAGACGTTTTAGCTTCCTTTACCGCTACGACGCTTTAATTTCAGCCACGTATATGCTAGTTAATATTGGATTAGGCACGTGATTACGAGGGGTGTTCAGTCAGTTTGACGCATGACTAACCAAATTCCCCCGTCAGTGAGTAGAAGTCAAAGACGTTGAGCCAACCTCTGGGCTCCGGGATAACAAATTTATGGATTCCGAATCTGATGCAGATACCGTCCTCCAGCCAATGCACTACGGGTAGCCGGTACCACCAGATTTCCTCACAACCCTTAGTAACCAAATTTGTTAGGAATGTCAAATGTTAGTTCGAGCCACCACAATGTCCGGTGTTAAATAAGTATTCAAAGGAGGTTAGCGGAAAATCCCCAAATCCATTTGTCATTAAGTATAACCTTTTCCTTAATCCTTTAGGTATCTTTCAACAGTATCAAATATTCCTCATGTGTGTTTATTTCTACTCTAAGGTATACTCAACAGTTCAAAACTGTTAAGCCGCAAACTTATCATATTTTATGTATTAGATTTAGGTGTATATTAGTGTAAATAAGGTTAAATAGATAGTATTTATGTTATATTATGCACTAAAGTATATTATTTGTACAAACTTATGTTTTGTGAGCTTTTTGTGCAAATAACGAATTCCTAGGCACAAATACAAGTGATGTCGGACATGAAACCGGATGTCTCTTGGACGGCACAAGCCTGGAACAGAAGAAGAGCTTTGCCGGGTATGATGTCGGGTATTTCCCATCCGGCACATATGTGAAAAGTCACCACGGTTGAGCAATCGATGGCAGTTATTTACAATTGACGGTTGAACCGATGCCAGGTACGATGCCGGACGTATCCTGTCCGGCACAAGCAACGATTCGGCTGACAATTTTGACCATTCACGGTTATGCACATGTGAGCCTCGATTTTTAAACCCTACCATAGGTTGATTCGAGTTGATTAGGATCTGACCGGGTTTTAGGTCCACTTATAACCTAAGTTTAATAACTATGCCAAATAACATCAATTATTAAAACCTAAGCTAGCTCACTGTAACCTATTATGAATCGCCAGTCTGTGACCCTCGATTTTTAAACCCTACCCTAGGTTGATTCGAGTTGATTAGGATCTAACCGGGTTTTAGGTCCACTTATAACCTAAGTTTATTAACTATGCCAAATAATATTAATTATTAAAACCTAAGCTAGCTCACTGGAACCTATTATGAGTCGCCACCTAATTTTTACCTAGATCAAATTAGGAAAGGAGAGTTCGGGTTCGGGGGCTTGGTATACAACTTATTTAGGGTTCAAATTACTTTCATTACCCCTCCTAGGTCATTTTTCCTCTACTTAGTTTGTTTACGGCTTACTACAAAGTTGTTTTTCACCTAAGTGCGCGCTTCTGTTTTTTTATTTTTCTAATGTTTTTTGATAGAAAAACAAAGTGAAATTAAATACTACCTAAACTAGGGTTTCAGAGGCAGAATTAGGTCAAATTTTAATTATGTCCGTAGCCACGGACCTAATGTCCGAGACCATGGACCCCAATTGAATTAACTGATTACGAAAACAGAACTGAGATAAAAACACAATCTTGAAAAGTCCGGGGCCACAGACAGGGTGTCTGTGGGCCCGGACATGTATTGACAAAAACCCTAAAATTTGAAAAATTGAAAAATAAGAAAACCTGTCACCGTCCGTGGCTGTCCGTGGTCCCAGACCATGCGTTCGAGGTCACAGACCACCCACGGACAGTGGGTTTTTGATGGTTCCTGACGGTGCTTTTAGCTCAAAATTTATGTGCTTGTAGCCTGAAAGATGTACAAGACGTTAGTGCTTAAAAGTCTTCAATTTGAAATTGAATTTAATGCGAAACTTAGCCAACAAGTTTTTGGGCAGAAGCTTAAACAAACATCAAGTTAGAAGCTATGAAAGGTTAGTTTGCGCTCAAAATTTAACAGAGGACCAATGAAGTCGTAGTGAATCAAAAGAAGGAGGTCCCAACCTGTTTTACCTTCTATGTCAATGAGATTCTTCACGCCAGGAATCTTTCGGTGCTCCGTTGAAGCCGTTTCCGAATTGGATTCGAACTAAGCTTCTGACCTTTGAGAGTTGGTGATGTTATTCATGTTTTGGTGGTGTTTTGACGGTGTTTTGATGATTGTGGATGTGATGGGAATTGAAAAATGTGTTTCGGTGTTGATTTTGGTGAGATTTTGGTATTGTTTTGGTGCTTGAAGGTGCAAAAACGTGGGAGGCTGGCTATGGAGAAGAGTTTTGACTGCCTACGGTTCTGAGTGCATGTGAGATTGTCCTTTGATCAAAAGATTTATCCCTTTATATAGACTTTCTTAAAGATAAATGTTGGAATTTTGCTGTGAAATTTTAGCCACATGTCAAGGATGGCAATTATGATTTTTTTGAAGTTGAATTGAATTTTTTAAATGTTGGAATATTTTTAAATTTAATTTCTCATCAGATTCACTCAGAAATTGCTATAAAATTATTGGAAGTTTGAAAAATCAAAATTCCAACGCCATTATGCTTAAAATATCATCCTCTAGCATGGGATAAAATTCCAAAGCATGTCAAGTTGATTTGAGCATCTATTGGAGGAGAGAGAAAGCCTATAAGAGGTCTTAGGAGCCTTAACAAATTACGAAAACGCCCCTGACGATGACGAAACTGCTCCCCATGTCTTGGAATGCGCCGATCGAGCCGGAATCTCTCATTACTTGATTGAAGTGCCCCTCACAACACCAAAACCTCATAGACCCTAACTAGGGGGTCACAATTTTGGGTATAACAGATTGCCCCCAGTCAACTAGACTTTGTAATGAATATGAAAAGTCTGGTTGATGCTTGAGTGATGCCCCAAAATTTTAGATCTTAGAAGACCCCACATGCAATTGAAATCCGACAAGTTGTGTCGAGCTGTTCCAAGACGCTAACTTCCTATGAGTAAAGTGGAAGGATGTCGAGCGATTCTAAGGTGTCGACCACCTAAAGGTAAAAATGAAGTAATGTCGGACTATTCTAAGGCGCCGACTACCTTTAAGGATTATACGATGTCAAGCTATTCTAAGGCGTTGACTACCTATAATGGATGAGATGATGTCAAGCTATTCTAAGGCACTAACTACCTATAATGAATGAAGTGATGTCAAGCTATTCTAAGGCGTTGACTACCTATAATGAACGAAATGATGTCAAGCTATTCTAAGGAGTTGACTACCTAAAAAGTAAAAATGAGGTAATGTCAAGCGATTCTAAGGCGTTGACAACCTAAAATGTGAAAACTAGGTTGTATGCAAATGCAAGAATGTTGGAATGCTAATGGTGCTGATAGTGTCGATGATGCCGATGATGTTGATGATGCTGATGATGTTGATGATGTTGATGATGATGATGATGATGCTGATGATGTTGATGATGCTGATGATGCTCGGATGCTTCTGGGGACCGAAAACCCGTGCTAATGCTCCTGGGCTGGACCTAATGTGGACTTATTGCCCTCGCCCCCAAACCGGTGTGTGTGCCAGGATAACTCCTGGTTAAAAACCCTGGGGATATTGCCTTCGTCCACCATTCGTTGATCCTAAAGTAATCTAACATAACATAGGAGGATTATTGCCATCACCTCGCCAACTGTTCTGTTGCCAGGTCTTGTGAAGAGCTTGGATAATGCAACTAGGTCTTATGATGAGCCTATATAAATGAGATGAATGCAATGTGTTTGATGAGAGTGGGTAAGCTAAAGGGTAATGCTAGGTTTACTACGAGCCTAAAGGAATGAAACTTGTCTTATGATGAACCTAAAGGTTGGATCTTGGTCTTATGACAAGCCTAAAGATTGGATCTAGGTCTTATGACGAGCCTAAATGATGGTTCTAGGTCTTATTACGAGCCTAAAGGGGGGGACCTAGGTCTTATGACGAGCCTAAACATTGGATCTAGGTCTTATGACAAGCCTAAAGGTGGGATCTAGGTCTTATGACGAGTCTAAGGATGGTTTTAGGTCTTATGATGAGCCTAAAGGTTGGATCTAGGTCTTATGACAAGCCTAAATGATGGTTCTAGGTCTTATGACGAGCCTAAAGGTGGGACCTAGGTCTTATGACGAGCCTAAAGGTTGGATCTAGGTCTTATGACGAGCCTAAAGGTTGGATCTAGGTCTTATGACGAGCCTAAAGGTGGGACCTAGGTCTTATGACGAGCCTAAAGGTTGGATCTAGGTCTTATGACGAGCCTAAAGGTTGAATCTAGGTCTTATGACGAGCCTAAAGGTTGGATCTAGGTCTTATGACGAGCCTAAAGGTAGTTCTAAATGAAAGTGAGTTAGGTGTATGATGGGTCTAAATGAATGTAAAAGGATTAAGGCTTATGTCAAACCTGTAGATGGTAAGGCTCAAGACGGGCCTAAGGAAATTTGATGTGGAGGTAGGGCTTAGGACGGGCCTGTTGGTGTTTGAATGTGGAGGTAGGGCTTAGGTCGGGCCTATTGGTGTTTGAATGTGGAGGTAGGGCTTACGTCGGGCCTGAGTGATATGAGAATGGTTTGAACCTTTGGGTTTTGGATTTTTGGGCCTCAATCGGTGTCGTTGTTGCAATGATTGGAACCAACAATTGCCCCTAGTATTTTTCCTTAAGGCAACCTGAGTTTTTTAGGATTCCGATCGATTGCCCCTAGTACTTTCTTTGATTAATTGCGTAAAAAAAATCTCATTCTCACAAGGTCAGGGCTTATCTTGATGTGGTGCTTTCTGTCTTACACTCAAAGTGTTTAACACTACACTCATCCTCCTCTTTCGGTCAAAACATCTCAACCATTGAATTTGACATTTGTTAGATTTACGCGTTCAACCTGTTCCTTTCACGAGATTGGATACAAACTACTAAGTCGGAAGTCTTTTGAGCTTATAACGTGGCAATGGGGTGTAATGAATCACTACAGGACAATAGAGGAATGTTTAGGATATGTGGAGCTACAAGGGTGACCAAAGCTGCAACTTGCACCGTCTCTCGGACTTGCCTTCTTTGTCTTGAAGTCGTTTGGCTACTTCATGATGACTTCACTTATGACCTTGGAACTTGGGACTTTTGGGTTGTTCCTTGCACCTTCTCTTTTTTCCGATTTTGGATTTCTTCGAGGCTTTTCCAGGGTTTCCTTTCTTTGAATCTCCTTTCCTTTGGGGCTCTTGTGTTCCTGGTTTTGAACTTTGAGAGCGGTTTTTAATGTAAGCTCATTTGGATCTTGTGTCACTTTGGTACCATTTGCGGATCATTTCATCATGCTGGTAGCAATTTTGCTTCTTTGGACTTGTGAAGTTGCTGTTCGGAAGTCGGACTCCTTGCTTCCTTGGTCACCGGATCGGTTATTCATCATTGGTTGGCTTATTTGTGGAGTTTGTAGTGTTGTAAAAGAGGACGTATACAAAAATCTCAACGGGGGTGCCTAGGGTGTAATGTCAGGGTTCACAAGCTTTTAGCTGTGTGGTGTTGTACCTAGGTGCTTCGTCATCCCTAATAGTTGTGTATCCGTTCTTTGTTACTTTTCACGGGTTTAAGCGTAAATTTACAATTTATCTCCTTCGGTCGGAGTCATGCCGTTTACCTTACCTTTGAATGTGATCTCTCTAGAGTCATGTAAAAATGACACGCTCGTTCGCTCTTGGTTTTACCGCTCAAGGCACTCTCGGGAGTGTACACTCAGAGACTTGTTTGCACATTTAAACATTATCGTTCCTTAACTAAGACTGCCTCCAGTATTTTTTTGGGTCTTTTGACAAGCCTTTTGAATTTCCAGGTTATTTGTTGGAGGTGGCTGTATGTGTGGTGGTACGTGGCGATGAAGTCTTACTGTTTTGGTGGAGTGATGTAGTGATGAAAGTAAAACATGGTAGTGGTATGCTTTCAGTGTACGGTGAAATTTTCTATTGAGAGGTGATAAGTGGTGGAAGCCAACAAGGTGGTGATATTCCATACGCAAGAATGAGTTCATGTGGAGAGGAGAGTGTGGTGAGACACATGGGATGTATGTGATCAAGGTAGTGGATGTGGGTGAAATGACGTGATGACTTATTTATTTTTTGGTGTTCTGGTTTTGTGAATAAATGCACAAAAAATTATGAAAATGGAACTATGCTCTAATTCATGAATGGAAAGATAACATCAAAATTGTAATCTTAAGAAAACTACCTAAAATGATAAAGGAAGCTAGCTACATTAAAAGTTGGAAGAATGTCTGGGAAAAGAAAACTACCAAATCGAGAAAACATCTAAAATAGTGATGTTGGGCTGTCTGATGCCAACGTACTAAAGACTCGAGCTCTGGGTCGTCGGGATGCCCTTGAGATGACTGTGATTGTCTTCCTTTTGAACTTCGAATAGGCTTCATAAAATGTCTGAACTAGGAATGCCTATGGGTTATGTAGGAGGAACCCGGGTCTGAATCTTTTCCAAGCTGAGAGTGAAGTGCGTGAGCTAGAGTGACTCCTAGGATAGAACAGATGTGTGGGCCTGAATACCCTTAATCTAGAAGTGAAGCAAACGGGCTGAAGGAGGCCACACGAACCGTGAATGGGCCATTGGGCCGAGAGAGAAAACCTTGAAGTCTGAGATTCGTTTGATGTTCTTGTAACACCCCATCCAACAAAAACACACTTACAATTAAACTGCAGTGGAAAAACAACTTCATCACATTACTTAACTCGTTGGTGTTACACGCCGTTAACCACCCACGTGGCTAACAAGGCTATTACATATACATTGTACCGGTCTGATGGACTAGATTCCCGAGCGACTACACATTATTATCCCTTTCCATTGACAACAAAACATACACATACCTTATAACTGTACCGAGTATTTACAACTGATGCCGATAACAATTTCGGTCTTACTACACCTACTGTATATATACAACTTAAACGATTACCCATGTACAATGACTACCCCGTCCTACTCTCGAACGGCTTCCAGCTCCTTGTACCTGAAATAGGAAAAGAAGAGAAAGGGTGGCCCCCAAGGGGCTCAGCACCTTTGCTGGTATGGTAATCCCACAGCCCGCATGCTACCGGGCCACGCACAACTATTTGTCGTCTTAGCATGCGGTTGATTATATCAGAATTATGCATGTGAACTACAAATACACTGCACAACAATGTCTCATTAAACATCCAATTCAACTACACTTAACAAATCACTCGTTGAGACCTTTAATCCCTAGAGTGTTTCTCCTTTAACGGAGCTATTTCCTTAATAGACGACACATACCCACCAATCGGGTTATCCTTAAACGCCTCTTACAATGAACTGGAATTCATATCCATAATCCACATACTCCACATCTTAACAACATATCACATCACATCGCAATAAGAATTGCAGCACAACAACAATACATAACATAACGGGAACAGTTCCCTTTACGAACCGGCCCAAACATAGTCAGTTCACTTGTAGCCTAGAGAATGTTGTCACCCTCATGATAAGCTCGTTATACAACACTCATTACCGTCCTAATAGTCGGACGAGTAACTTAAGTTAAGATGGTTCGGGTTTTGTGACCCGAACACACCACACAAACACATGTTCCCCCTAAACCGATCATAAGTCAAAATAGCTAAGCTTTGGAGTAAGCTAATGGGAGGTCATAACCCGTGAGGGAAACAACCATAACAGAGAGAAGGGTAAGGCTAAGAAGGATACCCACTCCCAAACAACGCGCGACCGGCCTAACCGGATTCCTCACCACTGTTAGTACATACTTACTTTTAGACATTATTTAGAACCCCACTATGGAGTCTATCACATCTACACACCATACAGTATTACAACCGGGTTAAACATACAAGGGAGGTCCCTACATTCACACACACATATCACACAATTAACACACGCATAGCCATGGTTAGAACGTCCCATGGTTCGGGTCGTTTAATCAGAATACTGAACTCTTATGTGATCCTAGACTCAGTTAGCTAAGGTTTAACACTTCCGAGGTTAAATGGTATCGGAGTTGAACACGCCACATAAATGAATTACTGTAAACTCATTACATGTTTTATCTTACAACGTGGCAAACATATAGAAAAACACATTGGATACAAGCCGGTGTAATCCGGTAGGAGACAGGTTGCAAGAAAACCATACCTGTCACCGGAGTCCACTTTATCATGTCCACTTATGTTCCTCGAGCAATTCTCAAACAACTGATAACATTACATGTACTTTTATTAACATCGGGGTAACATGATTGTTTAAAGTCTAATGCTCATAACTTATCCCCGTTAACTTAGTTAAATAACTTCACATTTTAACTTGTTTACTTTTACATTTAATACAACTTTTCCCTCACTAAATTGTCATTATAACTCACTTAACATGTCCTTAACAATCTTATAACATCATTACTTAATAATCACCATTTTTAGACAACTTTTCCTAACCTCAAACAACATTTTTGGCCAAAACAGTGGCATGTCCGAACTTGTGTCTGGACTTCCCAAGTTCGGACGCAAGCCGTGACTTAAAACTGAAAACAGACGCATGTCCTAACATGTGTCCGGACTTCGGAAGTTCAAACATGGGTCGAGGAAAATTCAAAGTGAAATCTCACGTGTCCGAACCTGTGTCCGGACTTCTGAAGTTCGGACACAGTTCGAGACTCTGAGATTTTTTTACGCAACAGGGCCTGTCCGAACGTCCACGTCCAGACGGATGTTCGGACAAGCCAAAACACTCAATTTCTAAGCCTTTAAACACTTAACCAATTTTCACCAAACTTCTCCTAAGGCCTCCAATTGTATCCTAACATCATTTGGTACACTTATATCCTCATACAACATCCATGAAACTCATTATCTATCACCTTAAACACTTACTCATTTCATACCGAAATTCATAGCACTTATGTTATTTCCTCAGTTTCCCAAGTGGTGTTTCATACCTATGATAACCACTATGCCAATAATGTTTCCTCACCACTACTACGTCATCTCCCCAGCATCTTTTCTTTCCAAACAACTCCTTGAACATCTTTACAAGTTTATAGCTTCCCATGCAACAAATCACTCCATCCCTTTTTTTGTTTTCACCAACAATGCACAAGTCTTAAATACAATCTCACCATGAATCTTGAAATGTCCCAAAGCATTCTTTTGCATTCTAAATCCTCTAGAACATTGCCTATGCCCCCTTTTTACATCTTTAAACACCATAATACATGTTTTTCCACTAGTTGAACACTTAACCATTTTAAACATTTCCTAACTTACCAAACTCATTTTAAACCCTTAGAACTTCTTGTTTATTACCTAAATTTTGGCATGAACTCTCCTAGAACATTACTAAACCAAGACACATTGTCTTCACCATCAAACAACCAAGAACACCAAATCCATCAAACACATTCTTATACACAAACTTCACACATTTAGCACTACATCACAATATAGTGCATAATTTAAATTGCATGGCACTTAGGCCCTTAAATAACATGGCTCTTAGGCCCTTAAGATGCATAAACCATAAACACTGAATTTCCCACATTGTATTTGCCTTTGACCTGCAAATGCACTCAACAATACATTTGCCTTTTACTAAGCCCTTGAGAGCATTCTTCTAAGTCATTTTCCCTTGGCTCCTTAAATCATTTCATAAGCAATATAAGCTCATTTCTCCTAAGACTTTAAACCACCTTAGGTTAGCACATTCACCTCTTTTCCTCACAAACTTCTTTCTTGTTTCCTTGACTAATTGGCAAGGCTTTTGGTTGCTTGTCAACTTCTAAACATTATAAAATAATGTAATGAGTATACAAGCTTTAAGCTTCATCTCATTGTAAACCCTAGTTACATATATTATCTTAACACATTAAGGTAATTGTTTTACCTTTGGAATTGGAAGAGAGCTTGAATAAGTATCAAGAGAGGACTCCTCCTAGCCCTTGGAAGATTCAAATGAAGCTAAAACAAGCAAGGTAAAGACACCATTGTGAGGTGAAATTTCGGACAACACAAAACTTGAAGGAACATCATTTTTCTTTGAGTTTCCTTACCTTGAAGCATAAGAGAATGACAAGGCATGAAAATATGAGCTCAAGCTCCTTCAATGGAGAATCTCCATGGCACCAAAATTGAGTTCTTGAAGATTTGAAAAGGTAGAAGTGTAGAGCTTGGTCTAACTATGTAACGCCCCTATTTATCATAAATGCAGCGGAAATAAAATACTAAGGCGATTACAGATCATCGGGTTCCAAACACCCGGCACCAACCTCAGCAATTACAACTTATGATATTACAAACGCTACGGTTTGAACTCGAGAAAACATAACATAAACGTAATAATAACAAAATACAATTGCTCCCAAAAATTCCTAATTCCCATCCCATACACTCACTCTCTTCGTGGCCACCTGTATAACAATTTGTACCTGCAAGATGAAACCAAGCAGCCCACCCCAGGAGGGGTGGGTCAGTTCCCTGGAATGGAACTGGTACAACTCTCCAAAATAAAGTTTAAACACATAACTCTTAAAAAAAACATAAGATGAAGCCAAACACTTAGAACAAAAGCAGAAGAACAAGGCACATCCAAACCACCAAGTCAAAGGTAACGAGTCAAGGATAAGGATAAATGACAAGTAAGTAAAGTGAGCCAACATAAAAGAAACAATGCCAGAAGTTAGTGAACATCCATTGCTTAAGTTAGATTCAGTTCCAATTAGGATTAGAAAGACCCAAGTAGTCACAAGGACTGGGAATGAAAGAAGATATCCAAGAACCCATAACTCAAGAGTGGAATAAACCCAATTGGGAGAGATGACCCCCACCGCCAGTCAGTTGTCACAAGGACGAGGTAAACAGACCTCCGCTGTCAGTTGTCCATATGGACGAGGTATAGCAGACCTCCGCTGCCACCGACCCATTCTCAGTCATCGGTGAAAAGTGAGTGCACCACTTATTAGAAATAATCCATACCCAATACCAAGATTGACATTTTCCCATATTCCCACTAGATTATTAACTGCACGAGTGCAATACCAAAACACTCAGTCCTACAGAGTGCAGAGGCGTAAACCCTCAGCAGTTAATATCTAATGCGACAACCAGAAAGGAGGAACCAATAATCATGAAAGTTGTACATTCAAGGCTCAGTCAGTCACAACAGGCTGAGTTAGTCACACAAACAATTTCCTTTCAAGATTCATTCAAGCTCATCTAGCGTTTCTCAAAACATTCCATAAAATTCGTCACCAAAAGTATCTGAGTACGAGAAATCGTACCTGGTATATATAGAAGCTGTAACCAAACTTGAAAATGCGAACTACTTCTACTAATCACCTATAATTAAAGTATTCCAAGCATTGATTAGTTAAGGCACTATAATGCTACACATCCTTCATTCTTATTAGTCTATAGTTTTGCTTTACAGTTACTCCCTCCTAGGGATCTGGCTAGATCTCGTAATTAAATCTTTAATGCATACTTAACTTATTCCATTTACCCACTCCTGACTACAGGTTTAGTTTAGTTAAACCCTTTGATTACGCTTGGCTAACTTACTTTATCACCTATTCAAGGTTTAAGATATGTATTTCCCCTAATAGTCCACCTAGATGTCACATTAACATTGATATTTTTAGGTGTCACGTATGAATAAGGTTTATCCCAATTTTTCCCTCTTAATGCGTTTCCCATAAGGTATGCTACTACTTTTATTTACTTCTAATGTATTTATATACACTTATTTTCCTTAGGATTTATCCAAAACATTCTTTAAGAAATTCTTATTGAATTTAATTATATTTAATACCTTTTAGACATATCCACAACTGATGTATGCTTTATAAAATAAAGTGTTTGCCCTCGTTTAATTAAGCATATTAACCTCCATAATAATAATAATATGTAGTTTAGTTTAATACCTCGATTTAATATAAGTTCCTATTTCATTTTTCTCATATAAGTATATTTATGTGTAAACAAATTTTACTTCACCTAAAAGATAATACCCAAAATACTTATAACCATACTGATGTAAAATGTTAATTTAGGTTTAATTATTTTCCCCAAACTAAAAAGCTTATTAACAAACCATACTTTAATTTTTGTTACATTCAAAACCATATATCATAAGTTATTCTTATGAAAATTCCATAAACATAATTTTTAAACCATTTAACCTTGTCCAAAAATTCCCAAATTTAATATATAATAACTATAACATTTTAGACATTTATATAATTTTTATTTCATAAAAATATCTTTTTAAATTACCTAAATAATTCCATAATACTCGTAATTGCTAAAATCATAACTTATGTTTAAAAACTCAAAACCCATATTAATTTACAACAAAATAAACTAGATAAATAAGGAATCTATGGTTAAAATTTCAAGTCAAAATACATTCGGGAAGATATTTAAATTGACCCAACAAGTTAAGACTATTTATTGGAATTTATAAAACCTTTATAAACTTATTCTGGAATGTTTTAATCTCGGCCGTCCATTCTCTTAAAGCGAGATCGGACGGCCCCTGTACTCCGAGTTCATCAGCGAAGGTAATAAGGGATCGAGTACTAAATCTCGTTTTGCTCACAATCTACAGAACGAAATCGAGTGATTCTTGTTCCTATCGATTCGTAATCAAATTCCGGTTCTAATGGTACCGATTTCCCCAATTATAATGCAGTATACATCAAGTTTCAAAATCGATTCGAGAGTTAGGGTTTATTTCGGTACAAAATTTAATTCGATTGCAATTCATACAAATTCTCCCATTGTAATGCATAATAGACTAAATTGGCATGTGGGTTTGATCGGTGAGGAAATTTCGAATGGCATCAACGGAGCAATTTGATCAGAAACTTACCGGAATTGCATTAA
Source organism: Limonium bicolor (assembly GCA_023374045.1). Taxonomy (NCBI): domain Eukaryota; kingdom Viridiplantae; phylum Streptophyta; class Magnoliopsida; order Caryophyllales; family Plumbaginaceae; genus Limonium; species Limonium bicolor. The sequence goes on from CM041777.1 coordinate 147,699,358, forward strand.
CGGGGTGAAACCAAATCGAGAATTCTGGAAATCGGTATTTTATGTGCGGTTCAGGTATGCCTCTTCTCGAATCAACTCGCACCAACTGAGAGAGATTTGATTCATGGAACTTATCACAATCCAAACTAGACATGTAACCCTAGATGTTAGTGGAAGAATCATTGATTTTGATGAACTAGGGAGAAAGTTACAGATCCCACAAGATCCGTGTTTACCTAGTTGGTTTCGGGATGAACTGGGCAGAATTACCACCGTGATCGAGTAGGCAACTTTAGACAGATTTATCTCCCAAACCAGTGCGAATCAGCCTTGGCCATCAACATGAAAGTTATAGAGGGATTAGAGATCTTCAAAACAAGCTAAAGAACACGAAATTTGGATGAGAAATGAAGAAGTTATGGCGTGACGAAGTTTACCCAATCTCAGGAAAAACGGAATTCTGGGTTACGAACTCGCGAGGAGGCAACTTTGGATCAACTTTCCGATCATTGTAGAAGGAGTTAGATGGTGTGTCAGTAATGGTTGGAAAGAGGAAAGATAGGAGAATCGAATGAAACAAACGGCATACCAAATGGTGGAGTAGGGAAAAATATATAGGTGTCTAAAGATCGCCCCATGACATGCCAAAACCGCTGGAAACTCAACCGATTGAGTGACTCGGTGCTGACTGGGTGCGACACGTGTCCCTAGCCCTGGACACGTCAGCATCCTTCAAAATTTTGGCTCTAAACTTCAATTTATCATAACTTTGGCTAGGATGATCCGTTTTTAACGTTCTTTTTATCGATCTTCTTAGTTTTCCATAACCTTTTATTGGTATAGTTTTCATGGCCTGATTTGACCATTCTCAAAAAGTCAATCCTAGCAAGGCTTTTGAAGCTTCAAGGTTTCTATGATTTTATTTTGACTTTTAAGCCTTAAATCAATGTTCAAAGTATTTCTAAAATCTTTATAATATAATTGGAGTGTCTTGAAATTTTCCCAAGATTTATTGACTTATAAATCTCACTATTAAATTCATAATACCATATAATAAATTAATATTTAATAGTTTCATTTAGGGTTTACCAAAAGAAATCCCCTAAATTAATTTAAATTAATTTATGGGGTATTTCAGTCTACCCCCTAAAAGAAACTTCGTCCCGAAGTTTAACGCCAACTAGTAGCTACTCACACCACATCAAGTGTGCTGTCAAGAATTACCAGAATGTTCATCCAATAACAATCCCAACCAAAATTCCATACCAATCCGTACCAATTGTAACTTCTCCCACAATCTATTTCCACTCATTCCCATTTCCAAATTCCACGCAAGATTATTCATCGTCAGACCAAAACCAAGATTTTCATAAATAGAAATCAAGAATCACACAATGTATAAATCAAGTACATGCATACACCTCTCCAACATTCTACTAACAAAAACAAACAGGGCATAATCTGGATGAGGTGACGAAGGAAGAGTATGCACTACCCCCCCGAAAAGAGCCAAGGTACGCCCTCGTACCGCTATGAACAAGAACCCAGTAAAGGCAAGAATACAAGGAAATATCATGGGAATAGGTGTGGGTACTTCACTCTCATAGAGTCCTCAGTCTCCCAAGTAGCTCCTTCAACCCCATGATGCTCCCAAAGAACCTTCACCAGCTTGACTGATCTGCCTCTCGTTTCCCGGACTTTCGTGTCCAGGATCTGAATGGGAGTCTCCTCATATCTCAGTGTAGGGTCAATCTCTAATCTCTCTGGCTGTAGCACGTGAGAAGGGTCAGGTACATACTTCTTCAGCTGAGATACATGAAACACGTCATGTACCTTCCCCAACTCCGCTGGTAGGTCTAGTCGATATGCTGCTGGGCCCACGCGCTCCGTAATCCTGTACGGACCAACATACTTAGGGCTTAGCTTTCCTCTCATCCCAAATCTGAAGATACCTCTCATCGGAGACACTCGTAGGAAAACCATATCACTGATCTGAAATTCAAGCTCTCTGGTACACTGATCCCCGTAAGATTTCTGCCTAGACTGTGCTGCCCTCATGTGCTGCTGAATAACCCTGATGTCATCCTGCAGTCTCTGAATATACTCCGGACCAATCAAAACTGTCTCAGCAGGGTCATTCTATGATAAAGGTGTCCGGCACGGTCTGCCATACAGAGCCTAAAATGGGGCCATGCCGATAGACGAGTGATAGAAGTTGTTGTAGGAGAACTCTACCAAGTGTAGACGCTCTACCCAACTCCCCTGATAGTCTAAGGCGACCGCTCTCAACTTATCTTCCAGTGTCTGAATCGTCCTCTCGGTCTGCCTATCTGTTTGAGGGTGGAAGGCTGTGCTAAGTCGCAGCTGAGTACCAAATGCCTCCTGCACCTGACGCCAAAATCTACTAAGGAAACGTGCATCACGATCGGAGACGATCGTCTTCGGTACCCCATGGTACCGGATGTGCTCCGTGGTGAACACCTCAGCTAGTTTGGGCACCTTCCATGTGTCCTTTATAGGTATAAACTTAGCTGTCTTAGTTAACCTATCCACTATCACCCAAATTGTGTTTAATCCACCTCTAGCTGGAGGGAGAGACCGACCACAAAATCCATACTAATATCGTCAAACTTCCAGCACGGTACCGGTAATGACTGAATCTGGCCTCCTGGTCGCCGATGCTCGAACTTCACCTTCTGACAGGTGAGACATCACGAGACGAAGTCTGCTACATCCCTCTTCATCCCGCTCCACCAGAATAACTTCTTTAAATCCTTGTACATCTTGGTGGCTCCAGGGTGTACTGACAATGTAGAGGAATGAGCTTCAGAGAGAATCCTGGTCTGAAGTTCTGTCGCATCCTGAGGAACGCAGAGTCTGCCTCTGACTCGAAGGTGTCCCTCGCTGTCTAGCTCGTAGTCATACTTCAGACCATCAGTCAACCCATCTGCTAATTTCTGCCTGATACCCTGTAGATACACATCTCTGTCCTGAGCTGCATATACCTCCTCAGCTATCGTGGTCGTCTCTATGAGAGCAAGAAGTGAATGCGCTTTTCTGCTCAGAGCGTCTGCCACGACATTACCTTTACCCTCAGTGTACTGGAGGTCGATATCATAATCAGCTAGTAGCTCGATCCACCGTCGCTGTCTCAAGTTCAGCTCCTTCTGGGTCCAGATGTATTTCAAACTCTTATGATCTGTCATAATTCGGACCGTGGCTCCATACAGGTAGTGTCGCCAGATCTTCAAGGCAAAAACTATGGCGAGGTGCTCAAGGTCATGTGTGGGATAATTTTCTTCGTGCTTCTTCAGCTGTCGAGAAGCGTAAGCCACGACTCTGCCATTTTGCATCAATACTCCACCGATCCCCTTGCCTGAAGCATCACAGTAAACCTCGAATCCCTCATTTCCCTCGGGGATCACCAATATAGGAGCTGTGGTCAGAGCATCCTTCAGTGCCTGAAAGGAGACCTCACATGCCTCTGTCCATACAAACGGGCTATCCTTCTTCATCAGAGAGGTTAAGGGCTTGGCTAGCCTGGAGAAATCCTTCACAAAGCGTCTATAATAGCCAGCCAACCCAAGGAAGCTCCGAATCTCAGTCACTGGGCGAGATCTGTGCCAGCTCTTCACCGCCTCAATTTTAGCTGGGTCCACTAAAACTCCCTCAGCTGAGATCACATGACCAAGAAATGATACCTTGTCCAGCCAGAATTCACACTTGCTGAACTTGGCATAGAGTTGCCTCTCTCTCAGAGTCTCCAAGACTGTTCTCAAATGCTGCACATGTTCCTCCCTACTCTTGGAGAAGATCAGAATATCGTCTATGAATATGACCACTGACTTGTCTAGCTGGGCTTGAAAGACCCTCTGCATCAGATCCATGAATCTCGCTGGTGCGTTAGTCAGTCCAAACGGCATCACTGTGAACTCGTAGTGGCCGTATCTGGTTCGGAACGCTGTCTTCTCTATATCTGGCTCAGCTACTGCTATCTGATGATTCCGGAACGCAGATCGATCTTGGAGAACACCCTCGCTCCCTTCTGGTTAAATAGGTCATCGATCCTGGGCAGTGGGTACTTGTTCTTGATCGTGACATTATTCAACTCCCGGTAGTCAATACATAATCTCATGCTTCCGTCCTTCTTCTTGACGAACAGCACAGGAGCACCCCAGGTGAGACACTAGGTCGGATGAAACCGTTATCTAGTAACTCCTGCAGTTGTTTCTTCAATTCTGCCATCTCCGCAGGGCCCATCCGGTAGGGTGCTTTGGCAATCGGTCCTGTACCAGGTATGAGGTCGATGTTGAACTCAACCTCCCTCAATGGTGGTAGTCCAGGTAACTCCTCCGGAAAAACGTCGGGGTACTCCGACACAACAGGTATGTCACTATTGAACTTTGGATCTGTCCTCAGATCCTGGGCATAACAGTAGTAGGCGGTCGCTCCCTTGGACACCTCCTTCATCAGGGATAATGCCGATACAACCTTCACAGTCGGCTGCTTGGGCTGCATTCGGTATGATACTGTGATCCCTGAAGCTGACTTCAAGAGGAGACGATGCTCTGCACAGTGTAGCCTACCTCTGTATCGCTGTAGTGTGTGTCCATGCCCACAATTATGTCGAACCCCATTCCAGGGAAGACAATGGCATCAAAGAGGAAATCTGCTCCTTGATGTGTATATTCAAGTCCTTACATTGCTTACTGCACTTGATTAACTCTCTGGATGGCAATAAAACTGAACAGTCATGGATATCCTCTGTAGGGGCATCTATCTTAGCATGGAATGCCTGGGATATGAATGAATGGGAGGCTCCAGAATCAAACAGAACAATGGCTTCCACCTCATTAATTAAGAACGTGCCTGAAACCACAGAGTAAATTCTAAGATTCTCAGGCATTACTTCCAAGGTAATAAATAAGGCTAGTAGTTATACCTGTGATGACCATCCCATTGCTCTTCGCTTGAGCCTGGTTCAACACAGTCAACCTGATCTCTGAGTTCCCAAACCCTACAACGACGAAACAAACTTATAAGATTTCCACTCTTATTAGGGTCTTCATAAGCATTTTAATGATTACAATGCTGAAAATTGCATAAATTACAAGGCTAGATCTGTCTAAAGGTCAGTTTTAAACGGCCAGGTTTCAAGTGGGTCTGTTGATGATGGATGTGGGGGCTGTGTGGGGCTTAATTCTCTTCACCCCATGGTAGATATGTCTGGCTGCTCCCCCGAATATCAGCACATCACCCGACTTCAGGAGGATCTTTGTAGCAAGATCCATTCTCTTCTGATCTCCAAATAGGAATTCCGCGTCGTCTCCAAGTGATATGGGCACCACTGGAACTCCTCTGGTGATGGACTCCAGAGACTCGTCCCTATCCTGATGCATTCCTAGATTACCTTCTTTCCCATAGAAGTTGATGATGCACACGTCTGAGGTTAGGTCTGGGACGGGCTCAACCTCCAATTCCTGGGCTGTTTTAACTGCAGCTCCAATGATGGTCTGCAAACTCTCCGGAATGGTGGCACCTCCACCTCCTCATAGCTTCTAGTGGTGCGGTCCCACTCTTACCTAGGCACATGATCTTCACCTTCATGGTTGCACCGTTCTTGAAGGTAGGGGTCTAAAAGTTTCCTCCTTTCACACTAATTCTCTGATCTTGAGGATCAATGCATATTGGTCAGCTGGGGTCAAAAATTCTCGTAATAAGACCATCCCAGGTCTCAATATCTCACACTTCTCTGGTGGGTGTGGTTTGGCTTCAAAGGAATGGTGGGTGTGTGGAAATAGGCAATACAGGAAAGAAAATATCGAAAGCTGAACGAAAACAATAATTGCCATTAAGTAAACAAGTCAAGGTTCCAACTGGTCTTAGCACAAAGATGTAAAAGAAAGAGGGATTTATAGTTCATCCCTTTACAATGCAGAGGAAAATTACTTGAAGAAATGAAGCAAAACGAAGGTCTAAGCTTCTTCAGTAGGAAAGTAGTCCTCACCAGGTGAACTCGGGTCATCACTCGCTGATTCGACACGGTCCACCAGGTTGAGAGCTGGTGCTTTGCCTGGCCTCTGAGGGTAGTTCTGGGCAGGGCGATGGGTAGATGGTCCAGCACCTCCGGTGCCGCCTCTACCTCCTCCTCCATTGTATTAGTAGCTGGGCTTTAGTCGCTGACCCGGTGCGTGGCTTGTAGTTCCTAGAATCCGGGTTCGAGAAGCACTCAAAGGATCTATGCCCCTTCCTGCCACAATGGTGACACGTCACCAGAGTTCCGTCACACTCCTTTCCTGGATGGTCCCTCTCACACTTCCTGCAGAAGTATCTTCTTACGGGTTGGTTTCCTGTTCCAATTCAAGGTCAATATGTGATAGCAATATGTAACCACATTGTAGATTCTATTTTTATCTTACCACTAGGTGGCTGGGAGCGGATTGGCTCAGCATCGGTATGTAAAGGGACTATGGCCTTTTCATTCTTCCCCTTGTAGAATTGCCCTTCCTCTCATAGTTGTGGGAAGAGTTTCCTCCACTACCTCCTCCAGCATCTCCCTTCCTTTTGCCTAGCACTGTATCCTGATAGGCAATAGTGGTTTCACAGTCATTTGCATCATCAGCTAGTTCCTGTTGTTACAATATGTGTTAGTGGGAAAATCTTATCGACCCAGAAATTCCAAAGTCATATTCCATACTTGTAAAGTCTTTCCCTGGTGGAAACGATCATGGTCATGATCCTGAAGTTCAAGCCAGAATGAAATTTATCCACCAGGTACCTCGGAGCGTAAGCTCCCTCTCCAATGACAGCAAGCAACTCCACAAACTTGTCATAGTACTCAGCAACAGAAGTGGTCCCTTGCTTCAGCTGCTCAAATTCACTTCTCATCCTCTTCTGTAGGTAGGATGGGTAGAACTTAGCTCTCAGGGCCACCAGAAAAGCTTGGAAATCAAAGTTCGCTGGGCGGTCAGCTCGGCTCTGGCTGTCTGCCACCATCAATGAGCTTGGCCCTTGGAGAAAGTAGGCCACTATGTCCACTTGGCGATCTGCTGGTACATGTAGAGAGGTAAAAGCCTTTTGAATCTCAGCGATGTATTTCTCCAGAGCTTTCGGTACTGGCTGGCCTCATAGGCTGGGGGACGAAGATCGTTGACGCTTTTAACCAGTTAAACTCTCGTGGACCATTGGGTGGGGTGGTGGCGGGGGTTTTGGGGGTGAGGGATCTGAGCCTGTGCTGAGCTAATGCCGGTCACAATCTGAGCTATGACCTCAGGGGTGAACAGCATCGGGTCCGTAACCACCTGGGGGTCCCGCTCCTCGTCATCCTCTTCCTCCGCGTCCTCCTCTTCCTCTTCTTTGAGACATTTAGCTGCTAAGGATGGTGTTTGTTGTTCAGAAGTTGTATGCTAAATCTAGACATCTATGTAGTAACGTGCAAGTGTTTCATAACTACCCAGGGACGGTATGTAGTAGAGTGTTCATGAGTAATGTAAATAAGGTCAAGTATGGGGTAAGGGTAACGTACCTTTCTGGAATCCTCACTTCCCAATTCTACCCCGATTCCCCAGTTTTAAGGGCACCTACATTCTAAGTATTTCACTCGGCTTGTTTTCTCGGGCACAAAGCGTAACTACGCTCTGATACCACTTTCTGTAACGCCCCTATTTATCATAAATGCAGCGGAAATAAAATACTAAGGCGATTACAGATCATCGGGTTCCAAACACCCGGCACCAACCTCACCAATTACAACTTATGATATTACAAACGCTACGGTCTGAACTCGAGAAAACACAACATAAACGTAATAATAACAAAATACAATAGCTCCCAAAAATTCATAATTCCCATCCCATACACTCACTCTCATCGTGGCCACCTGTATAACAATTCGTACCTGCAAGATAAAACCAAGCATCCCACCCCGGGAGGGGTGGGTCAGTTCCCTGGAATGGAACTGGTACAACTCTCCAAAACAAAGCTTAAACACATAAATCTTAAAAAAAACAATAAGTTGAAGCCAAACACTTAGAACAAAAGCAGAAGAACAAGGCACATCCAAACCACCAAGTCAAAGGTAACAAGTCAAGGATAAGGATAAATGACAAGTAAGTAAAGTGAGCCAACATAAAAGAAACAATGCCAGAAGTTAGTGAACATCCATTCCTTAGTTAGATTCAGTTCCAATTAGGATTAGAAAGACCCAAGTAGTCACAAGGACTGGGAATGAAAGAAGATATCCAAGAACCCATAACTCAAGAGTGGAATAAACCCAATTGGGATAGATGGCCCCCACCGCCAGTCAGTTGTCACAAGGACGAGGTAAACAGACCTCCGCTGTCAGTTGTCCATATGGACGAGGTATAGCAGACCTCTGCTGCCACCGACCCGTTCTCAGTCATCGGTGAAAAGTGAGTGCACCACTTATTAGAAATAATCCATACCCAATACCAAGATTGACATTTTCCCATATTCCCACTAGATTATTAACTGCACGAGTGCAATACCAAAACACTCAGTCCTACAGAGTGTAGAGGCGTAAACCCTCAGCAGTTAATATCTAATGAGACAACCAGAAAGGAGGAACCAATAATCATGAAAGTTGTACATTCAAGGCTCAGTCAGTCACAACAGGCTGAGTTAGTCACACAAACAATTTCCTTTCAAGATTCATTCAAGCTCATCTAGCGTTTCTCAAAACATTCCATAAAATTCGTCACCAAAAGTATCTGAGTACGAGAAATCGTACCTGGTATATGTAGAAGCAGTAACCAAACTTGAAAATGCGAACTACTTCCACTAATCACCTATAATTAAAGTATTCCAAGCATTGATTAGTTAAGGCACTATAATGCTACACATCCTCCATTCTTATTAGTCTATAGTTTTGCTTTACAGTTACTCCCTCCTAGGGATCTGGCTAGATCTCGTAATTAAATCTTTAATGCATACTTAACTTATTCCATTTACCCACTCCTGACTACAGGTTTAGTTTAGTTAAACCCTTTGATTACGCTTGGCTAACTTACTTTATCACCTATTCAAGGTTTAAGATATGTATTTCCCCCTAATAGTCCACCTAGATGTCACATTAACATTTGATATTTTTAGGTGTCACGTATGAATAAGGTTTATCCCAATTTTTCCCTCTTAATGCGTTTCCCATAAGGTATGCTACTACTTTTATTTACTTCTAATGTATTATATATATACACCTATATTTTCCTTAGGATTTATCTAAAACATTCTTTAAGAAATTCTTATTGTATTTAATTATATTTAATACCTTTTAGACATATCCACAACTGATGTATGCTTTATAAAATAAAGTGTTTGCCCTCGTTTAATTAAGCATATTAACCTCCATAATAATAATATGTAGTTTAGTTTAATACCTCGATTTAATATAGTTCCTATTTCATTTTTCTCATATAAGTATATTTTTGTGTAAACAAATTTTACTTCACCTAAAAGATAATACCCAAAATACTTATAAACATACTGATGTAAAATGTTAATTTAGGTTTGATTATTTTCCCCAAACTAAAAAGCTTATTAACAAACCATACTTTAATTTTTGTTACATTCAAAACCATATATCATAAGTTATTCTTATGAAAATTCCATAAACATAATTTTTAAACCCATTTAACCTTGTCCAAAAATTCCCAAATTAATATATAATAACTATAACATTTTAGACATTTTATATAATTTTTATTTCATAAAAATATCTTTTTAAATTACCTAAATAATTCCATAATACTCGTAATTGCTAAAATCATAACTTATGTTTAAAAACTCAAAACCCATATTAATTTACATCAAAATAAACTAGATTAAATAAGGAATCTATGGTTAAAATTTCAAGTCAAAATACATTCGGGAAGATATTTAAATTAACCCAACAAGTTAAGACTATTTACTGGAATTTATAAAAACCTTTATAAACTTATTCTGGAATGTTTTAATCTCGGCCGTCCAATCTCTTAAAGCGAGATCGGACGGCCCCTGTACTCCGAGTTCATCAGCGAAGGTAATAAGGGGATAGAGTACTAAATCTCGTTTGCTCACAATCTACAGAACGAAATCGAGTGATTCTTGTTCCTATCGATTCGTAATCAAATTCCGGTTCTAATGGTACCGATTTCCCCAATTATAATGCAGTATACATCAAGTTTCAAATCGATTCGAGAGTTAGGGTTTATTTCGGTACAGAATTTAATTCGATTGCAATTCATACAAATTCTCCCATTGTAATGCATAATAGACTAAATTGGCATGTGGGTTTGATCGGTGATGAAATTTCGAATGGCATCAACGGAGCAATTTGATCAGAAACTTACCGGAATTGCATTAACGGGGTGAAACCAAATCGAGAATTCTGGAAATCGGTATTTTATGTGCGGTTCAGGTATGCCTCTTCTCGAATCAACTCGCACCAACTGAGAGAGATTTGATTCATGGAACCTATCACAATCCAAACTAGACATGTAACCTAGATGTTAGTGGAAGAATCATTGATTTTGATGAACTAGGGAGAAAGTTACAGATCCCACAAGATCCGTGTTTACCTAGTTGGTTTCGGGATGAACTGGGCAGAATTACCACCGTGATCGAGTAGGCAACTTTAGACAGATTTATCTCCCAAACCAGTGTGAATCAGCATTGGCCATCAACATGAAAGTTATAGAGGGATTAGAGATCTTCAAAACAAGCTAAAGAACACGAAATTTGGATGAGAAATGAAGAAGTTATGGCGTGACGAAGTTTACCCGATCTCAGGCAAAACCGGAATTTGGGGTTACGAACTCGTGAGGAGGCAACTTTGGATCAACTTTCCGATCATTGTAGAAGGAGTTAGATGGTGTGTGAGTAATGGTTGGAAAGAGGAAAGATAGGAGAATCGAATGAAACAAACGGCATACCAAATGGTGGAGTAGGGTAAAAGATATAGGTGTCTAAAGATCGCCCCATGACATGCCAAAACCGCTGGAAACTCAACCGATTGAGTGACTCGGTGCTGACTGGGCGCGACACGTGTCCCTAGCCCTGGACACGTCTGCATCCTTCAAAATTTTGGCTCTAAACTTCAATTTATCATAACTTTGGCTAGGATGATCCATTTTTAACGTTCTTTTTATCGATCTTCTTGGTTTTCCATAACTTTTTTATTGGTATAGTTTTCATGGCATGATTTGACCATTCTCAAAAAGTCAATCCTAGTAAGGCTTTTGAAGCTTCAAGGTTTCTATGATTTTATTTTGACTTTTAAGCCTTAAATCAATGTTCAAAGTATTTCTAAAATCTTTATAATATAATTGGAGTGTCTTGAAATTTCCCAAGATTTATTGACTTATAAATCTCACTATTAAATTCATAATACCATATAATAAATTAATATTTAATAGTTTCATTTAGGGTTTACCAAAAGAAATCCCCTAAATTAATTTAAATTAATTTATGGGGTATTTCAAACTAAGACAAATATGGTCTTAGAATTGATTTGGAGCATGGAGTTGGATTTGGCAAGGAAATGGAGATGGAGAAGAGAGGTTACTATAGCCCATCGTAAAAGAGAGAAAGAAGGAAGGTGGAAGACGGTGAGAACAAGAGAGGAATGAGAGAATGAGTTTTAAATTTGCTTTTGGAAGATATTTATGTTATAAAGTAACTTTCTTCTTTTACTTACTTTTCCTTCCTTTCCTTAATTGATTTCTTTTACATGTTGGTGACTCACCATGATAAAAACCGGCCCCCATCTCTACCTAGGGGTAAAATAGTCTTTGTTGACCCATTTAATTACTTATAACAACATATGTTACAAACTAGCTTATTAAAGTTACTATTCACTAAAACAAGGCACATAGATGTGAAATTTTTGATTTCCCATTGATATAGACTTCCAAATGTGATACTATATAGTACACATATTAATTAAAGAGTAATGATGGACATTTAGCCATTCAAAACTCATTTACAAGACAATTTTTCAAAAATGTGCTTTAAGACTCCTTAAAGCACATTTTGTGTTTTAACTTGTTTTCAAGCTTGGTTTTCTTTAGTAATTGATTTAATAGGTTCATTAACATATTTATAAGGTATAGATATGACCTTTAGGTCTTATACAAATTTATCCCAAGCTTAGAGCACATTTTTGCTCATATTGACTTTAAGGCATTTATTTGTGTTTTGTTTGGTTTAATTGTCTACCAAGGTTTCCTAAGGACTTAATTTGCCTTATTAAATCATAATTGAATGTTATTAAGTCTTGGTAGGTTCTTTGGGTCCCAACCAAGTTCACTCCAAGCTTAGAGCATGTTTTTGCTCAAGCTGTGTCTTAGTGCTTTATTGCATTTTACTATGGTTTAAATTGTTCACTGATGTTTCTAAGGCACTTTTTAGCCTTTAAATACCATAGTTTAACATTTTGACATTATATCAAGGTTTGGGGTATTTCAATCTACCCCCCTTAAAAGAACTTCGTCCTCGAAGTTCACACTTCCCACACATCATTAGATTAGAACACAGGAATCACTTGGAAATAAACTTCCATAACCAAACATATTTTACATCACACCCTCGGACTTAATGGTCCAGGTAACATATTCACATCCATACATAACATAACATATTCACATGATAACCTCGGACTCAATGGTCCGGGTATCTTAACAACATTTACACTCACAACAACCCTTAGACTCTCTGGTCCTGGGTAACATAACAACATTTAGACACATAGGTCTTGATAACATAACACACATCTAGACTCATTGGTCTTAATGACATACACTTTTGGGAATCGGGGTCAAAATAATATTTATTACACATACCACACAACATGTCTTAGCATGTATGTCAACCAAAAATATCTTTTACATACATTGTGATCCCGCAGAACCCGGTCGCGATGGACACCTTCTGTCCCCGTTCCTTTGGGAGATCAAAACAATCACTTAAATGTGAAAATTTTCCTTGTAAGGTTATGTAAGAGAACTTTAATTATGTAAAGTATCTATCGACGTTTTATAAATACCAATTGAAAATCCTTTTGAAAACACACACAAACTCCAAGTCCAACTTATGGTCTTTGCTTCTTTCTTAGCGTGGTTAATTGTGACCACTTAAGGGGAGCTTCAAGAATCATTCAACCCTAATGTGATCAGCATCAGTGTCGAACTATCCTTCCACCCCAACTTGTGTTCGGCTTCCCTTGATCGCATGCAAATCAAGTTCCACTTCCCACTTCATTTTCAAGCATCAAATAAATCACTCATTTCCAATTTTATTTTCTATCTTTTTAATCATTCTAATCATGATCATAACATCTCCAAGGGATAGAACTCCGTCTATCAGTTACCTCCATTCACCTTAATCCTGCTGCCTAGGGAATCTTATTCTCGCTAGGTTCTATGTCGGTTTCATACCCTTTCATGAATCTCTATATGGTATATATATACACATATATTTTATCAAAATACCACACACAGTTTCACATTTATACACTGTCGGGGTTTTTGTTCTCCGGGAGTTTCTCTACTCCCCACACTTGTACCATCACACACAACTGTTAATAAATCAACACACTTATCACAATGGTATTCGCATCTTCTGTGCGCAATTACCACAATTAAACCATGAATGAATGTGTATGTTTACGTAACACACACACCAATCATCAAAACAATTATTTTGTGCTATGCACAACATAGTTCACGTACACTTGTACAGTAGAACACACTAAGCGGTTTTGCGCTCTACCCCCCTTAAAAGGGATTACGCCCACGTAATCAATCACTAAACATTTGCTTAAAATGTTCTACCGTCGTGAAGTGTTTTAACTTCCACGCGGTCTATTATTCAATGGATTCTGATTAGAGGATCTTAACCATATTAGCGGTTTAGTCCCTACACCAAGAATTCTCATTGGAGTTTGCTTTAACTCTTAACTGGTTTTGGTTCTGGCCTGTGAGGCTTCTAGGCTTAAATAATTAGCCGTTCACTCATATTCACCATGCACATTCAACACTTGAATTACTGGCTCACTAGTTTCTGCTGCGAAACTCTAATAACTGTAGGGCTTAGTTTGCCCCATTCGTTATTCTTACTGTATTGTACATCCCCAATTGTCACCTTCATCTTGGTAACAATGGTTTCTCAACCGACGCGTGGTATCTCTTACCATTAGCGAACTCGGTGAGTTACAAAACTTCCATCCACTTCTCTAATAACTTACTGTGTAAACTGCTACGTATTTCACAATGATTGACTTGTTCCCTTCTGACTTACTGTCGGTTGAGATTGAGCTACTACCTAGTGTGTAGTGCTCTTTCAGCTATTTCCCACACTTGAGGTATATTCCATATACCGGTATTTGGTATTTAGTGCCATTGTAGTCACTTATTCTTAATCATGCCTCCACAATTGGTTTTGTACGAGTATTCTTTCACTGGTACGACCTTGCATTTCCTATGCATCGGTCACTATGTCGTTATAAGCCGCTTTCTATTTCCTCCACAATTAACATTCCCCGAATCTAAGCTATCCCACTCGATCATTACTACACAAGTGCAATACCAAAACACTCAGTCATACAGAGTGCAGAGGCGTAAACTCTTGACAGCAAATCTCTCATACGATTCGCAACGGAATTCACATTGTGTTTCATTGAGATTCTGATCTCGTAATACTGGTGTGGAGGGTGATTTTTCGGTATGAGGGGGGGTCTATCTAAATACGAACTAGCTGAGAAGCCTAGATCCTAGAGATTGTCATTCTGTGGAGGGTGAAAACCCGTTAATCTGGCAACCCTCAAATACCTACTAAATCGTCCGTCTTTCCCAGAAAGCATAAAGGAGAATGCAGGTGTGCACTACTCCCGCTCTCGATGGGCTCCACGCGGACTTATGCCTTAAGGGCGGATTTGACTAGAGTCGCCACCTAGTTTGACCTAAGGAACTAGGAAGGGAGGTGAAGGGGGGTTCTTAGAACCGTTAATTGACTCTGAGATTGTTGCCTATGGATATGGATTTATCTGGTCATTTGCAGAGATTCTATTGTGGGTTCGCACTGGGTTACACCCCTTAGAAGTGGCAACGACCACGACTTCGGATTGGTGCCCGAGGAAACCTCGGTCTCCAATTGTCGGGATTACCTTCTTTCAAAACCTTATTAGAGAGATTCAGTTAAAAGCCAAAGATAGGATTAGGATAGGAAGAGAGAAAGAGTGGATGAGGCGAGCTTTTCTGCCAAGCTAGCGCCAAATGAAAGGATTGATGAATTCGGATGAGTATAGAATGAAGATTTGAGAAAAGTTTGAGGTTGAGTGAATGAACAAGACTTAGAGTCTGATAGTTTGAAGTTTGTGGGAGCCGACGAAGGTTTGAGCGTTTCGAAAGATATGAGAGCCACCTTAGAGGGGAAAGGGGTTTTTTGTTTGGAATGGGGCCGCACCCTAGATGGGCTGCCTACGTACTCAACTCCATGTTGAGATCAGACCTTACGTAGTTCAGGATTTTTTGGAGATGTTTGAAGTTTCAGGTTTGGGGGGTAGTCTGTGAGACGCTTGGGTCTATGAGACGCGTGAAACCTTGAGACGTCGAAGTCTGTGAGATGCTCGAATTTGTGAGACGCTCGGGTCTGTGAGATGTTCAGGTCTGTGAGACATTCGAATCATTGGGATAACAAAGTCTGTGAGACACTTGGGTCTGTGAGACGATACGGGGTTGTTTGGAGGTGAGGTGGTTGAGTGAAAAAAAGGCATTTTGTTCGATGTGGGGTCGCACCCTGTGTGGGTTACCTACGTACTCAACTTCCTGTTGAGATCAGACCTTATGTAGTTCAGGTTTTCGGAAGTTTTGATGTTTGAAGCTTTTTAGAAAAGCTTGATGTGTGGGGTGTTGTAGTCTGTGAGACGCTCGGGTCTATGAGACGTTTGAAATCTTGAGATGTCGAAATCTGTGAGACACTCGGATCTGTGGGACGCTCGGGTCTATGAGATGCTCTGGTCTATGAGATATTCGAATCATTGGAATGACAAAGTCTGTGAGACGCTCGGGTCTATGAGACATTTAGGGTGTAGAGGAAATTGGAATGGAACTGAAATTGAAATTGAATTGGAATTTATTTGGCATTGAAATGGAATTGAATTGAATTTGAAAATTGAATTGAATTGGGCTGATTTGAGATTTGAATTGAATGGAATTGGGTTTGAATTGAATTGGGCGGAATAAATTAGGTTTGGATTGAATTTGGTTTGAATTGAATTTGGATTTGAATTGAATTGGGTTGGAAACGGGCCGGGTCAAAGTTAGACCGAGTCAAAGTGGGATCGAGTCAAAGTTATGTCAAGGTCAAACTTGCATTAGTCAAAGTTGGACCAGGTCAAAGTTAGGGTCAAGGTCAAAGTTCATATTGGTCAAAATTGGACTGAGTCAAAGTCGGGTCAAGGTCAAAGTTCATATTGGTCAAAATTGGACTGAGTCAAAGTCGGGTCAAGGTCAAAGTTGGACCAGGTCAAAGTTGGGTCAAGGTCAAAGTTTAGATTGGTCAAACTTGGGTTGGTCAAACTTGAGCTTGGTCAAAGTTGGTTTGGGCCTCAGGCCAGTTTGGGCCTCGGGTCGGTTTTGGGATTTATATTTACAAAATGATTATGGAAAATGAGAGACAATTTTGAATTCGAGGGTGGATGAGAAAGTGAAATGTTAGTGAGAGATTTCGAATCAGGAAGATCTAGTGGCCTAAAGCCGGAATGAGGATATTAATCTATATACATATATATACGTATTTTAGGTGTGTTTTAGGGTTTAAGGGTATCACCACCACGAGATTGGTCAATGACCTATCAGTCCAGGGGGAGCCCCTCTATCCTATTGGCTTGGACCTAAGGACATAATAACTAAGGCTTAGATAGTTAAAGAAATGTACAAAAGGAATGAATCAAAAATTGCAATGAAACAGAATATACAATATATACATGCATAACACATAGATAGTCAGACCAAAAGGCATGAAGGAATAGTGATTTCTCAGATTAAAATAATCAGACCGACATGGCAAGAACAACCAACTAAATAAGTCAAATGCGCATGAAGTTATTGAGGCATGGTGGGTATCTTGGCCTAAAGCTTTTGTAGGCATGGTGGGTATCTTAGCCTAAAGCTTTTCTACAAAAAGGGGGACCTATGGGCTAACTAGGGTTTGATGTGAGATTGATCAAACAATTGAAGCAAAAAACGATGAAAACAGAAGAGCGACCAAGCATAATAGACATAAAAAAATACACAAGATACATTGAAATATCGATGAGAGTAGCAAAATGAAACAAAATTTAGCAATTAAGCAGGCTGGTCTCAAAGTGAAGATTAAAATAAAATCATGCTTTGACTCAGTTTCTCAATCGAATCTATACGCGAGGAGCAAACAATGATGCTAGAAATGTAAACATGTTGTTGGTCATGATCAAGAGGAGTTGTTGGTTGTAGAAAACTGACCGACGGGGTGGCCTGCCCCCGGTATATCATTCAATCAAATATAGGAAAAAGAAATCCAATCAAATCAACTCATATTCCCATCTCCGCATAAGCAATGTGATTTCCAAGCCCATGAAGCAATATAGAGCCAGTAGTCCACTGATATTGTCCATTCACCAAGTCTTTCCAAGTCGAGCAACTCCATGGATGCCCGTCTCAACTCAAGTCCCGTGAGTGATAAAATGTACCTCGGTCAAGTCATAAAACAAAGGGAGTCATAGAGTGTGTTTGGGATTGGTCCCATAGGGGAGTAAAGAAATTTAAATAAATAGGAACCCCATGCAAAATCTTAAATGAAATAACGAAAGCAAATTTGGGTGGGTTATTGTCTTTTGTCAGAAAGATAAACATACAAAAATCTAACGTAATTAGTACTAAAACTGTAGCGGTGTGATTGAACATATTTCTCTTCACTCTCTTCCGCTGTTCACCTGCTCGAAGGAAAGACATGCTTCATATGGCCTTTAGCCTCGATCGGATTAAAAAATAGACATGCCAGCAAAAGAACTTACACAAGCTTATATTAGAAACGAGGGATTAATGACATATTCACTGCTGAACATAATGATTCGAAAACATAAGATTAAAGTCGTTACTAAATGAAGGCGCATCAAAATACCCCGCGAGGAGAGCAAGTGGAGTTTTCTGCAAAATAATACAGGTACAAAACAGAAATATACAAAGTGAATTAGTTCATGATGACAAACTGCCTATTGCAATGGAATGAGAAAAAAGAAACGAATCCATGAACAATGAGTCCAGGGGAAGGAATACTATAGATCCGTATCGGCTGTACCAGATGATTGTCTTGTCAATCTGAACTAAAAAAAATGAGTTCCAAATGAGAGCGGTTTATATACAGAAATATGCAAAATGTTTAATTATAAAGGGCACGAAGCTTCTTCAGAACAAGGTACCGACTGGAGATGTATTCAAACGGAAATACAACTATGAGTGGATACCCATAAGGGGTTTCGAATCCGCTATGGACAAAGACAGGTTGTATACTAATTAGAAATAGTAGTATGTAGTAACTCTGCTGTACCATCCTTGGCAAACGAAGTGAGTAAAGAAATAACAGCAGCTGAAATCTCGTTTCATTGCCCATCTTGTCCGTGAACTATAGAGACTCGGGTCTCTTCGCTTTGATCTTCGTACGGACTTTGTAATTTCAGGAAGATCGCGGCGCCGATTTAAGATGACTTCTCAACAAAGTCGGGTTCCCTCGTTCTGGATGTCGGCGATTGGAGAGAAATGAAGAGAGGATATAGCAGCTTGTCCCTTGTTCGCCAGTTTAGGTAGCAAAAATACCGGGAATGAAGAGTACATAAGGAGTGCAGCAGCTCATGTGATTTGACCTGGCTGTTCACTGGATGGAAGAAAATGGCAAATCGGAGCACGCCTGCTCCTCGCTCATCAGTCAGACGCAAATACACCGTATGAGAATGAAGAAAGCACAGAGGCTGTGTGTCTCGCGTTTGCCAGTTTGGGTAGCAAAATGACCGGCGTGAAGAGAATAGTAGGCGCAGAGCATGTATTTCCATGGTCGCCAGTTCAGGGTAGTAAGAATTACCGTCGGTGAAAATGAGAATGAAAAAGTGGAGTGTTGGTTTCTTTATTTCCCATGGATGAATAGGATGAAGAAAACAGAGAAGGATTTTTTTTTGGGATCGATGTCGGTTGTTGTATGATTTTGTGCTTGTCGGCTACTGTTGTGATGAGATTGAACATAGAAGGATATTGCAGAGTATAAGGCGTGGGTACCAAGGAGGAAGTTGTCGGCCGCCCATCTGTAGGGCTGGTTTGTTGTTTTTATAAGCAGAGGATGGGTTTAGGGTTTGATGGTGAGTAGATCAATGGTTAGAAATGAGCCAGAATGTAGGCTTTGCTTTATCCAAAACGAGGGGGAAAATGTTAAAAATTACAATTATATGTTCAGAACATGGTTCGAAACTCAGAACCAAAGAGTTTATACACTCCTACACAAATCAACTATGCTATGACTAAACTTGATATATGAATGTAGGAAATAATATTGATATGATGAATTTTTTGAATGGAAGTCTATAGTAAAATAAAAGAATTTTATCTAACGAAATAAATTGGTTTCTTATTGAGGGCCATGAGATAGTGGAATATGGATAAAAAAAAACTAAAACATCATAAAGAATTAAATAAATGAAATAAAAGAATAATAAGTACATGTAATAATGAAATAGTACTAATAAAATGATGATTAAAATACAAACGAATGCAATAAAAGTGGAAGTTGAAAACTATTTACGAAACGGTAAAAAAAAACAAGAAACAAAATAAAATGACGTCAGAGGAAATACGAAGGAATTTTCAACAAAACAGAATATACGAATAATAATAATAGTGAAAAACGTAGAAAATGATTAAAATAACGCTAAAAATAATAATGATAAAGAACAAAATAACGGTGAATACTAATGCTGAATGCAAGTAAAATAACAATGAAATAAGATAAGATAAGCAAGTAATAAAATAGCATGAATCAAAATAAAAAAAGATTAGGCAAATAAACATAACCGACTAACACGAAATAAATTAAAAATAAAATGGTAGAAAGTAAGCAACGACATTGATTAAAAAAATGTCATAAAGTGATAGTTTTATTTTGGTATGCACATGAACAAGCTTGCAAAGAAGGGAGACGACCCTTTTATCCTATTTATTTTGTCTGCATTTTTTATGGGTGAGAATTTTTGGTGTCTACAACTGGCTACTGGCTTACTGCCTAGTTTGTTTATCATCACTTACCTTGCATCACCTGAATTTAATTCATAACTGCTCTTATCTGCCATATCATTGTTTAACAACACTTATACAACGGTCGCTTGCTGTGTACCGTGCTCTTACTTATTGTATAACACTAACTCACATGGTATTTACTGTCACATTAACTTCCACACATATACTACATCATTCGTATTATGGTTCATCATTCATTTGGATGACTACTGAATGCTCCTTGAGCATTGATCATTCGAGTCACAAGCCGGCATTATTCAGCTCGGTGCTTCACTTTATACACACATGCTACTAAACTAACTGCTCCCAAATAATAATATCATCCATCCTTAACATATTTCTTGAACTTGGTTCACATAACTACCGCTCCTGCGGTCTCACGATATCGAGAGGATCCCCACTCTTAATGCAGTGGTTGTTCTCCGCTCTATTCACTTATACAACATAAACTTCTACAATCAATCTAATTTATATATATGGCTTATAAGCCTTATTTGCCTTGAGCTGCGCTCATTGTAGGCTGTCCACACACATGTACTTCTCTGTACAACATTACATGGTTAGAGGTTTTGGCCTCCATGACAAGGTCGTTGCATCGCGTTTCCTTTCATGGAATGCCCCTTAGGATTGTCAGTCCGTCTCTTGACAACTTATGTCTAAACTGGGTGTTAGTTTCAACCCTTGTGTTTCTGTCATGTCATTTTGTACCATTATTGTTGATGTGAACACCCTTCAAGGATTGCTCCTGGGTGTTGCTAAGTTATGCCTTTACACCTGGTTCACACTTATTGGTATATTCAGTTAGCCACGCCGTTTGCGTTCTTAACTAGCTTATTATCTCTTCTGTGAAGATCAACATTTCCTGGTAGTGTAGGTACTCATTCTGGGAGTTTCATCCCGTTCATTGCACACTAATATGTCCACATTAGGTATCTGCTTGCCATGCACAGGCTGGGTCACCATTCCAGCTATCATGTTATCCCTGAGGATCCTTAAGACACATACGATGTCCTTACATTACAGTTAGTGCACTTCGCACCTCCTGACTCTTAAACATTTCATTGAAAGGAATTCACTAATTCCTTTAGTCTCGTTAACTTAACTGAGTTCCTTAACTTCAACCATTCCTTGTAATCCTTAACTCTTGTTTGACTTATACTGCTGACCGTAGTACGGAGTCGACTACTTCCCGTGTTTTGGACTCTACTCGTATACAAATGTGGGGTACCCTACTGATACATTACTACTTACCCAACTAACCCATATATAGGTCTGTCAGGCCCACAAGCTCCTCACGGAGTGTGGTCGTCCCACATTACAGTTGGTACACTCGTATTGTCTGTCACACGCCTAGGTGAAGTATTATGTTGTACAACTCCCTTGTATTGTCTTGTGACAATATTCATTCCGTGTTTCCCGAACTTAATCGAGGGAAAGTTTATCCACTGTTGTATCTTTATCAACTGCCCTTAGTTTTACTGGTTTGGTTTAGAAGAAAGTTAGAAAGAAGTGTTGGTTTGAAAGAAATTTGGTTTTAAAAAGAAAAGAGTTTGTATAAATCTGGGTTGAAAGAAAAATCTCATGGTTTACAATGCCTTCTTGCCTTAACCAAATCCAGCTTCTTGCTGACTGGTGTACTTCCAATTACGAAGGTTAGGCTGTTAAGACCTTCCATGGTAATAATGATCTCATTTAGCTTTGTGTTACTTTACCGAGTACTTGTAATTGTTCAAACTTCCCCGAACAGCCATGTTATAGCAGCACTTGCCATGGCAAGTGCGCCATGCTAATTGGCTATCGGTTCAACACACACACCGGTTGCGGTATCATTTTTACCCGTACTGTCATCAGTGGCCTTGTTGGCCCTCACTGATCTTACTGTCTTGATAATAACTCCTCCAGGTGACTTCTCACTGTCTTCACATGATAATCATTAACTGGGGTGTTCCCCATTCTTGGAGTCCCCTTTTACTTAGTATTATACCTCCTTCGTAGCCCATTCCACGTATTTGTCGTGGTTACTGAGACTTGTCTCTTGTTTGGGCACTACATTGTAGTTCCTTTGTCGGTTGGCATACCGTTGGTGTATCATTTAACAATTGTGGTTCCGTAGACACTCGTCTCGGGTTTCATTAATCCATTCTTGCCTGTTGCACGGTCGGTGTGTTGCAAGCTGGTTATTCTCGACTGCTCGGCATGTCGACCCAGGTTGCCGGA
The DNA here is from genome assembly GCA_023374045.1 of Limonium bicolor. Lineage (NCBI taxonomy): Eukaryota > Viridiplantae > Streptophyta > Magnoliopsida > Caryophyllales > Plumbaginaceae > Limonium > Limonium bicolor. Next base: position 147,721,863 of record CM041777.1, read on the forward strand.
AATTCTATTCTCTTATACACAAAATTCTTCATTTTTCGCTATGAAATGCGGTTAACATTGTTTAGATGGGAACCGTCTCCGGGATTCCCGTTTTCGGGATCTACCGTATGACAGGTTCTCCATACCTTTAGGGGTACTTAATAACAGCCAGATCGGGTATTCCCGAGTATGAGAGGACTTTCATCTCTCTGGCGTTGTTTTCCCAAGTTATAAAACAGGGATTGTGGAGGGTGGGTTGGATATTGTAGGTTTCCATACACGTTGGTTACTCCTAACTAGCGTATCTCTCACGCTATCACTCAACCTTAACCCAAAGTACTAAAATCCTAACTCGGTACTTCCTAAGCTCGGTAATTCAGTCATCAGAGCGATACTTCGCTCTGATACCACTTTTTGTAACACCCCATCCAACAAATACACACTTACATTAAACTGCAGCAGAAAAACAACTTCATCACATTACTTAACTCGTTGGTGTTACACGCCGTTAACCACCCACGTGGCTAACAAGGCTGTTACATATACATTGTACCGGTCTGATGGACTAGATTCCCGAGCAACTACACATTATTATCCCTTTCCATTGACAACAAAACATACACATACCTTCCAACTGTACCGAGTATTTACAACTGATGCCGATAACAATTTCGGTCTTACTACACCTACTGTATATAACAACTTAAACGATTACTCATGTACAACGACTACCCCGTCCTACTCTCGAACGGCTTCCAGCTCCTTGTACCTGAAATAGGAAAAGAAGAGAAAGGATGGCCCCCAAGGGGCTCAGCACCTTTGCTGGTATGGTAATCCCGCAGCCCGCATGCTACCGGGCACGCACAACTATTTGTCATCTTAGCATGCGGTTGATTATATCAGAATCATGCATGTGAACTACAAATACACAACACATTACACTGCACAACAATGGCTCATTAAACATCCAATTCAACTACACTTAACAAATCACTCGTTGAGACCTTTAATCCCTAGAGTGTTCTCCTTTAACGGAGCTATTTCCTTAATAGATGACACATACCCACCAATCGGGTTATCCTTAAACGCCTCTTACAATGAACTGGAATTCATATCCATAATCCACATACTCCACATCTTAACAACATATCACATCACATCGCAATAAGAATTGCAGCACAACAACAATACATAACATAACGGGAACGGTTCCCTTTACGAACCGGCCCAAACATAGTCAGTTCACTTGTAGCCTAGAGAATGTTGTCACCCTCATGATAAGCTTGTTATACAACACTCATTACCGTCCTAATAGTCGGACGAGTAACTTAAGTTAAGATGGTTCGGTTTTGTGACCCGAACACACCACACAAACACATGTTCCCCCTAAACCGATCATAAGTCAGAATAGCTAAGCTTTGGAGTAAGCTAATGGGAGGTCATAACCCGTGAGGGAAACAACCATAACAGAGAGAAGGGTAAGGCTAAGAAGGATACCCACTCCCAAACAACGCGCGACCGGCCTAACCGGATTCCTCACCACTGTTAGTACATACTTACTTTTAGACATTAGTTAGAACCCCACTATGGAGTCTATCACATCTACACACCATACAGTATTACAACCGGGTTAAACATACAAGGGAGGTCCCTACATTCACACACACATATCACACAATTAACACACGCATAGCCATGGTTAGAACGTCCCATGGTTCGGGTCGTTTAATCCGAATACCGAACTCTTATGTGATCCTAGACTCAGTTAGCTAAGGTTTAACACTTCCGATGTTAATGGTATCGGAGTTGAACATGCCACATAAATGAATTACTGTAAACTCATTACATGTTTTATCTTACAACGTGGCAAACATACAGAAAAACACTTGGCATACAAGCCGGTGTAATCCGGTAGGACACAGGTTGCAAGAAAACCATACCTGTCACCGGAGTCCACTTTATCATGTCCACTATGTTCCTCGAGCAATTCTCGAACAACTGATAACATTACATGTACTTTTATTAACATCGGGGTAACATGATTGTTTAAAGTCTAATGCTCATAACTTATCCCCGTTAACTTAGTTAAATAACTTCACATTTTAACTTGTTTTACTTTTACATTTTAATACAACTTTTCCCTCACTAAATTGTCATTATAACTCACTTAACATGTCCTTAACAATCTTATAACATCATTACTTAATAATCACCATTTTTAGACAACTTTTCCTAACCTTAAACAACATTTTTGGCCAAAACAGTGGCATGTCCGAACTTGTGTCCGGACTTCCCAAGTTCGGACGCAAGCCGTGACTTAAAACTGAAAACAGACGCATGTCCGAACATGTGTCCGGACTTCGGAAGTTCAGACATGGGTCGAGGAAAATTCAAAGTGAAATCTCACGTGTCCGAACCTGTGTCCGGACTTCCGAAGTTCGGACACAGTTTGAGACTCTGAGAATTTTTTACGCAACAGGGTCTGTCCGAACGTCCACGTCCGGACGGATGTTCGGACAAGCCAAAACACTCAATTTCGAAGCCTTTAAACACTTAACCAATTTTCACCAAACTTCTCCTAAGGCCTCCAATTGTATCCTAACATCATTTGGTACACTTATATCCCATACAACATCCATGAAACTCATTATCTATCACCTTAAACACTTACTCATTTCATACCGAAATTCCTAGCACTTATGTTATTTCCTCCTTAGTTTCCCAAGTGGTGTTTCATACCTATGATAACCACTATGCCAACAATGTTTCCTCACCACTACTACGTCATCTCCCAAGCATCTTTTCTTTCCAAACAACTCCTTGAACATCTTTACAAGTTTATAGCGTCCCATGCAACAAATCACTCCATCCCTTTTTTTGTTTTCACCAACAATGCACAAGTCTTAAATACAATCTCACCATGAATCTTGAAATGTCCCAAAGCATTCTTTTGCATTCTAAATCCTCTAGAACATTGCCTATGCCCTTTTTACATCTTTAAACACCATAATACATGTTTCTTCCACTAGTTGAACACTTAACAATTTTAAACATTTCCTAACTTACCAAACTCATTTTAAACCCTTAGAACTTCTTGTTTATTACCTAAATTTTGACATGAACTCTCCTAGAACATTACTAAACCAAGACACATTGTCTTCACCATCAAACGACCAAGAACACCAAATCCATCAAACACATTCTTATACACAAACTTCACACATTTAGCACTACATCACAATATAGTGCATAATTTAAATTGCATGGCACTTAGGCCCTTAAATAACAAGGCTCTTAGGCCCTAAAGATGCATAAACCATAAACACTGAATTTCCCACATTGTATTTGGCTTTGACCTGCAAATGCACTCAACAATACATTTGCCTTTTACTAAGCCCTTGAGAGCATTCTTCTAAGTAATTTTCCCTTGGCTCCTTAAATCATTTTCATAAGCAATATAAGCTCATTTCTCCTAAGACTTTAAACCACCTTAGGTTAGCACATTCACCTCTTTTCCTCACAAACTTCTTTCTTGTTTCCTTGACTAAATTGGCAAGGCTTTTGGTTGCTTGTCAACTTCTAAACATTATACAAATAATGTAATGAGTATACAAGCTTTAAGCTTCATCTCATTGTAAACCCTAGTTACATATATTATCTTAACACATTAAGGTAATTGTTTTACCTTTGGAATTGGAAAGAGCTTGAATAAGTATCAAGAGAGGACTCCTCCTAGCCCTTGGAAGATTCAAATGAAGCTAAAACAAGCAAGGTAAAGACACCATTGTGAGGTGAATTTTCGGAAAACACAAAACATGAAGGAACATCATTTTTCTTTGAGTTTCCTTACCTTGAAGCATAAGAGAATGACAAGGCATGAAAATATGAGCTCAAGCTCCTTCAATGGTGAATCTCCATGGCACCAAAATTGAGTTCTTGAAGATTTGAAAAGGTAGAAGTGTAGAGCTTGGTCTAACTAAGACAAATATGGTCTTAGAATTTGATTTGGAGCATGGAGTTGGATTTGGCAAGGAAATGAAGATGGAGAAGAGAGGTTACTATAGCCCATCGTAAAAGAGAGAAAGAAGGAAGGTGGAAGACGGTGGGAACAAGAGAGGAATGAGAGAATGAGTTTTAAGTTTGCTTTTGGAAGATATTTATGTTATAAAGTAACTTTCTTCTTTTACTTACTTTTTCTTCCTTTCCTTAATTGATTTCTTTTACATGTTGGTGACTCACCATGATAAAAACCGGCCCCCATCTCTACCTAGGGGTACAATAGTCTTTGTTGACCCATTTAATTACTTATAACAACATATGTTACAAACTAGCTTATTAAAGTTACTATTCACTAAAACAAGGCACATAGATGTGAAAATTTTTATTTCCATTTGATATAGACTTCCAAATGTGATACTATATAGTACACATATTAATTAAAGAGTAATGATGGACATTTAGCCATTCAAAACTCATTTACAAGACAATTTTTCAAAAATGTGCTTTAAGACTCCTTAAAGCACATTTTGTGTTTTAACTTGTTTTCAAGCTTGGTTTTCTTTAGTAATTGATTTAATATGTTCATTAACATATTTATAAGTTATAGATATGACCTTTAGGTCTTATACAAATTTATCCCAAGCTTAGAGCACATTTTTGCTCATATTGACTTTAAGGCATTTATTTGTGTTTTGTTGGTTTAATTGTCTACCAAGGTTTCCTAAGGACTTAATTTGCCTTATTAAATCATAATTGAATGTTATTAAGTCTTGGTAGGTTCTTGGGTCCCAACCAAGTTCACTCCAAGCTTAGAGCATGTTTTTGCTCAAGCTGTGTCTTAGTGCTTTATTGCATTTTTCTATCGTTTAATTTGTTCACTGATGTTTCTAAGGCACTTTTTAGCCTTTAAATACCATAGTTTAACATTTTGACAATATATCAAGGTTTGGGGTATTTCAGTTCTTGTTGGGCGTTGAAGCTAGAAACTGGAATGAATGAGTTATGCAAACTATCTTGGACTCAAATGTTTTGTGCTATGGGCCGAACTTCTGGATTGAAAGTGAAGCTTATGGGCCAAAACTATGAATTGGTCTATGGGTCCCAAAGAGAATGAGTTATGTGTGTGGTATTTGGGTTGGAATGATTGTTGAACAATAACGTAGATTGGAATTTGGACTGAAACCTGAATGAGTAGTCTTGATTGAACCTGAAAGATGATGCCTACATCTAGGATTTTGGGCTAAAGCCCAAGTGAAGAGTTTCCTATACTAGATAGATGGGCCTTGGGTTGGAAGAATATCAGTGGACGGCTTGATTGGTTTACATGTCTCATGGATTACTTTAGGTGGATTTTTTTATGGGCCTATAACTAAATGAATAAACCAAATTGGGCTGAAAAAGAAACCACCAAAAGTCTAAACTTTTGGGCCGAAGCCAACATAAGTCACATGTTAAACCAAACAGAGCCTTTGGGCTACAAATAATAAAGCCGTGAATTCGGGGGCTGAGTTGATGTAGGAAAGATCCTATCAATTTATAAGCTTGGTAATTGGCTGATCATACAAGAAAGTAAGGCCCACACAAGTTCAACATGTCCTCACTAGACGCTTAAATCAAACCGGGTATGGATAGATCCGGAGAGGTGCTTGGGGCGTGGGCCCAGGTTACCACAAAGGAATAGGGCTTGCACGTTATTCTCTTTGGGCTTCCCCACTTTTTCCAGATCACCAGAAGGTGTGCGTCTACGGTTGGCTCTTTGAATGACCAAACAAGGCTAGGTAAGGGCACTGCTAGGAAAATGCTTGGGGCTAAAGCCCAAGAAATAAGGGGGTGTGGTTAGATGACACCCTCCTCTTTTCCCCCACTTATTCACATCACCTAAAAGGTGTGAGTCCCTAAAAGGGGACCCTCAAACGGGTCCCGGGGTGAAATCGGTTTATGTGGACCATCGCTCTCATATGATGCAAAAGTACAAAAATTTAAATTGCGCACAAAAGTAAACAAACAATGTAATAAAGCCATCAATAAAATTTTCGAGTTAAGCCCCCTTTCTTAAAATTAAACAAGTTAATATTAAGAAGTTGTCCCCAGTAGAGTCGCCAGTCAGTGAGCCTCGATTTTTAAACACTACCCTAGGTTGATTCAAGTTGATTAGGATCTAACGGGGTTTTAGGTTCACTTATAACCTAAGTTTAATAACTATGCCAAATAACATTAATTATTAAAACCTAAGCTAGCTCACTGGAATCAATTATGAGTCGCCAGTCTGTGAGCCTCGATTTTTAAACCCTACCCTAGGTTGATTCGAGTCGATTAGGATCTAACCGGGTTTTATGTCCACTTATAACCTAAGTTTAATAACTATGCCAAATAACATTAATTATTAAAACCAAAGCTAGCTCACTGGAACCTATTATGAGTCACCACCTAATTTTTACCTAGGTCAAATTAGGAAAGGAGAGTTCGGGTTCGGGGGCATGCTATACAACTTATTTAGGGTTCAAATTACTTTCATTACCCCTCATAGGTCGTTTTTCCACTACTTAGTTTATTTACGGCTTACTACAAAGTTGTTTTTAACCTAAGTGCGCGCTTCTCTTTTTTTTTTCTAACATTTTTTGACAGAAATCAAAGTGAAATTAAAAACTACCTAAACTAGGGTTTCGGAGGCAGAATTAGGTCAAATTTTAATTACGTCCGTAGCCACGGACCTAATGTCCGAGACCATGGACCCTAATTGAATTAAATGATTATGAAAACAGAACTAAGATAATAACGCAAACTTGAAATGTCCGGGGCCACGGACAGGGTGTCCGTGGGCCCGGACATGTATTGACAAAAACCCTAAAATTTGAAAAAATAAGAAAACCCGCCACCGTCCGCGGGTGTCCGTGGTCACAGACAACCCGTCCGTGGTCCCGGACCATGCGTTCGAGGTCACGGACCACCCACAGACAGTGGGTTTTGGATGGTTCCCGATGGTGTTTTTAGCTCAAAATTTATGTGCTTGTATCCTGAAAGATGTACAAGACGTTAGTGCTTAAAAGTCTTCAATTTGAAATCGAATTTAATGCGAAACTTAGCCAACAAGTAATTGGGCAGAAGCTTAAACATACAGGAACTCAGAAGCTATGAAAGGATAGTTTGCGCTCAAAATTTAACAGAGGACCAATGAAGTCGTAGTGAATCAAAAGAAGGAGGTCCCAACCTGTTTTACCTTCTGTGTCAATGAGATTCTTCACGTCGGGAATCTTTCGGCCCACCGTTGAAGCCGTTTCCGAATTGGATTCGAACTGAGCTTCTGACCTTTAAGAGTTGGTTATGTTCATCATGTTTTGGTGGTAGTTTGAAGGTGTTTTGATGATTGTGGATGTGATGGGAATTGAAAAATGTGTTTCGGTGTTGATTTTCGTGTGAGATTTCAGTATTGTTTTGGTGCTGGTGAAGGTGCAAAAAGTGGGAGGCTGGCTATAGAGAAGAGTTTTGACTGCCTAGGGTTCTGGGTGCTTGTGAGATTATCCTTTGATCAAAAGATTTATCCCTTTATATAGACTTTCTTAAAGATAAAGAAAAATCTAGTAAAAGTAAGATTTTTTGGCATTTTAATTAAGTGACTTCCCAAGGAATTTTGCTGTGAAATTTTAGCCACGTGTCAAGGATGGAAATTATGATTTTTTTGAAGTGGAATCGAATTTTTTTAATTTTGAAATACTTTTAAATTCAATTTCTCGTCAGATTCACTCAGAAATTGCTAGAAAATTATTGGAAGTTCGGAAAATCAAAATTCCAACGCCATTATGCTTAAAATATCATCCTCTATCATGGGTTAAAATTTCAAAGCATTTCAAGTTGATTTGTGCATCTTTTGAAGGAGAGAGAAAGCCTATAAGAGGTCTTGGGAGCCTTAAAAATTTACGAAAACGCCCTTGGCGATGACGAAACTGCTCCCATGTCCCGGAATGCGCCGATCGAGCCGGAATCTCTCATTACTTGATTGAAGTTCCCCTCACAACACCAAACCTCATAGACCCTAACCAGGTCGGTCAAAATTTTGGTATAACAACACATTTAACACGTGGTGCCGGATGACTTTCACCCGGCATTCCACCCGGCACAAGGAGAAATTTGTGCCTATAAATAGGCCGAGGGGCAACATGAATTCACACACTTCAATACCCTTATACACTCCATTCACTTCTCCATTTCCGCCTCCACTTCATTGTTGGTGCCCAAGGAAATTCTACAGATCCATCCACGTGAAGAGAAGAAGAAGATCTTGTCGGGTTAAGGCTATGGCCATTTCCTTCTCCTCTTATATTCTCTTCTTGTAGTTGTGTGGATGCAGATGTAGAATTCCTTGTTAGTCTTTGGTTAGGGATGATTCTCCTTGTAATTACTCTTATAGTTATTAATAAAACTACAAGTTTCATCTACTAAGGTTCTGATCTTCATATAAGTGGAATGAGTTAGCTACTTGTTCTTCTTTCTTCTAAATTCTACTGATGTTCATAGGACAAAGTAGAATAGGTTGAGGGGTCTTAGTGGTCTTTAACGTTGTTGTTCTAAAAAGTGACCAATATGACCGAAGATTGGAATTAATCTGTTATTCTCCATTATCCTGTCCGTTTTCAAGGCATGAGATATGCACGGAGCAAAATTTGGGTAATGAGTCAGGTTGTCAGACCAGAAACAGGAGTTACAATTCACAACTTGAAAGGTGTCGGATGTACTGCTGGGTGTTTGATGTCCGGCACATTCAAAGAACTTGAAGGTGTCGTGCATCCCTTGTCCGGCAAGTCATTTGCCAGATAAATTTTGAAACTTTGTGGTTTGGCTTATAAATATACTTTTTCTTACATTGAATATCATCTCGAGTCAAAGTTACTTAATTTAGTTAGTAGTTTTAGTTTAATTGTTATTTACATTCCCCCCTCGCTTTAGAATAGGCTATTACCAGGATTATGACTGATTTTCTAATAAGTCCCTTGGGTTCAATAGTCTCGGTCGTAATCTACTCACACTGTACTCCGACCGGGATTTTTGCTACCCGTATAGAGTTGTAGGGTTTATTTCAATCTTTTCATTCTTTTATTATTTTATTCTTTTGTACATCCTCCTCCCCTACAAATAACCTTTTAGCAAAATGGCGCCGTTGCCGGGGACTTAGAATTAGTCCAAGTCCTAAATTCGGTAAACACCCTATTCTTAATTTTTTTTAATGATTCTTTTTCGTTGATTTAATTCGCCCATAGTCTTTACTGATTTGAATGTGCCGTGCACACTACCGGACACAAAATGCCGGGCATAGTGGAGGAAGTCCGATGCCGGACAGATTTTACCCGGCATTATGTCCGGCACATTCAAGCTATTTTCAGAATTTTGTAAAGTGTTAAAGTTCTTAACAATTGGTCTTTATTCTTTTTTTTTACACCATTCGTTTATTTATCTCTTCTAATACTCCCTATGCTTTGATTCTTTTATTTGATTTTCGAGTTTGAAGAAGCCGGGCACGACGCCAGGTAAAATCAACCCGGCATGTTTGAAAGAAGTCCCATGCCGGGCGCAGCACATCCGGCTCGACGCCCGGCATATTCAAATTAATTTAATACTTGTCACATTACATTTAGTCTTTGTTTATATATATATTATATATTCATCTATTTTTTTCTTTTGCCAGGACGCGTGCCGGACCCAATGCCAGGTATGACAAACCGGCATAGTCGGAGGGAGTCCAATGCCGGACAGGTTACACCCGGCAAAGTATCCGGCATGACAAAGTTTTGTTTCTTATTTTCGTTTTCGCAAATTTAATATGTAATTATCTTAGTATTTATTATTACAAAGTATTATAACGTTTTGTTTTGCTCCTCTAGAAAATATAAAAGGTGAATGCTTCTTCGGTCAACCAGTCTTCCTGAAGATCTAGTCAACTTTGATCCGGAGATCGAGAGGACCCTTCTTCACTCCCTTCTTCGACACGAAGAAACCTATAGAGGCTACCTCCTACACAAATGGCTACACCCACCATCCGTAACATAAATAGGCCTTCCAACCATGGCCAAAAACATGCAATTGACCTCCCCCTCCTTGCATAAAATGAATATGATGAGTGGCAAAAACTTAAGTCATATAATCAAATACCGTGTGTCAAGGAGTTGGGTATGTTTGATGGGTCGAACCCGGACGATGCCTTGCTCCATATCACCAAATTCTTACAACATACAAACAGTCTAACCTCCTCAAATAACGTCCTGCAATATGCCTGACTTTCCCTCTTTCCCATAGTCTTATGGGAAACGCCAGCAAGTGGTACCATAGTCTGACCCCCAGTACTATTTCCACATGGGAGGACATGTCAACCAAATTCTATGACAAGTTCATGCCTCCAAGTCGCACCCTGGAGATGATTGTCGAGATATACAACTTCAGACAACCTGGCTCGGAGATCATCTGTGAAACTTGGGACAAATTCAAGGGGTTGCTGCATATGTGTCCTCACCACGGCCTCACCAAGGAACAACTATCTCAGTTGTTCTACAAAGGATTGGTCAACCAATGCAAGACGATGATCCTATCCCCACTTAGTGCAGACATACCGAAGAAGCACGGAGATCAATTCCTTAGTGGGATTGAATCTCTTTGCGAAGAGATTAGAGATTGGGCCATAGGTGGACCCAGGGGCGGTACCGCTGGTCTATATCAAGTGGGCGACGGAGACGCTAAATTTGAAAAATTGATGCAAAGTCATGAGTAGTTGTTGGAGAGCAATGCTCAAACGTCTACGAAGGTTAGCGCTCTACAGAAGGTGGTGGATCAAATAGCAATGAGTAAACTTCCTCCGCAGGCGAATGTGGTTAGTGCACGACCACACGCTTAGGGCCCTGACTTGCCAGACTTTCAGAATGCTGAGGAAGTCAACTATGTGAGCAACCAAGGGTACATGCAGCCATTGCAACAGGGGAATCACCCCCTCCAAACTTCCAAAATCAAGCCGGCTACCATGGAGGTCAGAGGCAGTACATGCAGACTCCTTACGGAGGAGTCCCTTCAAACCGACCATCCCCATCCTCCTCTGCATCTTCATCAGAGGCCGAAATGGCTGAACTGCGAGACATGATGTCGGCTCTGATGAACAAGACCCAAGACGCTCATCAACGAGATATCGACCATTTGCAAGGAGCACAAAAACGTTGCAGTTGCAATTACAACAACTTCTGGCACAACCACGACAACAAGGTCAACTCCCATCTCAAACTCAAGTCAATCCGAAAGAGCATGCGAATTCGGTCACTATCCTGTCCAAGATCTCTGATAATCCATCGGTTAGCCAAAGGCTAAGCGTAGGGCGGGCCCTCCTCATGTATTCATCTATTCACCACAGGGGAGCTCTCTCTTCCTTTACTCTTTTTTTCCTTCATTATTTTTATATTTTATTTGTCTTCTTATTTATTTCATGGTAATGTTGTCATTTCTTTTTTCTTTTTTTAAGTATCATAAAAAATTCACAATTTTTCTTTTCCATTTTTAACACTGGGGACAATGTTCCTGCCAAGTGTAGGGCAGGGATCGCCCTTTGAAAAATTTAAAAAAGATATATGATGTGTCTATAAATAATATGTATAAGTTTGAGTTTTATCAATGTTTTACTAAGCTTTTTGCATGTTTTGATTAAGATGAGATTAGGAATGAATAAATGCTTGTTCTCTCAAGAGGTAAGCTTTCTAATGACTTGTAGATTCCTGTTTTTAACTTCTTGATATTATTTATTTAACATGAGTATATGATCTTTCTCCTAATTCTTTCCTTTATTTACTTCTGGGTAATATTTTCTTTTCTTTTCAAAACTGTGAAAAGTCTTTTGGGTGAAAATCTTAAAAGGGTTTTTGTGGAAAAAAAAGAAAGAAGAAGAAGAAAAAAAGGAAAGAAGAAAAAACCTTCTTCCAAAGGAAAAGCGTTATATTCCTTGAGGTTTACTAGTGCAGAAAATGTTTTATACCATGGTTATTTTGCTTAAAAACCACGGTTATAAACCGTGGTTTATGCTCGCGTCGTATATTAAAAATTGCTATAAACGACGGTTCATAACCGTCGTTTAAAGTAAGAGAAAAAACCACAGTTAGTTGAAACCGTCGTTTAAGACCCTTTCTCTCGTGATATTTATTGACTTTATAAGACGGTTGAGAGTCTGAACCGTGGTATAAAGTGTGTAATAAATGATGGTTATTATCAAAACCATGGTATATAACTTTTAAAATCAACGAATAAACCACGGTTATACATAAAACCGTGGTTTATAGTCTGTGATTTTTTTTTTCAAATCACTGACGATTTTGCACCGGATTCAATTAATCTCAACAGAGCGCAGACACAAGAGAATGGCCAGAACATGTATGTTCCTTGTTTGCGAATTAGGGTTGCATAATGAGTGAAGAATGCGCATTATGTTCCTTGTTTTTTGATGGGTTACAAAATTACCGTGAAAGAGAATGAGAGAGTGAGGAGCAAGTCCGTGTTCGCCGGTTAAGGTTGCAAAAATTACAGTGAATGAAGAAGAGGCGCAGAGCATGTGTTCCTTGTTCACTAGTGTGGGTTGTAAAAATTACCGTGAAAACAAGTGAATGAGAGAGCCGGAGCATGTCCTTGTTCGCTGGTTAGGGTTGTAAATTTAAGGTGCGGTTGATACGGCACAAAGCATGTTCCTTGTTCACCAGTATGGGTTACGAAATTACCGTGAGGCTGAAGAGATGGTGCAGAGCATGCTCCATGTTCGCCGGCATGGGTTGCAAAAATTACGGGAGGTGAAGAGAAGGATGAAGAGGCGCAGAGCATGTTCGACCCTTGTTCGCCAATGTGTGAAATACCCAAACCTTTGTATGTTGTTTAAAGGTTAAACTATGGTATATTAAGGCTAAAAAGTGCCTTAGAAACATTAGTGAACAAGGACATGCTCCGGCTTATATGAATGAGATGAATGCAATGTGTTTGATGAGAGTGGGTAAACTAAAAGGTAATGCTAGGTCTTACTACGAGCCTAAGGGAATGCAACTAGGTCTTATGACGAGCCTAAAGGACGGTTCTAGGTCTTATGACGAGCCTAAGGATGGACCTAGGTCTTATGACGAGCCTAAAGGTTGGATCTAGGTCTTATGACAAGCCTAAAGGTGGGACCTAGGTCTTATGACGAGCCTAAAGGTTGGATCGAGGTCTTATGACGAGCCTAAAGGAATGCAACTAGGTCTTATGACGAGCCTAAAGGTAGTTCTAAGTGAAAGTGAATAAAATGTATGATGGGTCTAAAGGATGATGTAGAAGGATTAGGGCTTATGTCAAACCTGGAGATGGTGAGGCTCAAGGCGGGCCTATGGATACATGAATGTGAAGGAAGGGCTTAGGACGGGCCTGAAGAAATTTTGTGTGGAGGTAGGGCTTAGGACGGGCCTGTGGATGCTTGAATGTGAAGAAAGGGCTTAGGACGGGCCTGGAGAAATTTTATGTGGAGGTAGGGCTTAGGACGGGCCTAAGGATGTTTAAATGTGGAGGTAGGGCTTAGGACGGGCCTGTGAATGTTTGGATGTGGAGGTAGGGCTTATGCGAGCCTGTGTGATGTATGATGGCGGTGGTGATGTTTGAGGTTTGGGTTCCAATTGGCGTTGTCACAGCAATTGTTGGAATCAACAATTACCCCTAGCATTTTCCCTTAAGACAATCTGAGCTAGAGTTCATGGCGATTGATTGGAACGATCGATTGCCCCCAGTATTTTCTTTGATTAAACGTGCAAACAAGTCTCGTCCTCACAGGGCCAAGGCTTATGTTTTGATGTGGTTCTTCCTAACCTACACTCGACGTGTTTGGTGTTTGCACTCGTTTCTCACTTACGGTCACAACTTCTTAACCATTGAATTTGACACTTGTTAGATTTATGCGTTCAACCTGTTACTTTCACATGATTGGATACACAGCTACTAAGTCGGAAGTCTTTTGAGCTTATAACATGGCTATGGGGTGTAATGAAAGACAATGGGATGATGTGGGAATGTTTAGGATACGTGGAGCTATAAGGGTGACCAAAGCTGCAACTTGCACCTTCTCTCGGACTTGCCTTCTTTGTCCTGAAGTCGTTTGGCTACTTCGTGATGACTTTGTTTATGAGCTTGGGGTTTGGTACTTTTGAGTTTTCCTAGCACCTTCTCTCTTTTTCCGATTTGGGATTTCTTTGAGGCTTTTCAGGTTTGCCTTTCTTTGAATCTTTTTCCTTCGGGGTTCTTGTGTTTCCCGGTTTTGAGCTTTGAGAGTTGTTCCTGGTGTTAGCTCATTGGATCCTGTGTCACTTTGGGACCATTTACGGATCATTTCGTTACGCTGGTAGCAATTTTGCTTTGTACTTGTGAAGTTGCTATTCGAAAGTCAGGCTCCTTGCCTCCTTTGGTCACTGGGTCGGTTATTCACCATTGGCTGGCTTGTTTGTGGAGCTTGTAGTGTTGTAAAAGAGGTTATATATGAAAAGCTCAGCGGGGGTGCCTAGGGTGTAATGTCAGGGTTCACAAGCTTTTGGCTGTGTGGTGCTATACCTAGGTGCTTCGTCAGCCCTAATAGTTGTGTATCCGTTCTTTGTTACTTTTCATAGGTTTAAGCGCAAATTTACAAATTATCTCCTTCGGTCGGAGTCATGCCGTTTACCTCACCTTTGAATGCGATCTCTCTAGAGTCGTGTAAAAATGACACGCTCTTTCGCTCTTGGTTTTACCGCTCAAGGCACTCTCGCGAAGTGTACACTCAGAGACTTGTTTGCACATTTAAACATTATCATTCCTTAACTCAGATTGCCCCCAGTATTGCTGTGGGGTTTATTTAACAAACCTTAGAATGCCCAAGTTACTTACGGAGGGTGATTGCATGTGTGATGGTGAGTGGTGATGGGTGTGATTGTTGAATGATTATCTTTTTGTTCTTTTGGTGACAGTAGTTTTGTTTTTATGTGTCTGATAAAATGGTAGAAATGATAGAATGTGTTGTGACATGTGTGGCGGCTGCAATGGAGGTGGTGAATACTTGGATGGGGAGGTAATTTTGTATAAGGCACACGAGAGCAAAAGCTCTATTTACAATGCTTAAAGCACGCCCTACAAAAGAATTTCGCGCTAGGTGTTCGGATGACAGTGTAACTCATCTAACCTACAGAGGAATGTAAAGCTTCAAAGAACGAGACTCCTTTTTTATTAATGCTTCCTAGAATGTTACATGACGAAATGAAAACATGCCTATGCAAAAACATCTCGAGCTTATCCAAATTGACCAATCCTGGGAGCTCCTCTCCGGTGCTAGCTAGAACTAAACTCGCTGCACCATATGAGAACAGTTGTTTCACCAAGTATGGCCCCGACCACTTGGGTCTGAATTTCCCTCTCGGATCTGGTAGATCAGCCCTAAGTTGCTTTAGCACAAGATCACCTTCTTGAATTCCTCGTTGTTTGACTCGCTTATTGAAAACTCGGGTCATTTGCTTCTGGTAGACCTGGATACATTCAAGAGCTCGCAACCTTTTCTTATCCAAGAAAGCCAAACTGTTGAGCCTTTCTCCTCCCACTCAGACTCGGGTATTTGTAGCTCGCTCATGACCCATAGAGCCTTTATCTTCATCCCAATGGGCAGCACTGCCTCAGTCCTGTAAACCAGGGAGTAGGGAGTAACCCCAGTGGCTATCTTTACTGATTGTTATACCCAAAATTTTGACCCCCTGGTTAGGGTCTACGTGGTACTGGTGTTGTGAGAGGCATTTTAATCAAGTGGTGAGGGATCCCGGCCCGATCGGCACGTTCCATGGCATGGGGAGCAGCTTCGTCACTTTCAGGGGTGTTTTGGTAATCTTTAAAGGCTCCTAAGACCTCTTGTAAGCTTTCTCTCTCCTCCAAAGGATGCCCAAATCAGCTTGAAACGCTTTGATATTTTAACCCATGATAGAGGATGACATTTTAAGCATAATGGCGTTGGAATTTTGATTTTTCGAATTTCCAATAATTTTCTAACAATTTCTGACCGAATCTGACGAGAAATTCAATTTAAAAATATTCCAATATTCAAAAAATTCGGTTCCACCTCAGAAAATTCATAATATCCATCCTTGACATGTGGTTAAGATTTCACAGCAAGATTCCTTTGGGAAGTCACTTAACTAAAATATCGAAGAATCTTACTTTTACTAGATTTTCTTTATCTTTAAGAAAGTCTATATAAGGGGATAGGTTTTTGGATAAAATCAGAACCTCATATGCTGAAGAACCCTAGAGAGTCAGAAAACACAGCCTCCTCACTCTCTCTCACGTTTTCCAACACCCGGCCACCCAAATCATACCGAAAATCCCCCGAAATCACCATCTAAACACGTTTTCCAATCCCCAAAGCATCAATAGTCATCAAAACCCCACAAAAACACCACCAAAACGTGAAGAACAGCAAGAACAACCAACAACCAGAAGCTTGGGTCGAAATCCTCTCGGGTCTGCCATCAACGGAGCACTCGACGAATCCGGGTGTGAAGAAACATTGTGAATCCGAAGGTAAAACAGGTAGAAACTCCACTTCCCTAATTCTCCACGGTATTATCTGTCTTGCCTCAAAATTTGGGCTCAAACTAACCTTCGTACGCTTCTGTATTGCTGTTTATTCAAGCTTCTGTCCAATAACTTGTTTACCAAGTTTCGTGCATAATTCGAATTCAAATTGAGAACTCTCGATCACTAACGCATTGTACATCTTTCAGGCTACACACCCATAAAATTTGAGCCAAAAACACCTTCGGGAACAGCCTTAACGCCGCCGTCCGAGGGCGGTCCGCACCCACGGACGTCATGTCCGGGTCGTCCTGGACTCCTTGTCCGTAAGCCCGGACGCCCACGGACGGCGGCGAGATTTTTAAATTTTAAAAATTTAGGTTTTTCTAATAATGTCCGGGCCCACGGACGGCCTGTCCGTGGCCCGGACTTTACAATTTTCTGTTTTCTATTTAATTCGACTTTTATTTTCATATAGGTTAACTAGGGTCCGTGATCTCGGACATTAGGTCCGTGGCCCGGACGGAAACAAAATTTGACCTAATTCTGCCTCTGAAACCCTAGTTTAGGTAATTTTAATTTCCACTTTAGTTTTCTGTCAAAAAATGCTAAAAAACACAAAAAAACAGAAGCGCGCACTTAGGTTAAAAAGCAACTTTGTAAAAAGCCGTAATTAAGCCAAGTAGAGGAAAAACGACCTAGGAGGGGTAATGAAAGTAATTGAACACTAATTAAGTCGAATATCGAGCCCCCGAACCCGAACTCTCCTTTCCTAATTTGATCTAGGTTAAAATTAGGTGGCGACTCACAATAGGTTCTAGTGAGCTAGCTTAGGTTTTAATAATTATTGTTATATGACATAGTTATTAATCTTAGACTATAATTGGACCTAAAACCCGGTTAGATCCTAATCAACTTAATCAACATAGGATAGGGTTTAAAATCGAGGCTCACAGACTGGCGACTCTGCTGGGGAAAAATTCTTAATTTTAACTTGTTTAATTTTAAGAAAGAGGGCTTAACTTGAAAACATTTATTTATGGCTTTTACTATGTTGCCTGTTCATTTATGTGCACACTTTAATTTTTGCACCCTTGCATCATATGAGAGCGAGGGTCCACGCAAGCCAATTTCACCCGGGACCCGTTTGAGGGTCCCCTGTATGGGACTCACACCTTTTAGGTGATGTGAATAAATGGGGGAAAAGAGGAGGGTGTCGTCTAACCACGCCCCCTTAATACCTGGGCCTTGGCCCCAAGCATTTTCCTGGCAGTACCCTTACCTAGCCCATTGTTTGGTCAGTCAAAGGCCCGACCGTAGACGCACACCTTCAGGTGATGTGAAAAAAGTGGGGAAGCCCAAAGAGGATAGCGTGCAAGCCCTGTTCCTTTGTGGTGACCTGGGCTAGCGCCCCAAGCACCTCTCCGGATTGATCCATACCCATTAATCAAGGTCGTCAGGTGAGGGCATTTTGATTTGTGTGGAACCTTGTTTGCTCTTGTGATGGGCTCATGACCAGGCTTAGAACGGATAGGGAATTACCCCCACAGTTGGCCCAACCCAGTTCGAAGTCCCAGTTGTTTGAGGCCCATAAGCAAGGTTGGGCGCTAATTGATACCTTGTGTATGTTTTCTTTTCTTGGAAAAAACAGGAAAAAAGCCCATGGCCCACTGCTTCGAATTCGACAAGTCCTGTGACAGAACTATGAAAGACGTGTTCAACTGGTCAAAGAAGGTTAACAAGTTGTCTATCCTTCACACTCTGGCATATTTATCCCAGACACGATTGCACGAAGGTTTCCTGAGAGCGGCTATTAACCATTGGGACCCGGTTGAACATCTTTTCAAGTTTGGGGATAATGAGCTGACTTTACTGCCTGAGGAATTTGACGCGCTCCTAGGGGCCAATACCCTAGCTAGCCCAGTAGTACCGAACTTGACACCCTCACCGGTCGAGGCCCATTCCCATTTACTTGGGCTAAGTCCGACCCAGTTGTTAGGAATGGTAGGGCCCGAGGGATTGCCGGTGGAAACTCTTTCAGACTTTGTTACCTCTGAGACTTCTTTAGAGCATAAGAGGAACTTTCTCGATCTCGCATTGCTGGCAATCTACCTTTCAGAACCTCATACATGGCTATACACCGAAAAGTTTTCCCTTTGCTTCTACAGGTTCGAGCTGGTTTCGCCTTGGGACCATTGATAGTCGCGCAGATTATTCAGAGTCTGGATTCATGGCCTAAGTCAAAGGATACCCCTTACTTCTTCGAAGGGAGTATTTATCTTCTACAAGTCTGGCTTCTCGAGCGGCTTAAGCTGATTCCTGAGTATAACCAAACGTTCACGATCCAGCATCTCCCTAGAAGGCGGGCCCCGAGGAGCCGGTTGATGGATGGCCGGCCCTTTTGAACTCCATACGGCCGGGACATCAAGTCCGATGGACGGTCTCAGCTTGGAAAATTGAAGGAGTTCGAATGTGTGGAGGTTACTATGGGGGGATCTCGTTACCCGGTTTTGAGAGCTTTTATGTCATCCACCCGTGGCGTTCCAGCCGTCAGATTGGGCGAGCCCAGAACCGACCCAAGGTTTGTTATATGAAGCACCAAGGAAAGCATACGATCATGAGGCTCTTCATACGATCATGATGGATCGACTCGAAGGGGAAGTTCAAGTGGTGAAGCCCTTAGCACTTAAAGACTTGGAACTCTCAGCAAGTTATCGGAAATGGCTATACGGTCGAGGTCAGGATGAGGAGTAGATGCATTCAAACGAAAGAAGGAGGGGGTAGCCGAGCCAAGGATTGCCAAGAGGAAGCTTGCGTTTAGATATTTAATCCTAGGCATTTCCTGTTTTCTTAGAACTCTATAATTTGTACTTCTTCTAACTCGAGATGAATAAAGAGAATATTTTGTTTATTTGATCCTCTTTTAATTTAATCAATCGATTCTCGGAAAAAAGGAAGGAAAGAAAAGGGCGTCCGTGACCCGGACTCGCCGTCCGTGGCCCTGGACGTTGACTCAGACGCGCCCGCTGGACCCCAAGCGACGCCGTTTTGTTTAGTAGTCTTCCCAAACCCGATTCAAATCGGGATTTCGCCCAAATTTGGACATTTTCGTTCCAGCAACTTCATTCTCAAACCCTCAACTTCTCTCTTCCATATCTCACTCGTTTCTTGACCAAATCACTCCATTCTACCGCCATTTGCTCACAAAACATTCCTCTTTCGATTCTGAACATTTCCATACCAAGATATCCTCATTTCGAGCGCTTACAGGGGCAGAAACTAGCGTCTGAAACGAGTCCGGGGCGCACTTTCGAAGGCCAGATTCGTGCAGCTCTCAGCTCCCAATCCAAAACATTCTTCCACCATTGTATTTGGGTAAGTTTTCTCTACATTTGGACTACTCATTTGTCCATTTTGGTGAAGAAACGGAGAAAAAACGAAATTTGGAGCTAGGAAGAAGACGACAATGGTGGTTCTCGGGTCAAATTCTCGACGTTTGATTTTTTATGTTTTAAATGGCCCACTAGCTTTAGAAGGACATTTTTAAACGTGAAAAGTTCGTTTGGGAAGGCCGAAACCGCTTGTAACAGCCGAGGGTCGCCTGTTTTAGTTTAGTGCGTTTAAGTGCGAAATGAGATTCCTTGCGTTTCTAGCTCGTGGAATATTAAAGTTTGCATGAATGATAGATCCTAGGACTGATTATATGGTGTGGAGTGCATTTGAGAGCACGGGATTCATGAAAAATCTAAGGGAAACTCTGTCAAATTCCTGCAGAATTATATGTCTTTTGTCTCGTTGAATCCACAGGCATACCATGGAGGGTCGTAGGAGTTCCCGTGGGGTAGCTGGGGCTGGAGCACCAGGCTCTCAGCCACGTCACTGGCGCCGCAGAGAGGCATCCCCTACCTATGACCATACCGCTTCAGAGGAGCTCAGCAGGAGCGCTGGTTTTATGAGAATCAGGACATTTCCATTCAGCAGGAGAGCGTCTCTTCAGCGATGACGTGGTCGCCACTTTCGACCTCGATCACCTGTTTCAGCACCTTGACTGGGTGGGGTTGCTTACTGCCCGAGGAGCTACGTAGGGAGTTAGTCATAGAGTTCTATGCTAATTGGACCAGGACGATACTGGGGCGGGTGTATCCTATGTACGTGGCCAGCCCATTACTGTGGGCCTAGATGATTTTGTGCATTTTTACGGCTTGCATCCTAGTGACCCTGAGCACAGGGGACTAGAGATGATTGCAGTCCTGGAGGGCGAGGCACGCCAGTACTATCTGCAGCACTCTACCCTGTCGGAGCGTGTTCGTTCTTCCGCGAGGGATCAGCCAAGGAAGCAGGTGATCCTCCCCTCCGCTTTACCCACTGCTCTTGACAGGGTGTTATTGGAGGTCTTGTCCCGTAATGTGTTACCAAAAGCGCGTAATGACGTCTCCGCTCGCTACTGCTTCCTTATGAGGTACATTCAGCATCCACCTGACTCAGAGGAAGGCTTTCCCGTTGTCGGTTTTGATGAGAGACCACCTGATGGTGGCAGCCCGGGCCGGTCGCCATGCCTTAGTTTACCTCGAGAGTTTCATTCAGTGGCTATGCGAGTGTGCACAGGTTCCGATGGGGGATGACGATTGGGAGCCTCTATATCCTTACCTACACCATGGACATGCTGAGGTCCCTTGGCTACTCAGCGATCAGGGTTGGGCTTTCCCACAGCAGGCCAGAGTCTTTTCTCAGAGACCAGTCCAGCCCAGGCCAGAAGCAGGCACCTAGAGCCCGAGGACGTCCCACATCACGAAGACCCGTCAGGAGGTTACGCCTACCAGGGTGAGGGTCGAGCTACATGGGCACCGAGTACCCTATACCGCTTTCCTCCTACTACGCCTTACCCCGCTCCGCCACCACAGCCAGCCACACTTGAGAGCTTGCAGAGGGATATCCAGTCTCTCCACATCACCCAGGGTCGCATGGAGCGTAGGCAGGTGCGCATGGAGGGTCGCATGGATACTTTCATGGCTCGCATGTATTCAGTCTTCCCACGTCCACCTCCTCCAGGGCAGTAGTTTTAGGACTTTGATTTTCTCTAGATGTTTCATGTCCTTTTTCGTTTGTATTGTCAGACATGAGTTTTTCTTTTGGTGACTTTGCTTTGATACTTGTTGCATGTTTCATTTCATGTTATTCGAGAAAACTCTTGCATGTAGGAAATCGTTGTCCACTATCACAAGTTAGTTATGCATCTTTGCCGTCAACACAAGGTAAAAAAACAAGTCATTTCACCCATGTGTCCTATCACTTTATCTCTCCATCACTTCACCAAAGCTTAAACCAAAAATTGCTGAATCATTCGACAATCACTTCCTCATGCGAACACCACCTTCATCATATACGTCCCATGCGCTTTCTTAACATTTCACTAAATACACAAAGCCAAAATTTGTTGCTGCCAGATCACCCATCACCCACCCCTTCACAGGAATATCTCATCACCACTCACCATCATTGTTTACCACCACACATGCAATCACTCACCCTCATAAAACTTGGCATTCTAAGGTTCGTCAAATACACCTCACAGCAATACCGGGGGCAATTTGAGTTAAAAGAGCGATAATGTTTATTTCTTTGTTTAAATGTGCAAGCAAGTCTCCGAGTGTACACTTCGCGAGAGTGCCTTGAGCGGTAAAACCAGGAGCGAAAGAGCGTGTCATTTTTACACGACTCCAGAGAGGTCACATTCAAAGGTAAGGTAACGGCATGACTCCGACTGAAGGAGATAATTTATAAATTTACGCTTAAACCTATGAAAAGTAACAAAGAACAGATACACAACTACCAGGGATGACGAAGCACCTAGGTACAGCACCACACAGCCAAAAGCCTGTGAACCCAAACATTAACTCTAGGCACCCCCGCTGAGCTTTTCATATATGACCTCTTTCACAATGTTACAAGCTCCACAAACAAGCCAGCCAATGATGAATAACCAACCCGGTGACCAAAGGAAGCAAGGAGCCCGACTTTTGAGCAACAACTTCACAAGTCCAAAGAAGCAGAACCGCTACCAACGTGACGAAGCGATCCGCAAATGGTCCCAAAGTGACACAGAATCCAAAATGAGCTAACATCAAAAAAACAGCTCTCAAAGATCAAACCGGGAAACACAAGAACCCCGAGGTAAAGGAGATTCAAAGAAAGGCAAACCTGAAAAGCCTCGAAGAAATCCAAAATTGGAAGAAAGAGGAAAGATGCAAGGAACAATCCAAAAGTTCCAAGTCCCAAGTTCATAAGCGAAGTCATCACGAAGTAGCCAAATGACTTCAACACAAAGAAGACAAGTCCGAGAGACGGTGCAAGTTGCAGCTTTGGTCACCGTTATAGCTCCACATTCCTCCATTGTCCTATTGTCATTCATCACACCCCATAGCCACGTTATAAGCCCAAAAGACTTCCGACTTAGTAGTTGTGTATCCGATCATGTGAAAGTAACAGGTTGAACACGTAAATCTAACAAATGTCAAATTCAATGGTTGAGAAGTTGTGACTGTAAGTGAGAAACGAGTGCAAACACAAACACGCCGAGTGTAGGTTAGGAAGCAACACCATATCAAAGCATAAGCCTCGACCCTGTGAGGATGAGACTTGTTCGCGCATTTAATCAAAGAAAATACTGGGGGCAATTGATCGTTCCGATCAATTGCCATGAGCTCTAACTCAGATCGTCCTAAGGAAAAATACTGGGGGCAATTGTTGGTTCCAACAATTGCCATGACAACACCAATTGAAACCTAAAGCTTGAGCACCACCATCCCACCACAGGCGTAAACCCTTGCATCCACCACTCAAACATTCTCAGGCCCGTCCTAAGCCCTTCTTCCACATCAAATACCCGCAGGCCCGACCTAAGCCCTATCTCCACATTCAAACACCTTCAGGCCCGTCCTAAGCCCTACCTCCACATCGAAATTCCTCAGGCCCGTCCTAAGCCCTATCTCACACTCAAACATTCATAGGCCCATCATGAGCCCCACCATCTCCAGATTTGACATAAACCCTAATCCTTCTACATCCATTTAGACCCATCATACATTTTACTCACTTTCACTTAGATCCATCCTTAGGCTCGTCATAAGACCTAGATCCATCCTTAGGCTCGTCATAAGACCTAGAACCATTTTTAGGCTCGCCATAAGACCTAGAACCATTTTTAGGCTCGCCATAAGACCTAGCTGCATTCCCTTAGGCTCGTAGTAAGACCTAGCGTTACCCTTTAGCTTACCCACTCTTATCAAACACATTGCATTCATCTCATTCACATAGGCTCGTCGTAAGACCTAGTTGCATTATCCAGGCGCGTCACAAGACCTGGCGACAGAAAAGTTGGCGAGGTGATGGCAATAAATCCTCCTTTCGCGATGTCAACTTATTTTCGGGATCAACGAATGGTGGGCAAAGGCAATAAGTCCCCAAGGTTTTTACCAGGAGTTATCCCTGCACACCGGCTTGGGGGGGATGGCAATAAGTCCACATTGGGTCCAGCCAGGAGCATTGGCACGGGTTTCGGTCCCCAGAAGCATCCGAGCATCATCATCATCATCATCAACATCATCATCATCATCAACATCATCAACATCATCAGCATCATCAACATTATCAGCATCATTAGCATCATCAACATCTCAGCATTTTTGCATTTGCATACCACCCAGTTATCACATTTTAGGTTGTCAACGCCTTAGAATCGCTTGACACTATCTTGTTTTCACACTTTAGGTTGTCAACGCCTTAGAATCGCTTGACATCATCACATTCATTATAGGTAGTCAACGCCTTAGAATCGCTTGACATCATCACATTCATTATAGGTAGTCAACGCCTTAGAATCGCTTGACATCATCTCATTCGTCATAGGTAGTCAACGCCTTAGAACCGCTTGACAGCATCTCATTCATTGCAGGTAGTCAGCGCCTTAGAATAGCTCGACACAACTTATCAGTTTCTGATAACATGCAGGGTCTTGGAAACATTTGAAATTTTGGGGTATCACTCAGGCATCAACTAGCCTTCTCACTTTCATTACAAAGTCTAGTTGACGGGGGCAATCTGTTATACCCAAAATTTTGACCCCTGGTTAGGGTCTACGTGGTACTGGTGTTGTGAGAGGCATTTTAATCAAGTGGTGAGGGATCCCGGCCCGATCGGCACGTTCCATGGCATGGGGAGCAGCTTCATCACTTTCAGGGTGTTTTGGTAATCTTTAAAGGCTCCTAAGACCTCTTGTAAGCTTTCTCTCTCCTCCAAAGGATGCCCAAATCAGCTTGAAACGCTTTGATATTTTAACCCATGATAGAGGATGACATTTTAAGCATAATGGCATTGGAATTTTGATTTTTCGAATTTCCAATAATTTTCTAGCAATTTCTGACCGAATCTGACGAGAAATTCAATTTAAAAATATTCCAATATTCAAAAAATTCGGTTGCACCTCAGAAAATTCATAATATCCATCCTTGACATGTGGTTAAGATTTCACAGCAAGATTCCTTTGGGAAGTCACTTAACTAAAATATCGAAGAATCTTACTTTTACTAGATTTTCTTTATCTTTAAGAAAGTCTATATAAGGGGATAGGTTTTTGGATAAAATCAGAACCTCATATGCTGAAGAACCCTAGAGAGTCAGAAACACAGCCTCCTCACTCTCTCTCTCTCACGTTTTCCAACACCCGGCCACCCAAATCATACCGAAAATCCCCCGAAATCACCATCTAAACACGTTTTCCAATCCCCAAAGCATCAATAGTCATCAAAACCCCACAAAACACCCAAAACGTGAAGAACAGCAAGAACAACCAACAACCAGAAGCTTGGGTCGAAATCCTCTCGGGTCTGCCATCAACGGAGCACTCGACGAATCCCGGTGTGAAGAAACATTGTGAATCCGAAGGTAAAACAGGTAGAAACTCCACTTCCCTAATTCTCCACGGTATTATCTGTCTTGCCTCAAAATTTGGGCTCAAACTAACCTTCGTACGCTTCTGTATTGCTGTTTATTCAAGCTTCTGTCCAATAACTTGTTTACCAAGTTTCGTGCATAATTCGAATTCAAATTGAGAACTCTCGATCACTAACGCATTGTACATCTTTCCAGGCTACACACCCATAAATTTGAGCCAAAACACCTTCGGGAACAGCCTTAACGCCGCCGTCCGAGGGCGGTCCGCACCCACGGACGTCATGTCCGGGGTCCCGGACTCCTTGTCCGTAAGCCCGGACGCCCACGGACGGCGGCGAGATTTTTAAATTTTAAAAATTTAGGTTTTTCTAATAATGTCCGGGCCCACGGACGGCCTGTCCGTGGCCCCGGACTTTACAATTTTCTGTTTTCTATTTAATTCGACTTTTATTTTCATATAGGTTAACTAGGGTCCGTGGTCTCGGACATTAGGTCCGTGGCCACGGACGGAAACAAAATTTGACCTAATTCTGCCTCCGAAACCCTAGTTTAGGTAATTTTAATTTCCACTTTAGTTTCTGTCAAAAAATGCTAAAAAACACAAAAAACAGAAGCGCGCACTTAGGTTAAAAGCAACTTTGTAAAAAGCCGTAATTAAGCCAAGTAGAGGAAAAACGACCTAGGAGGGTAATGAAAGTAATTGAACCCTAATTAAGTCGAATATCGAGCCCCGACCCGAACCCGAACTCTCCTTTCCTAATTTGATCTAGGTTAAAATTAGGTGGCGACTCACAATAGGTTCCAGTGAGCTAGCTTAGGTTTTATAATTATTGTTATATGACATAGTTATTAATCTTAGACTATAAGTGGACCTAAAACCCGGTTAGATCCTAATCAACTTTAATCAACATAGGATAGGGTTTAAAATCGAGGCTCACACTGATGTCCTGTAACCCCAAAGAGCCATCGGTAGCTTGAACGACCAATCCCGGTAGGTATCGACCATTTTGGCTAAGATCCTCTTGATGGTTTTATTTGTCGCCTCAACGGCCCCGTTTGCCTTTGGGCGGTAGGGTGAGGAATGATGATGTCGGATTCCATATTTTGTCATGAGTTGCTCTGTTTCGGCCTAGAACTGAACGCCATTGTCTGTAACAATTTCGAAAGGCACACCATATCTGCAAATAATCTCACTCTCAATAAACCGTGATGCCTGCTTGGCCCCCAGTTGGGCAAAATATTTAGCCTCCACCCACTTGCTGAAGTAATCAATCGCCACTAGGATGTAACGATGGCCATTCGATGCCCTGGGATGTATTTCTCCGATGATATCAATTCCCCATGAAGCAAAGGGCCAAGGTGATGCCATATGATGTAAGGGTAGAGCTGGGAGGTGTATTAGATCTGCATGGACTTGACATTTCTGGCATCTTTTGACGTATTGTTGGCAGTCATTTTCCATGGTTGTCCAATAATATCCGTTTCTCTCAATCTTGCGCGCCAAGGTGTGCCCACTCATATGAGTCCCACATACTCCAGCATGAACTTCATCCATTGCCACTCTTGCCTCAATTTGCGAAAGGCACCTATGAAGGGCCCTAGACGACATCCTTTTGAACAGCTGCCTTGCCACCACTGTGTAGCCGAGAGCCAGTTTTCGAATTGCCAAACGATCTTGCTTGCTGGCGTCCTCTGGGTATATTCCCTTTTACATAAATTTCTTGATGTCCTGAACCATGGTTCCTCGTTCACCAATATCGCATTTATTTGAAAAGAAGGTTCGTGCCGAAGGGTCACTTGGAAAAGGATATGCTGCGCATCTTGTGGCATCTCAAGAGAAGAGGCAAGGGATGCCAGGGAATCTGCAAAGGTATTATGTGATCTGGGAACATGGGTGAAGCTGATGTTTCTGAAGGCCTTCTCGAGCTGCACTAGATGACGGTGATACGACACTAGTTTCTCATCTCTAACTTCCCACTCGTTGTTGATGTGACACACAACCAGGAAAGAATCTCCAAAGACTTCAATATCCACTACCCCCAAGCCCAGTGCCGTCTCGAGGCCCAGGATTCAGGCTTCATACTCAGCCATGTTGTTAGTTACTTTGTAGCCTAACTTGATAGAGGTAGGTAATCGCAAGCCCTCCAGCGAGATGAGCAGAATACCCACTCCATAACCACTCCTATTGGCAAATCCATCAAAATATATTTTCCACACCCCTTTCTCTATTGTCATCACGTGTTCATCAGGAAAATCATCGTTGCAACACGATTCCTCGGCAATTGGATTATCAGCCAAGTGCTCCGCTATTACCGACCCCTTAATAGCCTTTTGCACGGAAAATTAGATGTCGAACTCCGACAGCAGAAGGGACCACCGTGACAAACGGCCGGTAAGGATTGGCTTTTCTATCATATACTTGATTGGATCCATCCGAAAGATCAAATGAATTTCTCTCTCTAACAAGTAATGTCGAAGTTTCTTCACTGCCCATACGAGTGCTGCACAGGTTTTGTCGATGGAGGAGTACCGAGTTTCTGCGTCCACCCATTTCTTGCTAAGGTAATAGATGGCGTACTCACGAGGCGGGTCGCCCTGGTTCTGAGCCAACATAAGTCCCATGGAGAATTCATGGGCTGCCAAGTAGAGGATTAGAGGCTTCCCTTCGATCGGCGGCACCAAAACAGGTGGCTCCTGCAAATATTCTTTAACCCTCTCAAATGCCTGTTGGCTTTGTTCGTTCCATTTTTTCGGAGCATCTTTCTTCAAGAGTTTAAAGATAGGCTCACAGATTTCAGTCAGATTTCAGATGAAACGGCTGATGTATTGCACCCGTCCTAGAAAGCTTCTAACCTCCTTTTCAGTTTTTGGTGGCTGCATGTCCCTGATTGCTGTAACTTTGTCTGGGTCAACCTCAATGCCCTTTGGCGTTATCATGAAACCGAGTAGTTTCCCACCAGTTACCCCAAAGCTACACTTTTCCGGATTCAGACGCATCTTGTATTGCCGGATGCGTTCAAAAAACATTCTGAGGTTAACTAAATTATCGGCTCTCCGCTTAGCTTTCACAATCATGTTGTACACATAGACCTCAACTTCCTTATGCATCATATCATGAAGGATTGTGGTCGCAGCTCTTTGATAAGTGGCGCCCGCATTCTTCAAACCAAAAGGCATTACATTCCAACAATAAGTTCCCCACTGTGTGGTGAAAGATGTTTTGTCCTGATCTTCCCTCGCCATTTTTACCTGATTGTACCCGGAGAATCCGTCCATGAATGAGAAAAGCTCATGCCTCGAAGCCCCGTCGACCATGACATCAATGTGTGGTAATGGGAAGCTGTCTTTTGGGCTAGCCTTATTGAGGTCTCTATAATCAATGCAGACCCTAATTTTCCCATTTTTCTTCATTACCACAACATATTGGTGAGCCAGAGGGGATACTTGACAACTTTAATGAAGCCAACCCGGAGTAGCTTCTCTATCTCCTCTTTCACCTTAACCTGCAGTTCTGGCTTCAAACGTCGCAACTTTTGATTATTGGTGCCACATCAGGATATGTCAGGATGTGGTGTTCTGCTCTCTGGGGTCTATTCCTGGCATATCGGTGTAACTCCAAGCAAAGACATCTTCAAATTCTCTAAGCAGACCTATCAGCTCATCTTTTTCATCCTTGCTCAATGATACACCCAGTTTAACCATCCTGGGGCTATCGGATGTCCCTAGGTTAACTTCGGTGGTGTCTTCTATTGGCTGTGCCTTAGGGACCTTTGTTTCCAGCTCACTCAAGATTCCCTCATCATCGAGCTCTATGGGAGTTTCTGGAGATTCACTACTGTCATGGCTTAATTCTTCAAGAGGGTTGACCACTGGAGGGGCTTCTAGCGAATTGACCTAGGCTTCTGAACCCTCTATCACAGAAGCATGCTTCGCTTCAAGCTTCGTGAGGTTACTACTGAGATTTGCCAGTTTAGACATGCCGAAGTCCCCGGTTTTCCCCTGATTACCTGTTTTGATTTTCCCTTGGTTAGCAAAAGTTTGCGCAAGGTTCAAGGGTCGGCGTCCACCAAGATTCTAGGTTTGACAAAGGCCTCCCGTACGAGCAAACAAGGATCATACAGATTAAACATGTCCTCACCTGACGTTCTAACCAACTTGGGCATGGGTCGATCCGAAGAAGTGCTTGGGGCACGGGCCCAGGTCACCACAAAGGAATAGGGCTTGTACGCTATTCTCTTTGGGCTTCCCCAATTTTTTCACATCACCTAAAGTTGTGCGTCTACGGTCGGGTCTTTGACTGACCAAACAATGGGCTAGGTAAGGGTACTGCCAGGAAATGCTTGGGGCTAAAGCCCAGGTATAAGGGGGTGTGGTTAGACGATACCCTCCTCTTTTCCCCCACTTATTGACATTACCTAAAAGGTGTAAGTCCCTGACAGGGGACCCTCAAACGGGTCCCAGGGTGAAATTAGATTGCGTGGACCCTCGCTCTCATATGATGCAGGGGTACTGTTATACCCAAAATTTTGACCCCCCTGGTTAGGGTCTGCAAGGTTTTGGTGTCGTGAGGGATATTTGATCGGGTAATGAGGGATTCCGGCTCGATTGGCGTGTTCCAGGTCCTGAGGAGCAGTTTCGTCATTGTCAGGGGCGTTTTCGTAATTTTTAAGGCTTTTGAGATCTCCTATAGGCTTTCTCTCTCCTCCAAAGGGTGCCCGAATCAGCTCGAAATGCTTTGATATTTTAACCCATGATAGAGGATGACATTTTAAGCATAATGGCGTTGGAATTTTGATTTTCAAATTTCCAATAATTTTCTAGCAATTTCTGACTGAATCTGACGAGAAATTCAATTTAAAAATGCTCCGACATTTAAAAATTCGTTTCCACCTCAGAAAATTCATAATATCCATTCTTGACATGTGGTTAAAATTTCATAGCAAAATTCCTTTGGGAAGTTACTTAGTTAAAATATCGAAGAATCTTACTTTTACTAGATTTTCTTTATCTTTAAGAAAGTCTATATAAAGGGATAGGTTTTTGGATAAAATCAGAACCTCACATACTCAAGAACCCTAGAGAGTCAGAAAAGGCAGCCCCCTCTCTCTCTCTCACGTTTTCCAACACCCGGCCACCCAAATCATACCGAAAATCCCCCGAAATCATCATCTAAACACGTTTTTCAATTCCCAAAGCACCAATAATCATCAAAACCCCATAAAAACACCACCAAAACGTGAAGAACAGCAAGAACAACCAACAACCAGAAGCTTGGTACGAAGTCCTTTCGGGTCTGCCATCAACGGAGCACTCGACGGATCCCGGTGTGAAGAAACGTTGTGAATCCGAAGTAAAACAGGTAGAAACTCAGCTTCCCTAATTCTCCACGGTATTGTCTGTCTTGCCTTGAAATTTGGGCTCAAACTAACCTTCGTAGACTTCTGTATTGCTGTTTATTCAAGCTTCTGTCAATAACTTGTTTACCAAGTTTCGTGCTTAATTCGAATTCAAATCGAAAACTTTCAATCACTAACGACTTGTAAACCTTTCAGGCTACACACCCATAAATTTGAGCTCAAAACACCCTCGGGAACCTTCTGAAACCCCTGTCCGTGGGTGGTCCGTGACCTCGGACCTATGGTCCGGGACCTCGGATGCGTTGTCCGAGACCACGGACACCCACGGACGGCGGCGGATTTAAAAAAATTCAAAATTTAGGTTTTCTGATAATGTCCGGGCCCTCGGACAGCCTGTCCGAGGCCCCGGACCCTGCAAATTTTGTTTTTTCTTTATTTTCGACTTTTCTGTATAGTTTAGGTTAACTGGGGTCCGTGGTCTCGGACATGGGGTCCGTGGCTACGGACGTAAGCAAAATTTGACCTAATTCTGCCTCCGAAACCCTAGTTTAGGTAGCTTCCAATTTCACTTTACTTTTCTGTCAAAAAATGCTAAAAACACAAAAACAGAAGCGCGCACTTAGGTTAAAAACGACTTTGTAGTAAGCCGTAAATAAACCAAGTAGAGGAAAAACGACCTAGGAAGGGTAATGAAAGTAATTGAACCCTAAATAAGTCGAATATCAAGCCCCCGAACCAACTCTCCTTTCCTAATTTGATCTAGGTTAAAATTAGGTGGCGACTCATAATAGGTTCCAGTGAGCTAGCTTAGGTTTTAATAATTATTGTTTTATGACATAGTTATTAATCTTAGGTTATAGGTGGACCTAAAACCCGATTAGATCCTAATCAGCTTTAATCCACATAGGATAGGGTTTAAAATCTCGAGGCTCACAGACTGGCGACTCTGCTGGGGACAAATTTCTTAATATTAACTTGTTTAATTTTAAGAAAGAGGGCTTAACTTGAAAATGTTTATTTATGGCTTTACTATGTTGCTTGTTTACTTCTGTGCGCACTTTAATTTTTGCACCCTTGCATCATATGAGAGCGAGGGTCCACGCAAACCAATTCCACTCTGGGACCCGTTTGAGGGTCCCCTGTCAGGGACTCACACCTTTTAGGTGATGTGAATAAGTGGGGGAAAAGAGGAGGGTGTCGTCTAACCACACCCCCTTAATACCTGGGCTTTAGCCCCAAGCATTTTCCTGGCAGTACCCTTACCAAGCCCATTGTTTGGTCAGTCAAAGACCCGTCCGTGGATGCACACCTTCAGGTGATGTGAAAAAAGTGGGGAAGCCCAAAGAGAATAGCGTGCAAGCCTTATTCCTTTGTGGCAACCCGGGCCCATGCCCCAAGCACCTCTCCGGATCGATCCATACCCGGTTTGATTTTAACGTCTAGTGAGGACATGTTGAATTCGTGTGGGCCTTGTTTGCTCGTGTGATCGGCCCACTACCCTGCCTAGAAACTGATAGGAATAACCCGAATTTACGGTTTTATTGTTCGCAGCCCAAAGCCTTGTTTGGTTTGAATGAATTGTTTGTTCGAGCTCGGGCCCAAAAGTTTAAACTCATGTGATTTCTCTCTTTCAGCCCAACTTGAATTATCAATTTAGTTCCAGGCCCGAAAAGTAAATCCACCTAAGGTCCTAGTTATAAGTATCATCTTTTAGGCCCAACCAAGAATTACTCGGCCCAAACAAGTTAGAATACCACTTTATCAAGTATTCCTTCTCGGCCCAGAACTTCAGTTTTCTAACAGACGATGTTTTGGAAACAGGTGAACCCAAATCCTAGGAGTGGTGAAGGAGGAAATCCGATCAACATGGATATCCATCTCGCAGCATTGGAACAAAGTACCGGGACACCATCAATGCCATGGAGCAGAGACATAGTGCTGTCAGGAACGCCATGGAGTCCAACTACATTGCAGCAATTGAAGAATTAAAAACGAAGACCCTTTCCCTTGAAGCCGACGTCAAGTCCAAAATGAACTAGTGAATAGGCTTCTTAGCTTTCTTCACAACTGTACTGAAGTTAGTTCTATTACGGCCCAAGGTTCACAAGGGGATACCAAGGAAATGGCTGCAGAACTCGAGAGGGCGAGCAGACGACCAGAAGAAACCCCCAGGAGATCATTTTAAATTTTCCTTCCTCGAGATCTTGCACTAAGTTAGGAATACCGACACCCGCCCTAGGCGAGAGTCCATGTGCCCGCAAAACTGTAGTGCCAGGTTACAGGTAGGACAGCTCAAAGCTCGGAGAATGGGCAACAAGCAAAGCCAGTTGTGGCAATCCCAGTTTCAAAGCAGAGAACCAAAGCATCATCCCGACCAGGCGATTCCCTGCGCCAAGACAGTTTACCGACTTTGGCCGAACACCAAGTCAGGCATTTGAGGAGAAACTTGCTACAGCCCTTGGCCCCTCGGCCAGGAACCGCTCATTTAGGGAGGCATCTTAGTCAATTCTGCCATCACCATCAGTTACCTGGCCATGACACAGATCATTGCCGGGCCTTACGGCATAAGATCCAAGACTTGCTTGACCAGGGACTTCAGTTCTTGGAGCATGGGAATATTTTCGGGAACCCCATGTCTGAGCACCACTAGGAATCTTTGTTATTTTTCTTTTCTCTTCAGTTGTTTTGCGTAGCATTTGTTTCGTCTTTTCTTTTAGTTCTTTAGCTAGTTTAGTTGCTTCTCCCTTTTAGTTGGTACTCAATGTCGTTGTTACTTCTTTTGATTATCAATAAAATTTCTTCTTTGATTCGTGTTCTAATGAGTATACTTCCGTTCATGTGAACACACAAAAAAAAAAACAAAAATATAAACCACTCAGCAATCGCCCCATCACCACTCATCACCATTGTTCGCCACTACACATGCAGTCACCCTCCACAAATAACCTGGGTATTCAAAAGGCTTGTCACAAAACCCCACAACAATGCTGGGGGCAATCTGAGTTAAGGAACGATAATGTTTATTCTTTTTTTGTTTAAATGCGCAAACAAGTCTCTGAGTAAACGTTTCGCGAGAGTGCCTTGAGCGGTAAAACCAAGAGCGAAAGAGCGTGTCATTTTTACACGGCTCCAGAGAGGTCACATTCAAAAGTGAGGCAAACGGCACGACTCCGCCTGAAGGAGATAATTTGTAATTTACGCTTAAACCTGTGAAAAGTAACAAAGAACGGATACACAACTATTAGGGATGACGAAGCATCTAGGTACAGCACCACACAGCCAAAAGCCTGTGAACCCAGACATTAAACCCTAGGCACCCCCGCTGAGCTTTTCATATGACCGACCTTTTTTACACACTACAAACTCCACAAATAAGCCAGCCAATGATGAATAACCGACCCGGTGACCAAAGAAGCAAGGAGCCCGACTTCCAAACAAACTTCACAAGTCCAAAGAAGCAAAACCGCTACCAGCAGACTGAAATGATCCGCAAATGGTCCCAAAGTGACACAGGATCCAAATGAGCTAACATCAAAACAGCTCTCAAAGTTCAAAACCGGGAAACACAAGAACCCCGAAAGGAAAGAAATCCAAAGAAAGGCAAACCTGAAAAGCCTTGAAGGAACCCAAAATTGGAAGAAGGAGAAAGGATGCAAGGAACAATTCAAAAACCCAGAGTTCCAAGCGAAGTCATCACGAAGTAGCCAAACGACTTCAGGACAAAGAAAGCAAGTCCGAGAGAAGGTGCAAGTTGCAGCTTTGGTCGCCCTTATAGCTCCACATATCCTAAACATTCCTCCATTGTCCTGTTATCATTCATCACACACCCCTAGCCACGTTATAAGCTCAAAAGACTTCCGACTTAGTAGTTGTGTATCCACTCACGTGAAAGTAACAGGTTGAATGCGTAAATCTAACAAATGTCAAATTCAATGGTTGA
This sequence comes from Limonium bicolor, assembly GCA_023374045.1. Taxonomy (NCBI): domain Eukaryota; kingdom Viridiplantae; phylum Streptophyta; class Magnoliopsida; order Caryophyllales; family Plumbaginaceae; genus Limonium; species Limonium bicolor. The sequence goes on from CM041777.1 coordinate 147,756,636, forward strand.
GAAGTTGTGACCGTAAGTGGGAAACGAGTGCAAACATCAAACACTTTGAGTGTAGGATAGAAAGCACCACATCAAGATAAACCCTGACCTTGTGAGAGTGGGACTTGTTTTTTGCGCGGTTTATCAAAGAAAATACTGGGGGCAATCGATCGTTCCGATCGATTGCCATAAAATCCTAAAAAACTCGGATTGCCTTAAGGAAAATACTGGGGGCAATTGTTGGTCCCAACAATTGCAACAGAGACGCCGATTGAGTGCCAAAAATCCAAAACCCAAAGGATCAAACCCTCCTCATATCACACAGGCCCGTCCTAAGCCTTACCCCACACATCAATTTCCTCAGGCCCGTCCTAAGCCCTACCTCCACATCAAATTTCCTCAGGCCCGTCCTAAGCCCTACCTCCACATCAAATTTCCTCAGGCCCGTCCTAAGCCCTACCTCCACATCAAATTTCCTCAGGCCCGTCCTAAGCCCTACCTTCACACTCAAGCATCCGCAAACCCGTCTTGAGCCTTATCTTCACGCTCAAACATCCGCAGGCCCATCTTGAGCCCTACCTTCTCTAGGTTCGACATAAACCCTAATCCTTCTACATCCTTTTGGACCCACCATACACTTGGCTCACTTTCACTTAGATCCTACCTTTAGGCTCGTCATAAGACCTAGATCCCACCTTTAGGCTCGTCATAAGACCTAGATCCCACCTTTAGGCTCGTCATAAGACCTAGATCCCACCTTTAGGCTCGTCATAAGACCTAGAACCATCCTTTAGGCTCGTCATAAGACCTAGATCCCACCTTTAGGCTCGTCATAAGACCTAGATCCCACCTTTAGGCTCGTCATAAGACCTAGATCCCACCTTAGGCTCGTCATAAGACCTAGATCCCACCTTTAGGCTCGTCATAAGACCTAGATCCCACCTTTAGGCTCGTCATAAGACCTAGAACCATCCTTTAGGCTCGTCATAAGACCTAGTTGCATTCCTTTAGGCTCGTCATAAGACCTAGTTGCATTCCCTTAGGCTCGTAGTAAGACCTAGCATTACCTTTTAGCTTACCCACTCTCATCAAACACATTTGCATTCATCTCATTCATATAGGCTCGTCATAAGACCTAACTGCATTATCCAGGCGCGTCACAAGACCTGGCGACAGAAAGTTGGCGAGTGATGGCAATAAATCCTCCTTTTGCGATGTCAACTTATTTTTGGGATCAACGAATGGTGGGCAAAGGCAATAAGTCCCCAGGGTTTTTACCAGGAGTTATCCCTGCACACCGCTTGGGGGGCGATGGCAATAAGTCCACATTGGGTCCAGCCAGGAGCATTAGCACGGGTTTCGGTCCCCCAGAAGCATCCGAGCATCATCAACATCATCATCGGCATTATCATCAGCATCAGCATCATTTGCATCATTAGCATTTCAGCATTCTTGCATTTGCATCCAGTTTTCACATTCTAGGTAGTCACGCTTTAGATAGCTCGACAGCATATCATCATTTTAGGTAGTCAACGCCTTAGAATAGCTTGACATCGTATCATCCTTATAGGTAGTCGGCACCTTAGAATAGTCTGACATCACTTCATTATTACCTTTAGGTAGTCGGCACCTTAGAATTGCTCGACAATGCTTGTAGCTTAGTAGTCAGCGCCTTAGAATAGCTCGACAAGGCTTTGTAGCTTAGGTAGTCAGCGCCTTAGAATAGCTCGACAATGCTTTGTAGCTTAGGTAGTTAGCGCCTCCGAGTAGCTGGGCATCGTTAACACCCGGTTTCATACAACGTGGAGGATTCTGTGGAGTCCAAAATTTGGGGCACCACTCAAGCATCAACCAGACTTTTCACATTCGTTACAAAGTCCAGTTGACGGGGGGCAATCTGTTATACCCAAAATTTTGACCCCCCTGTTAGGGTCTGCAAGGTTTTGGTGTCGTGAGGGATATTTGATCGGGTAATGAGGGATTCCGGCTCGATTGGCGTGTTCCAGGTCCTGAGGAGCAGTTTCGTCATTGTCAGGGCGTTTTCGTAATTTTTAAGGCTTTTGAGATCTCCTATAGGCTTTCTCTCTCCTCCAAAGGTGCCCGAAATCAGCTCGAAATGCTTTGATATTTTAACCCATGATAGAGGATGACATTTTAAGCATAATGGCGTTGGAATTTTGATTTTTCAAATTTCCAATAATTTTCTAGCAATTTCTGACTGAATCTGACGAGAAATTCAATTTAAAAATGCTCCGACATTTAAAAAATTCGTTTCCACCTCAGAAAATTCATAATATCCATTCTTGACATGTGGTTAAAATTTCATAGCAAAATTCCTTTGGGAAGTTACTTAGTTAAAATATCGAAGAATCTTACTTTTACTAGATTTTTTTTATCTTTAAGAAAGTCTATATAAAGGGATAGGTTTTTGGATAAAATCAGAACCTCACATACTCAAGAAGAACCCTAGAGAGTCAGAAAAGGCAGCCCCCTCTCTCTCTCTCACGTTTTCCAACACCCGGCCCCCCAACCCAAATCAAAGAAAATCCCCCGAAATCATCATCTAAACAACGTTTTTCAATTCCCAAAGCACCAATAATCATCAAAACCCCATAAAAACACCACCAAAACGTGAAGAACAGCAAGAACAACCAACAACCAGAAGCTTGGTACGAAGTCCTTTCGGGTCTGCCATCAACGGAGCACTCGACGGATCCCGGTGTGAAGAAACGTTGTGAATCCGAAGGTAAAACAGGTAGAAACTCAGCTTCCCTAATTCTCCACAGTATTGTCTGTCTTGCCTTGAAATTTGGGCTCAAACTAACCTTCGTAGACTTCTGTATTGCTGTTTATTCAAGCTTTTGTCCAATAACTTGTTTACCAAGTTTCGTGCTTAATTCGAATTCAAATCGAAACTTTCAAATCAATCACTAACGACTTGTAAACCTTTCAGGCTACACACCCATAAAATTTGAGCTCAAACACCCTCGGGAACCTTCTGAAAACCCCTGTCCGTGGGTGGTCCGTGACCTCGGACCTATGGTCCGGGACCCGGACGCGTTGTCCGAGACCACGGACACCCACGGACGGCGGCGGGATTTAAAAAATTCAAAATTTAGGTTTTCTGATAATGTCCGGGCCCTCGGACAGCCTGTCCGAGGCCCCGGACCCTGCAAATTTTTTTTTTTCTTTATTTTCGACTTTTCTGTATAGTTTAGGTTAACTGGGGTCCGTGGTCTCGGACATGGGGTCCGTGGCTACGGACGTAAGCAAATTTTGACCTAATTCTGCCTCCGAACCCTAGTTTAGGTAGCTTCCAATTTCACTTTACTTTTCTGTCAAAAAATGCTAAAAACACAAAAAAACAGAAGCGCGCACTTAGGTTAAAACGACTTTGTAGTAAGCCGTAAATACCAAGTAGAGGAAAAACGACCTAGAAGGGTAATGAAAGTAATTGAACCCTAAAGTCGAATATCAAGCCCCCGAACCCGAACTCTCCTTTCTAATTTGATCTAGGTTAAAATTAGGTGGCGACTCATAATAGGTTCCAGTGAGCTAGCTTAGGTTTTAATAATTATTGTTTTATGACATAGTTATTAATCTTAGGTTATAGGTGGACCTAAAACCCGATTAGATCCTAATCAACTTTAATCCACATAGGATAGGGTTTAAAATCAGGCTCACAGGTACAAGAATTTAAATTGCGCACAAAAGTAAAAAAACAATGTAATAAAAACCATAAATAAACAACTATTCAAGTTAAGCCCTCTTTCTTAAAATAAAACAAGTTAAATTAAGAAGTATATCCCCAGTAGAGTCGCCAGTCTGTGAGCCTCGATTTCAAAACCCTATCCTATGTTGATTAAAGTTGACTGGGATCTAATCGGGTTTTAGGTCCGCTTATAACCTAAGATTAATAACTATGTCATATAGCAATAATTATTAAAACCTAAGCTAGCTCACTGGAACCTATTATGAGTCGCCACCTAATTTTAACCTAGATCAAATTAGGAAAGGAGAGTTCGGGTTCGGGGGCTTGGTATTCGACTTATTTAGGGTTCAAATTACTTTCATCACCCCTCCTAGGTCCATTTTTCCTCTACTTGGTTTATTTAAGGCTTTCTACAAAGTTGTTTTTAACCTAAGTGCGCGATTTTGTTTTTTTTTTTTACGTTTTTTGACAGAAAATTAAAGTGAAATTGAAAGTTACCTAAACTAGGGTTTCGGAGGCAGAATTAGGTCAAATTTTAATTACGTCTGTGGCCACGGACCTAATGTCCGAGACCACAGACCCCAGTTGAATTAAGTGATTTCAAAACAAACTAAAATAAAAACACAAACATGAAAAGTCCGGGGCCACAGACAGGGTGTCCGTGGGCCCGGACATGTACTGACATAAACCCTAAAATATGAAAAATTGAAAAATACAAAATCCCGCCACCGTCCGTGCAACACCCGTCCGTGGTCCCGGACAATGAGTCTGAGGTCACGGATAACTCACAGACAGTGGTTTTCGATGGTTCCCGAGGGTGTTTTGAGCTCAAATTTTATGGGTGTGTAGCCTGAAAGCTTTTAAAACACGTTAGTAACTGAAAAAACTCAATTTGACATCAAAATTAATACGAAACTTAGCAAACAATTACAAGGTAGTAGCTAAAACAATTAGCGATACAGAAGCAAAAAAGAGTTAGTTTAAGCCCAAATTTTGAGGCAAGACTGAAATGTCGTGGAGAGTTAGGAAAGTGCAATTTCTACCTGTTTTTAACCTTGGGTTCACAACGATTCTTTACACCAGGATTCGTAGAGTGCTCCGTTTGTGGCAGACCCGAAAGGTTTTCGAACCAGCTTCTGGTGGTTGGTTGTTCTTGCTCTTCTTCACGTTTTGGTGATGTTTTGTGGGTTTTGATGATTATTGGTGTTTTGGGGATTGGAAAACGTGTTTAGATGGTGATTTCGGGGATTTTCGGTATGATTCGGGTGGCCGGGTGTTGGAAAACGTGAGAAGAGAGAGAGGCGGTTGTGGCTTCTGTCTTTCTAGGGTTCTTGAGCATATGAGATTCCCCTTTTATCAAAAAACCTATCTTTATATAGACTTTCTTAAAGATAGAAAATCTAGTAAAAGTAAGATTTTTTGATATTTTAATTAAATGACTTTTTCCCAAAAGAGTTTGAAGTGGAATTTTTTTAAATGTTTGAATATTTTTAAATTGACGTGTCAGAGGATTGGAAATTATGAATTTTCTGAAGTGGAATCGGATTTTTAAATGTTTGAATATTTTTAAAGATTGAATTTCTCGTCAGATTCAGTCAGAAATTGCTAGAAAATTATTGGAAATTCGAAAAATCAAAATTTCAACGCCATTATGCTTAAAATGTCATCCTCTATCATGGGTTAAAATATCAAAGTATTTCAAGCTGATTTGGGCATCTTTTGGAGGAGAGAGAAAGCCTATAGGAGGTCTTAGGAGCCTTAAAAAATTACAAAAATGCCCCTGACAATGACGGAGCTGCTCCCCACGCCCTGGAATGCGCCGATCGAGCCAGGATCTCTCACCACTTGATTGCAATGCCTCTCACAACAACAAAACCTCGTAGACCCTAACAAGGGGGGTCAAAATTTTGGGTATAACAGCCATGCAATATTTCTTGCTATGCTTTATGTGATGTATGTTAAAAATGAATACCATGTTACCATGACAAATAGTTGCGCGTATCCCGGTAGCCGATGGGCTGCGCGGTAACCATACCAGCCAAGGGTTGCTGACCCCCTCGGGGGCTCCATATTTATTTGTAGGATGAGGATCGAAGAAGCGGAGTGGTTGTAGATCTTAGGTTATGGAATACTTTTGGATTATTTTGGATGTTGGGCCCGGGGTGCGCCTGTGCTCCCGTGGCGTTATATTTTTGGTACCGTTGTTATTACAGTGGCAGTTACAATGACGGTTTACAGTGATGGGTTGTAATTAAATACTCGGTATTGTTGATTATGTATTTATGGTTATTAGTTCTATGCTCGGGTCTGATCATCAGACCGATACAAAATTGTATGTATTCTGCCAATTTAGCCATGTGGGTGGCTAACGGCGTGTAACACCAAACCGTTTAGTTATCGTTTTAGTTGTTTATTTCGGCTGTGAATTCGGTTATTTGTTAAGTGCGTAGTAGGGGTGTTATAAAAAGTGGTATCAGAGCGAAGTATCGCTCTGATGACTAGAATACCGAGCTTAAGAACATACCGAGTTAGGAAACCTAACCATAGTTACCTAAGTGAGCAGATGTGGAAAGGTTAACCACTAACTAAGTGTGGGAACACCTTAATGTCGGGAACACGTTACAATCGGTGGAACCGATAAGTGTGCAAGCATAATGCTAATGAATGTCCATGTGAATACAGATGTCAGGTCGACCAAGAGGAAGAGGCCGCGGGCGCGGTGTTGGGGATACGGGAGACCAGGGCGAGAACCCTACGTCACAGGTTATGGCTGAGGCAGTAGCAGCCGTCGTAGCCCAGATGGTTCCCCAGTTAGTGGCCGTGATGCATCAGCAGCAAGGCGGTGCGGATCAACAAGGGCCACAACCGCAACCACAGCCGCGCGAGGCCAATTGGGTCAAGGCGTTGGCGGATTTGAGACCACCGTCGTTCCACGGGGAGACCGACCCAAGTAAGCTGGAGGCGTATATCTTCGAGTTGGAGACCGCCTACGAGGCCTTGGATGTACCTGCAAGAGCCAAGGTCCGTCTTGCCGCTTACTACCTGAAGGGTTCGGCACAGAGTTGGTGGATGCTTGTGAGGGAGGACAGGATGACTGATCCTGAGTTTGGTTGGAGGGAGTATACGCGCTCTGCTGCGAGCCAAGTACTACCCTGTACATGTGCAAGAGGCCAAGCGCCTAGAGCTGGATAGCCTGAGATAGGGGGATAATGTCGGTTGACGACTACTACACCGCTTTCACCGGCCTTATCCACCTGTTACCGGACCTAGGGAACTCGAACCGGGTGTTGGTAAACCGTTTCTACAACGGTCTGAGCCACCGTCTTCGCTATGGGATGGGGCCAGCTGAATATACCACCTTGCAGGTAATTAACTATCGTGATGTGAATAAGTGTATAACATAAGTGAATGTGAATGTGAGTTTGTGAGTTTGTTTGCGGGGCAAGACTGACATCCTTAATTCAGTAGTGCTATCATGCCGCTGCCAAGGTTGAGATCACCGTCCGTCTGAGGGACGAGGAGAATGCACACAAGCACAAGGCATCGAGCGAGGGCCTAAGCACGCAAGGGTACGGGGGAGGAAAGAAGAAGAAACCTTATCCCTAGGCCTAGAAAGGCCAGCAACAGGGTGGCAAAGGCCAAGCCCAGACCACCTCCACTGAGGAGCCGCTGAAGCTCACCTATGCCTATGCGGCTAAGCCCTTACGCTCTTACCCGCCCAAGGGTAACAATTGATTCCGAATACCGAATACAAGTGTGTATTGTCATATTGTGAAGTGTGTACTAAATGTGTATTGTATTAGCAGCCAACACGGGCTCTGGACCGGAGCGCCACTACTACTGCAAGTGGTGCCACGGAGACCACCCCCGGCAAGGACTGCAGGGGAGAAGATGTGCAGTGTCGCTACTACAAGAAGATGGGGCACCGTGACTTCGAGTGCTACCAAAACCCCAACGGCAGAAACTACAGGCCTAAGGGGCAATGGAAGGGTAAGGCTATCGTGACCACTGAGGGCCCGAAGGCGACTCAACCAGCCATCCTCAGCTCAGGGGAACACTGATTCCCAAGGGGAAGGGTCAGGGTCCGGCAAGGCCGCCTTGCATGTGATGGACGGGTCTGAGGCACCATGATCCTCTTCTAGACCAGGTACCACTTAAACTGTTGAGTGAAATAAGTGATTGAATACCACATTTCATGCATGTGTGTTAGTAAGTCTAAAGGTACAACCATATAAGTAATGAGTTAAGGTATAATGTGAAAGTCACCTAAATTAGGCAATTCCAAACCTTAGGAACCTTCAATATTTGCTTCCAATCCCACCCACACCGAACCCCGAAGAGACAACCATCAGCATCACCAAGTACCCGATGGAGGTGGGTCATTGGCAGTGTCAGGTCATTCAGCCAGGTATGATATTATTAAATGGATACCTGACTCCCAAAGCTCTGACCCACATCAGGTGATGCAACAGACTGGGAGCAGCACCTGGAGGTTTCTACACACCCGAATACTCGAGCGGATCAAAGATGAAGTTGAAGATGATGTGCATGGGTAAGGACTGGAATCTTTACACCAAGACATATCAAGATGTGCGAGCGGAAGGCGGAGCAACGGTACCGAGGATACCTGAGGAGTTCCTTGCGGTCGTTAACCACGCCGTGGGAATTGCTCAACAAGTTGAGTCAGATTCAATCCCAAGTTTTAAGACAGATTTATGTATTGTGAACTTCTACCAGAAAGGTGAACGGTTGGGTTTACACCAAGATAAGGACGAAACACCCGAGTCTCTGAATAAGGGGGTACCCGTGGTGTCTTGGTCCATTGGTGATACAGCAGTATTTGTGTATGGCGAGCAATAGCGTGCTGATCTCGCATGGAAGTTAGTGTTGAAGTCAAGGGATGTGTTAATCATGGGTGGACAGTCAAGGATGTTATATCACGGTAGCAAGAAGATCAAACTGAATACCGCACCTTTGACAGTGATCAATGCCACACATATGAAACCAGGACATTTGAATTTGACCTTCAGACAGTTTTAAAGCCTTGTGTAATAATGTAATGTGTTAAGCCAGTTGTATGTTAAGGACACTATATCAAGCTATGTCTACAATGTAAACCGACTAATGATGTAAAGAGTATGTTAATGAATAGGGATGTGTTTTGGAGTATGTCAATCGTGTTGTCACTGTGTACTTATGAAGTTTGTGAACTGTATTAGGCTGTGCACTCGGAATGAGAGGTATACTGGGTGTTTGTAATGAGGCAGAAGCGGCAAAAGCAGCACTATCCTCACCGGTACCTTTCCAGTTAATGGCGTGGATGCATCGATCTTGTTCGACTTCGGAGCCTCTCACACATTTGTCCCACTTTCTTTTGTGAGGAGGCTGGGGTTAGACGGTGAAGAGATGCCTAAATTTCTAGTCACTCTCCTGTCGAAAGAGCGGATCAAGTGTACCCGCTACCACCGAGATGTTGTTGTGTGAATTAAGGATGAAGAGTTCCAGATCGACATGATAGAGTTCGAGGGACTTGGGTTTGATGTGATTGTCGGGATGAACTGGTTGGAGCGGTACAAGGGCAGAATCCTATGTGTTGAGCATCGTCTGCTTCTTCGGAGTCCGTCTGGGGTTACTATATCATACCGCCAGAGGACAAGGGAGCCTTCGACACAGATCATCACCGCCATGGCTATGTATCGTGAGTTACGACGAGGGAATGATGTATACCTCTACTATGTACAGGACATAAAGAGACCCAGAGTTTAGCCCAGAAGTGCCGGTACTGTCGGAGTTTCCTGATGTATTTCCTAAGGAACTACCGGGCATGCCGCCAACACGGGAAGTAGAGTTTGAGATTGAATTGGTGCCGGGAACTGGACCAATAGCAAAGGCGCCCTATCGTATGGCTCCAGCCGAGATGACAGAGCTCAAGGAGCAGTTGAGAGACCAACTCGACAAGGGATTTATACGCCCGTGCGTTCACCATGGGGAGCGCCGGTCCTCTTCGTGAAGAAGAAGGATGGTAGCCTCCACCTCTGCATCGATTACAGAGAGCTGAATGTAGTTACGGTGAAGAACCGTTATCCTTTACCACGCATTGACGACTTATTTGATCAGTTGAAAGGAGCATCAGTATTCTCCAAGATCGATTTACGATCCGGTTACCATCACATAGCTATTCGAGAGGGTGACATTGAGAAGACCACCTTCAGAACCAGATACGGTCACTATGAGTTTACGGTTATGCCATTTGGTTTATCCAATGCACCAGCCATGTTTGGACTTAATGAACCGCTTGTTCCAAGATCAGTTAGACAAGTCAGTGGTAGTCTTCATCGACGATATACTTGTATATTCGAAATCCAAGGGTGAGACAAAAAGCTACCTGAGAAATGTGTTGCAAACGTTGAGAAAGAATCAGTTGTATGCTAATTTTTCTAAGTGTGAGTTTTGGTTGAACCAAGTTTCCTTTCTTGGACATGTGCTTTCTGAGGCAGGGATCACTGTTGATCCGGCAAAGATAGATGCAGTGTGCACCTGGCCTAGGCCGAAGACAGTTACCGACATCCTAAGCTTCCCCTCGGTCTGGCAGGATATTACCGGAGATTTGTGAAGGACTTCTCCAGTGTCTCGAAGCCGATGACTTCCTTAATGAAGAAGGATGCACCATTCGAGTGGACAGACGACTGCGAGAGTTCTTTTTCAGAGTCTCCAGGATGCTCTGACATCTACACCAGTCCTGACTATACCAGACGGTCCAGATGGTTTTGAGGTCTATTGTGACGCATCAGGAAGAGGTATGGGATGTGTGTTGATGCAACACGGGAAGGTCATGGCGTACGCCTCCCGACAGCTGAAGAAGCATGAAGAGAACTACCCTACCCCACGACTTAGAACTGGGTGGCATTGTCTTCGCCTTGAAGATATGGCAACATCACTTGTATGGGGTAAGTGTGACAATTTATTCTGACCACAAGAGTTTAAAGTACTTGTTCACTCAGAAGGATTGAACATGAGGCAAAGAAGGTGGGTCGAGTTCTTAAACGACTACGACATCGATTTACAGTACAAGGAGGGTAAAGCAAATGTAGTAGCTGAAGTACTGAGTCGCCGAGCACACTCTCTCCATTCACTAGTCTCTCATACTAGCTTGGTTGAAGAGGTGCGGAGTGCTCAGATGTCGGATCAGTATATGTTGGAGATCAGGCAGAAGCTTATTGATGGCACATTCGAGGGTCAGAAGTATGACTTCCGACTCCACGATGATGACCTGATTAGGTTTAATGGTCGGCTGTGTATTCCGAGGAGTAGCGCTGAGCTGAAGGAGCGCATACTGAGTGAATCCCATTGTTCTACTACTTCTACTACTTCGATTCACCCCGGAGCTTCAAAGATGTATAAAGGTATGAAAAGATATTTCTGGTGGGCTGAATGAAGAAAGATGTGAATGATTATGTGTTGAGGTGTCTCACTTGTCAGAAGGTCAAGTTTGAGCACCGACGGCCTGGTGGTATGTGCAGCCAATGCTAGTGCCTGAGTGGAAGTTCCATGAAATTTCCATGGACTGCGTAGTAGGGCTTCCGCCTACAAGGGGAGGTCTGAATATGATTTGGGTTGTTGTTGACCGACTGACCAAGGTGGCCCGATTCATTCCGATGAAGACACTTGGAAAGTGGCGAAGCTAGCAGAGCTCTTCGATCGAGAGATTATAAGACATCATGGGGTACCGAAAATGATTGTGTCTGATAGGGATACCAGATTCCTCTCGAGGTACTGGAAATCCACACGGGAAGCGCTGGGTACCGAGCTGAAGCTGAGTACGGCGTTCCACCCACAGAATGATGGTCAGAGTGAGCGCACCATCCAGACGCTTGAAGATATGTTACGTGCATGTGCACTTGACTTTCAGACCAGCTGGATTGACAAGTTACATCTGATCGAGTTTAGCTATAACAACAGTTACCATGCTTCGATCAAGATGTCTCCCTTCCAGGATTTGTACGTAGACCGTGTCGCACGCCATTATGCTGGGTTGAGTCGAGTGCGATGGTCATTATAGGACCTGAGTATCTAGAACAAGTGCAAGCAGAAGTACGCCAGATCCGGGCTAACATGAAGGCAGCTCAGGATAGGCAGAAATCGTACGCCGACGTGCGCAGACGTGACCTGGAGTTCGCCGTGGGCGACCAGGTATTTCTCAGAGTATCCCCCATGAAGGGAGTGTTTTGTTTTGGCCAGAAAGGCAAGTTGAGCCCAAAATATGTGGGACCTTATGTTGTGACGGAGCGATAGGCCCGGTAGCTTACAGGCTTGATTTACCTGCTGAGCTGGGCAAGATACACGATGTATTTCATGTATCCCAGTTGAAGAAATATATGTCATCCGTCTCACTTACTTCAGGCCCGAAAGGCTAACCTTAGAGCCCACCATGCGATCAGTGGAGACTCCCGTACGGATTCTGGACACTAAGACTCGAGACACTCGCCATAAGTCTGTGAGACTAGTGAAGGTCCTCTGGTCTAACCAGGACGTCGAGGAGGCCACTTGGGAGCTGGTGGATAAGATGAAGGGGAAGTACCCGTCGTTGTTTACTTCTTAGTGTTTTTATGTTTAGGGTACGGGGCGTACCCTATTTTAAGGGGGGTAGAGCCGTTTCGGTTATGTGTGTACGACATGTATTTAAATATATTGTCAATGTTTGTTGTTGTTGGTTATGTTACAGACTGTTGTGTCTGTAGGATTTATGTTGTTTGGGCCTTGTGTCCGATGTTATGTGAGTATGTTGTGCTGGAGGTATTGTTTTTAAGTATTCCCCCCGTGTTCTAATATTAAAGATATGTGGGAAGTTGAACTTTGGGGACCAAGTTTCTTTTAAGGGGGGTAGATTGAAATTACCCAAACCTTTGTATGTTGTTTAAAGGTTGAACTATGGTATATTAAGGCTTAAAAGTGCCTTAGAAACATTAGTGAACAATTTAAACCCATAGAAACATAAAAAAATGCCTTAAAGACAATATGGGCGAAAATGTAAACTAAGCTTGGGATAAGCTTGGTTCAGACCTAATAAGCTTACCAAGACCTTATTTACATGTTAATGGACATATTAAACCAATTACAAAAGAAAACCAAGCTTGAAAACAAGTTAAAAACACAAAATGTGCTTTAAGGAGTCTTAAAGTACATTTTTGAGAAATTATCTTGTAAATGGGTTTTGAATGGCTAAATGTCATCATTACTCTTTAATTAACATGTGTACTACGTAGTATCACATTAGGAAGTCTAAATCAATGAGAAATAAAAATTTTCACATTATGTGCCTTGTTTTGGTGAATAGTAACCAAAATGTGCTAGTCTATACATAAGTCAATATAAGAGATTTAATTGGTCAAAAAAGACCAAAATAACCCCAAAGTACTTAGGGGGGCCATTTTTTTATAAGGGATGAGTCATCTCCCTTGTTAGTTTTGATAAGAAAGAAAAAATTGATAAGTAAGTTACTATTTACTTTAACTTAAATATCTAATAAGCTTACCTTTTCTTCTCATTCTCTTCATTCTCTTTGTTCCCCACACCGTCTCCAACCTCTCTTCTTTCCTTCTCCATCAGTTTAGCTACAGGCAACAACACCAACTCCATCTTCAATCCCTTATATCTCTTAGCTCCATCAACCAAATCAAATTCTAAGACCACCATTCTCTTAGTCTCATCAAGCTCTTCAACCTTGTCTTCTCAAATCTTCAAGACCACCATTTCGGTGCCATGGGGATCCACCATTGAAGGAGCTTGAGGTTATATTTGTATGCCTTGTTGATCACCTTTGCTTCAAGGTAAGGAAAGACCAAGAAAAACAACATTTCCATTCATTTTGTTGTTGGCCGAGAATCACCATTGATGGTGTCTTTCTTTTGCTTTGTTTTAGCTTCATTCCAATCTTCTAAGGACTAGGTGGAGTCCTCTCTTGCTACTTATTCAAACTCTCTTCCATATCCAAGGTAAAACAACCACCTAAATGTTTTAAGACAATGTATATAACTTAGGGTTTATGATGAGTTGAAGCATGAAGCTTGAATGCTCATTGTCTTTACTTGTGTATTGATTAGAACATTGACAAGTAACCAAGTTCCCTTGCCGATTTCCAAGCAAGAAAGAACAAGAATATCTAAGTAAAAATCTTGGAGAAAAGAGGTAAATGTGTTAACCTAATGTGTTTAATGTCTTAGGAAAAAAATGAGCATATATTGCTTGTTAAACTACCTAAGGAGCCAAAGACAAATGAGCTAGAAAACTATTCTCAAGGAGATTATTAAAGGACATATGTGATGTTGGGTGTATTTGTAGGTCAAAGGCAATATATATGTGGAAATTCAGTGTTTATGGTTTATGCAATTTAAGGGCCTAAGTGCCAAGCAATTTAAATTATGCACTATATGTGATGTAGTGTAATTGGGTAAAGTTTTGTGTGTGAGAATGTTCTTGATGGATTTAGGTGTTCTTGATAGTTTAAAGGTGAAATCTATGTGTTTTGATGTAACAATGTGCTAGTAGAACCCATGTCAAAATATGGTTCATGTATAAGGAGTTTTTAAATGTTTGAATGAGATTTGGTGAACTAGGAAGTGCTAGGAATGACTAAGTGTTCTACTAGTGAAAGAAGATGATTTAAGGAGTTCTTGAGTGTTAAAATGACTTAGGCACTATCTTGGAGGATTTAGGAATCAAATGAGTGTTTTTGGATACACCAAAAACAAGGAGAAAAATAATGTCTTGTAAAAGGAGGAGGTATAAACTTGTGGAGAAATCTCAAGGAGTGGCATAAAGGAGTTTTGGTTAGTGAAAAGATGCTTGGGAGAAGATGTTATAGTGGTGAGAAAACATTTTGGGATAGTTGTTATTGTAGGTATGGAACATCACTTAGAAGCCTAGTGAAAAACATTACAAGTGTTAGCATTTCTACAAGAATATGTTTGATGGCTAGAGTGGATTTTGATGAATGAACTAAGGGGTTTAATGGATGGCTTAGGGTTTGGTTGAGGTGCCAAATGGTGTTAGAACATATTAGGAGGTTTGAGGAAAGGTTTGGAGAAGATTTGACAAGTTTTAGGCAAGTTCTATTGTCGACCGACCCAGGGGACCGACCCTGGCTGGGTCGGTCGGTCTCTGTTAATCCAGCCGGAAGAGTTTCTGGAATCGACCGACCCAAGGGGTTGGGTCGGTCGGGTTAAAAAACGAAGAACAAATAAGTTTCTGAAATGGACCGACCTAGAGGGCTATGGGTCGGTCGGAATAGTGTTGGGCCGGTCGGGTAAGTTTTAAAAGACGGAAAAGTTTCTGGAATGGACTAACCCAGTGGACATGGGTCGGGCATGGGTCGGTCGAAGTGGAATTTTAAAATCCGAGAGTTACTTGAATGGACCGACCTAGTTGGTTGGGTCGGTCGACCCAAAACTTATAGAAAAAAACAAACTAAGTATGGTTTAAGTAGTTAACCCTAGGGGTATAATGAAGGTAATCAAGGGTATGTTTAAGCATGAAGACATGCCAAACAATCAAGTAAAATACTTAGTAATTCGGAAGTCAAATAAGGTAATTAACCGACATTATTAATCATGTTTAGGGACTACGTTTGGCGGGTCACGCTCGTAGCAAGGACCAAGGTATGGTTTTCTTGCAGTCTGTTGCCTACCGGTTTACACCGGCTTGTGTGTTGTTTGTTTTCTGTGTGTTTATGAATTTGTAAGATTTAATCATGAAATGAGCTTACAGTCATTATTAATGTGATGTGTGTGTACCGATACCGGTAACCTCGAATGCGTGCTAATTGTTAGTTAACCAATATTAGGTAAACGTAAGAGAACGGTATCCGGTAATAACGTTTCCAGCCTAAAGAACGTTCTAACCACGGCTATGTATGAGTTGGTTGTGGTATTGTGTGTCACTGAAATAATTCTTACTTCCCTTGTGTGTCTAACTGGAACTAAACCCTTGCTTGTGTTTGAAAGAGTCAAGTTCCATCAATGGAGCTACTAACAAGTGGTTAACCGGGGAGTGAGGAATACGGTCGTTCCGGTCACGCGTGTATGTATGGGGGTCGACATCTGAATCAGATACGGCTCTCTCCTTATGTTAAGGTTGTTTTCCTTTTGGATTTCGACCACCCACTAGCTTAGCCAAAGCTTACCTACCTGACTTCCAATCGGGATAGGGGGAATTTATGTGTTCGGTGTGTCGGATCACTATATCCATCATGCCTAAGTGTTAAGTTGCTCGTTCGATTAACAAAACGGTAACGAGTTTATGTGATAAGCTTAATATGAGGGTGAAACCATTCTCTAGGCTTACAGTGTTGACTAACCAACTTGGTTCGTTTTCTAAAGTGAAATGATCTCACTATGTATGTGATGTTGTGCTATGCAATATTTCTTGCTATGCTTTATGTGATGTATGTTAAAAATGAATACCATGTTACCATGACAAATAGTTGCGCGTATCCCGGTAGCCGATGGGCTGCGCGTTAACCATACCAGCCAAGGGTTGCTGACCCCCTCGGGGGCTCCATATTTATTTGCAGGATGAGGATCAAAGAAGCGGAGTGGTTGTAGATCTTAGGTTATGGAATACTTTTGGATTATTTTGGATGTTGGGCCCAGGGTGTGCCTGTGCTCTCGTGGCGTTATATTTTTGGGTACCGTTGTTATTACAGTGGCAGTTACAATGACGGTTTACAGTGATGGGTTGTAATTAAATACTCGGTATTGTTGATTATGTATTTATGGTTATTAGTTCTATGCTCGCGAGTCTGATCATCAGACCGGTACAAAATTGTATGTAATCTTCCTAGTTTGCCACGTGGGTGGCTAACGGCGTGTAACACCAAACCGTTTAGTTATCGTTTTAGTTGTTTATTTCCGCTGTGAATTCGGTTATTTGTTAAGTGCGTAGTAGGGGTGTTACAGTGTGGGTTGCAAATTACAGTGAGGGAGAGAAATATATAGGCTGAAATTTAAAATTCACGCTCAGACTATATACCACGGTTCTCCAAAAACCGTGTTTTATTCTCTCTGGCGTGTACTTTAGAAACTGTGGTATATAAGTAAACTATATACCACGGTTCTTCAAAAACCGTGGTTTATTCTCTCCGGCGTGTACTTTAAATGACGGTTGCTCAAGAAACGGTGGTTTATAAGTAAACTATATACCACGGTTCTCCAAATAACCATGGTTTATTCTCTCCGGCGTGTACTTTAAATGACGGTTGCCCTAGAAACCGTGGTTTATAAGTAAACTATATACCACGGTTCTCCAAAAACCGTGGTTTATTCTCTCCGGCGTGTACTTTAAATGACGGTTGCCTTAGAAACCGTGGTTTATAAACTTTAAACCACGGTTTTTCATTTAACCGTGCTTTAAACGGCGTCATTTAAAATCTTTTTTCTACTAGTGGTTGCAACAATTGCCTCAGAATAAAAGCAAGAAACGAGAGTTTTTCCTTTTATTTTTCTCCTAAATTCCCTGTTCTTAATGCAAAAAAAATCATGGTTGATTCAGAAACCCTTGCAAAATAGGGCTGAACCATAAAACCATTGATGAGGGTCTTGGCCACGTTCAAAAACTCTTGAAAAATAGAGCTGAATGGTGGAAACCGGAAAAAGGAGAGATTACAAAATCCCTTATGCAAAATAGCCCAAAAGTTTTTGATCGGTGTTGAAATTCTTATTTGTATGCCCATTAGTATGTTTTTGATAGATAAGGAATATTAAGTGATACTTATGAAATAGAGTCATACAGTTGAAATGTTTATCTAATTGTCATTCTAGAGTTTATTTGTTTGTGCATGAGTATTTACTCCTTTCTAATCTAATTTTGCTCGAGGACTAGCAAAAGGTAAGTGTAGGGCCATGATAAGCCGCAAACTTATCATATTTTATGTAGATTTAGGAGTATATTAGTGTAAATAAGGTTAAATAGATAGTAATTATGTTATATTATGCATTAAAGTATATTATTTGTACAGACTTATGTTTTGTGAGCTTTTTGTGCAAGGAACGAATTCCTAGGCAAAACCACAAGTGATGCCAGACATGAAGCCTGATGTCTCTTGCACGGCACAAGCCTGGAGCAGAAGAGGAGCTTTGCCGGGTCTGATGTCGGGTATTTCGCATCCGGCACATATGTGAAAAGTCGCCACGGTTGACCAATCGATGCCAGTTATTTACAGTTGACAGTTCAACCAATGCCGGGTACGGTGCCGGACGTATCCTGTCCAGCACAAGCAACAATTCGGCTGATAGTTTTGACCGTTAACGGTTATGCACATTTAACGCGTGGTGCCGGTTGACTTTCACCCGGCATCCCACCCCGCACAAGGAGAAATTTGTGCCTATAAATAGGTCGAGGGGCTGCATCAATTCACACACTTCAACACCCTTATACACACCATTCACTTCTCCATTTCCGTCTCCACTCCATTGTTGTGTCCAAGGAAATTCTGCAGATCCATCCAAGCGAAGAGAAGAAGAGAATCTAGTCGGGTTAAGGCTATGACCATTTCCTTCTCCTCTTGTATTCTCTTCTTGTAGTTGTGTGGATGAAGATGTAGAATTCCTTGTTAGTCTTTGGTTAGGGATGATTCTCCTTGTAATTACTCTTATAGTTATTAATAAAAGTACAAGTTTTATCAACTAAGGTTCTGACCTTCACCCAGTGGAATGAGTTAGCTACTTGTTCTTCTTTCTTTAAATTCTACTGATGTTCACAGGACAAAGTAGAATAGGTTGAGGGGTCTTAGTGGCCTTTAATGTTGTTGTTCTGAAAAGTGGGCAACATGACCGAAGATTGAAATTAATCTGTTATTCTCCATTATACTTTTCGTTTTTGAGGCATGGGATATGCACGGAGCAAAATTTGGGTAATGAGTCCTGTTATCAGACCATAAATTGGAGTTACAATTCACAACTTGAATGGTGCCAGATGTACTGCCGGGTGTTTGATGTCTGACACATTCAAAGAACTTGAAGGTGTCGTGCATCCCTTGTCCGACATGACATCCGGCAAGTCATTTTGCCAGATAAATTTCGATACTTTGTGGCTTGGCTTATAACTATACTTGTCCTTACATTGAATATCATCCTGAGTCAAAGTTAATAACATAGTTAGTAGTTTTAGTTTAATTGTTATTTACATTCCCCCCTCGCTTTAGAATAGGCTATTACCAGGATTAAGACTGATTTTCTAATAAGTCCCTTGGGTTCGATACTCTCAGTCGTAATCTACTCACACTGTACTCCGACCGGGATTTTTGCTACCCATATAGAGTTGTAGGGTTTATTTCATTCTTTTATTATTTTATTCTTTTGTACATCCTCCTCCCCTACAATAACCTTTTGGCAAAAACACAAGTATTCAAGCCAAACAAATAACCAAACATGGAACAATATAACAGTTCATTTCCATGCATTTATCTTAGGTCATTTCAAACAACATGTATTACACAAGCCGATGTAACTCGGTAGCAAACAAGCTGCAAGAAACCATACCGTACACCGAAGATGACACTAGCCTAGTCTCGGGAGACGTCCCGACTATCACATCCTATAATCCGATTAACCGGGAGCGTTAATTATCTATCACTCCCACATAAGGTTTAATCGTATTCATGAAACGTTTTGTATTTTATGTTCTTATTTCATATGAGTTACAAGATTATCTTTTAATCTTTGTTAACACTTTTATCCCATAGACTTGTCATACTTAAGGTATTATTTTATGTACCTTAAACCATGTAACCTTAATATTCAAGAATTATAATTTTATATTATAAGCATACCTCTTTATAGGTTTCTTTTGCTCATTCCACCATCTTATATATATAGTCACTTATACAATAAGCTTCTCTTATATTGTACGCAATTATAATTCTTATCATTATAGCATTAATCTCCTTTGTTCATGTATTATATACATATGTGGTATTTATATAATTGTAGGCTTTTATATTACCCAAAATACCATATTAATATTATACTCTTTATATATATAATCCTTATATATACACATATACTTATATTATGTATATTGTATATATTGTCATTCTTTCTAATGACATAACAACTTGATTAATTCCTTGATAACCCTTAATCTGTCATGCATTGTATGTCCCCACTTCTCAAACTTTTTCTTATTACATTATGACCTCAAATGTCATTTAATGTTTACAATTAATTCCTTATACTTGTATAACCTTTAGTTTTACATTCCTTACTTATTTATTCCACGGTTCCACCTCTAATTTCTAACAATATCCAAAAGAACCTAAGCTGTCTTTAGCTCAAATCCTAGCCTAGAATTTTTGGTAATTATACATTGACCACAAGAATTTTTATAATCTTACAATGTACCACCAATTTATCAATCTTCTAATATTATTTCATTACTTCAATAAACTCCAAATTCTCCCCTATACTTTCGGTAATTACCAACACTTTGACCTATACGATATTTTACCTCATTTTCTCATAAGTACCCAGAACTTTTGAAATTTACAAATTAGGCCCCCAACTTTCTAGAATTTACAATTTGGCCCCTAAATTCCTTAAACTTACATTTCTCCATTCCTTTCCAAACAAGCCTCATACTTTCGGCCTAATAACATTCCTAGCACCCAATTTGTTTTTTCTTTTCATTTAACAACCTTTCCTTTGACTAAAGTTTATTAATCATTATATAAACTTTATAATTCATTTTAATTACTTTTGTACTTAACACATCAAACACATTATAATCTCTTATATATCTTTCTTAAGTCCTCAAGATGTCTTAAATTACCCAAAAACCCTTAATTTTTGTACATAGCACCAAATTTTATAACCTACGCTTTTACACCATTTTATGTTACAAAACCTTATAAATGAAAGCCTTAACATTTGGCTATAATAAAAATTTTAATATAAGCTTTAAATGTACTACAAATACACTTAAACCAAAATTTATTTCTCGGCTTTTTTTTATTCATACCCCAAAGGTTCCAATATTCCATTTTAGCCCCTTTAACTTAATGTTTTGTACATTAATCGCCAATTGACTTAGCAAAATGTTCCAACATAGCCTTAAGTTGATTTCTTGGTCAATTTTTACCATTTTCTTCCTAGGCTATCGGCCATGATTTAAACTCTAACATAAATCAACTCAACAACTTAAAATCAACCTTAAACTTTGGGACTTGCCTCTTTATGCCCAAATTAAACTTCTCCAATCTTGAACTCTTGGCACTAGTTAATATAAGGGTTTGAAGACGTTTTTATACATACCTAGATGATTAATGAAGGTTTGAAGCATTAAGGACTTAGATTAGTAGCTTACTTTCTCAAGTAGATTTTCCTCTTAAATTTGATGAACTTATGGCCAACACCTTGGGGATTTTAAAACTCCACTTTCACCACATGAATAAGAAGATGAAGCATAATGTTAAGGTTTGTGGACACCGTAACAAATTAAGGAAAAATCTAAGGCTTTAAGGCCTAAATTGTGTTCTAAGGTTGAAAATTTACCTCATAGCTCAAGAAACTTGATTTACCTCTTCCAATATTTGGTTACACTAAGAGAATGTGTAGGAAGTGAGGTATTGATAGATATATGGGCATAACTAGGTTTAAGCTCTTAAAGGACAACTTTTGAAGGCTTTACCTCAAGGAGAAACCCTTGTTTTTCTTGGCCTTATTAAAGCTTGAATATGATCACACTTTTGTGTATGAAATATTGGTGAGAATAGGTTAGAAGAAGCTCCCAAGTTTCAGCCAAAACTAGATCAAAAAAGAGATTAGTGCTTAAAGCACATTTTTACCTTAAAGATGAAGTAGCTTAGCTTGGCTCCATACTTGAGTGAGTGCTGAAATATTTTCCTTCAAATATGGTAGATATTTCAGTTTTAGTGTAAAAAAAAGGTAGATCTATGATCTTCGTGGCTTTTAGATGTAGAAAAGGGAATTTTTAGGTGAAAAGGTGGAAGGAGGTCCCTTCGCCATTGTAGCCATTGTTGTGTTCTTGGAGCTCTCAAGCAAGGGAGGAAGAAGAAGAAGGTAGAAGAAGGAGAGGAACAGGGAAATGAGAGAGAGAGGAGGGAGAGTTTGGTGAGGTGTAAGAAATGTAAGAAAGTAAAGTGAAGACTTATCCCTTAAGTCTTTGTCACTTAAGGAACAAAAAAATTGAACTTGGTGAGATGAATAACCATAGAAGTAGGCCCACCCTTAGATATTTAATGGGGTTGGTTTGACCATTGACCAAGTCAAATGAGATTAACCATTGTTTGGCACTATTCATAAATTGGTGCACAATTCTGATTTTTTTTCCTTCATTAAGCTTCCCCATGTGGTACATTACAGTCCCTTAGTCCCCTATGATGTATACAAAGCTTAATACGTCAATTTCTAGACAATTTCATAAAATGTGTTTTAAGGAGTCTTAAGGCCCCTTTTGAGTTTTAACACATTTTATGACTTGGTTTTTATTTGGTAATTGTTTTATCTTCTTCTTACCTTAGATATAAGGTTTAAATATCCACTTTGGACCCTAATTGAGGCTACACAATCCTTTAGGTTTCGTATAGCACCTTTTTTCCCTAAGTGATCGTAAAACACATTTTGCTTATGTATGATCTTAGATTGTTCCTCGATAGTCTTAAGACATACTTTTAGCTTATTAATCATAAATAACCATTTATTAACTCCTCCATTAAAATAATTCATGATTAATTAATGTAATTAAGTCCTGGTATTTCACCGTCTCTTAGCTCCGTTTTGTTAAAACTTCAGTTTGCTTTGAAAGTCTTTTGTTTTGGATTTTGATTCAATTTTGCTAGGCCAATGTATGTATATATATATATATATATATATATATATATAATCTGTTTTGAGCATGCTCAACTGATGAAGTTTATCACTTGCTAAGCCGTGGTTTGCTCACCCCTATATTTCATCTTTTTGCAGGTTTTAGCTTCTAGTTGGAGCCTTTAGCTTTTTCTTTAGTTTCGAGATCATTTTTGTATTCTGTATTGTTTGCTTAAGGCCCACCTGTATTTTATCATCCGCTGTGTATTTTAAGTTTGGTTTCCGTTTTGTAAACAAATGTGTAAGATTTGTATTGTTATTCAGTTAATATATGAGCTTTTGTTTCTATTTTAGGGTATCGAGAGTGTAGCCTGCGTATATTAGGTAATAAGTGTGTGGCGTGGGGCGGTCATAGAACCAGGGTGGTTTTGGGGTTGTTACAACTTCTACATTTTGTAGCAACATAAAGTAAATCACCATCTTTTAAGTAAAGCTTAGACTTAGTGTCGATGGGGTATAAGTTGGGTTAGCCAGACCCATGGCACACCAATGAAGAAGATCTTGCATATTCTTCCCTAAGACAATAAAAATCATCAAGAAGTCCAAGCAAAGAAACACCCAGAAAATAATGAACATCCCTAAGATCAGTTATAGCAAATTTAGATTGAAGGAGATAAATGATTGAGCGGAGCAAAGCAGTTGAAGAAGCGGTGAGAACAATATCATCCACATAAAGCAGGAGAATAACCATATCTGACCCCGCTGTAAAATCAACATAGAAGAGTTTGCACAACTATGGATAAATCTATGGAATGACAAAAGGTAGTAAAGCATATATACCAAGCCCGAGGAGACTGCTTCAACCCATACAGAGTTGTATGCTACTTTTAGACATATGACAGATGCTCAATTCTTATAAACCCAGATGGCTGGTTTAACTAAACAGACTCTACCATTGTACTAAGAAGGAATGCATTTTTAACGTCTAGTTGAAGCATAGTCAACCACAAGCCGAAGCTCAGATCGAATAGTAGCGGGCTTAACCACACGACTATGTGTATTTTAAGTTTGGCTTCCGTTTTGTATACAAATGGTTAAGCTTTGTATTGTTATTCAGTTATATATGAGCGTTTGTTTCTATTTTAGGGTATCGAGAGTGTAGCCCTTGCGTATATTAGGTAATAAGTGTGTGGCATGGGATGGTCTTGGAGCCAGGGTTAAAATACTCCGAACTTAATTATAGTGATTAAAATTATCCTAACATGGTAATTAGGGCCTAATAGTGCCTAAGGAATATTGGTGAAGAAAATAAAACCAAAAGAAAAGAGAAAACGCTTAAAAAGCGAAAAATGTAAAAATTTGTGTTACATAACCATAGGAGTCATGTGACAATGACTAGGACCCTAGGTGGATTCCTCAGGCTTAATTATGCCTAAATAGTATGTACAAACAATTTTCGAAGAAAACAGATCCATAAAATAGATTAAAACCCAAACGAACCTTAAAGCGTGTTTTTCGAGGAAACCGGGAAAACACCTTTAAGCGGGTTAAAAGATCCGTAATAATTTTGGTCAACTAAATAGTCATTATTAAACATTAATGAAGGTCTACAACCAATAAATTAATTAGACGAGAAAATTCCAGAAAACGGTTTTCTGGGAGTGAATAGTGTATAACCGGGAACCGTTGTGGGGTGTAAATGTAATAAAGTAAAAATTCAATCCCCTCCTTGTAATATATGCATCCGGCATCAATTTGTAAAAGGGGGCACGTTTTGTGCCAGCCACTGTGAGCCTCGATTTTAACCCTATCCTATGTTGGTTAAGCTGATTAGGATCTAACCGGGTTTTAGGTCCACTTATAACCTAAGGTTAATAACTATGTCATATAACAATGATTATTAAAACCTAAGCTAGCTCACTGGAACCTATTATGAGTCGCCACCTAATTTTAACCTAGATCAAATTAGGAAAGGAGAGTTCGGGTTCGGGGGCTTGATATTCGACTTAATTAGGGTTCAATTACTTTCATTACCCCTAGAAGTCGTTTTTCCTCTACTTAGTTTAATTACGGCTTATTACGAGTCATTTTAACCTAAGTGCGCGAGCTCCTGTTTTTTTTTTTTTGTTTTTTAGCATTTTTTGACTGAAAATAAAAGTGAAAGTTGAAATTACGTAAACTAGGTTTCGGAGGTAGAATTAGGTCAAATTTTGTTTCCGTCCGTAGCCACGGACCTAATGTCCGTAACCACGGACCCTAGTTAATCTATGCGGAAATAAAAGTCGAATTAAACAGAAAACAAAATTTGAAAAGTCCGGGGCCACGGACAGGACGTCTGTAGGCCCGGACATAGTTTAGCAAAACCTAAATTTTTAAAATTTTAAAATCCCGCCGCCGTCCGTGGGTGTCCGTGGCCACGGACAACCGTCCCGTGGTCCCGGACCATAGGTCCGAGTTCCCGGACCACCCACGGACAGGGGTTTTATGGTGGTTCCCGAGGTGTTTTCGGCTCAAAATTTATGCACGTGTAGGCTGAAAGGTATACAATTCGTTAGTAATTGAAAGATTGCAGTTTGAAGTCGAATTATGTACGAAACTTGACGAACAAGTAACAAGGCAGAAACAAAAGTAATAAGCAATACAGAAGCGTAAAAGTTAGTTTGAACCCAAAATTTGACAGAGAGTTAATAAGGTCGTGAAGAGTTAGAAAAGTAGAATTACAACCTGTTTTACCTTCGAATTCAGGAGGATTCTTCACGTCGGGATTCTCCGGAGGCTCCGATGGTGCCGGTTCTGGATTGAGTTCGACCCGAGCTTCTGGTTGTTGATTGTTGAAGGTGTTCTTCACGTTTTGGAGGTGGTTTGGTTGATGTTTGATGATTTTTGATGTGTTGGGAGTTGAAAAATGTGTTAGATGGTGATTTCGGGGGATTTTTGATGTGATTTTGGTGCTTGGATGTCTAAAAACGTGAAGAGATGAGACGGCTGCCTTCTTTGAGGGTCTAGGGTTCTTGTTCTGATTTGATCATGGGATAAGGTTCCTATATAGGATCCCTTAAAGATAGAAAAATCCAGAAAAAACCGGATTTACCGACGTTTTTAGCTCAAGGGCTTCCAAAAGAATTTGATTATGAAATTTTACACTTGGGTAAGGATGATATTCTCTGAATTTTCTAAAGTGGAATCGAATTTTTTGGATATTGGAATATTTTTAAATTCAATTTCTCGTCAGATTCAATCAGAATTGCTAGAAATTATTGGAAATTCGAAAATCAAAATTCCAACGCCATTATGCTTCAGATGTCATCCTCTATCATGGTTAAATTTCAAAGCATTTTGAATTTATTTGACCCTTATTTTGGAGGAGAGAGAAAGCCTATAGGGGGCTTTAAGAGCCTTGAAAAATACAAAAATGCCCCCTGAGATGACTAAGCTGTGTCCCTAGTACTCTGAAATGGGGCCGATCGACCCTGGGACCCTCGGACTAGCCGTGCCGATCGAACTGGGAACCCTCGCTACTAGCCTATTAGTAGAGACTCTCTTCCGGGGGGGGTTGAAATTTTGGGTATAACAGATTGCCCCCCGTCAACTAGACTTTGTAATGGAAATGAAAAGGCTAGTTGATGCTTGAGTGATACCCTAAAATTTTGGATCTTAAAAGACCGCACGTGCAGTCCGACAAGTTGCGTCGAGCTATTCTAAGGCCCTGACTACCTATGAGTAAAGTGGAAGGGTGTCGAGCGGTTCTAAGGCGTCGACCACCTAAAGGTAATAATGAAGTAATGTCAAACTATTCTAAGGCGCTGACTACCTATAAGGATGATATGATGTCAAGCTATTCTAAGGCGTTGACTACCTATAATGAATGAGATGATGTCAAGCTATTCTAAGGTGCTGGCTACCTATAATGAATGAAGTGATGTCAAGCTATTCTGAGGCGTTGACTACCTATCAGTGATTGAAAATTGGTGTTGGGTCGAGTTCTTCTATTCAGGTGAGTTCTGCTGCTCTGGTGAATCTGAATCTTGGCTGAGAATCTGTATCTCTGAAGAGTCTGTACCCTCGGCTGAGAATCTGTATCCCTGAAGAATCTGTACCCTCGGCTGAGAATCTGTATCCTTGAAGAATCTGTACCTTCGGCTGAGAATCTGTATCCCTGAAGAATCTGTACCTTCGGCTGAGAATCTGTATCCCTGAAGAATCTGTATCTTCAGTTGAGAATCCGTATCCCTGAAGAATCTGTACCCTCGGCTGAGAATCTGTATCCCTGAAGAATCTGTACCTTCGGCTGAGAATCTGTATCCCTGAAGAATCTGTACCTTCGGCTGAGAATCTGTATCCCTGAAGAATCTGTACCTTCGGCTGAGAATTTGTATCCCTGAATTGTGACGAGGAGTCTCATACGAATAGATGCAATGGTCATGATGAAAGTTGATTATGAAAGTGCCAAACGTGGCAATGAGGATGTGCATGTCAAAATACGATCAAAGTGTATGTAGGAAATTTGTCCAAAACAAGAAATTGTTGAAAGAGGTGCCAAACGTGGCAGTGTTTGAAGAATAATCTGTTTAATGAAAAGGAAGGCGAAATTATCATTTCCTGACCATAGACTTCGGACTTGTAATTTATCTCCTAGGAGATGAACATGCCATCGGTGGGGTATGGTGTATGATGTAAAGGTAAGGGCTTATGTGGGCCTGTGGTGTTTGATGTGGAGGTAATGGCTTATGCGGGTCGGTGGTGTGTGATGGTGGTGGTGATGTTTGAGCTCTGGGTTCCAATTGGTGTTGTCATAGTAATTGTTGGAACCAACAATTGCCCCCAGTATTTTTCCCTTAAGACAATCTGAGCTAGAGTTCATGGCAATCGATCGTTCCGATCGATTGCCCCCAGTATTTTCTTTTATCAAACGTGCGAACGAGTCTCGTCTCACACAGGGTCAGGGCTTATGTTTTTTATGTGGTGTTTCCTAACCTACACTCGGCGTGTTTGGTGCTTGCACTCGTTCCTCACCAACAGTCACAACTTCTAGACCATTGAATTCGATATTTGATGGATTTATGCATTTGATCTGTTACTTTCACGTGATTGGACACACAACTATCAAGTCGGAAGTCTTTAAAGCTTATAACGTGGCCACGGGGTGTGATGAAGGACAACGGGACCATGGAGGGATATTTGAGGTATGTGGAGCTTAAGTGGGTGACCAAAGCTGCAACTTGCGTCTTCTCTCAGATTCATCTTCCTTGTCTTGAAGTCGTCTAACTGCTTCATGTTGACGTGTTTTTGAGCTTCTGGACTTGGACTTTTAAAGTTGTCCTTTACACTATTTCTCTTTTTGTCTTTTGGATTTCCTCGAGGCACTTCGGTTTTGCCTCTTTGTTTGATCCTTTCTTGACTTTGCCTTCGGGTTCTTGTGTTTCCCGGTTTTGAGTTTTGAGAGCTATTTTGATGTGAGCTCTTTTGATCCTGTGTCACTTTGGGACCATTTGCGGATCACTTCGTCATGCTGATAGCGGCTTTGCTTCTCTGGACTGATGAAAACGTTATCTGAGAGTCAGGCTCCTCGCTTCCTTTGGTCACCGGGTTGGTTATTCATCACGGGCTGGCTTGCTCTGTGGAGCTTTGCAACATCGAAAAGGGTGATATATGAAAGGCTCAGCGGGGGTGCCTAGGGTTTTGTCAGGGTTTACAAGCTTTTAGCTATGTGGTGTTGTACCTAGGTGCTTCGTCATTCCTGATAGTTGTGTATCCGTTCGTTGTTACTTTTCGCAGATCTAAGAGTAAATTTACAAATTATCTCCTTCGGTCGGAGTTATGCGTTTACCTCACCTTTGAATGTGGTCTCACCGGAGTCGTGTAAAAATGACACGCTCGTTCACTCATGGTTTTTCCACTCAAGACACTCTCGCGATTTTCACTCGGAAACTCGTTCGCACATTTAAACAAAAGATAAAAGATGACGAACTTAAACTTAGATTGCCCCTAGTATTGATTTTGGGGTTTGTGACAACAATTCAATAGATGTGGACCTTGAACCTCTTTGTGGGTTGTGAGTTGTGGTGTTTGGTTAGGCATGTTCAAATTTTCAGAAACAAAATGCAAGTCTTGTATTCCATTGCATAGTCAGAAAATGATTACTTCGTGATCCTTGAAAGACGTAAGTGCTCTTTTTTTTTAGTTTTTCGAATTAATGAATAATGCTTTGTACAAAAATTATGAAAATGGAACTATTTTTATTCAACAAAAAGAATAATGTTGGAAATTACAAACTCAAGAAAACTACCGAAAATGATCAAGGGAACTAACTACTACAAAAGTTGAAAGACAACTAAACAAGAAAAGAAATGCATTTAATGAGAAAAAACAAAAAAAACAACATTTCTGATGATGCTTGGGCACGCGTGCTCTGCGCTCTCCACCATGTTCTTAGAATTGGAGCCCTTGGTCAATTAGATCCTGGATTCTGTGTTGTAGGGCCGTAGGGGTAGTGGTCAGTGTCGTGACCGGGCAGCTGATGGAAGTGACAAAATTGATTAAGATCCTTCCCCAATGAGTAGTTCCTGGCCTCAGGGCGAGCGGTTGCATCGGATATCTTCCTCGAAGCTCTTCAAGTGCTTGTCTTGGTGTTCGACCGATGTCTGTAAACTCTCTCTGTCGAGAATTCCGTCGGGGTGGTTCTACTGTCCCAACGCCCCAACCAGGTCCTCTTGACTGTCGATCACTGTCTTCCTCATGTTCCTGGTTCTCTTGCGGGTGCAGCTTTGGATGCAAGTTGCTGCTGCTGGTTGCCTAATCACTTTCCTGAGTTCTGTAGCAATTTCTTTGACATTCCCCTTCGATCCTCAGACCCTAATGGAGCCAACTTCAATGCAGTCAAAAAGGGTGTTGAGAAGCCTGTCCACTAACTCATCCCGAGCTTGACGTTCGGACTCGAGGGAAAGAGCCTTTGCTTTCAACTCTTCGATAACAGCAACATAGTTAGATTCCACGGCGTCCATGGCAGCACTATGCCTCTGCTCCATAGCTTCAATGGTGGCCATGTGCTTTTGTTCCAAAATTGCGAGCTGGGCTTCCATGTCGATTGGACCGCACTTAGGACTTGAGTCTACCTGTGTCCAAGGTGTCCATTATTAGCTAACAAAAGGAAGTGGGCTGAAACATGACGCTTCACAAGATAGATCGAAACAGACTTAGGCTGAAAGCAAGTGGGCCAGGATACCCAGAGAATACGAGTCTGGGCTGGAGTATCTTTCAGACTATGAACTGGAACTTGGACTGAAATCTAAACAGATGGCTTTGATTGGGCCTGAGAGGTGACACCTAGATCTAGGGTTTGGGGCCAGGGCCGGAATAAGAAGTCTACCTAGTCTAGAATGAGCCCTTGGGCCGAAATGTGTTTGGGCCTGGAGTAAAGCACACGGGCTGGAATGGTCCTAAATCACAAATGGGCCTAACTTTCTTTGGGCCAGAGAAGATGGTTGCTAAGCAGAAAAAGATTTTATTTTCAGAACTTGTGGGTTATTTCAAGTTCAGGTGGATTTCTTTTTTATGGGCCTAGAACTGATTGGATAATTCAAATTAGGCCAGAAGAGAAATCGCCTAAGTCTAAGCTTTTGGGCCGAAGCCTGAATGACTCACATATTAAACCAAACAGGACCTCTAGGCCGTAAACAAGCGGAGGCCAATTCGGGTTGGGCTAGGTTAATGTAGGAGAAGTTCCTATCAATCTCTAGGCTGGGTAATGGGCCGATCATACAAGCAAACAAGGCCCACACAAATTCAACATGTCCTCACTAGACGTTTAAATCAAACGGGTATGGATCGATCCGAAGAGGTGCTTAGGGCATGGGCCCAGGTCACCTCAAAGGAATAGGGCTTGCACGCTATTCTCTTTGGGCTTCCCCACTTTTTTCACATCACCTGAAGGTGTGCGTCTACGGTCGGGTCTTTGACTGACCAAACAATGGGCTAGGTAAGGATACTGTCAGGAAAATGCTTGGGGCTAAAGCCCAGGTATTAAGGGGGTGTGATTAGACGACACCCTCCTCTTTTCCCCCACTTATTCACATCACCTAAAAGGTGTGAGTCCCTGACAGGGGACCCCAAACGGGTCCCGGGGTAAAATCGGTTTGCATGGACCCTCGCTCTCACATGATGCAAAGGTGCAGAAATTAAAGTGCGCACAAAAGTAAACAAACAAAGTAATAAAGCCATAAATAAACATTTTCGAGTTAAGCCCTCTATCTTAAAATTAAACAAGTTAAAATTAAGAGTTTGTCCCCAGCAGAGTCGCCAGTCTGTGAGCCTCGATTTTAAACCCTATCCTATGTTGGTAAAGCTGATTAGGATCTAACCGGGTTTAGGTCCACTTATAACCTAAGTTAATAACTATGTCATATAACAATGATTATTAAAACCTAAGCTAGCTCACTGGAACCTATTATGAGTCGCCACCTAATTTAAACCTAGATCAAATTAGGAAAGGAGAGTTCGGGTTCGGGGGCTTGATATTCGACTTAATTAGGGTTCGATTACTTTCATTACCCCTAGAAGTCGTTTTTCCTCTACTTAGTTTAATTACGGCTTATTACGAGTCGTTTTAACCTAAGTGCGCGAGCTTCTGTTTTTTTTGTTTTTTAGCATTTTTTGACTGAAAATAAAAGTGAAAGTTGAAATTACATAAACTAGGGTTTCGGAGGCAGAATTAGGTCAAATTTTGTTTCCGTCCGTAGCCACGGACCTAATGTCCGTAACCACGGACCCTAGTTAATCTATGTGGAAATAAAAGTCGAATTAAACAGAAAACAAAAATTTGAAAAGTCCGGGGCCACGGACAGGACGTCCGTAGGCCCGGACATAGTTTAGCAAAACCTAAATTTTAAAATCCCGCCGCCGTCCGTGGGTGCCGTCCGTGGCCACGGACAACCCGTCCGTGGTTCCGGACCATAGGTCCGAGATCCCGGACCACCCACGGACAGGGGTTTTATGGTGGTTCCCGAAGGTGTTTTCGGCTCAAAATTTATGCACGTGTAGCCTGAAAGGTATACAATTCGTTAGTAATTGAAAGATTGCAGTTTGAAGTCGAATTATGTACGAAACTTGACGAACAAGTAACAAGGCAGAAAACAAAAGTAATTAGCAATACAGAAGCGTAAAAAGGTTAGTTTGAACCCAAAATTTGACAGAGAGTTAATAAGGTCGTGGAGAGTTAGAAAAGTAGAATTGCAACCTGTTTTACCTTCGAATTCAGGAGGATTCTTCACGTCGGGATTCTTCGGAGGCTCCGATGGTGCCGGTTCCGGATTGAGTTCGACCCGAGCTTCTGGTTGTTGATTGTTGAAGGTGTTCTTCACGTTTTGGAGGTGGTTTGGTTGATGTTTGATGATTGTTGATGGTTGGGAGTTGAAAAATGTGTTTAGATGGTGATTTCGGGGGATTTTTATGTGATTTTGGTGCTTGGATGTCTAAAAACGTGAAGAGAATGAGACGGCTGCCTTCTTTGAGGGTCTAGGGTTCTTGAGGTTCTGATTTGATCATGGGATAAGGTTCCTTATATAGGCTCCCTTAAAGATAGAAAAATCCGGTAAAAACCGAGATTTACCAACGTTTTAGCTCAAGGGCTTCCAAAAGGAATTTGATTATGAAATTTTACACATGGGTAAAGGATGATATTTCTGAATTTTCTAAAGTGGAATCGAATTTTTTGGATATTGGAAATTTTTAAATTCAATTTCTCGTCAGATTCAATCAGAAATTGCTAGAAAATTATTGGAAATTCGAAAAATCAAAATTCCAACGCCATTATGCTTCAGATGTCATCCTCTATCATGGGTTAAAATTTCAAAGCATTTTGAATTGATTTGACCCTTATTTGGAGGAGAGAAAAAGCCTATAGGGGCTTAAGAGCCTTGAAAAATTACGAAAATGCCCCTGGAGATGACTAAGCTGTCCCTAGTACTCTGAAATGTGCCGATCGAACTGGGAACCCTCGCTACTAGCCTATTAGTAGAGACTCTCTTCCGGGGGGGTTGAAATTTTGGGTATAACACCCACACTCCCCTTTCTTATTCTACTTTATACACTAAAGGACAAGAAAATAAAGTGGAAAAGCAAAAGTAAAACTCTCTCTCCTAACTCACATTCCTCCCTCACCGTACTCACTCCTCCCTTCTGAATCTTCTTCTTCCCTCTGAACTTCCATGGCGATTTAGAAGAGAACACACAACACCTCTCTTCTCTCCTAAGTTTGAACACTCAAACAAGCTCCAAACTCCACAAAAATACCACCGTTGGATTCCCGTCTTCTCAAGGAACATTCTCCACCCTTCAAAAGTTTAAAAATCTCCATCATCACCATGGATGTAGCCATTTTGAAGCTTGAAGAAGAGCACTTTGGTCTCCTCCATCTCCTTGTTGTTTTAAGGTAAAATAGTCTTAAAAATCCATCTTTTTCTAGCTCTTCTTTGCAAAACAAAAATCTGAGCTTGAGCTCTTGTTTTTCCCCCATACCAGCCGTTTATGATGCTCATTGTGGAGCTGGAAAGTTTGCCCCTTTGCTGTTCCAAAAACCTCACCTAAAAGTACAAGGTAAGAACTCCTTTAAGCCTTTAATGTGTATTAGATTCTAGGTTAGTTTCAGGGTTAGTTTTCTAAGCTAGTATTGGTATGTATGGGTGGCTGTAGCATTTCTGGAATTGTGAGCCAAGAACAAGAAACAAAGAAACAAAGAAGGAAAGAAGAAAGGAGGAATGAAGAAAAGAAAGAAAACTAGCAAGTTCAAGGTAAATGAACTCACCTTTGAGCTCGTTTTGTATGTAGTGAGAAAACATAATTTTAATGCTTATGTATGAGGAAATTTACATAGTTTGAGTATTTGTTGTGTTATTGAATAATAAGGAAGAGGTTGAGGTGTTTAGTGTTGATTGAATGATGAATAAAGGCTTGGAAGCCAAGGGAAGTAGATTGTGTATGTGCAGGAATTTAATGCGTTGATAGTGCTTAAATTGATGTGGCTATTGGAATTGTGTTGATGAGCTGAGTAAACAATGTGGGCAATGTAAAAAATATGGGAACCTCTATCGAAATTTACTTGGGAACTAGGTGACATAAGTATTTTATGAGGAGAAAGAACCTAGGGTGACTAGGTGTGTTTTAGAGTAAAATTTGTGTAACTAATCACTTTGGGAACTAGAGTAGAAGAAGATGATGTGAGTTGTGTATTGGAAGTGCATTAGTGTGAAACAAGGATTGAGTAAGAATGAGGAGCAAAATCTGAAGCATAGAAGGCTAGAGAATAAGTGCAAGTTCTTGGAGAATGTAAGTGTGAAATCTAAGTAATTTAAACATGAATTGAGCAAAAGCTGGGTAATGAGTTGGACCAAAGATTAGAGCATGATTAGGAGTGTTTAAGGTGTTTAAACATGTCGAAAACATGTGGAAGGATTAGGGAATGATTAGGTGTGGACTAAGGTTGGAATTGGGGTTGAAAAATGGAGTTTTAAACAGCTTTTAGCAGGGTCCGGGACTTAGAGGCCGGACCAAGTCCCGGACCAACACGAAAAAATGCCCCGAAAGTTCAGAAATGTAGTGGTCCGGGACTAGGGACCCGGACCATGTCCGGAACAATGTAGAAAAAACTGCCGAAAGTGAAGTTATGCTTGGGTCCGGGACTATAGACCCGGACCATGTCCCGGACCAAGCACAAAAATCAATCGAATGTGTTTTTAAGGCTTTAAATCATATGCGATTGATGGGTATTGGTCTTAGATGTTTTTAGGACTTGTTTTGTGACATATAAATGTCATAAGATGTATAAACAAGTGCTAGAGGTGAGTGAGAAATAAGTAACAAATGTAAATAAGTCTGGAATGTAAGGAGTAAGTAATTGTAAGTTAGGAAACTCTAAGATAAAAGAGTTAGGTTAATTATATGGAATTAACCGTCCGACTCCATGTACGTTATAGGATTCAAATGGTTAGACTCCAAAGGAAAGTCGGGGATTGAACAACTACGGTGAACGGTATGATTTCTAATGCCCTGTATGCTACCTAGGCTTTACCGGTTGTGTGTTTGTGTGCTATTGTGATAACCTAAACAAGATAAAACGCACGAATCGGATTTATTGCACCTCCTTATACTTGTAGTGTATTGTTTATTGTTGTTTGTATTTGAACTCTTAGTTTGTATAATTAATGAAATGTATGAATGATGATGAGGTGCTTGAATGTGGTTGTGCATCTGTGCAAACCTTGACTTAGTGATGTGAACTGATTCTCACTAACTCATTAACTATGGAACCCCTCTAACTTTGAGTAAATTTGGTAAATTGGGAAGTATGTAAGAAGCCCGATATAGTTTCGGCCACGCGTGAGGATGAGGAGACACAAAGAGGTTGGATCCGATTCCTGGCCTTAATCTTTTCCATGGTCCAAACCCCTTAAATGGGTAGCAACCTGGATTAGTGAGACACCCTAAAGCCCGGTGGTGGGACAGTGTAGTCCCTTCCCGGAGGTCACACCGACTTAACTTGAGTATAATGTAAGTAAATAAGTAAGTATTTGTATGAGGGAGACCAAGATGGTGGTATAGTTGTAAGTCATATGGTCCCGAGTAAAATAGTAAAGAACATCCGATTAACCAGGATGGGTAACTGGCTAACAAAGAATGAAGTACAGATTGTGAAGTGTATTACCTTGATGATGATTGTGAATTGTATCCCATTGTAAGTACGGTATCCTTGTGTGTTGTACCTTTATGTTTGTACTTGTATGATTGTAATGCTTCCTGTAATAGTATGTATGCATGTATAAAATGAACCGCATGTATTCAACCAAGTAGTCGGTGTACCCGTGTTAGCACGCGGGGTATGCAAATTCATATGTAGCTTTTGTTGAGCCCCTTGGGGCACTGTTTTTGTATTTCAGGTACTCGACAAAGCTAAGAGGTCGAAAGTGAGACCGGGCTGTTATGCTAGTATTAGCTAGGGATTAGTTGGATGATTTATTGATTTCTACGAGGCTTGTAGCCCATTTGAATTGCCGGTGTACCAAGTGGTACCCCTATGTATTTTGTAAGCAAGAGGAATTGTGAGACTTGGGTAGGAGGGTAGACCCTTGATAAGTATGTATAGACTTGTGAGAATATTGTAATTTGGAGGGTAAACCAGTAGACTCGGTATATTGTATGGTAAGTATGAGCAATGTATTGAATGGAGAATTGTTGTAACGGTTTGTAATTGAAGTGTGGATTGTATTTGTTTTAGTACTCGGGTATTCCGGTCCATCAGACCGAAGCGTGTAGTGGAAGTAGGCCTTGTTAGTCACGTGGGTGGCTAACAACATTGTATCACCCGCCGATGAGTATGGATTATCCGCTGCGTAAGTATGGAAGTACGAGGCTATTAGACAGTAATGACGGGTTTAGCAGTAGGGGTATTACAAAAAGTGGTATCAGAGTGAACTGGAAATACCGAGTAAGAATTACCAAGTTAGGAAGTAGAGACTTAGGGCTAAGGGCTGAGTGATAGCGTTAGAGATACGCTAGTTAGGAACTCTCGGTGAGTACGGATACCTACATATAATAAGACCCGCCCTCCACATCCCCATATTATAACTCGGGAAAGAACGCCAGAGAGAGGGAAGGACCTCTCTTACTCGGGGAAAACCCGATTGGGCAGGTGTAAAGTAATCCTACGGGAAACAAGAGAATCTGCTAGACAGTAGGTTCCAAGGACTAGAAATCCGAGAGACGGATCCCGGATGAGCAACAATACCTACATTTAATAGCATAAAAGAGAATCCTAACCATAAGGAGACTGGAATTTACTACAGCATCGAATGGCGACATGCTTAGCAGTCACGAAACCTGGCTAGTCAAGCAGCAGTAGGAAGAGAAGCACTGAGCGTGAAACGAAGTGGAAAAAGGAACAATAACGAAACCCGAGACACAAGTCTGCGGACGGTAGTAGCTAGATAATACCACCAATGGTATACTACCTAGCCTAAGGACGTAGTTGGGAGTGGTTAACTCCAAAACTATAATGCCTAGAGGTTACAATACCTGGCCGACATAGCTCAGACAGCTATGAGAACATTCACCGGATATAATCCGACACAACTACAGAAGTAGTACCTAAACAGGCTAAGGCTCGGTAACCGCGGTAAACGTGTGGGAACGAGCAACAAGGAAAACACGGAACAAATAAATAGGGATCTCCAAGGATTGGAGAAGCACCCTGATCAATGACAGCCATGTCAAACTCACTGGGAAGTTGCTTAGAAGATTGATTAACCCAAGTAAAGGATCAATGGAAGAGCCGACAAGGCTACCGAATACGCAAGGAAACAATACCGTGACCAGTATAGGTTAACCCAAAAATCACCAGTACCACACACTTGCTATGGCAAGTGCAGTAATAACAGGATTATCCAAGGAGACTTTTAACAACAACAAGTACTTAGTAAAGTACCGTGATCGCAGTGAAGCAACTACAGGATCACAAATTCTAAGGACTCGAAGAATAAAACCTGGAAGGGCCTAACGGTCCAACCATTGTAATAAGAAATATACCAGTCGGCGAGGAGCTAGACTTGGTCAGAATCAACCGGCATTGAAATGCCATGAAGATTTTCTTTAAAACCCAAAATTTTATTTTAAAACTCAAATATTTCCTTTAAACCCCCCAGATTTTAAAACCAAACCAGAAGATACACCATAAGATAACATAGGATGATATGAGAGGAGTTGACAACAAAATACTTCACTTAGATGTGTGACAAACACTACGAGTG
Organism: Limonium bicolor; assembly: GCA_023374045.1. Classification (NCBI taxonomy): domain Eukaryota; kingdom Viridiplantae; phylum Streptophyta; class Magnoliopsida; order Caryophyllales; family Plumbaginaceae; genus Limonium; species Limonium bicolor. Next base: position 147,793,937 of record CM041777.1, read on the forward strand.
TAAAATGAGATGTGGAACGACCGCACTCCGGTAGGAGCTTGCGGGCCTAACGACCTACTTGTAGGATGGTCGGGTAAGTAGCAATGTATCAGTAAGGTACCCCACATATGTATACAAGTAGAGTATGGAACACGGGAAGTAGTCAACTCCGTTCTACGGACGTAAGTAAGTTCAAGCCAGAACAGTTGGACGCCACGGATGAGCAAGAAAGGAACCTAGTTAAGCTAACGGGTATCAAGGAACTCCGAGAATTCATCTAGGATAATGAATAAGAGATAGAGAGTGCAAAAAGCACAAATTGTTTATTATAGACATTAGATACGTCTCAAAAATTTCAAAACGAATGCATGAAAGCTGGAATGAATACCCAGCCCCAAATAGTGAGGCAGATGCCTACACGGACACGTTAATGTTCGATGAACGGGATAGAATTCCCAGAACAATCACCATGACTACCGGGAATATTAATCTTCACCAAGAGAATGTTTGAACTGGTCTAGAACACAAGGAGAAAATACCAATGGTCTACCCAAGAATGGGTGACGTTATAACCCTAAATGGGATAGTTCAAATACAATATTGCAAGGCAGTGTCGTTAACATAACATATTCTAAACATTATCTAGATGTAATCGTGTAACCTAACAACACCCAGGAGCAGTCCTTGAAGGGTATATGAGTCAACAGTAGTTGAACGAATGTCGTGATAAGAACACGGAAGCAAAAACGAACAGTCGGTTAGGACACCGAAAGGATTCTACTTAACATGAAATGCCCTAAATTGCTAAGAGGCACTGATTATGCCAGATTGCCTGAGGGGCCTCCCATGAACGGAAGTGTGATGCAACAACCATGTCATGGAGCCCAGTACCACCTTCAAACCATTGACGGTATATGGAGAAATAGAACTTGCATCAACAACCTGCAAAGAGCATAGCTCGAAGCAATATGGTTTAAAAGTCATGAACCAACTACGCCAAGATGACTTAAATGTTTGTAAACCCACGTTAAATGATAAGAAGAACTATCAAGAATGGCAAGTAGTAAGGGAAGAAATGTTATTTCCTACAATGAACGGAGCGCCAATCGGATCGCTCGATTTAAATTCAATGTAATGAGTAGCATGGAGTAATGACTACCTCAGTGTCACTGTCACTAGAGCATCGTCCTAGTATACAGTTGACAAGGCTTTCAATTGCCTTCATGCCTTTTGTAGCAATGGTAGCAGAGAGGCATAGGAATCGTGATGATGACAACACTGGTCTAGTACACACTTGGACACTATGAGAAATCTGAGGGAAGGTACCTCTCGTTAACAGAAGACCACCAATGTGGTGATGATGCGAACCCTTAGAAAAGGCTTCCACCTACCATAACAACAAAGCTTGCGCATGTAGTTATTGCCAAGAGACAATTGAACAAGGAAATGAGATTTCCAAACCACTATGACTAGAAAGAGGCTTTGAGAGCTACTGTAAAAACCTAAGAGTAATCAGTTCAAAAACAAACACAGAATGTATACAATGTGGATTGTAGAATGATAACGCTCAAAGAGCATAGAGGCTTAAAAGAGTAGTATACTATGTAATCAACCAAGAAAACGACGAACCATTGTATGAATGGTGGAAGTACTTAAGCAGAGGCTAACACAGTAAGACCTTGTCATGATGTTTGTGAGTGAAATAGATCCCTCAATATGAGTTGTCTCTTGTCAATGATGGCTTACTCTTCTACTGGAGAATGGGACCCGTAAACCCTTGCAGTTTTCTTGGGATGTCCCAATGATGTGCATAGAGAAGCAAGATGCACGACCCAACCTTATACCTAAGGCTAGGGTTTAGAAAACAGTGAACGTCAAACACAACAATGCGAGTGCGTATCTTGACACATCACATGACCAATGCTCAAAGGAGCTGGTGATCCAACAGATTACTTCACCCATAAATAGCCAAGCTACCAGATAATGATATCATAAGTGATGAAAGAATGTGAGGCGGACTAGCCTACACATGACCCGAATCTGGAGTAGAACATCTCCACATTTTAAAGATAAGGATCTTAAGGTGTGATACGGTGACCACCATACACACGAACCTAGGAAACTCCCAGTGTGTTTACATCACGAAGGGAATGAATGCAAACGAAATATTGTAGTGAACAGTTGAAGAGTAGCACCAATGGTAGGCAAAGTATAAATGCAAGCTACCATAGTGGCATAGGGCGTGAAAACAATGTTTGTGTAATGAATAAGAATATGGTATGCAACAAGCAACCACTATGAGAATGCTGTTAGACAATAATATGGGAAACAAAGCCATTAGCTGGACTCAGCGGAGTCGAGAAGCAGGAATTGGTAGACAAACCAGGCATTAAGGCCTATAGTCTGAACCATATAACAAGGATCACACAAGGAACGCATTGTTCATTCCTAATGCAAATGCACAAGGAACTGAAGGCGCATACCTAGTGGATCAACGCGATAAGAGGGATAATAGCTGGGGATAAGAATACCCAATTGCGAAACAACGAACCATATTAAGTATGGAAGACTTACAAGCGCAACCGCGAACATGGTGCATGCCAGTTTTAGCGTAAATCTAACAATAAACCGTTCGGCCTTTCGGCCAAAGATGAACGAGGAACGTTGGAGATGCCAACAATCACAACCTGTAAATTTCACCGGAATAAAAGCAGAAGCGAAATCATAAACGCTACGAGGATCAATGAGTATGAAATGTAAGATCGTGCAATAAAAGTAAACTGGTATAACACTACACGAGTGAATAGCCAGAAACCAATGATCAGAGGAATCACTACACATGTGTAGTAGCTCAACCTCAACCGACAACAAGTCGGAAGAACTAAATGAGTAATCATAGAAGTATACAGTCGTATGTACGATAGATTTCCAGAAACTGGGTAGAAAATCTACAACACAATAAGTTTGCGCACGGTAAGAGATACCACGCGCCGGTTGAGAAAATGTATATCCCAAGATAAAAGGGACAAAAGTAAATGTGTAACGCATTAAGAGTAACGAAAAGGGCAAGTTAAGCTCTAAAGTTATCAGGGTCGCGTAGCAAAAGCTAGTGGGTCCTAGCTCAGAGGTGTAATATACCCAGTAAGTATGAGGGAATGGCTAATTAGCAATGCCTTGAAGCCGGATAGGCTAGTACCGAACCGGTTATGAGTAAATAAACTCAAATGGAAATCCTTGGTGCAGGGACTAAACCGTCAGTATGGTTAAGACCCTTTGACCAGAAACCATAGTATAATAGACCACATGGAAGCTAAGACGCTTCAGAACGCCCGAATTTAGTGAACTTATGTTCAATGATAACATATGGTAGATTACGTGGGTGTAATCCCTTTTAAGGGGGGTAGAGCGAAAACCACTTAGTGTATGTTTCATGTTTTAAATATGTAAACTACAATGTGCATAGCACAAATGATAATTGATTTGATGATTGGTATGTATGTTACATAAACATATGCACCCATTTGTATCCTAGTTATGGTTATGGCGCACAAGTGATGCGAATACCATGTATTATAAAATATATCTATCTTGTTAACTCGTGTGAGAGTATTAGTAAAAAGAAGTAGAGAAACTCCTGGAGGAATGAGAATCCCTATAGTGTATGTCTATTTGAAGTTAGAAATAGCATTATGATGCATGAGTCGGTATGAAACAGATGTAGAACCTAGAGAAAGTTGAGTTCCCTAGGTGATTGTTGGAGAAATTGAGAATGATTTGGTGGACGGAGCTCCACAAGTATTGTGTTCCCTGAGTAAGTATTGGAAGTAAATTGAGAGTAAGTGATGAATTGAGTCCATAAGTAGTGTATTCTTGAGTAAGTTGTTTGGAAGTAAATTGAGAGCGACTGACAACCTAAGTTCTAGGATTGTAGAGTAAAATTTAGGATGATTGATGGAATGAATTCCATCCTTTGGAGATGTATGGTTTGTGTTCATGACTAGGAAAAGTAAAAAGATAGAAAATGGAAATAATTGAATTATTTGATTGTTTGAAACTGACGTGGGAAGTTGAACTTGATCCTGATCAGATCAAGGGAAACCGGACACAAATTGGGGTGGAAAGATAGTTCAACACTGATGTTGATCACATCAGGATCGAATGATTCTTGAAGCTCCCCTCAAGTGGTCACAAGTAATCATGCATAGGATATATGTACTGAACATAAATTAGAATTTGGAGTTGTTGTGTTTCAAAAATATTTCTAACTAGTGGTTGCGAAAGGATTTTCCTTCAGACTTGAGAATGAGGATTTGTGTGAAACCTCTACCGGGAGAACGGTAATGGCGTATGGTGTTGTATTATTCCAAGGGCAGCGAGACGTAGAGAAGTCCTGTTTCTAGATGGCCTGAGTGTCTGCGGGATCATATGGAAGAGTATTCTTGAATTGCTTTAGGATAGCTTTGCATTGTATGTACGTATAATCTTGTATTGTAAAACCAGATGGTTGGTTGTAATGCAGATCGGAGTGATTGTAGTGTACTTGCATGGTATTGTATGTAGAGACCTTGTGTAATGGATTTGGGAATCCATAAGGAGTGGTAATGTATGACTTTGACAATTGAAATGTCAAATGAGTAAATATAGTAATCCTTTAAGCTTGAACAACTTTGAGGGCAAAGTTCCTTAAGGGGGGTAGATTGAAATACCCCGAACTTAATTATAGTGATTAAAATTATCCTAATGGTAATTAAGGGCCTAATAGTGCCTAAGGAATATTGGTGAAGAAAATAAGACCAAAAGAAAAGAGAAAATGCTTAGAAAGCGAAAAATGTAAAAATGAGTGTTACATAACCATAGGAGTCATGTGACCATGACTAAGACCCTAGGTGGATTCCTAAGGCTTAATTATGCCTAAATAGTATGTGGAAACAATTTCGAAGAAAACGGATCCATAAAATGTATTAAAACCACAAACGAACCTTAAAGCTCGTTTTTCGAGAAAACTGGGAAAACTCGACTTTAAGCTGGTTAAATAGGCCCGTAATAATTTTGGTCAACTAAATAGTCATTATTAAACATTAATAAAGGTCTAGAACAAATAAAATTAATCAGACGAGAAAATTCCAGAAAACGGGTTCCGGGAGTGAATAGTGTAAAAACCGGGAACCGGTTGTTGGGTGTAAATGTAATAAAGCAAAAATTTAATCCCCCCTTGTAATATATGCAGCCGGCCTCAATTTGTAAAAGGGGGCACGTTTTGTGCCAGCCCACATTCCCCTCTCTTATTCTACTTTATACACTAAAGGACAAGAAAATAAAGTGGAAAAGCAAAAGTAAACTCTCTCTCCTAACTCGCATTCCTCCCTCACCGTACTCACTCCTCCCTTTTGAATCTTATTCTTCCCTCTGAACTTCCATGGCGATTTACAAGTGAGCACACAACACCTCTCTTCTCTCCTAAGTTTAAACACTCAAACAAGCTCCAAACTCCACAAAAATACCATATTTGGATTCCCCTCTTCTCAAGGAACATTCTCCACCCTTCAAAAGTTAAAAATCTCCATCTTCATCACCATGGCTGTAGCCCATTTTGAAGCTTGGAGAAGAGCACTTTGGTCTCCTCCATCTCCTTATTGTTTTAAGGTAAAAAGAGTCTTAAAAATCCATCTTTTTCTTGCTCTTCTTTGCAAAACGAAAATCTGAGCTTGAGCTCTTGTTTTTTCCCCCATACCAGCTGTTTATGATGCTCATTGTGGAGCTGGAAAATTTGCCCCTTTGCTGTTCCAAAAACCTCACCTAGAAGTACAAGGTAAGAACTCCTTTAAGCCTTTAATGTGTATTAGATTCTAGGTTAGTTTAAGGTTTAGTTTTCTAAGCTAGTATTGGTATGTATGGGTGGCTGTAGCATTTCTGGAATTGTGAGCCAAGAACAAGAAACAAAGAAACAAAGAAGGAAGAAGAAAGGAGGAGTGCAGAAAAGAAAGAAAACTAGCAAGTTCAAGGTAAATGAACTCACCTTTGAGCTAGTTTTGTAGTGAGAAAACATAATTTTAATGCTTATGTATGAGGAAATTTAATGGTTTGAGTATTCATTGTGTTATTGAATAATGAGGAAGAGGTTGAGGTGTTTAGTGTTGATTGAATGATGAATAAAGGCTTGGAAGCCAAGGGAAGTAGATTGTTTATGTGAAGGAATTTAATGCGTTGATAGTGCTTAAATTGATGTGGGTATTGGAATTGTGTTGATGAGCTGAGTAAACAATGTAGGCAATGTTAAAATTTTAGGGGAACCTCTGTCGAAATTTACTTGGGAACTAGGTGACTTAAGTATTTTATGAGGAGAAAGAACCTAGCACTAGTAGAATTAATGTTTTTAACCACGGTTATTTTGCCTATATACCACGGTTAGGAACCGTGGTTTATGCTCGCGTTGTATATTTACAAATAGCGATAAACGACGGTTCATAACCGTGGTTTAAAGTAAGCGAAAAAACCACGGTTGCTTGAAACCGTCGTTTAAGACCCCTTCTCCCACGAATATTCATTGACTTTATACCACAGTTAGGAGTCTGAACCGTGGTATAAAGTGCCTTATAAATGACGGTTTTACTTAAAACCACGGTATAAAATTAATACAAATCAAGAATAAACCACGGTTATAAATAAAACCGTGGTTTATAGTCTGTGAATTTTTTTCCAGTTCGCCGGCGATTTAGCGGCGCCGCCTTCAATGGTAATGTAACAGAGAGCGCAGACAGAAGAGAATGAAGAGGCCTGAACATGTATGTCCTTGTTTGTGTATTAGGGTTGCTAAATAAGTCGCATTATGTTCCTTGTTTGTCGGTAGGTTGCAAAATTACCGTGAAAGAGAATGAGAGAGGGCGGAGCTGTTCACCAGTTTGGGTTACAAAAAATTACAGAAGAAGAAGCGCAGAGCATATGTTCCTTGTTCGCTAGTGTGGGTTGCAAAAATTACCGTGAAAAACATGAGGCGCAGAGCATGTTATTGTTCGCCGGTTAGGTTTGCAAAAATAACAGTGAAGCGGCGCAGAGCATGTCCTTGTTCGCCGGTTACAGTGAAGAGGCGCAGCATGTTCCTTGTTTTCCAGTATGGCGAAGAGCATGTTCGCCGGGGGTTGCAAAAATTACCGCGAGTTGAAGAAGAAGAAGAAGAAGAAGAGTTGCAGAGCATATTCCTTGTTCGACAGTGTTGGTTGTATAACATTGAGGAGAAATATATATAATAGGAGAAAGAGAAAAAGCCACGTTAATTTTAGTCGAAAATTTGAATTCCCGCTTAGACTATATACCACGGTTCTACCAAGAAACCGTCATTTAAAGTTGTTTGACCATGACTAAATACGACGTTGTGACAAAACCGTGGTTTAAATTACAACGCGTCAAACTATATATGACGGTTCCACCCAGAACCGTGGTATATAATACAACGCGTCAAACTATATATGATGGTTCCGTCAGAACCGTGGTATAAAATGCAACGCGTCAAGCTATATATGACAGTTCTGCGTGGAACCGTGGTATAAAATCTCCCGCCGACACTTTTTGTGACGGTTATGCTAATAACTGTGGTATAAAAGTTTTAAATGACGGTTATGAGATTAACTATGTTTAAATGCGTCATTTAAAATCATTTTTCTACTTGTGTAGGGTGACTAGGTGTATTTTAGAGTAAAATTTGTGTAACTAATCACTTTGGGAACTAGAGTAGAAGAAGATGATGTGAGTTGTGTATTGGAAGTGCATTAGTGAAGAACAAGGATTGAGTAAGAATGAGGAGCAAAATCTGAAGCATAGAAGGCTAGAGAATAAGTGCAACTTCTTGGAGAATGTAAGTGTGAAATCTAAGTAATTTTAACATGAATTGAGCATGAGTTGGGTAATGAGTTGGGCCAAATATTAGAGCATGATTAGGAGTGTTTTACGGTGTTTAAACATGTCGAAAACATGTGAAAGGATTAGGGAATGATTAAGTGTGGATTAAGGTTGGAATTGGGGTTAAAAATGGAGTTTTAATAGCTTTTTAGCAGGGTCCGGGACTTAGGGGCCGGACCAAGTCCCGGACCAACACGAAAAATGCCCAGAAAGTTCAGAAATGTAGTGGTCCAGGACTAGGGACCCGGACCATGTCCCGGACCAATGTAGAAAAACTGCTGAAAGTGAAGTTATGCTTGGGTCCAGGACTATAGACCCGGACCATGTCCCGAACCAAGCACAAAAATCAACCGAATGTGTTTTTAAGGCTTTAAATCATAGGGGATTGATGGGTATTGGTCTTAGATGTTGTTTAGGACTTGTTTGGTGGCATATAAATGTCCTAAGATGTGTAAACAAGTACTAGAAGTGAGTGAGAAATAAGTAACAAATGTAAATAAGGTTGGAATGTAAGGAGTAAGTAATTGTAAGTCGGGAAACTCTAAAGATTAAAAGAGTTAGGTTAATTATAAGGAATTAACCGTCCGACTCCATGTACGTTATAGGATTCAAATGGTTGGACTCCGAAGGAAAGTCGGGGATCGAACAACTATGGTGAATGGTATGATTTTCTCATGTCCTGTATGCTACCTTGGCTACTCTGATTTGTGTGTTTGTGTGCTATGTAATCACCTAAACAAGATAAAACGCAATCGGATTTATTGCACCTCCTTATACTTGTAGTGCATTGTTTATTGTTGTTTGTATTTGAACTCTTAGTTTGTATAATTCATGAAATGTATGAATGATGATGAGGTGCTTGAATATGGTTGTGCATTTGTGCTAACCCTTGACTTAGTGATTGTGAACTGATTCTCACTAACTCACTAACTATGTAACCGCTCTAACTTTGAGTAAATTGGTAAATTGGAAGTATGTAAGAAACCCGATATAGTTTCGGCCACGCGTGAGGATGAGGAGACACAAGAGGTTGGATCCGATTCCTGACCTTAATCTTTTTCCATGGGCCAAACCCCTTAAATGGGTAGCAACATGGATTAGTGAGCCACCCTAAAGCCCAGTGGTGGGATAGTGTAGTCCCTGCCCAGGTCACACCGACTTGACTTGAGTATAATGTAAGTAAGTAAGGATTTGTATGAGGGAGACCAAGACTGGTGTAAGTCATATTGTCTAGAGTAAAAAGTAAAGAACATCCGATTAACCCGGATGGGAAACTGGCTAACAAAGAATGAAGTACAGATTGTGAAGTGTATTACCTTGATGATTGACTTGTGAATTGTATCCCATTGTAAGTACGGTATCCGTGTGTGTATGTACCATGTATGTATGTACTTGTATGATTGTAATGCTTCCTGTAACAGTATGTATGCATGTATAAAATGAACCGCATTTATTCGACCAAGTAGTCGGTGTACCCCTGTTAGCACGCGGGGTATGCGAATTTCATATGCAGCTTTTGCTGAGCCCCTTGGGGCAATGTTTTTGTATTTCAGGTACCCGACAAAGCTAAGAGGTCGAAAGTGAGACCGGGCTGTTATGCCTAGTAGCTAGGGATTAGTTGGATGATTTATTGATTAGTATGAGGCTTGTAGCCCATTTGAATTGCCGGCGTACCAAGTGGTACCCCCTCATGTATTTTGTAAGCAAGAGGAATGGTGAGACTTGGGTAGGAGGGTAGACCCTTAATAAGTATGTATAGACTTGTGAGAATATTGTAATTTGGAGGGTAAACCAGTAGACTCGGTATATTGTATGGTAAGTATTGAGCAATGTATTGAATGGAGAATTGTTGTACTTGGTTTGTAATTGAAGTGTGGATTGTATTTGTTTTAGTACTCGGGTATACCGGTCCATTAGACCAATGTTGTAGTGGAAGTAGGCCTTGTTAGTCACGTGGGTGGCTAACGACATTGTATCACCCACCGATAAGTATGGACTATCCGCTGCGTAAGTATGGAAGTACGAGGCGATTAGATGGTAATGGCGGGTTTAGCGGTAGGGGTGTTACAAGGGTGGTTTTTCGGTCGTTACAACTCCTACATTTTTTAGGAACATAAAGTAAATCACCATCATTTAATTAAAGCTTAGACTTAGTGTCGATAGGGTAAAAGTTGGGTTAGCCAGACCCATGGCACACCAATCAAGAAGATCTTGCATATACTTCCCCAAACACAATAAAAATCCTCAGGAAGTCCGATCAACGAAACACCCAAAAAATAATGAACATCCCTAAGATCAGTTATAGCAAATTTAGAATGAAGGAGAGAAATGATTGAGCGAAGCAAAGCAGCTGAAGAAGCGGTGAGAACAATATCATCCACATAAAGCAAGAGAATAACCATATCTGACCCACGTCGTAAAATCAACATAGAAGAGTTTGCACAACTATGGATAAATCTATGGGAACGACAAAAGGTAGTAAAACATATATACGAATCCCGAGGAGCTTGCTTCAACCCATACAAAGTTGTATGCTACTTGTAGACATATAACAGATGCTCAGTTCTTATAAACCCGGATGTCTGGTTTAACTAAACAGACTCTGCCATTGTACCATGAAGGAAAGCATTTTTAACGTCTAGTTAAAGCATAGCCAACCACAAGCCGAAGCTCAGATCGAATAGTAGCGGGCTTAACTACACGACTATGTGCAAACAGGGTCATGATATACTAAAACTAATAAATATACGTAGAAAATTTGTGATTCAATCGCCTTCGGGTTACAAAAATCCCAATCACTACAGTATAGTAAATAGTAGCAACCACGTATCAATCCGTGGGGCTTGAAGAAAATAAGCCTAGCCCAAAAAAACTGGAAATTTATGGTGTTGTTTTTGTTGTTTTTAAGTGAATCAAATTAAAGGAAAACAAGTAAATAAGTGAACAAATAGAGTGAGTGAAGAGAATGGATGAGGCGCAACCCTAGATTTAGGTTATATTTACTTGATAGATTATGCATCTGCTACCGGTTAATTCGAGATACTTATTTAGCCTAAAAAGAAGTCATATAACAGAACATTCAAGATCTAATCCAGATTCAAGAAAAACACGTATAGATGGATAAGGTACAATATTGCACATGAGGGAAAACGTAGTCAATCCAATTCAGTTCTCCACATGTTCACAGATTAATTCGACCTTTCTATTTATCACCAATCTGATCAAAATAGGTTCGTAAAGTAATTTTATAAACTCAAAATTTATTGGAAAGCATCATTTGTATTAATCCAAAACAATTTGTAATTTCTTAAATCAAACCAGTATAAGTAATAGAAAAATCATCCAAAGCTTTAAATAACCATCCCTCAAAGTCTTATTGTACTTAGCTAGACATGATACAAAAAAAGAATAAATGAAGACATTAGAGAATTCATAGAGACTAAGAAATAGCCTGAATGTTTTGTGTAGGGGTGGCAATTCGGGTTAATGGGTCGGGTAGAAGTTTACCCATACCCAACACGATTAAAGATGTATTGACCTAAATCGGCCCAAAAATAATTGAGTTACAAACTTTCAACCCAAACTCAACCCATATAAAATCATTGAACTCAAACCCCACCCACTTAACGCAAAATAATTAGGTTACTCGAAATTTAAAAGCACTAAAATTAAAAACCAATACTCCTGTTTTTGTCTTATAAAGACACTACAACAAAAAATGGTATTCATTTCATAACAACCCCTTATCAAGATACTACATAATTTTTACTACTAAAATGTAAATAAAGGGTTGATGAGTAAAACCTGGAATAATCTAAAGCACTGTAATGTAGTACATCATTATATACTTCTAATTTATGCAAAACTGTGAGAACTCTACTCTAAAACCTGTTATTATGCAAGCTAAAATAACAACAACATGTTGTACAATTCACTCTAAAACCTGTGAGAATGTAGAAGGATATATTACTTTTAAACGGGGGACTAGTGATATTGATATAGATGGCCTAAATAGAAGAATATTATTGGATTTTTTCTAAAAAGAATGATCCACTTTTCATTAAAGCAAACAAGAGTAAAATGATGAGCTAAAAAAAGCCCAAAAAATAGTCAGAAGTGAAATACCCCAAACCTTGATATGTTGTTTAAATATTAAACTATGGTATAATAAGGCTAAAAAGTGCCTTAGAAATGTTAGTGAACAATTTAACCATAGAAAATACAATTAAGTACCATAAAGACAATATGGGCGAAAATGTGCTCTAAGCTTGGGATAACCTTGGTTAAGACATAATAAGCTTACCAAGACTTTTTTTTATATGTTAAGGAACATATTAAATCAATTACTAATGTAAACCAAGCTTGAAAACAAGTTAAAACACAAAATGTGCTTTAAGGAGTCTTAAAGCACATTTTTGAAAAATTGTCTTGTAAATGAGTTTTGAATGGCTAAATGTCCATCATTACTCTTTAATTAACATGTGTACTACTTAGTATCACATTAGGAAGTCTAAATCAATGGGAAATCATAAATTTCACAATTATGTGCATTGATTAGTGAATAGTAACTAAATTGTGCTAGTTTAACACATTAGTCGATATAAGTGTTTAAGTTGGTTGCTAACAGAGATTATTGTAGGAAAAACTATATACAAAATGGATAAAATAAATAACTAAACCTACACTCTACTACGGGTAGCAAATAAAACCCGGTGGAATAGCATGAGCAAATTATGACCAAGAGTATCGAACCCAAGGGACTTATAGAAAATTAGTCCTAATCCGGTAATAACCTATACTAAGACAAGGGGGGAAATTGAAATATTTTCTAATCCTAATCAAAACTAACTAAACTAAGTGGTATTTACAAGGAGATTATTCTTATTCAGGGCTTTAAACCATCTAAGTATCAACATGAACTCGAAACATAAACACAAGCCTTCGAATTAACCAACAATTGAATGCGCCAGGTGTCATGCCGGATACCATATGCACGGCATATTCAAAGACTTTGAATATGCCGGACATTGGCCACCCCAGTGAATCCGGCATAGTCAATATGCGTATTCTTATTCCAGTTTCCGAGAAGAAAACAGAAGACTCACTACCTATTAACAATTCGATCATATATCATGCCACGAAATGAACAAAGTAATGGGAAAGATGGGTTAATTCTCACTCTTACTACTAACTTAATTCTTAAGAAGAGGGTAGGAAGATCATTAAGAGAGTCTAACCTATTATACTTGGGATTCATCTTCCACAAGTAAAATTTGCATGAAGAGAATAAGAGATCAACCAATTCTCCTTCAATAAGAACCTTACTCTTAATAAACTTGAAGTTATATTAAGAAGAACACATTGTTTTACAAAGAGAATTTCATTCCCTAACCAAAGAACAAACAAGGAATTCCTACTCCAGCATCCACTCAAATCGTGAGAGAGAATCACAGGAGATAAGAAGATTGGATGTAGCCTTAACCCGCCATGGATTCTTCTTCTCGCGTGGAAAGTTGCATAGAACCTCCTTGGACACCAACACCTTGGAATGAGGCGAAAATGAAGTAATGAATGAAGTGTAATATGATGTTGAAGTGTGTTGAAAAGTGTAGCCCCTCGTCCTATTTATAGGTATCACATTCTTCTCGTGCCGGATGGCATGCCGTGCAAGTTGTACCCGGCATATAATAACCACGTGACCAACTGCTAACGGTCGAAACCGCCGAATCTGCGCGAAAAGGTACCAGTGCCGGACATGATATGTCCGGCACCATACCCGGCATAGGTTGGTTTGGCAACGTCATTAACTGCCATCGTCTGGTCAACCGAGGCGACTTTTCACATGTATGCCGGATTGGATATACCCGGCAACGCACCCGGCATAGAGTCCTTTTCTGCTCCACGCTTGTGCCGTGCAGGTATGATCCGGCCCTATGTCCGGCAGTTTGGTCAGAAATGTTCCCTTGCATGAAAAAACATATAAAAACATTAATCTGAACAAATAGTAGACTTAATACAAATATAGCATAAATATTAATTATTCTAACCTTAATTTGGCTAATAATCTTATAATTAAATATACTAAAACATGATAAGTCTGAGGCTTATCAAGGCCCTACACTTACCTTTTGCTAGTCCTCGAGCAAAACAAGATTAGAAAGGAATACATACTTATGCACAAAATAGATAAACTTTAAAATGACAATTAGATAAATATTCCTAACCATATGACTCTAATTCATAAGTATCACTTAATCATCCTTATTCCACCAGAAACATACTAATGGGTATAAAATAAACAATTTCGAAACCGATCAAACACTTTCGGGCTATTTTGCATAAGGGATTTGTAATCTCTCCTTTTTCCTTTCCATCATTCAGCTCTATTTTCCAAGAGTTTCTGAATGTGGCCAAGACACTCATCGATGGTTTTTTATGTGTTCACCCTTTTTTCAAGGGTTTGAATCAACCATGATTTCTTTTGCTTTGAAGAACGGGAATTTAGGAGAAAAACAAAAGGAAAAACTCTCGTTTGTTTCTTTTATTTTGAGGCAATTTTTGCAACCTCATAATGCTTCTTTTTTATGAAAGAAGATTCTTCTTTTTTTTTCTTCTTCTTTTTTTCTTTTCGAAGCTTCTCTTTTTTTTCCTTCTTTATTTTACACAATCCCTATTTGAGATATTCACCCAAAAGAATTCTCACCATTTTGAAAAAAAAAAGAAAATATTACCCATAAGTAAATCTGAGATAGAAATAGGAGTAAGGTCATATACTCATGTTAAGAAAGAGAATCAAATGTTAAAAACAAGAATCTACAAGTCATTAGAAAGGTTACCTCTTGAGAGAACAAGCTTTCATCCTTTTCTACTTTTACTTTGCCAACGACATGCAAAAGCTTAGTAGAACATTGATAAAATCTCAGCTTATAACATATTATTTAGATACTAAGTAGTTTTAGCAAAAAATAATTTTTTTTAGGGGGGATCCCTGCCCTACACTTGGCAGGAACACTGTCCCCAGTGTTTCAAAAAGAATAAAGAATAAAAAATTCAAAGAATTAAAGAATGGTTTTTTTTAAAAAATTAGATGAATTAAAAGAATAATAAAAATACTCCCCCTTTGGAAGAACGGGCACAAAATGCCCTACACTTGTGGTGAGCCGCGGCGTCACAATTGTCACACATGCAAAGCCAACTAAATAAAGGCAACTGTAACCAAAAACTCACTAAAATATAAAGCTTCCATAATATGTAAGAGGAGTTAACTGAGAATCCATTAGGCATACAAGAATAATAAAAGCAAATAAAACTAAAAAGGACAATAAAAAAAATGGAAGAAAATAAAATAAAATAAACAGAGAAAGAAAGAGAGAAAGAACTAATGAACTGCTGCCTGCATGGAGGATGGTGGTGGAGAGTCTAAGAAGAATCAGGGAAGCGTCTGGAACATCAGAAAGGCTAGAAGAGCTAGGGGTAGGAAGCCCCTTCTTCTTCGCCTCTCGACGCGCCTTCCTTTTATCCTTGTCCCGTCGTAGAAGACTCTTAACCAAAGCAGCTATGGAACAAGATACCCTCTGCTTCATCTCCTTCCTTGCCTTCTTTCTGTCGGCCGCCATTGACTTGTTCATCTCAGCTACAGCCAACATGAGACGATCATCAACCCGCCTCTCCTGCTCATCCTGGCGCTGAGATATACGCTCCTCAAATGCCTCCTGTCTCTGCCCAACCTCAGCCTGCTGCTGCATAATAGAGTCGACTCTGGTAGTCAAATCTGTGCGCATACCCTCATAACTCTGTCGGAAGGAATCAAAATCACCCCACGCGGCCTGCTGAGCGGTCTGGAAGGCCTCCATTGAGTGTCGCTGCTGCTGGAGCTCCTGACGGAAGTGATCGAGCTCTGCAGCCACTCTAGGGTCTGCATCTGAAGTAGAGGTAAGAGGTGGTGCGGTGGCGATCGGAGGTGGTGGAGGCAATAATAGTTGACCACCCTCCCCCTGATAACTGGGGTAGTCCTGAGCAGTAGGGGTCCGGGACCTCCGATCTGGGGGAACATAAAGGAACTCCCCTGAGGGTGACTCTCTGAACCACCAGCGTCGAACGAGAGCACGATCAATAGGGGCAGACTCGGGCTGAAAATGTAGGCCTCGAGGAATCTGAGTCTCCCCTATTGTCTGCATAATATGCTGGTGAATGAGCATGGGGAAGATGGGGCGCTGTCCCTCTCGATGCATAATGGCGCGGACCAACTGCGCGAACATCAATCTCTGGACCGGGAAACGCGAGTCAACTGCTTCTTGAGCTGGTCCGAGAAGATACTGCAGCAAGGCGCAGTCCATATCATTCAGCTCGTCATGCTTGCACGATCGAATGTTATGGCGGATAATCTCCATGGCCACACGCAACTGGAGATCGGTGATATAGGTCAAGGGGATCACCTCTCGCTCCTTAGTATGAGCTCTGTCCATAAAGCGGGTGCGTGATCCAAATCGAGAGCGGATAGCGGCATGAGCATCTACAAGAGTCTGTCGGCTGAAGGATCGTTGTCGAGGGTCAGTGTCGATGCCCTAGATCTGTGCGATGCTCTCTGGCGTAATGATGATACAACGTGTAGATACAAATGAGCGGATCAGAACTCCTGACGTCTGGGTGGCCCCACGGTACTCGGAGTTGGCGTAAAACTCACACACCAACCCATGGTAAAAGTGTCCATGGCCATGTCTAAGATCCCCAACCAACCATATCGCTCAAAGAGCTCTGAAATCGCAGATAGTATGCAGACCTCGGGATGCACTCGCCTCTCCCGTACCCACTTACATTTCATCTTGGACTGATGAAAGTACTGAGCAGCAGAAGGATTTACGAATCCTTCCTCATCAAAAGTAGGTACATCAGGAATGCGAGGAGGGAGAGGGAGAGGTGTACCAAAATCATCGTGCTCTGGAGCAGAAGAAGTGGAACCAGGGCCGCTCTGAGTCTCTGGAGAAGTCCTCTTCTTCCTCTTGCTAGCCCTTGTCTTCTTGGCTGGAGGCGGCGCGGCACTGCTGGAGGCTGGCTCCTTGCCTGCCCGTCTAGTAGATCGATGAGGTGGCGCAGGTGCAGGAGGAGCCTCCTCCTCCTCTGTGGTGGCATCCGCGAAAGCTGCCTCAGCCTGGTCTAACAGTTCATCCTCCTCTGAGTCAAAGCATGAAGGGCCTAAGAGCCAAGTTATTTAAGGGCCTAAGTGCCAAGCAATTTAAATTATGCACTATATTGTGATGTAGTGTAAATTGGGTAAAGTTTTGTGTGTGAGAATGTTCTTGATGGATTTAGGTGTTCTTGATAGTTTTAAGGTGAAAGCTATGTGTTTTGGTGTATCAATGTGCTAGTAGAACCCATGTCAAAATTTAGGTAAGAAACAAGAAGTTTAGATGCTTAAATGAAGTTTAGCAACCTAGGTTATACTAGGAAGTGTTAAGGGTAGATTTGATGAATAAAAAGGAAATATAAGTGTTTGTAAGCATTAAAAGGACTTGGACATTATCTTGGAGGATTTAAGAATCAAATGAGTGTCTTGGGAGGTACTAAGGTCATGGAGGAGTTATGTTTAGGACTTATGCAATTTGGGTAAACAAGGAGAAATGATGTGGGAGAGTAATGGATAACTAAGGGAGAACAAGTAGTTGTATAAAGGAAATTTTGGTGAGAAATGATGCTTGGGAGATGATGTATTGGTGGTGAGAAAGCATTTTGAGTATAGTTGTCATTATAGGTGTGAAACACCACATAGAAACCTAAGGAAAAACATTACAAGTGTTAGAAATTTTGTAAGAAAAAGAGTAAGAGTTTAAGGAGTTAGAAAATGAGTTTGGTGGGTGATATATGAAGGTATAAGTGTGCCAAATAATGTTAGAACATACTAGGAGGTTTGAGGAAAAGTTTGGAGAAGATTTGACAAGTTTTGGGCATGTTCTGCTGTCGACCGACCCAGGGGACCGACCTTGGCTGGGTCGGTCGGTCTGTGTAAACCAGCCGTAAACATTTCTAGAATCGACCGACCCAAGGGGTTGGGTCGGTCGGTGGGTCGGTCGGGCTAAAAATGAAGAACAAATGTGTTTCTGGAATGGACCGACCCAGAGGGCTTTGGGTCGGTCGGAATAGTGTTGGGTCGGTCGGGTAAGTTTTAAAAGACAGAAAAGTTTCTAGAATGGACCGACCCAGTGGATTTGGGTCGGACGTGGGTCGGTCGAAGTGGTATTTTCAAATCCGAAAGTTACTAGAATGGACCGACCCAGATGGTTGGGTCGGTCGGTGGGTCGGTCGACCCAAAACTATAAAAAAAAAAACAAAGTGTGGCTTTAGTAGTTAATCCTAGAGGGATATAATGAAGGTAATCAAGGGTAAGTTTAAGCATTAAAACATGTCATATAATCATGTAAAATGCTTAGTAAACCGGAAGTTAAATAAGTTAATTAACCGACATTATTAATCATGTTTAGGACTACGTTTGGCGGGACTCGTTCGCAGCAAGGACCAAGGTATGGTTTTCTTACAGTCTGTTGCCTAGCGGTTTACACCGGCTTGTGTGTTGTTTGTTTTTCTGTGTGTTTACGACTTTGTAAGATTAAACCAAGGAACCAGTTTACAGTTATTGTTGTTATTGTGATGTGTGCGTACCGATACCGGTAACCTCAAATGTGTACTAATTGTTAGTTAACCAATATTAGGAAAATGTAAGAGAACGGTATCCGGTAAAAACGTTGCCAACCTAAGGAACGTTCTAACCACGGCTATGTATGTGTTGGTTGTGGTTTGTGTTATCGAATTGTTTCTCATCTCCCTTATGTGTCTAACTAGACCTAAAAACCTATTTGTGATTTATTGTGTTAAGTTCCAACCATGGGACTTCTAACAAGTGTTAACCGGGAAGTGAGGAATCCGGTCGTTCCAGTCACGCGTGTATGTATGGGGGTTGACATCTGAATCAGATTCGGCTCTCTCCTTATGTTAGGGTTGTTTTCCTTTTTGGATTCCAACCTCCCACGAGCTTAGCCAAAGCTTACCTACCTGACTTCCACTCGGGCTAGGGGGAAATGTGTATGGTGTGCTTGGATCACTATATCCGACTCATCTTTAAGTTAAGTTACTCATTCGACTAACAGGACGGTAATGAGTTATGTAACAAGCTTAACATGAGGGTGAAATCACTCTCTAGGCTTACTATGTTGATTAACCATGTTGGTTGTTTCCTAAAGTGAAATGTTCTCTCTTTGTATGTGTTGTTATTGCTATGCAAATATATCTTGCTATGTAATATGTATGTTGTATGTTAAAATCAATGCCATGTTATCATAACAAATAGTTGCGTGTATCCCGGTAGTCAGCGGGCTGCACGTTAACCATACCAGCCAAGGGTTGTTGACCCCCTCGGGGGCTCCATATTTATTTACAGGATGAGGATCGAGGAAGCGGATTGGCTTTAGATCCTAGGAAGTTGATTACTTTGTTTATTTTGGATGTTGGGCCCGGGATGCGCTGTGCTCCCGTGGCGTTATATAATGGAATTGTTAGAATTACAGTGACAGTATATTTTGGCAGTGACAGTTTACAGTGATGGTTGCAAATAAATACTCGGTATTGTTGGTTATGTATTTAAGGTTATTAGTTCTATGCTCGGGAGTCTGATCATCAGACCGGTACAAATTGTATGTATTCTGCCTAGTTAGCCACGTGGGTGGCTAACGGCGTGTAACACCAACCCCTTTAGTAATCGTTTTAGTTATTTATTTCCGCTGTGATTTCGGTTAATTGTTAAGTGTGTAGTGGGGGTGTTACAAAAAGTGGTATCAGAGCGAAGTATCGCTCTGATGACTAGAATACCGAGCTTAGGGATATCTTGAGTTAGGAAAACTAACCATAGTTACCTAAGTGAGTAGTAATGGAAAGGTTAACCACTAACTAAGTGTGGAAATACCTTATTGTCGGAAAGGCGTTACAACCGTTGGAACCGATAAGTGTGCAAGCATAATGCTAATGAATGTCCATGTGAATACAGATGTCAGGTCGACCAAGAGGTAGAGGCCGCGGGCGCGGTATTGGAGATATGGGTAACCAGGGAGAGAATACTACGACACAAGTCATGGCGGATGTTGTAGCGGCCACCGTAGCCCAGATGGTCCCGCAGTTAGTTGCTGCGGCAGCAGCCCGAAGTTTAGCCACCACTGCCACGCCACGAGAGACCAATTGGGTCAAGGCGTTGGCAGACTTGAGACCCCCGTCGTTTCATGGGGAGACCGACCCTAGTAAGATGGAGGCGTACATCTCCAAGCTGGAGACCGCCTACGAGACCTTGGATGTGCCTGCTGGGGCCAAGGTCTGTCTTGTCGCTTACTACCTGAAGGGTTCGGCAAGAAATTGGTGGAAGTTGGTACGGGACGACAGGATTGCTGATCCCACTTTTGGTTGGAGGGAGTATACGGCTCTGTTGCGAGCCAAATACTACCCAGTGCATGTACAAGAGGTGAAGCGCCTCGAGCTGGATAATCTAAGACAAGGGGACAAGGTGTCGGTAGACGAGTACTACACCGCCTTCACCGACCTCGTCCACTTGTTACCGGACCTGGGATACTCGAACCGGGTGTTGGTAAACCATTTCTACAACAGTCTCAGCCACCGTCTTCGCTATGGGATGGGGCCAGCTGAGTATACCACCTTGCAGGTAACTAAATACCGTGATGTGAATAAGTGTGTATCGTAAGTAAATGTGAATGTGAGTTTGTTTTTGCGGGGCATGACTGACATCCTAAATTTAGGAGTGCTATCATGCCGCTGCTAAGGTTGAGATTACCGTCCGTCTGAGGGACGAGGAGAATGCGCACAAGCGCAAGGCTACGAGCGGCCAAAGCTTGCAAGGGTACGGGGGAGGAAAGAAGAAGAAGCCTTACCCCTAGTCCCAGAAGGGCCAGCACCAGGGTGGCAAGGGCCAAGCCTAGACCACCACAGCTGAGGAGCCACTGCAGCTCACGTACGCATATGCGACGAAGCCCCTACGCTCTCACCCGCTAAAGGGTAATTATTTAACTACGACTATCGAGTTTGGGTGTATAATGTTAAGTTGTGAAGTGTGTACTGATTGTGTAATGTGATAGCAGCTAGTACGGGCTCTGGACCGGAGCGCCACTATTACTGTAAGTGGTGCAACGGAGACCACCCCGGCAAGGACTGCAAGGGAAATGATGTGCAGTGTCGCTACTGCAAGAAGATGGGGCACCGTGACTTCGAGTGCTACCAGAACCCGAATGGCAGAAACTACAGGCCTAAGGGGCAATGAAAAGGTAAGGCCGTCGCGACCACTGATGGCCCCAAGACGGCTAACCAGCCACACTCGGATCAGAGGAACACTGATTCCCAGAAGGGGAAAGGGTCAGGAGCTGGCAAGGCCACTCTGAATGTGGTAGATCGGTTAGAGGCTGCTGGACCCTCTACTAGACCAGGTACTACTTAAACCGTTGAGTGAAATAAGTGATTATATACCGCATTTCATGCATGTGTGTTAGTGAGTCTAAGTGTACAACCACATAAGTAATGGGTTAAAGTATAATGTGAAAGTTACCTAAATTAGGTAATTCTAAACCTTAGGAACCTTCAATATTCGTTATCCAATCCCTCCCACACCGAACCCCGAAGAAACAACCATCAGCATCACCGAATTCCCGATGGAGCAATGTCAGGTTATCCAGCCAGGTATGATACTCTTAAATGGATACCTGACACCCGAGACATAAATCCACATCATCAGACGATGCAACGAACTAGGAGCAGCACCTGGAGGCTTCTACACACCGGAGTACCCGAGCGGATCGAAAATGAAGCTGAAGATGATGTGCATGGGAAAGGACTTGAATCTTTACAACAAGACATATCAAGACGTGCGAGTGGAAGACGGAGCAACCGTACCGAAAATACCTAAGGAGTTCCTTGCGGTCATTAACCACGCCGTGGGAATTGCTCAGCAAGTTGAGTCGGATCCAATTCCGAGTGTTGAAGTAGATTTGTGTATTGTGAACTTCTACCAGAAAGGTGGACGGTTAGGTTTACACCAAGATAAGGACGAAACACCCGAGTCTCTGAGTAAGGGAGTACCCGTGGTGTCTTGGTCCATTGGTGATACCGCAGTGTTTATTTATGGCGAGCAGAAGCGTGCTAATCTCACGAAGAAGTTGATGTTGAGGTCAGATGATGTATTAATCATGGGTGGGTAGTCGAGGATTCTGTATCATGGTATCAAAAAGATCAAACTGAATACCGCACCTTCGACAGTAATCAATGCCACACACATGAAACCCGGACATTTGAATTTGACTTTCAGGCAGTTTAAAGTCTTGTGTAATCATGTAATGTGTTATGGCAGTTGTATAGTAAGGATGTTATATTTAGCAATGCCTGCAAGTGTAAACCGACTTATGATGTGAAGGATGTGTTAATGAATAAAACGACGTTGTTTGAAGTATGTCAACCGTGTCGTTATTGTATACTTACGGAGTTTGTGAACTGAATTAGGCTGTGCACTCGGAACGGGAGGTATAGTGAGTGACTGCAATGAGGCAGAAGCTGGCAAAAGCGGCACGATCCTCACCGGTACCTTTCCAGTTAATGGCGTGGATGCATCGATCTTGTTTGACTCCGGAGCCTCACACACTTTCATCTAGCTTTCATTTGCTAAGAAGCTGGGGTTAGATGGTGAGGAGATGCCTGACTTCCTAGTCACTCTCCTGTCGAAAGAGCGGATCAGGTGTACCCGCTAGCACCGAGATGCCATTGTATGTATCAGAGATGAAGAGTTCCCGATCGACATGATAGAGTTCGAGGGACTTGGATTCGATGTGATTGTTGGGATGAAATGATTGGAGCAGTACAAGGGCAGAATCCTATGTGTCGAGCACCGTCTGCTTCTTCGGAGTCCGTCTAGGGTTACCATCTCATACCTCCAGAGGCCCAGGGAGCCTTCGACTCAGATTATCACCGCCAAGGCCATGTATCGTGAAATACGACGGAAGAATGATGTGTACCTCTGCTATGTCCAGGACATAGAGAGAGATCCAGAGTTTAGCCCGGATGGTGTCGGAGTTTCCTGATGTCTTTACTAAGGAACTGTCGGGCATGCCGCTAGCACGGGCAGTAGAGTTTGAGATTGACTTGGTTCCGGGCACTGGACCAATTACGAAGGCACCCTATCGTATGGCTCCAGCTGAGATGACAGAGCTCAAAGAGCAGCTGAGAGACCTACTCGACAAGGGATTCATCCGCTCGAGCATTTCACCATGGGGAGCGCCGGTCCTCTTCGTGAAGAAGGACGGTAGTCTCCGCCTCTGCATCGACTATCAAGAGCTGGATGCAGTTACGGTGAAGAACCGTTATCCTTTACCACGCATTGACGATTTATTTGATCAGTTGAAAGGAGCATCATTATTCTCCAAGATAGACTTACGATCCGGTTATCATCAGATCGCTATCCGGGAAAGTGACATCAAGCAGACCACATTCAGAACCAGATACGGTCATTATGAGTTTACGGTTATGCCATTTGGATTATCAAATGCACCTGCAAATTTTATGGATTTAGTGAACCGCTTGTTCCAATATCAGTTGGACAAGTCAGTGGTAGTCTTCATCGACGATATGCGTGTATATTCGAAGTCGAAGGGTGAGCATGAAAGCCACCTGAGAAGTGTGTTACAGACATTAAGAGAGAATCAGTTGTATGCTAAATTTTCTAAGTGTGAGTTTTGGTTGAACCAAATTTCCTTCTTGGTCATGTGATTTTTGAGACCGGGATCGCTGTTAATCCGGCAAAGATAGATGTTGTGCGCACCTGGCCTAGACCGAAGACAGTTACCGACATCCGGAGCTTCCTCGGTCTGGCAGGATATTACAGAAGGTTTGTGAAGAACTTCTCCAGCGTCTCGAAGCCGATGACATCCTTAATGAAGAAGGATGCACCATTCGAGTGGACAGACAACTGTGAGCGTTCCTTTCAGAGCCTCAAGGATGCTCTTACCTCTGCACCAGTCCTGACTATACCAGACGGTCCAGATGGGTTTGAGGTCTATTGCGACGCATCAGGAAGAGGTATGGGTTGTGTGTTGATGCAACACGGGAAGGTCGTAGCATACGCCTCCCGACAGCTGAAGAAGCACGACACTGCTGGAAAAAAAAAAGAATAAACAACGCCCCTTTAACAATGGTTATAATGTAAATCGTTTTTTTTATCATAGGCCGGACATCTTAAAGAACGCTTTGTTTACAAAGCGTTGTTTTTGTTATCAAGCCCAAAGTCAAAAACAACGCTTTGCTACAAAGTGTTTTTTAAAGAGACATATATAAAAAAACGCTTCACAAATGAAGCGTTTTTTATGTGTTTAGGTGCGATAACATAAAAAACGTTTCACTTAACAAGCGTTCTTTATGCTAGCATAAAAAACGCTTCTTAAGTGAAGAGTTTTTCATGTTACCTAAATTATACACTCACATCTTTTCACCCTCCCGCCCAGTTTCTCATCAATCAAATCGCAACTGTTCCCCTACCACAAACGCTCTCTGTAAACACGCTAAGCTAGATCTCAATCCAAACCATCCCAAATTAAATTTCATTTCGATTCCGCCGCGGCACGCCTCTTCTCTTCCCATTTCTTCTATGCGCTCGCCATCTTCACTAGCTTCTAACATTTATCTGCATTCTGCAACCCGGCAGCCAAACTGTTGATGCATGCGCATGCGTCGATATCAATCGTCGGCGCCTCAAAGCTCTCTCGCTATCGGTAATATTATTGACCTGCGAACACATATATGCCTATCGATCCTTTAGTTTCATATATATACTCTTAGTAATTATTTTGATTTGTAAATCGCACGAACAGGGAACAGACCCCTGTCGCACGCACGGCGGCATCTGGATTAACCGGCCCCAAGTAGCGAAAAGAACAACATATATGCGCGCTAGATCTGTGGCTCTATTCTTGTGCTGATCATGAGGTAATTTTGCAAACCGAACTTCTTAATCAGGAAAAATATACATGCCCTGTTTGTTTGGGATTAAGGATTAAGGCGTCTGTTTGTTTGTGATTAAGGCGTGAAATATATTGTGTGTGTATTGTTTGGGAATAATTTTGCATGCAAACAAACTATGGCGCGCGCATTTGTTGTTAACCTATGTGTGCTTGCAAACTGTGAGCTTCGATTTTAAACCCCTATCCTTGTGGATTGAGTTGATTAGGATCTAATCGGGTTTTAGGTCCACTTATAACCTAAGATTAATAACTATGTCATATAACAATAATTATTAAAACCTAAGCTAGCTCACTGGAACCTATTATGAGTCGCCACCTAATTTTAACCTAGAGTAAATCAGGAAAGGTAGAGTTCGGGTTCGGAGGCTTGGTATTCGACTTATTTAGGGTTCAATTACTTTCATTACCCTTCCTAGGTCGTTTTTCCTCTACTTGGTTTATTTACGGCTTATTACGAGTTGTTTTAACCTAAGTGCGCGAGCTTCTGTTTTTTTATGTTTTTTAGCATTTTTTGACAGAAAATTAAAGTGAAATTAAAAGCTACCTAAACTAGGGTTTCGGAGGCAGAATTAGGTCGAATTTTGCTTACGTCCGTAGCCACGGACCCCATGTCCGAGACCACGGACCCCAGTTAACTAATTATACAGAAGAGTCGAAATTAAAGGAAAAAAAAAAAAATTGCAAAGTCCAGGGCCACGGACAGGCTGTCCGTGGGCCCGGACATTATTAGAAAACCTAAATTTTGAATTTTTTAAAATCCCGCCGCCGTCCGTGGGCGTCCGGCTTACGGACAGGGAGTCCGGGACCCCGGACATGACGTCCGTGGGTGGGACCGCCCTCGGACGGCGGCGTTGAGGCTGTTCCCGAAGGTGTTTTTGGCTTAAATTTTATGGGTGTGTAGCCTGAAAGATGTACAAGACGTTAGTGATTGAAAGTTCTCAATTTGAATTCGAATTAAGCACGAAACTTGGTAAACAAGTTATTGGACAGAAGCTTAAACAAACAGCAATACAGAAGCGTAAAAAGGTTAGTTTGAATCCAAAATTTGACAGAGAGTTAATAAGGTCGTGGGGAATTAGAAAGTAGAATTGTAACCTGTTTTACCTTCGAATTCAAGAGGATTCTTCACGTCGGGATTCTTCGGAGGCTCCGATGGTGCCGGTTCTGGATTGTGTTCGACCCGAGCTTCTGGTTGTTGATTGTTGAAGGTATTCTTCACGTTTTGGAGGTGGTTTGGTTGATGTTTGATGATTGATGATGTTGTGGGAGTTGAAAAATATGTTTTAGTGTTGATTTTGGTGAGATTTCAGTGTTTGATTGTGGCTCTGGAGTTCAAAAACGTGGAGAGAGAGAGACGGCTGCCTTCTTTGAGAGTCTAGGGTTCTTGAGGTTATGAGATTCTCCTTTTATCCAAAAACCTATCCCCTTATATAGACTTTCTTAAAGATAAAGAAAATCTAGTAAAAGTAAGATTTTTTGGTATTTTAATTAAAAGACTTCCCAAACGAATTTTGCTGTGAAATTTTAACCACATGTCAAGGATGGATATTATGAATTTTCTGAGGTTGAACCGAATTTTTTAAATGTTGGAATATTTTTAAATTGAATTTCCCGTCAGATTCAGTCAGAAATTGCCAGAAAATTATTGGAAATTCGAAAAATCAAAATTCCAACGCCATTATGCTTAAAATGCCATCCTCTATCATGGGTTAAAATATCAAAGCATTTCAAGCTGATTTGGGCGTCCTTTGGAGGAGAGAGAAAGCCTATAGGAGGTCTTAGGAGCCTTAAAAATTACGAAAACGCCCCTGACAATGACGAAGCTGCTCCCCATGCCATGGAACACGCAATCGGGCCGGAATCTCTCACTACTTGATTGAAATATCCCTCACAACACCAAAACCTCGTAGACCTTAACCAGGGGGGTCAAAATTTTGGGTATAACAGATTGCCCCCCGTCAACTAGACTTTGTAACGGATGTGAAAAGTCTGGTTGATGCTTGAGTGAAGCCCCAAAATTTTGGACTCCACAGAATCCTCCATGTTTATGCGAAACCGGGTTGACTACGTCCAGCTATTCGGAGGCGCTGACTACCTAAGCCACAAAACATTGTCGAGCTATTCTAAGGCGCTGACTACCTAAGCTACAAAGCGTTGTTGAGCTGTTCTAAGGCGCTGACTACCTAAGCTACAAAGCATTGTCGAGCTGTCCTAAGGCACTGACTACCTGTCATGAAATGATGCAATGTCAAGCGTTTCTAAGGCGACTACCTGAGATGTGAAAACTGGATGGTATGCAAATGCAAGAATGCTGAAATGCTAAGGATGCTAATGATGCTGATGCTGATGATAATGCTGATGATGCTCGGATGCTTCTGGGGACCGAAACCCGTGCCGATGCTTCTGGCTGGACCCAATGTGGACTTATTGCCATCGCCCCCCAAGCCGGTGTGCAGGGATAACTCCTGGTAAAAACCCTGGGGACTTATTGCCTTTGCCCACCATTCGTTGATCCCAAAAATAAGTTGACATCGCAAAAGGAGGATTTATTGCCATCACCTCGCCAACTTTCTGTCGCCAGGTCTTGCGACGCGCCTGGATAATGCAGCTAGGTCTTATGACGAGCCTATATGAATGAGATGAATGCAATGTGTTTGATGAGAGTGGGTAAGCTAAAAGGTAATGCTAGGTCTTACTACGAGCCTAAGGAAATGCAACTAGGTCTTATGACGAGCCTAAAGGGTTCTAGGTCTTATGACGAGCCTAAGGAGGATCTAGGTCTTATGACGAGCCTAAAGGTGGATCTAGGTCTTATGACGAGCCTAAAGGAGGTTCTAGGTCTTATGACGAGCCTAAGGAAGGATCTAGGTCTTATGACGAGCCTAAAGGTTGGATCTAGGTCTTATGACGAGCCTAAAGAGGTTCTAGGTCTTATGACGAGCCTAAGGAAGGATCTAGGTCTTATGACGAGCCTAAAGGTTGGATCTAGGTCTTATGACGAGCCTAAAGGACGGTTCTAGGTCTTATGACGAGCCTAAGGAAGGATCTAAGTGAAAGTGAGTTAAGTGCATGATGGGTCTCGCACTAAAAATGGGCTAGAAAGATAATGGTCTCATGCAAATGCATGTGGTGAAAACCAATTGTAAAAGGGCCAAACGTGGCGATGGTGAGGTGTACGCAAAAGTTTATAAAATGCAATCACAGTGCATATAAGATATTTGTTCAAAGCAAGAAACTGTTGAAAAATGTGCCGAACATGGCAGTGATGAGAATTGAAAATTGTTTAAAGCAAGAAATTGCTGGAAAATGTGCCAAACATGGCAAAGCTTGGGAAAAACTCTACTGAAAAAGGGAAGTGAAAGAATCACTCCCTTACTAAGAATTTCATATTTGCATTTTGTTTCTTAGAAGATGAACATGCCACTGGTGGGGTGTGGTTTTTTTTTGTGGTGCTAAAGGCTTTTGCTGGTGTTCAGGATATACGACAAACCTGGGATTAGGTTGTGATTTTGGATGGTGGGCAGGTCTGATGTTTGGGGGTAAGGCTAACGACGGGCTTGAGAGTGTGTGTGGAGATTAGAGCTTATGTGCGCCTGAGGTGTTTGATGTGGAGGTAAGGGCTTATGCCTGTGGTGGGATGGTGGTGCTCAAGCTTTAGGTTTCAATTGGTGTTGTCATGGCAATTGTTGGAACCAAACAATTGCCCCCAGTATTTTTCCTTAGGACAATCTGAGCTAGAGTTCATGGCAATTGATCGAACGATCAATTGCCCCCAGTATTTTCTTTGATTAAACGTGCGAACAAGTCTCATCCTCACAGGGTCGAGGCTTATGCTTTGATGTGGTGCTTCCTATCCTATACTCAACGTGGTTGGTGTTTGCACTCATTTCTCGCTCATGGCCATAACTTCTAGACCATTGAATTTGATATTTTATGGATCTACGCATTTGATATGTTACCTTCACGTGATTGGACACACAACTATCAAGTCGGAAGTCTTTAGAGCTTATAACGCGGCCATAGGGTGTGATGAAAGACGACGGGATCATGGAGGAATATTTTAGATGTGGAGCTTAAATGGGTGACCAAAGCTGCAACTTGCGTCTTCTCTCGGATTCATCTTCCTTGATTGAAGTCGTCTGGCTGCTTCAGTTGACGTTTTTCGAGCTTTGGACCTGGACTTTTGAAGTTGTCCTTTACACCATTTCTCTTTTTTTCCTTTGGACTTCTTAGAGGCACTTTGGGTTGCCTTTTGTTTTATCCTTCCTTGACTTTGCCTTCGGGGTTCTTGTGTTTCCCGGGTTTTGGGCTTCGAGAGCTGTTTTGATGTGAGCTTTTGATCCTGTGTCACTCTGGGACCATTTGCGGATCGCTTCGTCATGCTGATAGTGGCATTGCTTCTTTGGACTGATGAGAATGTTATCTGAGAGTGGGCTCCTCGCTTCCTTTGGTCACCGGGTCGGACATTCATCATTGGCTGGGTTATTTCGTGGAGCTCATAATATCGAAAAGGGATATACGAAAGGCTCAACGGGGGTGCCTAGGGTTTAATGATAGGGTTTACAAGCTTTGGCTATGTGGTGATGTAACTAGGTGCTTCGTCATTCCTGATAGTGTGTATCCGTTCTTTGTTACTTTTCGCAGGTCTAAGAGTAAATTTACAAATTATCTCCTTCGGTTAGTCATGCCGTTCACCTTACCTTTGAATGTGATCTCTCTGGAGTGTGTAAAAATGACACGCTCGTTCGCTCTTGGTTTTTACCGCTCAAGGCACTCTCACGAAGTGCACACTCAGAGACTTGCTTGCGCGCTTTAAACAAAAGAAATAAACATTATCGTTCCTTAACTCAGATTGCCCCCAGTATTGTTGTGGGGTTTTCTTGACAAACCTTAGAATCCCAAGTTATTTGTGGAGGTGATTGCATGTGTGGTGGTGAACAATGGTGGTGAGTGGTGATGGGGTGATTGCTGAGTGATTCATTTCTTTGGCCTTTTGGCGGCCGCGGTTTTGCTTTTTATGTGTCTGATGAAATGGTAGAGGTGATGGAATGCTGCAACATGTGTGGTGACTGTAATGGAGGTGGTGAATACATGGATGGGAAGGTGGTCTCGTACAGGGGGTCTCATAAAAAAAACGAAGATTTTTCTTTTGTATGTTTGCAGACAAGCTTTACAAGAGAGAGTTTTTTTTTCTTTCTCCCTTCTTTTCTTTTTGTTTAGCACATGAACGGAAGTATACTCATTAGAACACGAATCAAAGAAGAAATTTTATTGATAACCAAAACAAGTAACAACGACATTGAGTACCAACTAAATGGGAGAAACAACTAAACTAGCTAAAGAACTAAAGAAAAGACAAAGGAAAAAGACAAAAGCTACGCAAAACAACTAAAGGGAGAAGAAAAAAAAAACAATGATCCTTAGTGGTGTTTTGGCATAGGATTCCCGAAGATATTCCCGCGCTCTGAGAACTGAAGTCCCTGGTCAATCAGGTCTTGGATCTTATGCTATAGGGCCCTGCAATGATCGGTGTCATGACCTGGTAATTGATGGTAGAGACAGAACTTATTTGGATTCCTGCCCAAACAGGTGACTCCTGGTCGGGGCGGAAGAGGCTGTAAGATGTTCTGCTCCTAGAGTTTTTTCAGAGCATGACTCAATGGCCGGCCAATATCTGTGAATTCTCGTTGACTGAAATCGGTCTTGGAGGTGGTACTGCCCGATAATTCCTCCCCTGTTCCCTCGGCTGCTGGACCCGCGTCACTTGTACTGTCCGCGACCTCTGCGGTGCGCTCTGTGCGTAAGCTGTGTTGAGTAGGAAGCCTTTGCTGTTTCAGATTTTGGGAAACTTCGAATTACTTCCGGATCCTCAAGGGTATCCAAGCTTTAGGTCTCCCTTGTGGATCTTCTCCTCCAAAACCCCTACCTGGCCCATGAGCATATCAAAGCTCGGAAAGTACGTATACTTTAATTCATCATTGTACTGCTTTTGCATGTTCTCAACAATCATGCGGATTTGTTCCTGCTCATCCATCCTTGTAGGCATGCTTGCTGCCTTCCTCCTCCACCGCTTTATAAAGTCGGACATGGACTCACTTCCCGTTTGGCGCGTGCTGGCGAGGTCAAACCGGGTGATTTCCAAATTTTTAGCATACTCAAAGTGAGTCAGGAAAGCTTCACATATCTCCTCATATGTCCTGGTGTTCATCCTCTGAGTTAGGTACCATCGTTAAGGGATCTCATCTAGGTATCGGGCAAAGACCTTGGCCTTCTGCATATCATTGAGCCTCAGGATAGACATCTCTCGATCAAACATCGCCAAATGAATTTAGGGATCAGTCGAGCCTTTGTAGAGAGCCAAAGTGGGGAGCTTCAGTTTCGCAGGTAGTTCAACATCTGGATAGGATCCCATGGAGAGATAATCAAAACCAGCGTGTTTACCGGCCTTTTCCATGCGCTCAATGCGCCTCAAAGCCCTCTGAACTTCGGTGGCTAACTGGTTCCCGGGAGCACCACCACCGTATCCAACTTGGGTGTCATGTCCTTCTAAGGAGATATTGTCCATGCCGTATAAAGGATTGACAAATCCCTGCAGCGGTCCTTCTTGTCTTGCCGCCTCCAAATATCCTATTTTCTCATGGAGCTCAACTGTTGCTGCCGTATGCCGTGCCTCCAAGGCTTCAATGGCGGCTTGATGTTTCCGTACCAGGCTGGCTATTTGATCCTGCTCCCTTGTCGGACCCTCAGCGGCCCTGCTTTGGGCTGCCGTTTCCAAGGCGGCCAACTTATCTTCTAGCTTGGCGATTGTGTCCACATATTTATTCTCGAGTGCCTGGATTGCTTCCTGGTGTTTCAAATCAAAGTTTTTCATGAGCTCTTCAACAAAAGTGCTCTGGTTTTCCCCCCTGCTGGCTGATCCTCCTGAGAGATATCGTCATGCGCTTGGACCGACATGTCAGATGAGCTAGAATCTACCTCGGGCTGAAATAACGGAGGTGGGGGAGTAGGCAGTCGGGTCAAACGTCCGGAACTTCTGTCCCAGCGCCTTTCTGAAATCTTGCCTTCTTTCTGTTTTGGGACATAAAAAAGAAACATTAGGGCACGGGCATTCAATGACGTGGAAAGGCTTTCCTCTGAGGGCCCTTGTGTTCTAATCACAGGACTCTTTTGCTTTTTCGGACTATTTGGGCCGTTGAAACATTCAAGCATTTCATTCGGACTGGGAGAGATTGATGGGTCGATACAGACATTGGGCCTGAGGCCCAGGAGAAAGAGAACATATGTATAGAAGTCTTACATAAGGTGGTGATGCAAATGCCCTCACAAGATGACTTAGTCCAACAGGTACAGGTCGATCCGGAGTGGTGCTTGGGGCGCGGGCCTGGGTCGCCACAAAGGAATAGGGCTTGCACGCTATTCTCTTTGGGCGTCCCCACTTTTTTCACATCACCCAAAGGTGTGCGTCTACGGTCGGGTCTTTGACTGACCAAACAATGGGTTAGGTAATGGTACTGCCAGGAAAATGCTTGGGGCTAAGGCCCAGGTATTAAGGTGGTGTGGTTAGACGACACCCTCCTCTTTTCCCCCACTTATTCACATCACCTAAAAGGTGTGAGTCCCTGACAGGGGACCCTCAAATGGGTCCCGGGGTGAAATCGGTTTGCGTGGACCCTCGCTCTCATATGATGCAAGGGTGCAAAAATTAAAGTGCGCACGCAAGTAAACAAACAGAGTAAATAAAGCCATAAATAAACATTTTCAAGTTAAGCCCTCTTTCTTAAAATTAAACAAGTTAAAGTTAAGAAGTTTGTCCCCAGCAGAGTCGCCAGTCTGTGAGCTTCGATTTTAAACCCCTATCCTGTGTGGATTGAGTTGATTAGGATCTAATCGGGTTTTAGGTCCACTTATAACCTAAGATTAATAACTATGTCATATAACAATAATTATTAAAACCTAAGCTAGCTCACTGGAACCTATTATGAGTCGCCACCTAATTTTAACCTAGAGTAAATCAGGAAAGGTAGAGTTCGGGTTCGGAGGCTTGGTATTCGACTTATTTGGGGTTCAATTACTTTCATTACCCTTCCTAGGTTTTTCCTCTACTTGGTTTATTTACGGCTTATTACGAGTCGTTTTAACCTAAGTGCGCGAGCTTCTGTTTTTTTTGTGTTTTTAGCATTTTTTGACAGAAAATTAAAGTGAAATTAAAAGCTACCTAAACTAGGGTTTCGGAGGCAGAATTAGGTCGAATTTTGCTTACGTCTGTAGCCACGGACCCCATGTCCGAGACCACGGACCCCAGTTAACCTAATTATATAGAAGAGTCGAAATTAAAGGAAAACAAAAAAATTGCAAAGTCCGGGGCCACGGACAGGCTGTCCGTGGGCCCGGACATTATTAGAAAACCTAAATTTTGAATTTTTTAAAATCCCGCCGCCGTCCGTGGGCGTCCAGGCTTACGGACAGGGAGTCCGGGACCCCGGACATGACGTCCGTGGGTGCGGACCGCCCTCGGACGACGGCGTTGAGGCTGTTCCCGAAGGTGTTTTTGGCTTAAATTTTATGGGTGTGTAGCCTGAAAGATGTACAAGACGTTAGTGATTGAAAGTTCTCAATTTGAATTCGAATTAAGCACGAAACTTGGTAAACAAGTTATTGGACAGAAGCTTAAACAAACAGCAATACAGAAGCGTAAAAAGGTTAGTTTGAATCCAAAATTTGACAGAGAGTTAATAAGGTCATGGGGAATTAGAAAAGTAGAATTGTAACCTGTTTTACCTTCGAATTCAAGAGGATTCTTCACGTCGGGATTCTTCGGAGGCTCCGATGGTGCCGGTTCTGGATTGTGTTCTACCCGAGCTATGTTTGATGATTGATGATGTTGTGGGAGTTGAAAAATATGTTTTGATGTTGATTTTGGTGAGATTTCGGTGTTTGATTGTGGCTCTGGAGTTCAAAAACGTGGAGAGAGAGAGACGGCTGCCTTCTTTGAGAGTCTAGGGTTCTTGAGGTTATGAGATTCTCCTTTTATCCAAAAACCTATCCCCTTATATAGACTTTCTTAAAGATAAAGAAAATCTAGTAAAAGTAAGATTTTTTGGTATTTTAATTAAAAGACTTCCCAAAGGAATTTTGCTGTGAAATTTTAACCACATGTCAAGGATGGATATTATGAATTTTCTGAGGTGGAACCGAATTTTTTAAATGTTGGAATATTTTTAAATTGAATTTCCCATCAGATTCAGTCAGAAATTGCCAGAAAATTATTGGAAATTCGAAAAATCAAAATTCCAACACCATTATGCTTAAAATGCCATCCTTTATTATGGGTTAAAATATCAAAGCATTTCATGCTGATTTGGGCGTCCTTTGGAGAGAGAGAAAGCCTATAGGCGGTCTTAGGAGCCTTAAAAATTACGAAAACGCCCCTGACAATGACGAAGCTGCTCCCCATGCCATGGAACACGCCAATCGGGCCGGAATCTCTCACTACTTGATTGAAATATCCCTCACAACACCAAAACCTCGTAGACCTTAACCAGGGGGGTCAAAATTTTGGGTATAACACAAACCAAACTTGTTAATCGGGAACATATATACCCTGTTTATCTGTTTGTTTGGGATCGATTAACGGCGTGAATAAAGTGTGTACGTACGTGTGTTTGGGAATAACTTTGCATGTAGACCAACGGACTTGCGCTCTGGTTTTTACTATATATGTGCTGATTGTTGTTAATCAGGCGCGCTTGTTGTAGTATATATGTGCTAATTTTTACTTGCTGGTACAATTAATGGACTTGAGAATTAATGTGTAATATAATGTGTTTCGACATGCATACAAATATAGTATATATGGCGAAATTAATTTGGTTAGATGATTATAGGGTGTATTAATTAATGCTATATATTATATTATAGTATAACCTAGGGTGCAAATATTAGATGACTATAGGGTGTATTAATTAGTTACAAAGACATAGCATTATGGCAGCTTGCCTGACGTATTCCCCTTCCCCATATTGCTTTTACTTTAACATCCACCCATAAGTTTATCTACATTTCTACCAATACCAACATCAAAAACTTTTAAGTTCCTTCACATTCTTCTCAGATTTGTTATTCGGTCAAGCTAGGCATTCCAATTAACCCTCTAATGTTTTGGAAATCTATATGACCACCATTGGCCATATTATAGACCTCTAG
Source organism: Limonium bicolor (assembly GCA_023374045.1). Lineage (NCBI taxonomy): Eukaryota > Viridiplantae > Streptophyta > Magnoliopsida > Caryophyllales > Plumbaginaceae > Limonium > Limonium bicolor. The sequence continues at coordinate 147,829,054 of CM041777.1, forward strand.
CGCTACTTACAGCTTTTTAAGTTCTTGTAGTTATTATTTTAGTATCCCTTTACATTTTTTGGCTAGCGCCTAAGACCTTCGATCGTCATCAACCTATAATAAAAAAATTGAACTCGGACGGGCCCACCAACTTTATTTTCCTTCACGACCTTTCTTCTCTCCTTTTCGATTCCTTTAGTCACCTCTGACTAGTATGTATGCTGTAGAAGCTTCAGTAGACCGAGCAATCAGAACTGGACAGCACTGAAACATCACAAAGAAAATCGGATAAAAAGTCAGACGAAGTTGGCCGATGTAGACGGTTGTTGCCTCTGTTGAAGATGAAAGTACCGACGATCATGATAATTCTTCTACTGATACAAAAGAGACAGAAGAAGAAAAACATGGTACAAAAGAGACAGAGGCAGATACAGATAAAAGGATGAATGAGAACTTAGAAACAGAGAGGTTGAAGAAATTAGCTAAATAGTTAAGTGAGGCTGCCACGAAGTAGAGTCCGGTGGTGATTAACGAATTACCGGCATACTTCATAACCTTGAATAAAGAAAACGGTTTTCTAGAATAGTGGTATCAGTTTTGAACATCGATAGGTTGGAGAATCTTCAAACACTTGGACATGAATGTCTGTAGATTGCATGCAGTCAATTGGAATACTAGCCACACATTGTTGATGTGGGGTGCATCGTACCTTTTAAAAAAAACTAGATGAAAAACTCTTGGCAATTAAAAAGATTGAGAGATTCCCCTAAGTATGATTCCCCCTGAGTTTGCATGTTAAGCGACTTTAACAAATGATAGCAATAAGTGACACCTTCTATGCACAATAAGTGACAGCTTTTCTACTAAGGTTACATTATAACATAAAAGCTGTCACTTATTGTGCATAGAAGTTGTCACTTATTGCTCTCATTTGTTAAAGTCGCTTAACATGCAAACTCAGGGGGAATCATACTTAGGGGGAATCTCTCAATCTTTTTAATTGCCAAGAGTTTTTCGTCTAGTTTTTATTAAAAGGTATGATGCACCCACATCAACAATGTGTGGCAAGTATTCCAATTGACTGCATGCAATCTACAGACATTCATGTCCAAGTGTTTGAAGATTCTCTGACCTATCGATGTTTAAAACTGAAAGAAGATGCGAATCTAATCCAAACTGAAGATGGAGAAGTGTCTACCTTCTCCACCTCCGTTTCCATCCATAAGTCATGAAACTCATCAACCGGGCGATCTGGTACCATTTTATCTTCATATAGTCCCCCATGCCACCATATAATCGACTAAGGTTCCTCTTATCCTCCTGATACAACTACTCTAGAAAACTATTTTCTTCATTCAAGGTCATGAAGTATGCCGGTAATTCGTTAATCGCCACCGGACTCTACTTCCTGGAAGCCTCACTTAACTATTTAGCCAATTTCTTCAACCTCCCTGTTTCTGAGTTCTCATTCATCCTTTCATCTGTATCTGCCTCTGTCTCTTTTGTACCATATTTTTCTTCTTCTGTCTCTTTTGTATCAGCAGAAGAATCATCATGATCGTCGGTACTTTCATCTTCAACAGAGGTAAAAACTGTCTTAGCGAATTGGAAATTTCTTCTCAGGTACGTATTATAAGTACTTTTGTGTTTGAATTGTGTGATTTAATTATTTGCGCATGTTTGGATAAGTTTAAATGGTGTACTTAATCGCTTTTATAATTATGTTGTGCAGCTTGTTGATTTCTTCTCAATACTTATTCACAAGCCGATCGATCTGAAGTTTGTCAATAAGGAGAGGGCACACACATGTGTTTGAATACAAGAAGTCATGAGTCATGATCTATATATCTTTTCTTTTTTCAAATGGTTGTATTGTATGTACATGTTATGATCGATGTACTTGAACCATTTTTAGTATTTTGGTTAACTAGCTAGTTACAAATATTGTAGTTGATCGATACTATATACACTTAAGCGTATGTGCGCTATATTGCAAACAAAGTACTAATGCTGTTGATCTATTAATTAAAATTCTCCAGTTTGGTTGATATGTTATATTCAATACAAACAGGTTTTGAATGATTTTGTGATTTTAATTTTGTGTTATGCGCAGGGTAAAAAATTGTATAAAAAAAAAAATATAAAAAAGGACCATATAAGAAACGCTTATATGTATAAGTGTTTCTTATACTCTCGCGCCAAATGACATAAAGAACGCTTATATTGATAAGCGTTTTTTATAAATATTCATAAAGAACGCTTATAATAAACAAGTGTTTTTATAGTCAGACATAAAGAACGCTTCAAGGTGAAAGCGTTCTTTATGCCTCGTAGATTCCCGCCACCTTACCCACTTAAAAGAACGCTTTAGGGATAAGCGTTTTTTTAAATTAATGTATAAATAACACTTACAACACGTTCTTTAAGAGGCTCGACCATTTGCGTCGCTCGAATAAACTGAGCTTTATAAACGTTCTATATGTCCAATTTAAGCGTTGTTTATTCCTTTTTTTCTAGCAGTGCGAAGAGAACTACCCTACCCACGACTTAGAATTGGGTGCCATTGTCTTCGCTTTGAAGATATGGCGACATCATTTGTATGGGGTAAGCGTGACAATATATTCGGATCATAAGAGTTTAAAGTACTTGTTCACTCAGAAAGAGTTGAACATGAGGCAAAGAAGGTGGGTCGAGTTCTAAAATGACTACGACATCAACCTACAGTACAAAGAGGGTAAAGAAAATGTGGTAGCTGACGCATTGAGTTGCCGAGCTCACTTTCTTCATTCGCTAGTCTCCCATTCTAGCTTGGTTGAAGAGGTGTGGAGTGTTCAAATGTCGGACCAGTACATGTTAGAGATCAAGCAAAAGCTTATTGATGGCACATTCGAGGGTTAGAAGTATGATTTCCGACTTCACGATGATGACTTGATTAGGCTTAATGGCCGACTGTGTATCCTGAGGAGTAGCGCTGAGCTGAAGGAGCGCATACTGAATGAATCCCATTGTTTTACTACTTCGATTCACCCCGGAGCTTTAAAGATGTATAAGGACATGAAACAATATTTTTGGTGGACTGGAATGAAAAAGGATGTGGATGATTATGTGTTGAGGTGTCTCACTTGTCAGAAGGTCAAGTTTGAGCACCGACGGCCTGGTGGTATGGTGCAGCCAATGCCAGTGCCAGAGTGGGAGTTCCGTGACATTTCCATGGACTTCGTAGTAGGGCTTCCACCTACAAGGGGAGGTCTGAATATGATTTGGGTTGTTGTTGACCGACTGACCAAGGTGGCCCGATTCATTCCGATGAAGGACACTTGGAAAGTGGTGAAGCTAGCAGAGCTCTTCGACCGAGAGATTGTAAGACATCATGGGGTACTGAAAACGATTGCGTCTGACAGGGATACCAGATTCCTCTTGAGGTACTGGAAATCCACACAGGAAGCGCTTGGTACCGAGCTGAAGCTGAGTACGGCGTTCCACCCGCAGACTGATGGTCGGAGTGAGCGTACCATGGAGACACTTGAGGATATGTTATGTGCATGTGCACTTGACTTTCAGACCAACTGGATTGACAAGTTACATCTGATCGAGTTTAGCTACAACAATAGTTACCACGCTTCGATCAAGATGTCTCCCTTCTAGGCTTTGTATGATAGACCATGTCGCACGCCCTTATGCTGCGATGAGTCGAGTGAGATGGTCATTATAGGGCCTGAGTACTTGGAGCAAGTACAAGCTGAAGTACGCCAGATCCGAGCTAACATGAAGGCAGCTCAGGATAGGCAGAAAACATACGCCGATGTGCGTAGACGTGACCTAGAGTTTGTCGTGGGTGACCAGGTATTTCTCAGAGTTTCCCCCATGAAGGGAGTATTTCGTTATGGCCAGAAAGGCAAGTTGAGCCCGAAATATGTGGGGCCTTATGTTGTGACGGAGTGGATAGGACCGGTAGCTTACAAGCTTGATTTGCCTACTGAGCTAGGCAAGGTACATGATGTATTTCATGTGTCCCAGTTGAAGAAGTATATGCCTCATCCGTCTCATGTGCTTCAGCCTGAAAGGCTAACGTTAGAGCCGACCATGCGATCAGTGGAGACTCCCATACAAATTCTAGACACTAAGACTCGAGACACTTGCCATAAGTCTGTTAGACTGGTGAAGGTTCTCTAGTTTAACCAGGACGTCGATGAGGCCACCTAGGAGCTGGAAGATAAGATGAGGGTGAAGTACCCGCCGTTGTTTACTTCCTAGTATTTGTATGTATAGGGTACGGGGCGTACCCCTATTTTAAGGGGGTAGAGCCATTTCGGTTATGTATGTACGACATGTATTGAAATACATTGTCTATGTTATGTTGTGATGTTGTTATGTTACAGACCTTCGTGTCTGAATGATGTTATGTTACCCGGACCTTGAGTCTGGGAGTGTGATGTAAAGTATGTTATTTATGGAAGTGTTGTTTTATAATAATCCCCGTGTTTTAATATTAAAGATACGTGGGAAGTGTGAACTTTGGGGACAAAGTTCTTTTAAGGGGGGTAGATTGAAATACCCCAAACCTTGATATGTTGTTTAAATATTAAACTATGGTATAATAAGGCTAAAAAGTGCCTTAGAAATGTTAGTGAACAATTTAAACCATAAAAAATACAATTAAGTACCATAAAGACAATATGGGCGAAAATGTGCTCTAAGCTTGGGATAACCTTGGTTAAGACATAATAAGCTTACCAAGTTTTTATATGTTAATGAACATATTAAATTAATTACAAATAAAAACCAAGCTTGAAAACAAGTTAAAACACAAAATGTGCTTTAAGGAGTCTTAAAGCACATTTTGAAAAATTGTCTTGTAAATGAGTTTTGAATGGCTAAATGTCCATCATTACTCTTTAATAAACATGTGTACTACTTAGTATCACATTAGAAAGTCTAAATCAATGGGAAATAAAAAATTTCACAATTATGTGCATTGATTAGTGAATAATAACTAAAATGTGGTAGTTTAAGACATTAGTCAATATAAGTGTTTAAGTTGGTCAAAAAGCCTTATAATCAGCCTAAATATAAATAGGGGGCCGATTTTATAAGGGGTGAATCATCCCCCTTGTTAGTTTGATAAGAAAGAAAATTTGATAAAGTAAAGTACTATTTACTTTATGTTAAATATCTTAACTAGCTAGCTTTTCCCTTCATTCTTCATTTCCCTCTTGTATTCCCACCGTATCCAACCTCTCTTCTTCCCTCCTTCATCGGTTATTCTACATCTCACACACCATCTCCATCTTTCATTGCCATTTTCTCTTAGCTTCATATATCAAATTAAATTCTAAGACCACCATTCTCTTAATCTCATCAAGCTCTCCAACTTTGTCTTCTCAAAATTCCAAAACCACCATTTCGGTGCCAAGGATAATCTCCATGGGAGGAGCTTGAGCCCATCTTTTCAAGCCTTGTTGATCACATTTGCTTCAAGGTAAGGAAAAACCAAGAAAAACAACATTTCCTCTCATTTTTGTGTTGACCGAAAACACACCTTGTAATGGTGTTTTCTTTTGCCTTGGTTTAGCTTCATTCTAATATTCAAAGGGCTTGGTGGAGTCCTCTCTTGCTAGTTAATCCAACTTTCTTCCATTTCCAAGGTAAAACAATCATTTTAATGTTTTAAGACATTATATAACTTAGGGTTTATAAATGAGTTTAAGCATGAAGCTTGAATGCTCATTGGCTTTACTTGTGTATTGATTAGAATATTGACAAGTAACCAAGTTCTCTTGCCGATTTCCAAGGATGAAAGAACAAGAGTATCCAAGTAAAAATCTTGGAGAAAAGAGGTAAATGAACTATCTCAATGTAGTTTAATGTCTTAGGAAAAATCAGCTTATATTGCTTATTAAAACTACCTAAGGAGCCAATGGTAAATGAGCTAGTAAAATAATCACAAGGAGATTAGTAAGAACGTATGTGATGTTGAGTGTATTTGCAGGTCAAAGGCAATATATATATGTGGAAATTCAGTGTTTATGGTTTATGCAATTTAAGGGCCTAAGAGCCAAGTTATTTAAGGGCCTAAGTGCCAAGCAATTTAAATTATGCACTATATTGTGATGTAGTGTAAATTGCGTAAAGTTTTGTGTGTGAGAATGTTCTTGATGGATTTAGGTGTTCTTGGTAGTTTTAAGGTGAAAGCTATGTGTTTTGGTGTATCAATGTGTTAGTAGAACCCATGTCAAAATTTAGGTAAGAAACAAGAAGTTTATATGCTTAAATGAAGTTTAGCAACCTCGGTTATACTAGGAAGTGTTAAGGGTTGATTTGGTGAATAAAAAGGAAATATAAGTGTTTGTAAGCATTAAAAGGACTTGGACATTATCTTGGAGGATTTAAGAATCAAATGAGTGTCTTGGGACGTACTAAGGTAATGGAGGAGTTGTGTTTAGGACTTATGCAATTTGGGTAAACAAGAAGAAAATAATGTCTTGTGAGGAAAGGGTATAAACTTGAGGAGAAATTTCAAGTAGTTGTATAAAGGAAATTTTGGTGAGAAAGGATGCTTGGGGGATGATGTATTGGTGGTGAGAAAGCATTTTGAGTATAGTTGTCATTATAGGTGTGAAACACCACATAGAAACCTAAGGAAAAAAATTAGAAGTGTTAGAAATTTTGTAAGAAAAAGAGTAAGTGTTGAAGGAGTTAGAAAATGAGTTTGGTGGGTGATATATGAAGGTTTAAGTGTGCCAAATGATGTTAGAACATACTAGGAGGTTTGAGGAAAAGTTTGGAGAAGATTTGACAAGTTTTGGGCATGTTCTACTGTCGACCGACCTAGGGGACCGACCCTGGCTGGGTCGGTCGGTCTGTGTAAACCAGCCGTAAATGTTTCTGGAATCGACCGACCCAAGGGGTTTGGTCGGTCAGTGGGTCGGTCGGGCTAAAAACGAAGAACAAATGTGTTTCTAGAATGGACCGACCCAGAGGGCTTTGGGTCGGTTGGAATAGTGTTGGGTCGGTCGGGTAAGTTTTAAAAGACGGAAAAGTTTCTGGAATGGACCGACCCAGTGGATTTGGGTCGGACGCGGGTCGGTCAAAGTGGAATTTTTAAATCCGGAAGTTACTGGAATGGACCGACCCAGTTGGTTGGGTCGGTCGGTGGGTCAGTCGACCCAAAACTATAAAAAAAAACAAACAAAGTGTGGCTTTAGTAGTTAACCCTAGGGAGATATAATGAAGGTAATCAAGGGTAAGTTTAAGCATTAAAACATGTCATACAATCATGTAAAATGCTTAGTAAACCGGAAGTTAAATAAGTTAATTAACTGACATTATTAATCATGTTTAGGAACTACGTTTGGCGGGACTCGTTCGCAGCAAGGACCAAGGTATAGTTTTTTTGCAGTCCGTTGCCTACCGGTTTACACCGGCTTGTGTGTTGTTTGTTTTTCTGTGTGTTTACGACTTTGTAAGATTAAACCATGGAACGAGTTTAGAGTTATTGTTGTTATTGTGATGTGTGCGTACCGATACCGGTAACCTCAAATGCGTACTAATTGTTAGTTAACCAATATTAGGAAAATGTATGAGAACGGTATCCGGTAAAAACGTTTCCAACCTAAGGAACGTTCTAACCACGGCTATGTATGTGTTGGTTGTGGTTTGTGTTATCGAATTGTTTCTCATCTCCCTTATGTGTCTAACTAGACCTAAAAACCTATTTGTGATTTATTGTGTTAAGTTCCAACCATGGGACTTCTAACAAGTGTTAACCGGGGAGTGAGGAATCCGGTTGTTCCGGTCATGCGTGTATGTACGGGGGTCGACATCTGAATCAGATTCGGCTCTCTCCTAATGTTAGGGTTGTTTTCCTTTTTGGATTCCAACCTCCCACAAGCTTAGCCAAAGCTTACCTACCTGACTTCCACTCAGGCTAGGGGGAAATGTGTATGGTGTGCTCGGATCACTATATCCGACTCATCTTTAAGTTAAGTTACTCGTTCGACTAACAGGACGGTAACGAGTTATGTAATAAGCTTAACATGAGGGTGAAATCACTCTCTAGGCTTACTATGTTGATTAACCATGTTGGTTGTTTCCTAAAGTGAAATGTTCTCTCTACGTATGTGTTGTTATTGCTATGCAAATATATCTTGCTATGTAATATGTATGTTGTATGTTAAAATCAATGCCATGTTATCATAACAAATAGTTGTGTGTATTCCGGTAGTCAGCGGGCTGCACGTTAACCATACCAGCCAAGGGTTGCTGACCCCCTCGGGGGCTCCATATTTATTTGCAGGATGAGGATCGAGGAAGCGGATTGGCTTTAGATCCTAGGAAGTTGATTACTTTGTTTATTTTGGATGTTGGGCCCAGGATGCGCCTGTGCTCCCGTGGCGTTATATATTGGAATTATTGGAATTACAGTGACAGTATATTTTGGCAGTGAAAGTTTACAGTGATGGTTGTAATAAATACTCGGTATTATTGGTTATGTATTTAAGGTTATTAGTTCTATGCTCGGGAGTCTGATCATCAGACCGGTACAAATTGTATGTATTCTGCCTTGTTAGCCACGTGGGTGGCTAACGGCGTGTAACACCAACCCCTTTAGTAATCGTTTTAGTTGTTTATTTCCGCTGCGATTTCGGTTAATTGTTAAGTGCGTAGTGGGGGTGTTACAAGAAGACAAGGACTACTTTGGCTAAGCCAATAGTCCGAGCTTGAAGACATCTAGTGATGTAATCCAAGATGACTAGACAAGGGAAGAGCTTAATGTGCTTAACACGCTCTTTGTGACCAGCACCTCTTAGGACCAAGTAAAGTGGATAAGTTTCTGATAGTGTAAACAAAATAAGTGTGCTTAAAACCCATAACCCAACATCAAAAGATGCTAGATCTATAGTTAGATCCGGATACATAAGACCTTGATTTGTTGCTAAAAAACAACATAAAAACATAATCTATGGCAACATGCAAGAGGTCCATAAACTTGATCTCGGTTCGAAAGCTTCCAAATCGGTGATAATACGGTGAGATCTAGGACGGGAAGAACTGAAGACCGGAATTGAAGCCCAAAACTTAAATGCAACATCAAGATCTGCACCAGATCTAGACACAACAACTATTAAAGATGCTAGATCCGAGAGCAGTTGGCACCAAAAAATTATTTCTAGTTGCAAAAGAGTAAACATGCAAGATGGGACAGCATCGACGATGACAAAATGGATAGGACGGGATGAAGATATTGATGAAGACGACACTAGAGGATGAAAAATGGATGATGAAACTGGCTAGTGCCCCAGATACGTCCTTGACCGATCGTGAACGTTTTTTATCTTATGTGAACTATTTGATATTTGAGGAAAATACTTGATAAACTCAAATTGGAAAGCTCCTTTTTCGATTGAGAATTTACACACAGAAATTCACTCAATCTCCCTTCGCCCTACCTACAGACTCCGGGAGAGCTTAGGACTTTATCTCTAAGTCCTCCACCCTTTCATGATAGCAGGTCTACGGTTCCCCAACCGTTCCTCGACCGATCAGTCTACCAAATACACACAGTATTCTTTCACTAACCCAGTTCTACCCAGCTCACCAACTTCCTAGTGCTTACACATACTTTGTCTAACTCACACTTGCTCTAGCTGTCTCTCTTTTTCGTCTATGACCAAGTTATCTTACATAAGACATTATTCTTCGAATTAATACATGTAAGTTAAGATGGATAACAAACAGCCTACAACTTCCTAGACTCTAGGAGTCATTTACTTCTTCATCTCTAGCAAAATAGCCACGCTCGAATATAGGTTGTTCTACAACTTGATCTGGAGCCGTCAAGACACGTGTCACCTTGTAATTGGATACGTCGGAGACAAGCACTCAAGTGGTCGGTCACCACTTGCACTCTCCACTTGCCTGATCTTGTCTGCCTCATAAATGCTCCATAAGTGCTTTCTAAGTCTTCATTATGGCTACTTAATGAATGCTACTTAATAGCCCTGACTTATCTTGTTATCTTGCACATTAATGAGCTATGCTTTTGTTGTGAGCTAGTTGCTTGTGTGGATGTATAATTTTGCATGAGTTTGTCGAACCACTTGATGCATTTTGTCCTTTTATTCCATCTGATGCATGAGAGTGTGGTTGAGTAGTGTTTGACTTTTTGTGTGCACTAGAAGTTCTATCGGAGCTCTCTAGACAGATGCCCGACTGGTTGGGCACATGTCATGAGCAGAGTGCACTTGCAATCTTGCGTGCTAAGTCAGTCCTCTACCCATTTATTTGAATTAAAAGGTCAAAAACATATTAGATAAACAACACATGTTTGCTATCATCAAAACTAAAGGATCTTGTCTTAACAGATGAGGATGCGGTTGAACCGTGATTAAAAGCAATCGGTTAGTGAAATTTGGAATATGAGCTTGGGAAAGGAAATGGCTATGAAGGTTGCATGCTATAGTAACCCACGAGACAAAAGAAATGGAGGAAGGGGAAGAGAGATGAGAGAGCTTTTCTCTCTTTCCCTTCCCCGTAAGAATATTACTCCCTCTGTCCCACCAGCAGTGTCCGATTTGCATTTCAATTTTGTCCCAAATTACTGTCCTACATAGTATTGTGATATCTCTCCCCCTCTCTACTTTTTATTACTTTCTTAATTTGTGTGCAAAATGATAGAGGACACAGACTGTGGGACGAAGGGAGTAGTGAATACTCTTTAGATTTTATGTATTTGTGTGGGTTTAGAGAATTGGTAGTTTTTTGTTTATTATTATACTATTAGTTATAATATTAATACATACCCAAGAAACATATTAACATATTTATCTATTTATTTTTTCTTTTTTATTTGTTGTTTTTAATAAAATAATAAAAATGAGTCGGGTTAAACTTAAATTATGACTTTAAACTTATACAAAACCTAAAAACTTAATAGAATATCCAAACCCAACCCAAAATTTAAATAGTTTAATAATCTTAACACAAACCCATTACATCATGTTGGGTAAAGGTCGCTACCCTAGTTCTCTGGCTTCTAGTGCTGATGGAAGACTATTAATGGGGTGGCTCATGAACATAATTAACAAATAGGGAATGTTTTGACTTTTGTACCATTAATAAGTTCTACATAACATTTTTCGGTCTCCTTTCCTTCTCTCTTTTGACGGTCTGTTTCTGCGGAGGTAATTCTAAACCCCTCATCAGGGGCGGATCCACATGGGGTCCAATGGGGGCCGGACCCCATAGCTTTTTTATAAAAAAGAAATTATAAAATTGGAACCTAGTATAAGTATAATAAAATAACATAACTATCAAGTAGTGAATGTGACATAGTGGTTAAGAACTAGTAGTATTGATGGTCTAGAGTTCAATTCTTTATAGTTGTCACTTTGTTCTCTTTTTTTTTAGAAAATATTCTAGCCCCTTTAAACACCCCGGTCCAAATTTTTTTTAATTAACAAAGACTTCACCTCACTTCAAACTTAGCTTTTTTTCTTTTTTTTTGTTTGTTTGAATATTCTTGTTTCTCATGCAGTATGTTCTGTAGGTTGGTTTAAGGTTTGTTCATATACTAGTTATGCAAGCGTATAGCATTATCTTAAAAATTTACAAGTACAAGTAGCTTTTATTTTTAAAAACTAACAATAAAACATGATAGAGATCAATTGTATAATATTTTAAATATTAATATAAAAATCAAATATTTATATATATGTACACTCTAAAATAATGTACCTCAGCAACATCTATTCGTATTCCCACGGGCAACAACAGATCATTCATATTAATAACATAGCCAAACGAACCATCCGGAATCTTGGAACACAGTCTGCATCCAGAGCCCATAGGACAGGAATCCAGCTACGCACATGGGTTTGCGTGTGGGTGGGCGCCGGCTGGCCAAGGGCGGCCGAGGTTCATGAGATTCATGCACGGATAGGGGGGGTGAACCAAGATTCATGCACGCAAGTTTGACAGTCATTCGGCCACAACTCATTATATGTTCCTTTATCCTAGAGGTGATCATCCGGGCGGACGGTCCGGGTTCGGGCTTACTTATTTTTAATTGATGTCCTCTTTAATTTAAACTAGATATCTATTAGCCAGTATATATTTATTGGTGTTTTAAATTATATTATTCTAATGTAGAAATAAGCATTTATTTAAGCTCATCAGTCTTATTAATAAAAGAGGGTTTGCAAGTGCAGTCTGGAGATTGTACGGGACGGATATTCCGTATTTGGTGCAGCCACATGCCACAGTGGCAAAAACAAATACATGTCAGCATCTATTTAATATTTTCAATATTAGAACGAAGCAGCCGGATAACTCCAAACGTATTGATTTCCTCAAATCAAAAGAACAAAAAGTATTTCATTGCATTGTAACTTTTAAAATATAAGTTCAAAATAAAAAAAATTACACCATTGTTTATCTAAATTCAAGCTCTTTAAAACAAGACCAATCATGGATATATTTTGACAAGTTTAAAAATTTATGTTAGTTACATGTACATATTAACATTCATCAATGACATTTATGATTCACCACATACAGTTTAAAATACACCAAATAACATTAATAATTCACCACAAAACAATAATGATTCAGTATTTGTTTCGAAACTTATTATCTAATTCACCACTTATTAGTTAATGAATCATGATACCAATTTTAATGAATCATAATATCAAATTTAATGAATCATAACATAATTTTAGTGTATCATCAGTAACATATAAAAATAAAAATGGTAAACAATAATACAACACAAAATAATATTTGGTACGTAAGAAAAATACATGATTCACCATATAAGGTTTAAAGTACATTACAATACAATAATAATACACTAAAAACAATAATGATTTTTTATCAGTTCCAGAGTTTGTCATTTAATTCACCACTTATTAGTTAATGAATCATAATATCAATTTTAATGAATCATAATATCAATATTAATTAATCATATCTCCATTTTAGTGTATCATCGTAAACATATAAAAATAAATTTTTTACACAATAATACAACACAAAATAATATTTGATATGTATAAAAAATACACGATTCATCATATAAGGTTAAAATACACCATACAACAATAATAATACACTATAAAACAAAAATAATGCACTATAAAACAATAATGATTTTTATCAGTTCCAAAGTTTGATATCTAATTCACCACTTATTAATTAATGAATCATAATATCAAATTTTAATGAATAATTATATCAAAACTAATGAATCATATTATAATTTTAGTGTATCATCATATACATGTAAAAATAATTTTTTTTAAAGTAGTCAAAAAATATCCATGAGTGGTTTTGTTTTGAAGAGCTTGAATTTAGATGAACAATGATATAATTTTTTTTCATTTTGGACTTATATTTTAAAAGTTATAACCAATTAAAATTAATATAGGAAAAAGGCAGCTCAGTCAACAAAACAATCCAGTCAACAATTGACTGGACTGCCAAGTGGACTGCCAAATGGATGGACCACACCAAATATGATACGGGACGGCCGTGGCGTCGAATCTGCGTTGCAAGTGCGAAACCAAACATAAGTTAACATAAAAGAGAGAATATAGAAAATGCTTGTAGTTACTAATTACCACCAGCTATGCAGATTAATTTTGTCTTTAGATTTACGGTGGGATTCTGATATACCATCATCTACATACATTACCGTAGACCATCCAGCCATATATATCTCTAGCCCCAAATCATATATTTTATACATTAAAAGTCCTTAAACTCTTATTCCTTTTAGGTGCTGAATGTATCCCATTTTTATCAAATTAAATGCCTATTAAATTAGTATAAAACTGGTCAAATATGAAAAAACATTAAGCACAAAATAATTATAGATCCAGATTGAGGTATAAATTGAACCCCATTTGTTTTAAGCAAACATTTTGTGACAAAAGCTAACTTTATTAAAGATATAGAGTAAGCACTCTATCTAACAAAAAACAACAAACATAATTTGCAAAGCCCAGGAGACAAGCGACTACTTGTCTTCTTTAAAACTACTAGCCTACTTCATTGACAACATAATAGGCGGAATGAACTAGAGACTATAGTTGAAGATTTTACTATTTAATTACCTAATGAAACCCAGCGCAAAATCAAGGACTAAAAATGCTAGGCTCGCAACAATTCCAAATTCATGTCTTCCTTTTGCATATTCACTAACCTAACGGCGAAAATGATTATAGTTTTTTTTGGGGTGCTCGAATTGTAACACGTAAAGATGAAAAGGAACCAAATGGTGGAAGAATAACGCAGATCAAAATCATAGTCGCATTTTTTTGAAAATATATTTGTCATTTGTGGGTATATTTACCATTATTATAAATTTTATTAAATCTACGGGCAGACTAGGCGGGCCATCTGCTTGCTACTCTACTATTTACAACAACCGCTGATGCATTGTTGTTCATTTTATATCATCTGCAACTCATAGACATAGTCTTCAAAGTGGCTGTTCATTTTAAAATATTATATTATATTACATTTTTCTAAAAATAATAAGAATATTTTACAAATTTTCAAAAATTTCGGGACACCCTCTCCATCCGCTCGAGTCTCCCCGTATCAACCGACAAATTCTTGCCTATAGGGGTAAATATTTTTTTTCACCCAAAAAGTTGTAACGTTGCTGCGTTGCAAAATTTGGAACTTCATATGTATTATAAATTACTTACATTCGTTATATTACTTTTTTTTTTCACCTTAAAATGTAAGTTAACGAGTTTTATCTTTTTCAACTACATATTATCAAGTACTTGCTTCAATCAGTAAAATAACAAAGTCATATGTTAATGAACTAAGGTTCTTTCCACTTATTATTAATGTTGTGTGGATGTTGTTGAGCCATCTTTTTTTAAAATGATATACATAAAATAAGATCAATTAAGGATTAAAATACAAATGCTAGAAATGATTTTTCCTATCTATTGTTTTGTTGCTTTGTGTAGAAAAAAGGAAAGAAATTAATTAATCATATACATTTGGAAGTCATTCTATACTTTACATTGTAGCAACTAATTCAACATGCTTTAGGATTTGTGGTAGCGGATTTAAGATCTTCCCTAACCCCGCTCACTACAAACCCTAAAAATGTCTTTGACTTTTTGTAGCTTTCTTAGGGTGGGTTTTAGGATGTGTGAGTGTGTGTGTGTGTAGGGGGGTTAAGGTAATCTATTTGGAAGCCGTTCTATACTTTACATTTTAGTAACTACCTTGACAAGTTTTTAGGATTTATGGTAGCGGGTTTAGGGTCTGACCCTAAACCCGCCATTGCAAACCCTAAAAATGCCTTCAACATTTTTTAGCTTTTCTAGGGTGGGTTTTAGGGTGTGTGGGGTTGAGATAATCTATTTGGAAGTTGTTATATACTTTACATTGTAGCAACTAACTCTACAATTTTTTAGGGTTTGAGGTAGCGGGTTTAGGGTCGTTTGACCACCCACCACTGCAAGCCGTAATTAAAAATTCCTTTGACGATTTTTAGCTTTCATAGAGTGGGCTTTAGGGTGTGTAGAGTTAGGGTATGTGGAGTTAGGGTAATCTATTTGGAAGACGTTCTATACTTTAATGTGAGGATGTACATATTTTAATGTGAGAATGTACATGTTTTAGTGTAAGGATATGTACATGTTCAAAAGTAAGAATGTACATGTTCAATTATGAGAATGTATATGTTTTAATGAACTTTTGTACATGTTTGTATGACCATCTGCACAAGTTTTCTCCTTTATATGTACAAGTTTTAATCAAAGGATGTACATATTAATGAACATTCGTACTGAGAAGGGAAGAAATGGTACCGACCAAAGAAGGGCATGTAAAACATCCGGTCACCTCTAGCCGGACAGAAATGGAGCTAAAAGTAAGTGTAAAGTGTCCGGTCATCTATGACCGGACAAACCGGGCTAGATAGGATATAATGCGGCCGGTCGTCTGTGGCCGATCAAAGCCGCAAGGAAAGGGTAAAAATGTACTTATGTATGGAATAGGACAGGTTGGCAGCTGGGGATCAAATGTAAACACACTATAAATAGGGGAGTATCCCCATGAAATAAGACACGCTACGTTTAGTAATCAGACTTAAGCTTGTCTCTAGAGAAAGCGCTCTCTCTCTCTCCCTCCTTCCCTCTCATTGAACTTGCGATCGTAACCAGGTAACATAGGATAGTAAGAAGAGTTGAATTGAATAAGAATGGATACTTCATTTCATTTGGCGTCGTCAGTGGGAAACGAACAGCTAGTAGCAACCATGAAGTCACGTAGAAGCAGGGAAATGTTCTTTCATGGCAACAGGAAAAAAAATCTAAAATAGCTAATGGTATTTTTGCAGGATTTAAGCGCGGGAAACGGCTCCAAGATCCAAGAAAGCACCGAAGAGCACCGCAGGGGAGAGTAATCGTGTTGAAGAAGAAATGAGTACCGAGATGCCAGAGGCCATCTCTAAAAAGGATCTCGAAGATATGCTGAAGGGATTAGTCAGATCGATCAATGAGAATATCGTAGAAGGAAACGAGATTCTGCAACAAGGACTGATGCAAAGAGTTGAGGAATACCAAAGAAAGTGGGAGGAAATGACTGAGGCTATGGAATTCTTGAGGAGCAAAGACTCGAAAGGAAGTAATGGCGAAGAGAGCAAGAACCGGAAGGATACTACGATCATCATCGAAGAAGGGATGGAAGAAGACGATCAGATATACATGAGCCTTTATCTGTTCTTGGAAAGGATAAGAAGAGCGAAGCTTCCACCGCATTTTGTTGCTCCGGCGGTCGAGAAATACGATGTAATAGGGGATCCCGCCCACATATCAAAAAGTTTATGTTCGCAATGAACACTCAGGGAATTAGTTCTCTCGCTCTCTGCAATTTATTTCTAGGGACGCTTTCGAAAAGGGCATCGGGATGGATCTCAACAAGACCCGCAATCTATCACCAGTTTTAAGCAGCTAACCGAGGAGTTCCAACAATATTTTGCTGCGAGTAAAAAAGTCAGGAAAGAGACGAAAATTGATGGATCTGAGGCAGCGAAAGGGGGAAACTGTGAAAGAATACAGTGAGCGCTTTCACAAAAAAGTAGCATAGATTGATGACATTGATGAGAAAATTCTGATCAATGCTTTTGGTAATGGCCTGGCGCAGCCCCGTCTCGCGGGAAAAATTGCGACCAAGGCACCCAAGACCCATGGGGAGCTGGCCGAGATGATTCACGATTACTTGAAATTCGAGATAGCCGAAAATAAAGCCAAAGAGCTAGCGGACAGCTTTAAAGGAACAGCCGCATCAGAGAAAAAAGGAGGTCAAAGTGGAGGCGTCGGGGGTTCGTCAAGAGGGGGGTCGAGGTACTAACCATACTACAAGACAGCGGCTGGATCCTCTTCCTAAGGATCGCAGCATCAGAACACGAGGCCCATTGTCTATATCGATCCGAGAAAATATGCGGCCGCAGTAAGGGAAGGATATCTCCCCCATCCAAGGAAGCCGCCACAAGGAGAAATCCCAGTGGCATTTTGTGAGTAGCATGGAAATCGGAGTCATTGAACAGTAAACTGTTCTACTTTAGCTAAGAAGCTCGGAATCATTGAAGAAAATAAAAAGAAGGGAAAACAGCAGGCCGGACCGTAGAAGCAGTACGGCAATCAAAATCCTTCCCCAAGCAACAATCAGTATGCATCCCGAGACCGACAAGAAGAGGAGGTCCACCTCAAACTTGACCATAGCAAATTAGTTAGTATGATAACAAGTTTGTAAAAAAGGGAAGTAGAGCTTTCTTTTCCAGCAACAAGCGTCTTAAGAATAAAATCCATCATAGATTGCTTTTCGAAAATCAAAGATGTATAGGAGTAAGCTTTACCAAAATATCGCATCAAGAAATAAAAGATAAGTAGTATTTTCATTACCACACTATATTTCTTGAATACAGAAGATTCCTTTCCAAGGAAGGCTAACAAAACTTTTTCTAAGAAAACTCACAGGGCTTTTTTCGGAAGTAGGTCCTCTAACTCCTAATGAAAGAAAAAGGTACATTCATGAAGTGCATCAGGAACTCCCAAAGAAAAAGATTGCTAAAAGAGAGCCCCCCCTGATTTTCTTTTCTGATGAAGATGGAGTGCTATACCCTCACAACGACCCGCTTGTCATTCATGCACAAGTAAATGATCGAATGATGGAAGGAATCCTGATTAACAGCGGAGCCAGAGCTAATGTCATATCAGCAGAAGCAGTAAAAAAACTAGAAGTGCCGGAAGACCAAATCAAGCCATATTCAGCGGTTTTAGGAGGGTTTGTGGGAGGAGTTTCTACCACATCTTCTGGCAGTATAGATTTTACAATAACTGTGGGTCAAGGAGATGAAAGAAGGATAGATAAACTCACGGCTTTCATTGTACCAGGTCTCTCTGGATATAACATGTATCTTGCAAGACCAGGGATCAATGCCTTCAAGGCTATATGTAGTACCCATCATTTAAAATTGAAGTATTTGACCAAAAGCGGGAAATTGCTTACTATAAGAGGAAGTCAGAAAATGGCTCGGATATGTGAGGTCCGCATAATGGACAGTCTACCCAATGAAGAGGTGGTTAAAACAGTAGGATCAGGAAAGGAATTCAATGGGAAATTGCCGCTTCCTCTAGAGCCAAGTCGAGAAAAAGAAGAGCACCAAGCGACTCAGGACCCCCCTAGAGAGGTATATCTAAAATATGACCTTTATAAGTTTTTTAAAATAGGGACTGCATTTGACAGCGGAGAACAAACTCATTTAATGAAGTTCCTGGAAAAAAGAAGGGCAACGTTCGCTTGGAGCACAGACGAAATGCCTGGAATAGACCCAAGCGTTATCCGGCATGAACTCCGAGTGGATCCAAAGCATCCGGCGATCAGGCAAAGGAAAAGAGTAATAGGGCAAGAAAGGGATTTGGTAGCTTGAACCGAAGTCCAAAAGCTCCTCAAAGCCGGATTCAACAGGGAAGTAACTTACCCACGGTGGCTGGCTAATATTGTCATGGTAAAAATAGCAAATGGAGGATGTGCGTGGATTTCACGGACTTGAATAAAGCATGTCCTAAAGATTTCTATCCCCTGCCATCAATAGACATATTGGTAATTTCAACTGCCCAGAGTTCGGTATTAAGCTTTTTAGATGCATTTTCTGGTTATAATCAGATTAGAATGAATGAAGAAGATTCAGAGAAGACATCTTTCATCACTTCAGCCGGAATATTCTGCTACAAAGTAATGCCTTTCGGCCTAAAAAATGCAGGAGCTACTTTTCAGCGAATGATTGATAAAGTATTCGGTCAACAGCTTGCTCGGAATGTAGAAGCTTATGTCGATGATATAGTCTTAAAAAGCCCATAAAAAGAGCAACACATGAAAGATTAGGAAGAGACATTTAATACTCTGGATAAATATCAAATCAAGCTGAATCCGGAGAAATGCGTATTTGGTGTAACTAAAGGGAGGTTTCTTGGCTTCATTGTCGGACAGCGGGGTATCGAGGTTGACTGTTGGGGTAAAACCTAACGGCAAGTGTACCGGTCAATTCTAGCAAGTTTTAATAGAGAGTATTCCCTAAGTATCGAATTAGAGGAGGCGATGTCTAGTTTAAATCTTTACTAACCGGAAAGGAAATAAAAAGACTGAATAACAAATTAAAACAGGAAATTGGGGGTTTTGATTTGATGATAAATAAAAACTGTAAACAGAATGTAAAATAGTAAATAACAAGAAAATAACTGTTACGAAACTGATTGGGAAAAGAGATCCCGGTTTACTATTTCTCCCTAAATCTGCAATTCCTATCCCTATGTGATTTCCAATACAATTCTGAATAAAACCCTAGAACAGAGATAATTCACCTCCGGTCTCCCGCTTGGAAAATTCTAGTTAGCAAAGACCGAATTCTAACTCTCGTTACGAACCCACTGTTTACTAACCGCCTTAAGAATAATCTAGATTATCGGTCAATTAGCGATTTAGAGGAATTACCGTCTCTAAACTAACCGTTTATTTTCCTGTAATCAATTGAAAGCCGCAGTCGTCACATATAAGCTAACAAAATACTAATCTTTATAATTGGCCAGATTATAACGATTAGAGAAATTAAGCAAGGAAAATAACTTTACTCAATAGAATTGCATTAAATCACAAAGGAACAAGAATAGTCAATTTAGGGGTACATAGCGAACCGGAATCTAAAGGAACTACTCAGCCATTGACATGGTTACAATAAGCAAAACTGTAATGAGTAATAATAAAGAACAAGAAGAAACTCTGTTCTGAGACTTATGGTGAAGTATCCGTGATGAATCTCTTTCTCTGCTCTGCTTCAGGCTCCCAATCAGAATCAATCTCAAACTAAGCTAATCTCTCTGTGTTGTATCATGACTAATTGTGGTGTGTGTAGGCATTTCTCACGTTGGCAAGACTCTCCTTTTTATAAGAATGAGAATTCTATCTTTAGTCTAAATAACCGGCCACTAAAAGATAGAATAACAGATAACTAAAGATAAAGATAGAAAACAAATCCGTTATTTCCGAAACAGATCTTCTGGCGCTCCGCTTGTATTGGTCCGGGTTTACAAACATGAAATACCCCAAACCTAAGTATGCTAAGTAAACATCAAATTATGATGTAGTAAGGATAAAATATGCCTTAGAAAGATTGGTAGACAATTTAAACCAAGGAAAACACAAGAAAACGCCTCAAGGGCAATTTGGGCAAAAACATGCTCTAAGCTTGGAGTGACTTTGATTAGCACCCAAATACCATTATAAGACTTTAATAATATGCTAATTGACATTTTAAATCAATTAGCAAAGAAAGCCAAGCACGAAAACAAGCTTAAACACAAAATGTGCTTTAAGACTCCTTAAAGCACCTTTTTGAGAAATTGTCTTAGAAATGAGTTTTGAGTGGCTAAATGCCCATGATTACACCTTAATAAAAATGTGTACTAATTAGTATCACATTAGGAAGCCTAAATCAATGGGAACAAAAAATTTCACGAATATGTGCACTAATTAGTGAATAATGCCAAATAGTGACTAGTTTAAGTTTTAGTCAACATAAGTCAATTGGTTGGTCAACCAAGAACATAAATATCTTGGTTATTAATAGGGGGCCGGTTTTCTAAGGGATGATGAGTCACCATGAGTAGCCAAATAATGTTAGAAAAGAAGAGGGAAAAAGTAAGAGGTTACTATTTGCTTTTAGAAACAAATATCTCACATTTGCTCACCTCTCTCCTCACTTCTTCATTCTCTCTTCTTCCCACCGGTTGCTAATGCTCCCTCTATTCTTATTTTATGTGAAGAACAACCCCATGCCAAGCTCCATCTTCCTTTGATCACTACTCACTCATTTTAGCTCCAAATCAAAAACTAAACACATATTATTCTTAGTTAGCTCAAGCTCTAGCTTTCCATCTTTTCAAAATTGGAAAAGCTTCATTTTGGAGCCATGGGAAATCTCCATTTAAGGGGGGGAAAATAAGCTTGGAGGGTGCATTAGCTTCTCCATTCTCTTAAGGTAAAGAATATGTAAGAAAAGTTAGGTTTCCATCATTTCTTCTACATGGCCGAAAATTACCACTAATAGGGCCTTGTTTTTATGCCTTGTTCTAGCTTATTTCATTCACCAAGGACTAGTAGAGGTCCTCTTTCATTCAATGCCCAAGTCTACTTTGAGACTTTAAAGGTAATCATCCACTTTTATGTCTTAAAACACATTTTTAACCTAGGTTTTCATTCCTCAAGGTTAGTGTATTGTTTAGCACTCATGAGAGTCATTGTATATTGATTAGAACATTGGCAAAGGAAATTTAATGGGTGGCCGAGATTCATTCAAGAAGAAGGTCTAAGGAGGAAGTTAAGATAAGCTTGAGAAAACAAGGTAAAATGCTTACCTAATGGTGGTTTAAGTTTTAAGGGATGGTATTTAGATAAGTACCAATGTAGCTTTAAGCTTACATTAGGTAATGGGTTATATAACCTAGGAAAAAGAATTTAAACAAGCTTATGAACTTGTGACTAAGGAGCCAATGGGAATGAGTTAGTAAGATAAGTTTAAGATGGATTTTAAGAGCATTATAACTACTATGAGATTGATGGGTGTATTTGCAGGTTGAAGCTTTTATATGTGGGAAATTCAGTGTTTAAGTTTAAGTTATTTAAGGTCCTAAGAGCCATTTCATTTAAGGGCCTTGGTGCTATGCAATTTAAGATTATTGCATCATATTGAGTTTGTTGTGAATGAGTTGATTTGGGTGAGAAAATAAGATGAGAAAGGACTTGATGTGTGTGAGATGGTTGAATGAGGAAAACAATGCATTTGGGAATGATATATATTAGAGAAGCCATGGTGAAATTTTAGTAGAAAGCAAAGTGTTTAAGTGGTGGAGGTGAGTTAATATGCCCTAGGATTTACTAGGGATCATTAAGAGGAATTTGGGTGGAAATGAGTTAACTAAGTAGTTCTTGAGGTTTAGAATGACTTAGAGTTTTCTAGGAAGAATTAGAGGATTGGTGGGTGTATTGAACACACCAAAGTCATGGTAAGAAGAATGGTGAGACTTGTGCAAAAATTTGGAGGAGAAGGTGTATAATGCCTTGAGGTGATTTAGGTATGAACTAGGGAATATAACAATGAATGTTTTGGGAAGTTTGTGTAAGTAGTGATGATGCTAGTAGTGGAACAATAAGGTTTTAGTTTAGATGGTAATGAGTGGACTTAGGTGATGGGAGTGAAGATTGAAGGAGAATGTTGTAGATTGACTAGGAAGTATAAGAGTGTAAGACCATGAGAATGGTGAGTAATTGAGTAAGAAATGTAGATGTCTAAGGAGCGGGGGTAGGAGGGTCAGGTAAAGAAGATCAAGGTTAAGGTGCTAAGAGATGGGAAGAAATGTTTGGGTATGTCCAAGAGTTTAGGAATGATGAGTAATAAATGGAAAAGAGAGGAATTGGTGCATGGATATGCAAGGTGACTGAGGAAGTCTTGGTAAATGAAACTGGAAGATGGAAAATGATGTTTTATGAAATTCTCAAACTGTTAATGTAACACCCCAACCGTTAAACTCGTCATTACCTCTTAAACCGATTCTAATTACTCTCTCACGCAGCGGAACTCTAATCACAACGACAGGGTAGTGCTGTGTGAGAAACAACGCGCGTTAGCCACCCATGTGGCTAACCTGGCCAACTCTCATACAGTAACGGTCTGATGGACTGGAACAACCGAATTCACCACACAATACAATACTCAAATCATTTCTTTACTATACGAGTCTACAATGAATGGATGCCGACAACATATTCGGTCTTACACCTCCTTCAATACATAAGTAATTAAAAACTACTACCCATGCGACCACCGACCCCGTCCTAACTCTCGAACGGTAACATCTTCGGTTTGTACTGTAAAATAAAAACATCGCCCCTAGGGGCTCAGCTTAACGCTGCATATGAAATTCGCATACCCCGAGCGCTAACCGGGGTACGCCGACTACTTTGTCGGATATAATATGTGTTCATTAGTCAAACAACATGCATCATAGCAATACAATATATATGTGTATTACTCAAGGAATCTACATCCGATCATGGAACCGATTCCTAACTACATAACAAGGTTGTTAGTGGTATCTGGTACTCTAGGCCTTGAGGGTTATTCCTCACTATGCCTTGTTTACTTATTCAATACCTCACCCTCTCTCTCGGGTTACTTATTCATATACAACCCATTCTTGGGCTACTCGTACTATACTCACCCACACTCTCGGGTTACTTATTCTCATTATCTCACCCATACTCTTGGGTTATTTACACTCATTATCTCACCCACACTCTTGGGTTTATTTATACTCATTATCTTGTAGATTCTCGAGACACTACAGGTCTCCTACGTCACGCTTGTTACTCTTAATACTTACTTAGGCCAAAACTCATGGCTCTCTAGCATAGTCTTACTTCCCCGGTTTCGACCCTACTCGGGTCTAGCATGGTGGGAAGGTTCAACTAGCTCACGGAACTCTCTCTTAGTTCCTATCTCTTTTACTTAGGTCCGACTACTCTCGTTCCCATACACTCCTCTCTCGGAGTTATAATAATATCATGTATATTAGTCTAGAAGCATCACTCTCGATGTTTCTAATGACTTGGAACATTACTTAGTTCGGTTAATCTTAGGTTTTAAGAGTTACCCATACATTTACTTTACTCATACATTCGGTTAATTGCATATAACAGGTAAAATCCTCTTATAGGAGGTCGACCATGTCTCAAGGGAGTTACTAATCCCTTAGGTCTCTTTTACCTTCTTCACTGGTTCACATCTTCGAACTAACTTAAATCCTCTTGAAGGAGGTTCACTTATCTTTCCACTCTCGTTTGTTTCGTGGATTGTTTCAATGTGGTTTTCTAACCGTTATCGGGTATTTACTCAACCCGTGCTTCTCCTCACATTCTAGGGAGTTCATATGTTTACGTTATCGTTATACTTTAACGGATAGTTTGTGTGTTTGCACGTCATCGTTTTCATAAGCGTCGACCCGATCTATGGGTCTCTAGCCAAACGTTACTCACTACGAGTCGGTCCATTCACTATGTTAGACCACACCGGCATACAAGTATGTTAGCTCATTCAACATACAACAAGGCATACATAATCAAACAAGGGATTATTTTCATGCTTTAATCTTGATTAAGCCGGCACACAAACACACAAATCAACGTAACTCGGTTAGCACGCGGAGTATGAGAAAATCATACCTTTCACCGGGGTTTTTACTTTTACCGTGTCATCTCACCATGCTCGGGTCACGCACGATTCTCTGATAATGTTTCAAACATTATTATTAATACTAAGATCATACGGTACATTATTAAATGCTACTCCCGTACTTACCCCGTTATCCCGTTATCTCGGTTTTACTTTTGTTAATTTGAGTTCTCACTTCTCAATCACTTATAACACTTTCTTACACTTCCTAGGGCCTTAACATGTCACCAAACAAGGCCTTAACGTCTTATAACATCATTAACATTCAAACCCCCATCATTTACAACCTTTAAAATGCTCTCTGTAGGTTTCTGGGGGTGGTCCGGGACCTTGTCCTTACCCCAAGTCCCGGACCTATTGCAAACTTAACTCTCGGAGATTTTTAACATATGGTCCGGGACCTTGTCCCTATCCCAAGTCCCGGACCAGCATGGTTGTGCAGTCTCAACCTATTTAAATGGGGTGGTCCGGGACCTTGTCCTTACCCCAAGTCCCGGACCAAGTGCAGGGTAAACTCTCGGGTGATTTTAGCAGGTGGTCCGGGACCTTGTACCTTACTCAAGTCCCGGACCAAACATGGTAGGAAACTCTCGGTATGAATAAAGGGGGTGGTCCAGGACTTTTTCCATGGACTAGGTCCGGGACCCTGCTATAGATTTTACAAACTTAGCATTTTCCAACTCTGTACAAGGTATTCTCTTAACCCCTTAATCACCCAATCTTCCCCACTTATAATTCACATGTCTTAGCACCTATTTACCCATCTAAACCACCTTAAACCAGTCACCAAGTCCACTCACTAAGCCATGCTTAATTCACTCCAATTCACTTATATTTCATAACTTGGTTTTCTTGTTTTCTAATACTCTTGTAACAGATTTGGTAACTTCTTTTACCATTCAAACAGTGCCATTCCCAACACTTCAATTGACATTATTTTTACTCCTAACACACTCTCCTTCAAAGTTTGGTTTTCCAAACCATTAACCACTCACTTAAACCTCTTAAACACACCTAATTTCTTCCTTTGAATAAAACACTCAAGTCCATACATCCCTAGGAAAATTTGACAGCACTTGCCTACTTCTTAAGCATATTCACCACACTTAAATCAGCTCATAAACACTCTTCTCCCTCCTGTTTGGTTTAAACATAAACAACACATCAAAATCCCATTTGCTCACATATGTACACTCACCTAACTTCAAGGTTTATTTGCACACGTAAACCTCATTAAAACATTCTCTTTCAACTAGCAATATTGTAGTACCATGACTACACTAGCTCAAGGTTATTTATTCAACACCAACACCAATTCCACAAGGAAAATAAAACCAATTCAAGGTAAGCTCTTTACCTTGTTTTACTTTCAGTTTTCACTCCTCTTCTTCCTCTTTATCTTGTTCCCTCTTTCTCCTCTTGTTTTCCACACCACACAAGGGCTTTGGATTGCCAACTACAACCGCAGCCCATCACACATTCAACAATCAATTCACTTTTCCTCCACAAAACCTAATATAAATTTTAAGAGCTAGTTTTCAGAGTTTAATCTAGATTTACCTTAGAGAACCCAAATGGTTGGCTTGGCAATCAACTGGAGAAGTTTCCAACACCCCACAAAAAAAAAACATATGGTCTCGGCTGAAATGAGGGGAATTTTCCAACGTGAGGGAAAAAGTCTCACAAGTGGTAGAATAAGCTTAAAATGTTCTAAACACTTACTTATTAATACCTTAAGGCACTAAGGAAGAGAAGTGTAATGGTATGAAATATACCATGCGGAAGGTTAAAGCGTCTACCGAAGGCCTGCTAGCGGAAGGACTACTATCGGAGACCAATTGTCAGAAGGCCTGCTACCGAAAGGCCCCGATGCGGAGGGATCTACCAAGAGACTCTACCGGAGGACTCGCTACCGGAAGAGCTGCTATCTAAAGGATCGCTACCGATAGAGTAACTACCGGAGGGATTATTGTCAAAGTGACGGTCCGGAAGAGTTAGTCCATTGCAGAAGCAGTATTTCAGTCCGGAAACCCGTAAAAGGACTGATAGCTATATTTATGTAACACCACCACATGTATAGGGGCAAAAGGGAGAACCTAGTGATAGAAAGTCTATAAATAGGAGTAGAGGGGCTCATTTGTAAGGGACTCAAGTTAGAAAAGGGAGCTCACATCCCAAAAGCTCTCTAGTGTTGTAAACCAAAGGATGAATAATAGCTCTGTCTAGAAGTGGACGTAGGCCGGATTATTGGCCGAACCACTATACATCTTGGTGTGGAAACAATGTCGGGAGAGTAATCTCTGTTACATCTTCATTGGCGCCGTCTGTGGGAAAGAACACCAAACCACGATTCATCCACGCGATTCAGAGAATCATGAAGTAGATAATAAAGGAGGATCTTGATGTATGAAGATGCATCGATAACTGTCAAACATCCGAAGTCCACGATTCTGTCAAGAGAAAATGTGAATTCTCTTCCAGAGGAAGATCTAAAGAAGAAATCCCGGAAGTTTCGCTCAATCGGTCAACAAATCTCCAGCAAAGAACCACGACGGAGTACGATCTTAAGCAACCACGATTCAAACCACATTACGAGGATACCGGATCGAGGAATCTGTAAGAGGATACTGTCGGATGATTTTCAAAACTGATGAAGCCAGACGACTCGCCGGAAGCCGGGAACTTCGAAGTCTCAAGAAAGCATTTCAGATCTCAAAAAGTTTGATTTCTGCGCGTTCATTATCCAAAGGCGAAGTTCACCACCGATTCTCAAATCCTGGTTCTAGATTCATAGTCCACGATTTCAACCACCGATCACGACGGAGGGCGTTCTTCGGAGATAGTTTATTGGAATCTTCAATACGACAACCGCGGAGCGAAACTACAATCTAAGAAGAAGCATTAAGAGAAGCAGATCGATCATGTCAAATCTCGATGGACTCACTTTTTCGTTCGAAGAAACCCTTTGCTTTGGTTTCTCAGAACGATCCAAACAAGATGATTCGACACTGATTCGCGAACGTTCGTCAATTTTGAACGGCGACAACTACGGGAAATGCCGTGAGGAACTGAGGAAAGAAGGTCGATAGTGATTGAGTAAGTTCATAAGTGAATCGTAGGATCTGTTAACAGAAGATGGGCTACAACCGGCTGGATCATCAAGTTGAGTGTGTAACTCAGAAGTTTCGATATCGAAGAGTACATATCGAGATGAGCAGAGAATGTGTATAGTCTGATCTCGCCCGAAGCATGGAAGAAACACCAGAGGTACATTTTTTCGGAGACAAGACATGCTCTCCGATAGAGATTTTGGTCTCTCTCCGGTAGAAATTTCGACATGCTCTCCGATAGAGATTTTGGTATCTCTCCGATAGAAACCAAGACATGCTCTCCGATAGAGATTTTGGTGTCCCTCCGATAGAATTTGAATTCCTCTCCGGAAGAAACTTGGAATTCCTCTCCGATAGAATTTGAGTTCCTCTCCGGAGTTGCTAGTTTCGAATGTCACAAAGCTGCTGAGATTGAAGAGTGAAGGAAAGCCATTAAAGATCGCAGTCTCTCTGGGATCAGACATAGTCAATTCCAGATTGTGTATGTTACCGGGGGATTATTACTATGGACCGTAGAGGGAAGGCTGAAGCTGCAAAAAATCTGTGCGTACTGTGGTAACCACAATCAAACCGCTGGTACAGCAAACAGGGAAGTATTTTATTTTGTTCAGCTATACAACTTGACAAACTTTATTTTAGTAATTCTGTATTAGCGTCATTTGTAAACTAAAGTAGCTTCTGGTTAATATACTGTAGTATACTGGTTGAACATCTCTGAAAGATATTACTAGGAAGCTTCAGTAATTTTCACAAAGGTACGCTCATGCACTTCTGTTGAAATCAAGCACGGTATAACAAGGTAAGTCTTCAAACCTAATTTATCTAAGCTCTGTTTGCCAAAGTAAGTTGGAATCAGCGTAAATTTAAATCAGAAAGATCACGGGTTTTCTCTGAGGATACGCTGATTTTACTTCTCTGGTCAAAATGGATCATGAAGAAATAAACTGGGATGTAGGTGGATGTCTCCTCTAGCTTTGAACTAATGGAAATGCATAACTTAATTAGAAAAAGCCAGCCAGTTAGTGACTATCTTTGAACTAGACATTGGCATTTAGTTTGCTGCTGATAAGTTCGTCATTGTATTGCGTTTCTTGCTCGCTAAAAGCCTGCATAAATTTAAAGCCACACCTCCACATTATACTGTTGCGGAACCGTCAAGTTTTCTCAGCAACAATTGATCCTTTGTGTTTTAGCTTTCTTTTTGTTCATGTCATTGTTTAAATTTGTTCAAGATAGTCAACCTATTTCTGGGCTTAAGAGTAGCGTGTAGGCTGGAATCTTTGTTACTTCGGTCTTTTACTACCCAAACGTACAACAGTTTTAAAATCGTTCATGCTTATCTTAAAAGCTGTTACTGAAGCCTTAATGGTTGAAATATGAGCATTTAAATAATGCGTTAGGATGATCAACATCCAGTTTTGTTTATTAAATCAGTACATACGCTTTGTTTTGCTTTAATTGTCTAAAATTTCTAGGATGTACTACAGTTAGAAACCGGTTCATATTTTTATATAACTTTGCATTTCGAAATTAGTCATTTGCTGGGGTATTCTGCATATGAGAGAGCCATATGAGTGACCAGGATATGTGTATTAAATTGCTCCTAGAATGGAATAATATATCTTGCAGTAAATTTTATGCTACAACTTTGTGGAAAATTCTTCTGCTTATAGGTTCTTTTGATTCCTTCATCTGTCTTAATTACTTTCTTGTGCTCTGTTGCAAGCGTTATCTTCAAGGGGTTCAGTTGCAAAAGTCTGTTAAAAGCAACATTTTCCCTAAGCAAAAGTTGGATTCTCGCAGTGATAGCTAGCAGGTTCTGGTAATCTTCGTCACCAATGGCCTCACGAATGTCACTGCCCAAGGGTCGTCCCTATTGCCATGAACACTGCTACGAAGAAAAACTCCCAGTGCTAATTGTTCGGGGAAGAGGTAAGCTGGCTTTCCGCTTCAGGAAGATCTTTTTCATGACCGCTCGTTCGGAGAGGTAGATGTCCGTCCAAGAGGCAAAGCCTGCCCAAAATGTGGTATCGCCCAGGAACGAACAGCAAAGTAGCGGAAAATAAAAGCGGGGTTCATCCAAGCATTGATTCAAGTCAGGGCATGGTCTTAAGTTCAGAGATGAAAATTGCGTAGAAGGTTCAGCACCGGGCAAGGATGACTCACCTAAAACAGGTTGAACTCCAAATTTAATCAACACAGGGGAGTTGATAAAGACTCCCGGAGGGCATGTTTCATACGACAGTTACCGAAGGCGAATAGAGTCAAACCGGTAGTATATATGCCGACTGGAGCTCCGTCATACGGAAGCATTTGTCGTTTGGAGCTTCACCACCCAGAAACTTCCAACGCCCAGGAGCCACCGCAAGCCTCCGGACTTCATTGACAAAACAAACAAAGCTACTACGCATTCGGTAGAAAAGAAGAGTATCCCGGAAGCCAGTACCAGTATAATATTGCCTTCCGGGCGACAATTTTGTTCAGCCTCGGTAAAAACACAAACTCCACCACCCGCAGCCAGACCATCGCCTACGGGAGCCAGTCCAGCATACTATACCCGTTCTATGATGGCAACACTCGACCCGATTGCTGCAGGCACCCTGGTTTCAAAATTAAATATCTCGACAAACACCAACTACAAATCAGCATCTCAGACCAAAATCACCATCTTCTAAAAATCAATTCCTCCTCCACAATCCTTTTCGTAGCTAGAAACGACGTCTTGCTACCAGGAGTCAAAATGGAAAATAATCATCACCGGTAACAACTTCAACATCTTCCGCCGGTAGCAATTTGGGGTTGTGGGCTCCCGGTAGCATTTTGAACTATAGGCTCCACCGGTACAAACACTGGGCTGGGAACACAGTAAAGGCATTGAGCTGTGAGCACTCCCGGTAGGAAATTGGGAGCTTTACCGGAAATCACTACTCCCTTGGAGAACCTGCTTCCGGAAGCATCTAAGCATACATTTACACCCAGAAAAGTCTCGGGCCCCTCCAACAATCTAGTCGATCCTACCGGTAATATCATTCGGCCGGTAATATTATCCCACCAGTAAAAAGAGGTACCAACTTTTGATATTTCATTGTCAATATTCTTTTATCACTGGAAGTTTACAAAACTTTCTCTAGAGGATTGATCACCCTCTAGTTTTCAAAAAAAGATATATTTTAAAACAATTTCTGATTTACTTAAAACAAAGACCAGCGAGTCTTGAAAAAAAAAAGAAAGAGAAAAAGAGAGAAAAAGAATGTATCCGACGATCTACCATCAAAGAATGGTAGTGTTTTGTATCCGACGATCTACCATCAAAGAATGGTAGTGTAGTGTATCCGACGATCTCGCTGTCAGCGTCCTGGTAGTAGAGTGTTAATCCGATGATCTCACCGGCTCAAAGTCGGTAGAGTGTTAAACCGACGATCTCACCATGTGTACAGTGGTAGAGTGTGAAAGCATAAAAGTGTAACTAAGGAGTTACCAAAAGAGATCTTGGCAAAAAAACAAAAAGAGCAGTCTAAAATTCTTCATTATAAGAATCTCCAACTTTTGGGAAGTAATAGAATTTATAGTAATTCCTTTTGTTCACTTTAGACTTGTGCTATCCATGTACTTAGAAAGGCTGCTCTAAAAAACCTATAGGCTGTATATTTGGGTTTTTTATCCCCGTGATTAATATGCTCTAACTAACAAGAAACTTTTGGGAAGTCCGGTCGCTCCGGGCAGCCCAAAAGACAAATATCTTTTAATCTGTTAAATTTAGATATACAGGCCCAAGGAATGAAGTGATTCAAGCAGCAATCTGATTATGAAGTAATATCCCATTTATTATTATTATCTCGGACTTCTTGAGATTATTATGGTCTTCTGGAATTATTATGGTCTTCGGGAATTATTATGGCCTTCTGGGATTATTATGGCCCTTCGGAATTCCAGATCTTTGGATTTCTTATTATGGCACGGTCAAGGGACGGAGACCTTTTCTCAGGAGAACAAGTGGGACTCCATCACCCCGGAACCTGTGGGACTTCTTGGTGACCGATAGACAAGCTCTCATGTAGCCTAAAGTTTGTAAGTTCATTTCCTTTTTTAGTCAAAAGAAAAAGAACTTGTGGGACTAGGAGATATATAGTAGAAAAGAAAATAGTACAAAGTGTAAATTTTATCTTCTTTTTATAAGTTCCACTTTTTAGTGTTAAAAAGTAGAACTTGTGGGACTGATGTAATGGTATGAAATATACCATGCGGAAGGTTAAAGCGTCTACCGAAGGCCTGCTAGCGGAAGGACTACTATCGGAGACCAATTGTCAGAAGGCCTGCTACCGAAAGGCCCCGATGCGGAGGGATCTACCAAGAGACTCTACCGGAGGACTCGCTACCGGAAGAGCTGCTATCTAAAGGATCGCTACCGATAGAGTAACTACCGGAGGGATTATTGTCAAAGTGACGGTCCGGAAGAGTTAGTCCATTGCAGAAGCAGTATTTCAGTCCGGAGACCCGTTATACGTTTTTATTTTTATTAAGTATTTTTTAATTAAAAGGACCTGATAGCTATATTATGTAACACCACCACATGTATAGGGGCAAAAGGGAGAACCTAGTGATAGAAAGTCTATAAATAGGAGTAGAGGGGCTCATTTGTAAGGGACTCAAGTTAGAAAAGGGAGCTCACATCCCAAAAGCTCTCTAGTGTTGTAAACCAAAGGATGAATAATAGCTCTGTCTAGAAGTGGACGTAGGCCGGATTATTGGCCGAACCACTATACATCTTGGTGTGGAAACAATGTCGGGAGAGTAATCTCTGTTACATCTTCAAGAAGAAGAGTTGAAATCAGCTCTTCACGCTTCAAAAGCTCCAACGTCAATGGAGATGAAGATGGAGGAATCGAGTTTTAATTGGGTGGAAACTGAAGCTCTCACCGAGAGGAGTTCAACGGTACAAATTTCGTGTGATTTGGTGGAGGAACGAGCAAGTTAGAGGTGAAACAAGGAGAGGGTTAGGAGCTGTTGGTGTCGCGAGATACAGAGAGGAAGAAGAGTTTCAGAGCGCTGGGCAATCGTGAATGAAGAAGGGAAAGGTGAGAACTTTATTTACTTTTGCTTTATACTATTTACTTTCTTCATTTATTTATTTGTCTTGTTATTACTTAATAGCTAGCAAGCTATTCTTGGGTGTACACTTATTAATTAGAACCGTCCCACATTAATTAATAGCCCGGGCCGTTTTTCGTCTTTTCGAATTAAACGCGTTTCGTCTCTCATTTTCGACACTATTCATTTCCCGGGTCCGTTTTCCGGAATTTTCTCGTTTAATTAATTTTAATGGTTATTAAGCTCCCATTAATACTTATTTATAGTTATTTAATCAACTATAATTTTTACGGGTCCGTTTGACCACTTAAAGTCACGTTTTCGGGATTTCTCGAAAAACGTGCTTTTATGCTTATTTAGTGTTTTAATCCATTATTTGGATCCGTTTTCTTCGGGAATCATTCCCGTACACTAATTAGGCCTAACAAAGCCTTAGGAATCCATCTCGGACCCTTACGAGATTATATATCTTTTATTTTCATTTAATGCGCATTTTAGCGTTTTTCGCTTTTCAAGCGTTTTCTCTTTCCTTTTGGTTTTATTCTTTTTACCAATACTCTCTAGGCACAATTAGGCCCTTAATAATTTATTAGAGTAATTAAATCACCATTATTAGGTCCGGGGTATTAAAATCTACCCCCCTTAAGGAACTTTGCCCTCAAAGTTGGCGAATCTAATATGGTTGGTCTCATGGCATTCTATACCGAGGTTATAATACATGTATAACCTTACAGACTCCACAAGTCCATCTCATTTCACACTACACATACCACACATATCACAACATGTATAGCAATCAAAAATACTTTTTGTATTCTCTCCATGGAATCGGTCCGAAGACAAGAAGGCTCTACAGTCCTCGAATCCATATTGAGTATTATACTACCGATCCCTCAGGTACCGGTCACGTTGAACACTTACTCTTTCTGGTTCACGGCCGTTTCATGACAAATGGGCACTTATTCTCTCTGGCCCACGGTCCCTTCGGTTCTGATCAAAACATTACACATATACATATCCTCAGGCACTCTGGTTGACTCACTCAACACAGAAACATCTCAGGGTATTCTCCCCGTCCCGCTGCCTTTGGAAA
This sequence comes from Limonium bicolor, assembly GCA_023374045.1. Taxonomy (NCBI): domain Eukaryota; kingdom Viridiplantae; phylum Streptophyta; class Magnoliopsida; order Caryophyllales; family Plumbaginaceae; genus Limonium; species Limonium bicolor. Next base: position 147,863,141 of record CM041777.1, read on the forward strand.
AATCACACACTGTCACCGCCCCAACCGGTCACTTAGGACCGCCGCACGTACGGTGAAATGGTTTCAAAACTAATACACGCCCACCGTTCTACCGGTCATCAAGACTTAAGGCCACAGCCATCGGCGGGTGATAGCGGTTTCAAAACCAATTTTCATTTCTATCTTCATACTTGAAGAAAATTCTTTTTCAAAATCTGTTTGAAAATTCTTTTTTTTTAAAACATCACACAACTCCAAATCCGGTTTAGGGTAGTTGTATCTTTTCTTAGCGTGATTACTTGTGACCACTTATAGGGAGCTTCAGGAATCATCCAACCCTGATGTGATCAGCATCAGTGTTGAACTATCCTTCCACCCCAATTTGTGTTCGGTTTCCCTTGATCGCTAGCAGACCAAGTTCCACCTCCCACGTCAGTTTCAAACAATCAGATAGACAAACATTTTCGTTTCCTATCTTTTACTCTTTCTAGTCATATTCATAAAACAATCTGTTTCAATTTATCTTTATCATGGAACTTAAGTCATCCATTATTCTCAATTTGTTTCACTTACCTTGCCTAGGCATTCCATAATTGTGGCCTCATTAGTCAAATTATTACTCAATTTAAAACACATAACATACAACTCCAAAGGATGGAACTCACTCCATCTATCATTCTCAAATAAAATCACCTAGGGAGCTCACTCCCTACAAGGTTCCACATCGGTTTCATACCAATTCGTACTCATTATGTCTCATGTCTAATCTCACTAGACATATACTATAGGGATTCTCATTCCCTAGGAGTCTCTCTACTCCTCTTTTCATAAATATTACATACTCGTTACTTGCATCACTCATGCACAACAATCATTATTACACAATGAATGGGTACATATGTTTATGTAACATAAGTTCCAATCATCAAAACAATTTCTTTTGTGCTATGCACATAGTAGTTTACGCACTAAACGTAAAACATACTCTAAGCGGTTTCTCGCCCTACCCCCCCTTAAAAGGGGTTACGCCCGCGTAACAGACCATATGTTATACTGAACATTGGTTCACTAATTCTGGTATCATGAAGTGTTTTAACTTCAATGCGGTTAATTAACTCATAACCGGGTTCGGTTCTAGCCTCAAAGGCTTCAAAGCATTTAGGATTAGGCAACTACTCACAATTGCTAGGTATATTTAACCTTTGAGTTACGGTCCACAAGCTTCTATTGCGTGACCTGATAACTAGAGCTTAACTCGCCCTTTTGGTACTCTCAATGTATTATCCACTCCCTTTCTATCCCTTTTGACTTGGGAACAAAGGTTAGTCAATCGTCGCTAGGTATCTCTTACCGTATGTGAATTCGATGAGTTATAGATTTTCTCTCCAGCTCTCTGGAAATCTGTTTTGTATAACTATGGATACCTTCATGATTATTCACATATTTTTCCCGACTTATTGTCGGTTGAGGTCAAGCTACTACTCAGTATGTAGTGCTTCCTCGATTAATAGTTGCTTCTGAATTACATTTGTTTACTTGTTTCTGTACAAGAATTCCTCATTCATACTACTCTGCCTTTTTCCACACATCGATCCTGGGCCCTGTGGGTTACTGCCCACGTTCTTTGTGCATCTTTAGCCAATGGCCGCACGGTTATCTCTCTAGATTCTCACTCAATAGGCTTCGTTGACATTTCTTAATTCCTGGCTCTCCCACTTGATCATTACCGCACAAGTGCAATACCAAAACACTCAGTCATACAGAGTGCAGAAGCGTAAACCCTTGACAGTAAATCTCTCATGAGATAGGAATGATCATGTCTTCTTTACCACATTTTCTTACCAACTTCATATCACTAACCGAATATACTCTTACAATGGTCGCTTACTGCGTACCTTGTTCTTTCTCATTTTCATGGCATCCGCTACTACTTTAGCTTCCGCCCAGGTGTTCTCGCCATTTACACTATGGCTTGCCATTCACTTGGCTCAACAATATACGCTATTCTTTAATCTCTCTGCGCGCTTGCGCACTGCTTACTCTGCAGTTCATACTGTACACATACAGTGTTCACTACTCATCCGATTACTCTATCGGTTTCCTTTTACTGCTATCAAGCCTTCCTACAGACTATTTGATTTCAAATACTCCTTGGCAATATACACATGCTCAGGTTTTAGTACACCGCTTTAATGGTTTCACATTACATACATAGGCGGTAGCCTTTCTCTGGAGGATTCACGCAATTACCGCTCCGTAGGCTCCACAATAACAAGTGGTGTCCCCACTCTAAGGTAGTGGTTCGTGCTCCACAGTAACTCTTATGCCTTAATACATATGTTTTGCAACGTTTGAATCTACGAATTGTAGTTGGTTCTATCGGCTTACAAGCCACCTTGCCTCGAGTCATGCTCCATGCGGGCTGTTTATATAGGTTTCTGCTTCTCCGTATACCATTAAATGGTTTGGAGGTATTACTGGGTTTTTGATATGGTTGTCTCACCACACTTCCGTACATGGAAGCCCCTTTTGTATTTTAATATTAATTCATGCCCTCTGGCAATTTAGGGTATCCCGTGTTACGAGGGATCCCTTCGGGTTCTACCCGAGTGTTTGCTTAACCACTTGTGTTCTCAACACGATGTTTCGTTCAACTACTGTTGACTCCGGCACCCTTCTCGGATTGCTCCTGGGTGTTACTGAGTAATGCCATTACATCTGGCTTGTACTTATGGTTATGTTCAGTTGCGAATTCGCCTTGCGGCTATGTATAACTCAAACTATCCCGTTTAGGGTTGTAATGTCTCCCGTTATTGGGTAGAGTATTAGTACTTTTCCTTTACCTACTTAATTAGGTCGTTATTCTCTTAGTGAGATATACTGTGGGAATTTTATCCCGTTTATCAAACAATGATATGATCAATTAAGGCATTCATCTTATTGCTTACACTGGTATGCATTCCAGTTATTAGGTATTTCCTCCTTGATTCCTGAGACCTATCTCATATCTGTGCTTAATACTCTGTGCTTCCCGCACTTATTAACGCTATATCCTTAGGTCCGTCACCTTACTGGATTCTAGACTCCTTTATCTTGGTAAGCTTCCTTATGTTCTTCGGTCATTCGAGGTGTCCAACTGTCTTTGTTTGAATTGGCTTTCGTCCGTAGTATGGAGTGGGCTACTTCCCGTGTTCCGTACTCTACTAGTATACATACATGAGTATCTTATTGATACGTTACCACTTACCTGACTAACTCATAATTGGTCTGTCAGGTCCGCAAGCTCCTTCGGAGTGCGGTCGTTCCATGTCTCATTTGTGTACACTTGTAGTGTCAGTCACGCCTAGGTGAAGTATTCTATCGCCAACTCCTCTTAAATGTTCCTATGATAACTTATCGTGGTTCCCTGGTTTTGGTTTAAAAAAAATTGGGGGTTTTTGGAAATTTCATGTTTTGAAGAAAAGTTTGAGTCTTGAAAGTAAACTCTTCGCGGCATTTCAATGCCGGTTGCTTCTTATCAGGTCTAGCCTCTTGCTGACCGGTATATTCTTTATACAATGATCAAGCCGTTAGGCCTTTTCAAGGGTTCGTCTCACAATTCTTAGGGTTTGTGGTGCTATGTCGGCTTCCTTAGCCATCCACGTACTCTGTTAAGTACTTATTGCGTGTCAAAGTTCCTCTTAGCTGTCCGTTATACTGCACTTGCCGAGGCAAGTGTGCGGTACAGGCGGTTTTTGGGTTAACTCATACCGGTCACGGTATTGTTCACATTGTATTTGGTAGCCTCGTTGGCTCTTCCTTGATCCCCTAGTTGGTTAACTGCTCCTTGGAGCTGATTCTCATTCCTCTTGATATGACTGTCGTTCATTTAGGTGCTCCTCCACTCTCGGAGTTCCTTAATTATTTTAATTCTATGCTTTACCTCGTTGCTCGTTCCCACGTCTTTACTGTGGTTACCGAGGTTTAACTTATTTAGGTACTACTTCTGTAGTCCTATTCAGGTATATCCCGTAATTATGCTTGTAGCTGTCTAAGCTGTGCCCGTTAGGTATTTGCCCGTTGGGGGTGGCAGGGTGGGTGTAACCTCTCTTGACTAGATTCTTGGTCGGTTAGTGTACCGATGTTGTGTATTAGTTAACTATGGCGGTCCGTAGACATGTGTCCCGGTTCTCGTTAGTTCTCACAAGTCTGTCTGGTCGCACGATTGGTGCATCCTTCTCACTGCTGCTCGACCAGCTGGGTCCTCGCGACTGCTAAGCATGTCGCCCCAGGCTGCCACAAATTCTGGTCTCCTGGTCTCGACCTTCCGTCATTGCATGCAGTTATTGTCATTTCAGCGGGATCCGTCTCCGGGATTTCCGGTTCTCGGGATCTACCGCATGACAGGTTTCTGGTTCAGAATGAAATATTTAACACTGCCTGCCGATCGGGTTTCCCCTCGGCTCTCTGGCGTTCTTTCCCGAACTTTAATACGGGGGTTGTGGAGGGCGGTTTTGGTATTGTAGGTATCCAATCATACTGGAAGTTCCTAACTAGCGCATCTCTCACGCTACCACTTAACCCTTAGCCCTAAGTCTCTATTTCCTAACTCGGTATTTCCTAGGCTCGGTATTTCCAGTCATCAGAGCGATACTTCGCTCTGATACCATTTTTGTAACACCCCAACCGTTAAACTCGTCATTACCTCTTAAACCGATTCTAATTACTCTTACTCACGCAGCGGAACTCTAATCACAACGAGGGGTGAAACAACGCCGTTTGCCACCCATGTGCTAACCTGGCCTAACTCTCATACAGTAACGGTCTGATGGACTGGAACAACACGAATTCACAACACCAATACAATACTCAAATCATTTCTTTACTATACCGAGTCTACAAATGGATGCCGACAACATATTCGGTCTTACACCTCCTTCAATACTAAGTAATTAAAACTAACTACCCATGCGACCCCACCGACCCCGTCCTACTCTCGAACGGTAACATCTTCGGTGTACCTGTAAAATAAAAACATCGCCCCTAGGGGCTCAGCTTAACGCTGCATATGAAATTCGCATACCCAAGCGCTAACCGGGGTACGCCGACTACTTTTGTCGGATATACATGGTGTTCATTAGTCAAACAATGCATCATAGCAATACAATATATATGTGTATTACTCAAGGAATCTACATCCGATCACGGAACACGATTCCTAACTAACATAACAAGGTTGTTAGTGGTATCTGGTTACTCTTAGGCCTTGAGGGTTATTCCTCACTATGCCTTGTTTACTTATTCAATACCTCACCCTCTCTCTCAGGTTACTTATTCATATACACCCCATTCTCTTGGGCTACTCGTACTATACTCACCCACACTCTCGGGTTACTTATTCTCATTATCTCACCCATACTCTTGGGTTATTTACACTCATTATCTCACCCACACTCTTGGGTTTATTTATACTCATTATCTTGTAGATTCTCGAGACACTACAGGTCTCCTACGTCACGCTTGTTACTCTTAATACTTACTTAGGCCAAAACTCATGGCTCTCTAGCAGTCTTACTTCCCCGGTTTCGACCCTACTCTGGGTCTAGCATGGTGGGAAGGTTCAACTAGCTCACGGAACTCTCTCTTAGTTCCTATCTCTTTTACTTAGGTCCGACTACTCTCGTTCCCATACACTCCTCTCTCGGAGTTATAATAATATCATGTATATTAGTCTAGAAGCATCACTCTCGATGTTTCTAATGACTTGGGAACATTACTTTAGTTCGGTTAATCTTAGGTTTTAAGAGTTACCCATACATTTACTTTACTCATACATTCGGTTAATTGCATATAACAGGTAAAATCCTCTTATAGGAGGTCGACCATGTCTCAAGGGAGTTACTAATCCCTTAGGTCTCTTTTACCTTCTTCACTGGTTCACATCTTCGAACTAACTTAAATCCTCTTGAAGGAGGTTCACTTATCTTTCCACTCTCGTTTGTTTCGTGGATTGTTTCAATGTGGTTTTCTAACCGTTATCGGGTATTTACTCAACCCGTGCTTCTCCTCACATTCTAGGGAGTTCATATGTTTACGTTATCGTTATACTTTAACGGATAGTTTTGTGTTTGCACGTCATCGTTTTCATAAGCGTCGACCCGATCTATGGGTCTCTAGCCAAACGTTACTCACTACGAGTCGGTCCATTCACTATGTTAGACCACACCGGCATACAAGTATGTTAGCTCATTCAACATACAACAAGGCATACATAATCAAACAAGGGATTATTTTCATGCTTTAATCTTGATTAAGCCGGCACACAAACACACAAATCAACGTAACTCGGTTAGCACGCGGAGTATGAGAAAATCATACCTTTCACCGGGGTTTTTACTTTTACCGTGTCATCTCACCATGCTCGGGTCACGCACGATTCTGATAATGTTTCAAACATTATTATTAATACTAAGCTCATACGGTACATTATTAAATGCTACTCCCGTACTTACCCCGTTATCCCGTTATCTCGGTTTTACTTTTGTTAATTTGAGTTCTCACTTCTCAAATACTTATAACACTTTCTTACACTTCCTAGGGCCTTAACATGTCACCAAACAAGGCCTTAACGTCTTATAACATCATTAACATTCAAACCCCCATCATTTACAACCTTTAAAATGCTCTCTGTAGGTTTCTGGGGGTGGTCCGGGACCTTGTCCTTACCCCAAGTCCCGGACCTATTGCAAACTTAACTCTCGGAGATTTTTAACATATGGTCCGGGACCTTGTCCCTATCCCAAGTCCCGGACCAGCATGGTTGTGCAGTCTCGACCTATTTAAATGGGGTGGTCCGGGACCTTGTCCTTACCCCAAGTCCCGGACCAAGTGCAGGGTAAACTCTCGGGTGATTTTAGCAGGTGGTCCGGGACCTTGTACCTTACTCAAGTCCCGGACCAAACATGGTAGGAAACTCTCGGTATGAATAAAGGGGGTGGTCCGGGACTTTGTCCATGGACTAGGTCCCGGACCCTGCTACAGATTTTACAAACTTAGCATTTTCCAACTCTGTACAAGGTATTCTCTTAGCCCCTTAATCACCCAATCTTCCCCACTTATAATTCACATGTCTTAGCACCTATTTACCCATCTAAACCACCTTAAACCAGTCACCAAGTCCACTCACTAAGCCATGCTTAATTCACTCCAATTCACTTATATTTCATAACTTGGTTTTTCTTGTTTTCTAATACTCTTGTAACAGATTTGGTAACTTCTTTTACCATTCAAACAGTGCCATTCCCAACACTTCAATTGACATTATTTTTACTCCTAACACACTCTCCTTCAAAGTTTGGTTTTCCAAACCATTAACCACTCACTTAAACCTCTTAAACACACCTAATTTCTTCCTTTGAATAAAACACTCAAGTCCATACATCCCTAGGAAATTTTGACAGCACTTGCCTACTTCTTAAGCATATTCACCACACTTAAATCAGCTCATAAACACTCTTCTCCCTCCTGTTTGGTTTAAACATAAACAACACATCAAAATCCCATTTGCTCACATATGTACACTCACCTAACTTCAAGGTTTATTTGCACACGTAAACCTCATTAAAACATTCTCTTTTAACTAGCAATATTGTAGTACCATGACTACACTAGCTCAAGGTTATTTATTCAACACCAACACCAATTCCACAAGGAAAATAAAACCAATTCAAGGTAAGCTCTTTACCTTGTTTTACTTTCAGTTTTCACTCCTCTTCTTCCTCTTTATCTTGCTCCCTCTTTCTCCTCTTGTTTTCCACACCACACAAGGGCTTTGGATTGCCAACTACAACCCCGCAGCCCATCACACAATCAACAATCATCACTTTTCCTCACAAAACTATATATATTTTAAGAGCTAGTTTTCAGAGTTTAATCTAGATTTACCTTAGAAACCCAAATGGTTGGCTTGGCAATCAACTGGAGAAGTTTCCAACACCCCACAAAAAAACATATGGTCTCGGCTGAAATGAGGGAATTTTCCAACGTGAGGGAAAAAGTCTCACAGTGGTAGAATAAGCTTAAAATGTTCTAACACTTACTTATTAATACCTTAAGGCACTAAGGAAGAGAAGAAGAGTTGAAATCATCTCTCACGCTTCAAAAGCTCCAACGTCAATGGAGATGAAGATGGAGGAATCGAGTTTTAATTGGGTGGAAACTGAAGCTCTCACCGAGAGGAGTTCAACGGTACAAATTTCGTGTGATTGGTGGAGGAACGAGCAAGTTAGAGGTGAAACAAGGAGAGGGTTAGGAGCTGTTGGTGTCGCGAGATACCGAGAGGAAGAAGAGTTTCAGAGCGCTGGGCAATCGTGAATGAAGAAGGGAAAGGTGAGAACTTTATTTTACTTTTGCTTTATACTATTTACTTTCTTCATTTATTTTTTGTCTTGTTATTACTTAATAGCTATCAAGCTATTCTTGGGTGTACACTTATTAATTAGAACCGGCCCACATTAATTAATAGCCCGGGTCGTTTTTTCTTTTTTCGAATTAAACGCGTTTCGTCTCTCATTTTCGACACTATTCATTTCCCGGGTCCGTTTTCCGGAATTTTCTCGTTTAATTAATTTTAATGGTTATTAAGCTACCATTAATACTTATTTATAGTTATTTAATCAACATAATTTTTACGGGTCCGTTTGACCACTTAAAGTCACGTTTTCGGGCTTTCTCGAAAAACGTGCTTTTATGCTTATTAGTGTTTTAATCCATTATTTGGATCCGTTTTCTTCGGGAATCATTCCCGTACACTAATTAGGCCTAACAAAGTCTTAGGAATCCATCTCGGACCCTTATGAGATTATATATCTTTTATTTTCATTTAATGCGCATTTTAGCGTTTTTTTCGCTTTTCAAGCGTTTTCTCTTTCCTTTTGGTTTTATTCTTTTTACCAATACTCTCTAGGCACAATTAGGCCCTTAATAATTTTATTAGAGTAATTAATCACCATTATTAGGTCCGGGGTATTAAAGTTAAGGAGGGAACACTTAGGTTGGTTGAAGTTTTGGGTAAGTTACAAGTTTGGAAGTAAGGAAATATGCTAAGTGTTAGGAGTTTTAAAAGAATTGAGTGAATGTTTAAAGTAGATCTTTGGAAATGTTTTAGAGAGTTTGTGGGAGTTCTAAGGAGAGTTTAAGTGCCTAAATGGTATTAGGACACATGGGGGAACTTGTGGAGATTTGGAGTCAAATGGGAATTTAGAAACAAGGTTCTGGAGCCGACCGATGATAAGTGTCCAAATGAGCATGATTTATAGGTGTATTTCATATATAATATTAGCACTTTTCTTGCTCATTTCTCTCCACTTCGGTTAGTTTTCCTCTAGTTTATGTTTTTATTGTTTTATCTCACAAATTTATTGGTTTAACATGAGGAAACCAAGCCGGAAGTGAAGTAGATAAAGAGACGAACACTAGACGCAAACGGCTCAGAAAACGGACTTATAACGAAGAATGTAGAGCCGGTTGAAGATTGTTATATATATGTATAATATATATAATATCGCACGGACACAAACAGAGGCAACCGCCCCGTATTGGGCGGTCTACTCTAATGCAACCGCCTCGGGACGAGACTAAGGCTACCCCGCCTAATAATGAGGCGGAACAGATAGAGGCTACCGCCTAATATGAGGCGGAACAGATAGAGCACCGCCTCTCAAGGGCGGAACAGGAAGAGAGACCGCCTCTAAAACAGGCGGACAAGAGACAGAAGACCGCCTCGCGGTCAAGACAGAGGGAACCGCCAAATAACAGGCGGACAACACACAGAGGACCGCCTCCTTAACAGGCGGACAAGACACATGGAACCGCTGGTTAATTGGCGGACAGCACAGAGAGGACCGCATGTTATCTGGCGGTCGTGTATAAATGTTCCGAGCTTATCGTCTTCGCCGTCCTCTGCAACTCGCACAACTCGTCGCACAACTTGTCCACTGTCTGCATTAATGAGCCTCTTATCCCTCACGCGTCTTCATCTTCCTGTCCCCTGCGCAATCAATGAATCAACAGTTAATCAAAATCGTACGGAGCTTCTTCTCCTCTGCCTCTATATAAACCGACGCCCCTTCTGCAAATAAGATAACTCCCTTCCTCCGCATCCAAATTGTTAGTTGTTAGTTGTTAATTATTATCGTTAGTTTTAGACCACTCCACGACCACCACCATTCACCTCGTATCCTCCACTTCTCCATTTTATTTTCATTCAACAATTCCCCACGAAGCAGAAGCAGTGTAAAGAACAGAAGAAAAGGGAGCTGGAGCAGAAGCGAATCGCAGTCCAGTCTCCGCCGGCAGTCTCCAAATTAATGGCTATTTCTGTTTCCTTTTTATTACTGTTAATGTCTGAGTGATTTTATTCGTATCCTAGGATGGGGTTTGTTCCTAAATAATTCAGACTTATTATTAATACCAAGTTTGCTTATAAATATTTGTTTTGTCTCTCTAAATTATTAAATGCTTAAGAACTGATCATTTTTATGCATTTACGGTTTCTCTTATTTCAATGATTTTGTAAATCTGAGAATAGACCACAAAGAGAGATAAACGTTAGATTTTATACTCCTTGATTAGCAGATAAAATCCATCGCTGTTATAAAAAGAATTCTCACTTAGAGCTAATTAATGATTTTAGACTTTTTCTGATTGTAAGAAGTTTAATGAATTAATTAAGAGTTGTCCTTATCTATGATTTAGGAAGGTCACAAGATAAATTCTTAAACAGACAAATAAGAGCAAATTAGGATTATAATTATTGTCTGTACTTAAATAAATATTTATCTCCTGTTTCACTTATTAAACTTGTTTTAATTCCTTTCAGCAAATATTGTTAAATGCTTATTCTGACAAAATACTGCATTTATTTGGTAACTATCAACATATGATTTTGAGATAGTCAAAGTACCACAAAGGAATTAACCTTAGTATTTACACTCCGGATTGAGCAGGAAAATACTGAGGCTATTAATAAGAGTTCGTAACTGACAATTATTAACTCTAATAGACAATAAATAATTAAGACAGGTTTTATAAATTGTTTAAGTAATTTAGGAAATTCCCCCCCGCTATCCTAGGATACCTTTTTCCATCCATTTACTTTATTTTACTGTATTTATTATTTCTGTACTAATACTGAAAATCAAGCTTGCCTCCGGCTAAACCCCAAATTATTATTTATGCACTTTTGTTTATCTTTTTGTACATTTACTAACTGGATAATTAATTAGATAGTTGCGAAGTCTCTGTGGATACGACCTTGTTGTACTACAAAGATTGGGTTCACTGCCCATAGTTAGCAGGATAGTTTAACTACTATTTTGCCCAACAAGTTTTTGGCGCCGTTGCCGGGGACTTCGGTCCAACTATCTGGTTCATTATCTGTTTAGTTTTTCTTTTATTTCTGTAATTACCCTTTTTTGTATAAATTTTTGTTTCTTTTTAAAGGTACTTAATTCTGATGGATGATCACTACGATCAAGCAGAAGATTGGTATGGTTACCCCTATAGCGCAGAGGACTACAGTCAATGGAGTGTCTGCCAAGAGTGTGGAGGAGACCATGAAAGTTCCTATTGTCCTATGGTTGCAATAGAAAGAGACAACGCCATTTTACGGGAAATGATGGCAAATTTTACCTCAACCATTGAAATGATCCGGCAAAGAACGCTAGATCAGGTAGAACACATGGAACAACCCTTTCCACAACTGAATGCAGTGGTTCACGAGGAAGAACAACCTGCTGAGGACTTAAGCTACTTTCCACCTCCTCCCCTATTCGAATTAGAGAATCCATCACCAACCCACTATCAGCTTGATTATGGAGACAGCCCCTCAGAAGAGAGTTTCTCCTTGGACTTCATGGAGTTCCCTCCCTCTGAAATCAACTACTACTTCCCCTCCTTCACCGTGCTTTACCCAGAAGATGAGGGTGGACACATCCTCAATCTTGAGAAGGAGGAGATGCCGCCTCCCTCCGAGCCATCAGAAGAGAGTGCTATAGTAAATTTCAAGGAGCCACTTCCCTCTGAAGATCCCTATCAAGGTTCTTACCATAAGCCTCAACAACAAGAGGAGGATTTTTACATCCTCCAATTTGAGGAAGAAAAGTCATTTCCACCGGGTCTTCTGTTAGAACTACGTTCCCGGCAGTACCTCCTCAAACACCAGATTTTGAGGAGTATTAATTTTATTATTTTATATGCCGAGGTAACATTTTGTTTTGATCCAGGATAACGACAAAGCGTCTAGCCAAAGACGTTAAAGAAGGGCAGCTTCCTGGGAGGCAACCCGGGTGTACTTTTATTTATTTTGCCTTTATGTTCTTTTAATTTTCAGGTTCTCTTTAAATTTTATTTTTGCTAACTTTTAACCCCGTTTTTAGTGTGGTTGCTTCTAGTGTCTTCTGCAGGTGCACCTCCATGTGGACACCGCAACCAAGCTACGCTACTTGAGGCTGAAGCTCAAGTGTGGGGGAAGTCCAATACACGCTAGCAAAAATAAAATCAGGGGAGTACCAGTTTCTTTAAATTTGCTTTGATTTAAATAAAAATTGCAGAGGAGCATTTATGTGCTTAACTGTTTATTTGTACTCTTTGTGTTATCTTTATTTTATCTACTTACCGAAAAGGTCTTCTGAACCTTCCCTTGTTTTTCTGGTGAACAATGAGGACATTGTTCAATTTAAGTGTGGGGGAGTGTGCCCTTTTCGGTGACATTTTGTGCTTAAATGTTTAATCTCTCTCCTTATTTTTCGTTTGTCCAAATTCAAAATTCATGGACCCTTTATATGTGGGTTGTTCTCTTTAAGAATAAATACTGTTATGAATTGTGGGATAAATGTACAAATTTTAAAATTTTGATTACTTTTGAGGAGCATTTTATATGCGGTGTGACCAAATAATCTGCAAATGGTTGGATTTATTGCTCAGGTTTCTTTCTGTCTTCTCTCTTAGGGATTGCTAAGGGGTGCTTCTCTGTTAAAAAATAAAATAAAATAATAAGGGACTTTCGAGACACCATTGGTAACCAACAAGAGAGTTGAGTGTTCTTAAATACAAAGGGCTTGATGCCTACATATTATCTTCTCATCTCTTATGCAAAAGTGAAACAAATGCATAAATCTATTTTTCCTTTTGTTTTCTCCTCAATGCCCATTCTTGAGAGAAGTTGGCCATGGTGAAAATTCTCAGAGTCACCTAAAAAGAAACATTGGAGTACCTTAGATCATACCCCGAAACTCTATGTTTTATTTTTACCCTGAGCACACCTTTGCCACCAGCAGTTAATTTTTCACACTCCTCAAATAAGTTAAAAAGATCATGTTTATCCTACCCTTCATAATAATATTTGTTAGTATTGAGCATTCCCTACTTAATTGGTTACGTAGTTTTGCTTGAGGACAAGCAAAAAGATAAGTGTGGGGGTGTGATAAGTGTCCAAATGAGCATGATTTATAGGTGTATTTCATATATAATATTAGCACTTTTCTTGCTCATTTCTCCACTTCGGTTAGTTTTCCTCTAGTTTATGTTTTATTGTTTATCTCACAAATTTATTGGTTTAACATGAGGAAAACCAAGCCGGAAGTGAAGTAGATAAAGAGACGAACACATAGACGCAAACGGCTCAGAAAACGGACTTATAACGAAGAATGTAGAGCCGGTTGAAGATTGTTATATATATGTATAATATATATATCGCACGGACACAAACAGAGGCAACCGCCCCGTATTGGGCGGTCTACTCTAATGCAACCGCCTCGCGGACGAGACTAAGGCTACCGCCTAATAATGAGGCGGAACAGATAGAGGCTACCGCCTAATAATGAGGCGGAACAGATAGAGGCAACCGCCTCTCAAGGAGGCGGAACAGGAAGAGGAGACCGCCTCTAAAACAGGCGGACAAGAGACAGAAGACCGCCTCGCGGTCAAGACAGAGGGAACCGCCAAATAACAGGCGGACAACACACAGAGGACCGCCTCCTTAACAGGCGGACAAGACACATGGAACCGCTGGTTAATTGGCGGACAGCACAGAGAGGACCGCATGTTATCTGGCGGTCGTGTATAAATGTTCCGAGCTTATCGTCTTCGCCGTCCTCTGCAACTCGCACAACTCGTCGCACAACTTGTCCACTGTCTGCATTAATGAGCCTCTTATCCCTCACGCGTCTTCATCTTCCTGTCCCCTGCGCAATCAATGAATCAACAGTTAATCAAAATCGTACGGAGCTTCTTCTCCTCTGCCTCTATATAAACCGACGCCCCTTCTGCAAATAAGATAACTCCCTTCCTCCGCATCCAAATTGTTAGTTGTTAGTTGTTAATTATTATCGTTAGTTTTAGACCACTCCACGACCACCACCATTCACCTCGTATCCTCCACTTCTCCATTTTATTTTCATTCAACAATTCCCCACGAAGCAGAAGCAGTGTAAAAGAACAGAAGAAAAGGGAGCTGGAGCAGAAGCGAATCGCAGTCCAGTCTCCGCCGGCAGTCTCCAAATTAATGGCTATTTCTGTTTCCTTTTTATTACTGTTAATGTCTGAGTGATTTTATTCGTATCCTAGGATGGGGTTTGTTCCTAAATAATTCAGACTTATTATTAATACCAAGTTTGCTTATAAAATTTGTTTTGTCTCTCTAAATTATTAAATGCTTAAGAACTGATCATTTTTATGCATTTACGGTTTCTCTTATTTCAATGATTTTGTAAATCTGAGAATAGACCACAAAGAGAGATAAACGTTAGATTTTATACTCCTTGATTAGCAGATAAAATCCATCGCTGTTATAAAAAGAATTCTCACTTAGAGCTAATTAGTGATTTTAGACTTTTTCTGATTGTAAGAAGTTTAATGAATTAATTAAGAGTTGTCCTTATCTATGATTTAGGAAGGTCACAAGATAAATTCTTAAACAGACAAATAAGAGCAAATTAGGATTATAATTATTGTCTGTACTTAAATAAATATTTATCTCCTGTTTCACTTATTAAACTTGTTTTAATTCCTTTCAGCAAATATTGTTAAATGCTTATTCTGACAAAATACTGCATTTATTTGGTAACTATCAACATATGATTTTGAGATAGTCAAAGTACCACAAAGGAATTAACCTTAGTATTTACACTCCGGATTGAGCAGGAAAATACTGAGGCTATTAATAAGAGTTCGTAACTGACCATTATTAACTCTAATAGACAATAAATAATTAAGACAGGTTTTATAAAATTGTTTAAGTAATTTAGGAAATTCCCCCGCTATCCTAGGATACCTTTTTCCATCCATTTACTTTATTTTACTGTATTTATTATTTCTGTACTAATACTGAAAATCAAGCTTGCCTCCGGCTAAACCCCAAATTATTATTTATGCACTTTGTTTATCTTTTTGTACATTTACTAACTGGATAATTAATTAGATAGTTGCGAAGTCTCTGTGGATACGACCTTGTTGTACTACAAAGATTGGGTTCACTGCCCATAGTTAGCAGGATAGTTTAACTACTATTTTGCCCAACAACCGACCATAGGGACCGGACCTGCAAGGTCGGTCGAGCTCAGTTTACACTACCGGAAAGAGTTTCTGGAATCGACCGAACTTGGGGACCGGACTTACAAGTTCGGTTGGGCTTGTATTTTGTGTACGAATTGAGTCTCTGGAATCGACTGAACTTGGGACCGACCTTGGCAAGTTCGGTCGGGCTTAAATTTCCCACGGGGAAAAACTCTCGGGAATGGACCGACCTTGGGGACCGGACTTGCAAGGTCGGTCGGCGTAAAATTTTCAAACGGTAATAAGTTCTGGAATGGACCGACCTTGGGTAAGGTCGGTCGGTAAGGTCGGTCGACCCTAAAGATGAAAAAAAAGAAAGAAACCCTAAGGAAGTTTAGTGGTATTAATGGTACCCATTAAGAGGGCATTGATGATTAGAGGTATAAAGACCTAAGAGATTAAGATAAGTATAAACTTAAAAGTTTAAGGTTAAGTTGTAAGATTAAGTTGTAAAACTTAAGAGGTGTTAGGTGGGAATCATTATGGGTTAAGTAAGTTTAATAAGTTGAATTAAGTTAAGTGATTAACAACCTAAAACTGAATGAATGTTTTAGGGCTTGAGTATTTGGACTCCGGAAAAGAGTAAGCAACCGAACGACCAACGGTGAACGGTACAGTTCTTCTTTTGACCTGCTTGCTAACGAGGTGTCCCTCGGCTTGTGTGCTATTTGTTTCTGTGTGCTCACTAAACAAGATAAAGCATGCAACCGGAACATTATGTTTATTGTATTGTTGTGTGATGTTTGAAAACTAACACAACTTACCGTGAGAACTTACTAACCAACGTTTAGTAAGGAATTGAGTGAGACTAAGGAACGCTCCCTACTATTAGTTTGTTATAAACCGAAAGAGATTAACCAACAAACATTGTCTTGAGACTTCTACTAACTGGAACGTAAGGGGGGAGTGAGGAACCCGGGACTGACTCCGGTCATGCATGGTAAGGAAAAAGGGGGTCGGTATCTATAGCAGATCCGACTTCCGCTTAAGGACTTGTCTTCGGACTTGTTGCCTAGGGTCGGTTGCCGGCTCAGCTACATTGGACATACAGTCCAAGGTAGGAGGCATTAAGATGGTGCGGTAGGATAACCTAAATCCACAATTATAAGATAAGTTGTGTATTCAACCAGTGGAGTTTAGCTCATTGGCTAGGGTCGCTTTTGACCCGACAAAAATAAACATTGAGATAAGATACAATAATTTCTATTTAAAGAGTGGTTTGTCATAAGATTAAGATAAGGTTTGAGATAAGTTGCAACCATTCCTATTTAAAGGATGGTTTGCATTATAAGACTAAGATAAGCTACATCCATTCCTTTTAAAAGGATGATTGCTTCTAAGACTAAGATAAGACTAAGATTGAGGTAAGATAAGGATGGACTAAGATTAAGAGTAAACATAACTTAAGGAGTTAAATAATTAACTCTCTAATTAAGGGAACGTATTTAAGTCTTTCATTATGTTTGAACTTTGATTGTTCATATTTGGATTGTTGTTTACTACACTTTCTATTATGTTGTGCATCTAATCAACCTCTATGCTATCGACAATTAGTCGTCGTAGCCACGTTAGCTTGGGGGCCATGAGAGGATCGTACCAGCATTCGTGCTGACCCCCTTTGGGGGCTGTTTTTACTACACAGGTGAACGTTAGGAGGCGGCCGTCGCAAGAGTAGGATGGGGTACAAGCGTTACGGGTTAAGTGTGGCCTACGAGTTGTGCATGTACACTCGTATGGCAATTCAGGATAGTAAGATGTATAGGATGTGAGGGGATTGTAAGAAGGATATGTATTTGGTTAAGGTTGGTATGTACTAATGTTCGGTATATTCTGTCAATCAGACCGTGGCAAGGTCCTGGAGTGTATTGAACTCCGCTGTGACATTTATATATATGTTATTAAGTTGCGAAACCACATTCGCATTGAGATGGGGTGTTACAAAAAGTGGTATCAGAGCGTAGTTATGCTCCGAAGACAAGAAATACCGAACTTAGGTGAAAATTGAGGTTGAGTTATGGGTTAAGGGTTGAGTGATAGAGTGAGAGGTGCGTTAGTCAGGACTTCCCAGTGTTTACCGGATATCCATAGTACCTAGACCCGCCCTCCACATCCCTAACCCTGAATATGAGGAACAAACGCCAGAGAGAAGAAAGCCTTCTCTTACTCGGAAAAACCCGATCTGGCAGTTAGTTAACAGTAAGCAATATGAGAAACATCTTGTTAAACAACAGTTTATGAGAACTTGAACGTTTTAACTGGGGCGCAGTGGTGAAACAGGCTACCAAGGGAATTCTACCAGTAAGGGAACGGAAATTACCGGTAACATGGGTCGATATGCTACGCAGTCGAGTTACCCCACCATACCAATGATAAGAAAAGCACTACGAGTGCAATGGAAAGGAAGAGATAAGCGACATGAGTACCGGACAGTGGTCCGAATAAGCATAGTAGTGGAATAATATAAAGCTTAAGGGATAAGATTACTGGAAAGTCCAGTTAAGAACGGGAACTCCAAACCCCATACAATGAAGAAGGTTGCAAACCTGGCCGACATAACGCAGACGACGGTAGAAACTCATACAACTGTACACCAGAATAGGACTACGATGTAGTGCCTAAAGGAGGATCATTACTTAGTAACCACGACAGAAAGTGTGGGAACGGGAGTGAGGATTAAGACATAAGAAAATAATAAGGGGGTTCCCTCAGAAAGAACACCCGGCTAAATGACAGTACTGTCAAAATAACCAGGAAACCGCCGGATGGCTAGTTATCCTAAATTAGAGAACATCGAAGGAGTCCTGAGGACTACCAAAGATATAGAATATTAGGAGGAAGTACCATTACTGATGCGCAAAGCACCGGTAACTCATCTTGCATGGCGCACTTGCCATAGCAAGTGCTACCACAGTTAAGCTACACGGAAAGCCATCATGGCGAGGTAATAGAACGCTACATTTGTAGTACACACTAATACCGGACTGTAAATCCATAGAACGGGAGAATGAGACCTTGGAAGGGCCTGACGGCCTGACCAGGATGAGATGAGTGGATACACCAGTCATCAGGAAGCTGAACCTGGACGGAATACCAAACGACATATATTTTAGCAACGGTACAACCTACTACAACAACAACCGACAATGCGGTAAGAACATTAATTCCAAACCTCGCGAGGAAAACATAAGAGATCGCCCAGTAATGCGAGAAAAAAACACTACGTAAGTGATAACGTACAAGGAATGCATTACGGAATACAATTAAGAATACCAATAACAAACATTCTACAAATGAAGATGTTGGTGAACCCCGGAAACAGGGACAGAAGGAATAAACTTAAGCAGTAATTGATAAGTGCGAAATATATATACTTTTAGGGCTTTAATTCTTCCTATTTCTATGACAATTCATGCCATATTTCTCACTTATCATATGCTTTTATTAGATTTATGTTTTGATGTGAACTGATATATTTTATGTGTCAAATGCAGGAAAATTACAATATATATATACACGATCGATCGATTTCAGCATATCATTATCACTGCACATTGATTCACAATTCATTATCCACGTACTATATTTGACGTGACACACACATATCATGAACTAATCATGATTAATTCATGATTGTTCATGGCTGCACCACGATCAGCATGCACTCATGTTATGTTCATTACGACGAACTCATGCTTGGTTGTACGCTGCGTTGAATTGAAAAGAAAGAGATAGAAATGAAAGGCGGCGAAGGCAAAAGTGAGGAGATTTAAGAAAGGGCTACTGCTATATAATAACATGCTAGGGTTTGATACGGGGGATATGCTTCCACGCCGAGAGGCTTATGCCTCTTTTCTTCTAATGTAACCTTCGCCACCATACATGTCAACGCATACATCAATATCCGCCGCTTCACATTAATTATCAAATCCATCTCCACACCAGCATCATCAATCACGCCACCGTCTGCATCTCATCCATCTATACGCCGACCACCGTTCCAGCCATAAATCGCACACCATCACTCACCAGACCACACCATTGTCCATCACCACTTCCACATATTATTTTTGTTATGTTTGTTATTTTTATAATTATGTTTGAGTAGTTAGTTTCGCTCCCCGGGTTGGGGTAGCAAACCGAATCTTTATGTTTATTTTGTAATCTTTTCTCTGATTATAATTGCAGTAGTTTAATTCCTGTTCTTCATGCGCTTTAATTTTCTAGCTAATTATTAAAGCAATATTTGTAGTTTTCTAATCAAAATGCGGCGCTGAGATTAGTTAACAAGACATAGGAAGTTAAACCGGATTAACGACTAGAAGCATGGTTTGCCTATAGGTTAATCTGTCTCCAATAGGAATTGTGTTTAATGCTATTAACTTGATAACTTGGGCATGATTTGCGGCTTGTTATTTTAGTTAGTTAGGGTTCATTGTACAGGGATCGGTCAATGAACTATTTATAATTCATGAGTTTATTGCAGAATTAGGGAAGAGTTTATTAATAGATTAAAAAGTGAAGGTGTGTAGAACAATCCGGGGTGCTTCTTTAGATTTAAAAGTTTCAGTCTTTATTCCTTTATTTAGTTTTTACCGTCTCATTATTTTGTTATTTTATCTTAGTTTGTTGAGTTATTTTTTTATTAAATTAAGTAAAACCTGAAAAAGACGTTTTCTATTTTCTTAGTTTAGTTTCTCAGTTAATTAATAAATTGTCAGTTAATTGAACGAGGTTCCTGAGATCGATAACCCCACTTAATTCACTATTCCACAAAACGATAGGTACACTGCCTAGGTAGAAGTATAGTAACATATATTTCTGCTAACAAGTTTTTGGCGCCGTTGCCGGGACCTCTGGCACGGTTAATTGACAATTTTATTTATTTAATTGAGATTTAGTTAGTTGTTGTTCTTTTTATTTATTATTTTGTTTTTGTATTATTTATTAATCTCGTTTCGTTTATTTTTACTAGGCTATATTTTATTTACGATTTGGTTAGTGAATAGTATTAGACTTCGTTAGTTAGTTGTTATTCTAGGTTGATTAGTTTTTGTTTTATTTTATTATTTTAGTTTAGTTTTTCTCTTCTGTTTCTTCGTTTTGATTTTATTCCGTTCAAATTTTACTTGATTTGCTTTATATAGCATTTGTAGTACGTGAATTTCATATTTACGATTTATCTTTTTGTTTTTGATTTTCTTGATTTTCTTTTACTTTTTTTTAGTTGTGATCACGATTTCATTCTTTCCATTTTTATTTTCGTTGGGTTTTACTAATTTTTTGCCAAGTACGTATACTAGTTGACTTTTGAATTCAATTTCTTCCTTTAGTTTTGTGTATTATATTCTTTCGATACTTTTTGGTGACTTAGGAATACGCAAAGATGGAGGATAACATGGATCAATTGAGGAGAGTGTTGACACAGTTGGAAACGACGGTTGCGATAATGAACATAGAACAGAATTTGAACAGGTATAATCAGTCGGGTACTCAAAGTTACAACCAGTTCAGGCGACAAGATTATAACCAGCCACAACAATCGTTTTTCGACAGCCTTATTGGTGGGAAGGTGAGCAGACTAGAATGCAGATGGAGGAACAACAGTCCTACACTTATCAGGAGCCTCCTAAGGAGGATACAAGCAAGATAGAGAGCATGCTTGCAGAGCTCCTAGAGCAAAGAAAAGCCACTAATTCTAAATTGGCTGAAATTGAATCTAGATATGATACTAAGTTTGCAGAGCAGGCAGCCAGATATGCTGATCAGGCCTCCATTAATCAGAATTTGGAGAGACAGATGAGCCAGCTTGCAGAGCAGCTAGCACAGGAGCAAGTGGAATTCTCCCATAGCCAAAGTTATTCGGACCTAGTGGACCAATCTCATGCAGAGACTTTGATGGGTGAAGATCATTCCAAGCCTATTATTTTTGAAGCTGAAGAGGAGCCTGATGAAGAGGTTGAGGGACATGCTGAAGAGTTATATTGCCTTCCCTCCCTAACCTCGACTCAACCCGACTACCCAGTGATTGAGAATATCTTTTCCAATCCAGTCTGCGAACCAGTAGAGATACCAGAGGTAGTTTATTTCAGAGAGGTTGAAGAAATTGAAGCTTCCACTGCAATTGTCTGCCAACAAGAATCTTCCATAGAGCCTTTAACACTTGAGGAAGATTTCTGCACCCTCAAATTTCAGAAGGAAGAGCCACCTCCAACTAGTCATCAACTCCACAATCATTCCAAGGAGCCTCACCAACAGGACGAGGATGTTTACGTCCTCGAATTTGAGGAAGAAGAGCCATTCACACTTGGTCTTCTGATGGAACAACGTTACCTGCAATATCTCCTCAAACACCAGGTTTTGTGGAGTATTTACTTTCCTATTTTATTTGCCAAGATAACGTTTTGTTTTGATCCAGGTGGTTTGCTTTTAATTAATGCCTACTTTGTTTTCCTGGCAAAGTTGTTGTCTACTTTTATTTTTGATCCAGGATAACGAAGCAAGAGTCTAGCCAAAGACTATAAAGATGGGCAGCTTACTGGGAGGCAACCCAATGGTTAAATTTATGTTTTATTTTTGTTTTTATTTTCTGGTTTATTTTTTTTTTTTCTTTCATTCAGAAGTGCCAATGATGCTTGTGCTTTAATGCAACTCTTTCGGCGTTTTTGTGGTAGTTGTGGGTGTATGCAGGTGAAATTTAATCATGATGTTTGATGTACCCCCAATGATGGACACTTACTTGAACGCAAGTGTGAGGAATGACACTACCCCCCTTGTTTGAGCTTAAGTGTGAGGAAGGGAACCTTCCTCAAACCTATGATATCAGGGGAGTTTCAGTTTTTTTTTTTTTTTTTTATGTTTATGTTCAGTCTATCATGACTTTTATGCTTAAAGATTATTTTTATATCAGTCATTATTGTCCTGAATGAAATCCTTGATGAGTTTGAAATATTTAGAAAGTCCTTTTCTTGGTTTTAATTTGTGAACAATGAGGACATTGCTCCTCTTAAGTGTGAGGAAGTAGGGATACTTTCTAAATATTGACAATTGCACTTAATGCCACATTCATTTTGTTTTCCTCTTATTTTGAAAGGATTGCTTCTTTTAAGCGCCAATAAATGTTGAATCTCCAGGTGAAAATTTTTGATGAGGTTTTGAAAACAAGCCTGATGGCCACCTTAAGAATCTTTCTGCTTTTGGCTGTTTGTATGTATAATTTTATCCAAACTGAATCTATTTTCACTGAAATTTGGTGGATTAGCTGATTATGAAAACTGAATTTGTCTAGTTTGGGATTTTGGGAATGATAAGAAAGTTTGGTATGAAAGGATAAGGCAAGGTACTCCGCTGATCTGAATTAAAATTTATTTCTGAACCAAAACAAGCCTCTTCACTCGGTTATTAAGTCCTTGGGGTGCTTCATCACCCATCTACCTAAGGTCTAGTGATCTGGGATAGAAGGCCCAACGCCGCTACATGGGTGAAGAGAAAAGTCTGAGGGGACGAATTAAATATGCAAATGGCAGAATAGAATGTTAAGGAAAAGGAACTTTGAAAAGTTAAACGTGTAATTCGATTTTGCTTACTCTGATCATGAGTATGTGGTGTTGAAAGGTATCACGGAATAAGGTGTTACTTCACACCCCTTGTCATCCAAAGGTTATAGGAAAAAATGGTGGATGATCTCAAACTATTCTATTTCAGTTCTATAATCTAACTTCTCCATGCTTTTAATTTCACTCTTTTTCACTGTTTGCGAAAACCTACAGCTAGTAGCAGAACTTTTCTTTTGATTGTCATTTTGCTTGTTTTCCATCAACAATTGTTTGATCCTGAGTTTCAATACTACGGCCCTTAAGAGTAGTCATATTCTGTATTTGCTTGAGGACAAGCAAAAGCTAAGTGTGAGGAAGTTTGATAAGTGCGAAATATATATACTTTTAGGGCTTTAATTATTCCTATTTCTATGACAATTCATGCCATATTTCTCACTTATCATATGCTTTTTATTAGATTTATGTTTTGATGTGAACTGATATATTTTACGTGTCAAATGCAGGAAAATTACAATATATATTACACGATCGATCGATTTCAGCATATCATTATCACTGCTCATTGATTCACAATTCATTATCCACGTACTATATTTGACGTGACACACACATATCATGAACTATCATCATGATTAATTCATGATTGTTCATGGCTGCACCACGATCAGCATGCACTCATTTTGTTCATTACGACGAACTCATGCTTGGTTGTACGCTGCGTTGAATTGAAAAGAAAGAGATAGAAAAGAAAGGCGGCGAAGGCAAAAGTGAGGAGATTTAAGAAAGGGCTACTGCTATCACTAGTAGAAAAATGGCCATTTTCGGCCCCACATTTTCGGCGGTTTTTAAATTTTCGTCGAAAATGTGTTTATGGTCATGCTATTTTCGGCGGTTGTATATAGGAACCGCCGAAAATAGTCAAGTCGAAGCCTCATTTTCGGCGGTTCCTATATACAACCGCCGAAAATGGTCAAGTCGAAGCCTCATTTTCGGCGGTTCCTATATACAACCGCCGAAAATGATGCGTTTACTTGACTATTTTCGGCGGTTGTATATAGGAACCGCCGAAAATGAGGCTTATTTCTTATACCCTAGCGCCCCGACTCGACATATCGAAGCTCTGCTGCGCCTCTCTTCTTCCTCGACCGGCCTCTCGCCCTCAAATTGCCCTCAAATCGCCTCTTCTTCTCTCTCTCCGTCGCCGCCGCACCTAGCGCCACCGTCACCGCCGCCGCCTCCGTCCTCCCGCCCCAGTCGCGCCCTACCCCCCCCCCGTCTCCTCCGGCCAATATCGAACGCGAACAGGTAGAATGGGGTTTGTTTCTCCAATTCGAAACTATTGAAATTTTGTTGAATTGGGTCCTTAATTGTTGTTTATATGTAATTGTTGATTGATATATGTATTCTGGAGTGTAATTGATTGATTGGTTTGATTGGAAATACAATATGTGGGCAATTTTAGAAAATAATACGCTCGCAAGTTTCGATGAAATGATTTAACCAATTTCAGTGATTTTTTTTGCTATCTTACCATTGTTTATGTGAATTTTTGAGAAGTAAATGACCTTGGTGAATTGACGTATCAATTGTACTGTGTTTTCTTCATTTAGATACTACACAAGATTGGCAGTAGTAGTCGCGTTAGCTAGCTCATCGTCGTCTTCACTCTCCACCCGCTTCCGCTTGATCCTCGTCCTTCCAAATACCGGTTAGTTTTTTTTTTCAACCTAAATCAATTTCAATTTATCATGCATAATTGTTTGTATAATTTGTTGATTACAATATAATAGTTAGTTGCAGGATTATATATATATATCACGATAGAATAACCACAAAATAATGTATATGCCAGCAAGGTGTTCTGTAAATTGTTTGTGTAGTTAGTTTATTTATATTTAGTAGCTAGTTAGTTGAGTAGGTATACATATATGAATATAACAAAAAAATAACCAACTATTATATTTTATATATATATATATATGTATAATATTATAATCATCAAGTAGTATATATATTATATGTGTATATACATATATATAATATGCATATAACACAACCAAGTAGTATATATAAGATAGCGTATTATATATATTATACAGACTCACCGTGTAAGAACAATATCGATATATATCCTTTTCCGAAGATAGGTTAGTTATTGTTATTTTTTATATTTAATATTTTAAATGTTAGTTAAGTTATTATACATTATAACACTTTTTTCTAAATATTTTTTAAATTTTGACTGGTTGTTTGTAGAATGGACCGTGAATGGATGTACGGTCTGCGAGGGAATTATTTTGAATCGAAAGTGGAAAATGAATTTTGCAAAGCAGCTCTCTATCATCAGAAAAGGATGAACGACACTCACATTCCCTGGCCATGTGCACAGTGCGAACTTCGCAACAAATTCCCTAACCTACAGGCTATCAGATTTCATCTATCACGACGTGGATTTATGCCAAACTATAAGATATGGTTTTTGCATGGCGAGTCTTTAGAAGCTAGTAGCAGGGTGCATACTTCCACCCAGCAAAACAGTGAACCAAGAAAGGTTACCGATGATACCACATTTCCTAATAATGAGTGTGATCAGAGTGACACTGAAATCAACGATGATAGTGAAAAGATTGAACAACTGAACTCTATGCTGCAAGATGTTGAGGATAATTTCACAGACAAGCCCGATGAATATCAAAGATTAGTTGACGCATCACGGTCCCCTTTGTTCCCCGGATGCACCAAATTTTCAAAATTGACATCCGTGCTACACTTGTTCAATATGAAAGCAAGATTCGGCTGGAGTGATAAGAGTTTTACGGCAATACTAGAACTATTCCACGACATGCTTCCAGATGATAACAATCTTCCTACATCCACTTATGATGCAAAAAAGTTGATGTGTCCAATGGGTGTGGAGTACGAAAAGATACACGCATGTCCAAACAGTTGTGTATTATATAGATGAGAGAATAAACATTTGAATCAGTGTCCAAAATGTCATTTGTCACGCTATAAACATAAGGACGGCCAATCATCCAATTCTAAGAAAAAAAGTCCTCCAGCAAAAGTCATTTGGTATTTACCCATAATACCAAGGTTCAAACGTCTGTTTGCAAATGTCAGAGATGCCCAAAATTTAAGATGGCACGCAGAAGGAAGGAAAATGATGATAAGCTGAGACATCCAGCTGATTCACCACAGTGGAGGACTATCGATAGAAGATTTGAAGATTTTGCCAGTGATAATCGAAATTTGAGACTCGGGCTATGTACAGATGGGATGAATCCCTACGGCACTCTAAGTAGTCAACACAGCACTTGGCCTGTTCTATTGTTTATTTACAATCTTCCTTCGTGGTTGTGTATGAAGCGAAAATACATTATGTTATCATTGTTGATTTCTGGTCCTAAACAACCCGGACATAATATCGATGTATATCTTGCACCGCTGATTGACGATTTGAAATTGCTATGGAATCAGGGGACAATGGTTTATGACGGTTACGCCAGACAAAACTTCACACTTCGTGCCATGTTGTTTTGCACAGTGAATGACTTTCCAGCGTATGGAATTTATCTGGATACACGGTGAAAGGCACATTTGCTTGCCCAATAAGTAAGGACGACACTTGTTCTGATCGTCTAAAGTTTTCTGGCAAAAACGTGTACATGTGTCATCGTAGATTGTTGCCAGCAGTACACCCGTACCGTAAAAAAGGAAGTTATTCAACGGAAAGACTGAAACACGTGTTGCTCGTATACCTTTGAGTTCTCAAGAGATCTATGAAAAGGTGAAAGACATTGAGAATGTTTTCGGTGTTCCGTCCAAATCTACCCAAAAAAACATCTGGAAAAAATGTTCAATATTTTGGGAACTTCCATATTGGAGACATTTATCTATTAGGCATTGTCTTGATTTTATGCATATTGTCAAAAATGTTGGTGAGGCTGTTGTTGGGACTTTGCTTAACATACCTGGGAAACAAAAGACGGAATAAAGGTTCGAAGAGACATGCAAGCTATGGGCATACGTGAGGAGTTGCATCCTCAAGAAAGAGGCAAACGAACATATTTACCTCCAGCATGTTACACTTTGTCTAAGAATGAGAAGATCAGCTTCTGCAAATGTCTTCATTCCCTTAAGGTTCCTACGGGTTATTCATCTAACTGGAAAAGTCTTGTGTCAATGAAGGACTTGAAATTGGTCGGGTTGAAATCTCATGATTATCACGTTCTGATGTTGCATCTCCTTCCTGTTGTCATTCGGGTATATTGCCGAAGGATGTCCGAAATGCAATTACAAGACTATGTTTCTTTTTAAATGCAGTGTGCAATAAAGTCGTGGATGCTGATACACTTGACAGTCTGCAACGTGATGTTGTTGTTACGATCTGTCAACTTGAAATGTATTTTCCACCCTCTTTTTTTGACATCATGGTTCACTTAGTTGTTCACATTGTTAGGGAAATCAAATTATGTGGTCCCATATATTTGAGGTACATGTATCCGTTTGAGAGATACATGGGAATTTTGAAGGGAAGGATGAAGAATAGATATCGACCTGAAGGAAGTATTATAGAAGGGACAATAACCGAAGAAGTGACAGAATTTTGTACTGAATACTTAAAGGGTGCAGTTGCTATTAGAGTACCACAACCTAGACACACGGGAGGGACAGAAGGTCAAGGTGTTACTGGGAAAAAAATTGTGGCAATTGATTCATCCTCAATGGAGTTAGCACATTTGTTCGTTTTACATCACCTTGAGATTATTGAGCCATTTTTTGAGAAACACATGACTACACGAGGTCAATATCCTGGGAGGAATATTGTTTGGCTGACAAAAGAGCAAAACAAGACCTTTTGTTCATGGTTTAGAGACCATGTTATGAAACTTGCATCACTAGCGCCTGATAATGTAGGTGAAGAGCTCCGTTGGTTAGCTTTGGGACCTGGTTCCACTGCTGTATCTTACGACGGGTATGACATCAATGGGTTCACCTATTGGACAAAACGACAAGATGATAGATGTTTAAACCAGAATAGCGGGGTGAAAGTAGAAGCAGCAACAACTCAGTACACCCGAGGTGATCCAGCTTCAGCGATTTCAACCTCGAGGTTGTATTATGGATGTATTGAAGATATTTGGGAACTTGATTATCAGTTTCAAAAGTTTGTTATTTTTAAATGCAAGTGGATGGATAACAGACACAGTTATCGGGTTCATGATGGGTTTAATTTGGTGATTTATCAAGTCTTGGTCCTACACAAGATCCGTTCATATTTCCCAAGGACTGTGAACAAGTATTTTACATAGAAGATCCCATCATTCCAGATGGTCAGCAGTTTTACCAGGGAAAAGATTTGTGATCACAAATGTTGATCAAGATGTTGATGACGATGAATTATTATTTGATGAGACACCACCCTTTTCTAACAGTGTTCCTGCCACCAACATTGTCGATATTCCAGACGATGTAGTGTATACTAGGTCTGATCATGATGAGGGTCTATGGGTCGAAAAACCATAAATGATGTGTTTGTTTGTTAGGTAATTAATTTTAATTTTTTATGATATCTGATTACGTATTTTTTATATTATTTGTTTTGTTGTTATTAATATCATATTGTTTATCTGTGCAGACAATCAAATGGATGATATGGACGACCCGGTCGGCGAGATTCTGTGTGACGCAGCCCGACCGAGGAAGAGGCAAACATGTGGAGGGAAGGGCCGCACGTCAAGGGCCCGGATTGATGAGGGGGGTAGTGGCAGCGCCGAGATTATAGTGTCTGATGTGCCAGCTGCAGACACACAGGCTGGACCTTCTGGGTCACAGATCCCAGAGACCAGGACCGTAAAACCTCGAGGTCCTACAAAAGCTCTGAAGTCAAAAAAGATTGAGTCGAAGCCGCTGCAGTTTAATGAGTATCTACAGCCGACTGGGGAATGGGCTGGAGACTTCACTACTGAGCTGGGCATCATAGTGCGAGAGTATTGTGATATCACTCTCTCCTGGCCTCAGGTTGACGAAGGATTGAAGAAGCAGATGTTTGAGATCGTACAGGTAAATAAACAATAGTTGCAGTATTTATTGATACGAGTTATAAGTATGCATAACTAACATCCTTTTCATTTATGATAATATGCAGAAACGATATCGAATACCTATAGAAAACGAGTACTACACCATGGTCAAATCGATGATGCGCAAGAAATTTTCAGATCATAAGCATGATTTGGTCAAATGGTTCATCACCAAGAAGCTTAAGCGGCCTGACGGCGACGCACGCCAGCCTTGGGAGATCTACACAACAATAACCCAAGGGAAGTGGCAGCAGTTTTATGATAAGAAGATGGAGACGAAGGTACATACTAACTCTTAAATAATTAAGTATTGTATATACATACAAATAAGTTACATATGTATATGTTTTTAATCATCATCGTGTTTGTATGTTTACTTGATAATAGGAGTATCGTGAGGCCCAGTCAGCGAATGCGAAGAAGAATGAATATCGTCACTTGCTGGGTGCTAAAGGGGTTAATAGAAGAGTTCCTGAGTGGGTGGCAGAAGGGGAGTTGCCATTTTGGAAGCTTTCACGCACTAAGAAAGACCCAAAACTGGAGAGCGTCTGTATCCCTTCGAGAAAACGAAGGAAATTGTTGATAAGATGGTAAGTACTTTTGTTTAATCCTTTTTTTTTTCAAATTCAGTATTACAATCCTATAATTTATTATAAATCCTATATGCATTTACTTCTAAAGGGTGAAATGAACGAGCAAGTAACCCAAGGGACTTGGGCTCCTGATCGACATGATGACCAGACCAGCTGTCTCGGGCGCTAGGAAAGAAAGATCATCCAGGCCGAGCAGTGGGGTTGGGGGGGTTAACATAGGGATAAGAAAGTATTTGGAAACCCCGGGTCGAGGAAAGGAAGTAGTAGTCAGGAGAAGATGATCTCTTATGATGAGCATTTACGTGCCATCAGTAACATGAAAGATCAGTTGAAGAATGAGATCCTTGCTGAAGTGCGTCAGGGGATTGGTGCACCCCAGCCATATGCTCCTGCTTCTGATCCTTCTTATGCATATGCTCCTGCTTCTGATCCTGCTTCTGATCCTGCTGGACTGCACACAAGCACCGAGTCTAATGATCCATATCCTTACGCATATGTACAGGTAAATTTTTATATCTTTAACTGTTTTATTACTTGTCATATCGTTTATTACATATTTATCAGTTCAATCATCTACTAATCTGATTAAATTGTAGGATCCTATAAACTGCAACCTCTTGCTCCCGTACAACAATCAAAATATACCTGTTGCAGAAGGAAGAGTGTACACATCACGCTCGAATGACGTGGTCCATGGCATGCCATTACAGCCGTATCACGGGAGAGTGTCTGTGGACGAACCGATTTATACGTGTCCTGATTTAGAACTCCCTGTACCTACGGAGGAGTACAGCACGGTTCGGTCTGCAAAGGGTGCATTTCTTCAATGGCCTGTTCGCCTGATTTAGAAGTGTATGAAGGTAAGCCCAATACAAACCATTAATATAGTTATTGTAGTAAATTATAAGTGTATGGATGTTTTAGTTCATGATTAGTAATGTATGTCGATTGCAAATAGGCATTAAAGGAGAAATCAAAGTCTCCTGAAAAAAAGAAGTCAAAGATTATATCTTCTGAATACAGAACATCAACCAATGTCGTTCCCAAGAAAACTTGGTGGATGATTCAATATATGCACGCTTGGGGCCAAACATGAAAGTGTTGCATGATGTGATCCGTGACTTCCCGGCTGCTAAAGATTCTATCCTTCTTAGCTTTGAACCTGACATTCTTCACTATGAAGAAGTTTTAGAAGTCGACTTGTGGACAAACGACGTGCAGGACATCCTCAAATCTGACTGGGTGCCTATCACTGTTGTCCACTCATTCATTCTGTAAGTATTAGTCTTTTTTGGTAATTAAGTTATAAAGTGATGCCCTGAAACAATGTTAATTACTATATCTTTTAATTAATGAATAGGTTTTGCCATGAGAAATGCAAACTTTTTCACTTACCAAGTATGGATTTCTATGTCCTGAAGAACGTCATACACTGCTGTGACGTCTGATGTACAAGGTTCTAAGGTCTACTTACAGCGTGCGATTACTAACAGCATCAACGCAAGAAAGAATATCTCCTGCTGCCCTACCATCAAAGGTAAAAACTTGTGTTTATCATTTTAATTCCATTAAATGTGTACTTGTTGATTTGACATTATACTGACATGTTAGTGTTTTGGTATTACATAGTGGTCATTGGGTCCTACTGGTGTTGTGTTTGGATCGTGCACGTATACTATATCTTGATCCGCTTCGGCACTCATTACCAGAACCGAATAATCTCAAGATAAAGCCACACCTTAACACGTAAGTACATTATAAACCACTTCTTTATGCATTTCAATTCTTTTAATTTATTTTGTTGTGCATGGATATCCTAATTTTATTAATATACATTTATGACATTTATGTGCAGTATATATCAAAGTGTTATGATTGCACATCTTGGTATAAGGATAAGAGGTGCTGTCCCCTGGACTGCAGTGAAGGTACATGCATCACTTGTTTTTCATTGATAGAACAAATGTCTTATGTAATTAATCCTTTTTTTTTCTCTCTCTGTTTAAGTGTCCACGTCAGCCCGGGGGTTCGAGTGTGGGTATTATGTCATGAGATATATGCATGACATAATCACCCTTTTGGTGATATGCAGGATCAATTAGAAGAAGTATGTTGAAGTCATTATATATATTTTATAATTTTAATGTATTTGTTTAATGATTAACTCATCTTGTATTGTTTTGTTTTTCAAAAGGTTTTCCCTAGTGTTGGCGAATACGACAGACGAACGATCACCACTATGTTGGAGGATTGGGCGGAGCTTGTCTGTATGAATTTAGTTTGATTTTCACTTTGTTTTTTCGATTGAATTGTTATTTAGAACGTTAATGTTTAGAAATTTATGGCTAGTTAGATTGTGAAAGATGACCGGTTTGAGTACAATGAATCTTGGTAGTTGTATATGTATATGGTCATTGTGACCATTTGAAATGGTTTTGTATATGGTCATTGTGACCATTTGAAATGTGTTGTTGGTCATTTGTGACCATTTCATCATTATTTTGATTTTTTGACAATTCTCTTACAAAGAGTGATTGACATCCTCTACAATATGATGTAGAGAGATGTTTGGATATATCTGGATGTTGTATCTGTATATTTTACAGGTTTGTTGACATATGTGGGATTGCAAACTAAAACGAAAAAAACAAAAAAAAATATAGCAATTTCGGCGGTTCTCCTAAGAACCGCCGAAAATTGCCCATTTTTTACTTATTTTCGGCGGTTCTTACTAGGAACCGCCGAAAATTGCCCATTTTTACCTCATTTTGAGCTGAGAGGCTTATGCCTCTTTTCTTCTAATGTAACCTCCGCCACCATTGTAACCGCATACATGTCAATCGATACACAAATCCGCCGCTTCACATTAATTCTCAAATACATCTCCACACCAGCATCATCAATCACGCCACCGTCTGCATCTCATCCATCTATACGCGCGACACCACTGTTCCAGCATAATATCGCACACATCACTCACCAGACCACACCATTGTCCACCACCACTTCCACAAATTATTTTTGTTATGTTTGTTATTTTTATAATTATGTTGAGTATTAGTTTTCGCTCCCCGGGTTGGGGTAGCAAACCGACTCTTTATGTTTATTTTTGTAATCTTTTCTCTGATTATAATTGCAGTAGTTTTATTTCCTGTTCTTCATGCGCTTTAATTTTCTAGCTAATTATTAAAGCAATATTTGTAGTTTCTAACAAAATGCGGCGCTGAGATTAGTTAACAAGACATAGGAAGTTAAACTGGATTAACGACTAGAAGCATGGTTTGCCTATAGGTTAATCTGTCTCCAATAGGAATTGTGTTTAATGCTATTAACTTGATAACTTGGGCATGATTTGCGGCTTGTTATTTCAGTTAGTTAGGGTTCATTGTACAGGGACCGGTCAATGAACTATTTAAATTCCTGAGTTTATTGCAGAATTAGGAAGAGTTTATTAATAGATTAAAAAGTGAAGGTTTGGCAGAACAATCCGGGTGCTTCTTTAGATTTAAAAGTTTCAGTTCTTTATTTCTTATTTAGTTTTTACCGTCTCATTATTTTGTTATTTTATCTTAGTTTGTGAGTTATTTTTTTATTAAATTAAGTAAAACCTGAAAAAGACGTTTTCTATTTTCTTAGTTTAGTTTCTCAGTTAATTAATAAATTGTCAGTTAATTGAACGAGGTTCCTGAGATCGAACCCCCACTTAATTCACTTATTCCGCAAAACGATAGGTACACTGCCTAGGTAGAAGTATATTAACATATATTTCTGCTAACAATAATCTACTAAGGATTAAAGATATACATTCCGACAGAGGAAAGCTCAGAGGACTACCCCCACAGAGCGGGCATAGTCGAGCTGAACAAACCGATGAATGATAGTTAATACCGTTTGTTTAACTATTAACACCCAAGTATGATTGATCATCACGGGTGGCGTAGTAAACGGTAAGTTGAACGAAGCGTTGAGATAGAAGTATGAGATGGCCTGGATAAATATCCAATTTAGACACCGTAAGGCAGACGCCTAATACAAACCTAACCTTGATTGCAAAAGACATAAGTCTGGTAAATGACAGTATTTTTGAGGACACTTAAGTAACCTCTGTAGATCACTGAATAAGCTTCCATAGCAGAAGCATGATGCAGCAGACTTACCATGAAACCCGAGTACTACTTCAATATGTAACCTAACGGTGAATAATGTTTGAAGAAAAAAAACCTATAAGGATGACCTACGAGATGAATAAGAATACAAGTATATGGATGAGGCATTAGCACTAAGAGCCTACGAGCCAAGGATGTTAACACATCAGAGCCGCGAGGCGCGCAGTATGTTGTAAGAGAGCTTATTTAAGCCACGAAGGAACTACAATTCGTAGATATGAATGGTTACCAACCTATAACTTAGATTGTGGGAAATATTGCCAGAAAAAGGCACCAATGAGAATAATGAGATAGTACATTGGCAGGGGCGGAGAACGAACCATGCCTTTTAGGGTGGGGATACCTCTCCTTATTGTGAGGCCATGAGTGGGAATAAACCCCTCATTAGAGATGCAATACGCTTTTGTTAGAGAATGGAAAATGTAAACCTTGAGATTACCCTTAAACATACCAGGTACACTTGAGTAATAAGGAAGGCTGCAGAAATAGACCCCATATCCAACACCCAGGATGTAAGAATCAGTAATCGTCAGAGATAAACATTGTGAGTGCACATTATGGCACGTCAAGTGACCAACGCTCAGAAGAGCTTGTGAGTAAGCGGATGACTTCTTCAGAAACCGGTTAAATTACATGGTAAATAACATCATAAAGGATGAAAGAATGCAAGAGAAATTAGCCTACTTATGAACCTGAGATTAAGCAGAACACCTGCATATTAAGAGATAACCATTTTACAACACGGCATGACAACCGCCAAACATCGAAATTAGAGAACTCCCAGTGTGTTTACACCAAGAAGGGATTGAATATAAGATAAGATGTGAGAATAAATGAGTAAGTAGTTACGCCATCAATGGGCAACATGGTAAAGGCCAGCTACCACTGTAGTAGTGGTCGTGAGTACAATATTTATATGAGGGGATTAAGTCATGGTGCGCGGTAAAGCGGCCGTTATGTATGAGCCGTCAAATATTGACACTGAGGCAATTAAATTTATAAGCTAAGACCGATATAAGTAAGGGAATAAGATGGTAGACGAACTGTGCATTGATGCCAGTAGTGTGGGCCTGGTTAGGTATGATTTCATAGGAAGCACACTACCCATTCCTTAAGGAACTGGAAGTGCATTCCTAGTAGAGCAAAAATGAGAAAGGAGACAAGAGGCCCTAAGAAAAGAGACCTCAGTCACTAAGAGACCAAATCAGTACGAGATACAGAAGGAACTAGAGTATACAATACCCAAGAATACAGTAAATGGATTTCCCTTGATTAAGTTCAAGAAGAACAATAAGTGTTATTATGGAATGATGAAAGAGGAGATCGACAACAGAATACTTCATAGTTAGCAATGGATAACATGTGACGGACACTACGAGTTTATTAAAATGAGATGTGGGACGACTGCACCCCACGGGGGCTTGCAGGCCTGACACGCTCATTTATGAGTTAGTCGGGTAAGTAGTAATGTACCAGTAAGGTACCCCACGCATGTAGACGAGTGGTGTAAGGAACACAGGAAGTAGTCGACTCCGTACCACGGACAACGACGTAAGATCAGACAAGAGCAGCTACTACCACAAACAGTCGAAGAGAAGAATTCAGTTGAACCAACAACACAAAGGAATCAGAGAACAAATAATTAAGGACTATGAAGTGCGAAGAGCACGGATTGTTAAGCACAGACATTGGACATGTCTTAAAGTGTTAAGGATAGGGCTGTAAAGCGCAATAAGCACTAAACAGTAGTTTCAGATTAAGAATCATCCTCAGACCAAAGGTCAGATGGAAAGAACGATTTAGACACTTGAGGAAACACTAAGAATACAAACACTAGATCTCCAGGAAGACTGGATAGACGAGCTACAACTCATCAAGGCCATATATATATATATAAGATAACACGTGACCATTGAGGGACCTTTAGTGCTAAACCATAAGCACACAGGAGGAAGATATACAATACTATAAAAAGGATAAGCGAGGCAGTTAAGCCTAAGACTGTCAGAGTTGTGCAGCGGAAGCTAGCAGATCAGTACCTTTGAGGTTAGACCAAACTAAGTTAAGAATATGGTACAAGTACCGTTAAGAATCCTCGATGCAGAGACTAAGTCATTAGCATAGTTATGACCCTCTGATCGAAACGTAAGTGAGATAGATGACATGGAAGCTAGAATGCTTGGTGAGAATTAGACATCTCAAACTTATGTTCAAGAATGATATGGTGTTGATTACGTGGGCGTAATCCATTTTAAGGGGGTAGAGCGAAAACCGCTTAGCGTATGCTTATGTACTTAGTACATAAACTACGGTGTGCATAGCACAAAATAATTGAGAATATGTTTTACATAAACATTTTGAGATAAAATATGGTTATTGTGCACAGAAGATGTGAATACCATACATATTAAGTACCCATCTTGTTAACTCCGGTGTGAGTACAAGTTAAGAGAATTAAGGAGGAGGTTTAAGGAGACTTAAGAAATAAGGAATATGAGGTATGAGTCGATATGAAAGTATGTGGAGATAAGAATAAGATAACACTATGAGATATTATTTGATATGAGTATGAGGAAGGAATTGTAATCCTATGAGGTATAAGATGGTGAGAGTTGGCATGAGACTGTTATAGAACTTAGTAGGAATTTAAGTCATGAGGTAATTACTAAGAGATGAATTGGGAATGTTTGATGGACTGAGTCCACACTTTGGAGATGTATTGATTATGATTAGAAGAACTAAAAAGATAGAAAATTGGACATGAGTGAATTATTTGATGTTTGAAATGACGTGGGAGGTAGAACTTGATTTCTAGGGATCAAGGGAAACCGAACACAAATTGGGGTGGAAGGATAGTTCAACACTGATGCTGATCACATCAGGGTTGGATGATTCCTAAAACTCCCTACCAGTGGTCACAATTAAATCACGCTATGGATAGAGACTTTAGGATAAAACAAAATTGGAGTTGATTGTATTTTTAATTAGAGGAATTATTCCTCACATGACCTTGTAAAATGGATTACCTTTTTACTGAGTCTCGCCCATGAAGTCGAGGACGCACGAGCATTTGTCTTCGGACCGGTGACATGGGGAGAGCAGAGTGTTTTGTATTCTGGCCCATGGTGACGAGGACGAACGAGCCATTGTCTATGGACCGGTGACATGGGAGAATACGTTGGAAAATTATGTGATTGTTTTAATCATCAAAAGAAACAAAGAGAATTTTGAGTGCAATACATGCTTAAGCGTGTTGTGTGATATTTAAGTATAAGCATATGGTGGATCTAATGATTCAATGAGTTTAAGTATACATAAGTATGATCTATATGATCTATGGAAGGAGGTAAGACATGTATTCTAATAAGATAATGCATGGGAACTTTGGGGACAAAGTTCTTTTAAGGGGGGTAGATTGAAATACCCCAAACCTAAGTATGCTAAGTAAACATCAAATAATGATGTAGTAAGGCTAAAATATGCCTTAGAAAGATTGGTAGACAATTTAAACCAAGGAAAACACAAGAAAACGCCTCAAGGGCAATTTGGGCAAAAACGTGCTCTAAGCTTGGAGTGACTTTGATTAGCACCCAAATACCATTATAAGACATTATTAATATGCTAATGGACATTTTAAATCAATTAGAAAAGAAATCCAAGCACGAAAACAAGCTTAAACACAAAATGTGCTTTAAGACTCCTTAAAGCACCTTTTTGAGAAATTGTCTTAGAAATGAGTTTTGAGTGGCTAAATGCCCATGATTACACCTTAATCAACATGTGTACTAATTAGTATCACATTAGGAAGCCTAAATCAATGGGAAACCAAAAATTTCACGAATATGTGCACTAATTAGTGAATAGTGCCAAATAGTGACTAGTTTAAGTTTTAGTCAACATAAGTCAATTGGTTGGTCAACCAAGACCATAAATATCTTGGTTATTAATAGGGGGCCGGTTTTCTAAGGGAGGATGAGTCACCATGAGTAGCCAAATAATGTTAGAAAAGAAGAGGGAAAAAGTAAGAGGTTACTATTTGCTTTTAGAAACAAATATCTCACATTTGCTCACCTCTCTCCTCACTTCTTCATTCTCTCTTCTTCCCACCGGTTGCTACTGCTCCCTCTCTTCTTCTTTTACGTGAAGAACAACCCCATGCCAAGCTCCATCTTCCTTTGATCACTACTCACTCATTTTAGCTCCAAATCAAAAACTAAACACATATTATTCTTAGTTAGCTCAAGCTCTAGCTTTCTATCTTTTCAAAATTGGAAAAGCTTCATTTTGGAGCCATGGGAAATCTCCATTGAAGGGGGAAAAATAAGCTTGGAGGGTGCATTAGCTTCTCCATTCTCTTAAGGTAAAGAATATGTAAGAAAAGTTAGGCTTCCATCATTTCTTCTACATGGCCGAAAATTACCACTCATGGGGCCTGTTTTTATGCCTTGTTCTAGCTTGTTTCATTCACCAAGGACTAGTGGAGGTCCTCTTTCATTCAATGCCCAAGTCTACTTTGAGACTTTAAAGGTAATCATCCACTTTTATGTCTTAAAACACATTTTTAACCTAGGTTTTCGTTCCTCAAGGTTAGTGTATTGTTTAGCACTCATGAGAGTCATTGTATATTGATGAGAACATTGGCAAAGGAAATTTAATGGGTGGCCGAGATTCATTTAAGAAGAAGGTCTAAGGAGGAAGTTAAGATAAGCTTGAGAAAACAAGTAAAATGCTTACCTAATGGTGGTTTAAGTTTTAAGGGATGGTATTTAGATAAGTACCAATGTAGCTTTAAGCTTACATTAGGTAATGGGTTATATAACCTAGGAAAAAGAATTTAAACAAGCTTATGAACTTGTGACTAAGGAGCCAATGGGAATGAGTTAGTAAGATAAGTTTAAGATGGATTTTAAGAGCATTATAACTACTATGAGATTGATGGGTGTATTTGCAGGTTGAAGCTTTTATATGTGGGAAATTCAGTGTTTAAGTTTAAGTTATTTAAGGTCCTGCAAACGATTTATTTGATATATTAAAAAGCCTAGAAATAATCCTAGAATTCAATAATTCAAGATCGTCGGGTTGCAAAAATCCCGGTCGAAATAGTATAGCAAATTTATGAAGCGATCTGGGTGTCAATCCACGGGACTTGATGTGGTAAGTCTAGCCTTAGGTAATGGTTAACTCAAAAAGGGGTTTTTTTTTGGTTTTGGGATCAATAATATAAACGAATGAAATAATTAAAATAACAGTCAGGAAAATAAATTATAGATAAAATAAAGTGATAGTTGAATTGGATAAAAGGGACTCTGGGTTCAGGTTAAAGGTAGATTGGCAATATTCCTATAATTTTCTTAAGAGCTAAATCATAGTCTCAGAAGAACTCATTTACCAGAAATGCAGGACCTAGTCTAGGTTCAAGCAGAAACACATGTAAACGGATTAAGTACGAGGAATAATAATTTGCGTCTGCAGGAATAATTAATTAATCCAATCAATAATTCCACAGATATACAGATTAATTTAACCGATCTATTTATCACTTGGTCGGATCAAAATAGATTTAGTAAAGCAGTTTAATAAACTCGCGACATTTATTAAAAAGCGCAAGATAAACATTATCGTAACAATCCACAATTAAAACCAATAAATATAATTAAAACAAACTGCAATTAAACCATCACCCAGAGTATATAAACTACTCACTCATTATTTCAGAAACACAAATTAACATTAAAACAAATATCAAATGTTGAGTAATGAAATAAATGTAACGAAAATTAAACAACATGTAACAAATGTAATAGCATAAGTTTAGAGAAAACCCCTTATTATATTGAACCGGTCCGGTTCACTTTGAACCGGTCTGGTTCAGTTTGCAAATCGGTTCACTCCAGGGTTCACTCCTTTTGTCGTTTTTCGCCTCGTTATTTCTCCCCCCCCACGTTCTCGATCTCTGTTTCTTCTTTTCGCCGACTCTCGATCTCTCACCCTCGCCTTCTCACGATTCACCAATTAACTCCTCTGCCTTGCGATGGTAAGAGATTCTCAGCGTCGTTCCCTTGCTTGCGCCGGCGATGATGGTAGAAGATCCTCGGGTGATGGTG
The DNA here is from genome assembly GCA_023374045.1 of Limonium bicolor. NCBI lineage: Eukaryota > Viridiplantae > Streptophyta > Magnoliopsida > Caryophyllales > Plumbaginaceae > Limonium > Limonium bicolor. The sequence continues at coordinate 147,903,213 of CM041777.1, forward strand.
GTTGATGAGTATGTGAATATTACGAAGCAAGCGTGAATGAAGACGATGTCCTCTCGGGTGTGAATGGTGCGAGAAAAAGCGGTGAATGGTGGTCACGACGATGGATTTGTGAAGAAACGAAGACGGTGAAGACAATGGTGTGTGGACGAGATGAGGGCGAATGCAATTGGGGACGGAGAGATGGGTGTGGTGGTATTGTTCGTGGCGATGGCGAGGAGGGTGATACCGTGGTGATTGGTGAAGAATCGGGGACGGAGAGATGATGACGATGGATGAGGTGAGGGTGCTAGTGATGGCGGGCGAGAATGAAGTGGTCTACGACGACGATCTGTTGTGTCGCAGCAGGCGTAGTGATATCGATGGGGGAGAGTGGATCTGGAGCAGGTACGGGACGGAAACAGAGTGGATGTAAGTATGGTGGTGAAGTCGACGGAAGATGGGGGTCTGGTGTTCGTCGCGTAAGTGAATGGAAATGGTGAAGATGACCATGGTGCTGTGTGATGGATGGTTGACGATGGTGAATGAAGATGCAGTTGTGGCAAAGCGTGACGGATGTCGCGATGATGAAGTGATGAGATGCTAGTGATGAATATGGATGCGGGAGTCGTCTGTGAAGGTGAATGGTGGCGGAGGAGTCGATGGATGGAGATGAGATGCAGAGACGGGTTCGTGATGGAGGATGTTGGTGTTGGTCGTGGCGATGGAGTGTCGAATGCGAAGGTGGAATGAAGATGAGTGGTGGTCGATGGATGCGTGGATGGGATGCTGAGTGAATGGAGGTGAAGAAGGGATGATGATGGTGGAGGCGGTCGTGAGATGGACGTGAAATCTTTGATGATAAACCCGCTTAAGAAGATGCTCAGGAAGGTGGTGTCGGGTGTGTCTTCCCCCGGTTGCAGGAGAGTGCGATGCCAGCGTAAATCCTCCGTATTAGCATGGGTTCAATGATTTTTTAATATGTATGCCCGCAATCATAATATTCCATGCCTCTGTATTTATTTGGTTGGCTAATGTAATGTCTCTGATCATTTGTCGTGCCTCTCTCCACAATAGCAGCCCAGGACTGCGCCTCTGTTCGGCCTATATCACAATGAAATCAAAGATTGATTTCCCAAGTCTTCACGTGCATGGGCTGTATATGTCCAATGTGCAATATAACGACTGCTCGTGTGTGTTTATGTCGGTGCCTCTGTAGTTGTGTTGTAGCCCATGATGTCAAGGCCCATGTAAATGTCTGCGCCAGTAGCTTCAAACTACTTCAAATCCATGCACGTATAATACATATGTATATATGTATTATGTATATAATATGTGAGACATTTTCCTATATTTGAAAAATAAAATATATCAGTTGACATTAAAACATAAATCTAAGAAAAGCATATGATAAGTGTAAAAATGACATACATTGTTATAAAAATAGGAAGAATTAAAGCTCTAAAAGTATATATTTCGCACTTATCAAACTTCCTCACACTTAGTTTTTGCTTGTCCTCAAGCAAATACAGAATAAGACTACTCTTAAGGGCCATAGTATTGAAAACTCAGGATCAAACAACTCCCGATGGAAAACAAGCAAAATGACAATCAAAAGAAAAGTTCTGCTACTAGCTGTAGGTTTTCACAAACAGTGAAAAAGAGTGAAGTTAAAAAGCATGGAGAAGTTAGATTATAAAAACTGAAACAAAATAGTTTGGGATCCTCCACCATTTCTTTCCTCTAACCTTTGGATTACAAGGGGTGTGAAGTAACACCTTATTCATGATACCTTTCAACACCATATACTCATGATCAGAATAAGCAAAAATGAATTACACATTTAACTTTTCAAAGTTCATTTTCCTTAATCATTTTATTTTGCCATTTGCATATTTAATTCATCCCCTCAGACTTTTCTCTTCACCCATGTAGCGGCTTTGGGCCTTCTATCCCAGATCACAGGACCTTAGGTCGATGGGTGATAAGGCACCCCAAGGACTTAATTACCAAATGAAGAGGCCTGTTTTGGTTTAGAAATTTAATTCAGATCAGTGGAGTACCTTGCCTTATCCTTTCATTCCAAACTTTCACAACGTTCCCAAGATCCCAAACTAGACCAATTCCGTTTTCATAATCAGCTAATCCACCAAATTTCAGTGAAACAGATTCACTTTGGACAAAACTATACATATAAACAGCCTAGAGCAGAAAGATTCTTGAGGTGGCCATTAGGCTTGTTTTCAAAACCTCAACAAAAATTTTCACCTGGAGATTCAACATTTATTGGCACTTAAAAGAATCAATCTTTTCAAAATAAGAGGACAACAAAAAACAAATGTGGCATTAAGTGCAATGACAATATTTAGAAAGTACTCCTACTTCCTCACACTTAAGAGGAGCAATGTCCTCATTGTTCATAAATTCAACCAAGAAGAGGACTTTCTGAATATTGCTAATTCATCAAAGGTTAACTAAAGATCCCATGGACTTGATTCATTCAAAGCGTAGGCTGGACTAAAATTAGAGTGAAAGGTCATGAAAACTCCCCTGATATCTTTAGATTGAGGAAGGGCACCTTCTTCACACTTAAGTTTTTAGCCGGGGTAGGAGTCTTCCTCACACTTGTTGTAAAGTAAGTGTCCAACCTTGGAGTGTCCATGATCATTGCTCCTGTAAGAACCTTAGAGAGACACACAAAAATTTGACACTTAAAAGTGTCACGTTAAACGCATGGGCTCTGAAGAGATTGAATAAAAATTCAAAATGCTAAAAACAAGACTAGAAAATAAAAGCAAAACACAGATTAAACAGTAAACTACCACTGGGTTGCCTCCCAGTCAGCCGCCCTTCTTTATAGTCTTTGGCTAGACTCCACAGGTAGTATCAAGGAGAGCCGCCACAGCAGCTAGCAATAGCTTTCTTCAGTTTGAAATACCATTGTGAGCGCGGCTTTTTGGATGCTTTGGGAGGGGGAGCTGTAGTACAGATAGCAGAAAGAGAATTAATGGAAGGAGAAGAACTTTCAACAAAGGATATACCTGGTGCCGGAGGCTGGGAAAAGGTATCGCGCTAGGTACTTCTTCAGTCGAGCACCATTCACTTTGAACACTTCACCTGTCTTGTTCTCTAGCTCGTAGGCACCATAAGTAGTGATCCCCACAACTTTGAATGGACCTGCCCAATGGGATTTCAACTTGCCAGCCAGGAAAGAGGCGCAGCCTGGAATTATAGAGTAACACTAGATCCCCTACTTTAAATTCTCTCTTATGGATCATTTGATCATGGATTCTCTTTTGTGCGCTCTTTATAAATTCTGGAGCTGTCATAGGATTGCTCTCTGAGTTCTTTAAGTTGAGATAACTAAAATTTTCTTTTCTCTCGCGCAGTGTGTAGATCAAAATTAAGGGCTTTCAATGCCCAGTAAGCTTTATGCTCTAATTCTACTGGAAGATGGCAGGCTTTTCCATACACCAGCTTGAAGGGAGACATCCCGATAGGAGTCTTAAAAGCAGTCCGATATGCCCACAGAGCGTCATCCAGCTTAACGGACCAATCCTTTCTTGATGCACTAACAGTCTTCCACAAGATCCATTTTAGCTCACGATTGGTCACTTCTGCCAGGCCATTAGTTTGGGGTGGTAAGGTATGCCACCTTGTGGGTCACCCCATATTTAGTCATCAAGGAGTCGAAGGCTCGGTTGTAGAAGTGAGAGCCACCATCGCTGATAATTGCCCTGGGCACCCTGAATCTTGTGAATATATGTTTCTTCAGAAATTTCACCACTGTCTTAGCATCAGCAGTGTGGCATGGAATAGCTTCAACCCACTTTGAGACATAGTCCACGGCTACCAAGATATATTGGTTTCCATGGGATGAGGGAAAAGGACCCGTGAAATCTATGCCCCAAACATCAAAAGTTCTACCTCAAGAATACCTTTCTGGGGCATCTCATGCTTTCTAGAGATGTTTCCCATCCTTTGACAGGGGTCACAATGGGAACAGAAATTGTGGACATCTTTATGTAGAGTGGGCCAATAGAAACAACACTCTAATATCTTTGCAGCTGTTCTTGTAAAACCATGATGACCACCCGCCTCTTTAGCATGACAGAATTCTATTACACTCTGGATCTCCTCATCTGGAAGACATCGCCTCATCAAACCATCAGCACATATATAGTGGCGGGTTTCTGATAAGAATTTCTTCCTCTGGTTGTAGCTGTAATCGTGAGGAATCAACCCAGAAGCAAGAAAGTTCGCCAAATCTGCATACCAAGGTTCTTTTACCTTGCCAATCATGAACACCGTCTCATCAGGAAAAAACTCGTTAATTGGAATTCCATCATCATCAGGGGTATCAAGTTGAGACAGATGATCAGCAACTCCGTTCTGCTTCCCCTTTTTATCCACAACTTCTAAATTAAATTCTTGGAGAAGTAAGATTCACCTCAGAAGTCTTGGTTTCGATTCATTTTTTTGGAAAAGATACTTGAGGGCCGAATGATCAGTGTAAACAATCACCTTGCTTCCTAGCAGATATGGTCAAATTTATCCAACGCGAATACCACAGCTAACAACTCCTTCTCTGTAGTAGTATAATTTTTCTGTGCGTCGATCAAGGTCTTGCTAGCATAGGTGATTACTGTCAGCATCTTATCTTTCTTCTGACATAGGGTGGCGCCAACAGCATAGTCGCTCGCATCCGTCATGATCTCAAACGGTTCTGACCAATCTGGTGGGACCACAATAGGAGCTGAGCAAAGTTTATCTTTGATGGTCTGAAATGCTGTCAAGCACTCCTCAGTGAACTGAAACTTGATATCCTTCTGAAGCAGGTATACAGGGGTTTAGCAATTTTTGAGAAGTCCTGAATAAATCTCCTGTAGAACCCTGCATGACCAAGAAAAGATCTTACATCCTTAACCGAGGTTGGTGGAGGTAGCTTTTCTATCACCTCTATCTTGGCCTTGTCTACCTGGAGGCCTTCTTTTGACACCTTGTGCCCCAGAACAATTCCTTCTTGTACCATGAAATGGCATTTTTCCCAATTCAGCACAAGGTTCGTGTCCTCACAGCGAGCCAAGATCCGTCCAGCTGCTCCAAACAAACATCGAAGCTTTGTCCATAGACAGAGAAGTCGTCCATGAATACTTCGATACTTTTCTCGATGAAATCATTAAAAATCGCCATCATACATCGCTGAAATGTGGCTGGAGCATTACAAAGACCAAAGGGCATCCTCCCGTATGCAAAAGTACCATAAGGACAGGTGAAGGTGGTCTTCTCCTGATCCTCTGGCGTAATGGAATCTGAAAATAACCATTATACCCATCAAGGAAGCAGTAGAACTCTTTCCCAGCTAACTGCTCCAACATTTGATCAATACACGGTAGCGGGAAGTGGTCCTTCCTTGTGGCTTCATTCAAGCGCCGGTAATCGATGCGCATCCTCCAACCTATGGTTTGTCTCTGAGGTACCAATTCACCTTTCTCATTGGTAACTGCAACTATTCCTCCTTTCTTTGGAACAACCTGGACGGGAGACACCCACTGGCTGTCAGAATAGGGTAGATAATACCTACCGCGTCAAGAAGCTTCAGTACTTCAGCCTTGACCACCTCCTTTAGATTTGGATTTAACCTTCTCTGGGGCTGCCTCACTGCCTTATAATTCTCCTCCATATAAATCCGGTGAGTGCAGAAACCGGATTGATCCCTTTAATGTCAGCAACTGACCATCCCATGGCGCTTTTATGCTTCTTTAGCACCTCCAGAAGTCTAGTTTCTTGCGAAATAGACAAAGATGCAGAGATAATAACAGGCAGGGTGCTACCCTCTGCCAAGAAAACATACTTAAGATGGGAAGGGAGAGATTTAAGTTCAAGGGTAGGAGGCTTCTCTATTGACGGAATAAGCCTTTGAATAGGTCGATCCAATTTTTCTACAGGTGGAGAGGAAGAGCGAAAGTATGACTTCCCTTGATTTAGCTGCTGGACGACCGTGGCCATCTCAAAACTCGCTTTGTCATCCTCAATGGATCGACTTAATACCTGTTCTAAAATGTCAGAATACTTAAACAAAGAGTTAGAAGAATCAGTACCTCTATGGATGTAGTCATCCTCAAGATCATAAGAATTATCAATTAATTCAGCAGAAAAAACAGCATGAGAAGAAGTATTTTTCTGCATCATCTTATTAATGTCAAAGCTTAATTCTTCGTCATGAAACTTCAAGGTAATCTTTCCCTTGTCACATCTATAACAGTTTTTGCAGTTCTAAGGAAAGGTCTACCAAGAAGCAGAGGTACCTCAACATCTTCATCCATGTCAAGGATCACAAAATCTACAGGAAAGAAAAATTTACCTACACTAACAACTACATTTTCTACCATACCTCGTGGAGTGATCGATGATCTATCAGCTAACTGGAGTCTGAAATGAGTGGGAACGAGTTCACCAGCATGAAGCTTTTTGAACATGGTGTATGACATCAGGTTGATGCTCGCTCCTAGATCGTAGAGACCGTATCCGCAATCCATGTCTCCAATCGAGCAGGGGATAATGGGCTGGCCAGGATCACCACGCTTTGGGGGCAGCTTCTGTAGGATAGTTGCGGAACAAGTTTCGGTCAGCTGGATGGTGTCCTTCTCCTTGTATTTCCTCTTGTTTGAAATCAGATCCTTCACAAATTTAGCATAATTCGGCATCTGTTTAATCGTATCTATAAGAGGAATATTAATGGTCAGCTTTCGAAAGACGTCTAAGAATTTCCCAAATTGTTCATCGAGCTCTCGCTCTTTGAGACGGTTTGGAAAAGGAAGTTCTTTTGCAAGTGTCTTTCCTTTTGTGTTTTTAACAGTAGTTGTATGTGAGGAAGAAGGAATAGGAGCCTGAGTCTCCTCATGTACTACCTCAGGAGGGGCAGAATGCCCTGATGGTCCACCGGCGGTATTAGAAAGGGGCTCGGTCTCCTCATCAGTATGGTCTCCTACCACTTTATCTTTGGTTAAGTTTCTTCCACTTCTTAAGGTAACTACTTGCCAATTCTCCAGAGTCCTCGCAGTTTGAGACCGATACTGCCTTCAACTGTTGCTTGGGAAGGCAGTGATCCAGAAGGTCTCTGCTGTAAGAGGAACTGAGTCAGCTGGCTCATCGTTCCCTGCATCTCAACCATGGCATTCTCTAATTTCTGCTGACCATCTGTTAGACTCTGCTGACCAGCTGTCAGACTCTGATTGATTGCATCTTGCTGCTCCTGAGAAGCCATCAGTTTATCCACCATTTCCTTCAGAATGGCATTGTTTGAGCTTAATGAAGGTTGCTGAGCCTGAGATTGCTGTGGCCTGAATTGATTATACTGAGGCCTAGCAAAGCCTGGTGGTCCTCCCTGGTTCGTCCTCTGAGGTTGCATCTGATGTGAATTTAGTGCATTGTTCGGATTCCCGTACCTGAGGTATTGGTGCTGATTCTGCACCCAGGGTTGCCTGCTGTTGAATTGCCCTATGACATTTGCTTCCTCAGTCTGCCTCATTTCGGCTACCAGTGGGCAGTCCTCGTAATCATGTGCATCACCACACTGAGAGCAGCAGAGTTCTTCGGCACTTGTAGAGATTTTCTTGGCGGATTGCTTGGCGGTTGGTCCCATTGTGAGCTGTTCGAGCATTTTTGCCATGCTTCCCATCGTGGTCTTTAGCTGTGCTTGCTCGGCGGCTATTTGCTTTATCATTGGGTCCGGAGTTCGGGAAGAACTGTGACCTATTGAGAATACCCTGCCCCCATTGCTGCTCCACTGGCGAAGCTCCTCACAGTAAGATTCCATGGCTGCCATGAAATCTTCCCCGCTTTTTGCTAGTAGGTTCCCCTCCTAGAGCGGCTCTCACCTCGCCTCTGATTTCATCTTTTAACCGTGGAAGAATCCCTGAGCCAATAAGGTGATATTCTGACCATGGTGAGGGCACTGGCGGAGTAGCTCTTTGAATCGGTCCCACGCCTCGCATATTGTTTCGCTACCCAGCTGTCTGAATGCCATCAGATCGGCAATCATCTGTTGTGTCCTGGAGATGGGGATGTATTTCTCGTAAAATTTATCCGTCATCTGCTCCCAGGTGGTAATGATGCCTGACGGTAGTTTTTATGGAACCACTTTGAAGCTTCTCCTGATAGACTGTGGTAGAACAGGCTTAGTCTAGCACATTCTTCCAGGCCTTGTGATAAGGCAAGTGAATCCAAGTGCACCAGGAATCGATGTACGTGGTCTAAAGCATCAGCTGGGTCGGCTCCTGAAAAGGTTCTTGCAGGGTGATTTCGAACTGCATTGGATTGATGAGGAGGTTTTATCTTCTGTCAATCTGCCATTAGCTCTGCAATTAGGTCTGGTAGAACCACTGGGCCTCTCTCTCGGTGTGGCTGGTGGTCTATTTATTCGCCCCATCGTGTATTGTGCGACTTGACCTTCTCCGAGTTGGTCGTAGTTTGCTGCCATATTGAAATCGAGCCGTCTTCTTGCTCTCGGAGCTTGGAGGTAGACTCTCTCGATTTCACGGTCGAAGTCTGTATCCGGTGGACCAGATGATCGCGTTCTGCGCATCCACTAGGTACTTGTACTCAGCCAGAGAGAAAGGAACAAAATGCGTGGAATTCAGAACTAAAGTAAACAAGGAAATAAAATTGAAATAACTAAGACAATGAGCTTACAGTACTTGAAGATTAAATGACAGAAAAATTATAACTGAATTTAAATGACAGTAATGAAAAACAATTGTATAAAATGACACACAAAATAAATTAAACTTAAAACAAAATAAATTACAAAACAAACAATAATAAACAGGATACTATAAAATAAAATTAAAAAGGAAAGAATAATATTGCAGGAATTTAAATGACAATAATTTAAATTACGGAAATTAAATAACTGGAATTTAAATAACAATAACAAAAATAAACAGATTAAACAGCACAGAAGTACAGTAAACAGTAAATATAGATAGCAGACAAAAATAACAGAATTACAAAACAAAATAAAAATATAAAACCAAAATTATAAACTGAATTACGAAAGAATAAAATAGAAAGCAAAATAATACAACAGAACAATGAATTAACCAAGGCTAGGGACTAGACAAAGTCAAGTCCCCGGCAACGACACCATTTTGCAAACGATTTATTTGATATATTAAAAAGCCTAGAAATAATCCTAGAATTCAATAATTCATAGATCGTCGGGTTGCAAAAATCCCGGTCGAAATAGTATAGCAAATTTATGAAGCGACCTGGGTGTCAATCCATGGGACTTGATGTGGTAAGTCTAGCCTTAGGTAATGGTTAACTCAAAAGGGGGGTTTTTTTGGTTTTGGGATCAATAATAAATAACAAGAATGAAATAATTAAAATAACAGTCAGGAAAATAAATTACAGATAAAATAAAGTGATAGTTGAATTCGATAAAAGGGACTCTGGGTTCAGGTTAAAACCGTTTGATTAATTATATATGTCTACTGGTTAATTAAAGGTAGATTGGCAATATTCCTATAATTCTCTTAAGAGCTAAATCATAGTCTCAGAAGAACTCATTTACCAAAATGCAGGACCTAGTCTAGGTTCAAGCAGAAACACATGTAAACGGAGTAAGTACGAGGAATAATAATTTGCGTCTGCAGGAATAATAAATTAATCCAATCAATAATTCCACAGATATACAGATTAATTTAACCGATCTATTTATCACTTGGTCGGATCAAAATAGATATAGTAAAGCAGTTTAATAAACTCGCGACATTTATTAAAAAACGCAAGATAAACATTAATCGTAACAATCCGCAATTAAAACCAATAAATATAATTAAAACAAACTGCAATTAAACCATCACCCAGAGTATATATAAACTACTCACTCATTATTTCACAAACTCAAATTAACATTAAAACAAATATCAAATGTTGAGTAATGAAATAAATGTAACGAAAATTAAACAACATGTAACAAATGTAATAGCATATTTGAGAAAACCCCTTATTATATTGAACCGGTCCGGTTCACTTTGAACCGGTCTGGTTCACTTTGCAAATCGGTTCACTCCAGGGTTCACTCCTTTTGTCATTTTTCGCCTCGTTATTTCTCCCCCGCCACGTTCTCGATCTCTGTTTCTTCTTTTCGCCGACTCTCGATCTCTCACCCTCGCCTTCTCACGATTCACCAATTAACTCCTCTGCCTCGCGACGGTAAGAGATTCTCAGCGTCGTTCCCTTGCTTGTGCCAGCGATGATGGTAGAAGATCCTCGGGTGATGGTGGTTGATGAGTATGTGAATATTATGAAGCAAGCGTGAATGAAGACGATGTCCTCTCGAGTGTGAATGGTGCGAGAAAAATCGGTGAATGGTGGTCACAACGATGGATTTGTGAAGAAATGAAGACGGTGAAGACGATGGTGTGTGGACGAGATGAGGGCGAATGCAATTGGGGACGGAGAGATGGGTGCGGTGGTATTGTTCGTGGCGATGGCGAGGAGGGTGATACCGTGGTGATTGGTGAAGAATCGGTGACAGAGAGATGATGACGATGGATGAGGCGAGGGTGCTAGTGATGGCGGGCGAGAATGAAGTGGTGTACGACGACGATCTGTTGTGTCGCAGCAGGCGTGGTGATATCGATGGGGGAGAGTGGATCTGGAGCAGGTACGGGACGGGAACAGAGTGGATGTAAGTATGGTGGTGAAGTCGACGGAAGATGGGGGTTTGGTGTTCATCGCGTAAGTGAATGGAAATGGTGAAGATGACCGTGGTGCTGTGTGATGGATGGTTGACGATGGTGAATGAAGATGCAGTTGTGGCAAAGCGTGACGGATGTCGCGATGATGAAGTGATGAGATGCTAGTGATGAATATGGATGCGGGAGTCGTCTGTGAAGGTGAATGGTGGCGGAGGAGTCGATGGATGGAGATGAGATGCAGAGACGGGTTCATGATGGAGGATGTTGGTGTGGTCGTGGCGATGGAGTGTCGAATGCGAAGGTGGAATGAAGATGAGTGGTGGTCGATGGATGCGTGGATGGGATGCTGGGTGAATAGAGGTGAAGAAGGGATGATGATGGTGGAGGCGGTCGTGAGATGGACGTGAAATCTTCGATGATAAACCCCGCTTAAGATGCTCAGGAAGGTGGTGTGATAAGTGTCCAAATGAGCATGATTTATAGGTGTATTTCATATTTATATTAGCACTTTTTCTTGCTTATTTCTCCACTTCGGTTAGTTTTTTCTCTAGTTTATGTTTTATTGTTATCTCACAAATTTATTGTTTAACATGAGGAAAACTAAGCTGGGAGTAAAGTAGACGAAGAGACGAACGCATAGACGCAAACGGCTCAGAAAACGGAGTCCAAACGAAGAATCTAGAGCCGGTCATAGTTCGTAGAAGAAAATAAGTCAAAAACTTGTGTCCACGTTTGTGTCCTTGTTGAACAAGGCGGACAAGACTCGTAGGGCTTAGGCGTACAGGGGAGCGGACCGCATGAGTGTCCGCATGACACTAGGCGGACAAGAGTACAGGACCACATATGTGTCCGCATGCCGTTAGGCGGACAGGACTCAATCCGGGCGGACACCACACGCCTACAACCGCATGACCAGAGGCGGACGCCAACGAGGACAACAAGCGGACGTGACTAAAAATCAACGCGACAGTTTTCTTCTTCGCGCGACTGTCTCCAACTTGATTCTGCCATATCCATCTACTCCGAGCGGCGCCTACCTTATTTCCCTCACGCGTCTGTCTCCAGCTCTGTCCCCTGCAATTAATGAGCAATCAATCTGCAAATCCTTTCACGCGTGATCCAGCTCTTTCTGCCGCCCCAATCAATTCCTTAAAATCCTCACACAGTGTTCCCTCTGTTTGCTTCCTCTTCTTATCTTCTATAAAACCCACGCTCCTTCTGCCTTCAATAATCAGTCCCTTCCACATACCACATACCACAGAATACCATCGTCCATCATTCCATTTTCTTCTTCTCCCGTCTTCTCCATTTTATTTACTTTTCATTCCACCATATCCACCTCTAGTCCTACGTATACAAAATAGCAGAACGAATGCAGGAGTGACTACAGATGATTTCTACTACTCTTGTTTCTGTTTATCTATTTAATATGTTAGGCTAGAATATTTATACTCTGGGAATGGTTATTATGTGTTTGTATTAATTATGCAATATGTTTACTGGTTTATTTAAATACAGTTTGTTGCGTTTTAAAGGGTCATCTCGCCTTTTTAATAAATGTCATGAGTTTATTAAATTGCTTTACTAAATCTATTTCTAATCTGATCGGTGACAAATAGATAGGTTAATTAAGCCGTAAATCTGGAGGAAACTTATTTTCATCGTTTAAGTTAGTACTCAGATGCATAAATAATTTCTTATATTTAAACCGTCCGTTTACACGCATTTTGCTTGAGTTTTCATCGGACCTTGCATTTTCAGGTAAACGAGTTCTTGTGAGTTTTCATCGGACCTTAAGATAATAAGAGGAATTTTGCCAAACAATTATAATTAAACCAGTAGACATAGCATGAAAAGAGATTATATTAACCTGACCCAGAGTCCCGTTTAATTTCTATTAACTTAGTTTATTTTATTTTTCCTTTTTATTTATAATACAAGTCAATTAATCCCCCTTTTTTGTGACACGCTTAGGTACTATAATATGCACATTAGTCCCACGGTTTGATATCCGGTCGCTTACATTTCATTATACTACCACGACCTGGATTTGTTTGCAGCCCGACATTTATTTTGAGTTTTAATTTCTTTTCTTTTATGTTTATTACACCAGTTCTAACCACTCAGATATACACGTCTGCAAAATGGCGCCGTTGCCGGGGACTAGATTTATTCTAGTCCCTAAGCCCCGGATTATTCACTTGTTATATTAGAATATTTTGTCTATTTTATTTTGTTTGTTGTTTATATTAATTCTTTTATATTTTGTTTATATTATTATTATGTTTGTTTCTAATCATTTTATTTTCTAATCTGTTTCAGTAGTTTCGTTTTATATACGAAACACAAAAAAAAAAATTTGTACGCGGCAAATGGAGGAGGAGCTCGAACAGAGTTTTGCTATTCACAGTATTTATACTGCTCCGTATGTGGGGGAGCTCATGATTATGAGGATTGTCTCATATTCCAAGAACAACTCTGGTTAGAAGATCAACCAGACTACCTGGAGAGAATCGCTCAACGTGAACAGCAACCAAAGAGCGAAATAGTTCATGAGGTAGAACACCCCACTACGGATGTAAGTTACTCTCTTCCTCTACGGTCACCTACCGCCAGTTTCCATCCTTCTCTATGCTCTATCCAGAAGATGAGGATACTTACATCCTCAAAAATGAAGAGAAGGAATTGCCATCACCTCCCCCGCCAAGATATCCAAACAAAACGCCACTATCACCTTCGAAGAATCACTTTCTCTGAAGATGATATCGATCCGCATTCTTTCTATGAGCCTCACCTACAAGAGGAGGATGTTTACATCCTCCAGTTTGAGGAAGAAAAGTCATCACCACCGGGTCTTCTGTTAGAACTACGTTACCGGCAGTACCTCCTCAAACACCAGGTTTTGTGGAGTATTCATTTTCCTATCTTATATGCCGAAGTAACGTTTTGTTTTGATCCAGGTGGTTTTCTTTTAATTATTACCAACTTCGTTTTCCTGGCAGAACTGTTGTCTACTTATATTTTTGATCCAGGATAACAAAGCGGGCGTCTAGCCACAGACGTTAAAGAAGGGCAGCTTCCCGGGAGGCAACCCGGATGAACTTTTATTTTATTTTGCTTTTATGCTCTTTTAATTTTCAGGTTCTCTTTAAATTTTATTTTTGCTAACTTTTAACCCCATTTGTAGTATGGTTGCTTCTAGTGTCTTATACGGTGCACCTTCATATCCACACTGCAACCAAGCTACGCTACTTGAGGCTGAAGCTCAAGTGTGGGGGAACTCCTTTACCAACTAGCAAAATAATATCAGGGGAGTACCAGTTCCTTTAATTATGCTTTTAATTTAATAAAATCTCCAGAGGAGCGTTTGTGTGCTTAAATGTTTATTTGTGACCTTTGTGTTATCTCTATTTTATCTACTTACCGAAAGGTCTTCTGAAACCTTCCCTTGTTTTTCGGGTGAACAATGAGGACATTGTTCAAATTAAGCGTGGGGGAGTGTGCCCTTTCGGTGGAATTCTGTGCTTAAATGCTTAATCTCTCTGCTTATCTTGTGTTTGTCCAATTCAATATCGTGGACCTTATATGTGGGTTGGTCTCTTTAATAAATACTGTTGTTTGTAAAAATACAATTGTAAAATTTACAAATTTGATTTTGATTACTTTTGAGGAGCATTTTATATGCGGTGTGACCAAATGATCTGCAAATGGTTGGATTTTATTGCTCAGGGTTTCTTTCTATCTTTTCTCTTAGGGATTGCTAAGGGGTGCTTCTCTGTTAAAAAAAGAGAGAAAGAAAAAATACAAAAAAAAATAATAAGGGACTTGCGAGACACCATTGGTAACCAACAAAAGAGAGTTGAGTGTTCTTGAATACAAAGGCGTGATGCCTACATTTTCTTATCCCTTATGCAAAAGTGAAACAAATGCATGAATCTATTTTTCCTTTTGTTTTCTCCTTAAATGCCCATTCGTGAGAGAAGTTGGCCATGGTAAAAGTTCTCAGAGTCACCTAAACAAGGAAGCATTGAAGTACCTTAGATCATACCCCGAAACTCTATATTTTGTTTTTACCTTTAGCACACCTATGCCACCAGCAGTTGATTTTTCACACTCCTCAATAAGTTAAAAAGATCATGAATTGTTCACCTCTTTATCCTACCCTTCATAATAATATTTGTTAGTATTGAGCATTCCCTACTTACTTGGGTACGTGGTTTTGCTTGAGGACAAGCAAAAAGATAAGTGTGGGGGTGTGATAAGTGTCCAAATGAGCATGATTTATAGGTGTATTTCATATATTATATTAGCACTTTTTCTTGCTCATTTCTCCACTTCATTTAGTTTTTCCTCTAGTTTATGTTTTATTGTTATCTCACAAATTTATTGTTTAAACATGAGGAAAACTAAGCTGGGAGTAAAGTAGACGAAGAGACGAACGCATAGACGCAAACGGCTCAGAAAACGGAGTCCAAACGAAGAATCTAGAGCCGGTCATAGTTCGTAGAAGAAAATAAGTCAAAAACTTGTGTCCACGTTTGTGTCCTCGTTGAACAAGGCGGACAAGACTCGCAGGGCTTAGGCGTACAGGGGAGCGGACCGCATGAGTGTCCGCATGACACTAGGCGGACAAGAGTACAGGACCACATATGTGTCCGCATGCCGTTAGGCGGACAGGACTCAGTCCGGGCGGACACCACACGGCTACAACCGCACCAGAGGCGGACGCCAACGAGAACAACAAGCGGACGTGACTAAAAATCAACGCGACAGTTTTCTTCTTCGCGCGACTGTCTCTAACTTGATTCTGCCATATCCATCTACTCCGAGCGGTGCCTACCTTATTTCCCTCACGCGTCTGTCTCCAGCTCTGTCCCCTGCAATTAATGAGCAATCAATCTGCAAATCCTTTCACGTATGATCCAGCTCTTTCTGCCGCCCCAATCAATTCCTTAAAATCCTCACGCGGTGTTCCCTCTGTCTGCTTCCTCTTCTTATCTTCTATAAAACCCACGCTCCTTCTGCCTTCAATAATCAGTCCCTTCCACATACCAAATACCACAGAATACTATCGTCCATCATTCCATTTTCTCTCTCCCGTCTTCTCCATTTTATTTACTTTTCATTCCACCATATCCACCTCTAGTCCTACGTATACAAAATAGCAGAACGAATGCAGGAGTGACTACAGATGATTTCTACTACTCTTGTTTCTGTTTATCTATTTAATATGTTAGGCTAGAATATTTATACTCTGGAATGGTTATTATGTGTTTGTATTAATTATGCAATATGTTTACTGGTTTATTTAAATACAGTTTGTTGCATTTTAAAGGGTCATCTCGCCTTTTTAATAAATGTCATGAGTTTATTAAATTGCTTTACTAAATCTATTTCTAATCTGATCGGTGACAAATAGATAGGTTAATTAAGCCGTAAATCTGGAGGAAACTTATTTTCATCGTTTAAGTTAGTACTCAGATGCATAAATAATTTCTCATATTTAAACCGTCCGTTTACACGCATTTTGCTTGAGTTTTCATCGGACCTTGCATTTTCAGGTAAACGAGTTCTTATGAGTTTTCATCGGACCTTAAGATAATAAGAGGAATTTTGCCAAACAATTATAATTAAACCAGTAGACATAGCATGAAAGAGCAGATTATATTAACCTGACCCAGAGTCCCGTTTAATTTATCTATTAACTTAGTCTATTTTATCTTTCCTTTTTATTTATAATTCAAGTCAATTAATCCCCCTTTTTTGACACGCTTAGGTACTATAATATGCACACTAGTCCCACGGTTCGATATCCGGTCGCTTACATTTCACTATACTACCACGACCGGGATTTGTTTGTAGCCCGACGTTTATTTTGAGTTTTAATTTCTTTTCTTTTGTTATTAATTACACCAGTTCTAACCACTCAGATATACACGTCTGCATGGTGTCGGGTGTGTCTTTCCCCGGTTGCAGGAGAGTGCGATGCCAGCGTAAATCCTCCGTATTAGCATGGGTTCAATGATTTGTTAATATGTATGCCCGCAATCATAATATTCCATGCCTCTGTATTTATTTGGTTGGCTAATGTAATGTCTCTGATCATTTGTCGTGCCTCTCTCCACAATAGCAGCCCAGGACTGCACCTCTGTTCAGCCTATGTCACAAAGAAATCAAAGATTGTTTTCCCAAGTCTTCACGTGCATGGGCTGTATATGTCCAATGTGCAATATAACGACTGCTCGTGTGTGTTTATGTCGGTGCCTCTGTAGTTGTGTTGTAGCCCATGATGTCAAGGCCCATGTAAATGTCTGCGCTAGTAGCTTCAAACTACTTCAAATCCATGCATGTATAATACATATGTATATATGTATTATGTATATAATATGTGAGACATTTTCCAATATTTGAAAATAAAAATATATCAGTTGACATTAAAACATAAATCTAAGAAAAGCATATGATAAGT
Organism: Limonium bicolor; assembly: GCA_023374045.1. Lineage (NCBI taxonomy): Eukaryota > Viridiplantae > Streptophyta > Magnoliopsida > Caryophyllales > Plumbaginaceae > Limonium > Limonium bicolor. Next base: position 147,920,367 of record CM041777.1, read on the forward strand.
GTAAAATATGACATACATTGTTATAAAAATAGGAAGAATTAAAGCTCTAAAAGTATATATTTCGCACTTATCAGGTCCTAAGAGCCATGTCATTTAAGAGCCTTGGTGCTATGCAATTTAAGATTATTGCATCATATTGAGTTTGTTGTGAATGAGTTGATTTGGGTGAGAAAATAAGATGAGAAAGGACTTGATGTGTGTGAGATGGTTAAATGAGGAAAACAATGCATTTGGGCATGATATATATTAGAGAAGCTATGACGAAATTTTAGTAGAAAGCAAAGTGTTTAAGTGGTGGAGGTGAGTTAATATGCCCAAGATTTACTAGGGATCATTAAGAGGAATTTGGGTGGAAATGAGTTAACTAAGTAGTTCTTGAGGTTTAGAATGACTTAGAGTTGTCTAGGAAGAATTAGAGGATTGGTGGGTGTATTGAACACACCAAAGTCATGGTAAGAAGAATGGTAAGACTTGTGCAAAAATTTGGAGGAGAAGGTGTATAATGCCTTGAGGTGATTTAGGTATGAACTAGGGAATATAACAATGAATGTTTTGGGAAGTTTGTGTAAGTAGTGATGATGCTAGTAGTGGAACAATAAGGTTTTAGTTTAGATGGTAATGAGAGGACTTAGGTGATGGGAGTGAAGATTGAAGGAGAATGTTGTAGATTGACTAGGAATGTATAAGAGTGTAAGACCATGAGAATGGTGAGTAATTGAGTAAAAGAAATGTAGATGTCTAAGGAGGGTGTAGGAGGGTCAAGGTAAAGAAGAACAAGGTAAGGTGCTAAGAGAATGGGAAGAAATGTTTAGGTATGTCCAAGAGTTTAGGAATGATGAGTAATAAATGGAAAAGAGAGGATTGGTGCATGGATATGCAAGGTGACTTGAGGAAGTTTTGGTAAATGAACTGAAGATGGAAAATGATGTTTATGAAGTTCTCAAACTGTTAAGGAGGGAACACTTGGGTTGGTTGAAGTTTTGGGTAAGGTTACAAGTTGGGAAGTAAGGAAATAAGTGCTAAGTGTTAGGAGTTTTAAAAGAATTTAGTGAATGTTTAAGTAGATCTTTGGAAATTGTTTTAGAGAGTTTGGTGGGAGTTCTAAGGAGAGTTTAAGTGCCTAAATGGTATTAGGACACATGGGGGAACTTGTGGAGAAGTTTGGAGTCAAATGGGAATTTAGAAACAAGGTTCTGGAGCCGACCGACTTAGGGACCGGACCTGCAAGGTCGGTCGAGCTCAGTTTACTCTACCGGAAAGAGTTTCTGGAATCGACCGAACTTGGGGACCGGACTTACAAGTTCGGTCGGGCTTGTATTTTGTGTACGAATTGAGTCTCTGGAATCGACCGAACTTGGGACCGACCTTGGCAAGTTCGGTCGGGCTTAAATTTCCCATGGGGAAAAACTCTCGGGAATGGACCGACCTTGGGGACCGGACTTGCAAGGTCGGTCGGGGTAAAATTTTCAAACGGTAATAAGTTCTGGAATGGACCGACCTTGGGTAAGGTCGGTCGACCCTAAAGATGAAAAAAAGAAGAAAGAAACCCTAAGGAAGGTTAGTGGTATTAATGGTACCCCATTAAGAGGGCATTGATGATTAGAGGTATAAAGACCTAAGAGATTAAGATAAGTATAAACTTAAAAGTTTAAGGTTAAGTTGTAAGATTAAGTTGTAAAACTTAAGACGTGTTAGGTGGGAATCATTATGGGTTAAGTAAGTTAAATAAGTTGAATTAAGTTAAGTGATTAACAACCTAAAACTGAATGAATGTTTTAGGGCTTGAGTATTTGGACTCCGGAAGAGAGTAAGCAACCGAACGACCAACGGTGAACGGTACAGTTCTTCTTGTGACCTGCTTGCTAACGAGGTGTCCCTCGGCTTGTGTGCTATTTGTTTCTGTGTGCTCACTAAACAAGATAAAGCATGCAACCGGAAATTATGTTTATTGTAGTGTTGTGTGATGTTTGAAAACTAACACAACTTACCGTGAGAACTTACTAACCAACGTTTTATAAGGAATTGAGTGAGACTAAGGAATACTCCCTAATATTAGTTTGTTATAAACCGAAAGAGATTAACCAACAAACATTGTCTTGAGACTTCTACTAACTGGAACGTAAGGGGAGTGGGAGGAACCCGGGACTGACTCCGGTCATGCATGCTAAGGAAAAAGGGGGTCGGTATCTATAGCAGATCCGACTTCCGCTTAAGGACTTGTCTTCGGACTTGTTGCCTAGGGTCGGTTGCCGCTCAGCTACATTAGACATACAGTCCAAGGTAGGAGGCATTAAGATGGTGCGGTAGGATCACCTAAATCCTAAATTATAGATAAGTTGTTTATTCAACCAGTGGAGTTAATAGCTCATTGGCTAGGGTCGCTTTTGACCCGACAAAAATAAACATTGAGATAAGATACAATCATTTCTATTTAAAGAGTGGTTTGTATCCTAAGATTAAGATAAGTTTTGAGATAAGTTGCAACCATTCCTATTTAAAGGATGGTTTGCATTATAAGACTAAGATAAGCTACATCCATTCCTTTTAAAAGGATGGTTGCTTCTAAGACTAACATAAGACTAAGATTGAGGTAAGATAAGGATGGACTAAGATTAAGAGGAAACATAACTTAAGGAGTTAAATAATTAACTCTCTAATTAAGGGAACACATTTAAGTCGTTCATTATGTTTGAACTTTGATTGTTCATATTTGGATTGTTGTTTACTGCACTTTCTATTATGTTGTGCATCTAATCAACCTCCATGCTATCGACAATTAGTCGTCGTAGCCACGTTAGCTTGGGGGCCATGAGAGGATCGTACCAGCATTCGTGCTGACCCCCTTTGGGGGCTGTTTTTACTACACAGGTGAACGTCAGGAGGCGGCCGTCGCAAGAGTAGGATGGGGTACAAGCGTTACGGGTTAAGTGTGGCCTACGAGTGTGCATGTACACTCGTATGGCAATTCGAGATAGTAAGATGTATAGGATGTGAGGGTTGTAAGAAGGATATGTATTTGGTTAAGGTTGGTATGTACTAATGTTCGGTAATTCTATCAATCAGACTGTGGCAAGGTCCTGAAGTGTATTGAATTCCGCTGTGTTTATATATATGTTATTAAGTGCGAACCACATTCGGATTGAGATGGGGTGTTACAAAACAAGTACGCAAACCGGACCACCACTAAACTCGGCAGTAGGCTCTCGCTTGAAGACGGTTCGGGTTTGTAAACAAGTACGCAAACCCGGACGACCACTAAAACTAAGGCAGTAAGTTCTGCGATGAGATAGTCCGGGTTTACAAAGTAGGATACAAACCCGGACCCGCATTAAAACACGGCAGAGTTGGGTAAAAATCAGCCTTTGACTCTGGTTTAACTTCCACTTGTTGCCTCAACCTCTAAAATCTTCATTTAAGCACTTTATTGAGCATTTCATCCTGAAAACATATCAATCTATCATTGGAGACAAATATAACAATAAAGTGTAAATAAAGCATTAAGGAGGGAAGTTAATGTCATAATGTAGATAATTAAGCACGAATTAGCCTAGTAAACTTAGACAAGTTCCCGACTTATCAACTTCCTCACACTTAATCTTTGCTTGCCCAAGCAAATAGAAACCTACTGAAATCTTACAGAAGGGAGACGTCAGTTTAGAACCGTGCACAAGGAGATCTAATAATGAAAAGCAGTCATAGAGAACAATGATCCACACTTGCAGGTTTTCATAAACAGTGAATTGAGAAGTATTTTCCAAAGGCTTAAGACACATAGTAAACCACCTGACTCCAATTTCACTCAGGGACTACTTTCCAATTAACTTTCCACAATCCATGGACAACAAGGGGTGAGAAGTAATATCTTATCCATATTACCTTTCATCACCACGTACTCATAATCAAGAAAGAATTTGCACATCGCAATTGAAATTAATGAATTCCTTCAACTTTCTAAACAAGCATTAACTTTCTCTTTTCTATATCCCTCAGACTTTTCTCTCCATTCATGTAGCGGTGTTAGGTCTTCTATCCCAGATCAGATGACCTTAGGTAGATGGGTGATGAGGCACCCCAAGGACTTAATTACCAAATGGACGAGGCCTGTTTCTGGGTTAAAAGTTCGATTAGAGGAGTACCTTGCCTTTGTCCTTCCTTCTTTCATTCAAGAATCATTCCCAAAGTCCCAAGTGAAATCAAAATCAAATAGCTACACTAATGGCTTAACTTTTTAATGAAGAAATAGACAAGCATTAATCAAACGGTACATACAAGCAGTGCAACCAGAATTCCCACAACTGTTTTCCAGCTTCGATCTCACAAAAACTAGTGCTACTCTACGGTGTTCCAAACAACTTATCCAACCACTGAATAAGACTCAGGTATGTTATGCAACTAAAATTTTTTTAGGGCAACAAAAATGTAGTGAAAATGAGTGGTAGCCTTTAAAATGTTCAAAATTAGCACATTCGAATGTAATGAGCATGACATGTGTAATTTCCCTTCCTCATACTTAAAATCAAGCAATGCCCTCATTGCTTTCATATAAAACCAAGTGTAACCTTCCTTTCTCACACTTAAAAATAAGCAATGCCCTCATTGCTTCCAAATTAAACAAAGTGAAAAAGATAGAACAGAACTCCCTGGTTATTATTGTTGCAACATGTAAGAACGACTTCGCCCCTGGTTGCTCAAGTGTTGCAGCTTGGTTGCGTATCATCATGAAGAATTCATCTGATAAGAAAACACCAGAAGTAGCCAAAACTACAAACGGGGTTAAAAATTAATAAACCACAAAACTAGGAAAAACTACAAAAAGAAATTAAAACCAAAATTAAAACTAACAAAACAAAATATAACACTGGGTTGCCTCCCAGCCAGCTGCCCTTCTTTAATGTCTTGGATAGACGTGCCTCATTCTCTCAAGAGACTCCAAATGATTGAGCTGTCTTGGAATCCAGCGACAATAAGTTCGAGAAGCTTCCAAAACTTGTTTCAAAGACCTACCAGCATAAATAGTAGTTGCTCACCCTCTGCATTCAAAGTGATTGTACCGTGAGCAACCTCGATTCGAGCGTCGGTTGTTGCTAGGAAGGGTCGTCAAGGATGATAGGAACTGTTGGATCTGATCGCAACCATGTCAAGTACGACAAAATCGCAAGGAAAGTATAGATGCTCCACCTTAACCATCACATCCTTAGCAATCCCACAAGGATAAACCATTGAGCGATCTGCTAGCTGAAGCATCATTCGTATAGGTTGTAAGTCCCCATCCCAAGCTTTTCAAATATAGCGTATGGCATGAGACTGATCGATGCTCCCAAATCAGCAAGACAGTGGTCGAAGTCAATGTCTCCTACCTTGCAAGGAATTGTCAAAACTTCCGGACTTTCATTTTTCTGGTAGGCGCTTTTGTATGATCGCTGAACAAGTTCCTATAAGCTGAATAGTCCTTGTCTCAATATCCTCCTTGAAATGCTTGGTTCTGTTTGGGAAGGGAACTGGAGGAGAAACTTCAACTGCAGGTGGTTAGGTGGAGAAGATTGGGTGGTTTCGCAATTACGCTCATTCTCTAGCACCGGTTCCTCTATATTCACCACCTCAAGCTCATTAGTTTCACCTTTACCGCTCCTAGTAGTTACCTTCTTCACCGTTTCCTTTTCCTGCAAGAATATTTTTTAGCCAAGATATCATCTACTAGTTTAGCATAATTTGGCATAGACTTAAGCACTTCAGAAAAAGGCATATCCTTAGTTTATTTCTTAAAAATGTTAAGAAATTTTCCAAGCTGTTCATCAAGGTCCTTTTCTTTAACCGTCAGGAAAAGGAATAGGTTTCTTCAAATTTATGATTAAAAACAGAAGAGTAAGAAAGTCGAGTTTTAGGAGACTCCTTCTCCTTGGGTGTTTCAAAAGCTTTACTAGAGTCCTCAACCTCTTTTCGAACGGGCTGAATGACAGCACAAGTGGAGCATCATCTTCCACAACAAAAACAACTTTGGCATGCTCTCTCGGATTCTACTCTGACTGACTAGGCAAGGAACCCAAAGGACGCTGAGCCAACTGCTTGATATCTGAGACAGCTGAGTCTCGATGTTTCTATTGAATGTCCTCTGGTCATTATTGAAGGTTCTCTGCTCCTGATTGAAGGCTTCCAACTCATTAATTTTCTTCGTGCTAACCGAGATGAAATCATTCATCCTGGCTAGAACTTCATCCATACTAGAAACCGGCTCCAGCACCCGAATTCTGCGCTGCTGATTCTGCAGCGGCTGCTTCTGATAGGAAGGATTATACTGCAGTTGAGGTCTCTGATTGTAGTTGTTGTTACCACCAGCTGGTAACGATTCTAACTGCTGAGCGTGGTAACCCGATTGCCTTGATTTCCAAAATAATTATCTGGTCTGTTACCAACATAATTCACTGCCTCTTCTTGTGGTGGAGTACATTGGCACATGTTTGAAGCCCTACCACAATACTCACAAGGCTGAAAAACCTCAGGAACAACTGCTGCGTTTGACTCGGATTCATCACTGCACACATACGCTCAAACTGCTTTGACATCGCTTCTATCTTGGCAGCCAGAAAAGTATTCGAATCCACTTCATAAACTCCAGCAGGTTTCTTCGGTGGCAGCTTCTCCAGCTCTAGTACCTCCCCACTGATTAGCTGTTGTAGTAATAGTCTCCAACAGCTCTTTGATTCTTGCAATGGGCAGCTCCATCAAACTTCCTCCAGCACATGTATCAACCAACAACCGGCTAGAAGGGTCCAAATCCTTGTAAAACGACTGCAGTACTACCTCTTCTCCTATCCGTGATGCGTACCTCCTTACTATCCCCTTAAAATGCTTTCAAGCTTCAGACAAGGTCTCACCGGCAACTGCTTGAAGTTAGTGATTTCTCCACTCATCGTTAACATCCGAGAGGGTGGGAAATACTTCACCAGGAATGCATTAGCCAACTCTCCTCCCAGTAGTAATACTGTCGGGCGCCAGTGAGTTCAACCATTCAGCTGCTCTATCCCTCAGGGAGAATGGAAACATAGTGAGTCCGAGCACTCCTGCGAAGCTGGCGTCGAACACACTCCTACCAATCTCAGGAATGTGGTGAGGTGGACATTCGGGTCTTCAGTAACCGTCCCGCTGAACTGCGGCGTGTTCATCACCATTGTCACGTAGTGGGTCTTGAACTGCCACTGCACTCCTACCGGTAATGCAGGAATCACTATGGCGACACCAACCCCTCAACACTTGGACGGGTGTAGTCCCTCTCTGCCTCTAGTTATTCTCCATGTTAACTGCTGGTTGCACTTCTGGAACCTCTCGTCAACAGGTGGTTCGAGCACCCCCTCCTCAACTGGTGGATCCAATTCAAATCCTACGAAGCTGTCTTGCAATCGCTCGATCTCGAGGTTGAGCTCGAACTCCGGTTCTCGTGCGAGCGGGTTTTAACCATAAGCCGAGAGTTAGTAAACTGAAGTAAAAATAGCGTAAATTAAAAGAACAGTAGCATTAAATTTAAACAACAAAAATCAGAGAAAGAAAAAAGAAATTAACTCACAAAATATGCAGATAAAAATCCTAATTACTAAACACAGAATATTCAAATAAAGAAATAAAGTCAAGAATAAAATTTGGAAGATAAAAGAATATCTAAAACAAAATTAAAATAGATTAAAGATAAAATATATAAAACGTGAAAACTTTCCTAAACTAAAAACGAAACTAAACGAGATCAAAAACACGGAACATAAAATATTGAGAATAACAAAATAATTAAACAAACAAGTTAAATAAAAGAAAACAAAACACAGAAAATCGAAACAGAACAAAAGGAAATAATAAAAGAACAAAATAAATGAAATAAAGATTAAACTAAATAACTGTGCCTCCCCGGCAACGGCGCCAAAAACTTGTTGGGGTAAAACCTAACGGCAAGTGTACCGGTCAATTCTAGCAAGTTTTAATAGAGAGTATTCCCTAAGTATCGAACCAGAGGAGGCGATGTCTAGTTTAAATCTTTACTAACCGGAAAAGAAATAAAAAGACTGAATAACAAATTAAAACAGGAAATTGGGGGTTTTGATTTGATGATAAATAAAAACTATAAACAGACTGTAAAACAGTAAATAGCAAGAAAATAACTGTTACGAAACTGATTAGGAAAAGAGATCCCGGTTTACTATGTCTCCCTAAATCTGCAATTCCTATCCCTAAGCGATTTCCAATACAATTCTGAATAAAACCCTAGAACAGAGATAATTCACCTCCGGTCTCCCGCTTGGCAAATTCTAGTTAGCAAAGACCGAATTCTAACTCTCGTTACGAACCCACTGTTTACTAACCGCCTTAAGAATAATCTAGATTATCGGTCAATTAGTGATTTAGAGGAATTACCGTCTCTAAACTAACCGGTTATTTTCCTGTAATCAATTGAAAGCCGCAGTCGTCACATATAAGATAACAAAATACTAATCTTTATAATTCGCCAGATTATAACGATTAAAGAAATTAAGCAAAGAAAATAACTTTACTCAATAGAATTGAATTAAATCACAAAGGAACAGGAATAGTCAATTTAGGGGTACATAGCAAACCGGAATCTAAAGGAACTACTCAGCCATTGACATGGTTACAATAAGCAAAACTGTAATGAGTAATAATAAAGAACAAGAAGAAACTCTGTTCTGAGACTTCTGGTGAAGTCTCCGTGATGAATCTCTTTCTCTGCTCTGCTCCAAGCTCCCAATCAGAATCAATCTCAAACTAAGCTAATCTCTCTGTGTTGTATCGTGACTAATTGTGGTGTGTGTAGGCATATCTCACGTTGGCAAGACTCTCCTTTTTATAAGAATGAGAAGTCTATCTTTAGTCTAAATAACTGGCCGCTAAAAGATAGAATAACAGATAACTAAAGATAAAGATAGAAAACAAATCCGTTATTTCCGAAACAGATCTTCTGGCGCTCTGCTTGTATTGGTCCGGGTTTACAAATAAGTACACAAACCCGGACCACCACTAAAACTCGGCAGTAGGCTCTCGCTTGAAGACGGTCCAGGTTTGCAAACAAGTATGCAAACCCAGACCACCACTAAAACTAGGCAGTAAGTTCTGCAATGAGATGGTCCGGGTTTACAAAGTAGGATACAAACCCGTACCCGCATTAAAACAAGGCAGTAGTTGGTAAAAATCAGCCTTTGACTCTGGTTTGACTTCCACTTGTTGCCTCAACCTCTAAAATCTTCATTTAAGCACTTTATTGAGCATTTCATCCTGAAAACATATCAAATCTATCATTGGAGACAAATATAACAATAAAGTGTAAATAAAGCATTAAGGAGGGAAGTTAATGTCATAATGTAGATAATTAAGCACGAATTAGCCTAGTAAACTTAGACAAATTCCCGACTTATCATTGACCCAGAAAAAATTCAGGCGATCCTCAACCTCTCCCCACCTAAGAATATCAAAGATGTTCAGGCACTGAATTGGAGGCTCACGGCATTAAGCAGATTTTGCTCCAAGCTACAGGAAAAATCAATCCAATTCTTCAACATCTTAAGAAAAAACAGCAAATTTCAGTGGGGACAAGAGTGTATAGATGCATTCGAGAAGATCAAGGAGATGCTCCGAGATCTACCTAAGTTGGGTGTGCCAGCCCCGGGCCAAGACCTCTACCTTTATTTGTCAGCAACAGATTGGACGGTTGTGGCTGTCTTGATCATGGAAGAGAAAAGGGAAATACCGGTCTACTATATCGGCAAAATTTTGAACCAAACAGAAGGGCAGTATAGGAACATAGAAAAGATTTTGTTCACCTTGGTGGTAGCATCAAGAAAATTACGGCCCTATTTCCAGTCACATCGAATCTTCGTCAGGACCAATTGGCCGCTCAAGCAAATAGCAAACAACCCAAATGCTTCCGGCCGAATGGTGAGCTGGACAGTAGAGCTAACACTATATGAAATTCACTTCTTGCCCAGGACAGCAATTAAGGCCCAAGCTTTGGCAGATTCCATAACGGAAACAAACTTCGTAAAGGAGGAGAGACAGCCCCAGGATCCATACATTATCTTGGTTAATGGTGCCCGATGTAAAACTGGGACGGGAGCCAGAATAGTGGTACAAGCGCCGGATGGACAGAATTTAAACTATGCTTTCCGGCTAGACTTTGACGTCACTAACAACAAAGCCGAATACGAAGCTCTTATTCAGGGTTTGGAAGTGGCTACCGCCCTAGGGGCAACAGGTCCCATAGGAAGATATTCTCCCTTTTCTTTTCTTCCTATAAAATCTTGTAAGAAATAAAACTTACAAATTTTTACTTCTTGCAGAATTAGAAGTATACTCGGATTCTATGTTGGTAGCAAGACAAAATGACAACGTCTATGAGGTCAAAGAAGAGAAACTTTGGAGGTATCTGCTTAAGGTCCAAGAACTAAAAGCAAACTTCCTAAGGTGCGTGCTGAAGCACCTTCCTCGAAAGGAGAATGTCGAGGCAGATGCCTTGGCAAAATTGGCAAGCATGGCCGAAAGAGTGCCCAATAAAATATGGCTGGAAGTCAAAACTGCATCAATCATAGATGAAACCCGAGTGTTCATAGTGGAACCAAGTGCAGAAACGGAATCTTGGATGACTCCAATTATTGAGTATATAAGCCAAGGAAAGTTGCCGGAAGAGGAAAGGGAGGCCAGAGTAATAAAAAGAAGTGCCGCATCCTTTTTATTGAAGATGATCAGCTATATAAATGATCTTTCGCAAGGCCAGCACTAAAATGTGTTACCATGGCTAAAGGGGCCGAACTCTTGAAAGAAATACACGATGGATCCTGTGGAAACCATCAAGGAGAAATAACTACAGTACACAAAATCCTGAGGCTGGGGTACTTCTGGCCAAAAATGATGGAACATTGCAAAGAATATATACAAAAGTGTGTCAAGTGTCAAGAACACGGAAACAAAATACATAATCCCCCAGCGGAACAGAAATATATATTCTATCCAATTCCCTTTGCTACGTGGGGATTAGATATTGTGGGACCATTCCCGGAAACGTCACCTGGGAGGTTCAAGTTCATGTATGTCGCCATCGACTATTTCACAAAATGGGTCGAGGCAATGCCCACTATGTCTATTACAGCCAGAAAATCACAAGAGTTCATTTGGAAGTATGTGGTGTGCAAGTTTGGTATTCCAAAGGCAATAATAACAGATAACGGAGCGCAATTCAATTGCGAAAGCTTTCGAGCATTCTGCGAAGATTGGAAAATTGACTTAAGATTCGCATCGGTGGCTCACCCTCAGGCAAATGGGCAAGTTGAGAACGTGAATGGTCAGATAGTAAAAGCAATAAAGAAAAAGCTCGATGAAAGAAAAGGAAAGTGGGCATAAGTGTTGCCCCAAGTCCTCTGGTCTTACAGGACAACAGAAGGGGGCCAACAGGAGAAACACCCTACAGATTAACATATGGGTTGGAAGCTGCCATTCCGGCGGAAATTGTAGTACCATCAATAAGGTGGGAGTCATATGATGAAAAGATCAACAATCAAGGAATACATGACCGTCTAGATCTCCTCGAAGAAACTAGGGTGGCCGCCGAAGTAAGGATGGAAAAAGATAAATCCAAAGTGGAGCGGTATTTCAACCGAAGAATAAAAGAGCGAAGTTTTGCACCAGGGGAGTTGGTTCTCCGTGAAGTCAAACAACCCAAGAAACTAGAGCCCCAGTGGGAGAGACCATACATCATACACCAAAGGACTGGACGAGCTTCATACCATTTAAAAATAGTGAAGGATGCGAGTTGCCACATTCTTGGCATGGGAATGTTTGAAAAAATTCTATGTGTAAAAACTGTAATTCTTCAATAAAGAGGTATTATTTTTTTTGAAAAAAATGAAAGAAGTAAGATCCGGCCAACGAGCCGCAGGCTATCATGCCTTGAAAGTAAGAACCGACCAACGAGCCGCAGGCTATCATGCCTTGAAAGTAAGAACCGGCCAACGAGCCGCAGACTATCATGCCTTGAAAGTAAGAACCGGCCAACGAGCCACAGGCTATCATGCCTTGAAAGTAAGATCTGGCCAATGAGCCGCAGGCTATCATGCCTTGAAAGTAAGAACCGGCCAACGAGCCGTAGGCTATCATGCCTTGAAAGTAAGAACCGGCCAACGAGCCGCAGGCTATCATGCTTTGAAAGTAAGAACCGGCCAACGAGCCGCAGGATATCATGCCTTGAAAGTAAGAACCGGCCAACGAGCCGCAGGCTATCATGCCTTGAAAGTAAGAACCGGTCAACGAGCCGTAGGCTATCATGCCTTGAAAGTAAGAACCGGCCAACGAGCCTGTGAGCCTCGATTTTAAACCCTATCCTATGTTGATTAAAGTTGATTAGGATCTAACCGGGTTTTAGGTCCACTTATAGTCTAAGATTAATAACTATGTCATATAACAATAATTATTAAATCCTAGGCTAGCTCACTGGAACCTATTATGAGTCGCCACCTAATTTTGACCTAGATTAAATTAGGAAAGGAGAGTTCGGGTTCGGGGGCTTGATATTCGACTTAATTAGGGTTCAATTACTTTCATTACCCCTCCTAGGTCGTTTTTTTCCTCTACTTGTGTTTAATCATGGCTTTCTACAAGTTGTTTTTTATCTCTAGGTGCGCGCTTCTGTGTTTTGTGTTTTTAGCATTTTTTATGACAGAAAATAAAGTGGAAATTAAAATTACCTAAACTTGGGGTTCAGGCAGAATTAGGTCAATTTTGTTTCCGTCCGTGGCCACGGACCTAATGTCCGAGACCACGGACCCTAGTTAACCTATAGAAAATAAAAGTCGAATTAAAAAGAAAACAGAAAACTGTAAAGTCCGGGGCCACGGACAGGCCGTCCGTGGGCCCGGGACATTATAGAAAACCTAAATTTTTAAAATTTAAAAAAACTCACCGCCGTCCGTGGGCGTCCGGCTTACGGACAAGGAGTCCGGGACCCCGGACATGACGTCCGGGTGCGGACCGCCCTCGGACGGCGGCGTTAAGGCTGTTCCGAAGGTGTTTTTGGCTCAAATTTTATGGGTTATGTAGCCTGAAAGATGTTGCAATGCGTTAGTGATCGAAAGTTCTCAATTTGAATTCGAATTATGCACGAAACTTGGTAAACAAGTTATTGGACAGAAGCTTGAATAAACAGCAATACAGAAGCGTACGAAGGTTAGTTTGAGCCCAAATTTTGAGGCAAGACAGATAATACCGGGAGATGAGGGAAGTGGAGTTTCTACCTGTTTTACCTTCGGATTCAAAATTTTTCTTCACACCGGATTCGTCGAGTGCTCCGTTGATGGCGACCCGAGAGGATATCGACCCAAGCTTCTGGTTGTTGGTTGTTCTTGCTGTTCTTCACGTTTTGGTGGTGTTTTTGTGAGGTTTTGATGACTATTGATGCTTTGGGGATTGGAAAACGTGTTTAGATGGTGATTTCGGGGGATTTTCGGTATGATTTGGGTGGCCGGGTGTTGGAAAACGTGAGAGAGAGTGAGGAGGCTGTGTTTCTGATTCTCTAGGGTTCTTGAGCATATGAGGTTCTGATTTTATCCAAAACCTATCCCCTTATATAGACTTTCTTAAAGATAAAAAAATCTAGTAAAAGTAAGATTTTTTGATATTTTAGTTAAGTGACTTCCCAAAGGAATTTTCCTGTGAAATTTTAACCACGTGTCAAGGATGGAAATTATGAATTTTCTGAAGTGGAATCGGATTTTTTAAATGTTGGAATATTTTTAAATTGAATTTCTCGTCAGATTCAGTCAGAAATTGCTAGAACATTATTGGAAATTCGAAAAATCAAAATTCCAACGCCATTATGCTTAAAATGTCATCCTCTATCATGGGTTAAAATATCAAAGCGTTTCAAGCTGATTTGGGCATCCTTTGGAGGAGAGAGAAAGCTTACAAGAGGTCTTAGGAGCCTTTAAAGATTACCAAAACGCCCCTGAAAGTGACGAAGCTGCTCCCCATGCCATGGAACGTGCCGATCGGGCCGGGATCCCTCACCGCTTGATTAAAATGCCTCTCACAACACCAGTACCTCGTAGACCCTAACCAGGGGGTCAAAATTTTGGGTATAACAGATTGCCCTCCGTCAACTAGACTTTGTAATGAAAGTGAGAAGGCTAGTTGATGCCTGAGTGATACCCTAAAATTTCAAATGTTTCCAAGACCCTGCATGTTATCAGAAAACTGATAAGTTGTGTCGAGCTATTCTAAGGCGCTGACTACCTGCAATGAATGAGATGCTGTCAAGCGGTTCTAAGGCGTTGACTACCCATGACGAATGAGATGATGTTAAGCGATTCTAAGGCGTTGACTACCTATAATGAATGTGATGATATCAAGCGATTCTAAGGCGTTGACTACCTATAATGAATGTGATGATGTCAAGCGATTCTAAGGCGTTGACAACCTAAAGTGTGAAAACGAGATAGTGTCAAGCGATTCTAAGGCGTTGACAACCTAAAATGTGAAAACGAGATAGTGTCAAGCGATTCTAAGGCGTTGACAACCTAAAATGTGAAAATGAGATAGTGTCAAGCGATTCTAAGGCGTTGACAACCTAAAATGTGACAACTGGATGGTATGCAAATGCAAAAATGCTGAGATGTTGATGATGCTAATGATGCTGATAATGTTGATGATGCTGATGATGTTGATGATGTTGATGATGATGATGATGTTGATGATGCTGATGATAATGCTCAGATGATTCTGGGGACCGAAACCCGTGCCAATGCTCCTGGCTGGACCCAATGTGGACTTATTGCCATCGCCCCCCAAGCCGGTGTGCAGGGATAACTCCTGGTAAAAACCTTGGGGACTTATTGCCTTTGCCCACCATTCGTTGATCCCGAAAAAAGTTGACATCGCGAAAGGAGGATTTATTGCCATCACCTCGCCAACTTTTCTGTCGCCAGGTCTTGTGACGCGCCTGGATAATGCAACTAGGTCTTACGACGAGCCTATGTGAATGAGATGAATGCAATGTGTTTGATAAGAGTGGGTAAGCTAAAGGGTAACGCTATGTCTTACTACGAGCCTAAGGGAATGCAGCTAGGTCTTATGGCGAGCGTAAAAATGGTTCTAGGTCTTATGGCGAGCCTAAAATGGTTCTAGGTCTTATGACGAGCCTAAGGGATGCAACTAGGTCTTACTACGAGCCTAAGGGAACGCAGCTAGGTCTTATGGCGAGCCTAAAAACGGTTCTAGGTCTTATGGCGAGCCTAAAAATGGTTCTAGGTCTTATGACGAGCCTAAGGGATGCAACTAGGTCTTACTACGAGCCTAAGGGAATGCAGCTAGGTCTTATGGTGAGCCTAAAAATGGTTCTAGGTCTTATGGCGAGCCTAAAATGGTTCTAGGTCTTATGACGAGCCTAAGGACGGATCTAGGTCTTATGACGAGCCTAAGGACGGATCTAGGTCTTATGACGAGCCTAAGGATGGATCTAGGTCTTATGACGAGCCTAAGGATGGATCTAAGTGAAAGTGAGTAAAATTTATGATGGGTCTAAATGGATGTAGAAGGATTAGGGTTTATGTCAAATCTGGAGATGGTGGGGCTCATGATGGGCCTATGAATGTTTGAGTGTGAAGATAGGGCTTAGGACGGGCCTAAGGGAATTTTGATGTGGAGGACGGGCCTGAGGGAATTTGATGTGGAGAAAGGGCTTAGGACGGGCCTGCGTGGTATGAGAAGGGTTTGAATCCTTTGGGTTTCTGGCTTTTGGGCCTCAATCGGTGTCATTGTTGCAATTGTTGGGACCAACAATTGCCCTCAGTATTTTAAGGCAATCTGAGTTCTTTGGAATTTTTGGCAATCGATCGGAACGATCGATTGCCCCCAGTATTTTCTTTGATTAATTGTGCAAAACAAATCTCATTCTCACAAGGTCAAGGTTTATCTTGTTGTGGTGCTTTCTATCCTACACTCAAAGTGTTTAATGCTTGCACTCATGCTCTCCTTTTGGACAAAACATCTCGACCATTGAATTTGACATTTGTTAGATTTACGCGTTCAACCTGTTACTTTCACGTGATTGGATACACAACTACTAGGTCGGAAGTCTTTTAAGCTTATAACGTGGCTATGGGGTGTGATGAATGACAACAGGGTTATGGAGGGATGTTTAAGATATGTGGAGCTTTAAGGGTGACCAAAGCTGCAACTTGCACCGTCTCTCGGACTTGTCTTCTTTGCCTTGAAGTCATTTGGCTACTTCGTGATGACTTCGCTTGGGACTTGGAACTTTTGGGTTGTTCCTTGCATCTTCTTTCTTTTTTCCGATTTTGGATTTCTTTGAGGCTTTTCAAGTTTGCCCTTTTGAATCTCCTTTCCTTCGGGGTTCTTGTGTTTCCCGGTTTTGAACTTCGAGGGCTGTTCTTGATGTTAGCACGTTTGGATCCTGTGTCACTTTGGGACCATTTGCGGATCGCTTCGTCATGCTGGTAGCAATTTTGCTTCTTTGGACTTGTGAAGTTGTTGTTCGGCAGTCGGGCTCCTTGCTTCCTTTGGTCACCGGGTCGGTTATTCATCACTGGCTGGCTTATTTGTGGAGCTTGTAGTGTTGTAAAAGAGGTCATATATGAAAAGCTCAGCGGGGGTGCCTAGGGTGTAATGTCAGGGTTCACAAGCTTTTTGGCTGTGTGGTGCTGTACCTAGGTGCTTCGTCATCCCTAATAGTTGTGTATCTGTTCATTGTTACTTTTCACAGGTTTAAGCGTAAATTTACAAATTATCTCCTTCGGTCGGAGTCATGCCGTTTACCTCACCTTTGAATGTGGCCTCCCTGGAGTCGTGTAAAAATGACACGCTCTTTCTTGCCTTGGTTTTACCGCTCAAGGCACTCTCGCGAGACGTTCACTCAGAGACTTGTTTGCACATTTAAACATTATCGTTCCTTAACTCAGATTGCCCCCAGTATTGTTGTGGGGTGTACTTAATAAACCTTAGAATGCCCAAGCTATTTTGTGGAGGGTGATTGCATGTGTGGTGGTGAACAATGGTGGGGTACTCTTGTGAAGAGGTGATGGGTGATCTTGCAGCAACAATTTTTGGCTTTGTGTATTTGGTGAAATGTTGAGAAAACGGATTGGTGAGACGCATGGGATGCATATGATGAGGGTGGTTTTTGTACGAGGAGCTGTAGTGAGTATGGACGAAGCGATGAGGTTTTTTTTTTTTTTTTTTTGAAATGAACGGAAAATGCTTTGCATGGAAATTGTGAAAATGGAACCATGGATTATTCAATGTAAAAATAACGTTGGAAACTACAAACTCGGGAGAGCCACCAAGAATAGTAAAGGGGACCAACTACTACAAAAGCCAAAAGGTGACTAATAAAAGGAAATCTACCTAATTGAAAAGCAAAACAGTACTTAAAGACTACAAACTCTAATAAGACTCGGGCATGGATGCCCTGCCTACACTTCCATGTCCTTGAAATTGATGCCCTTGATCGATGAGATCTTGGATTGCGTGTCTCAAAGCCTTGCAATCATTGGTATCATGGCCGGGTAATTGGTGGTACCAACAGAACTGACTTAGATTCCTTCCTTTTTGAGGGTCCCCAGGTCGGGGAGTGAGAGGCTGTAGCATGTTTCGTTCCTGGAGCATTGCAAATGTCTGGCTTAATGGTTGGCCAATGTCTGAAAATTCTCTCCGACGGGAGCTCTGTCGGGGTGGCCCTACTGCTCCAATGATCCAACCTGGTTCTCTTTGACCGGCATTCGCCTCATGCTGCCTAGACCTTTTCCGGGTGCAACTTTGGATGCAAGCTGTTGCTCCTGGTTGTCTGATCACTTTCCTAAGTTCTGTAGCAATTTCTTTGACATTCTCCTCCGATCCTTGGACCCTAATGGAGCCAACTTCAATGCAATCATAAAGGGTGTTGAGAAGCCTGTCCACTAACTCATCCCGAGCTTGACGTTCGGACTCGAGGGAAAGCGCCTTTGTTTTCAACTCTTCGATAACAGCAACGTAGTTAGATTCCACGGCGTCCATGGCAGCACTATGCCTCTGCTCCATGGCTTCAATGGTGGCCATGTGCTTTTGTTCCAAAATTGCGAGCTGGGCTTCCATGTCGATTGGACCGCACTTAGGACTTGAGTCTACCTGTGTTCAAGGTGTCCATTATTAGCTAACAAAAGGAAGTGGGCTGAAAGATACTAAGGTGAGAATGACGCTTCACGAGATAGATCAAAACAGACTTAGGCTGTAAGCGAGTGGGCCAGGATACCTAGAGAATGAGGTGTTTGGGCTGGAGTATCTCTCAGACTACGAACTGGAATTTGGACTGAAATGTAAACAGATGGCTTTGATTGGGCCTGAGAGATAACACCTAGATCTAGGGTTTTGGACCAGGGCCCGAAATAGAAGTCTACCTAGACTAGAATAAGCCCTTGGGCCGGAATGTGTTTGGGCCTGGAGTAAAGCACATGGGCTGGAATGGTCCCTAAATCACAAATGGGCCTAACTTTCTTTGGGCCAGAGAAGATGGTTGCTAAGCAGAAAAAGATTTTATTTTCAGAACTTGTGGGTTATTTCAAGTTCAGGTGGATTTCTTTTTTTTGGGCCTAGAACTAATGGGATAATTCAAATTGGGCCAGAAGAGAAATCACCTAAGTCTAAGCTTTTGGGCCGAAGCCCGAATGACTCACATATTAAACCAAACAGGACTCTAGGCCGCAAACAAGCAGAGCCGCCAATTCGGGTCGGGCTAGGTTGATGTAGGAGAAGTTCCTATCAATCTCTAGGCTGGGTAGTGGGCCGATCATACAAGCAAACAAGGCCCACACAAATTCAACATGTCCTCACTTGGCGTTTAAATCAAACTGGGTATGGATCGATCCGGAGAGGTGCTTGGGGCATGGGCCCAGGTCACCTCAAAGGAATAGGGCTTACACGCTATTCTCTTTGGGCTTCCCCACTTTTTCACATCACCTGAAGGTGTGCGTCTGCGGCCGGGTCTTTGACTGACCAAACAATGGGCTAGGTAAGGACACTGCCAGGAAAACGCTTGGGGCTAAGGCCCAGGTATTAAGGGGATGTGGTTAGACGACATCCTCCTTTTTTCCCCCGCTTATTCACATCACCTAAAAGGTGTGAGTCCCTGACAGGGGACCCTCAAACGGGTCCCGGGATGAAGTCAGTTTAGGTGGACCCTCGCTCTCATATGATGCAGGGGTGCAAAAATTTAAAGTGCGCACGAAAGTAAACAACAAAGTAATCAAAGCCATAAATAAACAACTTTTCAAGTTAAGCCCTCTTTCTTAAAATTAAACAAGTTAAAATTAAGAATTTATCCCCAGCGAGTCGCCAGTCTGTGAGCCTCGATTTTAAACCCTATCCTATGTTGATTAAAGTTGATTAGGATCTAACCGGGTTTTAGGTCCACTTATAGTCTAAGATTAATAACTATGTCATATAACAATAATTATTAATCCTAGGCTAGCTCACTGGAACCTATTATGAGTCGCCACCTAATTTTGACCTAGATTAAATTAGGAAAGGAGAGTTCGGGTTCGGGGGCTTGATATTCGACTTAATTAGGGTTCAATTACTTTCATTACCCCCCTAGGTCGTTTTTCCTCTACTTGGTTTAATCACGGCTTTCTACAAAGTTGTTTTTTAACCTAGGTGCGCGCTTCTGTTTTTTTGTTTTTTAGCATTTTTTGACAGAAAATTAAAGTGGAAATTAAAATTACCTAAACTTGGGTTTCGGAGGCAGAATTAGGTCAAATTTTGTTTCCGTCCGTGGCCACGGACCTAATGTCCGAGACCACGGACCCTAGTTAACCTATATGAAAAATAAAAGTCAAATTAAAAAGAAAACAGAAAACTGTAAAGTCCGGGGCCACGGACAGGCCGTCCGTGGGCCCGGACATTATTAGAAAAACCTAAATTTTTAAAATTTAAAAAAACTCGCCGCCGTCCGTGGGCGTCCGGGCTTACGGACAAGGAGTCCGGGACCCCGGACATGACGTCCGTGGGTGCGGACCGCCCTCGGACGGCGGCGTTAAGGCTGTTCCCGAAGGTGTTTTTGGCTCAAATTTTATGGGTGTGTAGCCTGAAAGATGTACAATGCGTTAGTGATCGAAAGTTCTCAATTTGAATTCGAATTATGCACGAAACTTGGGAAACAAGTTATTGGAAAGAAGCTTGAATAAAGCAATACAGAAGCGTACGAAGGTTAGTTTGAGCCCAAATTTTGAGGCAAGACAGATAATACCGTGGAGAATTAGGGAAGTGGAGTTTCTACCTGTTTTACCTTCGGATTCACAATGTTTCTTCACACCGGGATTCGTCGAGTGCTCCGTTGATGGCAGACCCGAGAGGATTTCTACCCAAGCTTCTGGTTGTTGGTTGTTCTTGCTGTTCTTCACGTTTTGGTGGTGTTTTTGTGAGGTTTTGATGACTATTGATGCTTTGGGGATTGGAAAACGTGTTTAGATGGTGATTTCGGGGGATTTTCGGTATGATTTGGATGGCCGGGTGTTGGAAAACGTGAGAGAGAGTGAGGAGGCTGTGTTTTCTGATTCTCTACGGTTCTTGAGCATATGAGGTTCTGATTTTATCCAAAAACCTATCCCCTTATATAGACTTTCTTAAAGATAAAGAAAATCTAGTAAAAGTAAGATTTTTTGATATTTTAGTTAAGTGACTTCCCAAAGGAATTTTGCTGTGAAATTTTAACCACGTGTCAAGGATGGAAATTATGAATTTTCTGAAGTGGAATCGGATTTTTTAAATGTTGGAATATTTTTAAATTGAATTTCTCGTCAGATTCAGTCAGAAATTGCTAGAAAATTATTGGAAATTCGAAAAATCAAAATTCCAACGCCATTATGCTTAAAATGTCATCCTCTATCATGGGTTAAAATATCAAAGCGTTTCAAGCTGATTTGGGCATCCTTTGGAGGAGAGAGAAAGCTTACAAGAGGTCTTAGGAGCCTTTAAAGATTACCAAAACGCCCCTGAAAGTGACGAAGCTGCTCCCCATGCCATGGAACATGCCGATCGGGCCGGGATCCCTCACCGCTTGATTAAAATGCCTCTCACAACACCAGTACATCGTAGATCCTAACCAGGGGGTCAAAATTTTGGGTATAACAGAGCCACAGGCTATCATGCCTTGAAAGTAAGAACCGACCAAAGAGCCGCAGACTAACATGCCTTGAAAGTAAGACCCGGCCAGCGAGCCGCAGGCTATCATGCCTTGAAAATAACACCCGGTCAGCGAGCCGCAGGCTGTCATGCCTTGAAAATAACACCCGACCAGCTAGCCGCAGGCTGTCAGACCTTGAAAGTAACATCCGGCTAACAAAACCAACATAAGATAACCAAATAACAAAACATTATGCCCAAAGGTACCACTTAGGGAAAAGATACACCAATGATAGACATTTGAGAATGGAAACAAAGGCACAAAATGACCGGTCACTCTGGCAAGAGGTTAATAAAAGTAGTAAGGGGTTAAGCTTAGATTCTTCCCAAAAGGCAGTAAATTCATTTACAAGGGTACGACCATTACAAAAATATGAGGTTCGCTAAAATACACACCAAAATAAAAAAGAACCTACACAAGCACTCTATTTTTCTATAGCTAACTTGTCAGCACTATTGGCAACACTCTCTGAGGATTTTGATCTTCCTATAGCATGCCGCATTCCCCCAACAGATGGCTGGACATCACTTCCGGCCGGTCGGAGGAACGTTGACGAACCACCGCGAGCTCCACCCGTGCGCCTTCTTGTAGTCAAAAAGTGAGAATCTGGCCTTCGCTATAATAGTTAGGCTATCAGGATCAACCCTAACTGTGAAGAATTAGGCGAATTCGGTGCCCTCCGGCTGAATTTTATTTTCTTCCCAAAGAGCGACGAAAGCGTGAAGATATGAAACAACCTTTGGGTGTAGATGAGCAAGAGAACAGCAGCGGCGAAGCAAAAACCCCAAGACAAAAGTATGCGGGGGAACGGTCAAGCCGCGAGAAAAGAAATCAGCATAAACCACGTACCCAAGACCGAAATCATCGTAGGGGTGGGAATTAGAAGATGGGAGATAAATTTGAGTGCCTGGTGGGACTTCGACGTTTCTAAGACAATGAGAAAGCGAAGAAAAGTCCAGAGAAGAAGGAGAAGGCTCCCGACCAGCCAAGAAAGGTTTCAAAGACTGAAGGTAAGTAGGCCGAAAGCCGCTAGAGGAGCGAGTACCTTGGATTACTTCGACGGCCGGCGAAAAGCTCGCGACGGCCTTACTCTTCTTTGTAGTGGAAGAAGACATCGCAAGAAGTTTGAAAGTTTAGTGGCAGCAACAACGGCAAGAGCAGAGAGCACAGAGCAGGAAAATGAAGGAGAAGGCAACAAAAGCGTAAGGGGGAAAGAGAAAGAAACCCAAAAGTTTGGACTTTAAAGGAAAGGTTATTCCCGTTCAAAAATTAAATAAAATATATATAGGTGTACAAACAAAAAAATGCTTTTTGTAGAAACAGGGGGAGACTACACGCTTCCTAAAAAAGAAACTCTGACAACAGTCAAAAAGGAGAACCATGCGTATTCCACATCGAAAACAGGCGAGTAGGTTCGAAAGAATGGTAATGGCACGGACCAGACACGAGCCACGAGTTCCGCACGGGCCGTTAAAGTTCTTTCTCTTCACCTTGAAGAAAAAGAACTTGTGGGACTGAAATACCCCAAACCTTAATATATTAATGAACTATATAATTAGGATATACTAAGGCTAGAACGTGCCTTAGAAACATTAGAAGAAGTGTTAAACAACAATTTACACCAAAACATGCTTTAGGAACAATTAGAGAAAAAGGTGTTTTAAAGAGCACAAATAAATTAGGGAACTACCAATATGTTCCCAAGAGATTTCAAATGTGAAATACCTCTAAGATTAGTAATACGCATTAAGCGGAATTAGCATTTAAACCGAAAATGCACCTTAGAGCACAAAAATGTGCTTTAAAGGAAAATGTGTTTTAAGAAACCATAGAGATTTCATGACCTCAATAAGGATCCAAAGTAATTCATAAGTCTTATAATAAAGCTAAGAACATTATGAAACCATTACCAAAGAAAACCAAGCCCAGAAACAACTCAAGACAAAAATATGCCATAAAAACCCCTTAAAGCATATTTTGGATATATTGTCTTAAGAATGAGTATTTGATGCTTTTAAAGGCTTGATTATATGTGAATGTACTAAAATAAAATAATAAATTATTTTCAAAGCAAACCAAACTCTAAAAAGATTTAAGACACAAAAAGGAGCCCGAAAACTCCTTAAAACATGTTTTTGCGAGTTGTCTTCGAAATTGGTTTTGAGTGGCTAGTTGGCCTTGTATACATACTAAAATACATGTATACTACCTAATATCATATTAGGAATTTAATTTGAAGATTTTACCAAAAATTTTACAAATATAATATTTAATGTGAATAGTAACTTCAAATAGTGCCCATTTAGTCAAATATTGACCAAGAATGGTCAATGGTCAAAAAATTGACCACCCTTGGCTATTGGTGTCGGCAAGGACAAGGGATAAGGCCAGATGATCAATCATGTTACAAAAATAATGGAGATGGGTTGTTAGATTACTAGTGGAATCATTACTTTTAAATATAATAATCATTACCTTTACTTCTTTACTTTTCTTCAACGATGCCTTCCCTTCCTTGCAATTGCCCCTTGATTAATTGATCAATTAGAATCTCATCCATCCTCTCTAGCCCAGAACAATTCGTGGCTCCTTCTCCATTTGAAGAAAACTCCATTAGAACTCCATTTACTTAGGTTAGAACCTTAAAGAACACCTTGTCTTGCACAGATCATAACTTTCTCGTCCTAGCTCCAAATCACAATCTTGATAGCTCGTTGGAATCCTCTTTTCAAGAGCTTTACAACCATAGCTCATGAGCCCCAAGATTCGCAGGAAACACCACTAAGAAGTGCCTTTGATTCTCGAGGTAAGACATTGCCTTCTTGAAAACTTCTTATTCTCTGGTTTTTGTTACAGCCGATTGGCATGGGATACTAACCCATCTTATTCTTCATCTTGTTGTATAATTTTGGAGCCAATTTCTCTAGCAAATTGCTATCAAAATAGCTAAGGAAATTAAGCTTAAATATTAAGCTAATGGATAATATACAAGGTAAATCCTACAACTACCTATTTCAAGGTTCTAATTGTTGATCTATATATGATCTAACATGTTATTTATTTTGTTTAGGATTACTGAAATTATTGATGTGTTAGATTCAAATTTTAACACATTAAATGTTAATATTTTGTAAATCTAAAATTAGATTTATACTCCTTATGATATAAGCTACAATATAAGCTATCATAATATACAAGAAAAATTCATATACTATAATTTATATGGTGGCCGAAAATTAGGAGGTTGTATGTGAGTTAGAAAAATTATCTAACTAAGTTAAATTAAAGGAATTAGTATAATTAAGAGTAATATGTAAAGTTTATGAAGTTTTGGTTACATAATATCAAGGCCGAAAATATATATGAGTTAATAAGAATTTTTGAGAGTTTAAGAGATGAGAAAATAATTGTAGAATTAAGTTTACAATTTATAAAGAGTTTATGAGTATTATAAGGAATTTATAAGGTTTTTGGTATATTAAAGGTTAATAAAAGATAGTATATGTATACTACAACTTTAGATAATTAAATCTGGTGGTTTAGAGATGTTTAAAATGATTTTTGATGTTCAAAAATCTGTAGGAAAATTAGTTACGAAAATTAGAAATTAATTAGAGTTAGATTGGTTAATAAATGAGTTAGGATAAAAGAAAAGACCACAAGGGTAAAATGGTAATTTCCCTGGTCAAACGTGTTCAAACTTGGTCAATGACAGTTTATAAAATGTTTAGAGGAGCTGAAATCAAATTGGTAGCAAAAGGTTAGATATTAAAAGTATAAAGGAATAAAAAGTTAAGTTAAATTAACTTTAGGGGTAATATTGTAAATAATGGAAAGTTAGGGGGTTTGACCATAAAAGACTGGACAAACTTG
Source organism: Limonium bicolor (assembly GCA_023374045.1). Classification (NCBI taxonomy): domain Eukaryota; kingdom Viridiplantae; phylum Streptophyta; class Magnoliopsida; order Caryophyllales; family Plumbaginaceae; genus Limonium; species Limonium bicolor. The sequence goes on from CM041777.1 coordinate 147,945,451, forward strand.
GGTATATTTTGGTAATTGACCAAAAGTATAAAAGAAATTAATTAACTAAGACTTTGGAGGAAAGTAGAAATAAAAAAATAACAAGTTTAGAACTTATTAAGAGTAAAACGAAGATTAAGAGAAAACTATGGGTAAGACGGGTTTAAACGAGACCCGTATATAAATTAAGGTATACGAGGGGTATACCCGTAATTTAATAAGTATAGGAGGAATCAATACTTAAAGTATTTTTAATGAAAATACAAGTTATATTGGAAAAAGAAATAAATACATATGATACGGAGTATCATACGGACGTATACGAAAATTTTGGTGTACGTGAATAGTACTCGTATATGTGAATAGTAAATACGTATATATGAATAGTAAATACGTATACATGTATAGTGAATACATATACATGAATAGTAACTACGTATATATGAATAGTCAAATACGAGACGTATACGTGAATAGTAAAATACGTATACGTGAATAGTGAAATATGGTGAATAGTAAAATACGAGACCGTATAAATGAATAGTGAAATACGGATGAATAGTGAAAAATACGAAAATCTAATACAATGTCCATATGAGTCTAAAGTTGCTAACTGTGCAACTAAATAACTGCTAACGACGTTAGTATGTTAATGAATTAGAATTGAGCTTGAAAATGCCCCTTAATGAACGAACCCGTTTAACGGTATACTATTATACCCGGGTTAACCTAGGAAGAGGTTTAAGTTGAAAAGAGAACCAAACTAGTTCTAAGACACATGGTACTAATACTAGTTCTGGTTACAGATCTAGATAAGTCAGAGGCGTTCGGCGGATTAGGCGAACGAGGGATTAAGAGCTAGCCAATCTCCGGTGTACGATATGGAATTCTTGCAGCTTGTTTGCTAACGAGGTCTACCTCGGTTTGTGTGCTATGTGTTATTATGATACGACCAAACAAGATTAAGCATGAAACCGATTTACTGTATTGTTACTGTGTCCATTGTACACTAACATTACTTCATTAAGAGCTTGTTCATTAACTTTGTTTAATAAACAATTGTATAAAGTTATAAGTACCCTTATTGTTAGTTGGTTAATACCGAGAGAGGTTTAACTAACCAATTGTCAAAGAGACTTCAGCTAACTGGAACTTGTGAGGAGAGGAATTCGGGACTGACTCCGGTCATGCATGTTCAGGTTTAGGAGGTCGGCATCTGCATCAGATTTGTCTTCCGCCTAGGGTCGACAAACTGACCCGGCCATCTCGAGTGAACAGTTCGAGATGGGAGGCAACTTCAGGAGGCGCAGGAGGCGCAGGAGGATCAAGCCTACACCCCTCATAACTTAAGAATTATTGTTTATTAAACCAATGGAGCTAATAACTCATTGGCTAGGGTTACTTTGACCCGACACAATAAACAATTCAGTTAGACAGCAACCAATTCTAATACGAGAATGGTTGACACTTATAAGGTATGGTCAAACACGAGAACTAAACAATTCTCAGGCCTCAGGAGTTAGGAATCTAACTTACATCATTAATGAGCGTCCATTACAACGTTCAATTTATTTGGACTGTGAATGTTTCACATAAATGTGTTGTTTGTTATCGTACTTCTTATTATTATTTGTCTGAATAAACAATTCCATGTATTCGACAAAGTAGTCGTGTGTAACCCGGCTAGCTTGTGGGCTGCACGTTTTCTATACCAGCAATATGCTGAGCCCCTTGGGGCCTGTGATTTAAACATTGCAGGTAGGTACCAGACGAAGACTCGACCTGAGAGTAGGAGCGGGTAGTGTACTTCGGGTTGCTTTTACATTTGTTACACGAGTTGTGCATGTACACTCGTTTAGTATATTGATGAGATGTTAGCATGATGTGTTAGGATGTGAGATACTCGGTATAAGTTGTGGTTTAAGAATTGTAATGTTATAGATGCTCGAGTAATTATCTAGTTAGTCAGACCGTGACTTGTTAAGAGAATAGGCCTAGTTAGTCACGTGGGTGACTAACGGCGGTAACACCAATTTAGTAGAACTTTTCCACTGCGTTGTTAATGTACGAGATGGACTTAGGGCCACGATCATTGTATTTAGAGATGGGGTGTTACAAAAAGTGGTATCAGAGCATAGTTACGCTCTGATGACTGGAAATTACTGAGCTTAGGAATTACCGAGTTAGGAACTTTAGACTTTGGGATAAGGGTTGAGTGTTAGTGCGAGAGGTGCGTTAGTTAGGATTCCCGATGTGTATCGGATATCTATAATACCTGACTCGCCCTCCACGCCCCTGGTTCTAAGATACCAGAAATGAACGCCAGAGAGATGACAAGCTTTCTCTTACTCGGGAAAATCCGATCTGGCAATTACTTAGCATTATGCAATACGAGAAACACCTCGTTATGCAACAGTCTTTCAAGACTTGAAGGTCCTAATTGGAGCGCAACGTGGGAACAGGCGCTACCAACGAAATACTACCAATGAGAGAATAGTAATTACCGGCAAAATGGGTCGACATGCTACGCAGTCGATATAACCCCGCCATACCAGTAAGGAGGAAAGTACTACAAGTGCAATAAGAGGACAAGAGAAGTGACAGAAACACCGGACACCAGTCCAAGGGAGCAATAACAGTGGGATAATATCGCGCAAGAGCATAGGGACTACCTAAAAGTCAATTATGAAGCGGGTAACTCCGAACCTACAAAAAAAGAGGGGGGTTGCAAAGACCTAACTGCAATAGCCAGACGACTACGAATGCACATGCAAGTCATACTCCAAGATAGGACTACGACGTAGTGCCTAAGGAGATTCAGTACTCGATAACCACAATGAAGGTGTGGAAACGAGAGTGAGAACTAAGGCGAAAGTGAAAGAAAAAGAAAAAGGGTCCCCTCAGAAAGAGGAATACCCTGATAAGTAACTATACTAACAAAAGCAGTCAAGAAGCTGCCCGGATAATCAACAACCTAAAGCCAAACAGGGCAAAGAAGGAGTCCCATGGACTACCACCTACATGGAGTTTAGGAGAATGTACCATTACCGACGTACACAGTACCGATAGCCCATCTTGCATGGCGCACTTGCCTTGGCAAGTGCCGCCGCAATGGAGCTTTACAGGAAGTCGTGAAGACCAAATGGTAAAAAAAAACCACAGATATGATACATATTAACACCGGATTACAAATCCTTAAGACTGAAGAGCGAAACAATGGAAGGGCCTGACGGCCTAACCATGACAACTAAATCAATACACCAGTCAGCAGGGAGCTGGACTTGGTCAGGAAAGTAAACGACGTGAGCATCAGCAATAGGCAACCGACAATACAGGTAAGAACACCAACCCAAAACCTAGCCTAACCTTGAATGGAGGAACCGAAGAGATTACTCAACAATGTGAGAAGACCTGATGTAAGTAATACCCTACGAGGAAGGTATTAAGACATACGATGAAGATGGAGGACATAACAACTTTCAATAAAAATGGGATGAACTTCCAGAATAATACCATTAACAGCACTCTTCATTGAGGATGTTGATAAACCCCAGAAACAAAATCAGAGAAAAGAAATATAAGCAATGACCTACCTAGGATCAAATACATGAAATCACAAAAGAGAGAACCTCAAAAGAACTACACCATAGAGTTGGTATAGTTGAGCAGAAAAAGACCTATAAATGATGGTTAATATTGTTTGCCTAACTCATTAACACCCAAGTATGATTAGTCATTAACGGGTGGCATAGTCAACGAAAGTTGAACAAAGTATTGACATGGCAGCACATGATAGCCAGGGTAAATATCCGACTTAAACACCTGAAGGCAGAGGCCTAATGAAAACTAACCCTTAATTGCTAAAAGACGCAAGTCTATGAGAGTGAAAGTATTGTCACAGACACTGATTAACATCGGATTACCTAAGCGAACTTCCACAGCTGGAAGCGAGATACAACAATTTATTGTGAAACCCAATAGTACATCCAACGATGTGACCCAACATTGACAGAACTCAGAGAACAAGAGAATCACGTGGATAACCTACAAATGATTAAGAATGCAACAAGGAACCAAACACCGGCTATCACTTGAGACTAATCAAGCATTAAGAGCCTACGAGCCAAGGATGTTAAATACATCAGAGCTCGAGGCACAGGAAATCATAAAAGGCTGTCTAGGCCATGAATGAACTACAACTCGTACATACGAGTGGTTATGGGAACCTATACTAAATTGAGGAAGAATTGCCAATAAAGGGCACCAATGAGAATGTTGAGATAGTGCTATGAACAGGGGCGGAGAACGAACCATTCCTTTTAGGGTGGGGATACCTCTCCTTGTTGTAAGGCCATGAGTGGGAATAAACCCCTCAAAAAGGGCTTTCACTTCTTAGAGATTGAATACTCTCTATTAGAGAATGGGAACCGTAGACCTTGAAGTTACCTTAGAACATTCCAGTTACACATAAATAATATGGAAGGCTGCAGAGACAGACCTCATATCCAACACCCAGGATTTAAGAATAAGCAATCGTCAGAGATAAACATTGTGAGTGCACAGTATGGCATGTCAAGTGACCAACGCTCAAAAGAGCTTGTGATTCAACGGATGACTTCTTCAGTAACTAGTTAAATTACATGGTAAATAACATCATAAAGGATGAAAGAATGTGAGAGAAATTAGCCTACTTACAAACCTGAATTGAAGCAGAACACCTTCATATTAAGAGATAATCATTTTACAATACAATACGGCAACCGCCAAACACCGAAATTAGAGAACCCCAGTGTGGTTACACCATGAAAGGGATTGAAAATAAGACAAGACGTTGAAGTAAAACAATTGAAGAATTGTGCCATCAATGGGCAATATGAGGAAGCTAAGCTACTTCGCTAGTGGAGGCCATGAGAATAATACCTATCAGGTAGATTAAGTTACGATGCACAGCAAAGCAACCACTATGTATAAGCCATCAAATATTGACACGAAAGCAATCAGTTATGAATTAAAACCCAATGTAAGGAAGGTAATGAAATGGGAAACAAACTGTGTAGTAACGCCAGTAGCCCGGGCTATGTGATGAAAGGTTGCACAGGAAGCACACTGTCCATTCCGTAAGGAGCTGGAAGTGCATTCCTAGTGGATCAACTTGAGAAATAAGATAGGATGCTCTAAGGAAAGAGACCTCAAATTACTAAGGGATCGAGTCCGTACTAAATACAGAAGGTATAATGCAGTTATGAACCCAGTAGATGGATATTCCTTGATTAAGTTCAAGAAGAGCGACATGTGCGTTATCATGAAATGATGAAAGAGGAGATCGACAATAGAATACTTCATAAATTAGCTATAACCAAGCGTGTGACGAGCACTACGAGTATACTTAAATGAGATATGGGACGACCGCACTCCAAAGGAGCTTGTGGGCCTGATGGACTTATTTATAAGTTAGTCGGGTAAGTAGCAAAGTATCAGTAAGGTACCCCATATATGTAAACGAGTAGTGTAAGAAGCACGAGAAGTAGTCGACTCTGTACGACAGTCAGAGATGCAACTTACACCAGAACAGCAAGTTATCGTGAACAAATGAGGAGGAAGAACTTAGTTAAACCAATGAGATTGAAAGCGTCAAAGAACTCATTCCTGGAGGAGACAATTAAGAATTATGAAATGCGAGAAGCACTAGTTAGTAAGTATGAACAGTTCATGTGTTTAAAGATTTTTGAGGAAACTGTGAAGAGATATAAGCACTGAGCAGCAGCCCTAGATAATATAGAAATCTCAGACTGAGGGTCAGTTAGTAGGAAACAATTCAGACGCTGAAAGGCGTAATAACAGCATGAACATCAGACCTCAAGAGAACTGGATAGACAAGCTATAACTCGTAGAGACCGTGTATAGATAAAGATACCACGCGTCCATTAAGAGAACTTTATTCCTAAGTTATAAGGATACAAAGGAGCTGAAAACATATTGAAGAGGATAGGAAGGGCAAACTAAGCCCCAAGATTATCAGAGTCGTGTAGCAGAAGCTAGTGGACCATATCTTAAGGGTTTGATATACCTAACAAAAGTGAAGAAGGAAGTATGTGTCTCACATCTTCCAGTCGAATAAATATGACTTATCTATCAAATACCTTGGAGCCTTAGAGACTACACTGGAACACAATTGTAAGATTGGTATGAACACCAATAAGAATCCTTGATACAGAGACTAAGCCATTACCATGGTTAAGACCCTCTGACCCAATCATAATGTGAGATAGACTACATGGGAGCCAGAATGCTCCATGACACCTAAACATCTTGAACCTATGTTCAAGGATGGTATAATGTTGATTACGTGGGCGTAATCCATTTTAAGGGGGGTAGAGCGTACAATCGTCTAGCCTATATTTCACGTATTGAGTACGTAACCTACAGTGTGCATAACACAATATAATTAGTTGTGATATTTGATATGTATGTTATATAAACACATGTATTCATTCTTATGAGGTTGTGGTTATTACGCACAATTAAATGTGAATACCAGATGTATTAGAGGACGACCTCGTTAACTTCGGTGCGAGAATTCAGGAAAAGAGGAGTAGGAACTCCAGGGGAATTAAAATCCGTATCATATGAATTGATATGAGACCAAATATGGTAATGTTATGAGGTATGAATCAGTATGAGACCGATGTAGAACCTGTTGGGAATCAAATTCTTAAGTAATTGCTGAGAGGTGAATTTAGAATGACTTATGGACTGAGTTCCATAATTTGGAGATGTATTGATTTATGATTATGACTAGAAGGACTAAAAGATATAAAATGCTACATGAATAATTATTTGATTGTTTGAAGTTGACGTGGGAGGTCGAACTTGATCTTGGCCAGATCAAGGAAAACTGAACACAAATTGGGGTGAAAGATAGTTCAACACTGATGCTGATCACATCAGGGTCGGATGATTCCTGAAACTCCCTACAAGTGGTCCCAATTAACCATGTTAAGAGTAGATGCAGTAGCATAAAGTGGAATTGGAGTTGACATGTGTTTTTGGTATTACTCGCTCATGAACTCGAGGACATGAAAACCTTTGTCTCCGGACCGGTTACATGAGGAGTATACAGCAAGGAATATACAAAGAGTATTTTGATTACTAAAACATGCAAAGACATGTTGTGTGACAAGTGTGGTAAATATATATATACATATGGCAGACCTTATGAGTCAGAATGCCTATACAGATATTGAGTGATCTATAAGATCTTTTAGTGTGAAGTTACCTGTGTGTTCTAAGAGATATAGATACATAGGAACTTTGGGGACAAAGTTCTTTTAAGGGGGGTAGATTGAAATACCCCAAACCTTAATATATTAATGAACTATATAATTAGGATATACTAAGGCTAGAACGTGCCTTAGAAACATTAGAAGAAGTGTTAAACAACAATTTACACCAAAACATGCTTTAGGAACAATTAGAGAAAAAGGTGTTTTAAAGAGCACAAATAAATTAAGGAACTACCAATAAGTTCCCAAGAGATTTCAAATGTGAAATACCTCTAAGATTAGTAATACGCATTAAGCGGAATTAGCGTTTAAACCGAAAATACACCTTAGAGCACAAAAATGTGCTTTAAAGGAAAATGTGTTTTAAGAAACCATAGAGATTTCATGACCTCAATAAGGATCCAAAGTGAATTCATAAGTCTTATAATCAAGCTAAGAACATTATGAAACCATTACCAAAGAAAACCAAGCTTAGAAACAACTCAAGACAAAAATATGCCACAAAAACCCCTTAAAGCATATTTTGGATATATTGTCTTAAGAATGAGTCTTTGTAACGCCCCTATTAACCATAAATACAGCGGAAATAAAACTCTAAGGCGATTACAGACCATCGGGTTCCAAACACCCGGCACCAAACCTCACCAATTACAACTTACAATCTACAAAAGCTACGGTCTGAACTCGAGAAAAACTTAACACAACATAATAGAAATTAAACACATTAACTCTCCACAAAACCTAGTCCCATCCCAAACGCTCATTCTCTTCGTGGCCACCTGTAAATCAATTCGTACCTGCAAGATGAAACCAAGTAGCCCACCCCGAAAGGGGCGGGTCAGTTCCCTGGAATGGAACTGGTACAATTCTCCAAAAAAAACTTATAAAACATAACTCTTCAAAATAAACAGTAACATGAAAACAAACTCTTAAAAGTAAAACAGAGATAAAGCACTTCAAAACAAACAAGTTAAAGAGAAAAGAAAACAAGACAAAGATAGAGGTAGAGAACTTCCAAAACAAGTCATCCACTTAAGTAGTCACACCACATGGTTAGTAAGCATCCATTGTTGATGTTAGAACCAATTCCCGTTCGGAGTATAAAGACTCAGATAGTCACGAAGGACTAGGAATAATAAGATAGATCCAAGAACCAATAACTCAAGAGTGGAATAATTCAATTGGGAGAGATGGCCCCCACCGCCAGGTATCAATGTCCATATGGACGAGGGATACACAGCCCCCTGCTGTCAGATTTAAATGTCCTGGTGGACGAGGGATATACAGCCCCCTGCTGTCAAATATAAATGCCCCCATGGGCGAGGGATATACAGCCCCTGCTGTCAAATATAAATGCCCCTATGGGCGAGGGATATACAGCCCCCTGCTGTTACCATTGAAGACGCGCGCACGTCGAAAGAAAGATTCCCAAGATTGACCTTTTCCAAATTCCCATTAGATCACCAACTACCCAGAGCAATACCAAAACACTCAGTCCTACAGAGTGCAGAAGCGTAAACCCTAAGCAGTCAATGTCTAACGGGACACCAAATAGAAGAAACCAATACCCAAATGAGTTCCACATCCAAGGCTCAGTTAGTCACACAAGCTGAGTCAGTCACACAACCATTTCCATTTTAGAAGTTCCTCTTAAAGTCAGTTAGCATTTTCCAAAACATTCCAGAAGTCAATCAGCAAAAATAACGTAGTACGAGAAATCGTACAAAACATTCCATAAAGTCCAAAACACATCAAGCTGAGTACGAGAAATCGTACCTGGGTAACGCTGTAGCAGTTCTACTCAACTTGCACAAACAATCAACAGTACTCTGAAGAATATTAAAGGTAATCTATCATCAATCACTTGTAGCCTATGTTACGCTTAAATAAACTCCTTACTCTTATTTCAAAGTCTCAATTATCTTTTAAGCCCTCACTTAAATGTTATGTATAATCTTTGTGTTATCTGAGAATGTTGTATAGCCCAAGGTGGTAAGATCAAGGAATGTATTCGATTAAAATTGGCTAATTGTCCACTCCTATCCACTTTATTCATACTTAACCACAATCCTCACATTCAAGACTTTTGAGACCTCTATATCATAAATGTGTTTATATTATATAATCAATCTTAGAATTTCAATAATAAACTTAGGCTCAATACTTTTATTCTTAATCCAGAATAAACATTGTATTATGACCTATGATGGGTACATCTTAGAATACTATACTATTATTTCACAATGCAATGATTATGTAAGTTACCAATATCTACTAGATAATCCGTTATGTTTAAGTCTTCCCCTTAACTTAATTAAGATCTACATCTTGTATATTGGAATCATAGTGTTGTAGACGCATTTTATTATAACTTAATTGAGTCACTAAACTCATTTATCTTATCTCTAGTTCATAAAGACTTTTTATTACATCCAGCTAATAAATGTATTTTATATGGCTTATCTAATCCAAAGAAACTTAAGGATAATTGTTTAGATAAATTTCCAAATCATCGTTCAATATAGAATATATCATAATCCTTATAATGATTCCATCTTAAAACATTAAGTTATATTTCACTACCATAAATGTTAAGAAATGATTAAATATAGACTTACTAATCCACCTCACATTTAGGTGTAAAAGTATTTTACTTATTTTATTATGGTTTATATACTAAGAATATTTAGATGTAATCATACTACATTTGTTTATCATCAATTATAGAATAAGATCTATTTGTGCAACATTTTATGTAATCTAATCACAATTTTCCTAAGGTTTAACTTATTAATTACTTAATCCCAATTTTAGATTTACATCCTGGCTATTGACAAATAATACTATACATGAATTTTAATATGGTTATATATAAACCTTAGAAACTCAAAGGTAATTCTTAAGCCTAATACATAACTATAATCTAATACCACCTCATATAATATTCTGCCATTAGTATTATGTAGAGGTTTAGTTTAACTTACTAATTCCTTCGTATTATATTTCCTATAAGGTATCTAATTTTATTTATGTTAAATGTGTATATATTTATATATACTAGGATTTGTTCAAAACATTATTTATGTAGTTTATTGTATTTAATTATGTTTAATAACTTTTAGGCATAACCACAACCGACCTATGGTTTATTAAATAAAGTGTTTCCTTTGTTTATTTAATATATATAAGTGTACCCGTACTAGAAATCAACTAAGACATTCCCTATGTAACTTATCATACTTAAACTATCTTATTAATACAACCTTAAACTGTATTCCAAGTATGTTTCGTTAAGTATTTCTTTTACCATATCATAGGATACTAGCTCTTATAACATTTATTATAAGTGTTAATTTAATTAGTTCCTTGTTTTACTCTAAGTTACTACTTAATTCACTTTTTATAAACGCGTAAAAATATATATATTTATTCGTTAGTTTAATTTAAAATATTAACTCCCATATAATATAATAAAAACGTAAAAATAATTATATTCCTTGATTTATATAAGTTTCCACTTAAATAGGTATATAACATATATGTAAATAATTTCACTTCTATTAAAAACTAATACCTAAACATTTATAAACTTACTTGTTATAAAATGTTAATTTAGTGTTCCATATTTTCCCAGCATAAAATGTTTATTAACAAACCATACTTTAATTTTTGGTTACATTAAAAACCATATATTATAAGTTATTCTTATGAAAAACCCATAAACACAATTTTTAAAACCTTTTACCATTGCCCAAAAATCCCCAAATTTAATATACAGTAACTATAACATTTTAGACATATTATAAAATTTTTATTTCATAAAAAATATCTTTTTAAATTAGTCAAATAATTCCAGAAAACCCGTAACTTGTAAAAATCATAACTTATGTTTCAAAACTCCAAAACCATAATAATTTACATCAAAATAAACTAGGTTAAATAAGGAATCTATGGTTAAAATTTCAAGTCAAAACACCTTCGGGAAGGTATTTAAATTAATTCAACAAGTTAGGGTTATTTACTGAAATTTATAAAAACCTAATCTGAAACGTTTTAATCTCGGCCGTCCAAATCTTATAACTACGATCGGACGGCCCTAATTCTCCGAGTTCTTCAGCGCAGAGGTTAACCATGTCGAGTACTAAATCGACAATATCTCCCAATCTACAGAACGAAATCGAGTGATTCTTGTTTCTATGGTTTCGAAATCAAATTTCGGTTCTAATGATACCAATTTCCCCAATTATAATGCAGTATTCACTGGTTTTCAAATTCGATTTGGAGGTTAGGGTTCATGCGGGTTTCTGAATCTTAATTTGCCAAATTCTCTTAGTACAATGCATAATAATTGAAATTGACACATGGGTTAGACCGGTATTGCAATTTCGATTAGCAACATAGGAATAATTTGAAGAAAAGCTCACCGGAATTGCACAAACGAGGAGACTCAATATCGGGTTCTGGAAAAATATTCGAACCTTGCCTGTTCGAGTAGCCAACTTCGAAGCACTATAAGTTTCAGTACAGATTGAGTTAGGCTTTGTTCTTGGGCTTAATCTAAAGAAGAAACTTAGCTCTACACAATGATAGCAAGATCTAATCCTAACTCGCAACACACAGAAAGAAATCGAGGCTAGAAGTTACGAGTTTACCTTACAGTTTCGGTGTTATTTTATGTGCTGGCGAACCCGAAACTTTAGACTCTCTAATCTCCAACTGGTTACGAATCAGACTTGGGCATAAACACGAAAATTGTAGAAGGATTAGAGATCTTTACAACGAGCTAAGGAAATCGAATTTTGGTTGAGTAACGAAGAAGTTATGATCGACACAAGTTACCTGAAATCGCAGAGAAACTGGAATTCTGGAAACACGTTTCGCAAGGTGGCTACTTTGGCTCGATTTTCCGGTTGATTCAGAATGAGTTAGGGTTTGTATGAGCTATAGTTGTTTAGAGGGAATGTAGGAGAAGACAACAAAGAAGACGACATTGAAAAATATGGAAAGATGAATAAGATATAGCCGTCTAAAGTTAGGTCGAAACACTGAAATCAGTTACCGAAATTCAGGGAAAGAATCGGCTAAGTGTGGGCGACCCATTACAGAGTGACACGTGGCATCTTTTAAAATTTTGATTCAAAACTTCAATCTAGCATAACTTTGGCTAGGATGATCCGTTTTTGATGTTCTTTTTATCGATCTTCATGGTTTTCCATAACCTATTTATTGGTATAGCTTTCATGGCCTGGTTTGACCATTCTCAAAAAGTCAACTCTAGCAACGCTTAATAAGCTTTAAGGTTTCTAGAATTTTATATTGACTTTTATGTTTCAAAACAATGTTCCAACACTTCCTAAAATCTTTATAATATAGTTGGAGTGTTTAAAAATTTTCCCAAGATTTATGGACTTATAAATCTATATTATTAAATTCATACTATATAATAATATATAATAATTAGGGTTAAATAGGAGAAAACCCCTAAATAAATTTCATAATTCCATATAATAATTTAATATTCATAATTCCATATAATAATTTAATATTCATAATTCCATATAATAATTTTATACTTAATAGTATTATTAAAGGTTTAATAAAAGAAATCCCCTAAATTAATTTAAATTAATTTAGGGGTATTTCAGTATATCCCCCTTAAAAGAAACTTCGCCTCGAAGTTTAAGAAAATCAACTAGTAGGCACTCACACCGCTTCGGGTGTGCTAAGACAATGATAATTCCAATGAAATTCCATACCAATCCAATCCTTTATTTCCATCCATTTCCATAACAACATTCCACTCGAGATTACTCAAACTCAAAATGAACTAAGATATACCAAGACATAGCATGATGAAAATCAATAGTCACACACTGTGTCATAATGTAAAAACCAAGCACATACAAACACCTCTCATTCTGCTAATACTGTTTTCCTTTTACTAACGATGCAACGAGGCATAATCCGGATGAGATAACGAAGGAGGAGTATGCCAGCATATCCCCCTTAAAAGAGCTAAGGTACGCCCTCGTACTGCTACTAACGACACATTCAAAGAATTCAACACCTTATTAACCAGCTTTGTTGTGAATTTACTGCACCGTTGATTTTATCTATGATCGTTACATATATTTGTATCTTTTGATTGTTATGTATTTGTATTTCCTTGGTGGTTATAAAATTTTATCTTATGATTATTATCCATTCATTTAATGACTGATACGAATTATATGTCCATATATGATCGTTTATCATATCAGTTATATTACCAAGCTATAAACCAGGTGTAACGTATTTGAGTAGTTTATAATAATATTTCAGATCATTTAATAATCCTTAATAATCTTCCAAAATCATCTTCAAGGGTTTATTAGTCAACCCTATGCTAAAACTCTATAAAATAAATATTTTCTGTGACTTTTCAAGTTTCAATTGTTTTTATAATTAACTATCGTATTTTAGACGATTCATTCAGTGTTTACTTTATAAAATTTACTTATTATATAACTTTACCCAAGGTAGAATTTTAGGAAGTTCTTCCAAAATCTGATTCCTTTATCTTAAAATTTTATATTATATATTTTTTTAAGGTAGGGACTCTATATAAAATTTTAAGTCAAATGAGCCAGTCTAATGAAAACTCACTCACTCTTGATAATTATTTTTCTTAAGGTTTGTTCTATGTAAGTATTCTCCTGATTATTAAATCTTAGTACTCCCTTAGACAATGGTGGCTTTTGTAAATATCACTCTTAGTGTGACTTCTAAGATTTTATCTATGTATAAGGTTAAACTTCTAAATAAACATGAGGATTTCCAAATCTTTAAGTAACTCTCAATTTTTCAATAGACACTCAATACTCTAAGTATTTAAGGCTCAATAATATTTAGTTTATTATTACTCATGTGTTTTCACTCCATAGGTAAGTATTTTTCACCAAGGATTTAACTTCGTAAACTTTTTACATGCATGAATTTAGTACTGGATCTTAATATACGAGTTTTGAACTGTTCATTGTGGCTAGTAATGAAATATGCCTAGCTCAAGATTCCTTGATGGTAACGTCTTACCACCACTTCCCCTCAAGTTCAACACAATCCATCACCTGCGTAGAAGATTATTTACAGTTAGATGACAAGGCTTGTCTAGCCCCTAAACTTCTAGAAGTGGGTGTGCACCCCCACTACTTTCAGCCTAGGAGTTCGTCGCACCAGGCACTTCCCGTAGGGTGTTAGATTTTTGTGTTTTCTTTCTAAAGTTAGAATAGAGTTTTAGTGTGGTTTATGGGTTCGGGTGTATGCTACTAGTGTTGGTTAACTTAGTAATTTTCTAGACTTAAGATTTATCCAAACATTACCTTTAGGCAATAATTTGTACCAAGTAATTCTTGAGATTTATTTTCAAACTTTAAAAGAGTTGAAGTACTTTCACATAATATCAATACTAATTTAGTTATTTAAAGTTCTATTTGTATACTGTTTTCAACCAAAAGTATTCTTTAAAATTCTAGGAATTTGTGTACTAGCTTTTAAAGGATTGCATTTTTAGCAGTGTATTCTCCATGAGTATGCTTTTGAAAAATAGCTTAATATTTGGTTTATCTCAACCAAAATCTTATCGTACTTACTATAGGATGTTCCAAACTTATATATATATATATATATATATATATATATTTATGTAGTTTATTGTTGGAACGGTATAACCACACATCACACTCAACAGACATTCATAAAAGAAAAGTGTGTAAAGGAATCGTTCACAATTCCAAAAAGGGTTAGAAGTCGTGCCTTACTGGAGTCCTCACTTCCCAATTCTACCCCAGTTCCCCAGTTTTAAGTGCACCTATAATCTAAGTATTTCACTCGGCTTGTTTTCTCGGGTTCAGAGCGTAACTACGCTCTGATACCACTTTCTGTAACGCCTCTATTAACCATAAATACAGCGGAAATAAAACTCTAAGGCGATTACAGACCATCGGGTTCCAAACACCCGGCACCAAACCTCACCAATTACAACTTACAATCTACAAAAGCTACGGTCTGAACTCGAGAAAAACTTAACACAACATAATAGAAATTAAACACATTAACTCTCCACAAAACCTAGTCCCATCCCAAACGCTCATTCTCTTCGTGGCCACCTGTAAATCAATTCGTACCTGCAAGATGAAACCAAGCAGCCCACCCCGAAAGGGGCGGGTCAATTCCCTGGAATGGAACTGGTACAATTCTCCAAAAAAAAACTTATAAAACATAACTCTTCAAAATAAACAGTAACATGAAAACAAACTCTTAAAAGTAAAACAGAGATAAAGCACTTCAAAACAAACAAGTTAAAGAGAAAAGAAAACAAGACAAAGATAGAGATAGAGAACTTCCAAAACAAGTCATCCACTTAAGTAGTCACACCACATAGTTAGTAAGCATCCATTGTTGATGTTAGAACCAATTCCCGTTCGGAGTATAAAGACTCAGATAGTCACGAAGGACTAGGAATAATAAGATAGATCCAAGAACCAATAACTCAAGAGTGGAATAATTCAATTGGGAGAGATGGCCCCCACCGCCAGGTATCAATGTCCATATGGACGAGGGATATACAGCCCCCTACTGTTAGATTTAAATGTCCTGGTGGACGAGGGATATACAGCCCCCTGCTGTCAAATATAAATGCCCCCATGGGCGAGGGATATACAGCCCCCTGCTGTCAAATATAAATGCCCCTATGGGCGAGGGATATTAGCCCCCTGTTGTTACCATTGAAGACGCGCGCACATCGAAAGAAAGATTCCCAAGATTGACCTTTTCCAAATTCCCACTAGATCACCAACTACCCAGAGCAATACCAAAACACTCAGTCCTACAGAGTGCAGAAGCGTAAACCCTAAGCAGTCAATGTCTAACGGGACACCAAATAGAAGAAACCAATACCCAAATGAGTTCCACATCCAAGGCTCAGTTAGTCACACAAGCTGAGTCAGTCACACAACCATTTCCTTTTTAGAAGTTCCTCTTAAAGTCAGTTAGTGTTTTCCAAAACATTCCACAAGTCAATCAGCAAAAATAATGTAGTACGAGAAATCGTACAAAACATTCCATAAAGTCCAAAACACATCAAGCTGAGTACGAGAAATCGTACCTGGGTAACGCTGTAGCAGTTCTACTCAACTTGCGCAAACAATCAACAGTACTCTGAAGAATATTAAAGGTAATCTATCATCATCAATCACTTGTAGCCTATGTTACGCTTAAATAAACTCCTTACTCTTATTTCAAAGTCTCAATTATCTTTTAAGCCCTCACTTAAATGTTATGTATAATCTTTGTGTTATCTGAGAACGTTGTATAGCCCAAGGTGGTAAGATCAAGGAATGTATTCGATTAACATTGGCTAATTGTCCACTCCTATCCACTTTATTCATACTTAACCACAATCCTCATATTCAAGACTTTTGAGACCTCTATATCATAAATGTGTTTATATTATATAATCAATCTTAGAATTTCAATAATAAACTTAGGCTCAATACTTTTATTCTTAATCCAGAATAAACATTGTATTATGACCTATGATGGGTACATCTTAGAATACTATACTATTATTTCACAATGCAATGATTATGTAAGTTACCAATATCTACTAGATAATCCGTTATGTTTAAGTCTTCCCCTTAACTTAATTAAGATCTACATCTTGTATATTGGAATCATAGTGTTGTAGACGCATTTTATTATAACTTAATTGAGTCACTAAACTCATTTATCTTATCTCTAGTTCAGAAAGACTTTTATTACATCCAGCTAATAAATGTATTTTATATGGCTTATCTAATCCTAAGAAACTTAAGGATAATTGTTTAGATAAATTTCCAAATCATCGTTCAATATAGAATATATCATAATCCTTATAATGATTCCATCTTAAAACATTAAGTTATATTTCACTACCATAAATGTTAAGAAATGATTAAATATAGACTTACTAATCCACCTCACATTTAGGTGTAAAAGTATTTTACTTATTTTATTATGGTTTATATACTAAGAATATTTAGATGTAATCATACTACATTTGTTTATCATCAATTATAGAATAAGATCTATTTGTGCAACATTTTATGTAATCTAATCACAATTTTCCTAAGGTTTAACTTATTAATTACTTAATCCCAATTTTAGATTTATATCCTGGTTATTGACAAATAATACTATACATGAATTTTAATATGGTTATATATAAACCTTAGAAACTCAAAGGTAATTCTTAAGCCTAATACATAAGTAATCAAAAGTAATCCTGCATCCTAGAATCTAAAGCCATTCCGCTTCTTCGATCCTCATCTTGCAGTAAAAGAAATATGGAGCCCCCGAGGGGGTCAGCAACCCTTGGCTAGTATAGTTAACGCGCAGCCCATCGGCTACCGGGATACGCGTAACTAATTGTCATGATAACATGGCATTCATTTTAAACATAACATAACATAACATAATATGTGGCATAGCATCAATATTGCATAGCACAACATCACATACACAGTGGATACTCTTTCCACAATAACAAACCAAGAAGGTTAAACAACATAAGAGCCTAGAGAATGATTCACCCTCATGTTAAGCTCGTTACACACACTCATTACCGTTCTGTTATTCAAACAAGTAACTTAAGTCACAGATGGTTCGGATATAGTGACCCGAACACACCACACAAACACATGTTCCCACTAAACCGATCATAAGTCAGAATAGGTAAGCTTTGGAGGAAGCTAGCGGGAGATCGTACGCCAAATTAAGGAGAACAATCTTAACAACGTAAGAGTCGAATCTGATTCAGATATCTACTCTTAACTTACATGCATGACCGGACAACCGGATTCCTCACTTCCCAGTTAGCACTTGTTAGAAGTTCACGGTGGAACTTAGCAAACAATACACAACAGGTGGTAAGTCACGTTAGACACACACAAGGGAAATGAGTCACATCATAACATCACAATAATATGAACAACGGTAAACTCATTACATGGTTAAGTCTTATAACGTCATAAACACTCAGAAAAACAAACAACACACAAGCCGGTGTAAACCGGTAGGCAACAGACTGCAAGAAAACCATACCTTGGTCCTTGCTTCGACTGGTTTCCACCTTGAGAGAATCCTAAACACATTAGTAACATCGGTTAATTAACGCACTAGTCCATTGTTAACTTGTTACTTCACATACCTAGTTTTTTTTTTACACTTATTATAACTCTTCACCATTTTAATTGTCATTATAACACTCCTAGCATGTCTTAATTAACCTAATATCATCATTACTTACTAATCACCATTTTTAGACATCGTTTTCTACCTTAAAACAAAGTTTTTTGTCCATACAGTGGCCTGTCCGAACTTGTGTCCGGACTTCCCAAGTTCGGACACAAGTCGAGACTCAAAACTGAATACAGACGCCTGTCCGAACTTGTGTCCGGACTTCGGAAGTTCGGACATGGGTCGAGATGAAATTGAAAGAAGAAGCAGGTACGTCCGAACTTGTGTCCGGACTTCCCAAGGTCGGACACAAGTCGAGACTCTGAAAATTTTTACGCAACAGGCCTGTCCGAACGTCCATGTCCGGACGGATGTTCGGACAAGGCAAAACACTCATTTTCTAAGCCTTTAAACACTTAACCAATTTCACCAAACTTCTCATAAAGCCTCATAATGTTTCCTAACATCATTTGGTACACTCACACCCTCATACAACATCAATAAAACTCATTTTCTATCTCCTTAAACACTTACTCATTTCATACCGAAATTCCTAACACTTATGATATTCTCCTTAGGTTTCTAAGTGGTGTTCCATACCTATGATAACCGCTATGCCAATAATGTTTCCTCACCACTACAACATCATCTCTCAAGCATCTATTCCCATAAGTAACTCCTTATGTCATTCTTGAAATCCCTTTTTCAAGTTTACCCTTACTCCTTGTTCACCAAAGTTTGCATAAATCTCAACACAAGTCTAAATGACTTTGGTGTATCCCAAAACATTCCTTTGCATTATAAAATCCTCTAGAACATTGCCTAGGCCCTTTTCACATCTTTGAACACCTTAATGCTTGTTTCTTTCACTAGGACAACACTTAACCATTCTAAACATTTCCTAACTTACCAAACTCATTTTAAACCCTTAGAAATTCTTGTTTGTTACCTAAATTTTGACATGAACCCTCCTAGAACATTAGTAACCCAAAACACCTTGTTTTCACCATCAAACAACCAAGAACACTAAAAATCCTTCAAACACATTCTTATACACAAAACTTCACTCATATAGCACTACATCACAATATAGTGCATAATTTAAATTGCATGGCACTTAGGCCCTTAAATAACATGGCTCTTAGGCCCTTAAGATGCATAAATCATAAACACTGAATTTCCCACATTATATTTGCCTTTGACCTGCAAATACACTCAACAATACATATGCCTTTTACTAAGCCTTTGAGAGCATTCTTCTAAGTCATTTTCCATTGGCTCCTTAAATCATTTTCATAAGCAACACAAGCTCGATCATTTCTCCTAAGACTTTAAACCACATTAGATTAGCATATTTACCTCTTTTCCTCACAAACTTCTTTCTTGTTTCCTTGACTAAATTGGCAAGGCTTTTGATTGTTTATCAACCACTAAACAATATACAAACAATATAATGAGTATTCAAGCTTTAAGCTTCATCTCATTGTAAACCCTAGATTGTACATTGTTTTTAAAACATTAAGATAGTTGTTTTACCTTAGAACTTGAAGAGAGTTTGAATATATATCAAGAGAGGACTCCACCTAGTCCATGAAAGGTTGGAATGAAGCTAGAACAAAGCAACATAAGGACTCCATTAAGAGTGATTTTCGGTCAAGATAAAAACATGGAGGAAACATCATTTTTCTTTGAGATTCCTTACCTAGAAGCAAAGGAGATCAATAATATGTAGAAATATAAGCTCAAGCTCCTTCAATGGTGGAACTCCATGGCACCGAAATGGTGGTCTTGAAGTTTTGAGAAGATAGGAATGAAGAGCTTGATGAGAGGAAGAGAATGGTGGTGTTTGTTTTTGATTTGGTTAAGTGAGCTAGGAATTACAAGAGGTCAAAGATGGAGTTTGTGTAGTACTATTGCAAATCGTGAATGGAAGAAGGAAGAGAGGTTGAAGAAGACTTGGACCCGTGGGACTGAAGAAGGACATGAAGAATGGATAAGTATGTTTGTTTTGCTTTTTAGAAGATATTTATACATTAAAGCAAATAGTAACTTAAGAGTCATCTTTATTTACTTAACAAGTTACAAGAGTGGTGAGTCACCACACTTAAAAACCAGCCCCTATTATTATAACAAGGGTATTTTAGTCTTTGATGACTCATTTAATTACTTATAACATCATATGTTACAAACTAGCTTATTAAAGTTACTATTCATAAAACAAGGCACATAGAAGTGAAATTTTTGATTTCCCATTGATATAGACTTCCAAATGTGATACTATATAGTACACATGTTAATTAAAGAGTAATCATGGACATTTAGTCATTCAAAACTCATTTACAAGACAATTTTTCAAAAATGTGCTTTAAGACTCCTTAAAGCACATTTTGTGTTTTAACTTGTTTTCAAGCTTGGTTTTCTTTGCTAATTGGTTTAATATGTTCATTAGTATATAAATAAGGTCTTGGTAAGTTCATTAGGTCTTAACCAAGCTTATCCTAAGCTTAGAGCACATTTTGGCTCTTTATTGACCTTAAAGCACATTTTGTGTTTTCTATGGTTTAATTTGCTTACTAATGCTTCTAAGACTCTTTTTTAGTCTTAATATACCATATTTAAATGTTTAAACAACATACCAAGGTTTGGGGTATTTCAGCCCCAAGCATTTTCCTGACAGTATCCTTACCTAGCCCATTGTTTGGTCAGTCAAAGACCCGACCGTAGACGCACACCTTCAGGTGATGTGAAAAAATTGGGGAAGCCCAAAGAGAATAGCGTGCAAGCCCTATTCCTTTGAGGTGACCTGGGCCCATGCCCTAAGCACCTCTCCGGATCGATCCATACCCAGTTTGATTTAAACGTCTAGTGAGGACATGTTGAATTTGTGTGGGCCTTGTTTGCTTGTATGATCGGCCCATTACCCAGCCTAGAGATTGATAGGAACTTCTCATACATTAACCTAGCCTAACCCGAATTGGCGGCTCTGCTTGTTTGCGGCCTAGAGGTCCTGTTTGGTTTAATATGTGAGTCATTCAGGCTTCGGCCCAAAAGCTTAGACTTAGGTGATTTCTCTTCTGGCCCAATTTGAATTATCCAATCAGTTCTAGGCCCATAAAAAAGAAATCCACCTGAACTTGAAATAACCCACAAGTTCTGAAAATAAAATCTTTTTCTACTTAGCAACCATCTTCTCTGGCCCAAAGAAAGTTAGGCCCATTTGTGATTTAGGGACCATTCCAGCCCATGTGCTTTACTCCAGACCCAAACACATTCCGGTCCAAGGGCTCATTCTAGACTAGGTAGACTTCTTATTCGGGCCCTAGCCCCAAACCCTAGATCTAGGTGTCACCTCTCAGGCCCAATCAAAGCCATCTGTTTAGATTTCAGTCCAAGTTCCAGTTCATAGTCTGTAAGATACTCCAGCCCAGACACGTAATTCTCTGGGTATCCTTGCCCACTTGCTTTCAGCCTAAGTCTGTTTCGATCTATCTTGTGAAGCGTCATGTTTCAGCCCACTTCCTTTTGTTAACTAATAATGGACACCTTGGACACAGGTAGACTCAAGTCCTAAGTGCGGTCCAATCGACATGGAAGCCCAGCTCGCAATTTTGGAACAAAAGCACATGGCCACCATTGAAGCTATGGAGCAGAGGCATAGTGCTGCCATGGACGCCGTGGAATCTAACTATGTTGCTGTTATCGAAGAGTTGAAAGCAAAGGCTCTTTCCCTCGAGTCCGAACGTCAAGCTCGGGATGAGTTAGTGGACAGGCTTCTCAACACCCTTTTGACTGCATTGAAGTTGGCTCCATTAGGGTCCGAGGATCGAAGGGGAATGTCAAAGAAATTGCTACAGAACTCAGGAAAGTGATTAGGCAACCAGGAGCAGCAACTTGCATCCAAAGCTGTACCCGCAAGAGAACCAGGCAACATGAGGAAGACAGTGATCGACAGTCAAGAGGACCTGGTTGGAGCGTTGGGACAGTAGAACCACCCCGACGGAATTCTCGACAGAGAGAGTTTACAGACATCGGTCGAACACCAAGACAAGCACTTGAAGAGCTTCGAGGAAGATATCCGATGCAACCGCTCACCCTGAGGCCAGGAACTACTCATTTGGGGAAGGATCTTAATCAATTTTGTCACTTCCATCAGCTGCCCGGTCACGACACTGACCACTGCAGGGCCCTACAACACAGAATCCAGGATCTAATTGACCAAGGGCTCCAATTCTAAGAACATGGTGGAGAGCACAGAGCACGCGTGCCCAAGCATCATCAGAAATGTTGTTTTTTTAGTGTTTTTCTCATTACATGCATTTCTTTTCTTGTTTAGTTGTCTTTCAACTTTTGTAGTAGTTAGTTCCCTTGATCATTTTCGGTAGTCTTCTTGAGTTTGTAATTTCCAACATTATTCTTTTTGTTGAATAAAAAATAGTTCCATTTTCATAATTTTTGTACAAAGCATTATTCATTAATTCGAAAAACTAAAAAAAGAGCACTTACGTCTTTCAAGGATCATGAAGTAATCATTTTCTGATTATGCAATGGAATACAAAGACTTGCATTTTGTTTCTGAAAATTTGAACATGCCTAACCAAACACCACAACTCACAACCCACAAAGAGGTTCAAGGTCCACATCTATTGAATTGTTGTCACAAACCCCAAAATCAATACTGGGGGCAATCTAAGTTTAAGTTCGTCATCTTTTTTCTTTTGTTTAAATGTGCGAACGAGTTTCCGAGTGAAAATCTCACGAGAGTGTCTTGAGTGGAAAAACCATGAGTGAACGAGCGTGTCATTTTTACACGACTCCGGTGAGACCACATTCAAAAGTGAGGTAAACGGCATAACTCCGACCGAAGGAGATAATTTGTAAATTTACTCTTAGACCTGCGAAAAGTAACAACAAACGGATACACAACTATCAGGAATGACGAAGCACCTAGGTACAACACCACATAGCTAAAAGCTTGTAAACCCTGACATTAAACCCTAGGCACCCCCGCTGAGCCTTTCATATATCCCTTTTCGATGTTGCAAAGCTCCACAGAGCAAGCCAGCCCGTGATGAATAACCAACCCGATGACCAAAGGAAGCGAGGAGCCTGACTCTCAGATAACGTTTTCATCAGTCCAGAGAAGCAAAGCCGCTATCAGCATGACGAAGTGATCCGCAAATGGTCCCAAAGTGACACAGGATCAAAAGAGCTCACATCAAAATAGCTCTCAAAACTCAAAACCGGGAAACATAAGAACCCCAAAGGCAAAGTCAAGAAAGGATCAAACAAAGAGGCAAAATCGAAGTGCCTCGAGGAAATCCAAAAGACGAAAAGAGAAATAGTGTAAAGGACAACTTTAAAAGTCCAAGTCCAGAAGCTCAAAAACAACGTCAACATGAAGCAGTTAGACGACTTCAAGACAAGGAAGATGAATCTGAGAGAAGACGCAAGTTGCAGCTTTGGTCACCCACTTAAGCTCCACTTACCTCAAATATCCCTCCATGGTCCCGTTGTCCTTCATCATACCCCGTGGCCACGTTATAAGCTTTAAAGACTTCCGACTTGATAGTTGTGTGTCCAATCACGTGAAAGTAACAGATCAAATGTGTAAATCCATCAAATATCGAATTCAATGGTCTAGAAGTTGTGACTGTAGGTGAGGAACGAGTGCAAGCACCAAACACGCCGAGTGTAGGTTAGGAAGCACCACATAAAAACATAAGCCCTGACCCTATGAGGACGAGACTCGTTCGCACGTTTAATAAAAGAAAATACTGGGGGCAATCGATCGGAACGATCGATTGCCACGAACTCTAGCTCAGATTGTCTTAAGGGAAAAATACTGGGGGCAATTGTTGGTTCCAACAATTGCTATGACAACACCAATTGGAACCCAGAGCTTAAACATCACCACCACCATCACACACCACCGGCCCGCATAAGCCCTTACCTCCACATCAAACACCACAGGCCCACAAAAGCCCTTACCTTTACATCATACACCATACCCCACCGATGGCATGTTCATCTCCTAGGAGATAAATTACAAATCCGAAGTCTATGGTTAGGAAATGATAATTTCGCTTTCCTTTTCATTAAACAGATTATTCTTCAAACACTACCACGTTTGGCACCTCTTTTAGCAATTTCTTGTTTTGGACAAATTTCCTACATACACTTTGATCGTATTTTGACATGCACATCCTCATTGCCACGTTTGGCACTTTCATAATTAACTTTCATCATGACCATTGCATCTATTCGTATGAGACTCCTCGTCACGATTCAGGGATACAGATTCTCAGCCGAAGGTACAGATTCTTCAGGGATACAGATTCTCAGCCGAAGGTACAGATTCTTCAGGGATACGGATTCTCAGCTGAAGGTACAGATTCTTCAGGGATTCAGATTCTCAGCCGAAGGTACAGATTCTTCAGGGATACAGATTCTCAGCCGAAGGTACAGACTCTTCAGAGATACAGATTCTCAGCCAAAGATTCAGATTCACCAGAGCAGCAGAACTCACTAGAGCAGCAGAACTCACCCGAATAGAAGAACTCGACCCAACACCAATTTTCAATCACTGATAGGTAGTCAATGCCTCAGAATAGCTTGACATCATCTCATTCATTATAGGTAGTCAATGCCTTAGAATAGCTTGACATCATATCATCCTTATAGGTAGTCGGCGCCTTAGAATAGTCTGACATTACTTCATTATTACCTTTAGGTGGTCCACGCCTTAGAACTGCTCGACACCCTTCCATTTTACTCATAGGTAGTCAGCGCCTTAGAATAGCTCGACGCAACTTGTCGGATTGCACGTGCGGTCTTTTAAGATCCAAAATTTTGGGGTATCACTCAAGCATCAACTAGCCTTTTCATTTCCATTACAAAGACTAGTTGACGGGGGGCAATCTGTTATACCCAAAATTTCAACCCCCCGGAAGAGAATCTCTACTAATAGGCTAGTAGCAAGGGTTCCCAGTTCGATCGGCACATTTCAGAGTACTAGGGACAGCTTAGTCATCTCCAGGGGCATTTTCGTAATTTTTCAAGGCTCCTAAGCCCCCTATAGGCTTTCTCTCTCCTCCAAATAAGGGTCAAATCAACTCAAAATGCTTTGAAATTTTAACCCATGATAGAGGATGGCATCTGAAGCTTAATGGCGTTGGAATTTTGATTTTTCGAATTTCCAATAATTTTCTAGCAATTTCTGATTGAATCTGACGAGAAATTGAATTTAAAAATATTTCAATATTCAAAAAATTCGATTCCACTTTAGAAAAATCAGAAATATCATCCTTTACCCATGTGTGAAATTTCATAATCAAATTCCTTTTGGAAGCCCTTGAGCTAAAACGTCGGTAAATCTCGATTTTTACCGGATTTTTTCTATCTTTAAGGAAGCCTATATAAGGAACCTTATCCCATGATCAAATCAGAACCTCAAGAACCCTAGACCCTCAAAGAAGGCAGCCGCCTCATTCTCTTCACGTTTTTACACATCCAAGCACCAAAATCACATCAAAAATCCCCCGAAATCACCATCTAAACACATTTTTCAACTCCCAACCCATCAACAATCAACAATCATCAACCAAACCACCTCCAAAACGTGAAGAACACCTTCAACAATCAACCACCAGAAGCTCGGGTCGAACTCAATTCGGAACCGGCACCATCGGAGCCTCCGAAGAATCCCGACGTGAAGAATCCTCCTGAATTCGAAGGTAAAACAGGTTGCAATTCTACTTTTCTAACTCTCCACGACCTTATTAACTCTCTGTCAAATTTTGGGTTCAAACTAACCTTTTTACGCTTCTGTATTGCTAATTACTTTTGTTTCTGCCTTGTTACTTGTTCGTCAAGTTTTGTACATAATTCGACTTCAAACTGCAATCTTTCAATTACTAACGAATTGTATACCTTTCAGGCTACACGTGCATAAATTTTGAGCCGAAAACACCTTCGGGAACCACCATAAAACCCCTGTCCGTGGGTGGTCCGGGATCTCGGACCTATGGTCCGGGACCACGGACGGGTTGTCCGTGGCCACGGACACCCACGGACGGCGGCGGGATTTTAAAATTTTAAAAATTTAGGTTTTGCTAAACTATGTTCGGGCCTACGGACGTCCTGTCCGTGGCCCCGGACTTTTCAAATTTTTGTTTTCTGTTTAATTCGACTTTTATTTCCACATAGATTAACTAGGGTCCGTGGTGACGGACATTAGGTCCGTGGCTACGGACGGAAACAAAATTTGACCTAATTCTGCCTCCGAAACCCTAGTTTAGGTAATTTCAACTTTCACTTTTATTTTCAGTCAAAAAATGCTAAAAAACAAAAAAAAAACAGAAGCTCGCGCACTTAGGTTAAAACGACTCGTAATAAGCCGTAATTAAACTAAGTAGAGGAAAAACGATTTCTAGGGGTAATGAAAGTAATTGAACCCTAATTAAGTCGAATATCAAGCCCCCGAACCCGAACTGTCCTTTCCTAATTTGATCTAGGTTAAGATTAGGTGGCGACTCATAATAGGTTCCAGTGAGCTAGCTTAGGTTTTAATAATCATTGTTATATGACATAGTTATTAACCTTAGGTTATAAGTGGACCTAAGACCCGGTTAGATCCTAATCAGCTTTAACCAACATAGGATAGGGTTCAAAATCGAGGCTCACACCGGGTGACGAGATTTACAGCCACTTGAAGTTTGGGCTCGGACGTCAAAGATTTGAGATTTCAACATTGCCTTGAATTGAAAGGAATATCTCCGCACATCCTATCACCAACCAGGAGAAGTTATGCTTCAACATCTCGCTCAGGGAGTTTAGTTTCGCCTGGGGGCATACAAGACTAGCGTCTGTAAAACAACAGAAGGGACCACCTCAGGAAAGTGTTGCTACTAATTGATGGTAATTAGTTTTACCAGAAGCGCCATCACACTACTCCTATTGTTACCGGAAGGTACTTTGTTTAGCCATAAAGAAATATTAAGTACGAAGAGTACCCCGGTAGGAAAGGAGGTCAGCACCCCGGGCAATCTTTGGGCTAGAAAGTCTCCCGGTAGAAAATAATTCTTTCCGCCAGTAGCCAACTCCTCCTCTCCACCGATGGTGAACGAATGAAATATATGCTCTGTTGCTGCCATGAAAATAGCCAGAGTATGCAAAGAGATGCAAGACAGAAATGATAAAAGGGAGGCTGTACGGATGGAGCAAGATAAGGACCGTCGACAGATGGCAGCCGGAATGACTACCCTGATCCAACGGTAAAGGCACCCTCCCCCAGAGCATCCAAAAACAAGTTATCGGAAGAAAGCGATGCCTATAGCAGCAAGTGCATTAGACTTATTATTTTCCAGCAACAGAATATTGAAGGGAGTTGCCGGAGGTGCGCTTTCGAAACCACGGACCATCAATCAATCATTCAACTCTCCAGTAATGATGAGGAAAACAGAAGGCAGTGATACTTCGTGTGCAATACGTAAGGACATAGGAATCTCAAAATTAAGCAGCAGCGATGTCAATAGAAAGGGGAGGAAAAGGGGTGACACTGGAACAGATCGGGTACAAGATCAAAAGAAGATCGACCGGAGAGGTGATACTAGTTAGGGAGTGGGACGAGAACCCACAACAAATAGCGGCGGTTTTGATCTACTCTGCCTCGTATCTCCTACCAGTGGAAGCAATCCTTCCGCAAGGGTTCAACTTTCTGTTTCCGCAGGTCCCAGTAAAAGAGGTAAAGCTGGAGAAGAGGGAAGCAGGTACCGGGAGTTCACGAGTTCGGTGTACTCCCAGAATTGACGAGAAAAGAAGCCCGGTGGTAATTATGGTCTGTGGAAACTTTGGCCCACTTTTCAGAACCGGACAAATCAAAGTTGTACAGATAACGACAGTAAAATTTCAGTACCGAGCAGTATGTTTTTAAGTTCCAAGCGGTTTTTGTAACTCCGGAAGGACAAGATCGGGAGGCAATAAATTCTGCTCCCAGAAAGCTCCATCGTGTTTCACTCCTATCAAAAGTAACAGCACTCCGCAAGGTACACATAAACAAGTACCGGTAGCGAATTCTCATCTATACCGATAGCAACTTCTTCCCTCCACCGGTAGCATCTTCTCGCTTCCTTCGGTGGTAACTTTTTTCATCTCCGGAATAAGCCTACCGGAGGGAACCATGTTTTGGGCAGACATAAGCTTCCAGCAAGTACATCGGTAAAGTCAATCTACCGGTGATATCATTCAACCGGTAAAAAAGAGGTACCAAACTTTTGATATTTCATTGTGAATATTCTTTTGTCACTGGGAGTTTGCAAAAACTTTTTTTAGAGGATTGATCACCCTCTGGTTTTCAAAAAGAAATATTTTAAAACAGTTTCTGATTATTGTTTGGTTTACTTAAAACCAAGACCAGCGAGTCTTGAGAAAAGAAAAGAAAGACAAAGAATGTAACCGACGATCTCACCATCAGCGATGGTAGAGTGTTTTGTATCCGACGATCTACCATCAACGATGGTAGTGTATTTCATCCGACGATCTCGCTGTCTTACTGCCAGTAGAGTGTTAAACTGACGATCTCACCGTCTCGAAGTCGGTAGAGTGTTAAATCGACGATCTCACCATGTGTACAGTGGTAAAGTGTGAAAGTGTAACTAAGAGGTTACCAAAAGAAATCTTGGCAAAAAAACAAAAAGAGCAGTCTAAAATTCTTCACTATAAGAATCTCCAACTTTTGGGAAGTAATAGAATTTTTCAGAATTCCTTTTGTTCAGCTCAGACTTGTGCTATCCATGTACTTAGAAAGGCTGCTCTAAGCAACCTATAGGCTGTATATTTGGGTTTTTTATCCCCGTGATTAATATACTCTAACTAACAAAAAAACTTTTGGCAAGTCCGGTCGCTCCGGGCAGCCCAAAAGACAAATATCTTTTAATCTGTTAAATTTAGGTATGCAGGTCCAAGGAATAAAGTGATTCAAGCAAGAATCTGATTATGGAAGTAATATCCCATTATTATTATTATCTCGGACTTCTTGAGATTATTACGATCTTCTGGAATTATTATGGTCTTCTGGGATTATTATGGCCCTTCGGAATTCCAGAACTTTGGATTTCTTATTATGGCACGTTCAAGGAGCGGAGACCATTTTTCTGGAGTACAAGTGGGACTTCATCACCCCCGGAACCTGTGGGACTTCTTGGTGACCGGTAGACAAGCTCTCATGTAGGCTAAAGTTTGTAAGTTCATTTCCTTTTTTAAGCAAAAGAAAAAGAACTTGTGGGACTAGGAGATATATAGTAGAAAAGAAAAGAGTAGAAAGTGTAAATTTCATCTTCTTTTTATAAGTTCCACTTTTTAGTGCTAAAAAGTACAACTTGTGGGACTGATGTAATGGTATGAAATATACCATGCGGAAGGCCAAAGTGTCTACCGAAGACTTGCTAACGGAAGGACTACTACCGGAGACCAATTGTCGGAAGGCCTATTGTCGGAAGGCCTGCTACCGAAAGGCCCCGATGTGGAAGGATCTACCAAGAGAGTCTACCGGAGACCAATTGTCGGAAGGCCTATCGTTGGAAGCCCTACTACCTGAAGACCCGCTACCGGAAGGGCTGCTATCTAAAGGATCACTACCGGTAGAATTGCTACCGGTAGGGTTGTTATCTAAAAAGATGGTCCGGAAGAGTTAGTCCGATGCGGAAGCGGTATCCCAGTCCGGAAAGATTATCCAAATAGAGGCTAACAGTTGTGTAAATATGGTACTATCACATGTATAGGGGCTTAAGGGTAACATGGCCATAGGAAGTCTATAAATAGAAGTAAAGGGGCTCACTTGTAAGGGACTCAAGTTAGAAAAGAGAGAGCTCACCCCAAAGGGCTCTCTAGTGTTGTAAACCGAAGGATGAATAACAGCTCTGTATAGAAGTGGACGTAGGCCGCATTATTGGCCGAACCACTATACTTCTCTGTGTTCCATAGATAGAGCGAGTTCATACCGTTTCAACGGACACTTCTCTTGTTGATTGACTTGTTCGATTGTAGGACTATCTCAGCAACACCTTCATACTCCTACAATTTCCCCCTTGTTGCTAATGATAGCAAAACTTTCAACGTAAATCTCGAATGAATCAATCCTGTAAAATGAGACAAGAGCAAAAAGACTTTTTGAAAACCGACCCTATCCAAGTTCCCCCTTAATCCATGCATTTGTAGAAGGATTGCATGTTCCCTTTGAATTCAGAACTTCTTTTGGGTGTGCACCCCCAATAGAGTTATCTTTAGGTAAACCATTAACGCTCATTCATCAAAAATGTTTGTATTGGTCATCTATAGCACCTCATGACGGACTGGGGCCTGATAGAGTGAATCTGGATGTGGAATTTCATCTATGCGCAAAACAACTAGAGCCTTGCCTGAAGGTTGGAGTCCACCTCAAAAACAATAGAGCATTCTGCCATCTCATAAGTTATCTTCAAATGGAGTGTGTCAGCCAAACCTTGCTTTGATACTAATTGTAGGATCGGACGGCTGACTCAAACCAACTCAAGGTGTTACTCCGTGAGATGGTTTGACACAATCAAACTAAGTATGTGGATGCACTGGAGATGTGGAAACACTCATTCGAACTCAAACAGATACACAATATAAGTTATTTTTTTTGTGAAACAAAACAACTTGCACTACCCACTAAGTAGATACTTAGTGGAACTCACCTACTCACCCTACACATTATCTGATCAGCTCATTGATGAGTGTAGTAAGCCTGGGCACACCCG
Source organism: Limonium bicolor (assembly GCA_023374045.1). Lineage (NCBI taxonomy): Eukaryota > Viridiplantae > Streptophyta > Magnoliopsida > Caryophyllales > Plumbaginaceae > Limonium > Limonium bicolor. The sequence continues at coordinate 147,976,742 of CM041777.1, forward strand.
AGATTGAGTCTATAGATAAAGCATAAACTATATTAACTAAAAATGAGATAAAAACTCTTGTTCTTGGTGAATTTTCCCTAACATAGGAAGTATTAGGGCGGAAAAGCACAAATGCAACTGAGAATTCTATCTCTTTGTATAGCGAAGCCTCTAGAGCTGGGGAGGGAGTCTGTTTCTGAAATTTCTGCATCTGAACGTTGTAGTTACTTGTAGTTGCTTAAAAATCGGTCCTACCTTCTTTGTGAACGTTGCTAAACCTGCACCCTTAATTTTTGGACAATTACCAAGCCATTGGATGAGTTGGCAATGTTCAATGATGATTTTCACGTCTGATGTACCCACTGACTCTGTTAGTTCCGAAATTTTAGGACCTCAATGTCCATATTGCTATATTTTTGCGATTTAACAAGTTGCTCACTTGACTGAGCTTACTGAAGCCAGTATTTACGGCCAAAGGGTGTAAACATTGCTCCTTAATTTTCGAGACTGATTGACGGACTCTCTCGAACTATCAGAAAGTCAAGACTTTGAATTTTACTCACATTTGCATAAATTTCGGTCCAAGGCTGATGGTTGATGACCATTATGGTTTAGTGAACGTTGCTTCTTAAATTTCTCAACTGATGGATGAACCCACACGGGTGGACTTACTCGATCTATCAGTAAAGACGGAGACTCGTTCGATCGAATGACTCACTCGATCTTTCAGAAGGGACGAACATTTCTCTTGTTGATTGACTTGTTCGATTGTGGGATTATCTCAGCAACACCTTCATACTCCAACAATTTCCCCCTTATTGCTGATGATAGCAAAACTTTCAACGTGAATCTCAAAAAAGTCAGTCCTGCAAAACAAGACAAGAGCAAAAAGACTTTTTGAAAACTGACCCTGTCCAAGTTCCCCCTTAATCCATGCATTTGTAGACGGATTGCATGTTCCCCCAGAATTCGGAACTTCTTTTGGGTGTGCACCCCCAATAGAGTCATCTTTAGGTAAACCATTAACGCTCAATCATCAAAAATGTTTGTCTTGGTCAGCTATAGCACCTCGTGTCGGACTGGGGCCTGATAGAGTGAATCTGGATGTGGAACTTCGTCTATGTGCAAAACAACTAGAGTCTTGCCTGAAGGTTGGAGTCCACCTCAAAAACTAAAGAGCATTCTGCCATCTCGTAGGTTATCTTCAAATGGAGTATGTCAGCCAAACCTTGCTCTGATACCAATTGTAGGATCGGACGGCTGACTCAAACCAACAGAAAGGTGTTAGTCTGTAAGATGGTTTGAATCAATCGAACTAAGTATGCGGATGCACTGGAAATGTGGAAGCACTCATTCAAACTCAAAGAGATACACAATATAAGTTTTTTTTATTTTGTAAAACAAAACAACTTGCACTGCCCACTAAGTAGAAAGAATTTACTCAGTGGAACTCACCTACTCACCCTACACATTATCTAATCAGCTCTTTGATGAGTGTAGTAAGCCTGGGAGCACCCGAGATTGAGTCTATCGATAAAGCATAAACTATATTAACTAAAAATGATAGAAAAACTCATGTTCCTGGTGAATTTTCCCTAACATAGGAAGTATTGGGGCGGAAAAGCACAAATGCAACTGAGAATTCTATCTCTTTATATAGGAAATCCTTTAGAGCCGGTGAAGGGGTCTGTTTTTGAAATTTCAGCTTCTGAACGTTGTAGTTACTTGTAGTTGCTTAAAAATCGGTCCTAACTTCTTTGTGAACATTGCTATACCTTAACCTTAATTTTTGGATAGTTACCAAGCCATTGGATGAGTTGGCAACATTCATCGATGATTTTCACGTCTAATGTACCTAACTGACTCTAACAGTTCTAAAATTTTAGGACCTCAATGTCCATATTGTTATATTTTCGGATTTAACACGTTGCTCACTTGACTGAGCTTACTGAAGCCATTATTTACGACCAAAGGGTGTAAACATTGCTCCATAATTTTTGAAACTGATTGACGGACTCTCTCGAACTATCAGAAAGTCAAGACTTCGAATTTTACTCACATTTGCATAAATTTCGGTCCAAGGATGATAATTGATGACCATTGTGGTTTAGTGAATGTTGCTCCTTAAATTTCTCAAGTGATGGATGAACTCACACGGGTGGACTTACTCGATCTGTCAGTAAAGACGGAGACTCGTTCGACCTAAGGACTCACTCAATCTTTCAGAAGGGACAGACAATTCTCTTGTTGATTGACTTGTTCGATTGTAGGACTATCTCAGCAACACCTTCATACTCCAACACGGTCCAAAACATCCATAACATAGTTAGTGAATTGTAATTCCCCATTACATATGCAACATTTGTTAAACAATATAAAAATATACAATCTAGAACAAGATAACCCCAACTCCATAGCATGTGTCTCAAACAATGTCGGTGCATATGCAAATTGACCTCCTTTCACACCCGCAACCTCCACCTGTCCATATCAGCACTTTCAAACTACCCCTAGTCCATACATTGCGGTAGAACAACTTCCATCAACCCAAACCTGTAGTGTATCTTCATTTTTCACTAGCCTCTTTCATGTGACCGGCTTTCCTGCCAATTGACATCTACAAATAACCATCCATCTAGAACCAACTCCAATGAAGCCCCTGGCCTTCCTAACAACTCCTGACAACGAGTAGGCCAAAATTTCCACAAAGGAGTAGAAAATCAGATATGAACTGCATAGGCATGGATACAGACGCATCAAAGAACCACATGACACTAGGCCCCATCAGTTGTAAGATGCATTGGTGGCTCAATACCTGTAGCCTCCCATAAATTAACAAGATCGTTGCAATGCAAACGACATGCAACAATGACTTAAATGCACCACAAAAACATGCAACATCAAGCAATCCACCACACCGTGACTGTATCACCACCTTACATGATAACTCCATGGATAAATTTCCATCCAAAGAGATTAACTCTCAAAGACCATTAAAATTCCATATTCGCTTAATGACCTTCCCAACTGTTAAAGGGAAATATACTATAGCGGTATAAACCTAAGCAAATAAAGAGCAAGTGCACCATAAATCACTGTAGTACAACAAGTGTCGTAGCCACTAGGAAATTGGTTTCTCAATCCCTAGCTTCAGTATTCTAGAAAATGAAACAAAGAATGGTAAATAGGGGTTTAGCTTGAGGAAAGTTTAGCTGTTTGTAAATCATAAATAAAGTAGTAAAATCAATAATATAAAGTGGTTTATATAGAGTGGGTGAAAGAGTACTCTAGGATAGTAGGTACCACCTAAAATGCCCAATTACACTCATAAACACTCCTCAATGTATTTGTCTGTTAGAGCTAAAATAAATATGTCCCAAATCTTGGACCAATCAAATCATACCTAATTAATCACACCCCTTAGTTCAAAGAAGGCTAGAGTCACTATATAGCATTAAGTTCAAGCTCCTAACAATATCCCTAAAGTTTAACTTCCTTAATTCTAGAGAAATAAATGTTAAACTTTATCCCTGAATTCTCAATTTCTACCTCAAACCCTAACTAGAAATTGCAATAATACCATGAGTGAACAATCCAAGACATTGATGAAGCATAAATGAAGATAAAAAACACTATTATAAATGAGGTGATGTTTACAAGCTACATTAAAGCATATATTCAAGGTTCAAATCTAATCTTAGAGCACAAATAGAGACTACTCAAACATGAAGAAGAGAAAAACAAAAAAGAAGTAAGAAGAAGCCATTAATGGAGATTAGAAGCTTTGGACAAGGTGAGCTATTTCTTCTCTTCTTTCTCTTTTTCTTCTTCTTCTTCTTGGCTCTTGTTTTTCCATTATGGAAGTGTGTAATAGAAAGTGGGAGTAATGACTTTTCCCCATTTAAAATCCAAACTTTTGGGCAAATATTTGTTCCAACCGACCCATGTGGGTCGGTCCTGTGGTTCGGCCGCTTCCAAAAGAAACCAGGCACGTGCGCAACTTAACTCTGACCGACACACATGGGTCAGTCTCTTTGGGTCGGTCCATTCCATGAGCTTTAGGATGAGCTCGACCGACCTACCTGGGTCGGTCACCTGGGTCAGTCAACTCTTGAAGGGCAAGTTTTCCACCGAAAACTTCCTAAATTGTTCCATCATTTTTGATCTTCTTCCAAAATTATTGAATCTTGGACAAAGCATCTCTTTCTCCTCAAAAACATGATTAATTAATTTTACCTAAATTATAATCAAAATTGTATAAGTTCACCTATAATAATGAAATACTCTATAAAGTTGTGAAATAGGTCAACAATTCCATTAAATGAAGGTAAATAAAGACCCTATAATTATATTATTTTACCACTTATCAAGCCACCCACACTTTTTTTTCTTGTCCTTAAGCAAAACTAGAAACCCACATGAAGGAGGAATATTTAAAGCTTGTCCTTAAGCAAAACAAGGAACCCACATGAAGGAGGAATGTTTAAACCAAGTAAGTGTTCAAATGAATTTTTGGACAATATAGAAAAAAAGGGTGGAAAAACTCATGAGGAGTGCGAACCAACCTAATCATGGTGACATGGGTGTGCTTAGGGCAAATAAAAAGATAAATTTTGGGGTATGATCTAGAGTGCTTCAAAGTTCTTAAAAATTATGGAACTTGAAGATTTTTTTACCATAGCCAAGTTCTCTTAAGAATGGGCGTTAATGATAAAACAAAGGGAAAAATAAAAATTTCCATTTGATTCACTTTTGCAACAAGAGATAGGGGAAGATGTTTAGGCATTTTTCCTTTACATTCAACTCTTGTTTTTTTTTTTTACCAATTGAAAACGTGTATTTTGGTACTACACGCTAACATCAAAAAAACCATTACCAAACCGAACACCAAGAGATATAGTGGTTCATGCAATAATCGGGCCTACATCCACTTCTGGACAGTATTTCTATTCCTTTCTTTGGTGTTATAATATTATAGAGCATTTCTAGAATGTCTCTCCTCTCTTTTTTTGTCCCCTTACAAATGAGTCCCCATCTCTATTTATAGACTTTCTAGGGTGAAGTCTATCTTTAAACCCTTGTACATGTGGCATTTTTTATTGGAGCAACTCTTCTAACTTTGACACTTTTCTCCTTATAAAGCCTTCTAGTCAAAAGACGCGGAGTGCGGGGTGCGATGTCTAGATGCAAAGCGTGAGGTGCGGGATACGGTGCCCGGTCAGGGGCCCGAACTGATGCTTGGGGCCTAGATTGAAGCTTGAACAGGGTACTGAAGGGGGGCTGGGGGCTAGGACGGGGCCTAGGGTCTAGACCATCTTGGCTCTTTTGTTTTGTCATATTTTTCCCCTCTTCATCAGTTCCACAAGTTCTACTTTTTAGAACTTAAAAAGTGGAACTTACACAAAGAAAGATAAAAATTTACATTCTTTCCACTTTTCCTTTCTCCCATCTTCTAGTCCCACAAGTTTTTTCTTTAGCTTTTTACAAAGAAAAATGAACTTAGAAAGTTGGTACAATTAGTACAATCAAAGTCCCACAAGTGCCTTTCTTCTGAATCTAACATATTGGAAATTTTGGGACATAAATCCTCGGGATAATACGTCCTAATGAATAAATCCTCCGATTTCTGATATGCAATAATTAAGAAGGTCAGAAATCCAGATATCCAGAAATCTAGAAGCCCATAATAAGATCTTCATAAAGAAGACCAATGGTTCTTTCAATAAGAACCAATCCTTTTTTGAAGAGTAAGATAGTATGATGATTCAGTCTTTGCTTATGCTAGCCAAAGAATGGTACTTATGATCCTACCTTTCCAAAGTACTCCGGAGTGACCATTTTATTTGAAAGGTTTTTGATCGAAGTATGGTGTGGTGTCCCACACCTAACAATTCATCCATTACATGAGACCAGAGCTCTTGATGGATCCAGAGATAGGTTTTTGGTTGGCACGATGGCCGGGCATGATAGCCCAAGGTTTTAATTTCAAGGCGTGATATCCTGTGGCATGTTGGGCGGGTGTTACTTTTCACCATGGATATGCAACTCTATTGTAGAAAGTCCATGGGTAGGTATTACTTTTACCAGAGGGCCTGTGAAAGCGCCTTGGTATTCCATCTTTGATGAGACAACTAGCGGGCCTGTGATAGCGCCTTGGTTTTTCATCTTCGATGAGACGACCAGCGGGCCTGTGATAGCGCCTTGGATTTTTATGATACTTTGAAATTTTGTTGACTTAAAGTTTGTAGATTTCCTTGTGACTTTGTTCTTGCTTATTTCCTAGTGGGTGATCAATCCTCTAGTGGATGTACCTGAATATCTTGTACCTGCGAGATAGAAAGTAGAAGTTAGGTTGGGAAAAACCTGAAAATAAGATATACTATAACAAAGTGTGTTTGTTGCTTTAGCATGCGTGTTGCTCTGTAGCTAGAAAGGTTGCTATTAACAATGCAAGCAGTAGTATACGGTTAAGTTTAGCATGTTCATTTAAAGTAAAATAAATCATAAAGAGTTGTGGCGTATATAGAGAGAGAATGGACGTTACCTAGTAGTTTAATGCTGCGAAAATAGGTGTATGCAATTTATAGCTTATCATCTGTCATATTTGTGCCTTAAATAAGGTTTAACGAGGGCAAACTCTAACTGATCACCAACATGCCACATTAATATTTAAACAAGGCATAAAGCTAAAGTAAGAGAATCGGTTTTTAAGGTTCAGAGACTGCCAAAATAGATTCTTCTGATAGCTAAGACTATGAGACGATAGGCATAACAGATTTGTATGACTTATTGATTTACTCTCATGATTTGTCATAGCTTTTAAAGCTCTGAACCGCAGCAACACGGTGCATCAAAACAAACTGATGTCACGCATAAATGGAAGCGAAATTGTTTATGTCGTGTAATAAGAATGTAATTTTGGCAGAACTACTATAAAAGTGTGAAATACATATTCTTTACAGCAGCCAAGATTAGTAATAGATGACCTAAGGTACTTCAGTCAGGTTGTCACTTATCTTAGTTTGTTAGGATTTACTAAAATCTTCTAGACTTATCCTATGTGTCATTCTTTCCCTTTTCTTAAACTTGTTAGGATTATATATATATTTCTAGCATAATCTTTTCTATCCTTTTATGTATTGTCTTTATTAGTGTAGTTATTTAGGCTAAGTTTCCAATTAGGTGTTTTTATTAGTTTAGTTATTTAGGCTAAGTTTCCTATTGGGTGTCTTTATTAGTTTAGGCTAAGTTTCCAATTGCCTCTTATATAAATACCCATCTTGGTTATTCATAATACAGACAAGAAATCATTCTTTCTTTCGCAATGCTTTCATCCCTATTTCCACGCTTTTGCTTTCTCGATCCTATATGTGTTTCCTCACAAACATTTGCTTAACCCTCCATTCAATTTCCAATCTCTCCTCCTTGGTCCTCGCTCATCTCCAACGATTTCTTCATGGTATCAGAGCAGAAGATCCAAACCTGTGAGAATTCTTATGGCATTCAACACGGCTTCGAGCGAAGGAGAAGACGACATCACCGAAGAGGAGGAAAAATCTTCTGAATTGGAGGAAGATCGTGTTATGAAACGAAAAAACAAGAGGAAAACACACTCAGATCCACTAATAGTATCAAATTCTGAGGCTCCCTGCATCCAACTCACTGCAACCAAGTTTGATGGCAAAAGCGGTTTCCAAAATTGGAAGAAGAAGGTAGAAATTTACCTTCTAGCTAATAGTAAAATCAAACTGGATGACGGTACCTTGAGGTGATCAAAGGTGGCAAAGAATTGTCGAGACGATTGGGACCATTGTGACGGGTTGATTAGGTCTTGGATCCTAGCTTCTCTCGAAACTTCCATTGCCGATAGTGTTGTTTCATGTGCCACTTCATATGACATGTGGAAGCGCCTTTCAAAGAGATTTAGTCAAGTGGTTGGTACAAGACTATTCGAACTAAAGCAAGAATTATCCAGACTCAAACAAGGTAACATGTCTTTTACTAAGTACTTTACCAAATTGACATCTCTGTGGGATGATATTGCTGGTGTAGAAAATGTCGTTCCCTGCTGTCGTGGTTACGGTTTAAAGATAGCCAAACAGATAAAAAACCAAAAATTATTTGAATTCCTCCCAGGCCTCTGAGAAGATTTTGTAAATGTAAGGGGGAATCTCCTCATGAAGAAGCCTCTCCCTAGCCTCGATTCGGCGTATTCCCTTATTCTTCAGGATGAGCATCAAAGAAACTCTTTGAAAAATGCAAGTGAAGAAGCCAAAACTTCTTATTCCGGAAACACCAACAAATTCGATGTGGGCCGCAACAATAAAGGGAAGAATCGTCGCGAGAAGGATACTGCTAATGGTAAGAAAAGTGTGAATATATGTGAAATACCCCAAACCTAAGTATGCTAAGTAAACATCAAATCATGATGTATTAAGGCTAAAATATGCCTTAGAAAGGTTGGTAGATAATTTAAACCATGGAAAACACAAGGAAATGCCTTAAGGGCAATTAGGGCAAAAATGTGCTCTAAGCTTGGAGAGACTTGGGTGAGTACCCAAATATCATGATAAGACCTTAGTAATATTCTAATGGTCATTTTAAATCAATTAGCAAAGAAAACCAAACTTGAAAACAAGTTAAAACACAAAATGTGCTTTAAGAAGTCTTAAAGCACATTTTTGAGAAATTGTCTTAGAATTGAGTTTTGAGTGGCTAAATGTCCATCATTACTCTTTAATCAACATGTGTACTAATTAGTATCACATTAGGAGGTCTAAATCAATGGGAAATCAAAAATTTCAGAAATATGTGCACTGATTAGTGAATAGTGCCAAATAGTGACTAGTTTAAGTTTTAATCAACTTAAGCTAATTAGTTGGTCAACAAAGACCATGACTAGCCTCATTTAAGGTAGGGGGCCGGTTTTTCCAAGGAGGGTGAGTCACCATAAGTAGTCAAATGAGGAGGAAAAGAAGAGATAAGTAAAGAAGTTACTATTTGCTTTATTAAAGCAAAATATCCTTATAAGCTACCTTCTCTCCTCTATCCTCCATTTCTCTCTTTCACCCACGGTTTCTTCTTCTTCTCTCTGTTCCAAAACCGAGAGTGCTGCCCTCCATGGTTCTCCATCTTCAATCACTTGCCAAATACAACTCCAAGCTCCAAATCCAAAACAAATTGCATATTTGTCTTAGTTAGGTCAAGACCTATCTTTCTATCTTTTCAAATCTTTCAAAGCTCCATTTTGGTGCCATGAGAAAACTCCATTGATGGGGGAAAATCAAGTTTGAAGAGCTCATTAGCTTCTCCATTCTCTTAAGGTAAAGAAAATGTAAGAAAAACCATGTTTCCATCATTTCTTGTACATGGCCGAAAACTCCTTCTCATGGGGCTATGTTTTTATGCCTTGTTCTAGCTTGATTTATTCACCAAGGACTAGTGGAGGTCCTATTTCATTCAATGCCAAAGTCTACCTTGAGACTTCAAAGGTAATCATCCACTTTTATGCCTTAGAACACATTTCTAACCTAGGTTTTCATTCCTTGAGGTTAGTGCATTGTTTAGTACTCATATGGGTCCTTAAATATTGATTAGAACATTGGCAAAAGGGATTTAAGTGGTGGCCGAGATCTATGCAAGAAGAAGGCCTAAGGAGGAGATTAAGATAAGCTTGAGAAAACAAGGTAAAATGCTTACCTAATGGTGGTTTAAGTTTAAGGAATGAGTTTTAGATAAGTACCAATGTAGCTTAGAGCTTACATTGTGTATTGGGTTATATAACCTAAGAAAAAGAACTTAAACAAGCTTATGAACTTGTGACTAAGGAGCCAAAGGAAATGAGTTAGTAATATAAGTTTAAGGTGGATTTTAAGAGCATTATAACTACTATGAGATTGATGAGTGTATTTGCAGGTTGAAAGCTTTTATATGTGGGAAATTCAGTATTTAAGTTTAAGTCATTTAAGGGCCTAAGAGCCATGTCATTTAAGAGCCTTAGTGCTATGCAATTTAAGATTATTGCAATATATTGAGTATGATGTGAATAAGTTGATTTGGGTGAGAAAATAAGATGAGAAAGGACTTGGTGTGTGTGAGATTATTGTGTGAGAAAAACAATGCATTTGGGCATGAGAATATACTAGAGGAGCTATGGCGAAATTTGAGTAGAAAATAAGTGTTTAGGTGATGAAAATACATGATTGGTCCCTCCCATCTCACAAACGTACAGAACACCGAGAGTTATAGTGGTTCGGCCAATAAACCGGCCTACATCCACTTCTAGACAATATCTTTATTACTTTCTTTGGTATTACAACTTTAGAGAGCTTTCTAGTGTTTTCTCTCTATTCTAATCTTGTCTCTCTTTACAAATGAGCCTCCCAACTCTATTTATAGACTTCCTATGGTGAAGTCTCTCTCTTAATCCTTGTCCATGTGTTATCACTTTATTAGAGCAACCTTCTTAATTTTGGTACATCTCTCCTTGTAAAGCCTTCCGCTCCCAAAGTGTGAGATGCGGGATCCGGTCACGGGGCACGGGCCGGATAGGGGCCGCGAACATGGAGTGCGGGGCCGGAATATGGGACCCGATTATAGATGGCGGGCCGGAATGATGTTTGGCGGCCCACTGACCCGAACAAGGTCCTGAAGGGTTCCGGGGTCTGGACCGGGATTTGTGGCCTAGACCGCTTTGACCCCCTTGTCTTTTTATATTCTTATCCTTGTCATCAGTCCCACAAGTTCTACTTTTTGCTACTTAAAAAAGTGGAACTTTAAAAAAGAGAGATAGAAATTTACATTTTTCTCCTTTCTCCTACCTCCTAGTCCCACAAGTTCTTTTTCTTTAGCTTTTCAAAGAAACATGAACTTACAAAAAATCGTACAATTAGTACAACCAAAGTCCCACAAGTGTTTTTTCCTCTGAATCTGTCAAATTGGAATTTCTGGGACATAAATCTTTGAGATAATATCTTGATGTACGGATCCCATAATATCTTGATGGATGGATCCCTTGATGTTCTGATATATAATATTTAAGAAGGCCAGAATCCAGAAGTCCAGAAGTCCACAATAAGATCTTCATAAAGAAGACCATGGTTCTTTTAATAAGAACCATTCCCTTTTTGAAAGGGTGAAATATATGATGATTAATCTTTTGCTTTTATTAGCCAAAGGATGATAATTCCCTTAAAGGGAGAACAAAAGATAACGTATTTTCCCAACTTTGCTTATGCTAGCCAAAGGATGGTACTTGTGATTCAAGTATGGTGGGCGGCTCCCCACCTAACAATGCACCCATTACAGGCGACCAGAGCTCCTGATGGGTCCAGAGATGGGTTTTTTTTTTGGCTCGATGGCCGGGCATGATAGCCCAGTTGGCACGTTGGCCGGGCATGATAGCCCAAGTTGGCATTTGGCCGGGCATGATAGCCCAAGTTGGCACGTTGGCCGGGCATGATAGCCCAAGTTGGCACGTTGGCCGGGCATGATAGCCCAGTTGGTACTTTCAAGGCGTGATAGCCTGCGGCTCGTTGGCCGGTGCTTACTTTCAAGGCACAAGTGCCTGCGGCTCGTTGCCGGTGCTTACTTTCAAGGCACATGCCTGCGGCTTTGGCCGTGCTTTCTTTCATTACCTCAGGGGGTGATCAGTCCCCTGGAAAAAGGTACCTGCACTTTCTTTATAAACTTATTAGTATGATTGTGCAGAAATGATGCAGACCCTTTGAAATTTGGTTGAGATAGATTTTTTACAAAATACCAAGTGAGCGGCCCTCCTGGGCACTGCCTTCTGCTTGACTGATCTCAGCCTTCACACTGCTGCTCTGGAGATAAAAAATGTTCCTCCAGGGTGACATTTCTAGACAGTGAGCTGGGGTTCTCTCCATAAGGCCAAACAGAACTATTCTCTCTTCTTGATCCAACTGTCATCAGCATACAGTTCCATCCGATGCGGCACCAGTGGACCTGTGGCCGTAGCAATTAGTTTGTAGAGATGTAACCGATAGGCACCCATAAAATGCTGAGGCTGCACTTTTTCCAAACTTCCGCGTTCTTGTCGTAGAACATAGCAGCTCCTAACCCAAACTCAGCGACAGAGATTGTCTCTCCATTTCCTCATTCCTTCACTTTATTGATGCACTTGCGGGAATCAAAAGGCTTGTCCGGCGACACCAGGCGTGTTCGATTTCTTTCTCCAGCTGTTTTCACATCTTGAAACACAGAATCAGAACAGGAATTTTCCTCTGCTTTTGTCAGAACGTCATGCAAGCGCTTTGCAACTGAGCGGCACTGTGTATGCTGGGTTTTGTTTTTGTATGCCCGGACCTCCTTTACTCCCTTCATAGCAAAATATTAATCACCTCTTGGTAGTGTTTGGTTGATATTCTGGACCGGTGACTAAGCTTGCCAATTACGTTAATTCTGGGTTGAAAAAACAATGCTCCGGAGAGGAGAATTCTTTCTTTTATCCGGCTGTAATGATATGGACATAATACTTTGATTGTGATAGCACCTAGGCTGTTAACCGATCGGTTAGCACTATTCCCCAGGATTTCTCTCCTTTTATCCTCCGGCTGGTTCTTATTGATGAAGATCTCTCATTTTCGTACTTCTTTGAAGTTCTTCTTGATAGTCCACCGTCATATGTCTTATGGTTTTCTGCTTTCGCCTGATGCTATCTACCGGATGGCATTATCCAGTCTAAAAGCGACATGGGAACCTCCAGAGCCCCTTCTGCTATTACAGCCTTTACCCAAAAACAAATTGTTTCCCCCTGGTCACTTTATCTTAGGGACGGCAAAATCCAAATTGTTCACCCAGACTCGCCCACAATTGCGTCAAGCGAAATATGCTGATGTCGACACTTCTGGTAGAATTGTCTATATTCAGTTCTAGGCTTCTGCTTCTGCTACTTGGTCTCTTTTTTTTTGACCTTGGAGTAATCGGTTGAATCCCCTCAGAAGATATTTGAAACAGATTTGAGTTAGACCAGAAAAAAGCCACCCACCAATGTACAGATAAACATACTAAAGCACACAGAGGCAGCAAAACAACTTATTCTGTTATTGTATGACAATCAATTATTGTGAAGGAAAGCAATATACAAAGAAATATACGGCAATACCTATTCAGTTTTGAGTTTGTATGATGTTCAAGACGTGAAGACTCAGAAACTGTTAACCAATATGCACAAACATCAATAGTAGTGAATTATAATCAAGTCATGCAATCAGCTTTGCCAACCGTATTTTATCTCAAATCAGATTGAAAGAGATCCTATTAACCCCAAATGGTGTAGTCCTAATGTGGCTTGCCGACAGGCCGAAAGTACTATCATAGTGACAGACATGGCTTATATTATTCTAAGCAAAGAATAAAATGATTGTAACAGACCTTTATTATATCAGGTTAATTGTTTACTGTAACAAAAGCTTGTCTTTTGTGTAATCGAAATAAGAACCAACAAAAGGTAAACACAAACGGGAAAGCTGGGGCAAAGGTATGAACATTACTCCTGAATCCTAACTAGTATGTCGGTTAAAACTGAACAAAAGCACATATTAGGTAGAGATAAACGGGCTATAGTGAATAAATCAAAGCAGAAGTAGAGCATATGTTACAACACTATAACTGAGTATTTTAAGCCAATAGACATGACACACATAACTCGTGCCTTTGCTGCTAAAAATATATGCACATGACTGGTGTTCTTTTTGGCGAGGACAAAACAGAGCAACAAAGTGCTTAAGCAGGATCATGTGTTGAAAGCGACGTTTTATTAAAAATTTGAGCAGCAGAAATCAGGAGTAAACAGAGTGCCCATGCTGCTGTATAAGCAGAAGTCAAGTTGATCAGATATACACCCTACATCTTAGGCCGCAAAAAATATCCGTTTATGGTTTGTGAACAATCCTGGGTTGCAATTTTGCAGGCTAGTTGTTAACAACAGTAAGCAATTGGACTAGTTATCAGGCCGTGAATCAAGGGGTAAAATTTACTCAAACTATGGTATCTGCTAGCAGCAAAAATATGTACATGACCTTTGGAACTTGAAACACCAGATTCCAAGGGTGCAGAGAAATGCAAGTCGTAAGTGTTGAAATAAAAACCTCATTGTAGCAAAAACGACTAGAAATTGTGCGGAGGGTGACATGGAAGTGTTAAAAAACAATCTGAAGTAACATAAACATATAGAACTTTTTGAACTATGGATATCTGAGGCTGCTTTTAGTATATTTGTGATAATATAAACTGAGATTAGTGACGGAAGTCTTTGCATTTTCCTGTATTTTGTCAAATGCAGACGGTAGCTTTTTGATGCTGAAAGTACTTTTTAGTTTAAGGGAATACAACCAGAAACCATACAGTCATAAGCACTTTCTCATGGTGCAACAACTAATATGCATTGTAACAGTGTGGACAATATATATTGCAGAATAGGAAAAGTTGAGGTAAATCCTCTAAAGATATCGCAGATAAGAAAAAGGTATAGTCAGTTATGACAGTAGTGAAAGATCATGTAAGAGATGTGTTTTATTATAGTTTTGAAATGGCATTGCAATTGCGATAGAGTTTCTGCTTAGATTACTCATCTGTAGAGAAGTTTGTAGAATGAGGAATCAAAAAATGATTATTAAAGACAGATAGCCCAAGCTGTGCCAGTAAGATGGTTGCAAATCATTAGTGAAGTAATGCATTCATCAGGAGCCGAGCAATACCGCAGAACCAGTGCATACTTCTGGGACTATACTTTGTACATTTCTTGACTCAAATCAACCATAAGCTACGCTTTTTCATACCTAAACGACTTGCTCGGGTCAACAGAAACAAAAAGTTTAAAATGCGGTAGAATTCTATCGTAGAAGGTTAAAACTGGATGAAGTGTTTCACGAGCGTTTTCTAATAGAAATCAGAGTTCAGAAATATCATAACCTTAAATCAGTCAACATGGATGAATGTTATTGCCTCATTCATGCCGTAAATAGCTAATTTGAAACGTGAAGATGCGAAATCTGGGCATGCTTAGTTACTGCAATACTAGTAGCGACTTATTGCTTGACAAGAGCTGTAGAAATTTAAACGGCTAATCCCCGCAGTCACGCAGAAACAGAAGAAACAATCATGTTTTATTAAATCATAGATATTAGGAATGCTTAGTATTTCAAGATCGATGAACTTATCTTTAGCAATTAGTTTCGGATGCTCCTTCTCTTTGGCTTTGTTGTCGTTGCTATCTGATCTCGACTTCTATCGGACTGAGATGCGGCCAAGGAAAATCGATGCGGCCAAGAGAATCTATGCGGCCAAGAGGATGAAGTCACTGCGGCCAAGGGAATTGATGCGGCCAAGAGAATCAATGCGGCCAAGAGGATGAAGTCGCTGCGGCCAAGGGAATTGATGCGGCCAAGAGAATCAATGCGGCCAAGAGGATGAAGTCGCTGCGGCCAAGGGAATTGATGTGCGGCCATGGAAGTCCGGCAGTCTTCCGGTTACGGATTCAACATGCACGACCCTTTTGCCGGAAGAATGCCTGGTGAAGCCACCTTGTCAATGCGCGCGACGCCCGGTTGAAAACTTCTGTTTCTCTTCAAGATTACACCTTGGTTGAAATCATGGCGTGGCTTCTTTCGATTGTATTGGCTTACTGGATTGGAAGCAGCCTGAATTCGAGGGCGATACTAGTGTCTGAATGACGGTGCCAATGTTGCGCCTGGGCGTTCGGTCAAGGGGGCCACCGCCGGGTCAAGGAGACTGCGGTCGAGACTAACATACCGCCTGGTGTCGATGCTTGGTGTCTGAATTTGAATTACGGACTGAGCTTTAGTACAGGGACTATGCTCCTTGCAATTCTGCTTTGATTGGTTGCACTCGTAATTTCTACTCTTGCCACTTGTAAGGAGTGGACTCTGAAAATTTCTTGGCTGGTTCTTTCTTTGTGGCGTTGTTTGCCACGGCGCCTGGTCGCCTAGCCATCATCCGGCTGATGAAGATCTCTCAGGCTACGCTGTTGTAAACCTAACGAACCGTGTATCCGGACTTTTGGACAAGAAGAGATGTCTTCCGGTCAATGTTGCATTCGGCCGATGTTGCATCCGGTCGAAACCGCGCCTGGCCTTGAGTCAAGAATAGCGCTACGTCTGGTCGACGTTGCTCCTGACCTGAAGGCCGGATTATTGAAAGAGGTGTGTTCCGGTCAAGAGGGAAGTTGTATTCTCACGATTCTTTGCCTGGGGTGATACTTTGCCGCACCGCCTTCCCAGCTTCTTTTCTCCCTTCCTTTTGAGAACCATCGAAGCGTAATTTGAGGCAGAACCAAATGGAGAATTCCTTCCCTAAGGCTCTCCATCCTCTACTCTAATCAGATCCACGGAAAATCCCTTGAATCTCCGGTCACCTCTTTCCTGTCTTAGAAAGAAACACATTTAGCATACATTTATCCATTATTTGAGTCATAGTATAATTACCGTAACAACTAATGGTTTTGGTAGTAAGGGTGAGAGTAGAGTTTTAGCGATTTCTTTTTATGAACGGACGCGACTGGGATAAGAACTTCCAGGATTTTTCTAATCCGTTTGCTTCAAGATTCTTCGATCGGTCGCCCGATAGATTACAAATTCCTTCGTCATTGGTCTATCTTCTTATCTTCAGAAGGTTATCGGTTATTTGCAGTCGTACGCCATTTCTTTTCCGCCTTGCCTGCTTGCTTCCTTTGATTCCTACGAATCTCAGATATTCTCCGCGGATCGAGCGTTTTCTTTGGTTCCTCTTGGAGATCGGTGTATGTGATCAGAGGCTTCTTTATTTCAAACAGATCAAAACTTCATCGTAGTTAGGTCGTCCATTCCTACATCCTTCACTTTCCTTGACATCGATTATTCCTCAGATGCTTCGTCGAAAGGATTTATTGTTTGTTACCGTGATGTCCTCGAGGAACCGATCTTGATGTCGAACTTCTAGCTCTTTTTCTCTCCAATGAAGGTCTTCCGAAACATGAATTTCGTGCCGTAGAACCGTGGATTGTGAATCGTGGTTGTTTGTACTTTCCCACAGACGGCGCCAAATGAAAATACATGATTGGTCCCTCCCATCTCACAAACGTACAGAACACCGAGAGTTATAGTGGTTCGGCCAATAAACCGGCCTACATCCACTTCTAGACAATATCTTTATTACTTTCTTTGGTATTACAACTTTAGAGAGCTTTCTAGTGTTTTCTCTCTATTCTAATCTTGTCTCTCTTTACAAATGAGCCTCCCAACTCTATTTATAGACTTCCTATGGTGAAGTCTCTCTCTTAATCCTTGTCCATGTGTTATCACTTTATTAGAGCAACCTTCTTAATTTTGGTACATCTCTCCTTGTAAAGCCTTCCGCTCCCAAAGTGTGAGATGCGGGATCCGGTCACGGGGCACGGGGCCGGTAATAAGGGGCCCGAACATGGAG
This sequence comes from Limonium bicolor, assembly GCA_023374045.1. Classification (NCBI taxonomy): domain Eukaryota; kingdom Viridiplantae; phylum Streptophyta; class Magnoliopsida; order Caryophyllales; family Plumbaginaceae; genus Limonium; species Limonium bicolor. The sequence goes on from CM041777.1 coordinate 147,994,166, forward strand.
TGCGGGGCCGGAATATGGGACCCGATTATAGAATGCGAGCCGGAATGATGTTTGGCGCCCAAACTGGAGCCCGAACAAGGTCCTGAAGGGGTTCCGGGGTCTGGACCGGGATTTGTGGCCTAGACCGCTTTGACCCCCTTGTCTTCGTTATATTCTTATCCTTGTCAGGTGATGGTGGTGAATTAATATGACCTAGGATTTACTAGGAGTCATTATGAAAAGAAAATTGGGTGGAAATGAGTTAACTAAGGAGTTCTTGAGGTTTAGAATGACCTAGGATGGTCTATGAGGAAATTAGAGTTTAGATGGGTGCATAGAACACACCAAAGTCATGATATGAGGAATGGTAAGACTTGCGCATAAGTTTTAAGGAGAAGGTGTATAATGCTTAAGGTGATTTAGGTATGAACTTGGAAATATATCAATGAAAGTTTTGAGAACCTTGTGTAAGAGTGTATGATCATGAGGGTGGTGAATAAGATGCATAAAAGAGGTGGAAATGGCTAAGGAGGGTGTTCCATGGTCAGGGTAAATGAAGAACCATGTCAAGGTGTTAAGGTAATGGGAAGCAATGTATAAGCAAGCTTAAGAGTTTAAGAGTGATGAGTAACAAGTGAAAAGAAGGGAATTGTGCATGGACATGCAAGATGACCTTGGAAGGTTTAACAAATCATAGATGTAATGTAGTGATGTTAAGGAGGAGCTATATGGGTAGAAAAGAAACACTTTGGTTAGTCGAAGTTTTAGATAAAATGTACAAGTTGGAAATGTAAGGAAGCATATGACAAGTGTTAGGAATGTTTGTAAGAATTTAGTAAATGTTTGAGAAGATCTTTGGGAGTTGTTTTGGAGAGTTTGGTGGAAGTTACAAGGTGAGTTTAAGTGCCTAAATGATGTTAGAAGACATTATGAGGGTTTAGGAGAAGTTTGGTGAATATTGGTTAAGTGTTTGAAGGCTTAGAAAATGAGTGTATTGCCTTGTCCGAACATCCGTCCGGACATGGACGTTCGGACAGGCCCTGCTGCGTGAAAAATTTTCAGAGTCTCGACTTGTGTCCGACCTTGGGAAGTCCGGACACAAGTTCGGACGTGCCTGCTTCTACTTAGGATTTACCTCGACCCATGTCCGAACTTCCGAAGTCCGGACACATGTTCGGACATGCGTCTGTTTTCAGTTTTGAGTCTCGACTTGCGTCCGAACTTGGGAAGTCCGGACACAAGTTCGGACATGCCACGGTTTTGGCCAAAAACCTTGTTTAAGGATGGGAAATGATGAGGATAATTAGGTATTGATGTTATAAGGTTGTTTAAGACATATTTGGTGGGTAACAATGATAATTAAGTGGATGAATAAGTATAAGTGATGAGGAGAAGCGATTCACATGAGATTAAGTTTGTAAGATTAAGTTGTAAGACTTAAGAGGTGTTAGGTGGGGATCATTAAGGAATTAAGTAAGTTAAACAAGTTAAGTAAATCATATTAAGTTAAGTGATTAACAACCTAAAACTGAATGAATGTTTTAGGACTTGGGAGTTTGGACTCCGGAAGAGAGTAAGCAGCCGAACGACCAACGGTGAACGGTACAGTTCTCTTGTGACCTGCTTGCTAACGAGGTGTCCCTCGGCTTGTGTGCTATTTGTTTTGTGTGCTCACTAAACAAGATAAAGCATGCAACCGGAACATATTATATATATATTGTATTGTTGTGTGATGTTTGAAAACTAACACAACATACCGTGAGAACTTACTAACCAATGTTTAGTAAGGAATTGAGTGAGACTAAGGAACGCCCCTAATAAGGGACGACATGAACCGGAAGAGGTTAACCGACAAACAGGGTTTGAGATTACTACTAACTGGAACTTGAGTGAGGAAACCCGGGACCGATCTCCGGTCATGCATGCTAAGGAAAAAGGGGGACGGTATCTGAATCAGATCCGCCCTCCGCTTAAGGACTTGTCTTCGGACTTGTAGCCTAGGGCCGGTTGCTGGCTCAGCTACGCTGGATTCCCGTCCAGGGTAGGTGGCATTAAGATGGTGCGGTGGGATCACCTAAATCCCAGGTTTGGACTTAGGCTACAACCATTCCCCTCCAGGAACGGTTCGTATTCTGAGAATAAGTTAAGGTTAAGATGAGTTACAATCATTCCTTTCTAAAGGATGATTTGTATTATTAAGACTAAGATTGGGTTAAGTTACAATCATTCCTTCTAAAGGATGATTTGTATCGTTAAGATTAAGATAAGTTAAGATTAAGATAAGTTACAATCATTCCTTTTTAAAGGATGATTTGTATCGTTAAGACTAAGATTGGGTTAAGTTACAATCATTCCTTCTAAAGGATGATTTGTATCGTTAAGATTAAGATTAAGATTAAGGTGAGGTTAAGATAAGTTGCAACCATTCCTTTCTAAAGGATGGTTTGTATTATTCAGATTAAGGTAAGTTACATCCACTCCTTATTAAAGGATGGTTGTTTCTAAGATTAAGATAAGACTAAGAGTGAGGTGAGATAAGGATGGACTAAGATTAGGAGGGAACATTACTTAAGGAGTTAAATAGTTAACTCTCTAATTAAGGGAACGCGTTTAAGTCGTTCATTGTGCGTGAACTTTGATTGTTCATAAATGGATTGTGTTTACAGCATTTACTATTATGTTGTGCATCCAATCAACCTCCATGCTATCGACAATTAGTCGTCGTAGCCACGTTAGCTTGGGGGCCATGAGGGGATCGTACCAGCATTCGTGCTGACCCCCTTTGGGGGCTGTTTTTACTACACAGGTACAACAGGAAGCGGCCGTCGCGAGGGTAAGAAGAGGATACAAGTGTTAAGGGTTAAGAGTGGCCTACGAGTTGTGCATGTACACTCGTATGGCAATATGAGTTAGTAAGATGTATAGGATATGAGGGGGTTGTAAGAAGGATATGTAAATGTTTAAGATTGTTGCTCTAATGTTCGGTATATTTTGTAGACAGACCGTGGCAAGGTCCTGGATTGTAAGGAATTCCGCTGTGACATGTATGTATATATGCTGTTAAGTTGCGAGACCACAATTGGATTGATTTGGGGTGTTACAATATGCGGGCACTGTGGTAAAATAGGCCATTTGAAGAGTGGATGCTTTGAGCTGCGCGGATACCCGGAATGGTGGAAAGGGCCGTGAAACTCAATCACGGCTAATGCCGTTGAATAGAAAATCAAAGGCATGAATAATTTTTTGGGCCTGAATGATAGGTTGAATCGATTGTGTGATTTCTTCGAGCAACCAAGTCGAACCCCAGAAAAGGGTGCGACGAGCAGCAATTCCTCTAACAACAATGGCAAATCGATTTTTGCAGGTGCTGTTTACATAAATTGTAATGCTACCTATCTTAACAATGTTAATCACTATTGGTTGCTTGATTCTGGCGCTAGTGACCATCTCATAGGAGATGAAACATTGTTAATCAAATGAAAATGATCTGATGCTCACTATGTGACTATGCCTAATGGTACTGTTGAGATGATTAGTACTGTCGGCACTGTTCATCTGACCAAGAACTTCAAATTGGAGAACGTTCTTCACGTCCCAAGTTTCCGTCTTTCTTTCATCTCTGTTAGTAGGCTGGCCCAACAGGCAAACTGTACGGTTTCCTTTGACACTGATGTCATTTATCTGCAGACCCATATCTGGAAGAATAGGCAGAGGATCAGACATCACGACGCTGGGGTCTACATTCTTGAGATTGGACTGTTAAACAATGCTTTAATACTTGTAACGATGTTTTGAGCGATACTTTGCACTATTGTAATAATTCCCGTACCGTGTTTGGTAATACTTGTAATACCAAATTGCTTTTTTGGCATAGAAAAATGGGGCATCCCCCCATTTATAAGATGATTAGGATGGGGTTGATAGAAAAACATGATGTTCCTAATAATTTCGTTTGTGACGTTTGTTTTAGGGCTAAAGGTCATAAACTTTCTTTTCCTAGTTCTCGCCATAAGTCCAAATATTGTTTTGACCTTATTCATATCGACACTTGGGGACCTTGTTCCACCGCTAATTACCATGGTTGTCTTTTTTCTTAACCATCATGGATGATGCAAGTAGATGTACATGGGTCATCCTCTTGAAATCCAAATCTGAAGCCTCACAACATATTGAAAATTTTATTCATATGGCGGAAAGACGATTTGGTAAAATCATGAAGATTGTTCGCTCTAATAATACATATGATCTAGGTTCTTCTAGAGCTCTTCAACATTTCTGTAACACCCCTAATCCTAAACCTATATTAATAGCGCAAGTCGTAGCATAATAAATAACAGTCGCAGCAGAAAATAAAACTATCTATCCTTGGTGTTACACGCTGTTACTCACCCTTGTGAGTAACAAGACATCCTTACTCTTTCCAACAATCCAACTCCTCACGCTGTGATGAACAGATACTAAGCACTCTAATTATTACAGACCAAATCCAAACTAAATGACCAACTAACTGAATACAACAATCTCCAAAATACAGTACATAATAAAACTACATAGTTTTATCAAAACACAGCAGCTACCCTGTTTCCAGCACTCCGACTTGTGTCTTCTTCAGTAACCTGAAATGTTTTGCCCATTGAAGGGCTCAGCAATCAAAATGCTGGTATGCTAAATGTAGTACTAAGTCATCTAGATTCCTTAAGTCGTTTTAGCCATCTTGAAATTAGACTCATTACATGACATTCCGGTTTACAATAATAACAGTAAGAACTGTAAATATCAAACAATCACATAACAGTTCACCTGCAACATCAGTGCATAATAGCAAACAACAACTAGATAAACACACACCAATGATCCACACAATAACCAAACAAGATACGCGTATTAATTAATTGTACTTGTAAGTTGGCCACCTGGCCCTTATCCTTTAAACCAATCACTTAACCTTTTCCAATTAAATTCCACCTCAGGTGTCATGTTAGGACAACCCTTATTAACTTATTAATGGACAGTAGTCCCCTGGGTTCCAAAGGAACCTGTTACCAGCTGACCTTATGGCCCTGGATATTTATGCCTTAAAGACATCTGATTAGGCCGAAACCTGCACCAACGGTAGTGCCCTCCGCCATCATCGAATGTGACTGATGGATTCCCTTGAGAGACTCTCCTTTGTAGTCCCTCGTAGTGATCACGATGCGCAACCAGAAAGTCGAAACAGTCTGGATTCCTCTCTTTATAAGTTAGCCCTTTTTGTCAGTGACATAATATCCAATCCTTGAGTTAAGACTATAACAGTTGACCATCAGTTAGGTTCAATAATACCTAAAGGTCAGTTAGTCTTGTTCCAGTTTAGATGTATAAACTTCCAGTCATAAGACGTTCGCGTATAAATAAAACGCAGTAGTGTCGAGCAATACAGTATACAATATCATATACATAAAATCACAGATATCGCTCTTAACAATTAAACACACAACGTCTGGATCTTAGGAAAATCCTTCAGACATTCAGACCACACAATTAACATACCGTTCACCGTGTAACTTGCTAGCTTGACAGTTCACGCCCTAACAGTTTCTCCCCGTACACTGTTATATTACATGCAATACCGGGTAATGTTAATACAACTGTTAACTAAGTATTACAGTACTATCACTGTAGAACTAATACTTGTAATATACTAACCCCGTATGTTTTTTTTATTTTCCCCCTGTTATTTTATAGTGGATCTAGGTAGTTTAACAGTTCATTATTTTATGTGGTAACCACATGTGATAATGGATTTCTACCTTTTTAGTATATTTCTATTTCCTTGATTATATACTCATAATTATTTCCACTTAGTCCATATATCAACATCATTTGGTTATTTTTATTATAACCACAATTATGTATAAACTTTACATTATACTCCATAACATACCATATTACTTAATTTTAATTCCTTTCTTTATAAAATTACAAAACAAACCACATAATTTCGGTAATTATAATTTGAACCCATTAACTTTTATAAATTACCAAATAACCATATAACTTTTATAATTTGCTAAATATCCATATTAACTTTCGGTAATTGCAAAACAATTATATCAATCTTTAGAAATTACCAAATGACCACAATTATTTTCGGTCTTAACATATACCTTTCCTTTATTTACAATTTAACCCCAAAACTTTATATAAGTTACATATTAACTTATAAACTATAGTTTTAATACTTAATTTTCTAAAATACCGAAATGATCCTTTTACTTTTGCAAATTATGTATTCACCCCAAATTAAATTCAGTTTTGCACTTGTACTTCCATAAATTACATATTCACCCTTAAACTTTTATAAACTTAATATTTTATGTCATAAATCATTTTAACCCAAAGTTTTTTTGGTCAACACTTTGACCAAGACTAAATTTCATATTTAATACTTTAATATACCCAGAAAAACATATGTAATCTCGGTTATAACTCTAATCTTTCCAATAATTACAAAATAGCCCCCAAAACTTTATAAAATGCTATTTGAACACTTAAACACTTATTAAATTCATCAAAATTCATGATATTAATTCCTACCTTACATTATAACATAATTATACCAAATCAACCCTTTTATTCTCCGCAATTATTTTCAGCACTCCAAACTTTTCAAAAATTACATTTTAGCCACATAAGTTATTAAACTAGCCATTTAAATACTTGTAGCTATTTTTAATACTCCCAAAATTTATAATATAAGTTAATACACTCATATATTTCGAAAATCACCAAACAACCCCTTTATGTTCTCTGTTTTTATTTAAACTTACCATATGGTTTTAAAACTTGATTTATACCTTATAATAAATATATATAAATGTATGTAATCCATATAACACTTCTAAAAATTATGTTAATGACTTAGAATGATTATAAACTCAAAATAGAACCTTTAATCCCTAGATAATTCGGTTTGACCATTTATGTATCCTAATTAATTTTTGTGACACACTTTTATACCTTAAGGTATGTTATAAGCTATTTTCTGGGTGATATATTATATAGTTCTCGACCTTAATTATCTAAGGGTTTGTACATAATTTTTATACCAAGTTTTGAAGCTTAAATCAAACTTAAACTTAATAAACCTTAACTATAGAACTTACTCCTTAAATCACGACAATACTTGTACTTGATTTCTCCTTGAATTCCAAGCTCTCCAAATGCTATCTTGATGAATAACTTTCGGCCTCCTTGAATATATTTAGGAGATCCATTTGTTAGACTTCTAACAAGGATTTAATAAAAGATTTGGAGTAGTTTTTCAAGAGTATACCTTAGGAATTTTCCAAGGAATTTTCGGTATACCCTTGGATGATTGTGGATCTAAGTTTCCTTCATGAAATAATGAATAGAATATAGATTTAGAAGCCTTAAATTTTTGGAAATGATTTAAGTATTTTGCTAGGATTTTCAACATGAAAATATACCTTAACTTGATCTTGTTGTTCCTTGTGTTGTTGTTTAATCAAGACACTTCCTTGGAACACTTATGCTTGGCGAAATCTTGGATGATTGTTAGGATGATTCTTGCTTCAAGACTTAGTAGATTTAACTTGGAAATTTACATAGAAATGGTGTTAGAACTTGGAACACTATTAATGGAGCTTAGAAGCTCAAAGGAATTAACTAGCAAATGAAGAAGAAAAGAGAGAGTAGAAGGGCTTACCAAAATCGGTGGGTGAAGGCAAATGAGAATGGCTCACATAGGAAGATAAGAGAATGCAAATTGAAAGGATTTTTCTTTTGCTAAATTAATGTCAAATTTGACTAGTCTTTCCATTAGTTTATTGCTTGTTGTTTGACTCCATAAAATTATCTATGATTGCTGCTTGCTTTCGGCTGAGTCAAGGAAGAGAAGAAGTCTTTGTTGACCACTTGAAACAAGAGGACAAGAGCAAGGTAGGTACATGTCTTCTTTTGATTTTTCTAAGACAATTAACATGTCTTACTCTCTTGAAAATTTTGGCAATGCAGACTGCTTATGGGCATTTTACTCTTGATGATTGAAGACATTAGGACATGGCTATGTAGGTAGGTATTCTACCTTGAATTTTATAAGGCAATCAAGGCCTTATTTTCTTGCACAAAATCGATAATGGGTGGCTAAAGAAGACCATTTGATTTTTGTCTATATTGAACAAGAGATCATGCTAGTTAGGTTCATGTTTTGATGACTAATTAATGAGGCACCAACCTCTCCTTTTCCCACATGAAATCGGCAGCCACAAGGTAGAACATGGGCTGTTTACTTGTTTATTTCTTTTGTCAAAAGCTAGATCTAGTTAGTTTATTTTAGGTATTTTAATTTCATTGTTTTTACATAGGCTAATCTTCTTTGTTTTCTTGCAGTTTTTACGGTAATGGGGCTTCATTTGACTGATTTAATTTGATATATTATCACATGGTACATGATAAGGTGAGTCACCAATCCATAAGGCAATATTTTTTGTTAAAACCATGTCAAATGACACCTAAAATGGCGCCCAATATAGAGAGTAAATGGGACTGATTTTTAATTTGATTCCTGTCACACTATATTTTATTAAGACCATATTATAACATGTTATAAGTCACAACATTTATTTGGTACATTTATACCAAGGTAAAAGATGAAAATTTTAAGGTAAAAATGCTGATTTTAGGTATCTTTTTGATCATAATTTCGGCCCTGGTTATGCTATGAGTTTATCACCGGCATTAATTGATTTATATGTTCAATATATCCCCTTTTAATATTATCAACTCTTGGCTCCTCAAAAACTTCAAGGCAATTGCGTAGAACGCATTTTTGTGTCACCCGAAGGTGCGTTTTTGTGCTTTAAGGATTTCCTGGAAATTAATTAGTCACTACAAGTTCCAAGTGTTTATAAACATTTTTTATAGTCCATAATAATATGTTAAGGTTTTACATTGAGTTAGATGGGGTTATATCAACTCATAACTCAATTTCCGGCTACCGAGACACTCCTGGGGCAAAATAGGAGCGTTAAGAAACTCGTCCGAGAACTTTGTTTTTTTTGAGAAAGTAGCTCGATAATTCTCTTTAGAATGTTGAATAAAGATGTTAGGAACTCTTAGAATGAATTATATAGGACTTTGTGCCACCACGGCACTTCTCCGGGGCATTCCCGGGGGTTTATGGGACCTTCATCGGGAACCTCCGAGCGCTTTGAGTTTAATTGAAAATCTACCTAGAGGACTTCATCTTAAATATCTAATAAGGAGTTATGGTGCATTTGGAATGAAGTTTAATGCTTTACTTCATCTTATAAAGTATTTCCAGGACTTTCTGGACTTTAAGGGCCTTAAGGGAACTCTCGAGCATTTTGTATTTTTACACCGTTTTAGATGAGGTCCTGTATTCTAAAGGTCTTATAATGACCCTAGGTTACCTTCATATGAGGTTTATAGCTGATATAACTTTGTTAGCTTAAGGTCGGGCTTTAACGCACGTTTTTGACCTTTAGGAGTTTAGGTGCATTTTTAACTCCTAAGTGTTTATATGCTTTCTTAGGGTTTAATAATCCCCTGAATAATATATATTTACCATTATTTAATTATTTAAATGTTATGGGTATTTCAATTTCTTCCGCTCTAAAGGTATTCTTCACCAAACCACAGGTGTTCACACTCCGCAACAAAACGGAGTTGTGGAGAGAAAACATTGTTATCTTCTTGAAACGGCTCGTGCCTTATTTTTCCATTCAGGCCATGACAAAATCTATTGGGGGGAGAGAATCCTTATGGCAACTCTCCTTATCAATAGACTTCCTTCTTCCACTCTTGAAGGAATATCTCCATATGAGTATCTTCATGGATCACCTCCAGATTTGCAAAGCATTAAGACCTTCAAATCTCTTTCTTATCACACTGGTCCCACAATTCACGAATCAAAATTTGATGACCGTGGTCATAAAGGAGCCAATTTGGGCTCTGGTCTCAGTAAAAAAGGGTCATCGTGCTCTTCTTATAAATAATGGTAAAGTTATAACCAGTCGAGACTTGACTTTCTTTGAAGCTATTTTTCCTTTACAAGACCAACAAGCTGAGTGACCGATCACGGGAAAGCCCATCCAAATTCGGTTTCCAACGGCTATTGACGATGATTCAGATATCTCTCCTTATACTTATTTGAATCATCGTCAAAATAAATCCTCAGATACTCGCTATGATAGCCCAATTACCACTCCAGCAGCCACCACCGACATTGACACAGAACACTCAATTCTTGAGTCCGGCACGGAAGATTTCGTTAATTTAGACCAGGCCCAACACAATGACGAAACTCCCAGCGACAACATCGAGTATTACATTCCTGATTCTCATAATAAAGACGAATCTATCTCTACTCCTGGGCTAGAAACGACAGTCTTATGACGATCCACTCGTACTAAGACCATTCCAAAGAAGCTGATGTACTACGAGTGCAATCACGCTTCCTTTGATAACTTCACATATTCTCTCGACTAGGCTTGAATGCCACATGCCCAATGTTCTACCCTATGTTCATAGCTTAACCTATTTTACTCCAAATCGTGTGATCTGCTCTTAGGTCCAACACAATTTCCCCACAAAGCCTTCTTCTTATTAGATAGCTTCTCAACATTCAGCATGTCGTGACGCCATGACTTCTGAGCTCAAAGCCCATGAAGAAAACCAAACTTGGTCTCTCGTTAAGCTTCCAAAGGGAAAACATAGTATCACAGGTCGATGGGTTTATTGAGTCAAGTACAAAACTAATGGTGACATCGAATGATACAAAGCTAGGTTGGTCGCTCGCGGCTTCACTCAAAAGGAGGGGGAGGACTTTCACAAGACCTTCTCCCCCATGGTCAAAATGACTACCCTTCGCACCTTGATTGCCATTGCCATCAAAAGATGTTGGACGATCAATCAATTTGACGTCAACAACGCCTTCATTCATGGCGACCTCCACGAAGAAATTTACATGAAACCCCCCGATGGCCTCACCACTGACACCACTAGCTTAGTTTGCAAGTTGCATAAATCTTTATATGGACTCAAATAAGCCCCACGTCAGTGGTATGCCAAACTTTCTTCTTCCCTCACTAGCCTTGGTTTCATTCTTTCAGATAACAATCACTCTCTCTTCAAATGGACTTGTGGATCTTCCATCCTTTTCCTTGGGGTCACTGCTGGAAAAAAAAAGAATAAACAATGTTTTTATTTATCTTTTGGAACATTTTATAAACGTTTTTTTATGCCGGCGACGCAAATGGTCGAACCTCTTAAAGAACGCGTTGCAAGCATTTTTTATACATTAATTTAAAAGAACGCTTATTGCTAAAGAGTTTTTTAAGGTGTGTAAGGTGGCGGGAATCTACGAGGCATAAAGAACGCTTATTGCTAAAGAGTTTTTTAAGGTGTGTAAGGTGGCGAGAATCTACGAGGCATAAAGAATGCTTTCATCTTGAAGCATTCATTATGTTTGACTATAAAAAACGCTTGTTTAATACAATCGTTATTTATGAAGCTTTATAAAAAACACTTATATTGACAAGCGTTCTTTATGACATTTGGCGCGAGAGTATAAGAAACGCTTATATATAAGCGTTTCTTATATGGTCCTTTTTTATATTTTTATTTTTATACAATTTATTACCCTGCGCATAACACAAAATTGAATGCGCGCTACAATCACAAATTGCCATTCATAACTGGTTTGCATTATATATATACCAGATCAACCAAATTGGTGAATTTTAATAGATCAACAGCAGTACTTTGTTTGCATTAATATTATACGAGTGCACATAGGCTCAAGTGTAGTACCGATCAACTACAACATTTGTAACTAGCTAGTTAACCACACTACTAAAAATGGTTCAAGTTCGATCATAACAATACAACCATTTGAAAAAAAGAAAAGATAGCTACTTGACGACTTCTTCTGATCAATTTAGTGTTTTCAACACATGTGTGCTCCTTGACAAACTTGAGATCGGCTTGTGAATAAGTATTGAGAAGAAATCAACAAGCTGCACGCGAGAATTATAAAAGCAATTAAGTACACCATTTAAACTTATCCAAACATGCGTAAATAGTTAAATCAGCAATTCAAACACAAAAGTACTTATAATATGTACCTGAGAAGAAATTTCCAATTCGCTAAGACAGTTGTTACCTCTATTAAAGATTAAAGTACCGACGATCATGATGATTCTTCTACTGATACAAAAGAGACAGAAGACGAAAAGCATGATACAAAAGAGACAAAGGCAGATACAGATGAAAGGATGAATGAGAACTCAGAAATATAGAGGTTGAAGAAATTGGCAAAAAAGTTAAGTGAGGCTGCCACGAAGTAGAGTCCAGTGGAGATTAACGAATTACTGGCCCACTTCATGACCTAGAATGAAGAAAACAGTTTTCTAGAATAGTTATATGTGTAGGAGAAGAGGAAACTTAGTCAATTATATGGTGGCATGGGGGACTATATAAAGATAAAGTGGTACCAGATCACTCGGTTGATGAGTTTCATGACTTATGGATGGAGATGGAAATGAAGAAGCTAGGCACTTCTCCATCTCCAGTTTCGATTAGATTTGCATCTTCTTTCTGTTTTGAACATCAATAGGTCTGAGAATCTTCAAACACTTGGACATGAATGTCTGTAGATTGCATCAGTCAATTGGAATACTAGCCACACACTGTTGATGTGGGGTGCATCGTACCTTTTAAAAAAAACTAGATGAAGATCCCTTCGCAATTAAAAAGATTGAGAGATTCCCCCTAAGTAGGATTCCCCCTGAGTTTGCATGTCATTTATTGCTAAGGAACCTTCATCTACTTAGGGGGAATCTCTCAATCTTTTTAATTGCCAAGGGACCTTCATCTAGTTTTTTTAAAAGATACGATGCACCCCACATCAGCAGTGTGTGGCTAGTATTCCAATTGACTGCATGCAATCTACAGACATTCATGTCCTAGTGTTTAAAGATTTCTCAGACCTATCGATGTTCAAAACTGAAAGAAGATGCGAATCCAATCGAAACTGGAGATGGAGAAGTGCCTAGCTTGTCCATCTCCATCCATAAGTCATGAAACTCATCAACCGGGCGATCTGGTACCACTTTATCTTCATATAGTCCCCCATGCCACCATTTAATCGACTAAGTTTCCTCGATCTTCTCCTCCTCATATAACTATTCTAGAAAACCGTTTTCTTCATTCAAGGTCATGAAGTGGGCCAGTAATTCGTTAATCGCCACCGGACTCTACTTCGTGGCAGCCTCACTTAACATTTTAGCTAATTTCTTCAACCTCTTTGTTTCTGAGTTCTCATTCATCCTTTCATCTGTATCTGCCTCTGTCTCTTTTGTATCTTGATTTTCTTATTCTGTCTCTTTTGTATCAGTAGAAGAATCATCATGATCGTCGGTACTTTGATCTTCAACAGTGGCAGCAACTGTCACCATCGGCCAAATTCGCTTGGCTTTTTATCCGATTTTCTCTGTGATGTTTCTGAAGATCAATACCACTCGCTCTCTGCTATGTCATCCCCAAAGTTTTTACTAGTGTTGTCCAGTTCTGATTGTTTGATCTACTGAAGCTTCCATAACATATATACTAGTCAGAGGTGACTAAAGGAAAAGGAGAGAAGGAAGGTCTTGAAGGAAAATAAAGTTGGTGGCCTGGGCCCGTCCGAGTTCAATTTTTTTAAAATAGGTGGATGACGATCGAAGGTGCTTAGGCGCTAGCCAAAAAATGTAGAGGGATACTAAAATATGTTATACTATAATATAATATAAACATAGATAAACTTCTGGGTGGATGTTAAGGTAAAAGCAATAAGGGGACATCAGGCAAGCTGACGATGCCGTAATGCTATGTCTGTATAATTAATTAATACACCCTATAATCATCTAATAATATGTTATACTATAATATAATATAACATTAATACACTCTATAGTCATCTAACCAAGTCCATTGTACAACCAGCAAGTAAAAATCAGCACATAGTACAAATAGATGCGCACAGCAGTTTGGTTTGCATGCAAAATTATTCCCAAACACACGTAAACTTTATTTCACGCTTTTAATCCCAAACAAACAAAGTATATATATATTTGGTTTACAAAATTACCTAATTGCAGAATAGAGGCGATAAAAATCAAAACACGTATAGTACAACAATAGATAGATGTGCGCGCGACACAGTTTGGTTTGCATGCAAAATTATTCCCAAACACACACTTTATATCATCACGCCTTTTAATCCCAAACAAACAGAGTATGTATGTTCCTGATTAACAAGTTTGGTTTGCAAAATTACCTCATCAGTAGAAGAATAGAGGCGACACATCTAGCGTGCATGTATGTTCCTTTCGCTAGTTGGGGTTGTAAAATATTTCTATGTAGAGTGAATCCAGAGGCGCTGTGCATGCGACAGGGCATGTATGTCATGTTCGATCGTGCAATTTTGCAAACATTAATTACCGATCGAAAGATGATATGACAAAAAAGGAAGGCATGCATATATATGTATATATATGTTCGCAGATTGAGGGCAAAATTACCGATAGCGAGAGGCACCGATATCGATTGACGCATGCATGTGGCCTGCCTTCATCGCACCAGTTCTGCCGGAAGATAGAATATTGAAGATCGATGGCGAGCGCAGTATCGGGAGGGAAGAGAACGTATTGGTAATTTCTAGGCCAGTGGTACCGCGAAGAGATAGAGCCAGAGAGAGAGGTTTACAGAGTGAGAACGAGGTTTACAGAGAGTGGGTAAGGGAACAGTCGCAATTAGACTGATGAGAAGACTGGGCGGGAGGGCAAAAAGTGTTTATAATTTAGGTAACATAAAGAACGCTTCACTTAAGAAGCGTTCTTTATGCTGATCGTAAGTAGCATAAAGAACGCTTCTTAACTGAAGCGTTTTTTATGTTATCGCGCCAAATGTCATAAAGAACGCTTCTTTTGTGAAGTGTTGTTTATACGTATCTCTTAAAGAACGCTTTGTAAGCAAGCGTTGTTTTTGTCTTTGGGCGCGATAACATAAACAACGCTTTGTAAGCAAAGCGTTTATTAAGATGTCCCGCCTATTATAAAAAAAAACAATTTACAATATAACCGTTTTTAAAGGGGCATTGTTTATTCTTTTTTTTTTCCAGTAGTGGGTGTATGTTGATGACATCATCTTATATGGCAATGACCACACCAAAATAGCTCAAGTCAAAGAAACCCTTCATAAATCTTTCAGGATCAAGGATCTGGGCAATCTCATTTACTTCCTTGGTCTCGAATTCCATTACACCTCCAATGGCGTTGGAATCACACAAAGCAAGTTTGCTTCCGATCTTATTCAAGATTATCATATCACCACCAAACAATCCGTAACTAGCCCACTTCCCGTCGACCCTAAACTTCAACTTCAAGATGGTCTTCCCCTAGCCGATGCCACAGAATACCGATGTCTTCTCGGAAAATTGAACTATCTCATCAATACTCGTCATGGTATCAATTTCAGTGTTCAAACCTCAGTCAATTCAACCAACAACCTTGTCAATGACACTGGGACGCCGATATCCATGTCCTTCAATACATTAAAGGGACTATTGGTTACTACATTTTTTTAAATAATTCAGTAGACTATTCCCTTCTTGTCTACTACAATTCTGACTGGGCTTCTTGTCCAATTTCACGCCGGTCGGTTAATGGGTACTGCATTCTTTTTGTAGGCTCTCCCATTTCTTGGAAATCTAAGAAACAAGCATGTGTCTCCCTCTCGTCTGCTGAAGCCGAGTACCGAGCATTACGATGCGTCATCATGGAGCTCGCTTGGTTGTCTTGCCTTCTCTAAGAACTTGGCGTTCCCGATATCACACCAATACCGTTGAAATGCAATAATAGGTCTACTGTCTACATCGCTCACAACCCTATCCTTCACGAATTGAACAAAACATATCAAAATTGACGTCCACTATGTCCGTGATCAAATCAAGGCAGGTCTCATAGACGTTTCTCACATTTCTAATCTCCACCAAAAGGCCGACATGTTAACAAAATCATTGGCCGGCAAGGATTATCGTCTTCAACTCAATTCGATGGGGATGACTGACACTTCATCCAACCCAGCAAATACGACATTTTCTTAGGTTTGGGGGGGGGGGGGTGTGTTAGGATTTACTAAAATCTTCTAGACGTATCCTATGTGTCATTCTTTCCCTTTTCTTAAACTTGTTAGGATTATATATATTTGAGTAAATTACTCAGAACCCCCTTGAGGATTCGGGATATTACTGTTAACCCCCTTGTGTTTATCATAATTATTGGTAACCACCTCAAGGTTAAGGTATCTTTGACTACCAACCACCAAACTATAATTTTGTGATCAAAAAGTTAACTATGTGTTGACCTATTAGCTTACTCACATTAATAATGTGAGGCTGGACAACAAAACAACTTAATCAACATCATCTAACTCTCTCTCATCCCACTTTAGATGCATTTTCAAGGAAGGTTTGACATTTTTAGGAAAATAACAATGTAGATTAAGTAGTGTTTTTTGTCTAGTATGACCTTATTAATATAATTAAGCTGATAGGTTATCACAGAGTTAACTTCCTGATAACAGAGTTATAGTTTGGGGGCTCGTAGTCAAAGATACCTTAACCTCGAGGTGGTTACCAGTAATTATGATAAACACAAGGGGGTTAACTGTAATATCCTAAATCCTCAAGGGGGTTCTGAGTAATTTACTCTATATATTTCTAGCATAATCTTTTCTATCCTTTTCTGTATTGTCTTTATTAGTTTAGTTATTTAGGCCAAGTTTCCCATTGGGTGTCTTTATTAGTTTAGTTATTTAGGATGAATTTCCAATTGGGTGTCTTTATTAGTTTAGGCTAAGTTTCCAATTGGATGTTTCTTATTAGGAAACCTCTCTTGTATAAATAACCATCCTAGTTATTCACAATACATACAAGAAATCATTCTTTCTTTCGCAATGCTTTCATCCTTATTTCCACACTTTTGCTTTCTCGATCCTATGTGTGTTTCCTCGCAAACATTCGCTTAACCGTCCATTCAATTATCAATCTCTCCTCTTGGTCCTCGCTCATCTCCAAAGATTTCTTCAGTTTAAAACATACTTCAAACTACCTAAATCATGACCTCTAGCGCGCATCAGCTGAAATAGGGTCATGTAGTCCTGAAATTTACGCGAACTCTTTGTCATATAATGAAAGCAGAAGCAGTAAAAAAGAGTTTTAAAGCTTGAATCCTCATCTTAAGTCCTATTGCGTGTGACATTATACAACAGCATTAACACTTTAAATAGGATACAACATAAATTGGGTAAGAATTTGGACAAAATTTTGCAGGAATAAAAGAGGGCTTAATCAGCAAGAATTACCAACTTGTCACCACTGTTACTAATCTTTTAGTAAAACTATAATTAATAAAGTTGCTTAAAGCTGGTAGAGGAGGGAGAAAAGTAGAGGGAGGAAGGGGATGAGGTGAGTGGTAATTTCTCCAGCTTTACCAATTCGAATTTTCCTCTGAGTTTGAACTCACTTCTGGTTCCAACGGAAAATGGCAAGTGATGCCATTGATTTAGAAGCAGTAGCTTCAGAAATTAGGTATGTTTTCAGGGAATTATTAAAATCATAACATATAAAAAACTTTAAAGACTAAACCTTTGTAGCAGGTATCATAATGTTCTTGGATTCTGTTAATCAGTTAAGCATTGATAGAGGTAGCATGCAATTTTAGGGGGAAATATTTAAACCGATAATTCAGCATGCGTAGTACTAAGGAGTAGAAGCATGAAACAATGAAACAGATTGACATCAAGCCTTAAAGAGAGCTAAGATGCGCACACTCGTAACTAGGATATAAATATCTTACCATATGTTTTAAGGACTGCTTTTAGCTTAGCATTCTAGAAGGTTAAAGCCTAGCAGAACAGTTAAGTAATTGCAGTAGTATTGATGTTTTTTAGAAATGGATCAATAAATAGCGGCTGAAATGAATAGAAACTTGAAGCGAAGATGAGCAAAAAGTTAATTAATTAGAGGGATAGGCTCAATCATTCTCATAATGTTAGAAGAGATACAAAGTTTAGTATGATATCACTTTTAAGTTCAAAACAAATATAGATCAAGCTTGTGAAGCGTAATCAGATTTGCACATTAGCCTTTTATAAGAGACTAAAGCAACTAATCTTATTGTTGCTGAGCATCTCGTCATTTTTTAGTAATGTACTTAAATAAAGCTTTGAATATTGCCTGACTAAAGATCTAAAAAGAAACTATCATTAGTGACGCAGATAACAACAACAAGACAAAATCAAGATGTGTAACACCCCTACTACGCACTTAACAAATAACCAAATTCGTAGCGGAAATTAAACAACTAAAACGATAATTAAATGGGTTGGTGTTACACGCCGTTAGCCACCCACGTGGCTAACAAGGCATAATACATACAATTGTACCGGTCTGATGATCAGACTCCCGAGCATAGAACCAATAACCATAAATACATAATCAACAACCGAGTATTTATATTTACATCCATACCTGTATAACTGTCAAACCATAGTATATCACCACGGGAGCACAAGCGCATCCCGGGTCCAAACATCCAAAACCATCAAATGTGTTTCATAAAACCAAGAACCTAGAGCCACTCCGCCTCTTCGATCCTCATCCTACAACATAAGAAAAACAATATGGTGCCCCAAAGGGGCTCAACAACTCATGGCTGGCATGGCTAACGTGCAGCCCATCGACTACCGGGATACACACAACCAATTGTCATGATAACATGGCATTGATTTTTAACATACAAATAACATACATAGCAACAAGCACTTCATCACCACTTTGACACATAACATAACAAGAACGATCCTCTTTTGGAACCGAACCAAAACATAGTCAGTTTACCCGAAGAGCCTAGAGATTGCTGCCAAACTCATGCTAAGCTCGTTACATAAATCGTTACCGTCCTGTTAGATGAACGGTTAACTTAACCCATAGGTGCGTCAGATATAGTAATCCAAGCACACCGAACATAGTATGCCCCTATGGCCCGACGTGAGTCAGTAAAATAGCCTTGGATAAGCTAAAGGGTGAAATACCCCTAAATTAATTTAAATTAATTTAGGGGATTTCTTTTATTAAACCATAAATAATACTATTAATATTAAATTATGGTATGGAATTATGAATATTAAATTATTATATGGAATTGTGAAATTTATTTAGAGGTTTTCTCCTATTTAACCCTAATTATTATACATTATTATATAGTATTATGAATTTAATAATAAGATTTATAAGTCAATAAATCTTGGAAAAATTTCTAAACATTCCAAATATATTATAAAGATTTTAGGAAGTGTTGGAACATTGTTTTGAAACATAAAAGTCAATATAAAATTCTAGAAACCTTAAAGCTTATTAAGCCTTGCTAGAGTTGACTTTTTGAGAATGGTCAAACCAGGCCATGAAACCTATACCAATAAATAGGTTATGAAAAACCATGAAGATCGATAAAAAGAACGTTAAAAACGGATCATCCTAGCCAAAGTTATGATAAATTGAAGTTTAGAGCCAAAATTTTGAAGGATGCTGACGTGTCCAGGACACGTGTCGTGTCCAGGACACGTGTCGTGCCCAGTCAGCACCGAGTCACTCAATCAGTTGAGTTTCCAGCGGTTTTGGCATGTCAACAGGCGATCTTTAGACACCTATATCTTTTTCCCTACTCCACCATTTGGTATGCCGTTTGTTTCATTCGATTCTCCTATCTTTCCTCTTTCCAACCATTACTCACACACCATCTAACTCCTTCTACAATGATCGGAAAGTTGATCCAAAGTTACCTCCTCGCGAGTTCGTAACCCAGAACTGCAGTTTTTCCTGAAATCGGGTAAACTTCATCACGCCATAACTTCTTCATTACTCATCCAAATTTCGTGTTCTTTAGCTTGTTTTGAAGATCTCTTATCCCTCTACAACTTTCATGTTGATGGCCAAGGCTGATTCACACTGGTTTGGGAGATAAATCTGTCTAAAGTAGCCTACTCGATCACGGTCGGAAATCTGCCCAGTTCATCCCGAAACCAACTAGGTAAACACGGATCTTGTGAGATCTGTAACTTTCTCCCTAGTTCATCAAATTCAATGATTCTTCCACTAACATCTAGAGTTACATGTCTAGTTTCGATTGTGATAGGTTCCATGAATCAAATCTCTCTCAGTTGGTGCGAGTTGATTCGAGAAGAGGCATACCTGAACCGCACATAAAATACCGATTTCCAGAATTCCCGATTTTGATTCACCCCGTTAATGCAATTCCGGTGAGTTTCCGATCAAATTTCTCCATGGTTTCCATTCGAAATATCATCATCGATCAAACCCACATACCAATTTAGTCTATTATGCATTACAATGGGAGAATTTGTCAAAATTGAATTCGAACAAAACAGTCAACCCTAACTTCGAACCCAGATTCGAAACTACTCGATTCCGCATGATAATTGGGGAAATAGGTACCGTTAGAACCGGATTTTGATTACGAATCGATAGGAACAAGAATCATCGAATTTGGTTCTGTAGATTGTGAGAAAAACGAGATTTAGTACTCGATCCCCTTATTACCTTCGCTGATGAACTCGAGAGTTCTGGGTCGTCCGATCACGGTTAATAAACATGGACGGCCGAGATTAGATCGTGGGGATTTAAGAAGTATTAAGTGAATATGTTTTCCAGAATAAAGTCCTAACTTGCCAGATTTATTTAATGGCCTTCCCGAATGTATTTTGACTTGAAATTTTAACCATAGATTCCTTATAAAATCTAGTTTATTTTGATGTAAATTAATATGGGTTTTGAGTTTTTAAACATAAGTTATGATTTTTGCAAGTTACGAGTATTATGGAATTATTTGGATAATTTAAAATAATATTTTTATGAAATAAAAATTTTATAGTATGTCTAAAATGTTATAGTTACTATATATTTAATTTGGGGATTTTTGGACAATTGTAAATGGGTCTAAAAATTGTGTTTATGAGTTTTTCATAAGAATAACTTATAATATATGGTTTCTAATGTAATCAAAAATTAAAGTATAGTTGATTAATGAACTTTATAGGTTGGGGAAAATAATAAGACTGATTAACATTTAATACAGTATGTTTATAAATATTTTGGGTACTAACTTTAAGTGAAGTAAAAATTGTTACATATATTTATATATATATTTATATGAGAGAAATAAATAGAAACTTATATTAAATCAAGGAATTTAACTAAACTACATTTTATTTATTATATATATGGAAGCTAATATGTTTAACGAAAACTAAGGGAAATACTTTATTTTATAAACCATATATTGGATGTAGCTATGTGTAAAAGTTAGTATAAATAATTAAGTGCAATAAAGCTACACAAGGAATGTCTTGAATAAATCCTAATATATATACACATAAAAAACTACATAAATAAAAGAAATAAAATGCCTTATAGAAAATATAATATGAAGGAATTAATGAGATAAACTAAACCTCTACATAATACTAATAAAAGAATACTATATGAGGCGGTATTAAATTAAGATTATTAATCTTAAGGAGTTATCTTTGAATTTCTAAGATTTATATAAACCGTATTAAAATACATGTATAGTATTAGTCAACGACCATAATGTAAGTCTATAATTGGGTTAAGTAATTAATAAGTTAAAACTTAGGAAAAATTGTGATTAGATTACATAAAATGTTACACAAATAGATCTTATTCTAGAATTAATGATAAATAAATGTAATACTTTTACATCTAAATGTTCTTAATATATAAACAATAATAAAATAAATAAAATACTTTTACATCTAAATGTGGGGTGGATTAGTAAGTCTAGATTTAATCATTTCTTAACATTTATGGTATTGAAATATAACTTAATGTTTTAGGATAAAATCATTAAAAGGATTATGGTATAAAACTATATTAAACTATGTTTTGGAAATTTATCTAAATAATAATCCTTAAGTTTCTTGGCATTAGTTAAGACATATAAAATACATTAATTACCAATGTTCGCAATGTGAGTTTATAAATAAGAGTTGTACCTAATAGTTAAAGTCTTATAAAAAGGTTTTGCAAATAGAAATTAGATACTTAAAATCTTTAAACCTTTTATTAGATGGAACTAAGTTACGTAAGGGATTATGTTGATTTACCTTTTGAAACTGGAATATTAACGTGTCATTGAATATAAGGTATGAGGATTTTTCAGAACATATTATCTTATTAAGTAATTGACAATTTCACTTGTGAATGAGAGTTTAATTCTTAGATAAATTCTACCTTATGTTAAGATATAATGTTCATCCTAAAACATAATAAAGGAGATTAATTTATTAAGTTATTCCTTTGAAACCTTAGGTTTTGTAAACAATATGAAAAATGTATTTTAAGACGTAAGTTTATTAAAATTTAGTATAAAAGGATTATACATAGTCTATAGCGGGAATGTGTGTAAAAATAAAACATTTGAGAAATTAAATGTAAGCAAGGATAAATAAAAGGTTATCTTAAAATGTCTTATTATATAGTTAATGATAAAGTAAATAATTACCTTGGAAATACTAAATGTAAGAGTTCGATAAATCTAAGTTAACTATAATATAGTTATTCAAGATGAGAAGCAATTTAACATCTTATGATAAGATTATTAGATGGTTGTAATAAAAGTCATCCTAAACTAAACATATGATAAATGAGTGTAGTAACTCAATTAGGTTATCATAAAATGCATCTATAACACCATGTTTCCAATATACAGGATGTAGATCTTAATTAAGTTGAGGGGAAAACTTAATCATAATGGATTATTTGGTAATACTGATAAAATACATAATCATTACATTGTGAAATAATAGTATAATATTCTAAGATAAACCTATCATAGGTCATAACCCGATATTTATTCTAAATTAGGAATAAAAGTATTAAGCTTAAAAATTATTATTGAGATTCTAAGATTAGATGAATAATATAATACGCACTTATGATATAAGGGTCTCAAGAGTCTTGAATTGAGAATTAGGGTTAAGTATGAATAAAGTGGATAAGAGTGTAACAATTAACAAGTGTTAATAACATACATTCCCTAGTCTTACAACCTTGGGTTATACAACATTCTAATATAAGTCAAAGGTTATACATAACCTTTAAGTGAGGGCTTAAAAGACAATTGAGACTTAGAAATAAGAGTGAGGAATTTATTTAAGTTTAACTTAGGTTACAAGTAATTGATGTTAGACTACCTTTAATATTCCTCAGAGTATTGTTGATTATTTGCACAAGTCGACTAGGACTGCTACAGCGATTACCAGGTACGATTTCTCGTACTCAGCTTGTTGGGTTTTGGCCTTTATGGGATGTTTTGTACGATTTCTCGTACTCAGATATTTTTGATGACGAATTTTATGGAATGTTTTGAGAAACGCTAAATGAGCTTGAATGAATCTTGAAAGGAAATTGGTTGTGTGACTAACTCAGCTTGATGTGACTAATTGAGCCTTGAATGTACACCTTGTATGGTAATTGGTTCCTTCTATTTGGTTATCTCATTAGATATTGACTGTTGAGGGTTTACGCCTCTGCACTCTGTAGGACTGAGTGTTTTGGTATTGCACTTGTACAGTTAATAGTCTAGTGGGAATATGGGAAATGTTAAACTATGTATTGGGTATGGATTATTTCTAATAAGTGGTGCACTCACTTTTCACCGATGACCGAGAACGGGTCGGTGGCAGCGGAGGTCTGCTATACCTCGTCCATATGGACAACTGACAGCGGAGGTCTGTTTACCTCGTCCTTGTGACAACTGACTGACGGTGGGGGCCATCTCTCCCAATTGGTTTTATTCCACTCTTGAGTTATGGGTTCTTGGATATCTTCTTTCATTCCCATCCTTGTGACTACTTGGGTCTTTCTAATCCTAATTGGAACTGAATCTAACTTAAGCAATGGATGTTCACTAACTTCTGGCGTGGTTTCTTTTATGTTGGCTCACTCTACCTTCACGTTATTTATCTCTATCCTTGACTTGTTATCTTTGACTTGGTGTTTTGGTGTGCCTTGCTCTTCTGATTTGTTTTGAGCATTTGACTTCATGTTATTGTTATTTTAAGAGTTATGTTTTTCTTTTAATACTGTTGTTTTGGAGAGTTGTACCAGTTCCATTCCAGGGAACTGACTCACCCCTCCTGGGGTGGGCTGCTTGGTTTCATCTTGCAGGTACGAATTGTTATACAGGTGGCCACGAAGAGTATGAGTGTATGGGATGGGAATTAGGATTTTGGAGAGCTACAGTATTTTGTTATCATTACTTTTATACCATGTTTTCTCGAGTTCAGACCGTAGCATTTGTAATGTCATAAGTTGTAATTGGTGAGGTTTGGGCCGGGTGTTTGGAACCCGATGATCTGTAATCGCCTTAGTATTTTATTTTCGCTGCATTTATGATAAGTAGGGGCGTTACAAAGGGAGGTTGAAACCAAAATGGAAAACAACCATAACATACAGAGAGGATCGAACCTGATATGACAATGACCCCCATACTACACACAATGGCTGGAACAACCGGACTCCTCACTCCCCAGTTAGCACTTGTTAGAAGTCTCATTAATGAAACTTAATAATTCATTCACAATAAGTGTTTAGGTCTTGTTAGACACACACAAGGGAGATGAGACATATCTTACCACATAATAATGTTAACAACTGTAAACTCATTTCATGACTTAAGTCTTACAAGGTCGTAAACATACAGAAAAACAAACAAACACAAGCCGGTGTAAACCGGTAGGCAACAGACTACAAGAAAACCATACCTTGGTCCTTGCTGCGTACGAGTCCCACCAAACGTTGTTCCTAAACATAGTTGATAATGTCGGTTAATTAATGTATTTAACTTCTGAATTACTAAGCATTTTACATGATTGTATGACATGTTTTTATGCTAAACCCACAATTGATTACCTTCATTATACCCCCTGGGGTTAACTACTAAAACCACACTTAATTTGTTTTTTTTATAGGTTTTGGATCGACCGACCCACCGACCGACCCAACCAGCTGGGTCGGTCCATTCCAGTAATGCTCAGGTTTGAAAATTCTTCCTAGACCGACCCACGACCGACCCAAGCCCTCTGGGTCGGTCCATTCCAGAAACTTTTTCATCATCTAAAACTCATCCGACCGATCCAACACTATTCTGACCGACCCATAGCCCTCTGGGTCGGTTCATTCCAGAAACTTATTTTTTCTTCGTTTTTTAGCCCGACCGACCCACCGACCGACCAACCCCTTGGGTCGGTCGATTCCAGAAACATTTATAGCTGGTTTACAGAGACCGACCGACCCAGCCAGGTTCGGTCCCTAGGTCGGTCGACAGCAGAACATGCCCAAAACTTGTTAAATCTTCTCTAAACTTTTTTCCTCAAACCTCATAATGTTCTAACACCATTTGGCACACTAAATTCCTCATATATCCTCCTCCAAACCCATTTTCTAACTCCTTAAACACTTACGCCTTTTCTTACAAAATTTCCAACACTTACAATGTTTTTCCCTAGGTTTCTAAGTGGTGTTTCACTCCTATAATGACAACTTTCCCAAAATGTTTTCTCCACCATTAATACATCATCTCCCAAGCATCATTTCTCACCACAAAACACCTTTTACACAACTACTTAAAAATTCCTTTCCACAAGTTCCTACAAAGTCCTTTACAAGACATTATTTCCCAATTGTTTGCCAACATTGCATAAGCCCTAGACACAACTCTCCTCAATGACCTTAGTACATCCCAAAACACTCATTTGATTTATAAAACCTCCAAGATAATACCTAAGTCCTTTTTAACACTCTAGAACACCTTAATACATTTTCTTTTCCCAAGTAAAACACTTAATCATTCTTAGCACTTCATAGTTCATCAAATCTCATTTAAATCTAAACTTCTTATTTTCTACTCAAATTTTGACATAGCTTTGTTAGTATTTCCTTACACCCAAACACAAGGTTTTTCGACTTTAAACACTCAAGAACATTTATTCACATAAAAATGTTCTTTACATACATCTAAGCCTTAAACTACACTACATCACAATATAGTGCATAATTTAAATTGCTTGGCACTTAGGCCCTTAAATTGCATGGATCTTAGGCCCTTAAATTTCATAAACCATAAACACTAAATTTCCCACATTATATTTTTCCTTTCACCACAAAAATACATACAATAACACATATGCCTTTAATAACCTCTTTGAGGATAGTTTTCTAGCTCATTTGCCATTGGCTCCTTAGGTAGTTTAATTAAGAATTTAAAACTCAATTTTCCTAAAGCACATTAGGTTTTTTGTTTACCTCTTTTCCTTCCAATTTCTTGCTTGTTTCCTTGGATTGAAGATTAGCAAGGAACTTGATCACTTGTCAACCTTCTATCCATGCACAAGTAGATAATGAGCATTAAGCTTCATGCTTAAACTCATTAATAAACCTTAGGTCATGTAATTTCTTAAACAACAAAAATGAATGTTTTACCTTAGAATTGGATGGGAATTGGATTAAGTAGCAAGAGAGGACTCCACCTAGTCCTTTGAAGATTGGAATGAAGCTATGAATGAGCAAAAGAAAACACCATGAAGAGGTGATTTTCGGTTACATATAAAAGTAAGAGGAAATGAAGTTTTTCTTTGGTTTTCCTTACCTTGAAGCAAAGGAGAACAATAAGATGTAGAAATATGAGTTCAAGCTCCTTCCATGGTGATTCCTTTTGGCACCGAAATAAAGGTTTTGATGATTTGAAAAGACAAGATTGTAGAGCTTGACTAAACTAAGAGAATGGCGGTCTTGGAATTATTTTTGGAGCATGGAGCTAGGAGATATAGGCAATCAAAGATGGAGTATTGGTGTGGAATGTAGCAAAACCGAGAATAAGAAGGGAGGAAAGGATGGAGACGGTCGGAAATGAGAAGGAAGAAGAGAATGGAGAGAGAGGTAAGCTTTGTAAGATATTTAAAGCTTAAAGCAAATAGTTCTTTTGCTTTATCAAAGTTCCTTCTTTATTTAACTAGCGAGGTGTGGTGAGTCACACTTAAAAAACCGGCCCCCTTATTAATCTTAGGATATTTATGGTCTTTGTTGACCATATAGTTGACTTATATTGACTAATGTCTTAAACTAGCACATTTTGGTTACTATTCACTAACCAAGGCACATAATGTGAAAATTTTGATTTCCCATTGATTTAGACTTCCTAATGTGATACTAAGTAGTACACATGTTGATTAAATAGTAATGATGGACATTTAGCCATTCAAAACCAATTTACAGGACAATTGTTTCAAAAATGTGCTTTAAGACTCCTTAAAGCACATTTTGTGTTTTAACTTATTTTCAAGCTTGGTTTTCTTTGGAAATTGATTTGATATGTTTATTAACACGTAATTAAGGTCTTGGTAGGCTCTTAGAGTCCTCACCAAGGTTATCCCAAGCTTAGAGCACATTTTTGCTCTAATTGCCTTTATGGTATTTATAGTGTTTTCCTATTGTTTAAATTGTTCACTAATGTTTCTAAGGCACTTTTTAGCCTTATTATACCATAATGTAATATTCAAAAAACTATAAGGGTTTGGAGTATTTCAATCTACCCCCCTTTAAAGAACTTTGTCCCCAAAGTTCATACTTCCCACGCATCTTTATATTAGAACACGGGATCACTTATAAATCAACACTTTCATAATAAACATACTTTACATAACATTGGACTCGAGGTCCCGGTAACATAACATCATTCAGACACAACTGTCTGTAACATAACAACACAAAATAGACAATGTATTTCAATACATGTCGTACACATATAACCGAAACAGCTCTACCCCCCCTTAAAAGGGGTACGCCCCGTACCCTATACATACAAATACTAAGAAGTAAACAACGACGGGTACTTCACCTTCATCTTATCTTCCAGCTCCCAAGTGGCCTCCTCGACGTCCTGGTTAGACCAGAGGACCTTCACCAGTCTCACAGACTTATGGCGAGTGTCTCGAGTCTTAGTGTCTAGAATTTGTACGGGAGTCTCCACTGATCGCATGGTCGGCTTTAACGTTAGCCTTTCAGGCTGAAGTACATGATACGGATGAGACATATATTTCTTCAACTGGGACACATGAAATACATCATGTACCTTGCCCAGCTCAGTAGGTAAATCAAGCCCGTAAGCTATCGGGCCTATCCTCTCCGTCACAACATAATGTCCCACATATTTCGGGCTCAACTTGCCTTTCTGGCCAAAACAAAACACTCCCTTCATGGGGGATACTCTGAGAAATCCCTTGTCGCCCACGGCGAACTCCAGGTCACGTCTACGCACATTGGTGTATGATTTCTGCCTATCCTGAGCTGCCTTCATGTTAGCTCAGATCTGGCGTACTTCTGCTTGCACTTGCTCTAAATACTCAGGTCCTATAATGACTGTCTCACTCGACTCGTCCCAGTATAATAACGTGCGGCATGGTCTACCGTACAAAGCCTGGAAGGGAGACATCTTGATCGAAGCATGGTAACTGTTGTTGTAGCTAAACTCGATCAGATGTAACTTGTCAATCCAGCTTGTCTGAAAGTCAAGTGCACATGCACGAAACATATCCTCGCGAGCGTTTGGATGGTGCGCTGAAGAGCTCTGCTAGCCTTGCCACTTTCCAAGTGTCCTTCATCGGAATGAATCGGGCCACCTTGGTCAGTCGGTCAACAACGACACAAATCATATTCAGACCTCCCCTTGTAGGCGGAAGCCCTACAACGAAGTCCATGGAAATGTCATGGAACTTCCACTCAGGCACTGGCATTGGCTGCACCATACCACCAGGCCGTCGGTGCTCAAACTTGACCTTCTGAAAAGTGAGACACCTCAACACATAATCAGTTACATCTTTCTTCATTGCAGGCCACCAGAAATATCTTTTCATACCTTTATACATCTTTGAAGCTCCGGGGTGAATCGAAGTAGTAGCCACAATGGGATTCACTCAGTATGCGCTCCTTCAGCTCAGTGCTACTCCTCGGAATACACAGTCGGCCATTAAGCCTAATCAGGTCATCATCGTGGAGTCGGAAGTCGTACTTCTGACCCTCGAATGTGCCATCAATAAGCTTCTGCCAGATCTCCAACATATACTGATCTGACATCTGAGCACTCCGCAACTCTTCAACAAGCTAGAATGAGAGACTAGCGAATGGAGAGAGTGTGCTCGGTGACTCAGTGCGTAAGCTACCACATTTGCTTTACCCTCCTTGTACTGCAAGTTGATGTCGTAGTGGTTTAAGAACTCGCCCCTCCTTCTTTGCCTCATGTTCAACTCTTTATGAGTGAACAAGTACTTTAAACTCTTGTGGTCGGAATAGATTGTCACGCTTACCCCATACAAATGATGTCGTCATATCTTCAATGCGAAGACAATGGCACCCAATTCTAAGTCATGGGTAGGGCAGTTCTCTTCGTGCTTCTTCAGCTGTCGGGAGGCGTATGCTACGACCTTCCCGTGTTGCATCATTACACAACCCATACCTCTTCCTGATGCGTCGCAATAGACCTCAAACCCATCTGGACCGTCTAGTATAGTCAGGATTGGTGCAGAGGTAAGAGCATCCTTGAGACTCTGAAAAGAACTCTCACAGTCAATTGTCCACTCGAATGGTGCATCCTTCTTCATCAAGGAAGTCATCGGCTTCGAGACACTGGAGAAGTCCTTCACAAACCTCCTGTAATATCCTGCTAGACCGAGGAAGCTCGAGATGTCGGTAACTGTCTTCGGCCTAGGCCAGGTGCGCACTACATCTATCTTGGCCGGATCAACAACGATCCGAGCCTCGGAAATAACATGACCAAGGAATGAAACTTGGTTGATCCAGAATTCACACTTAGAAAATTTAGCATACAACTGATTCTTTCTCAACGTCTGTAACACACTTCTCAGGTGGCTTTCATGCTCACCCTTTGTTTTCGAATACATAAGAATATTGTCGATGAAGACTACTACTACCGACTTTTCCAACTGATCTCGGAACAAGCGGTTCATTAAGTCCATGAACTTGGCTGGTGCATTTGATAAACCAAATGGCATAACCATAAACTCATAATGACCGTATCTGGTTCTGAATGCGGTCTTCTCAATATCACTTTCCCGGATGGTGATCTGATGATAACCGGATCGTAAGTCTATCTTGGAGAATACTGATGCTCCTTTCAACTGATCAAATAAGTCGTCGATGCGTGGTAAAGGATAACGGTTCTTCACCGTAACTGCATTCAGCTCTCTGTAATCGATGCAGAGGCGGAGACTACCGTCCTTCTTCTTCACGAAGAGGACCGGCGCTCCCCATGGTGAAACGCTCAGGCGGATGAATCCCTTGTCGAGTAGGTCTCTCAGCTGCTCTTTGAGCTCTGTCATCTCTGTTGGAGCCATACGTAGGGCGCCTTCACAATTGGTCTGGTGCCCGGAACCAAATCAATCTCAAACTCCACTGCCCGTGCTGGTGGCATGCCCGGCAGTTCCTTAGGAAAAAACATCAGGAAACTCCGACACTACCGGCACATCTGGGCTAAACTCTGGGTCTCTCTCTATGTCCTGGACATAGCAGAGGTACACATCATTCCCTCTCGTCATAGGTCATGATACATGGCCATGGCGGTGATGATCTGAGTCAAAGGCTCCCTAGGCCTCTAGCGGTATAATATAGTAACCCCAGACGGACTCCGAAGAAGCAGCCGGTGCTCGGCACATAGGATTCTGCCCTTGTACCGCTCCAACCAGTTCATCCCGACAATCACATCGAATCCAAGTCCCTCGAACTCTATCATGTCGATCGAGAACTCTTCATCTCTAATTCGCACAGCAGCATCTCGGTGGTAGCGGGTACACTTGATCCGTTCTTTCTTTCGACGGGAGAGTGACTAGGAAGTTAGGCATCTCTTCACCATCTAACCTACCTCTTCGCAAAAGATAGCGAAATAAATGTATGTGAGGCTCCGAAGTCGAACAAGATCGATGCGTCCACGCCATTAACTGGAAATGTACCGGTGAGGATTGTGCCGCTCTTGCCGGCTTCTGCCTCATTACAGACACTCACTATACCTCCCGTTGCGAGTGCACAACCTAATTCATTGGCAAACTTATAAGTACACGGTAACAACACGGTTGACATACTTCAAAACAATGCCATTTAATTCATTAACACATCCTCCACATCATAATTTGGTTCATACTTGTAGGAATGGCCAGATATAGCATCCTTATTATACAACTGTCATAACACATTACGTGATTTCACAAGGCTTTAAAAACTGGCTCAAAGTCAAATTCAAACGTCCGGGTTTCATGTGTGTGGCATTGATCACTATCGAAGGTGCGGTATTCAGTTTGATCTTCTTGATACCGTGATACAGCATCCTTGACTGCCCACTCATGATTAACACATCTCCCGACTTTAACACTAACTTCTTTGTGAGATCAGCACGCTCCTGCTCGCCGTACACAAACACTGCGGTATCACCAATGGACCAAGACACCACGGGTACTCCCTTACTTAGAGACTCGGGTGTTTCATCATCTTATCTTGGTTTAACCCTAACCGTCCACCTTTCTGGTAGAAGTTCATAATACACAAATCTGCTTCAACACTCGGAATTGGTTCCGATTCAACTTGCTGAGCAATTCCCACGGCGTGGTTAACGACCGTAAGGAACTCCTCAGGTATTCTCGGTACGATTGCTCCGTCTTCAGCTCGCACGTCTTGATATGTCTTGGTATAAGGATTCTAGTCCTTACCCATGCACATCATCTTCAACTTCATCTTTGATCCGCTCGGATATTCGGGTGTGTAGAAACCTCCAGGTGCTGCTCCCAGTTTGTCGCATCGTCGGATGATGTGGATTTTGTCTTCAGGTGTCAAGTATCCATTTAATAATATCATAACTGGCCGCATAACCTTACATTGCTCCATTGGGAAATCAGTGATGTTGTTGGTGGTTCTTTCAGGGTTTGGTGTGGGCGGGATTGGATAACAGATATTGAAGGTTCCTAAGTTTTAGAATTACCTAATTTAGGTGACTTTCACATTATACTTTAACTCATTACTTATGCGGTTGTACATTTAAACTCACTAACACACATGCATGAAATTCGGTATGCAATCACTTATTTCACTTAACAGTTTAGATGGTACCTGGTCTAGAAGAGGGTCCTGGTGCCTCAGACCGGTCCACCACATTCAGGGCGGCCTTGCCGGATCCCGACCCCTTCCTCTTCTGGGAGTTTGTGTTTTCCTAAGCTGAGGATGGCTGGTAAGTCGCCTTCGGGCCTTCAGTGGTCGCGACAGCCTTACCCTTTCCTTGCCACTTTGGCTTATAGTTTCTGCTGCCATTGGTTTTTGGTAGCACTCGTAGTCGCGGTGCCCATCTTCTGGCAGTAGCGACACTGCACATCATTCCCCTTGCAGTCTTTGTCGGGGTGGTCTCCTTTGCACCACTTGCAGTCGTAGTGGCGCTCCGGTCCAGAGCCCGTGCCAGCTGCTATAACATTACACCATCAATACATACTTCACCACCATAACAACACACATCTGAACTTTGGTACATGGAATTAATAGTTACCCTTGGGCGGGTGAGAGCGTAGGGGCCTTGCCGCATAGGCATACGTGAGCTGCAGTGGCTCCTCAGCAGTGGTGGTCTGGGCTTGGCCTTTGCCACCCTGTTGCTGGCCCTTCTGGGACTGGGGATAAGGTTTCTTCTTCTTTCTTCCTCCCCTTCCTCCCCCGTACCCTTCGGTGACCTGACCTGCTCGCTCGAGCCTTCGCTTATGCGCATTCTCCTCATCCTAAGACGGATGATTCGCTACTATAGCAGCGGCATGATAACACTCCTATTATTTAGGTGTTAGTTATGCCCCTCAAATCAAACTCACAATCACATTCACACATTATACGTACTTATTCACATCACTCTGTAGTTCCTCTACTTGCAAGGTAGTATATCCGGTTGGCCCCATTCCGTAGCGTAGGCAGTAGCTGAGTCCGTTGTAAAAACGGTTTACCAGAATCTGGTCTGAGTAACCCAGATCTGGTAGCAGGTGGATAAGGCCGATGAAGGCGGAGTAGTACTCGTCTACCGACATCTTATCCCCCTGCCTTAGACTGTCCAGCTCAAGCGCTTTGCCTCTTGCACATGTATCGGGTAGTACTTTGGCTCGCAGCAAGGCCATGTACTCCCTCCACGCGAAGGTAGGGTCAGCAACTCTGCCCTCTCGTACCAGCTTCCACCAACTCTGTGCCGGACCCTTCAGATAGTAAGCGGCAAGACGGACCTTGACTCCAGCACAGGCACATCCAAGGTCTCGTAGGCGGTCTCCAACTCGGAGATAACGCCTCCAGCTTACTGGGGTAGGTCTCCCCCGTGAAACGACGGGGGTCTCAAGACTGCCAACGCCTTGACCCAGTTGGTCTCTCGTGGCGGTGGCGGTGGTGGCTGAACTTCGGGTTGTTGCCCCCTGCTGCATCGCAGCAACTAACTACGGGACCCTCTGGGCTACGGCGGCCCGCTACAGCGTCGGCCATGACTTGTGCCGTAGGGTTCTCACCCTGGTTCCCGGTATCACCAATGCCGCACTCGCGGCCTCTACCACGAGGTCTACCTGACATCTGAATTCACACGAACATTCATTAGCATTATGCTTGCACACTTATCTGTTCCAACGGTTGTAAGGTCTTCCCGACAGTAAGGTATTCCCACACTTAGTTAGTGGTTAACCTTTCCATAACTGCTCACTTTAATAACTATAGCTAGATTTCCTAACTTGGTATATTCCTAAGCTCTTTATTTCTAGTCATCAGCGACACCCCCTACTACACAGTTAACAAATAACCGAAATCCCAGCGGAAATTAAACAACTAAAACGATAACTAAACGGGTTGGTGTTACACACCGTTAGCCACCCACGTGGCTAACAAGGCAGAATACATACAATTGTACCGGTCTGATGATCAGACTCCTGAGCATAGAACCAATAACCATAAATACATAATCAACAACCGAGTATTTATATTTACATCCATAACTGTATAACTGTCAAACCTTAGTATATCACCACGGGAGCATAGGCGTATCCCGGGTCCAAACATCCAAAACCATCAAAAGTGTTTCATAAAACCTAGAATCTAGAGCCACTCCGCCTCTTCAATCCTCATCATGCAACATAGGAAAAACAATATGGTGCCCTAAAGGGGCTCAGCAACTCATGGCTGGCATGGATTTTTAATATACAAATAACATACATAGCAACAAGCACTTCATCACCACATTGACACATAACATAACAAGAACGGTCCTCCTTTGGAACCGAGCCAAAACATAGTCAGTTTACCCGAAGAGCCTAGAGATTGCTGCCAAACTCATGCTAAGCTCGTTACATAACTCGTTACCGTCCTGTTAGATGAATGATTAACTTAACCCATAGGTGTGTCGGATATAGTAATCCAAGCACACCGAACATAGTATGCCCCTATGGCCCGACGTGAGTCAGTAAAATAGCCTTGGATAAGCTAAATGGAGGTTCAAAACTAAAATGGAAAACAGCCATAACATCCAGAGAGGATCGAACCTGATATGACAATGACCCCCATACTACACACGCGTGGCCGGAACAACCAGACTCCTCACTCCCCAGCTAGCACTTGTTAGAAGTCTCATTAATGAAACTTAATAAATTCATTCACAAGTAAGTGTTTAGGTCTTGTTAGACACACACAAGGGAGATGAGACATATCTTACCAACACAAGAATGTTAACAACTGTAAACTCATTTCATGACTTAAGTCTTACAAGGTCATAAACATACAGAAAAACAAACAACACACAAGCCGGTGTAAACCGGTAGGCAACAAACTACAAGAAAACCATACCTTGGTCCTTGCTGCGTACGAGTCCCGCCAAACGTTGTTCCTAAACATAGTTGATAATGTCGGTTAATTAACTTATTTAACTTCTGAATTACTAAGCATTTTACATGATTGTATGACATGTTTTTATGCTAAACCCACACTTGATTACCTTCATTATACCCCCTTGGGTTAACTACTAAAACCACACTTAATTTGTTTTTTTTATAGGTTTTAGGTCGACCGACCCACCGACCGACCCAACCAACTAGGTCGGTCCATTCCAGTAATTCTTAGGTTTGAAAATTCTTCCTAGACCGACCCACGACCGACCCAAGCTCTCTGGCCGGTCCATTCCAGAAACTTTTTCGTCATCTAAAACTCATCCGACCGATCTAACACTATTCTGACCGATCCATAGCCCTCTGGGTCGGTCCATTCCAGAAACTTATTTGTTCTTCGTTTTTAGCCTGACCGACCCACCGACCGACCCAACTCCTTGGGTCGGTCGATTCCAGAAACATTTACGGCTGGTTTACAGAGACCGACCGACCCAGCCACGGTCGGTCCCCTGGGTCGGTCGACAGCAGAATGTGCCCAAAACTTGTAAATCTTCTCTAAACTTTTCCTCAAACCTCCTAATATGTTCTAACACCATTTGGCACACTAAATTCCTCATATATCCTCCTCCAAACTCATTTTCTAACTCCTTAAACACTTACTCCTTTTCTTACAAAATTTCCAACACTTACAATGTTTTTCCCTAGATTTTAAGTGGTGTTTCACACCTATAATGACAACTTTCCCAAAATGTTTGCTCACCACTAATACATCATCTCCCAAGCATCTTTTCTCACCAAAACGCCTTTTACACAACTACTTAAAAATTCCTTTCCACAAGTTCCTACAAAGTCCTTTACAAGACATTATTTCCTCCTTGTTTGCCAACATTGCATAAGCCCTAGACACAACTTCTCCATGACTTTAGTACATCCCAAAACACTCATTTGATTTATAAAACCTCCAAGATAATACCTAAGTCCTTTTTAACACTCTAGAACACCTTAATACATTTTCTTTTCCCAAGTAAAACACTTAATCATTCTTAGCACTTCATAGTTCATCAAATCTCATTTAAACATCTAAACTTCTTATTTTCACTCAAATTTTGACATAGCTTTGTTAGTATTTCCTTACACCCAAAACACAAGGTTTTTTACCTTTAAACACTCAAGAACATTTATTCACATAAAAATGTTCTTTACACACATCTATGCCTTAAACTACACTACATCACAATATAGTGCATAATTTAAATTGCTTGGCATTTAGGCCCTTAAATTGCATGGATCTTAGGCCCTTAAATTGCATAAACCATAAACACTGAATTTCCCACATTATATTTGCCTTTCACCTGGAAATACATACAACAACACATATACCTTTAATAACCTCTTTGAGGATAGTTTTCTAGCTCATTTACCATTGGCTCCTTAGGTAGTTTAATTAAGCATTTAAAGCTCAATTTTCCTAAAGCACATTAGGTTAGTTTGTTTACCTCTTTTCCTTCCAATTTCTTCCCTGTTTCCTTGGATTGAAGATTAGCAAGGAACTTGATCACTTGTCAACCTTCTACCCTTGCACAAGTAAAGATAATGAGCATTAAGCTTCATGCTTAAACTCATTAATAATCCTTAGGTCATGTAACTTCTTAAAACACAAAAATGAATGTTTTACCTTAGAATTGAATGGGAATTGGATTAAGTAGCAAGAGAGGACTCCACCTAGTCCTTAGAAGATTGGAATAAAGCTATGAATGAGCAAAAAAAACACCATGAAGAGGTGATTTTCGGTTACATATAAAAGTAAGAGGAAATGAAGTTTTTCTTTGCTTTTCCTTACCTTGAAGTAAAGGAGAACAATAAGATGTAGAAATATGAGTTCAAGCTCCTTCCATGGTGATTCCTCTTGGCACTGAAATGAAGGTTTTGATGATTTGAAAAGACAAGATTTTAGAGCTTGACAAAACTAAGAGAATGGTGGTCTTGGAATTATTTTTGGAGCATGGAGCTAGGAGATATAGGCAATCAAAGATGGAGTATTGGTGCGGACTGTAGCAAAACCGAGAATGAGAAGGGAGGAAAGGATGGAGACGTGGGAAATGAAAGGAAGAAGAGAATGAAGAGAGAGGTAAGCTTTGTTAGATATTTAAAGCTTAAAGCAAATAGTTCTTTTGCTTTATCAAACTTCCTTCTTTATTTAACTAGCGAAGTGTGGTGAGTCACACTTAAAAAACCGGTCCCTTATTAATATTAGGATATTTAATTTCTTTGTTGACCATATAGTTGACTTATATTGACTAATGTCTTAAACTAGCACATTTTGATTACTATTCGCTAACCAAGGCAAATAAGTGTGAAATTTTTGATTTCCCATTGATTTAGACTTCCTAATGTGATACTATGTAGTACACATGTTAATTAAGGAGTAATGATGGACATTTAGCCATTCAAAACCCATTTACAAGACAATTGTTTCAAAAATGTGCTTTAAGACTCCTTAAAGCACATTTTGTGTTTTAACTTGTTTTCAAGCTTGGTTTTCTTTGGCAATTGATTTAATATGTTTATTAACATGTAATTAAGGTCTTGGTAGGCTCTTAGAGTCCTCACCAAGGTTATCCAAAGCTTAGAGCACATTTTTGCTCTAATTGCCTTTATGGTATTTATAGTCTTTTCCTATTGTTTAAATTGTTCACAAATGTTTCTAAGGAACTTTTTAGCCTTATTATACCATAATGTAATATTCGAACAACATATAAGGGTTTGAGGTATTTCAAGATGAGTTCAACTTAAGCCAGACATAATGTGTTTTGAACACACTAAATAAGAACATAAATAACTTTATAATGTAAAAAACCTGTTAAGGTGGTTCAGTAATGTAGTTTTAATAATGCTTAAGGATATGCAGACTAAAGATATCCACATTGATTCATCTGGAAGCTCTGATATCATACGTGATTATAGAATAGGAATGAATGAAACCGTGAATTCTTCTGTATTGATTTCTGTGTCGGCTATATCTTTCTGTACAAGAGAATGTTCTTTTTATATCTGTAAAGAGGAGACCTAATTTTACCCTATTAGACTAAAGAAGGAATGTTACAAGAAATGGGCCTATCGCATAATGGGTTGTACATTAAAACCGTGGGCTCTAACTATTGTTTGTCTCCTTACAGATAACATGATTTTTTTAAGAGATTTTGAATCTGAGCAGTTCAGAATGATGGTGCAAGAACTTAAGTGCAGCTGAGTTTTATTTGTGCCGAGATGTATATCTTTTGTATTTGGTCACAGATGACAATTAGAATTATATTCTCCCACTCAAGAGGTGCATAAACTAGAGATTAAAGGGAGAAATTTTTACAAAAGACTCACAGAGATAAACAAGTCACAAGAAAGTACTTAACCGTGTTTGTTTGAAGTGATGAAAAAGAAGCTTTAATCAAAGCAGTAGGAACGACCCAAAATTGTATGGAAGATGACATATGAGTGTTGTGAAATGGTCTGAAGTAAAATCAGAAACTAGAATGCGTATAAAGGAGGGCTAAAAGTAAAACATGAATAGTTTTAACCATGTTCCTTTGGAGACATGATAAAAAGTAAAAACTGAAGCATACTTACCATATAAAGCAAAACAAAATGCTTACATAGAAACCATGTTTGTACTATTGCACCTGAAAAAATATAAGAAATAATCCAAGTTTGTTGCGAAATTACTTTCTAAGCTTAAACAGACATAAACCAAGCTCTGTAAAGCTAATCATGACTAAATTTGTACATCATGATAAGAGATTAAATCTAAATCAGTTTGTATCATTGTTGCCTACATTTTTCGATCACTGTACTAAAGAAGGTAACGAGTTAGTTAGCTACTCGAGGAAGTTAAATCAAAGTCTAGTTTGACAATACAGACACTAAATGAATTGTATTTTAAAATTTGAAAAACAGTTGTATCCAGGTGTGAGTCATGATTTTTGAACCACTATCCTATGTTGATTAGGGTTGATTAGGATCTGATCGGGTTCTAGATTCACTTATAACCAAAGCTTAATAACTATGCCATAAACATTAATTACTATGTCCTAAGTTAGCTCACTGGAACCTAATTAGAGTCACCTACTAATTTTGACCTAAGGTAAATTAGGAAATGAGAGTTCAGGTTCAGGGACTTGGTATTCGACTTATCAGGGTTCAAATTACTTTCATTACCCCTCTAGGTCGTTTTTCCTCTACTTAGCTATTTACGACTTGTTACGAGGTCGTTTTAACCTAAG
This sequence comes from Limonium bicolor, assembly GCA_023374045.1. Classification (NCBI taxonomy): domain Eukaryota; kingdom Viridiplantae; phylum Streptophyta; class Magnoliopsida; order Caryophyllales; family Plumbaginaceae; genus Limonium; species Limonium bicolor. The sequence goes on from CM041777.1 coordinate 148,033,519, forward strand.
TGTGCATGATTCTGTTTTTTTTTTTTGTTTTAACAGTTTTTAACAGAAAATTAAAGTGAAAATTAAAATGACCTAAACTAGGGTTTCAAAAGCCAAATTTCGTCTGTGGCTACAAACCTAATTTTTGAACCCACGGACCCTAGTTAACCTAGTTATACAGAAAATTTGAAATTGTAGAAAAAACAAAAATTTGAAGAGTCCGTGGACCCGGACATAATTTGAGAAAAATTAAAACATTTGAAAATTAAATTCCCACTGTGGTCCGGGGGTGTCCGTGGCCACGAACTGGCTGTCCGGGAGGCCGGACATGTAGTCCGCAGGCACGGACCACCCTTGGACGGCGGCTTTCTGGTGGTTCCCGGGTTGTTTTCAACTCAAATTTTATGGGTGTGTTCCTTGCAAGATTATAGAAAAGTTTTCAATTTGAATTCGAATTAATGAAAAAACTTAGCAAACAAGTTATGAGGCAGAAATTGAAACAATAGCAATTTCGGAAGCTATAAAAAGTTAGTTTGCATTCAAAATTTGACAGAAGACTATGAAGTCGTGGGGATTTAGAAAAGTGAAATTCTAACCTGCTTTACCTTCGGGATCAATGAAATTCTTCACGTCGAGAATCTTTTGGTGCTCCATTGACATCGGTTCTGGATTGAGTTCGAATTCGGCTTCTGACTATTCATTGTGGGTAGTGTTGTTCACGTTTTAGTGGTGGTTTGATATTGATTTGATGATTGTTGAGGTTGAAGAAGTTGAAAAGTGTGTGTCGGTGTTGATTTTGGTGAGATTTCGGTGTAATTGATCGAAGCTCAAGGGTTCAAAATGTGGGGAGGAACAGACGACTGAGCTCTCCAATGATATAGGGTTCTTGGTGTTCTGATTTGATCAGGGAGTAAGGGTCCTTAAATAGATGTCACTAAAGATAGGAAAGTTCGGTAAAAAAACTGAGATTTTTCCAAAGTCTTAGCTAAATGATTTTTTGAAGTAATCTAATTATACAATTTTAACCATATGTAAAGAAAAATATTTTTTATTTTTCTGAAAATAAATTAGAATTTTTGGATAATGGAATTATTTTGAATTCAGTTTCTCATCAGATTCAATCAAAAATTCCTAGAAAAAAATGGAAATTCGAAAAATCAAAATTCCAAAAGCCATTATGCCCAAAATGCACCCTTTATCATGCATTAAAATTACAAAGTATTCCGGGTTGATTTGAGTTGTTTCCGGAGGAGAGAGAAAGCTTACGGGAGGTCTTAGGTGCCTTAAAAATTATAAAAATGCCCTCGGGGGTTAATAAGTTGTTACTAACACTCCGAAACATGCTGATCGAACCGGGATTCATTGATTAACCAAGGTGCCTTTCTCAACACTTAAGCCTTAGGGATTTTACACCGGGGGTTAAAATTTTGGGTATAAAAGATTACCCCCCATCAACTAGACTTTGTAATGGAAATGAAGAGTCTAGTTGATGCTTGAGTGATACCCTAAAATTTTGTTGATCTTGAAGAATGAACTCCTGTCTTGAATTTCTTCTGAAAGTCTTTTGATTGTGCTGAGCTATTATGAGGCGCTTGCTAACTAGGAGAGAAATTTAAGATTATTGGGCTATTATGAGGTGCCAACTACCTAAAAGAGAAATCGAGATGCGCTGGGCTATTATGAGGCGCCAACTACCTAAAATGTGAAGTCGAGATGTGTTGGGCTATTATAAGGTGCCAACTGCCTAAAATGTGAAATGTGTTGGGTTATTATGAGGCACCAACTACCTAAAAGAGAAGTCAAGATGTGCTGGACTATTATGAGGCGCCAACTACCTAAAAGAGAAGTCGAGATGTGCTAGGCTATTATGAGGCGGTAACTGCCTAAAATGTGAAGTCTAAATGTGTTGGGCTATTATGAGGCACCAACTACCTAAAAGAGAAGTAGAGATGTGCTGGTCTATTATGAGGCACCCTACCTAAAAGTGAAGTCGATATGTGCTGGGCTATTATGAGGTGCCAACTACCTAAAATATGACGTCTAAATGTGCTGGGCTGTTATGAGGTGCCGACTACCTAAAATGTGAAAAGTGGATTAAATTTAAAAGTGAATAAACCAGACCGAGCATCTAACGTTTCGGGAACCTAAAAGTGAATAAACCAGACCGAGCATATAAGGTGTCGGAACCTAAAGTGAATAAACCAGACCGATCATCTAAGGTGTCGGGAACCTAAAAGTAAATACACCAGACCAAGCATCTAAGGTGTTGGGAACCTAAAAGTGAATAAACCAGACCGAGTATCTAAGGTGCTAGGAACCAGAAAGTGAATAAACCAGACCTAGCATTTAAGGTGTCGGGAACTTAAAAGTGAATACACCAGACCGAGCATCAAAGGTGTTGGGAACTAGTCCGAGCATCTAAGGTGGTGGGCACCTAAAAGTGAATAAACCAGACCGAGCATCTAAGGTGTTGAGAACCTAAAAAGTGAATAAACAAGACCGAGCATCTAAGGTGTCAGAAACCTAAATTAGATGAACTACACCAAGCATGGAGGTGTCGGGAACCTAAATGTCAATATACCAGATCGAGCATCCAAGGTGTCGGGAACCTAAATTAGATGAACTACGCCGAGCATGGAGGTGTTGGGAACCTATCGCTCCTGGTTGGTATACTATGGGGACTTATTGCCACTGCTCACCAATCGGGGTGCAGGGATAACTTCTAGAATACCAAGGGGACTTATTGCCACTACCCACTTGTTGTTATTCCCTAATGAGTTGACACAAAGATAGTGGACTTATTGCCACTGGCCCACCAACTCCTCCGAGTATCTAAGGTATCGGGAACCTAAAAGAAATACGCGGAGCATCTAAGGTGTTGTGAACCTAAAAACAGTAAAGAGGGTATGATATGTAAAGTGAGTGATATGGCTTATGTGTACCTAAGTTAAGTGAATGTAAGGTGGAATGAATGCACAGTAAGATAGGTGTACGGTAGGGCTTATGTGTTCCTGGGATGTTCTTGTGGTGGTAGGGCTTATGTGTTCCTAAGGTGAGTGATTGTAAGGTGGAATGAATGCAGGGTAAGATAGGTGCAGGGTAGGGCTTATGTGTGCCTGGGATGTTCTTATGGTGGCAGGGTAGAGCTTATGTATGCCTAAGGTGAGTGATTGTAAGGTGGAATGAATGTCGGGTAAGATAGGTGTAGGGTAGGGCTTATGTGTGCCTGGGATGTTCTTGTGGTGGTAGGGCTTATGTGTGCCTAAGGTGAGTGATTGTAAGGTAGGACTTATGAGTGCCTGAAATGATTGAATATAAGGTAGGTCTTATGGATGCCTAAAGTGGATGAATGTAGGGTGGGTGACTGAAATGATTGAATTCAAGGTAGGTTTTATGAGTACCTAAAGTTTGGGAGTGAGATTCATTTGATTATGCAATGATAATGGTATGATGCAAATGATTGTGATGAAAACCGATAGCAAAAATGCTAAACATGACTATGATAGGGTATGTGCAGAAACTGTAAAATGAAACTAAAGTGCTAGTAAGGATCGAATATTGTCCGAATCAAGAATTTTGTTGAAGAAAGTGCCAAACGTGTCTATGTCTGAGAAAAAAATTTGTTGATTGAAAAGGAAAGTGAAATTATCACTTCCTGACTAAAGATTTCGGATTTGTGAATTGCTTCTTAGGAGATGAACATGCTGCTGGTGGGGTATGTGGTGTGAGTGGTGGTTGGGACGATCGATTACCCCTAGTATTTTTTTTATTAAACGTGCAAATGAGTCTCATTCTTACAAGGTCAAGGCATATGTTTTGATGTGATGCGTCCTAACCTACACTTGATATGTTTCGTGTTTGCACTCGTCTCTTGCTTTCAGTCAAAACTTATATGCCATTAAATTTGTTGTTTGATGGATTTACGCATTCGATCTATTAATTTCACGTGATTAGATACATAACTATCAAGTCAAAAGCCTTTAAAGCTTATAACATGGCTATAGAGTGTGATGAAAGACAACAAGACTATGGAGGGATATTTGAGGTATGTAGAGCTTAAAAGGGTGACCAAAGCTGCAACTTGAGCCTTCCCTTGTATTTTCCTTCCTTGTCTTGAAGTTGTCTGGCTGCTCAGTGTTGACGTTGTTTTCGAGCTTCCGAACTTGGACTTTTGAAGTCTTCCTTTACACCATTTCTCTTCTTCTTGTCATTCGAATTTCTTTAAGACATTTTGTGTTTGCCTTTTTTTATCCTTTCTTGGCTTCGCCCTCAGGGTTGTTGTGTCTTCCCAGTTTTGAGCTTTGCAAGCTGTTTTGATGTGAGATTTTTGGATCCTATGTCCCTCTGGGACCATTTATGGATTGCTTCGTCATGCTGGTAGCGGCATTGCTTCTTTTGGACTGATGAAAACGTTAACTGAGAATCACGCTCCTTGCTTCATTTGGTCACCGGGAAGGATATTCATCACAACTGACTTGTTTTGTAGAGATTATAATATCAAAAAGGGATATATGAAAGGCTCAAAGGGGGTGCCTAGGGTTTCATGTCAGGGTTCATAAGCTTTTAGCTATGTGGTGCTGTACCTAGATGCTTCATCATTCGTGATAGTTGTTTATCTATTCTTTGTTACTTTTCGCATGTCAAAGAGTAAATTTACAAATTATCTCCTTCGGTCGGAGTTAGGTTGTTTACCTCACCTTTGACTGTGGCCTCTCCAGAGTAGAGTCACGTAAAAATGACACGCTCATTCGCTCATGGTTTTTCACTCAAGACACTCCCGTGAATTTTCACTCATAGACTTGTGCATACGTTTAAATGAAAGATTAAAGATGATGAACCTTAACTCAGATTTCCCCAAGTATTGATTTGGGGTTTACAACAACACTTAAATATATGTGGAATTTGAGGTCTTTGTGGGGTGTTTTGGATGTTCTGTGATGCTGTTTGGACGGAATGTTCAACCTTTTGGAAGCAAAAAGATAAAACGTTTTGTTCTATTGCCAGAAAATGAATACCTCACGATCCTTTTTCTTGAAAAACATGAATGGTCATCATTTATTTTGTTTTTTTGATGAATGAATGCGTAAAAATTATGAAAATGGAACTATGCTCTTATTCATGAAAGCTAACTTTGAGAATTACAATCTCAGGGAAACTACCTAAAATGATAAAGGAAACTAGCTCCCATAAAAATTGGAAGACCGTCTAATCGAGAAAAGAAAACTACTTAATTGAGAAAACTTAAAAAATTGCAATTTCTAATGATGTTGAGCTTTCTAATGCCAGCGTACTGAAGACTCGAGCTCTCAATCATCGAGACGTCATTGAGATGACCATGATCATCTTCCTTCTGAACTTTGAGTAGGCTCCGTGAAACGTCTGAACTAAGAATTCCTATGGGTTATGTAGGGGGTACCTGGGCCTGAATCTTTTGCAAACTGAAAGTGAGGTGCATGGGCTAGATTGATGCCTAGACTAGAATGGATGTGTGGGCCTGAATACCCTTAATATGGAAGTGAAGCAAATGAGCTGAAGGAAGCTACATGGACTGTGAATGGGCCACTAGGCAGAGAGAAAAACTTGATGTTTAAGATTCGTTTGATGTTCTTGTTAGGCCTTGAGGAAACTAGAATGATTGGGTTACGCAAACTATCTCGAATAAGAATGGGCTGAAACCTACACAAACAGTTCTGGTTGGGCCTAAAAGATATGACACCTAGACGTAGGATTTTGGCCAGAGCCCGAATGAAAAGGTTACCTAGACTAAAATGGGCCTTGGGCCAAAATGGAAAGGCCTGATTGATTTTCATGTCTTATGGATTACTTTAAGTGGATTTATTTTTCATGGGCCTAGAACTAAACTGATAATTCAAATTGAGCCGATAAAGAAATCACCTAAATCTAAACTTTTGGGCCAAAGCCCAAATGACTCACATATTAAACCAAATAAGGCCTTTGGGCTGCAAACAATAAAGCTGCAAATTCAAATTGGACTGAGTTGATGTAGGAAACGTTCCTATAAATTTTTAGGCTTGGAAGTGGGCCGATCACACAAGCAAGCAAAGTCTCATACAAGTTCAACATGTCCTCACTTGACGCTTTAACGAACATGGGTAAGGATCGATCCGGAGAGGTGCTTGGGGCGCGGACCCAAGTAACCGCAAAGGAAGGCTTGCACGCTATTCTCTTTGGGCTACCCCACTTTTTTTCACATCACCATGAGGTGTGCGTCTACGGTCGGGTCTTTGGCTGACCAAACAATGGGCTAGGTAACGGCATTGCCAAGAAAATGCTTGGGGATAAAGCCTAGGTATTATCGGGATTTGGTTAGACGACATCCCCTCTTTTCCCCTACTTATTCACATCACTTTAAAAGGTGTGAGTCCCTGACGGGGGTCGCCTAAGGCGGGCTTGAAGTGGAATCGGTTTGTATGGACCCTCGCTCTCATATGATGCAAAATTGTAAGAAATAAAAGTACGCACAAAGGTAAATAAAATAGGGTAATAAAAGCCATATATAAAATTTTCAATTAAAGCCCTCTTTCCTTAAAATTAAACAAGTTTAAATTAAGAGTTAGTCCCCATCAGAGTCGACATTCTATGAGCCTCGATTTTTGAACCACTATCCTATGTTAATTAGGGTTGATTAGGATCTAAGCAGGTTCTAGGTCCACTAATAACCTAAGCTTAATAACTATGTCATAAACATTAATTACTAAGTCCTAAGTTAGGCCACTGGAACCTAATTAGAATCACCACCTAACTTTAACCTAGGGTAAATTAGGAAATGAGAGTTTGGGTTCAGGGGCTTGGTATTCGACTTATCAGGGTTCAAATTACTTTCAGGACCCCTCTAGGTTGTTTTTCCCTACGTAGCAAGTTACAAGGTCATTTTAACCAAAGTGCGCATGATTCTATTTTTTTGTGTTTTTAGCATTTTTTGATAGAAAATTAAAGTGGAAAAGAAAATTACCTAAACTAGGGTTCCAGAAGTCGAATTAGGTCAAATTTTAGTTCCGTCTGTGGCTACGGACCTAATGTCCAAACCCAAGGACCCTAGTTACCCTAGTTATACAGAAAAGTCGAAAGTGTAGGAAAAAAATTGAAGAGTCTGAGGCCACGGACATGTAGTCCGCAGGCACAAACCACCCTCGGACGGCGGCGTTCTGGTGGTTCCCGACAATGTTTTGGCTCAAATTTTATGGGTCTATTCCTTGCAAGATTTTAGACACGTTACTGATTGAAAGTTTTCAATTTGAATTCGAATTAGTGACAATACATAGCAAACAAGTTATTAGGAAGAAAATGAAACAAATAGCAATTCGGAAGCTATAAAAGGTTAGTTTGCATTCAAAATTTGTCTGAAGGCTAACGAAGTCATTAGGATTTAGAAAAGTAAAATTCTAACCTGCTTTTCCTATCGGGATCAATGAAACTCTTTTGATAAGCCGCAGACTTATCATGTTTTATGCACTAGATTTAGGAGTTTATTTATCTAAACAAGGGTTAAATAAGTGTTATTAATGTTATATTATGTGTTAATGTATATTATTTGTACATAATTATGTTTTGTGAGCTTTTTATCCAAGGAAAGAATTCCTAGGCAAACATTCAAGCAATGCTGGACATGAGGTCAGATTACTTCTACACGGCATAGGTCTGGAGCAAAAAAGGAACCCTGCCGGGTACATCCTACACGGCACATATGTGAAAAGTCACCTCGGTTGACCAATTGATGGCAGTTATTTACAGTTGACAGTCCAACTGCTGCCGGGTACGGTGCCGGACGTATCCTGTCCGGCATAAGCAACGATTCGCCTGAAAGTTTTTGACCCTTAACGGTTATGCACATTTAACACGTGGTACCGGATGACTTTCACCCGACATGCCACCCGGCACAAGGAGTTTTTATTGCCTATAAATAGGCCGAAGGGCTGCATCAAATGACACATTCCAACACCCTTATACACTCCACTCACGTCTCTATTTCCGCCCCACTCATTGTTGCTGTCCAAGGAAATTCTACAGATCCATCCACGCAAAGAGAAGAATAAGATCTTGTCGGGTTAAGGCTATGACCATCTCCTTCTCCCATTTTGTATTCTCTTCTTGTAGTTGTGTGGATGGAGATGTAGAACTCCTTGCCTGTTCTTGGTTAGGGATGAGTTCCTTCTTTGTAACCACTATGATCATTTAATATAAGTTTCAAGCATTCATTAAGCCTTTGTTCTTCTTGCAAGAGAATGGTGTTGGCCACTGTGTTCTCTTTGTGCAAAGTCTACTTGAGGAAGAAAAGCCCAAGAGTTGGAATTGGTTGAGAAGTCTTAATGGTCTTTTTGCTTTCTTCTATGATTTTGGAGTGAACATAAAAGATTACGAATTAACCCATCTTCTCCCATTACCTTGTTCATTTCGTGGCATGCATATGCTAGATTCGTTAATAGGTGATGAGTTTCTTGTTATCAATTCCGAAGCAAGAAAGTGGTTTTTTACAATTTGAATGTGCCGGGTGTACTGCCGAGTTTTGATGTTCATTGCGTGATCATATTGTTACTTGGTAGTTGCAATCCCGAATCTAGGATAAAATATTTATTTAGATATTAGTTTTATTTTAGAATTGTTATTTTCAATTCCCCCTGTTTAGAATAGGTTTTTTACCGGGATTAGGACTAGTTTTCTATAAGTCCCTTGGGTTCGATACTCTCGGTCGTAATTTGCTCACGCTGTACTCCGACCGAGAATTGTTTGCTACCCGTATAGAGTTGTAGCTTTATTTCATGTTTATTATAATTCTTTATTCTTTTGCACATCCTTACCCCTACAAATTCTTAGTTAGCAAAATGGCGCCGTTGCCGGAGACTTGGAATTAGTCCAAGTCCTAAATTCGGTAAAACGCCCTATTCTTTATTCTTTAATTCTTTTCTTTTATTCGTTGTTTGAATTTTTTGCACTAGATTGATCGTGTCATGCACAATGCTGGGTAACCTACATCCGGCATCTTGGAGGAAGTCCAAAGCCGGATAGGATTCATCCAGGACACAGTCCGGCATTCAATCTCAACTTTTGTTTTACATTTTCTCTTCAAAGTATTAGAGTAGTTTGTAAATATTCCTTCCTAATGCAATTTCATGTTATCTTTCCCTTCTCTTTTCCGTTTTATTTATTTTTCTTTTTTCGAGATTGAACTCGCCGGGCGCAACACCGGGTAAAATCAACCCGGCAGTATTGGAGGAAGTCCAATGTCGGGCGCTGCACACCCGACATCGCGTCCGGCATTCCCAATTTTATTTCTTTTCATCATTTCGTGGATTTAATATATAATTGTCTTAATATTAATTAATACGAAATATTATAACGTTGTGTTTTGATCCTCCTGAATCTTTAAAAGGTGAATGCTTCTTCGGTCTACAAGTCTTCTTGGAGATCTAGCCATCCTTGATCCGGAGATCAAAAGGACCCTTCTTCGCTCCATTCGTCAACGAAGAAACCTACAAAGCGCAATTCCTACACCAATGGCAGCACCAACCGTCCGTAACATAAACAGGCCTTCCAACCAAGGCCAAAAGCCAGCAATTGACCTCCCCCTCTTTGCACAAAATGAGTATGATGAATGGCAAAAGCTTAAGCCATATCATCAAATCAGATGTGTCAAGGAGTTGAGCATGTTTGACGGGTCGAACCCGGACGATGCCTTGCTCCACATCACCAAATTCCTACAACACACAAACAGCTTAACCTCCACAAATAACGTCCTCCATTATGCTAGACTTTCCCTCTTTCCCCATAGACTTACAGGAAGCGCCAGCCAATGGTACCATAGTCTGACCCCCAGTACTATTTCCACATGGGAGGTAATGGCAACCAAATTCTATGACAAGTTCCTGCCTCCAAGTCGCACCCTGGAGATGATCGCTGAGATTTACAACTTCTGACAGCCCAGCTCGGAAAGCGTCTGTGAGACTTGGGACAGATTCAAGGGGTTGCTGCGTACGTGTCCACACCACAACCTCACCAAGGAACAACTATATCAGTTGTTCTATAAAGGATTGGTCAACCAATGCAAGACGATGATCCTATCCTCCCTTGGTGCAAACATAGTGAAGAAGTGTAACACCCCAACTCAATCCAGATGTGGTCTCGCAACTTAACAGTATATATATAAACATGTCACAGCGGAATTCTTTACAATCCAGGACCTTGCCACGGTCTGACTACAGAATATACCGAACATTAGTGCAACAACCTTAACCAAATACATATTCTTCTTACAATCCTCTCACATCCTGTACATCTTACTAACTAATTTGCCATACGAGCGTACATGCACAACTCGTAGGCCACACTTAACCCGTAACACTTGTACCCCTTCTTACTCTCGTGACGGCCGGCTCCTGATGTACCTGTGTAGTAAAAATAGCCCCCAAAGGGGGTCAGCACGAATGCTGGTATGATCCTCTCATGGCCCCCAAGCTAACGTGGCTACGACGACTAATTGTCGATAGCATAGAGGTTGATTAGATGCACAACATAATAGGAAGTGCAGTAAACAACAACTCAGATATGAACAATCAAAGTTCACACACAATGAACGAGTTAAATGCGTTCCCTTAATTAGTGAGTTAATTATTTAACTCCTTAAGTAATGTTCCCTTTTAATCTTAGTCCATCCTTATCTCACCTCAATATTAGTCATATCTTAATCTTAGAAACAACCATCCTTTAATAAGGAGTGGATGTAGCTTATCTTAATCTTAATAATACAAACATCCTTTAAAAAGGAATGGTTGCAACTCATCTTAACCTTACCTTAATCTTAATCTCAAATTAATCTCAATATACAAACCGTTCCTGGAAGGGAATGGTTGTAGCTTAATTCGAACCTGGGATTTAGGTGATCCCACCGCACCATCTTAATGCCACCTACTCTGGACGGGAGTCCAGCGTAGCTGAGCCGGCAACCGGCCCTAGGCTACAAGTCCGAAGACAAGTCCTTAATCGGAAGTCGAATCTGCTATAGATACCGACCCCCTTTTTCTTAGCATGCATGACCGGAGATCGGTCCCGGGTTTCCTCACTCAAGTTCCAGTTAATAGTAATCTCAAGACCATGTTTGTTGGTTAACCTCTTTCGGTTCATATCGTCCCATATTAGGGAGCGTTCCTTAGTCTCACTCAATTCCTTACTAAACATTGGTTAGTAAGTTCTCACGGTATGTTGTGTTAGTTTTCAAACATCACACAACAATACAATAAATATAATATATTCCGGTTGCATGCTTTATCTTGTTTAGTGAGCACACAAAAACAAATAGCACACAAGCCGAGGGACACCTCGTTAGCAAGCAGGTCACAAGAGAACTGTACCGTTCACCATTGGTCGTTCGGTTGCTTAATCTCTTCCGGAGTCCAATTTCCAAGTCCTAAAACATTCATTCAGTTTTAGGTTGTTAATCACTTAACTTAATCCAACTTACTTAACTTACTTAACCCTTAATGATTCCCACCTAACACCTCTTAAGTCTTACAACTTAACCTTAAGCTTTTAAGTTTATACTTAACTTAACTTAATCCCTTAAGTTCTTAGGGTCCTAATCATTACCACCCTACCAAAGGTACACCTTATTACCTATTACCATCCTTAGAATTCGAAATTTCTCTTCTTTTTTTTTATTTTAGGCTCGACCGAACTTCCGACCGACCTTACCTAAGGTCGGTCCATTCCATAACATATTACCGCTTGAAAATTCTACCCCGACCGACCTTGCAAGTCCGGTCCCAAGGTCGGTCCATTCCCGAGAGTTTCCCCGTGGGATATTTAAGCCCGACCGAACTTGCCAAGTTCGGTCCCATGTTCGGTCGATTCCAGAGACTCAATCCTTCACAAATTACAAGCCCGACCGAACTTGCAAGTCCGGTCCCCAAGTTCGGTCGGTTCCAGAAACTTCTCCGGTAGTGTAAACTGAGCTCGACCGACCTTGCAGGTCCGGTCCCAAGGTCGGTCGGCTCCAGAACCTTATTTCTATATTCCCATTTGACTCCAAACTTCTCCACAAGTTCCCCCATGTGTCCTAATACCATTTAGGCACTTAATCCCACCTTAGAACTTCCACCAAACTCTCCAAAACAACTTCCAAAGATCTCCTCAAACATTTACTAAATTCTTACAAACACTCCTTACATTTGTCATATAATTTCTTACATTTCCAACATGTACATTTTGTCTAAAACTTTAACTATCCCAAGTGTTTCTTTTCAACCCATATAACTCCTCCTTAACCTCATTGCACTCCATCTTGCTAGTTAAACCTTCCAAGGTCATCTTGCATGTCCATGCACAATTCTCTTCTTTTTATTTGTTACTCATCACTCCTAAACTCTTGAGCTTACTTATACATTCTTTTATTCACTTACTCACCTTCCTCATGATCACACACTCTTTTACATTCCTAGTCATTTTCCTTGACGTTTGAATTCATTCTCCCACACCTTTCTCTTCCATCACCTAAGTCCACTTATTACAATCTAAACTAAACTTCACTAGTCCACTACTAGCATGATCACACTTACACAAGCTTCCAGACTCCTCATTGTTTTATTCTCTAGTTCATACCTACATCACCTTAAAGCATTATACACCTTTCCATTCAAATCTTTGCTCAAGCCTTAGCATTCCTCATCACATGATTTCGGTGTGTCTAATACACTCACCAATCCTCTAATTTCCTCATAGACCATTCTAGGTCATTCTCATCCTCAAGAACTTCTTAATTAACTCATCTCCACTCAAATTCCTTTTTATGACTCCTAGTAAATCCTAGGTCATATTAGTTCACCACCATCACCTAAACACTTATTCTCTACTCAAATTTTGCCATAGCTTCTCTAGTATCTTATCATGCCCACCACATTGTTTTTCCTCATTCAACCATCTCACACACATCAAGTTCTTCTCATCACATCATCACCCAAACCAATCGTTCACAACAAACTCAATATATGCAATAATCTTAAATTGCATAGCACTAAGGCTCTTAAATGACATGGCTCTTAGGCCCTTAAACGACTTAAACTTAAACATGAATTTCCCACATATAAAACGCTTTCAACCTGCAAATACACCATCAATCTCATAGTAATTTAATGCTCTTAAAATCCATCTTAAACTTATTACTAACTCGTTCCCATTGGCTCCTTAGTCACAAGTTCACAAGCTCGTTTAAACTCTTTTTCCTAGGTTATACAACCCATTACCTAATGTGAGCCCTAGGCTACATTGGTACCCATATAAAACTCATTCCTTAATCTTAAACCACCATTAGGTAAGCATTATACCTTGTTTTCTCAAGCTTATCTTAACTTCCTCCTTAGACCTTCTTCTTGTATGAACCTCGGCCACCACTTAAATTCCCCTTGCCAATGTTCTAATCAATATTCAATGACTCATATGAGTACTAAACAATACACTAACCTCAAGGAATGAAAACCTAGGTTAGAAATGTGTTCTAAGGCATAAAAGTGGATGATTACCTTTGAAGTCTCAAAGTAGACTTGGGAATTGAATGAAATAGGACCTCCACTAGTCCTTGGTGAATAAATCAAGCTAGAACAAGGCATAAAAACAAAGCTCCATGAGTAGTAATTTTCGGCCATGTAAGGAAGTGATGGAAACATGGTTTTTCTTACATTTCCTTTACCTTAAGAGAATGGAGAAGCTAATGAGCTCTTCAAACTTGATTTTCCTCCATCAATGGAGTTTCCTCTTGGCACCAAAATGGAGCTTTGAAGGATTTGAAAAGGTAGAAAGATAGGTCTTGGCCTAACTAAGAGAAATATGTGTTTAGTTTTTGATTTGGAGCTAAAATGAGTAAGTTGTTGCCAAAGCAAGGTGGTGGTGCCATGGGTGCTGCTCCTACGTGAATGAAGGGAGGAAGAAGATGGTGAAATCGTGGGAAGAAGAGAAATGAAGAGAGAGAAGAAGAAAAGTGACTAATATAAGATATTTGCTTTAATAAAGCAAATAGTACTCTTTTATATCTCTTCTTTTCTACTTATTTGACTACTATGGTGACTCATCCTCCCTTAGAAAACCGGCCCCCTATCTTAAATAAGGCTAGTCATGGTCTTTGTTGACCAACTAATTAGCTTATATTGATTAAAACTTAAACTAGTCACTATTTGGCACTATTCACTAATTAGTGCACATATTTCTGAAAATTTTGATTTCCCATTGATTTAGGCTTCCAAATGTGATACTAATTAGTACACATGTTGATTAAAGAGTAATGATGGACATTTAGCCACTCAAAACTCAATTCTAAGACAATTTCTCAAAAATGTGCTTTAAGACTTCTTAAAGCACATTTTGTGTTTTAACTTGTTTTCAAGCTTGGTTTTCTTTGGTAATTGGTTTAAAATGACCATTAGAATATTACTAAGGCCTTATCATGATATTTGGGTACTCACCCAAGTCTCCCCAAGCTTAGAGCACATTTTTGCCCTAATTGCCCTTAAGGCACTTTTTGTGTTTTCCTTGGTTTAAATTGTCTGCCAATCTTTCTAAGGCATATTCTAGCCTTACTACATCATAATTTGATGTTTACTTAGCATACTTAGGTTTGGGGTATTTCAATCTACCCCCCTTAAAAGAACTTTGTCCCCAAAGTTCCCATGCACCTTATCTTATTAGGATACATATCTTACCTCATTCCTCAGATCATATAGATCATACTTTTGTACACTTAATCTCATTGTATCATTAGATCCGCCATTTTCTTATACTTAAATATCACACAACATGCTTAAGCATGTATAGCACTCAAAATTCTCCTTGTTTCTTTTGATGATTAAAACATTCACATAATTTCCAACGTATTCTCCCATGTCACCGGTCCGTAGACAATGGCTAATTCATCCTCGTCACCATGGGCCAGAATACAAAACACTCTACTCTCCCCATGTCACCGGTCCGAAGACAAAGGCTCGTGCGTCCTCGACTTCATGGGCGAGACTCTGTAAAAAGGTAATCCTTTTACGAGGTCATGTGAGGAATAATTCCTCTAATTAAAAATACAATCAACTCCAATTTCATTTTATCCCAAGGCCTCTATCCATAGTGTGATTTAGTTGTGACCACTGGTAGGGAGTTTCAGAAATCATCCAACCCTGATGTGATCAGCATCAGTGTAGAACTATCCTTCCACCCCAATTTGTGTTCGGTTTCCCTTGATCCCTAGAAAATCAAGTTCCACCTCCCACGTCATTTTCAAACATCCAAATAATTCATTCATATCCAATTTTCTATCTTTTTAGTTCTTCTAATCATAATCAATACGTCTCCAAAGTGTGGACTCAGTCCATCATACCACTTTTTGTAACACCCCAACTCAATCCAAATGTGGTCTCGCAACTTAACAGCATATATATATACATGTCACAGCGGAATTCTTTACACTCCAGGACCTTGCCACGGTCTGACTACAGAATATACCAAACATTAGTACATAACAACCTTAACCAAATACATATTCTTCTTACAATCCTCTCACAACCTATACATCTTACTAACTCAATTGTCATACGAGTGTACATGCACAACTCGTAGGTCACACTTAATCCTTAACACTTGTATCCTCTTCTTACTCTTGTGACGGCCGCCTCCTGATGTACACCTGTGTAGTAAAAACAGCCCCCAAAGGGGGGTCAGCACGAATGCTGGTACGATCCTCTCATGGCCCCCAAGCTAACGTGGCTACGACGACTAATTGTCGATAGCATGGAGGTTGATTAGATGCACAACATAATAGTAAATGCTGTAAACAACAATCCAATATAAACAATTAAAGTTCACGCACAATGAACGACTTAAATGCGTTCCCTCAATTAGAGAGTTAATTGTTTAACTCCTTAAGTTATATTTCCTCTTAATCTTAGTCCATCCTTACCTCACCTCAATCTTAACTTATCTTAATCTTAGAAACAACCACCCTTTAATAAGGAGTGGATGTAGCTTATCTTAGCCTTAACAATACAAACCATCCCTTAAAAAGGAATGGTTGCAACTTATCTTAACCTTACCTTAAGTATGCCAACCGTTCTCTCATTGGGAACAGGTTAGCCCTTAGTTCGTTGTTATTTTTGTAGGGCTTGGTTAACCCTAGCCAGCAGTAGGACACTTACCGGCAATAAACAACATCTAAATTGTTGGGGATGTAGGCTTGATCCCCCCACGCCATCTTAAAGCCACCTACCTTGGACTGGATGTCCAATGTAGCCGAGCCGGCCAACCGACCCAAGGCTACTAGTCCGAGGACTAGTCCTAAATCGGAAGTCGAATCTGCTATAGATACCGACCCCATTTCCTTAGCATGCATGACCGGAGATCGGTCCCGGGTTTCCTCACTCAAGTTCCAGTTAGTAGTAGTCTCAAGACCATGTTTGTTGGTTAACCTCTTTCGGTTTATATCGTCCCATATTAGGGAGCGTTCCTTAGTCTCACTCATTTCCTTACTAAACGTTGGTTAGTAAGTTCTCACGGTATATTGTGTTAGTTTTCAAACATCACACAACAATACAATAAATATAATATATTCCGGTTGCATGCTTTATCTTGTTTAGTGAGCACACAAAAACAAATAGCACACAAGCCGAGGGACACCTCGTTAGCAAGCAGGTCACAAGAAGAACTGTACCATTTACCGTTGGTCGTTCGGTTGCTTACTCTCTTCCGGAGTCCAAATTCCCAGTCCTAAAACATTCATTCAGTTTTAGGTTGTTAATCACTTAACTCAATTCAACTTACTAATCTTACTTAACTTGATTAACTTACTTAACTTACTTAACTTACTTAACCCTTAATGATCCCCACCTAACACCTCTTAAGTCTTACAACTTAATCTTACAAACTTAACCTTAAGCTTTTAAGCTTACACTTAACTTAACTTAATCCCTTAAGTTCTTAGGGTCCTAATCATTACCACCCTACCGAAGGTATACCTTATTACCTATTACCATCCTTAGAATCCAAAATTTCTTTTTCTTTTGTTTTTAGGCTCGACCGAACTTCCGACCGACCTTACCCAAGGTCGGTCCATTCCAGAACATATTACCACTTGAAAATTCTACCCCGACCGACCTTGCAAGTCCGGTCCCAAGGTCGGTCCATTCCCGAGAGTTTCCCCGTGGGATATTAAGCCCGACCGAACTTGCCAAGTTCGGTCCCATGTTCGGTCGATTCCAGAGACTCAATTCGTACACAAAATACAAGCCCGACCGAACTTGCAAGTCCGGTCCCCAAGTTCGGTCGGTTCCAGAAACTTCCTCCGGCAGTGTAAACTGAGCTCGACCGACCTTGCAGGTCCGGTCCCAAGGTCGGTCGGCTCCAGAACCTTGTTTCTAAATTCCCATTTGACTCCAAATTTCTCCACAAGTTCCCCCATGTGTCCTAATACCATTTAGGCACTTAAACTCACCTTCGAACTTCCACCAAACTCTCCAAAACAACTTCCAAAGATCTTCTCAAACATTTACTAAATTCTTACAAACACTCCTAACACTTGTCATATGATTCCTACATTTCAACTTGTAACCTTGCCAAAACTTCAACCAACCCAAGTGTTCCCTCCTTAACAGTTTGAGAACTTCATAAACATCATCTTCCATCTTCAATTCATTTACCAAGACTTCCTCAAGTCACCTTGCATATCCATGCACAAATTCCTCTCCTTTCCTTTGGTTACTCACCACTCTTAAACTCTTCAGCTTACCCATACATTTCTTTTCACCACTTATCACCTTGACCTTGTTCTTCACTTACCTTACCCATGTAACACCCTCCTTAGACTTTTCCACTTCTTTTATGCAACTTACTCACCATTCTCATGATCATACCCTCCTATACGTTCCTAGCCAATTTATAACCTTCTCCTTCAATCTTCACTCCCATCACCTAAGTCCACTCATTACCATCTAAACTAAAACCTTATTGTTCCACTACTAGCGTCATCACTACTTAGGCAAGCTTCCCAAGACTTTCATTGATATATTCCCAAGTTCATACCTAAATCACCTTAAGCATTATACACCTTCTCCTTAAAACTTATGCACAAGTCTTACATTCCTCATATCATGATTTTGGTGTGTTTAATACACTCACCATCCTCTAATTCCTCCTAGACATCTCTAGGTCATTCTAAACCTCAGAACTCCTTAGTTAACTCATTTCCACCCAATTTTCTTTTCATGCTCCCTAGTAAACCCTAGGGCATATTAGCTCACCACTACCACTTAAACACTTTGTTTTCTACTCAAATTTCGCCATAGCTTCTCTAGCATCTTATCATGCCCAAATGCATTGTTTTCCTCATTCATCCATCTCACACACATCAAGTTCTTTCTCATCACATCTTACCACCAAACCAACTCATTCACAACAACTCATTATATTGCAATAATCTTAAATTGCATAGCACCAAGGCTCTTAAATGACATGGCTCTTAGGCCCTTAAATGACTTAAACTTAAACACTGAATTTCCCACATATAAAAGCTTTCAACCTAAAAATACACCCATCAATCTCATAGTAATTATAATGCTCTTAAAATCCATCTTAAACTTATATTACTAACTCATTCCCATTGGCTCCTTAGTCACAAGTTCACAAGCTTATTTAAGTTCTTTTTCTTAGGTTACATAACCCATTACCTAATGTAAGCCCTAGGCTACATTGGTACTCATCTAAAACTCATTCCTTAAACCTTAAACCACCATTAGGTAAGTAATTTACCTTGTTTTCTCAAGCTTATCTTATCTTCCTCCTTAGACCTTTTTCTTGAATGAATATCGGCCACCACTTAAACTTCCTTTGCCAATGTTCTAACCAATATTCAATGACTCACATGAGTACTAAACAATACACTAACCTCAAGGAATGAAAACCAAGGTTAGAAATGTGTTCTAAGGCATAAAAGTGGATGATTACCTTTGAAGTCTCAAGGTAGACTTGGGCATTGAATGAAAGAGGACCTCCACTAGTCCTTGGTGAATAAAACAAGCTAGAACAAGGCATAAAAACATAGCCCCATGAGTAGTAAATTTTCGGCCATGTAAGGAAGTGATGGAAACTTGGTTTTTCTTACATTTTCTTTACCTTAAGAGAATGGAGAAGCTAATGAGCTCTTCAAACTTGATTTTCCTCCATCAATGGTTTTCTCATGGCACCAAACTTGAGCTTTGAAAGATTTGAAAAGATAGAAAGGAGGGCCTTGACTTAACTAAGACAAATATGCAATTTGTTTTGGATTTGGAGCTTGGAGTTGCACTTGGCAAGTGAATGAAGGTGAGGAGCCATGAATGGAGCTCTCTCTCGGTTTGGAGCATGAGAGGAGAAAGAGAAATCATGGAAGGAAGGAGAAATGAAGAGAGAGAGGAAGAAAGGTAACTTAAGTGAAGATATTTGTTATAAAAAGGTGAATAGTCTTTGCTTTTACTTTCCTTCCCTTTTTCTTTCTTAATTTGATGAAGTCTTTAATGACTCATCCCTTAGAAACCGGACCCCATCATAAATAAGGCTAGTCATGGTCTTTGTTGACCAACTAATTAGCTTATATTGATTAAAACTTAAACTAGTTACTATTTGGCACTATTCACTAATTAGTGCACATATTTCTGAAATTTTTGATTTCCCATTGATTTAGACTTCCTAATGTGATACTAATTAGTACACATGTTGATTAAAGAGTAATGATGGACATCTAGCCACTCAAAACTCAATTCTAAGACAATTTCTCAAAAATGTGCTTTAAGACTTCTTAAAGCACATTTTGTGTTTTAACTTGTTTTCAAGCTTGGTTTTCTTTGGTAATTGGTTTAAAATGACCATTAGAATATTACTAAGGTCTTGTCATGATATTTGGGTACTCACCCAAGTCTCTCCAAGCTTAGAGCACATTTTTGCCTTAATTGTCCTTAAGACACTTTTTGTGTTTTCCTTGGTTTAAATTGTCTACCAATCTTTCACTAGTAGGAAAAGGACCTACCGCAGCGGTTTGGTACCTATGGCAGCGGTTGAAAACCGCTGCGATGGGTGCCGCTGCGCTAGGTGAAAACTCTACCGCAGCGGTTGTAGAACCGCTGCGGTAGGTACTCTATCGCAGCGGTTGTTATAGAACCGCTGCGTTAGACCTTTTTTTTAAAAAAAAAACCACCTATCGCAGCGGTTGTTAATAAGAACCGCTGCGATAGACCTTTTTTTTAAAAAAAAAACCACCTATCGCAGCGGTTCTTATTAAGAACCGCTGCAATAGGTTTTTTTTTTGTTTTTCCATTCCACCCTACAATTCTACCACACACACCCAAAATCAATCAAACCTGAAGATATAGCAATTAACAATGCCACCACAGTGGGGCATTAGATCAACCATTTCACCATATAAATGCCACCAAACCTATCTACGGGCAATAATCCACTTACATTTACAAATTTGAGCAAATTAATCAAATATCAACAAAATCTTTACAGAAACGACAATTGTTTCATGAGAATTTCAAAATCATCCTACTCAATCCTACCAAACCCTAGAGCAACCTACATTAACGCTCATGAATTCTGCCCATTCTTCGAGCACCTCGGTTATATGTCCTTCGTTGTAACCGTCTACCAACTCTTCAAAAGCCTTGGAATTAACACAAAAAGAATATGATTAGTTGCTAATAATACTTTGAGTTTAAGAATCAATGTTAAAAATTATCTACAAAACCAAAATTTCGAGAATGCTACTTACCAGGTCTAGAGACTTCTCTGGCAAGAGTCTCGGTCCCGCTATCAAGTCACTCATAAACCGAATGACATAGTAGCCACATTCCGAACCTCCCGGCTGCTGTGGACACTGCACATATACGTACATATTCAAAATCGATTTAACACATAAATTATAATACTGTTCCTATTTTAAAACTAATGAACATATTACAAAATTTGAATAAGGACTACAAAAATACCTTGACTACATTCCACGGAATCTTCTTAATCTCTCTCCTCGGACTTGCGTCATTACAGATACAAAGGCACTAGAATTCATACGCACAGAAAAGTAAAAGTTATCAACGGATGATTAAGAAATAACTAAAAATTGATAATTAATCAAGTTAAGTAAATTCATCACTTCATCAACATGTTATATATAAGTGGCCTCTTGGGACGCAGAGATGCTGAGTCAAGCTGCAGGACTCTTGGGCTTTTTATACATAGAACGAGCAAAGACCAGTGTCGGCTGTTCATAGATTACAATACAGGCAGAACTTTTCAATCAATTACATAATACAAATATCATAATTTTTAAACTAACTTAACATTAGATAAAATTCTTACCCTTGATGAAGAGGCAGCATGATGTAAGATTTATCTGTAACTGCACACGCATGTATCACATTCGACAAGTACTGGACCAACGCTTGGGGGTCAGATCCCATATTAGCTTCGGAACAGTAGTCAGGGCATAGGAACCCGAAACTACTATTCTCATGTACTTGGACCGCCTTGTCATCAATAAACCTGCACAATATAAAGAAACAAATATTATGAATTTAATTTTCAAATATACAGAGTAAAATGTGTACAACATTTGCTAATTACTCACATGCAACCCGATTTGAGAATCGACGCAGTCAACCAATCCTTCGTGAACAACTCCACAAAATCAGTAAGATAGATTTCAAAACTCTGAGCGCCTCTGTAGTGAAAAAGATCCGGTCTTGGTTCCATTGTAACCGAATCTCTTCCTGGCGGCGTCATCAGTAGTGTGGAGTGTAACAGTTTCAGCATGGGGGGTAAGGCATTCAGAACCGCCGGTTGTAGCAAATTCGATCTCATCACAACTCTAGTCGCGGATGCCATCGAAGGATTAGCTGGTGGAACAACAACTCTCTTTCCTTTTGCCTTATCAGAATTTGATTGAATGTGTTCCTAATATATTAATTTAATAAGTATATGTTTCTACTCTAGGATATGTTAAAGAATAAGTTTTTTCATGGGGTTACCTGCTGCTCCCCAAGCCTAATCAATCTACAGGGCCACTGTACTGCATTGGATTCAGCTTGACGAAGGGTGGATATGTCTGCACTGGGCACCGGTATCTGACAATCCGCGTAAGCAGGCGCGTAACCTTCAACAAGCACCCGGCATGGTACTCTCGGAGCGCTGTATTCCTCACGGTGTCTCCAGCACAAGACTTGAAAAGTTTTCCCCACCCTACTTCGACTTCGTCAACGCCAATCACTTGGAACAATGTGCAGTCAATTGGTTGCTAAATTTTCAAAATTAAAGATTTTAGATGCACATAAACAAGTGTATAATTTGTTTTTTTTTGTATTTGTAGTTAACATGTTGTTCTAACCTTGAGAGATGAATATGGAAATGGGTTGACGGAGTGAACACTACTGGGAGGCACTGCTGCGGGCTCTGATGCTTGTGCCTGATCTGGCGGTCTAGAAACCTCCTGACTCATCCTCTCAGATCGCATCATCTCCATAGCTTGAGCGATTGACTGCTGAAATTCATTCGTAGTCGCTGCTCGAGCTCCGCATTCTGGCGTAAGTGCTCCTCATATGAATGCTCCCTCCTGCACCGTGTCTCGACCCAGGATTACCGAAGGCTTGGCGTATACCGACATGACCACCAAAGCCTACTGCACGACCCGGATGATCCTTCTTCCCGAGAGCGCGGGAAAGTGGATCATCCTGCCTAACGGGCTGCCAAGTGCCCTGGGTGATCTGGGAGCTTAACTCTTCCTGTTATGGAGTTTAATAAGTCAATAAGGATTCTTCGGTTTATTTAACTGCTATTGTTACTCTATAAATATAATAAACATTTTTTAAACTAAAAATCACTTACCATTTGGTTGATGACCTCTCTCGTGGCGTCATCATACTCAGCAGGTGCCGCCGGATTTGAAGGTTTCTTCCGTCGACTTAAGTCCCAAACCTTCATCCTTCGTTCGCTGACATTCGAGCCAGCTGGCAGCAACCCCTCTTTCTCCCACTGCGGCACACGCTGAGCAATACTTGTACTCCCCATGTGATGGGGGTAACGATTTTTTTTTTGCATTTTGTTGTTGTTTCTCACGTATAGCCTACATATATATGAAAAGACAAATTATGCAAATAATATATGAAAAAGACGAATTAACCAAATGAACTGTAAGGACACTTTAAACATTTATCATACAAAAGAACAACTACTAGTGTGAAACTCACCTTGAACTCAGGGGTCAACGCTTCGCAACAAACTCATTCCACTGCTCTTCAGTAATACCATCATATTTTTGCCACGGTGGTCTCCGATCATCCACATCTTCACCTTCTGCCTCCTCTATCTCTGCGGGCTCCTCACAGTAAATGTACTGCCTCGTGAGCAGAGATCTGAAGTCTTTGAATTGTGTGGCAATCCCCTTCATCACATCATCCTTCAGAGAAGGATCTATACAGAATCGGTCCTATATGCACAAAAAAAATGGATTAGTGTAAAAAATAACTATATAAATCTAAAACAAACTATTAAGTGTAACAAATACCTTGAGACGTTCAAATATCTGCTCCTTCAACGCCTGAGGCACTTGCTTCCAATTGTGGTTTATATTGAAATATGTACTCACCAAATGCCTGGCTAGAGCAGTGAAATCATTTTTCCAGTACCGGTGGGCTGATTAAATTCATTGAACTCCAAAGGCTTTGTCGGGGGGCCTCTATTTGCTTTCAGCCCACGGGTTGCCCCTCGTTTTTTGGGTTTCTTGAGAGGGGAGGAGCAACTTGTATCTCTTGTCCTTCCTGTGAAGGCCTGCTGTCTCGGTCTCTGTGGGGTGGTCTCTACGTCTGCTTTCTTTGATTTCTTTTTACCACCTCGTGTGGTGCGTTTTGCCGGTCTACTATCCCCAGTCAGGAGCAGCTGTCCTATAGGATCATCATCCACTGAGGAAAAAAACACACACATTAGATCAATATTCATGGAACGATGTATAATTGCAAAAATAAACATAAAACAATTCATGAACATGTATAATTGCAAAATAAACAACAATAACGAATTATATAATGTAATTTCAACCAATGGTGTTACCTAGACATAGTAACATATATCATGATCTGTTTTCTACCCAAACCCCCTCATTATGGTCTGATCGAGCGTAGATGGTCTGAACATCATCATTTTGTAAATCATCAGTTGAATCATGCAACCCTGTATGCAACGATACAGTTCATCTATCATCTCATTATCATCATCGTCGTTGTTTTCATCCTCAAACAAACCGGTCTTCTCCCTGGAAGAACAACATGCCATCTACTAGCTTTTGGGTCTTCAACATAAAACCTGGTCACAGTCTTTACCCAACACAAACTGATCTTCCTTATTAGTTGTAACACGTGAAAGATCAACCAAAATAAGTCCTTTATCATTTTGGAGTCCATGTCGGTTGTCCACCCAATTGCAGCGGAACAATAGAAACGAATCAATGTGATAGTTTAGTTCCCATATGTCCTCTATCACACCATAATACCAACTACTACTGCTCATTGGTTGAACCTGGTTACCTAGACCATATTCAGTCACCGATGCTTCAATTTTTACCCCACTGTTCTGATGTATTGATTTAGCATCTTGGCGTGCAGTGTAGTATGTGCATCCATTAATGTCATACCCTTCAAACGATACAACATCTGTTCCAGAACCAACAGCTAGACATCTGATTTCTTCACTGACATCTTCGGGGTTCAATGAAGCTTGCTCAAACACATATTCCTTAAACCATTGGACGAATACTCGATTTTGTTCTTTTTTAAGCCAGATACGGTTTTTGGTAGGGTTTTGTCGACTCAACTCAGCAATGTGAATATCGAAGTAGGGTTCAACAACCTCAAGGTGTTGTAGTACAAACAAATGTGCCTGATTAATAAGATCACGAGAGATACGAACAACCTTTTTGCCAATAACTCCTTTACCCTCAAATCTACCATGGTGACGTGGTTTGGGAATACCAATTGACTCTGCATCGTTCAAATAACTTGTTACGAATTCTGTGACTTCCTCAGTCACTGTTGCTTCGATGATACTGCCTTCCGGTCTATATCTGTTTTTCATTCTACCCTTCAGAATCCCCATATATCGTTCGAAAGGATACATGTAACGTAAGTAAACCGGACCACAATATTTGATCTCTCGGACAATATGCACTACTAAATGCACCATTATGTCGAAGAAAGATGGTGGGAAATAAATCTCAAGCTGGCATATTGTCACAACAATTTCATGTTGCAGATCATCGAGGGTGTCTGAGTCAATTGCCTTGCAGCAGACAGCGTTGAAGAAGAAACATAATCGAGTTATAGCATTTCTGACATTTTCTGGTAATATCCCTCGTATTGCAACTGGAAGAAGATGCAACATTAACACATGATAATCATGAGATTTCATGCCTAACAGTTTCAAATCCTTCATAGAAACTAGGTTCTTCCAGTTTGAAGAGTACCCAGATGGTACCTTCAATGTGTGCAAACACTTGCAAAAACTTAATTTTTCACTCTTAGAGAGGGTATAACACGCAGGAGGTAGATATGTTCGCTTCTCATCCTCTATTGGGTGTAGTTCTTTCCGTATGCGCAACTCTTGCATATCTCTCCTCACCTTCAATCCGTCTTTCGTCTTGCCGGGTATGTTGAGCAAAGTACCACACACTGCCTCACCGACGTTCTTCACAATGTGCATGATATCCAAACAATGTCGAACAGGCAGATGCCGCCAATACGGTAGATCCCAAAAAATGGAACGTTTTTTCCAAATGTTCTTCGGCGGCTTGGATGTGTTTCCAAAGACATTTTCAATGTCTTTTACCTTTGCATACACTTCCTCTGAATTCAAAGGCAGACGAGCCACACGAGTCTCGGGCTCATTGTTGAACAGCTTTCGCTTTCTCGAACGGTAAGGATGGTCTACTGGAAGAAACCGTCGATGACACATATAAACATTTTTGCCGCAGTGCTTCAGACGATCTGAACATGTGTCATCCTCACATACCGGACACGCTTTGAATCCTTTCACCGAGTATCCTGACAAGTTCCCATAGGCAGGAAAGTCGTTAACAGTACAGAACAACATCGCCTTCAGTGTGAAATTTTCTTTCGCATGAGCATCATATACCACTGTCCCTTCATTCCACAACAAGTTCAGATCGTCGATCAGTGGTGCAAGATATACGTCAATGTTATGACCAGGTTGCTTTGGACCGAAATTAGGAGTGATAACATAATGTATTTTCGTTTCATGCACAACCATGACGGTAAATTATAGATCACTAGTAGCACCGGCCAAGTGCTGTGCTGACTGCTCAACGTGCCATACGGGTTCATCCCATCGGTACACAATCCAAGTCTCAGATTCCTATCCTCATCCCCAAAATGATGTTTGAATTTTCTGTTGATATTTCTCCACTGAGGTCCGTCTGCAGGATGTCTTAATTTTTCATCAATTTTTCTACCATCCGCGTGCCATCGTAAGTTCTTCGCATCTTTCGGGTTGGCAAACAACCGTTTGAATCTAGGAATTATCGGCAAGTACCACAATAATTTACTGGACGATTTTTTTTCTGAAAGGAGGAATCCTCATCCTTGTCCTTGTACCGGGACAACAAACATTTAGGACACTTGTCTAGATGTTCGTATTCACCCCTATAAAGCACACAGTTATTTGGGCAAGCATGAATCTTTTTATATTCAACCCCATTGGACACATCCATTTCTTTGCCTCGTAGGTGGATGTAGGAAGACCATTCTCATCAGGAAGCATATCATGTATCAGCTCTAGAAATGACGTGAAACACTTGTCACCAACTCCATATTTCCCCTTTAAGTTGAACAAATTAAGTACAGCAGTCAATTTTGTGTATTTAACGCACGAAGGGTACAAAGGTGTCTTTGATGCGTCCAACAATCTTTGATACTCTTCCGGCTTATCGACAAAAGTATCGGCAACATTTTCTAACATTTCATCCATTTGTTCATCATGGTGAGTGGTCACGCTGTCATCGAATCCTGAATCACTTAACGGTACCGACTCATTGATGGTATTGAAGGTGTGGGCGGTACTTGCGTAACGTGGATCATGAGCACTTGATGATGTTGAAGCACTAGCTGCAACAGTTTCTCCATGAAAATTCCATCTTCTGTAATGTGGCATGAATCCACGGGACTTAAGATGAAATCTAATTTCCTCAATGTCTTCATATTTCCTTACGACCCCACAGTCAACACAAGGACATGAAATCTTGTCCGCCTTTGTTATGTCCTTGTGTTGCACTGCCGCTTTGAGAAATCTTTCAGCTTCTCATCAAAATAGTTCCCCTCGATAACCGTACATCCAGTCACGCTCCATTCTATATGTGAAAACAAATGTTTAGATTGATTTGTCTTTCAGTTTCGTCTGCATTTATATATGGAGCGTGTTTCTACTGGATGTACGGTTGCAACCAAACTCAGCACTACTCTATGGTTACAACCTAACTAACATAGCCTAAGTACTCTAACTTCACAACGTAACTAATCTAGCCTTATTCTAACAATTCTAACACATTTAATTTAACTTCAACAAATCATTGCATTATTAAAACAAAAAATAAAGTTTAATTACTTACTTGTCTTGAGATGAATATTCAAGGAGAATGGATAGACGAGTTACAACTCATTAAGGCCATGTATATATAAAGATAACATGTGTCCATTGAGAGACCAATATTCCTAAACTGTAAGGAGGCAGAAGGATATACAATACTATGGACGATTAGAAAGGCAGTTAAGCCTAAGATTATCAGAGTCGCGCAGCGGAAGCTAGCAGACCACTACCTTTGAGATTGGACCAAACTAAGTTAAGGAAACGGTATAAGTACCGTTAAGAATCCTCGATACAGAGACTAAGTCATTTCTGATCGAATTATAAGTAAGATAGATGACGTGGAAGCTAGAATGCTTGGTGAGAATTAGACATCTTGAACTTATGTCCAAGAATGTGATGGTGTTGATTACGTGGGCGTAATCCATTTTAAGGGGGGTAGAGCGAAAACCGCTTATCGTATATTTGAGTACTTAGTACATAAACTACGGTGTGCATAGCACACAAAAGAATATGAGAATATGTTTTACACAAACATTTTGAGATAAATCATGGTTATTGCACACAGAAGATATGAATGCCATACATATTAAGTACCTGCCTTGTTAACTCCGGTGTGAGTACAAGTTAAGAGAATTAAGGAAAAAGGATTAAGGAGACTTAAGAAATAAGGAATATATGAGGTATGAGTCGATATGAGACTAGGTGTGAGATAAGAATAAGATAACATTATGAGATACAATTTGACATGCGTATAAGGGAGAAGATAGTAATGCTATGATATATAAGATGGTGAGAATTGGTATGAGGCTGATATAGAACTTAGTAAGAATGGGTGCCTTGAGGTAATTACTAAGAGATGAATTGGGAATGTCTGATGGACTGAGTCCACACCTTGGAGATGTATTGATTATGATTAGAAGAACTAAAAAGATAGAAAATTGGACATGAGTGAATTATTTGGATGTTTGAAAATGACGTGGGAGGTGGAACTTGATTTTCTAGGGATCAAGGGAAACCAAACACAAATTGGGGTGGAAGGATGGTTCTACACTAATGCTGATCACGTCAGGGTAGGATGACTCCTGAAACTCCCTATCAGTGGTCACAATTAAATCACGCTAAGGATAGAGGCGTTAGTATAAAACGAAATTGGAGTTGCTTGTATTTTTAATTAGAGGAATTATTCCTCACATGACCTCGTAAAAAGGATTACCTTTTTACTGAGTCTCGCCCATGAAGTCGAGGACGCACGAGCCTTTGTCTTCGGACCGGTGACATGGGGAGAGCAGAGTGTTTTGTATTCTGGCCCATGGTGACGAGGACGAATGAGCCATTGTCTACGGACCGGTGACATGGGAGAATACGTTGGAAGCTATGTGAATGTTTTAATTGTCAAAAGGAACAAAGGGAATTTTGAGTGCTATACATGCGTAAGAATGTTGTGTGATATTTAAGAATAAGCATATGGTGGACCTAAGGATTCAATGAGTTTAAGTATACATAAGTATGATCTATATGATATAAGGAATGAGGTAATACATGTATTCTAATGAGATAAGATGCATGGGAACTTTGGGGACAAAGTTCTTTTAAGGGGGGTAGATTGAAATACCCCAAACCTAAGTATGCTAAGTAAACATCAAATCATGATGCGGAAAGGCTAAAATATGCCTTAGAAAGGTTGGTAGACAATTTATACCAAGGAAAACACAAAAAGTGCCTTAAGGGCAATTAGGGCAAAAATGTGCTCTAAGCTTGGAGAGACTTGGGTGAGTACCCAAATATCATGACAAGACCTTAGTAATATTCTAATGGTCATTTGAAACCAATTACCAAAGAAAACCAAGCTTGAAAACAAGTTAAAACACAAAATGTGCTTTAAGAAGTCTTAAAGCACATTTTTGAGAAATTGTCTTAGAATTGAGTTTTGAGTGGCTAAATGCCCATGATTACATCTTAATCAACATGTGTACTAATTAGTATCACATTAGGAAGTCTAAATCAATGGGAAATCAAAAATTTCAGAAATATGTGCACTAGTTTGTGAATAGTGCCAAATAGTGACTAGTTTAGTCTTTAAGCAACTTAGCTTAGTTAATTGGTCAACAAAGGCCAAACATGCCCTTATTTAACAAGGGGGCCGGTTTTCTAAGGAGGATGAGTCACCATGGGTAGTCAAATAAGGAAGAAAAGAAGAGATAATTAAAAGGAGTACTATTTGCTTTATTAAAGCAAATATCTTATATTGGCCACCTTTCTTCTTCTCTCTCTTCATTTCTCTTCTTCCAACGATTTCACCATCTTTTTCCTCCCTTCATTCACGTAGGAGCAGCACCCATGGCACCACCACCTTGCTTTGGCAACAACTTACTCACTTTAGCTCCAAATCAAAAACTAAACACATATTTCTCTTAGTTAGGCCAAGACCTATCTTTCTATCTTTTCAAATCTTTCAAAGCTCATGTTTGGAGCCATGAGAAAACTCCATTGATGGAGGAAAATCAAGTTTGAAGAGCTCATTAGCTTCTCCTTTCTCTTAAGGTAAAGAAAATGTAAGAAAAACCAAGTTTCCATCATCTTCCTTATATGGCCAAAAATTCCTTCTCATGGGGCCTTGTTTTATGCCTTGTTCTAGCTTTATTTATTCACCAAGGACTAGTGGAGGTCCTATTTCATTCAATGCCAAAGTCTATCTTGAGACTTCAAAGGTAATCATCCACTTTTATGCCTTAGAACACATTTATAACCTAGGTTTTCCTTCCTAGAGGTTAGTGTATTGTTTAGTACTCATGTGAGTCATTGAATATTGGTTAGAACATTGGCAAAGGAAGTTTAAGTGGTGGCCGATATTCATTCAAGAAGAAGATCTAAGGAGGAAGATAAGATAAGCTTGAGAAAACAAGGTAAAATGCTTACCTAATGGTGGTTTAAGTTTTAAGGAATGAGTTTTAGATGGGTACCAATGTAGCCTAGGGCTTAAATTAGGTAATGGGTTATGTAACCTAAGAAAAAGAACTTAAATAAGCTTGTGAACTTGTGACTAAGGAGCCAATGGGAATGAGTTAGTAATATAAGTTTAAGATGGATTTTAAGAGCATTATAATTACTATAGATTGATGGTGTATTTGCAGTTGAAGCTTTTATATGTGGGAATTCAGTGTTTAAGTTTAAGTCATTTAAGGGCCTAAGAGCCATGTCATTTAAGAGCCTTGGTGCTATGCAATATAAGATTATTTCAATATAATGAGTTGTTGTGAATGAGTTGGTTTGGTGGTGAGATGTGATGAGAAAGAACTTGATGTGTGTGAGATGGATGAATGAGGAAAACAATGCATTTGGGCATGATAAGATGCTAGAGAAGCTATGGCGAAATTTGAGTAGAAAACAAAGTGTTTAAGTGGTAGTGGTGAGCTAATATGCCCTAGGGTTTACTAGGGAGCATGAAAAGAAAATTGGGTGGAAATGAGTTAACTAAGGAGTTCTTGAGGTTTAGAATGACCTAGAGATGTCTAGGAGGAATTAGAGGATTGGTGAGTGTATTAAACACACCAAAATCATGATATGAGGAATGTAAGACTTGTGCATAAGTTTTAAGGAGAAGGTGTATAATGCTTAAGGTGATTTAGGTATGAACTTGGGAATATATCAATGAAAGTCTTGGGAAGCTTGCCTAAGTAGTGATGACGCTAGTAGTGGAACAATAAGGTTTTAGTTTAGATGGTAATGAGTGGACTTAGGTGATGGGAGTGAAGATTGAAGGAGAAGGTTATAAATTGGCTAGGAACGTATATGAGGGTATGATCATGAGAATGGTGAGTAAGTTGCATAAAAGAAGTGGACAAGTCTAAGGAGGGTGTTGCATGGGTAAGGTAAGTGAAGAACAAGGTCAAGGTGATAAGTGGTGAAAAGAAATGTATGGGTAAGCTGAAGAGTTTAAGAGTGGTGAGTAACCAAAGGAAAGGAGAGGGAATTTGTGCATGGATATGCAAGGTGACTTGAGGAAGTCTTGGTAAATGAATTGAAGATGGAAGATGATGTTTATGAAGTGCTCAGACTATTAAGGAGGGAACACTTGGGTTGGTTGAAGTTTTGGCAAGGTTACAAGTTGGAAATGTAAGGAATCATATGACAAGTGTTAGGAGTGTTTGTAAGAATTTAGTAAATGTTTGAGAAGATCTTTGGAAGTTGTTTTGGAGAGTTTGGTGGAAGTTCTAAGGTGAGTTTAAGTGCCTAAATGGTATTAGGACACATGGGGGAACTTGTGGAGAAGTTTGGAGTCAAATGGGAATTTAGAAACAAGGTTCTGGAGCCGACCGACCTTGGGACCAGACCTGCAAGGTCGGTCGAGCTCAGTTTACACTGCCGGAGAAAGTTTCTGGAACCGACCGAACTTGGGGACCGGACTTGAAAGTTCGGTCGGGCTTGTAATTTGTGAAGGAATTGAGTCTCTAGAATCGACCGAAACATGAGACCGGACTTGGCAAGTTCGGTCGAGCTTAAATTTCCCACGGGGGAAACTCTCGGGAATGGACCGACCTTGGGACCGGACTTGCAAGGTCGGTCGGGGTAGGATTTTCAAGCGGTAATATGTTCTGGAATGGACCGACCTTGGGTAAGGTCGGTCGGAAGTTCGGTCGAGCCTAAAAAAAAAAAAGAAATTTTGGATTCTAAGGATGGTAATAGGTAATAAGGTATACCTTTGGTAGGGTGGTAATGATTAGGACCCTAAGAACTTAAGGGATTAAGTTAAGTTAAGTGTAAGCTTAAAAGCTTAAGGTTAAGTTTGTAAGATTAAGTTGTAAGACTTAAGAGGTGTTAGGTGGGGATCATTAAGGGTTAAGGAAGTTAAGTAAGTTAATTATGTTAAGTAAGATTAGTAAGTTGAATTGAGTTAAGTGATTAACAACCTAAACTGAATGAATGTTTTAGGACTTGGGGAATTGGACTCCGGAAGAGAGTAAGCAACCGAACGACCAACGGTGAACGGTACAATTCTCTTGTGACCTGCTTGCTAACGAGGTGTCCCTCGGCTTGTGTGCTATTTGTTTTTGTGTGCTCACTAAACAAGATAAAGCATGCAACCAGAATATATTATATTTATTGTATTGTTGTGTGATGTTTGAAAACTAACACAACATACTGTGAGAACTTACTAACCAACGTTTAGTAAGGAAATGAGTGAGACTAAGGAACGCTCCCTAATATGGGACGATATAAACCGAAAGAGGTTAACCAACAAACATGGTCTTGAGACTACTACTAACTGGAACTTGAGTGAGGAAACCCGGGACCGATCTCCGGTCATGCATGCTAAGGAAATGGGGTCGGTATCTATAGCAGATTCGACTTCCGATTAAGGACTAGTCCTCGGACTAGTAGCCTTGGGTCAGTTGGCCGGCTCTGCTACATTGGACATCCAGTCCAAGGTAGGTGGCTTTAAGATGGCGTGGGGGGATCAAGCCTAAATCCCCAACAATTTAAGAATGTTGTTTATTGCCGGTAAGTGTCCTGCTGCTGGCTAGGGTTAACCAAGCCCTACAAAAATAAACAACGAACTAAGGGCTAACCTGTTCCCAATGAGAGAACGGTTGGCATACTTAAGGTAAGGTTAAGATAAGTTGCAACCATTCCTTTTTAAGGGATGGTTTGTATTGTTAAGGCTAAGATAAGCTACATCCATTCCTTATTAAAGGGTGGTTGTTTCTAAGATTAAGATAAGATTAAGATTGAGGTGAGGTAAGGATGGACTAAGATTAAGAGGAAATATAACTTAAGGAGTTAAACAATTAACTCTCTAATTGAGGGAACGCATTTAAGTCGTTCATTGTGCGTGAACTTTAATTGTTCATATTGGATTGTTGTTTACAGCATTTACTATTATGTTGTGCATCTAATCAACTCCATGCTATCGACAATTAGTCATCGTAGCCATGTTAGCTTGGGGGCCATGACAGGATCGTACCAGCATTCGTGCTGACCCCTTTTGGGGGCTGTTTTTACTACACATGTGTACATCAGGAGGCGGCCGTCGCGAGAGTAAGGAGAGGATACAAGTGTTAAGGGTTAAGTGTGACCTACAAGTTGTGCATGTACACTCGTATGGCAATTGAGTTAGTAAGATGTATAGATTGTGAGAGGATTGTAAGAAGTATATGTATTTGGTTAAGGTTGTTATGTACTAATGTTCGGTATATTCTGTAGTCAGAGACATTCCCGTTTCATCTTTTAGTAATTACCTCAAGACTTAAATTCCTACTAAGTTCTATAACTGTCCCATACCAACTCTCACCATCTTATATCTCATAGCATTACAATTTCCTTCCTCATACTCATGTCAAATTGTATCTCATAATGTTATTATTCTTATCTCACACATAGTCTCATATCGACTCATACCTCATATATTCCTTATTTCTTAAGTCTCCTTAAACCTCCTCCTTAATTCTCTTAGCTTGTACTCACACCGGAGTTAACAAGATAGGTACTTAATATGTATGGTATTCACATCTTCTATGTGCAATAACCATGATTTTATCTCAAAATGTTTATGTAAAACATATTCTCAAATTGTTTTGTGCTATGCACCGTAGTTTAGTACTCAGTACACAAACATATGCTAAGCGGTTTTCGCTTACCCCCCTTAAAATGGATTACGCCCACGTAATCAGCATTATATCATCCTTGAACATAAGTTCAAGATGTCTAATTCCCACCAAGCATACTAGCTTCCATGTCATCTATCTCTCTTACGATTCGATCAGAGGGTGATAACTATGCTAATGACCTAGTCTCTGCATCGAGGATTCTTAACGGTACTTATACCATATTCTTAACTTAGTTTGGTCTAATCTCAAAGGTAGTGATCTGCTAGCTTCCGCTGCACCACTCTGATGTTCTTAGGATTAATTGCCTCACTTATCTTTTTACAGTATTGTATATCCTTCAGCCTCCTTACAGTTTAGGAAAATGGTCTCTCAATGGACACGTGTTATCTTTATATATACACGGCCTTAATGAGTTGTAACTCGTCTATCTATTCTCCTTGAAGATCTTATGCTCATACTCTTAGTATTTTCTCGAATGTCTAAATTGTTCTCCCCAACTGACCTTTGGTCTGAGGATGATTCTTAGTCTGAAACTACTTTTTAGTGCATATTGCGCTTTACAGTCTTAATCCCTTACATCTTAAGACATGTCCAATGTCTGTACTTAACAATCCGTGCTCTTCGCACTTCATAGTCCTTAATTATCTGTTCTCTGGTTCCTCTGTGTTGCTGGTTCTACTGAATTCTTCTCTTCGACTGTCTGTGGTAGTAGCTGCTCTTGTGTGATCTTGCGTCGTTGTTCGTGGTACGGAGTCGACTACCTCCCGTGTTCCTTACACTACTCGTCTACATGCATGGGGTACCTTACTGGTACATTACTACTTACCCAACTAACTCATAATGAGCGTGTCAGGCCTGCAAGCCCCTGTGGGGTGCAGTCGTCCCACGTCTCGTTTTAGTAAACTCATAGTGTCCGTCACATGTTAAGCTATTGCTAATTATGAAGTATTCTGTTGTCGATCTCCTCTTTCATCGTTCCATAATAACATTTATTAATCTTCTTGAAGTTAATCAAGGGAAGTCCATTTACTGTGTTCTTGGGTATGGTATGCTCCAGCTCCTTTCTGTATTCCGTATTGATTCTATTTCTTAGTAGCTTAGGTCTCTTTCCATATAGCCTCTTATCTTCTTTCTCATATTCATTCTATTAGGAATGCACCTCCAGTTCCTTAAGGAATGGGTAGTGTGCTTCCTGTGAAATCTTACCTAACCAGGTCCAGACTACTGGCACCAATGCACAGTCATCTACCATCTTATTTCCTTACTTATGCTGGTCTTAACTCATAAATCTAATTGTCTCAGTGTCAATATTTGACGGCTCATACATAATGGTCGCCTTACCGCGCACCATGACTTAATCCACTTATCTAACTATTGTACTCACGACCACTACTATCGTGGTAGTTGGCCCTTACAATGTTGCCCATTAATGGTGCAACCCCTTATTCATTTATTCTCATGTCTTACCTTATACTCAATCCCCTTCTTGGTGCAAACACACTGGGAGTTCTCTCATTCTGGTGTATGGCGGTTGCCGTACCGCGTTATAAAATAGTTGACTCTTGATATGAAGATGTTCTGCTTAAATCGTGGATTCGTAAGTAGGCTGATTTCTCGCATTCTTTCATCCTTATGACGTTGCTTACCATGTAATTTAACCGGTTCTTGAAGAAGTCATTCACTGAATCACAAGCTCTTCTGAGCATTGATTAATTGACGAGCCATAATGTGCAGTCACAGTGTTTATCTCTGACGATCACTAATTTTTACATCCTGGGTGTCGGATATGGGGTCTATCTCTGCAACCTACCTTATTACTCAAGTGTATCTGATATATTTCAAGGAAATCTCAAGGTTTACAGTTTCCATTCTCTACCAAAAGCGTATTGTATCTCTAATAAGTGAAAGCCCTATCGAGGGGTTCATTCCCACTCATGGCCTCACAACAAGGAGAGGTATCCCCACCCTAAAAGGCATGGTTCGTTCTCCGCTCCTGTCCTTAGCATTATCTCAATATTCTCATTGGTACCCTTCCTTGGTAATATCTTCCCCAATCTAAGTTATAGGTTTGTAACCGTTCACATCTACACATTGTAGTCCCTTCATGGCTTAAACAAGCTCTCTTATAACTTATTGCTGTGGAGGGTGATTTTTCGGTATGAGGGGGTCTATCTAAATATGGTTCTGACTGAGAAGCCTAGATCCTAGAAATGCCATTCTGTGGAGGGTGAAAACCCATTATTCTGGCATCCCTCAAATACCTACTAAATCGTCCGTCTTTCCCAGAAAGCATAAGGGAGAATGCAAGTGTGCACTACACCCGCTCTCAATGGGCTCCACGCGGACTTATGCCTCTATAAGGCGGAGTTGACTAGAGTCGCCACCTAGTTTGACCTAAGATACTAGGAAGGAAGGGAAGGAATGGAAGGAGGGTTCTAAGAACCGTTAATTGACTCTGAGATTGTTGTCTATGGATAGGACTTATCTGGTCATGTCAGAGATTCTGTGTGGGTTCGCACTGGGTTACACCCCTTAGAAGTGGCAACAACCACGACTTCGGATTGGTGCCCGAGGAAACCTCGGTCTCCAATTGTCGGGATTGCCTTCTTTCAAAACCTTATTAGAGAGATTCATTTAAAAGCCAAGGATAGGATTAGGACAGGAGGAGAGAAAACGAGTGGATGAGGCGGGCTTTTTTTGCCAAGCCAGCGCCAAGAAGAGGAATTGCTTAATCCAGATGAACATAGAATGAAGGTTTGGGAGCAGTCGGGGTTAAGTGAATAGACAAGACTTAGAGTCTGATGGTTTGAGGTTTGTTGGAGCCGAAGAAGGGTTGAGAGTTTTGAGAGGTATGAAGAACACCTTAGAGGGGGAAATGGATTTTTTTTTTGTTTGGAATGGGGTCGCACCCTAGATGGGCTGCCTACGTACTCAACTCCCAATTGAGATCAGACCTTACGTAGTTCAGGTTTTTTTAGCTTTTTGGAGATTTTAATGTTTGTGGAGTTTGAAGATATTTGAGGTGTTTGAGATTCAGAAGAGTTCGGAGTTTTGAGAAGTTTCGGGTTTGGGATGCTAGCCCGTGAGACGCTCGGGTCTGTGAGATGTTTGAAACCTTGAGATGTCAAAATCTGTGAAACGCTTGGGTCTGTGAGACGCTCGGGTCTGTGAGACGCTCAGTGTCTGTGAGACATTCAAATCATTGGGATGACAAAGCCTGTGAGACACTCGGGTCTGTGAGACATTTAAAGTGTAGGGGAATTTGGAATGGAATTGAAACTGAATTGAAATCGATGTTGAATTGGAGTTGAATGAATTTTGATTTGAATTGGAATTAAAATGAAATTGAGATTGAATTGGAGTTGAATTCAAGTTGGGGTTGGAGAACAGGTTAGGTCATGTTGGACCGGATCGAAGTTGGGTTGGTCAAAGTTGGGTCGGTTAAGGTTGAACTGGGTCAAAGTCAAAGTTTGGATTGGTCAAAATTGGACCAAGTCAATGTTCGGGTCAAGGTCAAAGTTGGACCGGGTCGAAGCTGGGTCAAAGTCAAAGTTTGGATTGGTCAAAATTGGACCAAGTCAATGTTCGGGTCAAGGTCATAATTGGACCGAGTCAAAGTTTGACCGGATTGAAGTTGGGTCAAAGTCAAAGTTTGGATTGGTCAAAATTGGACCAAGTCAATGTTCGGGTCAAGGTCATAATTGGACCGAGTCAAAGTTGGACCGGATTGGGCCTTGGTTAGGTTTGGACCGGATTGGGCCTTCGTTGGGCTTTTGGGTTGAATTGGGTCGAATTAGGCCTTAGTTGGGCTTTTGGGTCGAATTGAGCCGAATTAGGCCTTAGTTGGGCTTTGGAATGGGCCTCGAATTGGGCTTTGGAATGGGCCTCGAATTGGGCTTTGGAATGGGCCTCGAATTGGGCTTTGGAATGGGCCTCAAATTGGGCTTTGGAAAGGGCCTCAAATTGGGCTTTGGAATGGGCCTCGAATTGGGCTTTGGAAAGGGCCTCAAATTGGGCTTTGGATTGGGCCTCAAATTGGGCTTTGAAATGGGCTTTATTTAGCATTTGAAGTGAATTGATGTTTAGATTTTGAAATTGACTGATTTTTTGAAATGAAATTTGATGATTTTTTTTATTAGAAATGGAATGTTGATTGTGCGTTTTATTCTGACATTATGGATGATTTGGAAAATTTTAAGGAAAAAAGGTATTCCTCACATGGGCCGTGTCTAGGACCCGTATTCATGGAGGATACCCCAGTCTAAAGCTTTTCTACAAAGGGGTGACCTATGGGCCTAACTAGGGCTACGCGTTCCATTGCTTGGCCCGAGTGAAAATGGGATTTTAGATGAGAGTTAAAATAACTTAAACAAACCCAGAATGTTATATACAAATCGGAGTAACAATCAAACATTTGAAACAGGTGTTATTTTACATCCGAGAGCACCAAGGTCAAGGGAATTGCAAATAATAATGGCAATTAATGATGACAAAGCGGTGTGAGCCTAAGGAAATTAGTACATACATAAATCAAAATCATGCTTGGTAGGAGCTGTACGTAGCAAATTAACAAATTGAAATTATCATGATTAAATCGAGCAGATTCAACCACTACAGGAATAGAGTTAACGCTATCGTCATACGGCGGTAAAAAAAAGATCTAAATGCCCAAATCAGGTCATCGATTCCAAACTTTGTAAATCTAACAACCAAAATAAATTTTAGCCACGAGGACCGCAGAGGACAGCCGGTTAAACCACAAATTTAATGACATTATTTCATTTTTTTTGTTACAGAGACAATTGTTGGGTGTGTAAAACCGATGCTTAATTAACACTGCTATGCTTAATTAGAAAGAAGGTTAGCCCGATTATGGACAAACTGATTTAACCAAAAATCATCTTCCTCCTAATTATCAATCTATCCTGCTGTATCTTCCATAAACCCAAAAGTCACAACTGATTATTACACCCTTTTTTCTTTAGCGCACGTAAATATATTAACATTTACAAGAAGTACACAATATTTACTACTGCCCAATTAATAAATCAGATTAGCAGATAATCACCAATTCACAGAGTATAGACAAGAGTGCGTTTTCCCACAATTAGTTATCAAGCGTATCAAACAGGGCATTTAAACACAATCATCAAACAAAAATTGAGGCTGTTTGGGTGCAGATCACATACCCGTGTGAAGACAACGGCGTTTGGGTTCCAAGGAACTGTTTTCAAACCCTTTTCATATCTGCTGTACCAGATGCTCGTTGTATGCGGTGCTGGAATGAACTCTCTCTCTATTCTTCTTCAATCGGGTGTACG
The DNA here is from genome assembly GCA_023374045.1 of Limonium bicolor. Lineage (NCBI taxonomy): Eukaryota > Viridiplantae > Streptophyta > Magnoliopsida > Caryophyllales > Plumbaginaceae > Limonium > Limonium bicolor. The sequence goes on from CM041777.1 coordinate 148,073,072, forward strand.
AGTTGCAGCAATTCATAGATCAAAGAGCAGAGAAACAAGGAGAACGCAGGCAAGTATCAGCCCTGTCTCAAATTTGGCGCGTGAAATGCAGCAATCCAGGAACTTATCTAGTATGCGTGATGCAGTTCAAGTTGTTTTAACTCTACAGAGGCGTGAATACGAGGTAAAACTGAAGAAGGGCTGGGCATATATACTCTGTCATGAATAGAGTGAAGAGGTGTAGAGCATGTTCCTCGTTTGCCGTATAGCTCGGTGGTGAAGAGAAAGATGAGCAGAGCATGTATGCTCCTTATTTCGCCAGCCAGGTTGCAAAATTACCGTCGCAGTGGAGAGAACGAAAAGGGGACAGCGCAGGCATGTTTCTAGTCGCCACCATACAGAGAATGAAATAGGCACGGAGCCATGGTTTTGTTCGACAGTTTTAGGGGAGGAAGAAGGCAGTGAGCCATGGTTTTGTTCGACACTTTTAGGGGATGAAGAAGACAGAGCAAGTACTTTCCGTCGACGTGAAAATAGAATAACAGGCTGGTAAAGTGAAAATGAAGACAGTGCAGTAGTTGTACGCTCCTTTTGTTCACCAGTTTGGTCGCCGAAACACCATGAGTAAAGAGAAGAAATGAGGTCAGAGCTATGTGTTTGTTGTACGTAGGTGGGTTGCAAAAGCCGTGAGTATGAGAATGAAGAAGGCACAGAGACTGTGTGTCTCGTGTTGGCCGGTTTGGTAGCAAAAATACGCGAGAGAAGAATAAACATGGCGCAGACACAGTATGTTCCTCGTACGCAGGGAGAAGAGAATGAATATGGTGGAGAGCCTGTGTGCTTCTGTTCGCCAGTCGAGTTGCAGATGTACCGTGAATGAAGACCATGAAGGAGGTGAAGCATGTACGTTGCTCGCTCAGCAGTAGGTTGCAAAATTACCGTCGTTACATCGTGCAGAGAGAAAGCAGAGCATGTATGTTTTTTACATATATATCGATGAAGAATGAACGAGAAAGGGGGATGTTGTTGTTGTTTTTTTAGATGGAGACTCGTTATTCAGAGAAGAATGAGAAGTGGTCGATAGAATGAAGATGGTGCTGGTTTTCTTTGGCCTTCCATAGAAGCAGCAGAAGAAGGAGAATACCCTTTTCATTTGTGTGAGATATTTCTTGGAAACGACGAAGGAGACCACCCTGGGATTGGTGTCTGTCGGCTCTGATATTTTTCAGGGTTCTCATTGTTGTTTTATACGTAGAGGTTAGGCTGCGGGCTAGGGTTTTTGGGTGCTGTTAGTAGGATCACTGGATGTAACCGATGAGTATTGGATTTGGGCCACATTTGGAATGAAGACAAAGGTCAGAGCGGGCCTTGTGTTTGGGCGAAAGTAACGGGCTCAACACAGCCAGGGTGCAAAATGCTAGTTTCAAAAATAGACAAGAAAACGTCTCCTGTGTGGATTCAAACTTTAGGTAATTTGAACAAATGGAGATGCCTTTACTAAGATACGACTACCATGTTCTTGTGAAGAGTACATGCGATGGAATAATCAGAATTAACAATAATATAATAGCAACAATATAAAGTAATGATAATAATAATACATACATAAAATGATGTAATAGTGGTAATACAATGGTGATAAAATATAAACGAACGCAATAAAATAGAAGTTGAATTACATATGTACGAGTAGCAGTAAATAAAAATAGAAAAAAAAAGAAGTAACGAAGTAACAAAGTAAAATGATATGAGAGGGAGTTTAATCGAATTAGCGACAAAACGATATATACTAGTATTGAATAATTGTGAGAATGTACATAAAATAATGACTGATTACAAGTATCAATGAAACGAAACGAGATAAAATAAACAAGTAACGAAATAACATGAACCAGAATAAAATGAATAGGAAAAAAAGTGAGTGAGTAAAACAGGGATGACTAACATGAAATAATTCGGAAATAAAATGTAAAAAGTAAACAACGAAAGGGGGGGCAAGTTCGAAAACGGATGCTTTAAAAACTGGTTTAGAATTTTTGTCATAAAGTGACAGTTACATTTTGGTATGTACATGAATAAGTTTTGAAAAGAAAGGCAGCGACCCTCTTATTTTATTTATTTGTCAGAATTTTGCTTTATGAGGTGAGAATTTTTGGTGTCTAAAGATGGCTCCCCTTGATTCAATTTTGCAAGCCCTTGCAGAATTGGATCAAGGTTGAGAGGGCGCCAAAATTTCTCACTACGGCTTTGTGGTGCATTGGGATGCGACCGTGAGGAAGATAATATATGAATGCTACGGGAAATGATATGATAGCTGAATGCACGAGGACTTATTACGAGCCTCAACTGGACCTCTTGACATCCAGTCCTAGGACTTATGACGAGCCTAGAATGCTAACAATGGATTGGTTTGGGGCGCACGAGGACTTAGGAGAGCCTCAACTGGACCCCTTGACATCCAGTCCTAGGGCTTATGACGGGCCTAGAATGCAATTGAAAGTATGAGGACTTAGAAGGGCCTCAACTAGACCTCTTGACATCTAGCTATAGGACTTATGACGAGCCTATAATACTTTTCACTGTGTACCATACTAGTAGCGTAATAGCTGCCTAGTAGGTGGGTGCGAAACAATCTTGCACTAGTAGCGTAATAGCTGCCTAGTGAAGGAAAAACCGACGGGATCGCACTAGTAGCGTAATAGCTGCCTAGCGGGTGTAAAACGAAAGGCGACCGTACTAGTAGCGCAATAGCTGTCTAGTAGGTGTAAAACGAAAAATTCGACCACACTAGTAGCGCAATAGCTGCCTAGCGGGTGTAAAACGAAAGGCGACCGTACTAGTAGCGCAAAAGCTGTCTAGCAGGTGTAAAATAAAAGGCGACCGTACTAGTAGCGTAATAGCTGCCTAACAGGTGTAAAACGAAAGGCGACCGTACTAGTAGCGCAATAGCTGTCTAGCAGGTGTAAAACGAAAAAATTCGACCACACTAGTAGCGCAATAGCTGCCTAGCGGGTGTAAAACGAAAGGCGACCGTACTAGTAGCGCAATAGCTATCTAGCAGGTGTAAAATAAAAGGCGACCGTACTAGTAGCGCAATAGCTGCCTAGCAGGTGTAAAACGAAAAGTTCGACCGCACTAGTAGCGCAATAGCTGTCTAGCGGGTGTAAAATGAAAGGATTCGACCACACTAGTAGCGCAATAGCTGCCTAGCGGGTGTAAAACGAAAGGCGACCGTACTAGTAGCGCAATAGCTGTCTAGCAGGTGTAAAATAAAAGGCGACCGTACTAGTAGCGCAATAGCTGCCCAGCAGGTGTAAAACGAAAAGTTCGACCGCACTAGTAGCGCAATAGCTGTCTAGCGGGTGTAAAATGAAAGATGAGACCGTACTAGTAGCGCAATAGCTGTCTAGCAGGTGTAAAACAAAAGGAGACCGTACTAGTAGCGCAATAGCTGCCTAGCAGGTGTAAAACAAAAGGAGACCGTACTAGTAGCGCAATAGCTGCCTAGCAGGTGTAAAACGAAAAGTTTGACCGCACTAGTAGCGCAATAGCTGTCTAGCGGGTGTAAAATGAAAGGCGACCGTACTAGTAGCGCAATAGCTGTCTAGCAGGTGTAAAACGAAAAATTCGACCACACTAGTAGCGCAATAGCTGCCTAGCGGGTGTAAAACGAAAGGCGACCGTACTAGTAGCGCAAAAGCTGTCTAGCAGGTGTAAAATAAAAGGCGACCGTACTAGTAGCGTAATAGCTGCCTAGCAGGTGTAAAACGAAAGGCGACCGTACTAGTAGCGCAATAGCTGTCTAGCAGGTGTAAAACGAAAAAATTCGACCACACTAGTAGCGCAATAGCTGCCTAGCGGGTGTAAAACGAAAGGCGACCGTACTAGTAGCGCAATAGCTGTCTAGCAGGTGTAAAATAAAAGGCGACCGTACTAGTAGCGCAATAGCCGCCTAGCAGGTGTAAAACGAAAAGTTCGACCGCACTAGTAGCGGAATAGCTGTCTAGCGGGTGTAAAATGAAAGGATTCGACCACACTAGTAGCGCAATAGCTGCCTAGCGGGTGTAAAACGAAAGGCGACCGTACTAGTAGCGCAATAGCTGTCTAGCAGGTGTAAAATAAAAGGCGACCGTACTAGTAGCGCAATAGCTGCCTAGCAGGTGTAAAACGAAAAGTTCGACCGCACTAGTAGCGCAATAGCTGTCTAGCGGGTGTAAAATGAAAGATGAGACCGTACTAGTAGCGCAATAGCTGTCTAGCAGGTGTAAAACAAAAGGAGACCGTACTAGTAGCGCAATAGCTGCCTAGCAGGTGTAAAACAAAAGGAGACCGTACTAGTAGCGCAATAGCTGCCTAGCAGGTGTAAAACGAAAAGTTCGACCGCACTAGTAGCGCAATAGCTGTCTAGCGGGTGTAAAATGAAAGGCGACCGTACTAGTAGCGCAATAGCTGTCTAGCAGGTGTAAAATGAAAAATTTGACCGCACTAGTAGCGCAATAGCTGTCTAGCGGGTGTAAAATGAAAGGTGAGACCGTACTAGTAGCGCAATAGCTGTCTAGCAGGTGTAAAACGAAAAATTCGACCGCACTAGTAGCGCAATAGCTGCCTAGCGGGTGTAAAACGAAAAAGCGACCGCACTAGTAGCGCAATAGCTGCCTAGCGGGTGTAAAGATGCATTAGATAGTGAACAAATTTTGTGGGTATATGCAAGTGATATGCGATGTGAGGTGATTAACCAATGTATTAATTGAATTAAACTCCCTGTTCGTGGGTGTAGGTTTTTGTGTGAGCAGATGGCTCTAGAGTTACATCAAAACTTCGGGTTGGCTTTGGCATGGCTTCATGGATCTGAGATGGCTCCAGCATGCATTGATGGCTCCGGTATGCACTGTGGCTCCGGTATACACTGATGGCCCCGATGTGACCAATGGTCTCGGGGTGGTTGGTGGGTTTGACATGGTTGGTGATTTTGTGGTCGTTTGTGGGCTTTGATTTGCCTTGAGATTTTTTTTTTTCAGGGTGGTTTGATGGCTCCGAAGATGGCTTTATTGTTTGATGGGGTTTTCTTTCCTTGGATTTTGTAGTGGTTGAATGACTAGACAATGAGTGAATGGCTAAACATAATTGGATGTCTCTGGTGTGGTTCTAATCATGGCTCCGGGATGGCTCCGTCATGATCCAGGATGCTTCGGGATGACCTTGTGCTGATTGAGCATGACGATGCTTTGGTGGTTCACTTCGCTGACCGAGGGGAGAAGGGAAGTTTTCGTCTATGATGTGGTCGCACCCTGAACGGGCTGCCTACGTACTCAATTCCGTATTGAGATCAGACCACACGTAGTTCGATATTCTGTGTGCAAGGCCTCGGTGATGAAATAGATCTGATGTGGATTTGAGGTGGCTCCCGTATTGTTCTCGGACTGTTAGGATGCCCCCTGTGTAGTTCCAAGGATGGTTTTGAAGTGTGAGAATGACTGTGTAGCTCTAGGGATAGTCTCAAAGTGTGAGAATGCCACCCGCATGGCTCTAGGGAATCTCGAAGTGTGAGGATGGCTCCCGCATGGCTTCAGCTTGGCTTTGGGAGTGGTGTCGTTGAGACTCGAGTATGACATGGGATAACTCCAGGAAGATCTTTGTATGGCTCCGGATTGCCGTAGTTTTTGATTTCTTTTGATCAAAAGTTACGCTTCAACAACTGCAACTGAAGTTGACTTTCAACGAGACTAGGCAAAGTTCTTACCGGTCAGATGCTGATGATGAACTGGTTATGATGCATGCCAGTATTAAATACTGGATACGATGTAAAATGTATATGCAATTTTTGGAGAAAAGGTATGGCCCTATCTCTATTAATATGAGGTTTACGAATATAAAACATCTTCGGTTCGATCTTGAGTGATTGTTGAATTGGAATGTGTGAATCACTTTCCTCTCTTGGAGGGATGCGGGTCAACCTCTCGTGAGTATAGCTGTGTGTGCTAATGGCGTAATGATACTCTCAATGCTCGGAGCAGTATTTTCTTTAGAATTCTTTTTGAGGTTTTGGACTTTCCGATCCTCACAAATTTCTCACCTGCAATGGGGTAGGCTGTTTATGTGTGGTGCTTTAATCAAAGAGTCACTCGCACTCTAAAGACCTTGTGAGATAAGGTCACACTCATTCACTCATGGTCCCTTTGGGAAGACGGGACATGTTGATAACAAGTACAAAGCTTATGATTCATGTTTCAGATCCAGTACTTTCAGTTAACGCTCAATAACTTATGAGTCAGAGGTCTTTATTGGGTTATAATGGGGCTGAAAGGTACGATGTATGTCACACGGGACTGTGGGATTTATTTGGGAGTTGTGGAGCTTTTGTGCAATAGAAGACGTGTTTCGCCTTTGCCATGGGTGGAATGATTAGACGGGTTTTGATAACCTTTTATTGGTTTCTATGGGACATCATTGGTCCTTCTGATTTGGATTTCTCCTTCTTGCCTCTTCTGGTGTTCGATTTGAACTTTATTCTCATTTTGTTTTTTGGAATTGCATTTGGCTCATCAACTTTCTCAAGCATTCTCTACTTTGTATTTTGGCTTTCAGCATTGGAGTTGCATTGACTCATCGATCTTCTCGAACATTTTTGGTGTTCTTTTTTGGTGTTTGGCTTTGGAGTTGCATTGACTCACTGATTTCTTCAAACATTTCATTTGTTGTTTTTGTGGAAGATGGTGGGGTGGGGCCATGGCTCTGGCTCGTTTGAGATCCTCTATTGCAAGGGCAAGTAAGTATATGTACGTGGGTTGGCATATTGTGGAGTTCCTGAAGAAAGAGTTTTTCCTGAAAGGCTCAGCGGGGCTCACTAAGGGATTATGTACAAGGCAGTCAAAGCTTTTTGGTTTTGTGGAGATTTTTATTCCTAAGTGCCTCGTCATCCTCATTAGTCAATGATTGTTTTCTTACTATTCTTGGATCTTTGCATGAATCACAGTTCGTATCCTGTTTATCGACACAGATCTCACTATGTATCGTGCCTCCCCATGTGCTGAGGGAATGCACATGTCGCTCGTGGTTTTACCTTTGTCGACTCGCTCTATCTTCCCTCATCGCTCAGTGGATTGTCCAATACTCTCATTTGAAATTCAAGAGAAAATACTGCTCTTCGCACACTACTCACTTGGTTTGTGGTGCTGATTTTGATTGGACCCTTGTGTTCATTGACGGGTCAAGAGTTTAGTGATTCAAACACTATGTTCAAACAATCAATCAAGCTTTTCACCGAAGACATCGTTTCGATATGGGAGTATGCAAATGCAATTATCTACAATGCAATATGATGTGGTAATATGGAATTACTATGTATAGGATGCATGAAATGATGAGAATGAAAATGACTCATTCGAATTTTGGTTCGATTTTTTTTTTTTGCTTGTTTTTTTTAATGGATGTAATGCATGAGTGGTAAGGTTATGACTAGTCTCGCTTGAGCCGAACTCAGCTTGCGGTTCATGAAGCTCATCCCGTCATTGTAAGCCCTGAAGAAGGTCAAGTTGTTGGATGTGATGTGAGAGAAGTTGTTTCAAAATGGTATTTGGTCGATGATTGGATCCTGGGATTTTGGAATTTTAGGGAGTGAAAACTCCCGCATGGTGATCTCATGATATGACAGTGACTGCATTTTTTGGGATTTTTGAAGGTATGTTTTTTTTATTTTGGGATTTTTTGGATGTATGACTTTTTTGGATTTTTGGATGTGTGATTTTTTTGGAATTTTTTTTTGTGTATGCTTTTTTGTGGTTGTTGGTCTCTATGTACATGGTATGATGAATGGGAAAAAAAGCTTGAATGCTCGGTATTTCTTGCTATCACTTCGAAGATCATGTCGTCACTCATAGGCAAAGATAGACCTGGCAATTTTGACCTAACCCAAAACCCAACCCGAACCCAACCCATACTTTTGCGGGTTAGGGTCATGATTATTGACCCAATTATTTTTTGGGTTGGGTTAGGGTAATAGGCTAATTTTGTGGGTTGGGTTAGGGTAGAGGTCTAAACCCATGACCCAACCCGAAACCCGAAAATATATTTGTTAATAATAAAAAATAAAAATATTAATTCACATATATGTATATATATTATTTTCAGATCAAATTACACCTTAGTCTTAAGCCCAAGTGCAGTTGGACTATCCAACCTTTAATAATATCATACAATCTTAACTAAGCAGATGGCTCAACCAGCTGCATATCAAACAAAGGGCCCAACCAGACCTTAACATAATGTTGAAAATCCTAATGCTCTCATCTTGCAGACTCATATCCATTTTTATTGTCTACGCCGTTGTTAATGTCTATGTCGCTCTTCATCTCTGCCCAAGGTTTGTTTTTCTTATTCTCATAGCCATTACGTTCTTGAGAACATAGGTATTTCAGATTATCTATAATGGTGAACAGAAGTAGGTGATATATATTTTTTGTAAGTAGGATCTTGATTATAGACCTCTCAGTGAATTCTGAAGCTAGCAGTGCGGATAGCTTGCTGCATAAAAGTTCCTCAACTATGGGTAACGATTAAGTGATTGTGATTGTACTTTTATAAAGCATGAGCACTCGGTTTTTAAAGGCTTTGAGCACTCAGTTTTTTAATTATTTATAACTTTAGAAGAGTTATCTTTAGTGTATTTCTCTAATGTATAATGATGATTTTCATTTTTGTTCCCTTTTTTTTATCAAGGGCACTAAGATCATGTGCATATCTATATAGGATTCCTCCCCAACAAAGGTAGAGCTCTAGGCTTAGATGATAAAAATAAACTTACGGATAAAGTACGACTTATTCTTTTCATGGGAAATTTCCAAGTTTGAAGAACCATTTGTACACATAAGCCTCCCCGCAGTACTCTAGATTCTTCGCATAACATGAAATTCGTTTGAAATTGGGTTGATCAAGCAAGATTACTTCTCTTCCTTTTGTTCCATCCTAATTTGTGTGCCAGCTCACACTGGATGTTTTTGGATTTTTGTATTAATTTATATTCCCAATCCATCTAAATTATTGTATGCTTAAAAAATGGGTTGGGTGGGTTGGGTTAGGGTTGAAGGATTTTAAGCGGGTTGGGTTAGGGTCATGATTCTCAAACCCCTCCATTTTTGGGTTGGGTTGGGTTGATGATATTTTAAATGGGTTGGGTTAGGGTTGATATCAACCCAACCCATCGACCCAAATTGCCAGGTCTAGGCAAAGACAGTTATTCACCTGCAAACACGACCATTATTGTAGAAAGAATAATCTGACAAATGTTAGCATGCTTGAAAAATGGGATGGATGCTCTTGTGAGGTGTGTTGGAAATGTAACATGTGATTATGCATTTTCCTAAGATGAGTGTGATTCATGCATGATTAGTGAATTTGAACTGAATGAGAATGCATGCAACTCTTTTCCTTTCTGCCATGAATGTGTTGCATGCTTTTGTTTGTTGGTTGTTTTATTAGCTTGTTCCCAAAAGAAGCTACATTTTAGAAAAACGGTTTTGAAAAAACGTGTTTCCGAAGTGGTGGATTTTCGCAGTAGGAATTTTGACGCTCGGTCATTCGCAAATAAAATAGGGAGTGGGGGACCCTATACACATTGATCTAAATAAATTCAAAGGGAATGTACAACCTATACACAAAGTCTATTCAGAAATTGACAAGAGAGAAAGAATGCTAGGGGAAAACCTATACATCAATTCTAAAAGTCATTAAATGGGGGAGTTTGAGCTTAAAACTTCTCCCAAATTCTTCTACTTCGTCTTCGGGCTTCTGACTGACTACTCATTCGTCTTCGGGCTCCTGATTGATCGTTTGCTCGTCTTTGGGCTCTTGCAGCAAAGCGGTACTGTGATCATACAAAACAGGTTGGTGTTCTTCTGACTCTCAACAGTTTGAACTCGAACAGTCGTTGCTAGTTAATCAACTCGGGTTGGTACATCTCTTATTTTTGACTCAAACTGCGTTGTCGATCTTCATGTGCTCCATCTGCTCCGACGAGGGAAATAAGGGGCGTTTTTTGAGAAAGGAAAGGTGAATGATCGAGCACAAGTTCTTTGTGAAAATCCACCACTTATGTGAAAAAACGAAATGACTAGTACGCTCCACGGTAATGACCGCTGCTCCTGAAGGTGGGTTGAACTTCAAAAATAGCGGGTCACGACATGGGGACTAAATCATTTATTTTGAAATACATTTGTGAAAATCAATTTTGAAAACTGTTTTCGAAAACTATTTTGAAATATGATCCATGAAAAATGTTGTTCCGAAATTCTTTTGTGTAAAGTAGGTTTTCTTAAAATCTGTTTGTGAAAATCAATTTTGAAAACTGTTTTCGAAAACTATATTGAAATATGATCCATGAAAAATGTTGTTCCGAAATTCGTTTGTGTAAAGAAGGTTTTCTTGAAATCTGTTTGTGAAAATAGTTTTTGAAACTACATTTGTGAAAACATCTATTCTTTTGCAAACCGTTTGACAAAGTTTGTTTTCTAGAAGACTTTGATTGAAACCATTTTTGAAAACTGTTTTGGAAATAACAATTTTGAAAATCATTGTTTTTTGAAATCATTTGAAATGGACGACTTTGAAGATATTTCATTGGAGTGTTTGAGCTGGTTTTTTTTTTTTTTTTTGAAACGTGATCACACATACATGTAAGTGCAAAATAAAAATCATGGCTGATTTTTTGTGGAGCTGAGTGTGAATGATTGGGATAATCACCTTCCAGGTCAATCAATGCTTCCATACCACCGGGGGAACCGTCATCCCTTCACTGTTCATCTCTCGGGATTTATCTCTGTTATGCCTTGTGGGGCACGTCATCAAGAAAGTCCGGAGTGCTTAAGTTCGAAAGGTCAGGATACCCGAAGTGATACAGTCACATGAGCCACGGCCGGTGATTATCACAACATGCTCACTTTTCGGAAAACTTGGGGAAGTACTGCATGGGGTCAGGTCTCCCGTCGTCTACACGGTCAGGTGTGTCTAAAGTCTAAATCATTCACTGACTACATTGTGCCATGTATGGGTATCCGGTAAATACGAGATCCTCTATGGACGTGTAGCGTGACATCAGGCTTTAGAGACACCCGTGGTGTAGAGGAATCATAGAGAGCTGAGCCCATGCAATCTTCAGGGTAAGGCAGAAGGGTGGTCAGACAGGCGGCATACAAGGGGGTGACTACCCATAAAACCCGACCTAGACACCGGACCAGGCAGCTGGACACTGAAGGCTCATGGTTCACTATATGCTGGCTTAGACTCGGGTAATGTAGGATATTTTTGGATCATGAGCTTCAAGGCGTTGGTCTTGGACCGTATTACCTCGTGGGTTAACTCCTTCTAGGAAGGACCCAACTCATGGGGAATCAACCGTGGACCGGTTGGGATCCCGTGACTCGTGGACAAATCGGGTGACATAGAGGAATGCATGTTCTATGCTACCCGATGCAACAATGGGTTGACTCCTTCTAGGAAGGCCCCATTTACAAAAGCAATAAATAAGCAATAAATATTATGTCATGCATGAAGAGCAGTAAACATAAGACAGTAAACACACAACAATAAACACACAAAAGTGAAGCATGCAAATGGTAAAGCACACATATGGCACTCAAGGCCAATCTCGAACTCTGAACTCTCATCCTAACTATCCTCTCATTGCACACTCTAAGTGTGGAGTAGAGTAGTCCTAGCGGCTTTGAAATGAATCTCTTGAAGGTTTTGAAAGAAGTGGGAAATCTCGACAATTTTGAATGGAGTTCAGTCTTCCTTGAGTTTGAGAAAAACTTACTCAAGTTTTCCCCAGCAGAGTCGCCATTCTGTGGAGGGTGATTTTTCGGTATGAGGGGGTCTATCTAAATATGGTTCTGACTGAGAAGCCTAGATCCTAGAAATGCCATTCTGTGGAGGGTGAAAACCCATTATTCTGGCATCCCTCAAATACCTACTAAATCGTCCGTCTTTCCCAGAAAGCATAAGGGAGAATGCAAGTGTGCACTACACCCGCTCTCAATGGGCTCCACGCGGACTTATGCCTCTATAAGGCGGAGTTGACTAGAGTCGCCACCTAGTTTGACCTAAGATACTAGGAAGGAAGGGAAGGAATGGAAGGAGGGTTCTAAGAACCGTTAATTGACTCTGAGATTGTTGTCTATGGATAGGACTTATCTGGTCATGTCAGAGATTCTGTGTGGGTTCGCACTGGGTTACACTCCTTAGAAGTGGTAACAACCACGACTTCGGATTGGTGCCCGAGGAAACCTCGGTCTCCAATTGTCGGGATTGCCTTCTTTCAAAACCTTATTAGCGAGATTCATTTAAAAGCCAAGGATAGGATTAGGACAGGAGGAGAGAAAACGAGTGGATGAGGTGGGCTTTTTTTGCCAAGCCAGCGCCAAGAAGAGGAATTGCTTAATCCAGATGAACATAGAATGAAGGTTTGGGAGCAGTCGGGGTTAAGTGAATAGACAAGACTTAGAGTCTGATGGTTTGAGGTTTGTTGGAGCCGAAGAAGGGTTGAGAGTTTTGAGAGGTATGAAGAACACCTTAGAGGGGGAAATGGATTTTTTTTTTGTTTGGAATGGGGTCGCACCCTAGATGGGCTGCCTACGTACTCAACTCCCTGTTGAGATCAGACCTTACGTAGTTCAGGTTTTTTTGGCTTTTTTTTAATACCCCGGATCTAAAAATGGCGATTTAATTACTCTAATAAAATTATTAAGGGCCTAAATGTGCCTAGAGAGTATTGGTAAAAAGAATAAAACCAAAAGAAAAGAGGAAACGCTTGAAAAGCGAAAAACGCTAAAATGCGCGTTGAGTGAGTATAAGAGATATATGATCTCGAGAGGGTCCGAGATGGATTCCTAAGGCTTAGTTAGGCCTAATTAGTATACGGGAATGATTCCCGAAGAAAACGGATCCAGATAATGGATTAAAAATGCTAACGGAGTTTTAAGCACGTTTTTCGAGAAAACCCGAAAGCGTGACTTTAAGTGGTCAAATGGACCCGTAAAAATTATATTTGATTAAATAACTATAATTAAGTATTAATGGAAGCTTACTAACCATTAAAATTAATTAAACGAGAAAATTCCGGAAAACGGACCCGGTAAGTGAATAGTGACGAAACCGGGAGACGAAACGCGTTTAATTCGAAAAGACGAAAAACGACCCGGGCTATTAATTAATGTGGGCCGGTTTTAATTAATAAGTGTACACCCTTTAATAGCTTGCTAGCTATTAAGTAATAACAAGACAAATAAATAAGTAAGAAAGCAAATAGTATAAAGCTAAAAAGTAAAGTAAAGTACTTACCTCTCATTTCTCCTTCTTCACTCACGTATTGAATTGCTTCAGAGACTTGCAAACTCCTTCTTCTTCCTCTCTGTACGCGCGAGACCGAACAGCACCACCACCTTCATCTTCAATCTCCTCTAACTTGTTCGTTCCTTCACCGAATCGCACAAAATTGCCACCGTTAGATTCGTATCGGCGAGGGCTACGTTTTCCACCCTTCAAAATCTTGTTTCCTCCACCTTCACTTCCATGGGTATTTTGGCTTTTGAAGCTTGAGGAGCTGATTTTGAGCCTCCATCATCTTCTTGATGCTTCAAGGTAAAAAGAAAGTTACAAGCTCTTCATTTCTAGCTAGCTCTTCCAATTTTGGAAAAAAATTTCCCTCACGTTGAATTTTTCCCCATGTTAGCCGTGAGCATCTTGCTCTTGTGGAGGGATGGAAACTCTTCCAATGGATTGCCAAGCTGTCCATTTGGTTATTCTAAGGTAAAACCTAAGCTAAACCTTGAAAACTAGCTCCTTGAAATATATATATGGTTTTGTGAAGGAAAAACAAATTGATTGTTGAATGTGTGGTGGGCGGTGGTTGTAGTTGGCAATCAATAGCCTTGTTTGGTGTGAAAACAAGAAGTGAAAGAGAGAACAAGATAAAGAAGAAGAAGAAGGGTGAAAACCGAAATGAACAAGGTAAAAAGCTTACCTTGTGATAGTTTTATTTGCCTTGGGGAAACTTATGTTGGGGCTGTATAAACAACCTTGAGCTTGAGTAGTAATGATACTACAATATTGAGTTGAAAGAGAATGTTTAAATGAGGTTTATGTGTGCAAATAAACCTAGAAACTAAACTAGTGTACATGTGTAAACAAGAGGGAAATTTGGAGTATTGTAGTTGTTTTGTTTCATTAAACAGGAATGAAGAAGTGGTTATGAGCTGTTTTATGTGTGGTGAATATGCTTGAGAAGTAGGCAAGTGCTGTCAAAATTTCCTTGGAGATTATGAACTTGGGTATTCCATTATAAGGAAGAAACTAGTTGGTTTAAGAAGTGTTAGGTGAGTGATTAATGGTTTGAAAACCAAACCAAGAAGATGAGTGTGATAGCAGTGAGGATAATGTCATTTGGGTGCTGGTAATGACATTAATGAATGAAGTATTGAATGGTGGGAGGCAACACCAAAATCTGTTACAAGAGTATTAGAAAACAAGGAAACAAGTTATGAAAGTGTAAGTGAATTTTGGGTGAAAATAATTAGAATTGATGAGTGTACTTGGTGGTTGGTTAAGGTGGTTTAGGTGGGTAATTAGATGCTAAAACATGTGGATTTTAGTTGGTGAAGATGGGTTAATCAATGGGTTAAGAGATAACCTGTAACAGATTAAGAAACTGTCAAATTGGTAAAATCTGTAGCAGGGTCCGGGACCTAGTCCATGGACAAAGTCCCGGACCACCCCCTGTTTTCTTACCGAGAGTTCAATGCCCACCTTGGTCCGGGACTTAAGATGAGGACAAGGTCCCGGACCACCCCATTTATTTAGGCCGAGAGTGCAAGCTGTGTTTGGTCCGGGACTTGGGATAGGGACAAGGTCCCGGACCAGTGTTGAAATTCCACCCGAGAGTGTGATGAGTATTGGTCCGGGACTTAGGGTATGGACCAAGTCCCGGACCACCCCGAGAAACCTACAGAGAGTGTTTTAAAGGGTTTAAATGAAGGGGGTTTGAATGTTAATGATGTTATAAGATGTTAAGGCCTTGTTTGGTGACATGTAAAGGCCCTTGGAAGTGTGAGAAAGTGTTAGAAGTGATTGAGAAGTGAGAACTCAAAAAAAAGTAAAACCGAGAAACGGGATAACGGGGTAACTACGGGAATAGCATTTATTATGTACCGTATGAGTTTAGTGTTAACAATAATGTTTGAAACATTATCAGAGAGTCGTGCGTGACCCGAGCATGGTGAGATGCCACGGTAAAGTAAAAATCCCGGTGAAAGGTATGATTTTCTCATGCCCCGTATGCTAACCGAGTTACTCTGATTGGTGTGTTTGTGTGCCGGCTTAATCAAGATTTAAGCATGAAAATAATCCCTTGTTTGATTATGCATGCATTGTTGTATGTTGTATGAGCTAACATACTTGTATGCCGGTGTGGTCTAATGTAGTGCATAGACCGACTCTTAGTGAGTACTGATTGACTAGAAACCCGTTGAACGGGTAGTCACATAACCAATGGTAATATGCAAACACGCACCAGCTATCGATTAAAGTATAACGATAACGCAAACATATGAACTCCCTAGAATGTGAGGAGATGTACGGGTTGAGTAAATACCCGATAACGGTTAGAGAACCTTATTGAAACAATCCACGGAATAAATATGAGTGGAGAGATAAACGAACCTCCATCGAGAGGATTGAAGTTAGTCCAATAATGTGAACTTATAAGAAAGGTAAAAGAGACCAGGGGATTAGTAACTCCCTTGAGACATGGTCGACCTCCTATAAGAGGTTTACCCGGTACAAGAATATAACCGAAGTATGAGTATATGTATTGTAAAGGTAACTCTTAAAAACCTAAGATTAACCAAACTGGAGTAATGTTCCCTAAGTCATTAGAAAGATCGAGAATGATGCTTCTAGACTAATATACATGATATAATTATAACTCCGAGAGAGGAGTTTATGGGAATGTGAGTAGTCCGAGAGTAGTCGGACCTACGTAAAAAGAGTTAGGAACTAAGAGAGAGTTCCGTGAGCTAGTTGAACCTTCCCACCATGCTAGACCCAGAGTAGGGTCGAAACCGGGGAAGTAAGACTATGCTAGAGAGCCATGAGTTTTGGCTTAAGTATGTAATAAGAGTAACAAGCGTGACGTAGGAGACCTGTAGTGTCTCGAGAATCTACAAAAGCTTGAGTATGAGTAACCCAAGAGTGTGGGTGAGATAATGAGTATAAATAACCCGAGAGAAAGGGGAGTGTATATGAATGTGTAACCCGAGAGAATGGGTAAGTATAAGAATGAGTAGCCCAAGAGAATGGGTGTGTATACGAATAAGTAACCCGAGAGAGCGGGTGAGGTATTGAATAAGTAAACAAGGCATAGTGAGGAAAAACCCTCAATGCCTAAGAGTAACCAGTTACAACTAACAACATTGTTATGTTAGTTAGGAATCGTGTTCCGTGATTGGATGTAGATTCCTTGTGTGATATACATATATATTGTATTGCCATGATGCATGTTGTTTGTTTAAAATGAACTCCATGTATATCCGACCCAAAGTAGTCGGCGTACCGCGGTTAGCACGCGGTATATGCGAATTTCATGCGCAGCGTAAGCTGACCCCCTAGGGGGAACGTTTTTAGTGTGCAGGTACTTGAAGCTGACCGCCGTTCGAGAGAGTAGGACGGGGACTGCTGTGAGCATGGGTAGTTAGATTGTAATTACTTATGCGTTTGAATGAGGTGTAAGTCCGAGTATGTTATCGGCATCCGTATATTGTAGACTCGGTATAGTAAAGAAGTGAAATGAGTATTGTATTTGTATGAAGTACTCGGTTGATCCAGTCCATCAGACCGTTACTGTATGTGAGATAGGCCTGGTTAGCCATATGGGTGGCTAACGGCATTGTTTCACCCCTCGTTGTAGTTAGAGTTCCGCTGCGTGAGTAAGAGTAATTGGTGTCAAATTAAGAGGTAATGACGAGATTAACGGTTGGGGTGTTACAAAAATGGTATCAGAGCGAAGTATCGCTCTGATGACTGGAAATACCGAGCTTAGGAAATACCGAGTTAGGATATAGAGACTTAGGGCTAAGGGTTGAGTGGTAGCGTGAGAGATGCGCTAGTTAGGAACTTCCAGTATGATCTGGATACCTACAATACCAAACCCGCCCTCCACAACCCCCGCATTAAAAGCTTGGGAAAGAACGCCAGAGAGATGGGGAAACCTAATCTGGCAGTTACTAAATATTTCAACGTGAACTAGAACCTGTCATGCGGTAGATCCCGAGAACCGGAAATCCCGGAGACGGATCCCGCTGAAATGACAATAACCGCACATAATGGCGAGAGATTGAGAAATCCTAATCCAAGGAGACCGAAATCTGTGGCAACTTGGGGCGACATGCTTAGCAGTCGCGAGAACCTAGCGGGCCGAGCAGCAGCAAGAAGAAAGCACCAACCGTGCAACAAGGCGGACTCATGAGTAATAACGAGAACCGGGACACATGTCTACGGACCGCCATGATATGTAATATCACTAAGGGTATACCAACCAATTAAGAACATAGTTGAGAGTTGGTACACCCACCCTGCCACACCCGAAGAGGTTGCAATACCTAACGGGCACAGCTTAGACAGCTACAAGCATAATTACGGGACATACCCGAGTAGGACTACAGAAATAGTACCTAAATAAGTTAAACCTCGGTAACCACAGTAAAGACGTGGGAACGAGCAACGAGATAAAGCATAGAATTAAAGTAATTAAGGAACTCCGAGAGTGGAGGAGCACCTAAATGAATGACAGTCATGTCAAGATGAGTGAGAAGCAGCTCTAAGGAGTAGTTATCCAACTAAAGAATCAAGGAAGAGCCGTCAAGGCTACCAGATACAATGTGAACAATACCGTGACTGGTATGAGTTAACCTAAAAACCGCCTGTACCGCGCACTTGCCTCGGCAAGTGCAGTAATAACGGGACCGTTAAGAAGAATCTTAACAAGTGACAAGTACTTAGCAAGTACCAAGATGGCGAACAAAGCCAATATAGCCACTTAAACCCTGAGAATTGTGAAACGAAACCTTGAAAAGGCATAACGACCTGATCATTATATAAAGAACATACCAGTCAGCGAGAAGCTGGACTCGGTAAGAAACAGCCGGCATTGAAATGCCATGAAGAACTTACTTTTAAACTTGAACTTCCGTTCAGAACATAAAATTTTCCAAAAACCCCCAAAGTTTTAAAACCAAACCAGTGAACCTCGATAAGTTATTATAGGACATATCAGAGGAGTTGGCAACAGGATACTTCACTTAGGCGTGACCGACACTACAAGTGTACACAAACGAGACATGGAACGACCGCACTCCAAAGGAGCTTGCGGACCTGACAGACCAATTATGAGTTAGTTGGGTAAGTGGTAACGTATCAATAAGATACTCCATGTATGTATACAAGTAGAGTACGGAACACGGGAAGTAGCCCACTCCATACTACGGACGAAAGAGCCAATCCAAACCAAGACAGTAGACACCTCGAATGATCGAAGAACACAAGGAAGCTTACCGAGTTAAGGGAGTCTAGAATCCAGTAAGGTCACGGACCTAAGGATAAGGCGTTAATAAGTGCGAGAAGCACAGAGTATTAAGCACAGACATGAGATATGTCTCAGGAACCAAGGAGAAAATACCTAATAACTGGAATGGATACCAGTGTAAGCAATAAGATGAATACCTTAATTGATCATATCAATGTTTGATAAACGGGATAGAATTCCCACAGAATATCTCACTAAGAGAATAACGACCTAACTAAGTAGGTAAAGGAAAAGTACTAATACTCTACCCAATAACGGGAGATATTACAACCCTAAACGGGATAGTTTGAGTTATACATAGCCGCAAGGCGAAGTCGCAACCGAACATAACCATAAGTACAAGCCAGATGTAATGGCATTACTCAGTAACACCCAGGAGCAATCCGAGAAGGGTGCTGGAATCAACAGTAGTTGAACGAAACATCGTGTTGAGAACACAAGTGTTTAAGCAAACACTCGGGTAGAACCCGAAGGGATCCCCCGTAACACGGGATATCCTAAACTGCCAGTGGACATAAATTAATGTCAAGATACTTAAAGGGCCTTCCATGAACGGAAGCGTGATGAAACTACCATATCAAAACCCAGTAATACCTCCAACCATTGAATGGTGTGCGGAGAAGAAGAAACCTACATAAACAGCCGCATGGAGCATGACTCGAGGCAAGGTGGCTTGTAAGCCGATAAAACCAACTACAATACTTAGATCCAAACGTTGTAAACCTATGCATAGAGGCATAAGAGGAACAGTGGTGAATGAACCACTACCTTAGAGTGGGGATACCACTTGTTATTATGGGGCCTATGGAGCGGCATTTGCGTGAATCCTCCAGAGAAAGGCTACCACCTAAGTATGTAATGTGAAACCGCTAGAGCGGTGTAGTAAAACTTGAGCATATGTATATTGCCAAGGAGTATATGAACACAAATAGTGTGTAGAAAGGCTTTGATAGCAATGGAAGGAAACCGAAAGAGCAATCGGTTGAGAAACAAACACAGTATGTGTGCAATGTGAATTACAGAGTAAACAATGCGCAAGAAACGAAGAGAGGTTTAAGAGAGTAACGTATTTCATTGAGCCAAGTGAATGGCAAGCCATAGTATAAATGGCGGGAGTACATGAGCAGAAGCTAAAGTAGTAGCGGATGCCATGTAAACAAATGTTGTTTAATGAGTAAGAACATGGTACGCAGCAAGCGACCATTGTAAGAGTATATTCAGATAATGATACGG
This sequence comes from Limonium bicolor, assembly GCA_023374045.1. Taxonomy (NCBI): domain Eukaryota; kingdom Viridiplantae; phylum Streptophyta; class Magnoliopsida; order Caryophyllales; family Plumbaginaceae; genus Limonium; species Limonium bicolor. The sequence continues at coordinate 148,092,909 of CM041777.1, forward strand.
AGCTGATGAGAAAATGTGTTAAAGAAGACATGATCATTCCTATCTCATGAGAGATTTACTGTCAAGGGTTTACGCTTCTGCACTCTGTATGACTGAGTGTTTTGGTATTGCACTTGTGCGGTAATGATCAAGTGGGAGAGCCAGGAATTGAGAAATGTCAACGAAGCCTGTTGAGTGAGAATCTAGAGAGATAACCGTGCGGCCATTGGCCAAAGATGCACATAGAACGTGGGCAGTAACCCACAGGGCCCAGGATCGATATGTGGAAAAATGCAGAGTAGTATGAATGAAGAACTCTGGTACACAACCAAGAAACAAACATAATCCATGAGCTACTATTAAACGAGGAAGCACTACATGCTAAGTAGTAGCTTGACCTCAACCGACAACAAGTCGGGAAAAATAAGTGAATAATCACAAAGGTATATAGTGTTATACGAAGTAGATTTCCAGAGAACTGGAGAGACAATCTAAAATTCATCGAATTCGCATACGGTAAGAGATACCAAGCGACGATTGAAATACATGGAGAATACCAAAGAGCGAATTAAGCTCTAGTTATCAGGTCACACAGCAGAAGCTTGTGGACCGTAATTCAGGGTTAAGTATACCTATGTCATAAACCCCTTGAAGCCTTAGAGGCTAGAACCGAACCCGGTTATGAGTTAATTAACCGTACTGAAGTTAAAACACTTCATAATACTCGAATTAATGAACCAATGTTCAGTGATAACATATGGTTGGTTACGCGGGCGTAACCCCTTTTAAGGGGGGGTAGGGCGAGAAACCGCTTAGACTATGTTTTACGTATTGGTGCGTAAACTACTATGTGCATAGCACAAAAGAAATTGTTTTGATGATTGGAACTTATGTTACATAAACATATGTACCCATTCATTGTGTAATAGTGATTGTTGTGCATGAGTGATGCAAGTAACGAGTATGTAATATTTATGAAAAGAGGAGTAGAGAGACTCCTAGGGAATGAGAATCCCTATAGTATATGTCTAATGAGATTAGACATGAGTTATGATGAGTATGAATCGGCATGAAACCGATGTGTAACCTAAGAGGGAGTGAGTTCCCTAGGTGATTTTATTTGAGAATGATAGATGGAGTGAGTTCCATCCTTTGGAGTTGTATGTTATGTGTTTTAAATTGAGCAACAATTTGGGTAAAAGAAGCCATAAGCATGGAATACCTAGGTAAAGCAAGCAAGTATATTGAGAATGACGGATGACCTAAGTACTAGGAACTAGAGATTAATTGGAATGAATTGTTCATGAATATGACTAGAAAGAGTAAAAGATAGAAAACGAAAATGTTTGACTATCTGATTGTTTGAAACTGACGTGGGAGGTGGAACTTGATCTGCTAGCGATCAAGGGAAACCGAACACAAATTTGGGTGGAAGGATAGTTCAACACTGATGCTGATCACATCAGGGTTGGATGATTCTTGAAGCTCCCTATAAGTGGTCACAAGTAATCACGCTAAGAAAAGATACAGCTACCATAAATCTGATTTGGAGTTGTGTGATGTTTTAAAAAGAATTTTCAAACAGAATTTGAAAATGGATTTTCTTCAAGTATGAAGATGGAAACGAAATTGGTTTTGAAACCGCTATCACCCGCCGATGGCTGTGGCCTTAAGTCTTGATGACCGGTAGAACGGTGGGCGAGTATTAGTTTTGAAACCATTGCACCGTACGTGCGGCGGTCCTAAGTGACCGGTTGGGGCGGTGTCAGTGTGTGATTTTTTTTCCAAAGGCAGCGGGACGGGGAGAGTACCCTGAGATGTTCCTGTGTTGAGTGAGTCAACCAGAGTGCCTGAGGATATGTATATGTGTAACGTTTTGATCAGAACCGAAGGGACCGTGGGCCAGAGAGAGTAAGTGCCCAGTAGTCATGAAACGGCCGTGGACCAGAGAGCGTAAGTGTCCAACATGACCGGTACCTGAGGGATCAGTAGTATATTACTCAATATGGATTCGAGGACTGTAGTGCCTTCTTGTCTTCGGACCGATTCCATGGAGAGAGTAAAAAGAGTATTTTTTATTGCTATACATGCTGTGATATGTGTGTGGTATGTGTAGTATGAAATGAGACAGACTTGTGGAGTCTGTAAGGTTATACATGTATTATAACCTTGGCATAGTACGCCATGAGAGTAACCATCTAGATTCACCAACTTTGAGGACAAAGTTCCTAAGGGGGGTAGATTTTAATACCCCGGATCTAAAAATGGCGATTTAATTACTCTAATAAAATTATTAAGGGCCTAAATGTGCCTAGAGAGTATTGGTAAAAAGAATAAAACCAAAAGAAAAGAGGAAACGCTTGAAAAGCGAAAAACGCTAAAATGCGCGTTGAGTGAGTATAAGAGATATATGATCTCGAGAGGGTCCGAGATGGATTCCTAAGGCTTAGTTAGGCCTAATTAGTATACGGGAATGATTCCCGAAGAAAACGGATCCAGATAATGGATTAAAAATGCTAACGGAGTTTTAAGCACGTTTTTCGAGAAAACCCGAAAGCGTGACTTTAAGTGGTCAAATGGACCCGTAAAAATTATAGTTGATTAAATAACTATAATTAAGTATTAATGGAAGCTTACTAACCATTAAAATTAATTAAACGAGAAAATTCCGGAAAACGGACCCGGTAAGTGAATAGTGACGAAACCGGGAGACGAAACGCGTTTAATTCGAAAAGACGAAAAACGACCCGGGCTATTAATTAATGTGGGCTGGTTTTAATTAATAAGTGTACACCCTTTAATAGCTTGCTAGCTATTAAGTAATAACAAGACAAATAAATAAGTAAGAAAGCAAATAGTATAAAGCTAAAAAGTAAAGTAAAGTACTTACCTCTCATTTCTCCTTCTTCACTCACGTATTGAATTGCTTCAGAGACTTGCAAACTCCTTCTTCTTCCTCTCTGTACGCGCGAGACCGAACAGCACCACCACCTTCATCTTCAATCTCCTCTAACTTGTTCGTTCCTTCACCGAATCGCACAAAATTGCCACCGTTAGATTCGTATCGGCGAGGGCTACGTTTTCCACCCTTCAAAATCTTGTTTCCTCCACCTTCACTTCCATGGGTGTTTTGGCTTTTGAAGCTTGAGGAGCTGATTTTGAGCCTCCATCATCTTCTTGATGCTTCAAGGTAAAAAGAAAGTTACAAGCTCTTCATTTCTAGCTAACTCTTCCAATTTTGGAAAAAAATTTCCCTCACGTTGAATTTTTCCCCATGTTAGCCGTGAGCATCTTGCTCTTGTGGAGGGATGGAAACTCTTCCAATGGATTGCCAAGCTGTCCATTGGTATTCTAAGAGTAAAACCTAGCTAAACTTAAAAACTAGCTCCTTGAAATAATATATATGGTTTTGTGAAGGAAAAACAAATTGATTGTTGAATGTGGGTGGTGGGCGGTGGTTGTAGTTGGCAATCAATAGCCTTGTTTGGTGTGAAAACAAGAAGTGAAAGAGAGAACAAGATAAAGAAGAAGAAGAAGGGTGAAAAACCGAAATGAACAAGGTAAAAAGCTTACCTTGTGATAGTTTTATTTGCCTTGGGGAAACTTATGTTGGGGCTGTATAAACAACCTTGAGCTTGAGTAGTAATGATACTACAATATTGAGTTGAAAGAGAATGTTTAAATGAGGTTTATGTGTGCAAATAAACCTAGAAACTAAACTAGTGTACATGTGTAAACAAGAGGGAAATTTGGAGTATTGTAGTTGTTTTGTTTCATTAAACATGAATGAAGAAGTGGTTATGAGCTGTTTTATGTGTGGTGAATATGCTTGAGAAGTAGGCAAGTGCTGTCAAAATTTCCTTGGAGATTATGAACTTGGGTGTTCCATTATAAGGAAGAAACTAGTTGGTTTAAGAAGTGTTAGGTGAGTGATTAATGGTTTGAAAACCAAACCAAGAAGAAGAGTGTGATAGCAGTGAGGATAATGTCATTTGGGTGCTGGTAATGGCATTAATGAATGAAGTATTGAATGGTGGGAGGCAACACCAAAATCTGTTACAAGAGTATTAGAAAACAAGGAAACAAGTTATGAAAGTGTAAGTGAATTTTGGGTGAAAATAATTAGAATTGATGAGTGTACTTGGTGGTTGGTTAAGGTGGTTTAGGTGGGTAATTAGATGCTAAAGCATGTGGATTTTAGTTGGTGAAGATGGGTTAATCAATGGGTTAAGAGATAACCTGTAACAGATTAAGAAACTGTCAAATTGGTAAAATCTGTAGCAGGGTCCGGGACCTAGTCCATGGACAAAGTCCCGGACCACCCCCTGTTTTCTTACCGAGAGTTCAATGCCCACCTTGGTCTGGGACTTAAGATGAGGACAAGGTCCCGGACCACCCCATTTATTTAGGCCGAGAGTGCAGGCTGTGTTTGGTCCGGGACTTGGGATAGGGACAAGGTCCCGGACCAGTGTTGAAATTCCACCCGAGAGTGTGATGAGTATTGGTCCGGGACTTAGGGTATGGACCAAGTCCCGGACCACCCCGAGAAACCTACAGAGAGTGTTTTAAAGGGTTTAAATGAAGGGGGTTTGAATGTTAATGATGTTATAAGATGTTAAGGCCTTGTTTGGTGACATGTAAAGGCCCTTGGAAGTGTGAGAAAGTGTTAGAAGTGATTGAGAAGTGAGAACTCAAATTAATAAAAGTAAAACCGAGAAAACGGGATAACGGGGTAACTACGGGAATAGCATTTTATTATGTACCGTATGAGTTTAGTGTTAACAATAATGTTTGAAACATTATCAGAGAGTCGTGCGTGACCCGAGCATGGTGAGATGCCACGGTAAAGTAAAAATCCCGGTGAAAGGTATGATTTTCTCATGCCCCGTATGCTAACCGAGTTACTCTGATTGGTGTGTTTGTGTGCCGGCTTAATCAAGATTTAAGCATGAAAATAATCCCTTGTTTGATTATGCATGCATTGTTGTATGTTGTATGAGCTAACATACTTGTATGCCGGTGTGGTCTAATGTAGTGCATAGACCGACTCTTAGTGAGTACTGATTGACTAGAAACCCGTTGAACGGGTAGTCACATAACCAATGGTAATATGCAAACACGCACCAGCTATCGATTAAAGTATAACGATAACGCAAACATATGAACTCCCTAGAATGTGAGGAGATGTACGGGTTGAGTAAATACCCGATAACGGTAAGAGAACCTTATTGAAACAATCCACGGAATAAATATGAGTGGAGAGATAAATGAACCTCCATCGAGAGGATTGAAGTTAGTCCAATAATGTGAACTTATAAGAAAGGTAAAAGAGACCCAGGGGATTAGTAACTCCCTTGAGACATGGTCGACCTCCTATAAGAGGGTTTACCCGGTACAAGAATATAACCGAAAGTATGAGTATATGTATTGTAAAGGTAACTCTTAAAAACCTAAGATTAACCAAACTGGAGTAATGTTCCCTAAGTCATTAGAAACATCGAGAATGATGCTTCTAGACTAATATACATGATATAATTATAACTTCGAGAGAGGAGTTTATGGGAATGTGAGTAGTCCGAGAGTAGTCGGACCTATGTAAAAAGAGTTAGGAACTAAGAGAGAGTTCCGTGAGCTAGTTGAACCTTCCCACCATGCTAGACCCAGAGTAGGGTCGAAACCGGGGAAGTAAGACTATGCTAGAGAGCCATGAGTTTTGGCTTAAGTATGTAATAAGAGTAACAAGCGTGACGTAGGAGACTTGTAGTGTCTCGAGAATCTACAAAAGCTTGAGTATGAGTAACCCAAGAGTGTGGGTGAGATAATGAGTATAAATAACCCGAGAGAAAGGGGAGTGTATATGAATGTGTAACCCGAGAGAATGGGTAAGTATAAGAATGAGTAGCCCAAGAGAATGGGTGTGTATACGAATAAGTAACCCGAGAGAGCGGGTGAGGTATTGAATAAGTAAACAAGGCATAGTGAGGAAAAACCCTCAATGCCTAAGAGTAACCAGTTACCACTAACAACATTGTTATGTTAGTTAGGAATCGTGTTCCGTGATTGGATGTAGATTCCTTGTGTGATATACATATATATTGTATTGCCATGATGCATGTTGTTTGTTTAAAATGAACTCCATGTATATCCGACCCAAAGTAGTCGGCGTACCGCGGTTAGCACGCGGTATATGCGAATTTCATGCGCAGCGTAAGCTGACCCCCTAGGGGGAATGTTTTTAGTGTGCAGGTACTTGAAGCTGACCGCCGTTCGAGAGAGTAGGACGGGGACTGCTGTGAGCATGGGTAGTTAGATTGTAATTACTTATGCGTTTGAATGAGGTGTAAGTCCGAGTATGTTATCGGCATCCGTATATTGTAGACTCGGTATAGTAAAGAAGTGAAATGAGTATTGTATTTGTATGAAGTACTCGGTTGATCCAGTCCATCAGACCGTTACTGTATGTGAGATAGGCCTGGTTAGCCATATGGGTGGCTAACGGCATTGTTTCACCCCTCGTTGTAGTTAGAGTTCCGCTGCGTGAGTAAGAGTAATTGGTGTCAAATTAAGAGGTAATGACGAGATTAACGGTTGGGGTGTTACATTTTTTGAGATTTTGATGTTTGTGGAGTTTGAAGATATTTGAGGTGTTTAAGATTCAGAAGAGTTCGGAGTTTTGAGAAGTTTCGGGTTTGGGATGCTAGCCTGTGAGACGCTCGGGTCTGTGAGACGTTTGAAACCTTGAGATGTCGAAATCTGTGAGACGCTTGGGTCTGTGAGACGCTCGGGTCTGTGAGACGCTCAGTGTCTGTGAGACATTCGAATCATTGGGATGACAAAGCCTGTGAGACACTCGGGTCTGTGAGACATTTAAAGTGTAGGGGAATTTGGAATGGAATGGAAACTGAATTGAAATCGATGTTGAATTGGAGTTGAATGAATTTTGATTTAAATTGGAATTAAAATGAAATTGAGATTGAATTGGAGTTGAATTCAAGTTGGGGTTGGAGAACAGGTTAGGTCATGTTGGACCGGATCGAAGTTGGGTTGGTCAAAGTTGGGTCGGTTAAGGTTGGACTGGGTCAAAGTCAAAGTTTGGATTGGTCAAAATTGGACCAAGTCAATGTTCGGGTCAAGGTCAAAGTTGGACCGGGTCGAAGTTGGGTCAAAGTCAAAGTTTGGATTGGTCAAAATTGGACCAAGTCAATGTTCGGGTCAAGGTCATAATTGGACCGAGTCAAAGTTGGACCGGATTGAATTTGGGTCAAAGTCAAAGTTTGGATTGGTCAAAATTGGACCAAGTCAATGTTCGGGTCAAGGTCATAATTGGACCGAGTCAAAGTTGGACCGGATTGGGCCTTGGTTAGGTTTGGACCGGATTGGGCCTTCGTTGGGCTTTTGGGTTGAATTGGGTCGAATTAGGCCTTAGTTGGGCTTTTGGGTCGAATTGAGCCGAATTAGGCCTTAGTTGGGCTTTGGAATGGGCCTCGAATTGGGCTTTGGAATGGGCCTCGAATTGGGCTTTGGAATGGGCCTCGAATTGGGCTTTGGAATGGGCCTCAAATTGGGCTTTGGAAAGGGCCTCAAATTGGGCTTTGGAATGGGCCTCGGATTGGGCTTTGGAAAGGGCCTCGAATTGGGCTTTGGATTGGGCCTCAAATTGGGCTTTGAAATGGGCTTTATTTAGCATTTGAAGTGAATTGATGTTTAGATTTTGAAATTGACTGATTTTTTGAAATGAAATTTGATGATTTTTTTATTAGAAATGGAATGTTGATTGTGCGTTTTATTCTGACATTATGGATGATTTGGAAAATTTTAAGGAAAAAAGGTATTCCTCACATGGGCCGTGTCTAGGACCCGTATTCATGGAGGATACCACAGTCTAAAGCTTTTCTACAAAGGGGTGACCTATGGGCCTAACTAGGGCTACGCGTTCCATTGCTTGGCCCGAGTGAAAATGGGATTTTAGATGAGAGTTAAAATAACTTAAACAAACCCAAAATGTTATATACAAATCGGAGTAACAATCAAACATTTGAAACAGGTGTTATTTTACATCCGAGAGCACCAAGGTCAAGGGAATTGCAAATAATAATGGCAATTAATGATGACAAAGCGGTGTGAGCCTAAGGAAATTAGTACATACGTAAATCAAAATCATGCTTGGTAGGAGTTGTACGTAGCAAATTAACAAATTGAAATTATCATGATTAAATCGAGCAGATTCAACCACTGCAGGAATAGAGTTAACGCTATCGTCATACGGCGGTAAAAAAAAAGATCTAAATGCCCAAATCAGGTCATCGATTCCAAACTTTGTAAATCTAACAACCAAAATAAATTTTAGCCACGAGGACCGCAAAGGACAACCGGTTAAACCACAAATTTAATGACATTATTTCATTTTTTTGTTACAGAGACAATTGTTGGGTGTGTAAAACCGATGCTTAATTAACACTGCTATGCTTAATTAGAAAGAAGGTTAGCCCGATTATGGACAAACTGATTTAACCAAAAATCATCTTCCTCCTAATTATCAATCTATCCTGCTGTATCTTCAATAAACCCAAAAGTCACAACTGATTATTACACCCTTTTTTCTTTAGCGCACGTAAATATATTAACATTTACAAGAAGTACACAATATTTACTACTGCCCAATTAATAAATCAGATTAGCAGATAATCACCAATTCACAGAGTATAGACAAAGAGTGCGTTTTCCCACAATTAGTTATCAAGCGTATCAAACAGGGCATTTAAACACAATCATCAAACAAAAATTGAGGCTGTTTGGGTGCAGATCACATACCCGTGTGAAGACAACGGCGTTTGGGTTCCAAGGAACTGTTTTCAAACCCTTTTCCAATCTGCTGTACCAGATGCTCGTTGTATGCGGTGCTGGAATGAACTCTCTCTCTATTCTTCTTCAATCGGGTGTCCAAGTTGCAGCAATTCATAGATCAAAGAGCAGAGAAACAAGGAGAACGCAGGCAAGTATGTCAGCCCCGTCTCAAATCTGGCGCGTGAAATGCAGCAATCCAGGAACTTATCTAGTATGCGTGATGCAGTTCAAGTTGTTTTAACTCTACAGAGGCGTGAATACGAGGTAAAACTGAAGAAGGGCTGGGCATATATACTCTGTCATGAATAGAGTGAAGAGGTGTAGAGCATGTTCCTCGTTTGCCGTATAGCTCGGTGGTGAAGAGAAAGATGAGCAGAGCATGTATGCTCCTTATTTCGCCAGCCAGGTTGCAAAATTACCGTCGCAGCGGAGAGAACGAAAAGGGGACAACGCAGGCATGTTTCTAGTCGCCACCATACAGAGAATGAAATAGGCACGGAGCCATGGTTTTGTTCGAAAGTTTTAGGGGAGGAAGAAGGCAGTGAGCCATGGTTTTGTTCGACACTTTTAGGGGATGAAGAAGACAGAGCAAGTACTTTCCGTCGACGTGAAAATAGAATAACAGGCTGGTAAAGTGAAAATGAAGACAGTGCAGTAGTTGTACGCTCCTTTTGTTCACCAGTTTGGTCGCCGAAACACCATGAGTAAAGAGAAGAAATGAGGTCAGAGCTATGTGTTTGTTGTACGTAGGTGGGTTGCAAAAGCCGTGAGTATGAGAATGAAGAAGGCACAGAGACTGTGTGTCTCGTGTTGGCCGGTTTGGTAGCAAAAATACGCGAGAGAAGAATGAACATGGCGCAGACACAGTATGTTCCTCGTACGCAGGGAGAAGAGAATGAATATGGTGGAGAGCCTGTGTGCTTCTGTTCGCCAGTCAAGTTGTAGATGTACCGTGAATGAAGACCATGAAGGAGGTGAAGCATGTACGTTGCTCGCTCAGCAGTAGGTTGCAAAATTACCGTCATTACATCGTGCAGAGAGAAAGCAGAGCATGTATGTTTTTTTTTACATATATATCGATGAAGAATGAACGAGAAAGGGGGATGTTGTTGTTGTTTTTTTAGATGGAGACTCGTTATTCAGAGAAGAATGAGAAGTGGTCGATAGAATGAAGATGGTGCTGGTTTTCTTTGGCCTTCCATAGAAGCAGCAGAAGAAGGAGAATACCCTTTTCATTTGTGTGAGATATTTCTTGGAAACGACGAAGGAGACCACCCTGGGATTGGTGTCTGTCGGCTCTGATATTTTTCAGGGTTCTCATTGTTGTTTTATACGTAGAGGTTAGGCTGCGGGCTAGGGTTTTTGGGTGCTGTTAGTAGGATCACTGGATGTAACCGATGAGTATTGGATTTGGGCCACATTTGGAATGAAGACAAAGGTCAGAGCGGGCCTTGTGTTTGGGCGAAAGTAACGGGCTCAACACAGCCAGGGTGCAAAATGCTAGTTTCAAAAATAGACAAGAAAACGTCTCCTGTGTGGATTCAAACTTTGGGTAATTTGAACAAATGGAGATGCCTTTACTAAGATACCACTACCATGTTCTTGTGAAGAGTACATGCGATGGAATAATCAGAATTAACAATAATAATAGCAACAATATAAAGTAATGATAATAATACATACATAAAATGATGTATAGTGGTAATACAATGGTGATAAAATATAAACGAACGCAATAAAATAGAAGTTGAATTACATATGTACGAGTAGCAGTAAATAAAAATAGAAAAAAAAAGAAGTAACGAAGTAACAAAGTAAAATGATATGAGAGGGAGTTTTAATCGAATTAGCGACAAAACGATATATACTAGTATTGAATAATTGTGAGAATGTACATAAAATAATGACTGATTACAAGTATCATGAAACGAAACGAGATAAAATAAACAAGTAACGAAATAACATGAACCAGAATAAAATGAATAGGAAAAAAAGTGAGTGAGTAAAACAGGGATGACTAACATGAAATAATTCGGAAATAAAATGTAAAAAGTAAACAACGAAAGGGGGGGCAAGTTCGATAATGGATGCTTTAAAAACTGGTTTAGAATTTTTGTCATAAAGTGACAGTTACATTTTGGTATGTACATGAATAAGTTTTGAAAAGAAAGGCAGCGACCCTCTTATTTTATTTATTTGTCAGAATTTTGCTTTATGAGGTGAGAATTTTTGGTGTCTACAACTGCACCTTGGCTCTGATGTGGTTAACATCCTTGGCTCGTAGGTTCTTGGTGCTTAATATCTCAGTTCATTATTTGTACTCTTACTCATCTGCAGGTCATCCTTATGAAATTCTGGTTCTTTGATCACTATCCACCGTTTGATTACATATTAAATGTAGTATCGGGTTTCATGGTAAGTTGCTGCATCCTGCTTCCTGCTATGGAAGTTATTCAGGTGATCTGAGGTTACTTAATGTCTTTGACAATACTGTCATTTTACTAGACTTATGTCTTTTAGTAGTCAAGGCTAGGTTTGTATTAGGCGTTTGCCTTACGGTGTCCAAGTTGGATATCATCTTGTCGTCTTATACTTCCATCTCAACGCTTCGTTCAACTTCTGTTGACTACGCCACCCGTTGATGATCAATCATACTTGGGTGTTAATGAGTTAAACAAACAGTATTAACTGTCATTCATCAGTTGTTCGGCTCGACTATGCCCGCTCTGTGGGGGTAGTCCTCTGAGCTTTCCTTTTTCCAGGGTTGTACGACTTCAATCCTTAGTAGGTTATAGCTTACGTTTATTTCTTTTATCCTTGATTTCTGGGTTTTCCAACATCTTCATTGAAGAATGTTGTTATCAGTATTCTTAATGGTCACCCTGGGAGTCTTATCCAGTTTTCGTTGGAATTCGTTGCTTCAGCAGTCTCAATAGTATCTTATAATACATCCATTGTATGTTATTGCTTACATAGTGTTTTGCTCGGATTCTAAGCGATCTCTTAGGTTTTCCCCTTGAAGTTCGGGATTGTGTTCTTACCGTATTGTTAGGGGTGGCAATTTTTACCCAACCCGATAACCCGACCCATACCCAACCCGAAAATAGCGGGTTTGGGTCATGATTATTGACCCATTTAATTATTGGGTCGGGTATGGGTTACCTATTAAATTTTTGGGTTGGGTATGGGTTCAAAGTCCGAACCCGTAGTCAACCCGACTCGTTTATTTTATTTTATTAAAAATAATAATAAATAAATAATTAGATAAAAATATAATATATTACTAAGTAAGTGCTAACCTACTATTAGTATAATACAGATTATGTAGTATCTTTTTGATGAGAGGTTGTTTATTTGATAATACTACTTTGTTGTATTTCTTTATAAAGCAAAAACGAGAGTATTCGTTATGTGGATTGTCAAAAGACAATGTGCTGCTCTCTCCTCCACAGCTCCCACTGTGGTCCTATATCTTCTATACTCTGAAGATTTTTGTCTATGCTTTGATTCTATATTCTAAAGGAGAAAATACAGTTATATTTGGCCCAGATGCGTATACATCACCTTCTTCTGTTAAGTGCTACTGAGCACGACATGTATGTGGAAAAAGAAAAAAGACGGAGGATAATGAAAACTCTAGAATATCTACCATATTGAATGTATGATTTCATTCATTTGTAACTCCGTTTGAGCAATTATATAAAAAAATTAATTCCAGGTCTTTTAAATTTTGCATAGCATAATTATGTTGGGTTAAACGGGTCGGGTATGGGTTTAATCATTTTATATGGGTCGGGTATGGGTTGATAATTTGTAACCCGATTATTATTGGGTCGGGTATGGGTTAATACAATTTTAATCGGGTCGGGTATGGGTGAGCTTCAACCCGACCCATTAACCCGAATTGCCACCCCTACGTATTGTCGGTTGTTGTTGTAGTGGGTTATACCGTTGCTAATATTTATATGGTTTAATATTATGTCCATGTTCCGCTCCCGGCTGACTGGTGTGTCACCTTATCTCATTATGGTCAGGCCGTCGGGCCTTTCCAAGGTCTTATTTTTCCATTCCTATGGACTTACAATCCGGTATTAATATGTGCTACAACTGTAGCGTTCTCTTATCTTGCCATGATGGCTTTCCGTGTAGCTTAATCGTGGTTGCACTTGCTATGGCAAGTGCGCCATGCAGGATGGGTTATTGGTACATGGTACATTGGAAGTGATACTTCCTTCTAATTCCCATGTAATTGATAGTCCTCGGGACTCCTTTGATAATCTCTTATCTTGGATGACTGACCATCCGGTAGTTTTTCCTTGTTGTTTGATAGTACTGTCATTTATTAGGTCGTTCCTCTTTCTGAGGGAACCCCTTAATATCTTCTTATGTCTTAATCCTCGCTCCTGTCTCCACACATTTTGTTGTGGTTATTAAGTAATAATTCTCCTTTAGGCACTACATCGTAGTTCTATTTTGGTATACAATTGTATGAGTCTCTACCGTCGTCCGCATTATGTCGGCCAGGTCTTGTAACCTTCCTCATAGTATGGGGTTTGGAGTTCCCGGTTCTTAACTGGACATTTCTAGTAATCTCAATCCTCATGCTTTGTATTATCCTACTGTTATGCTCCTTCGGACCACTGTCCGGTACTCATGTCACTTCCCTTTTCCTTTCTGTTGCACCCGTGGTGCTTTCCTTACTATTGGTATTGCGAGTTATTTCGACTGGATAGCATGTCGACCCATGTTGCCGGTAATTACCGTTCCCTTATTAATAGTATTCCATAGGTAGCGCCTGTTTCTCTGTTGCGCTCGATTAGAAACCTCCAAGTTCTCCATAACTGTTGTGCAACAAGATGTTTCTCGTATTGCTTACTATTAGCTAACTGCTAGATCGGGTTTCCCCGAGTAAGAGAATGCTTTCTTCTCTCTGGCGTTTGTTCTGCATATTCAGGGTTAGGGATGTGGAGGGCGGGTCTAGGTACTATGGATATCCGGTAACCACCGGGAAGTCCTGACTAACGCACCTCTCACTCTATCTCTCAACCCTTAACCCATAACTCAATCTCAACCTCAATATTCTCCTAAGTTCGGTATTTCTTGTCTTCAGAGCGTAACTACGCTCTGATACCACTTTTTGAAAAGATAGAAAGATAGGTCTTGGCCTAACTAAGAGAAATATGTGTTTAGTTTTTTATTTGGAGCTAAAATGAGTAAGTTGTTGCCAAAACAAGGTGGTGGTGCCATGGGTGCTGCTCCTACGTGAATGAAGGGAGGAAGAAGATGGTGAAATAGTGGGAAGAAGAGAAATGAAGAGAGAGAAGAAGAAAAGTGGGCTAATATAAGATATTTGCTTTAATAAAGCAAATAGTACTCCTTTTACTTATCTCTTCTTTTCTTCCTTATTTGACTACTATGGTGACTCATCCTCCCTTAGAAAACCAGCCCCCTATCTTATATAAGGCTAGTCATGGTCTTTGTTGACCAACTAATTAGCTTATATTGATTAAAACTTAAACTAGTCACTATTTGGCACTATTCACTAATTAGTGCACATATTTCTGAAATTTTTGATTTCCCATTGATTTAGGCTTCCTAATGTGATACTAATTAGTACACATGTTGATTAAAGAGTAATGATGGACATTTAGCCACTCAAAACTCAATTCTAAGACAATTTCTCAAAATGTGCTTTAAGACTTCTTAAAGCACATTTTGTGTTTTAACTTGTTTTCAAGCTTGGTTTTCTTTGGTAATTGGTTTAAAATGACCATTAGAATATTACTAAGGTCTTATCATGATATTTGGGTACTCACCCAAGTCTCCCCAAGCTTAGAGCACATTTTTGCCCTAATTGCCCTTAAGGCACTTTTTGTGTTTTCCTTGGTTTAAATTGTCTGCCAATCTTTCTAAGGCATATTCTAGCCTTAATACATCATAATTTTATGTTTACTTAGCATACTTAGGTTTGGGGTATTTCAAGACGCCTGGAGATCAATTCCTTAATGGAATTGAATCTCTTTGTGAAGAGATCTGGGATTGGGCCATAGGTGGATCCAGGGGTGGTACTGCTGGTTTGTATCCAGTGGGCGAGGGTGATGCCAAACTTGAAAAATTTATGCAAAGTTACGAGCAGTTGTCGGAGAGCAATGCTCAAACGTCCATGAAGGTTAGCGCTCTACAGAAGGTGGTGGAGCTAATAGCAATGAATAAACTTCTTCAGCAAGCGAATGTGGTTAGTGCACGACCACACGCTCAGGGCCCTGATTTGCAAGATTTTCAGAATGCTGAAGAAGTCAACTATGTGAGCAACCAAGGGTATAGGCAGCCTTGGCAGTAGGGGAACCAACCCCCTCACTACTTCCAAAGTCAAGCCGGCTACCAGGGAGGTGAGAGGCAATACATACAGACTCCTTATGGAGGAGTCCCTTATAATCGACCATCCCATCCTACATCGTCATCAGAGGCTGAAATGGCTGAGTTGCGAGACATGATGTCAGCCTTAATGAACAAGACTCAAGATGCTCACAACGAGATCTCGACCATCCGCAAGGAGCATAAAGTGTTGCAGTTGCAGTTGCAGTTGCAGCAACTTCTGTCACAACCTCAACAACAAGGTCAGCTCCCATCTCAAACTCAAGTCAATCCGAGGGAGCATGCGAATTCGGTCACCATCTTGTCAAAGATCTCCAATAATGCCAAGTAGCCACAAAGGCTAAGTGTAGGGCGGTTCCTTCTCACGCATTCACATCCTTCACACAGGGGAGCCTCTCTTTTCCTTTAATCTTTTTCCTTTATTGTTTTTATGTTGTCTTATTTGTTGATTTGGTTCATGGTAAGTTTCTTCTACTTTAGGTTTAGTATTAAAAAAACCAAAAAAAAGAAAAAAAAATATTTTGCAATTTTCTCTTTTTCACTCTGAACACTAGGGACAGTGTTCCTGCCAAGTGTAGGGCAGGGATCCCCCTTAAAAAATTTAAAAATAAGTTTTTGTTTATAATATGCATAAGTTGTGAGTTTTATCAACGTTTTACTAACCTTTTGCAAGTTTTTGATTAAGATGAGATTAGGAATGAATAAATGTTTGTTCTCTCAGGAGGTAAGCTTTCTAATGACTTATAGATTCCTGTTTTTAACTTCTTGATTCTTTTTATTTAACATGAGTATATGATCTTTCTCCTAATTCTTTCCTTTATTTACTTCTGGGTAATATTTTCTTTTGTTTTTCAAACTGTGAAAAGTCTTTTGGGTGAAAATCTTAAAAAGGATTTTGTGAAAAAGAAAGAAGAAGAAGAAGGAAAAAAAGAAACAAGAAAGAAAAAAATCTTCTTCCAAAGGAAAAGCATTATATTCCTTGAGGTTTCAAAAAGTGCCTCTGAATAAAAGCAATAAACGAGAGTTTTTCCTTTTGTTTTTTTCCTAAATTCCCCGTTCTTTAACGCAAAAAATCATGGTTGATTCAGAAACCCTTGAGAAATAGGGCTGAGCGTAAAAACCATTGATGAAGGTCTTGGCCACATTCAGAAACTCTTGAAAAATAGAGCTGAATGATGGAAACCAGAAAAAGGAGAGATTACAAATTCCCTTATGCAAAATAGCCCAAAGGTTTTTGATCGGTTTTGAAATTCTTTCTTTTTATACCCATTAGTATGTTTCTGAGCGATAAGAAGATTAAGTGATACTTGTGAAATAGAGTCAAATGGTTAGGAATGTTTATCAAATTTTCATTCTAAAGTCTATCTGTTTTGTGCATAAGGAATTACACCTACTAATCTAGTTTTGCTCGAGGACTAGCAAAAGGTAAGTGTAGGGCCTTGATAAGCCGCAGACTTATCATGTTTTATGCACTAGATTTAGGAGTATATTTATCTACATAAAGGTTAAATAAGTGTTATTAATGTTATATTATGTCTTAATGTATATTATTTGTACATACTTATGTTTTGTGAGCTTTTTATGCAAGAACCGAATTCCTAGGCAAACATTCAAGCAATTCCGGACATGAGGCCAGATTACTTCTACACGGCATAGGTCTGGAGCAGAAAAGGAACCCTGCCGGGTGTATTGCCGGGTACATCCTACCCGGCACATATATGAAAAGTCACCTCTGTTGACCAATCGATGGTAGTTATTTATAGTTGACAGTCCAACCTCTGCCGAGTATGGTGTCGGGCGTATCCTGTCTGGCACAAGCAACGATTCGCCTGACAATTTTGACCGTTAACGGTTATGCACATTTAACACGTGATGCCGGATGACATTCCCCCGACATGCCACCCAGCACAAGAAGTTTTTATTGCCTATAAATAGGCCGAAGGGCTGCATCAAATAACACATTCCAACACCCTTATACACTCCACTCACGTCTCTATTTCCGCCCCACTCCATTGTTGATGTCCAAGGAAATTCTACAGATCCATCCACGCGAAGAGAAGAAGAAGATCTTGTTGGGTTAAGGCTATGACCATCTCCTTCTCCCCTTTTGTATTCTTTTCTTGTAGTTGCGTGGACGGAGATGTAGAACTCCTTGCCTGTTCTTGGTTAGGGATGAGTTCCTTCTTTGTAACCACTATGATCATTTAATATAATTTTCAAGCATTCATTAAGCCTTTGTTCTTCTTGCAAGAGAATGGTGTTGGCCACTTTGTTCTCTTTCTGTAAAGTCTACTTGAGGAAGAAAAGCCCAAGAGTGGAATTGGTTGAGAAGTCTTAATGGTCTTTTTACTTTCTTCTATGATTTAGGAGTTAACATAAAAGATTACAAATTAACCCATCTTCCCTCATTACCTTGTTCATTTCGTGGCATGACATATGCTCAATTTCGTTAATAGGCAATGAGTTTCTTGTTATCAATTCCGAAGCAAGAAAGTGGTTTTTTACAATTTGAACGTGTCGGGTGTACTGTCGGGTCTCCTGTGTCCGGCACATTCAAGGTCTTTGAACATGTTGTGCATCTGGTGTCCGACAGGATGTCTGGCGCCTTCATGTTGGTTGGTTAAGTTCGAGTTTTGAAGTTCATTGCGTGAACAAATTGTTCTTGGTAGTTGCAATCCCGAATCTAGGACAAAATATTTATTTGGTTAGTAGTTTTAGTTTAGAATTGTTATTTTCAATTCCCCCTGTTTAGAATACGTTTTTACCGGAATTAGGACTAGTTTTCTATAAGTCCCTTGGGTTCGATACTCTCGATCGTAATTTGCTCATGCTATACTCCGACCGGGAATTGTTTGCTACCCGTATAGAGTTGTAGGTTTATTTCATGTTTATTATAATTCTTTATTCTTTTGCACATCCATACCCCTACAAATTCTTAGTTAGCATCTTTACGTCTGGAATCTTTTAGTGCTCCGTTGAGGTCGGTTCTGAAATACCCCTAACCTTTATATAATTAAATAATGGTAAATAAATATTATTTAGGGTATTATTAAACCCGAAGAAAGTATATAAACACTTGGGCGTTAAAAACACACCTAAACTCCTTAAGGTCAAAAACGTGCGTTAAAGCCCGACCTTAAGCTAACAAAGTTATATAAGCTATAAACCTCATATGAAGGTAACCTAGGATCATTATATGACCTTTAGAATACAGGACCTCATCTAAAACGGTGTAAAAATACAAATGCTCAGGAGTTCCCTTAAAGGCCGTTAAGGCCCGAAAGTCCCGGAAATACTTTATAGGATGAAGTAAAGCATTACACTTCATTCCAAATGAACCATAACACTCTATTAGGTATATAAGATGAAGTCCTGATGCTAAATTCTCAGTTAAACACAAAGTGCTAGGAGATGCCTTATGGGGGTCCCATAAACCCCCGGGAATGCCCCGGAGGAGTGCCGAGGTGGCACGAACTCCTATAAAATTTATTCTTAGAGTTCCTAACATCATTATTCATCTTTCTAAAGAGAATGATCGAGCCACTTTTTCAAAAATAAACAAAGTGCTCAGACGAATTTCTTAACGCTCCTATTTTGCCCCGGGAGTGTCCTGATAGCCTAGAAATTGTGTTTTGAGTTGATATAACCCCATATAACTCAATGTAACACCTTAACATATTATTATTAACTATAAACAATGTTTATAAACACTTGGGACTCATAGCGACTACTTATTTTCCATAAAATCCTTAAAGCACAAAAACGCACCTTCGGGTGTCACAAAAATGCGTTCTACGCAATTACCTTGAGGTTTTTGAGGAGCCACGAGTTGATAATATTAAAAGGGGATAAATTGGCCATCTAAATCAATTAATGGCACTGATGAATTCATAGTACAAGTGGGGCGATTTTGGGGTAAAAATGGTACCTAAAATCAACATTTTTACCTTAAACTTTCATCTTTTACCTTAGTATAAATGTACCAATTAAATGTGGTGACTTATAACATGTTATAATATGGTCTTAATACAATATAGTGTGACAGGAATCAAATTAAAAATCAATCCCATACAGCCTCCATGTTAGGCGCCATTTTAGGTCTCATTTGACTAGATTTTGGCAAAAATAATGCCTTATGGAATGGTGACTCATCTAGCATATGACATAGGATAATGTGTCAAATTAATTCAGTTAGATAAGGCCTCCATTACCGATTTCCTACAAGAGAATGAGAAGGAATAAGTTAGACAAAAGTAAGGAGATTAAATAAGTGACTAGAATCTACTTTAGACTTATGTAATGAAAACAAACAAAACAACCATGTTCTATCTTATGGGGCTGCCGATAATGTGCATGAAAAAGGGGAGATTGATTGCTGATTAACTAGTCAAAAGAATACACCATCTAACTAGCATGATCTCTGGCCTAACACAAACAAAAATCAATTGCCTTGTACAGCATATGGTGGCCAATTTTGAGCAAGAAAATAAGGTCTTGATTGCCTTATAAAATTCAAACTAGAACATCTACCTACCTAGGCATGTTCCCATTTTTTAATTGTCAAAAATCAGATGCTATACTAGCAGCCACATTACCTAAAATGCAAGAGAAAAGAAGACAAAATTGACATGGTATTCTACTTAGAAAATTCAAAAGAAAACACCTACCTACCTTACCTTTGTCTTCTTGTTTCAATTATCAAACAAGCCAGTCTTTTCTTCCTTGTCTTGTGGCCGAAAGCATGCATCAATTAAGGGACATTCTTGAGCCAAACAAACAATGAATAAACAAAGGAAAAGATTAGTCAAATTTGACATTGTTTTATCAAAAGAAAATTCCTTTCATTCCATGTCCTTATCTTCCTACGTGAGCAACCCTTCTCATTTGCTTTCATTCCACCGAATTGGTAAGCTCTCATTCTCCCTCTTTTCTTCTTCATTTGCTACTTAATTCCATAGAGCTTCAAAGCTCCATTAATGGTGTTCTTAGTTCTAACACCATTTCTATGTAATTTCCTAGTTAATTCTCCTAAGTCTTGAAGCAAGAAATCATCCTAGCAACCCTTGCTATCTTCGCCTAGCTTAAGTGTTCCGATGAGGTTCCTAGATTCAACAACAACACAAGGAACAACAAGATCAAGTTAAGGTATATTTTCATGTTGAAAATCCTAGCAAAATAATAATGAAATACCCCAAACCTTGATATGTTGTTAAACATTTAAACTATGGTATGTACAGGCAAAAAAAGTGCCTTAGAAACATCAGTGAACAATTTAAACTATAGTAAAATGCAATAAAGCACTAAGACACAGCTTGAGCAAAAATATGCTCTAAGCTTGGAGTGAACTTGGTTAGGACCCAAAGAACCTACCAAGACTAAGTAATATTCAATTATGATTTAATAAGGCTAATTAAGTCCTTAGGAAACTTTGGTAGACAATTAAACCAAACAAAACACAAATAAATACCTTAAAGTCAATATGGGCAAAAATGTGCTCTAAGCTTGGGATAAATTTGTATAAGACCTAATGGTCATACCTATATCTTATAAATATGTTAATGAACATATTAAATCAATTACCAAAGAAAACCAAGCTTGAAAACAAGTTAAAACACAAAATGTGCTTTAAGGAGTCTTAAAGCACGTTTTTGAAAAATTGTCTAGTAAATGAGTTTTGAATGGCTAAATGTCCATCATTACTCTTTAATTAACATGTGTACTACTTAGTATCACATTTGGAGGTCTAAATCAATGGGAAATCAAAAATTTCACAAATATGTGCCTTAGTTTGTGAATAGTAACCAAAATGTGCAAATTTATATAACAATATAAGTAAGTTTATTGGTCAACAAAGACTATTATACCCCTAGGTAGAGATGGGGGCCGGTTTTTATTATGGTGAGTCACCAACATGTAAAAGAAATCAATTAAGTAAAGGAAGGAAAGTAAGTAAAAGAAGAAAGCTACTTTATAAGGTAAATATCTTGTAAAAGCAACACCTCACTTCATTTCTCCCCTCCTTCTTCATTTCACACGGTCTCCAACCTCTCTTCTCCCTTTTCCTTCGGTGATGCTACAGCTCAAGCACCATCTCCAAGCTTTGAACTCTTGTATCTTCTAGCTCCCTTTGCCAAATCAAATTCCAAGACCATATTTGTCTTAGTTAGGTCAAGCTCTACACTTCTCTCTTTTCAAATCTTCAAGAACTCCATTTCGGTGCCATGAAGATTCTCCATTGTTGGAGCTTGAACTCACCTTTCCATGCCTTGTCATTCTCCTTTGCTTCAAGGTAAGGAAAGTCAAAGAAAATCAATGTTTCCTCTTGTTTTAGTGTGTGGCCGAAAATCACCACTTATGGTGCCTTCATCTTGCCTTGTTCTAGCTTCATTCCAACCATTCAAGGGCTTGGTGGAGACCTCTCTTGTTACTTATTCAAGTTTCCCTCTCAAATTCCAAAGGTAAATATCATTTTAGTGTATGAAAACACTTATGTTAAACTAGGGTTTGTATATGAGTTTAAGTGTGAATTCTTAAGCTCATTACCCTTATATGTATATTGAATAGAAAGTTGACAAGTGATCAAACTCCTTGCTGATTTTCGGTACAAGGAAACACGAAAGAAGTTTGTGAGGAAAAGAGGTAAACAAACAATCTCAATGTAGTTTAAATGCCTTAGGAAAAATGAGCTTGATTTGCTTGATAAAAATACCTAAGGAGCCAATGGTGAATGACCTAGTAAAATGCTCTCAAGGAAACTATTAAAGGGCATATGTGTTGTTGAGTGTATTTGCAGGTTAAAGGCAATACGTTATGTGGGAAATTCAGTGTTTAAGGTTTATGCAATTTAAGGGCCTAAGAGCCATGTTATTTAAGGGCCTAAGTGCCAAGCAATTTAAGTTTATGCACTATATTGTGATGAAGTGTAGTTTAAGGATTTAGATGTTTGTAAAGAATATTCTTTGTGAAGATGAGTCTCTTGGATGGTTAAAGGAGGAAAAACAATATGTTTGTATGTAAGGAATGTGCATTAAGTGATTAAGTGTTTTTGGTTGTAAAAGGGTGAAAACCTAAGTGTTTGTGTGTGAGAATACTCTTGATGGATTTTAGGTGTTCTTGAATGTCTAATGGTGAAAGCTATGTGCTTTGGTATAGCAATGTGCTGGAAGAACCCATGTCAAAATTTAGATAATGTATAAGAAGTTCTAAGTGTTTTAAATGAGTTTTGGTGAACTAGGAAGTGTTAAAGGTGAACAAGTGTTTTACTAGGGAAGAAAGCATGTATTAAGGTGATTTAGAGTGATACAAGGATTTAGGTATTATCTTGGAAGTTCTAGAAAACCAATGGGTGTTTGTGGGATGTACTAAAGTCTTGGAGAAGTTTGTTTAAGGTTAAAGAATGTTGATGTACAAGGAATGAATGATGTTTAGGTAAGATTGAGAAAGGAATTTTAAGAAGGTGTGAACAAGGAAATTAGTTAGTAAGAAAAGATGCTTGGGAGATGATGTTAAGGTGTAGAGGAAACATCTTGGTATAGTGGTTATTATAGGTGAAATACCACTTATAAAACCAAAAGAGAAATGTTACAAGTGTTAAGAGATTTATAAGAAAAATGAGTGACAAGTTGGACAATGTTTTAAGGTGAATCAAAGTGATATTTTGGTATTAGAATATGCCTAAGTTCATGTGTGAAGTTTGGGTAATCAATGGATGAAGAAAGTAGATGAAACAAGACTTGAAAATGTCAATTTGGGAATTCTGTTACAGTGGTCCGGGACCCGAGTATTGGATGATGTCCCGGACCCTACACAAAAAAGGGCCGAGAGTTTTACAAGTGCTTTGGTCCGGGACTTGGGGTCAGTACAAGGTCCCGGACCACCCTATTAAAATCACCCGAGAGATTCCTTAAGTGTTGGTCCGAGACTTAGGGTGAGGACCAAGTCCCGGACCACTCTAAAAATGTTGTTTAAGGTATGAAAATGGTATGTGATGATGGGGATTGATAAGTAATGAAGTTATAAGGTTGTTAAGAACATGTTAGGTGAGTTATAATGACAATTAAGTGGGTGAAAATTTGTAATAAAATGTGAAAGTAAAACAAGTTAAAATGTGAAGTTATTTAACTAAGTTAACGGGGATAAGTTATGAGCATTAGACTTTAAACAATCATGTTACCCTTGTGTTAATAAAAGTACATGTAATGTTACCAGTTGTTCGAGAATTGTTCGAGGAACATAAGTGGACATGATAGAGTGGACTCCGGTGACAGGTATGGTTTTCTTGCAACCTGTGTCCTACCGGATTACACCGGCTTGTATGCCAATGTGTTTTTCTGTATGTTTGCCACGTTGTAAGATAAAACATGTAATGATTTTACAGTAATTCATATATGTGACGTGTCTAGTTCCGATACCATTTAACCTCGGAAGTGTTAACCTTAGTTAACTGAGTCTAGAATCACATGAGAATTCGGTATTCGGATTAAACGACCCGAACCATGGGACGTTCTAACCACGGCTATGCGTGTGTTAATTGTGTGATATGTGTGTGTGAATGTAGGGACCTCGCTTGTATGTTTCACCCAGTTATAATACTGTATGGTGTGTAGATGTGATAGACTCCATAGTGGGGCTTTAACTAATATCTAAAAGTAAGTATGTACTAACAGTGGTGAGGAATCCGGTTAGGCCGGTCGCGCGTTGTTTGGGAGTAGGTATCCTTTTTAGCCTTACCCTTCTCTCTGTTATGGTTGTTTCCCTCACGGGTTATGATCTCCCATTAGCTTACTCCAAAGCTTAACTATTCTGACTTATGATCGGTTTAGGGGGAACATGTGTTTGTGTGGTGTGTTCGGGTCACAATACCCGAACCATCTTAACTTAAGTTACTCGTCCGACTATTAGGATGGTAATGAGTGTTGTATAACGAGTTTATCATGAGGGTGACATCATTCTCTAGGCTCACCAGTGAATTAACAATGTTTGGGTCGGTTCCTAAGAGAACCGTTCCCGTTATGTTATGTGTTGTTGTTGTACTGCAATTCCCATTGCGATGTTGTTATGTGCACGTTGAAACGTGAAAAGTGTTATTATGTAGTGTATGTTATATGTTGTAAAATGTGGAGTATGTGGATCATGGATATGAATCCCAGTTTGTGATAAGAGGCGTTTAAGGATAACCCGATTAATGGGTAGTTGTCGTCTATTAAGGAAGTAGCTCCATTGGAGGAGAAACACTCTAGGGGTAATGAATACCATGAGTGACCTATCAAGTATAGATGTGTTATCTATTTGTTGAGCCCATAGTGGTGGAATGTGATGTGATGTGTGTTGATAGTTTGCATGCATGATTCAAATATAATCAACCGCATGCTAAGACGACAATTAGTTGTGCGTGGCCCGGTAGCATGTGGGCTGCGGGATTACTATACCAGCAAAGGTGCTGAGCCCCTTGGGGGCCACCCTTTCTCTTCTTTTCCTATTTCAGGTACAAAGAGCTGGAAGCCGTTCGAGAGTAGGACGGGGTAGTCGTTGTACATGGGTAATCATTTAAGTTGTATATATACAGTAGGTGTAGTAAGACCGAAATTGTTATCGGCATCAGTTTGTAAATACTCGGTACAGTTGGAAGGTATGTGTATGTTTTGTTGTTAATGGAAAGGGATAATAATGTGTAGTCGCTCGGGAATCTAGTCCATCAGACCGGTACAATGTTTATGTAATAGCCTTGTTAGCCACGTGGGTGGTTAACGGCGTGTAACACCAACGGGTTAAGTAATGTGATGAAGTATATTTTCCGCTGCAGATTGTTGTTATGTGTTTGTTGTTGGATGGGGTGTTACACCTAAGGTTATGACCAAAAATTTATGAACTTCTAAACCTATATTCTCTTCATTATTTCATGAAGGAAACTTAGATCTACTACCATCTCAAGGTCTACCGAAAATTCCTAAGGTAAACTCTTGTAAAACTACTCCAAATCTTATTCATAAATTCTTGTTAGAAGTCTAACAAATGGATCTCCTAAATATATTCAAGGAGGCCGAATTCTCTTCATCAAAATAGCATTTGAGGAGCTTGGAATCCAAGGAGAAATCAAGTACAAGAATTGCCTTGATTTAAGGAGTAAGTTTCTATAATTAAGGTTAATTAAGTTTAAGCTTGATTTAAGCTTCAAACTTTGGTATAAAAATTATGTATAACCCCTAAATAAATTAAGGCCGAAAATATTGGGTTATATTGTCAAGAAAATAAATTATAACATATAAGGTAAGATTATTACCTTAATGTGTATATTTGTGTCACAAAAATTTATTAAGATGCATATAAGCTCAAACTGAATACTCTAAGGATAAAATGTTCTATTTTGAGTTTATAATCATTCTAAGTCATTAGCATAATTTTTGGAAGTGTTATATGGCTTATATACATTTATATATACTTATTATAAGGTATAAAACAAGTTTTAAAACCATATGGTAAAATATAATTGGAGTCGAGAACAATATGTGTTATTTGGTGATTTTTGAAATATATATAAGTGTGTTAACTTATATTATAGATTTTGGGAACATTAAAAATAGCTACAAGTATTTTTATGACTAGTTTATAAAGTTATGTGGCTAAAATGTAAATTTTGAAAAGTTTGGTGTACTAATAGTGATTGTCGAGAACTAGGGGCCGTTTTCCGGATTTTTTTTCGTTTATTAATTTTAATGGTTCTTATACCTTCATTAGTGTTTAATTATAGTTATATGATCAACTATAATATACACGAGTCTATTAAAGCGCTTATGGTCGCATTTCTGGGTTTTCTCGAAAAATATGCTTTAAGGCTTCATTTGTGTTTTTAACCCACTATATGCCTTCGTTTTCTTTGGGAATTGTTCCCACATGTTATTAGTGTGTAACTAAGTCTTAGGAGTCATTCAGGACCCTAGTTAAGGTCATATGCCTTCTATAGTAGCTCACGCACGTTTTTACGTTTTGTGCCTTTTAAGCGTTTTCCTTTTTCTCTTTGTTTTACTTTCTGCACCGATATTCTTTAGGCATCATTAGGCCTCTAAATACCATATTAGAATTATAAATCATCGTTTTTAAGTCAGGGGTATTTCACTTGCCAAAATTTAAGTTTAGCTTCTTACAATAGTTTGTCAGCTTTTGATATACATGTTAAATTAGGACATGTACCCTTTGAAAAACTTATTGACATGGGTTTAATAAAGAAACACGATTTTTTTGCAACAGTCTGCTTGTGACATTTGTTATAAGTCCCGAGCTCAGAGATGTCCTTTTGCGCACTCTAAAATTAAAACAGTAGGGCCATTTGAGATGATCCATGTTGATGTTTGGGGTTCTTTTTTATCTGAGACATATAATGGCTATAGATATTTTATATGTTTTGTTGATGATTACACTCACACGACATGGGTACAGTTATTGTCTCATAAGAGTGAGTCTTGGTAGGCCATCGTTCATTTTATATGGATGGTAGAGCGACAGTTCAAATCAAAAGTCAAGGTCGTTCAAAGTGACAATGCATATGAGTTGGGTAGTTCTTATAGGGACAATAGTTATATCATGTAGAGGGTATTGTTCATCAGACTACCTGCTCTTACACTCACAGGCATAATGTAGTGGTTGAACGCAAGCACGAATATCTTTAGGAAACAGCTAGAGCATTATTATTCCAGTCTAAGATTCCTTTTTGTATTGAGGAGAGTGAATTCTGCATGTGACCTTTTTAATTAATCGTCTTTCAACGAAATCACTTAAAGGTATCACACCTTACAAAAGTCTTTATGAAGAAGGTTGTTTATGATAATATTAAGCCTTTTAGGTGTCTTTGTTATGCGACCATAGTTGGGCCAAAGGAGGGAAAATTTAGTCCTCGTGTAGAAGCTTGTGTTTATTTGGTGAAGATCCCAGAAAGAAGGGTCACAAAGTGTTACGTTTAACAACACAAAAGGTGAGTGATTGTCGGGATGTCAAGTTCCATCCAATGATGTTCCCTTTCCAACAGACTCTACAAGGACAGGGTGAGAATCATGGTAATGATGACACTTTTTGTGTTCCCATTTTATGGTGTGATTCTGATGATGTTATTCAGATTTCCCCTTCACACACAGCGAATGTCTATAATAATGTTGTCTCTTCTGATTTAAATGGCATTCAGGGTTCTGTTTCCAATCAAATTCTTTCAGATGACCCATTCAGTGAGTTTGATATTCTTCATTCAGGAGAAGAGGTCGGGCGTTCTACCAGGACTGTACAGAAGCCTCGTTATCTTGATGACTATGTATGCAACACAGTTTTCCAAGACATTCTAGATGACCGAATTTACAAGAAAGGAATTAATAATGTTCTTACTAATTATGAGAGCTTAACTATTACCACTCCTTGTACTTCTGAGAATGTTACCGTTTTGGAGTCTGGTCATGTGCACCGTTGTTTGCTTATTGCTGATGAGCCTACACATTACAATGAGGTTGTCTTAAATAGTCATTGGAGGGATGCTATAAAAATGAGCTACGTGCTCTAAAGGGTGAAAACCTATTATTCTGGCATCCCTTAAATACCTACTTTATCGATCGTCTTTTCCAGAAAGCTTAAGGTGAATGCTAGTGTGCACTACACCCGCACTCAATGTGCCCCACCCGAACTTATGCCCCACAGGCAGAAATTGACTAGAGTCACCACCTAGTTTAACCTAAGAATACTAGGATGGAAAAGGAAGGAGGGTTCTAAGTACCATTGATTGACTCTAAAATTGTTGCCTATATATAGGACTTATCTAGTCATTTGTAGAGATTTTGTGTGGTTTCGCACTGGGTTACACCCCTTGGAAGTGGCTGTAACACCCCAACTCAATCTAAATGTGGTCTCGCAACTTAACCGTATATATATAAACATATCGCAGCGGAATTCTTTACAAATCCAGGACCTTGCCACGGTCTGACTACAGAATATACCGAACATTAGTGCAACAACCTTAAACATTTACATATCCTTCTTACAACCCCCTCACATCCTATACATCTTACTAACTCATATTGCCATACGAGTGTACATGCACAACTCGTAGGCCACTCTTAACCCTTAACACTTGTACTCCTTCTTACTCTCGCGACAGCCGCCTCCTGATGTTCACCTGTGTAGTAAAAAAAAGCCCCCGAGGGGGTCAGCACGAATGCTGGTACGATCCTCTCATGGCCCCCAAGCTAACGTGGCTACGACGACTAATTGTCGATAGCATGGAGGTTGATTAGATGCACAACATAATAGAAAGTGCAGTAAACAACGACTCAGATATGAACAATCAAAGTTCACACACAATGAACGACTTAAATGCGTTCCCTGAATTGGAGAGTTAGTTATTTAACTCCTTAAGTTTTGTTTCCTCTTAAACTCGGTCCAACCTTATCTTACCTCAATCTTAATCCCTATCTTAGTCTTAGAAAACAACCATTCTTTAAATAGAAATGGCTGTAGCTTATCTCAGTCTTAGAATACAAACCATTCTTTAGGTAGAGATGGTTGTATCTTATCTCAAACCTTATCTCAATCTTATCTCAGTTCTTATCTCAATTAAGTCAACCGTTCTTTAATTAGAATGGTTGTACCTTAATTCATTGTTATTATCTGTCGGGTCACGTAACCCTAACCAATGAGTTATCAGCTCCATTGGTTTACATAAACAATATTTGTTAGAATTAGTTGGGCATTTAGGTAGATCCCACCACACCATCTTAATGCCACCTACCCTGGACGGGAACCCAGCGTAGCTGAGCCGGCAACCGGCCCTAGGCTACAAGTCCGAAGACAAGTCCTTAATCGGAGGTCGAATCTATTATAGATAACGACCCCCTTTCCTTAGCATGCATGACCGGAGATCGGTCCCGGGTTTCCTCACTCAAGTCCCAGTTAGTAGTTATCTCAAGACCCTGTTTGTTGGTTAACCTCTTTCGGTTCATATCGTCCCTCATTAGGGGGCGTTCCTTAGTCTCACTCAATTCCTTACTAAGCATTGGTTAGTAAGTTCTCACGGTATGTTGTGTTAGTTTTCAAACATCACACAACAATACAATATATATATAATATGTTCCGGCTGCATGCTTTATCTTGTTTAGTGAGCACACAAAACAAATAGCACACAAGCCGAGGGACACCTCGTTAGCAAGCAGGTCACAAGAAGAAACAACTGTACCGTTCACCGTTGGTCGTTCGGCTGCTTACTCTCTTCCGGAGTCCAAACTCCCAAGTCCTAAAACATTCATTCAGTTTTAGGTTATTAATCACTTAGCTTAATTCAACTTACTTAACCTATTTAACTTAACGATTCCCACTATCACCTCTTAAGTCTTACCACTTAATCTTACAACTTAACCTTACACTTTAAGTTTATACTTAACTTAACTTAATCCCTTAAGTTCTTAGGGTCCTAATCATTACCACCCTACCAAAGGTATTCCTCATTACCCATTACCATTCTTAGAATCCAAAATTTCTTTTTTTTTCTAAGTGTTAAGGGTCGACCGACCCACCGACCGACCCTACCCCTGGGTCGGTCCATTACAGAAACCCTTCCGTCTCTTGAAACCCATCCGACCGACCCAGAGCTAGACCGACCGACCCAAACCCTCTGGGTCGGTCCATTGCAGAACCCATCTTCCTACATTAAATCTTTGCCCGACCGACCCAAAGCTAAGCCGACCGACCCAAACCCTCTGGGTCGGTCCAGTCCAGAGACATTCCGGCTGGCTCAACATGGCCCAACCGACCCAAAACTGGGTCGGACCCTGGGTCGGTCCACTACAGATTTTCCTATTTAATTGCTCTTTCAATTCCAAACTCTTCCACAAGTGTCCTAATAGGTCCAACACCATCTTGGCACCTTAAACCCACCTTATAACCTCCACCAAACTCATTAAAACAACTTCCAAAGATCTTCTCAAACTTTTACTCAATCCTTGCAAAAACTCCTAACACTTGTTAGTTAATCCCTTTTCTTTCCAACATGTACATTATGTCTAAAACTTCAACTAACCAAAGTGTTTCTTTCCAACCCATATAGCTCCTCCTTAACATCACTACATTACATCTTTGCTTTGCTCAATCCTTCCAAGGTCATCTTGCATGTCCATGCACAATTTCTCTTCTTTTTATTTGTTACTCAACACTCCTAACTCTTAAGCTTACTTATACATTGCTTTCCATTACCTTAACACCTTAACATGGTTCTTCATTTACCCTGACCATGTAACACCCTCCTTAAACATTCCCACCTCTTTTATGCATCTTATTCACCATTCTCATGATCATACTCTCTTTACATTCCCAGTCACTTTCCTTGACATTTGACAACATTCTCCCACACCTTTCTCTTCCAGATTCTTACACAAGTCTTACTACTCCTCATACCATGACTTTGGTGTGTTCAATACACCCATCTAAACTCTAACTTCCTCATAGACCATTCTAGGTCATTCTCATCCTCAAGAACTCCTTAGTTAACTCATTTCCACTCAAATTCTTCCTAATGACTCCTAGTAAATCCTAGGTCATATTAATTCACCACCTTCACCTAAACACTTATTTTCTACTCAAATTTCGCCATAGCTCCTCTAGTATATTCTCATGCCCAAATGCATTGTTTTTCTCACACAATAATCTCACACACACCAAGTCCTTTCTCATCACATTTCCTCATCCAAATCAACTCATTCTTAATAACTCAATATAGTGCAATAATTTTAAATTGCATAGCACTAAGGCTCTTAAATGACATGGCTCTTAGGCCCTTAAATGACTTAAACTTAAACACTGAATTTCCCACATGTATAAGCTTTCAACCTGCAAATACACTCATCAATCTCATAGTAGTTATAATGCTCTTTAAAATCCACCTCAAACTTATATTACTAACTCTTTCTCATTAGCTCCTTAATCACAAGTTCATAAGCTTGTTTAAGTTCTTTTTCTTAGGTTATATAACCCAATACACAATGTAAGCTTTAAGCCACATTGGTATTTATCTAAAACTCATTCCTTAATCTTAAACCACCATTAGGTAAGCATTTTACCTTGTTTTCTCAAGCTTATCTTAATCTCCTCCTTAGGCCTTCTTCTTGCATAGATCTCGGCCACCACTTAAATTCCTTTTGCCAATGTTCTAATCAATATTTAAGGACTCATATGAGTACTAAACAATGCACTAACCTCAAGGAATGAAAACCTAGGTTAGAAATGTGTTCTAAGGCATAAAAGTGGATGATTACCTTTGAAGTCTCAAGGTAGACTTTGGCATTGAATGAAATAGGACCTCCACTAGTCCTTGGTGAATAAATCAAGCTAGAACAAGGCATAAAAACATAGCCCCATGAGAAAGAATTTTCGGCCATGTATAAGGAATGATGGAACATGGTTTTTCTTACATTTTCTTTACCTTAAGAGAATGGAGAAGCTAATGAGCTCTTCAAACTTGATTTTCCTCCATCAATGGAGTTTTCTCATGGCACCAAAATGGAGCTTTGAAAGATTTGAAAAGATAGGAAGATAGGTCTTGACCTAACTAAGAATAATATGTGTTTAGTTTTTGATTTGGAGCAATATTGTGTATTTGGTAAGTGATTGAAGATGGAGACCATGGGAAGCAACACTCTCGGTTTTGGAATAGAGAGAAGAAGAAGAAACCGTGGGTGAAGAAGAAGAGAGGAGAGAAGTGAGCTAATATGAGATATTTGCTTTATTAAAGCAAATAGTAACTTTCTTACTTACTCTTCTTTTCCTTTCTTATTTGATGACTCATGTGGTGACTCACTTCTCTTAGAAAACCGGCCACCCTCTTAAATAAGGCTAACATGGTCTTTGTTGACCAATTAATTGACTTATGTTGACTTATGTCTTAACTAGCACTAAATAGTTACTATTCACCAACCAAGGCACATAATCGGGAAATTTTTGATTTCCCATTGATTTAGACCTCCTAATGTGATACTAATTAGTACACATGTTGATTAAAGAGTAATGATGGACATTTAGCCACTCAAAACTCAATTCTAAGACAATTTCTCAAAAATGTGCTTTAAGACTTCTTAAAGCACATTTTGTGTTTTAACTTGTTTTCAAGCTTGGTTTTCTCTGCTAATTGGTTTAAAATGACCATTAGAATATTACTAAGGTCTTACCAAGATATTTGGGTACTCACCCAAGTCTCTCCAAGCTTAGAGCACGTTTTTGCCCTAATTGCCCTTAAGGCATTTCCTTGTGTTTTCCTTGGTTTAAATTATCTACCAATCTTTCTAAGGCATATTTTAGCCTTAATACATCATTATTTGATGTTTTCTTAGCATACTTAGGTTTGGGGTATTTCAGTGGCAATGACCATGACTTCAGATTGGTGCCTAAGGAAACCTCGGTCTCCGATTGTCGGGATTGCCTTCTTTCAAAACCTTATTGAAGAGATTCATTTTAAGGGCCATAAAGATAGAACAGAAAGAGAGTGGTGTGTGGAGAGTTGATGAGGCTAGCTTTTCTACCAAGCTAGCGCCAAGAAGAGGAATTGATGAATTCGAATGAGTATAGAATGAATGATTAAGAGTCTGGTTTTAAGAGTTGAAGAAATCGAGTGTTCGTGGGAGTTAGAGGAGATTTGAATGTTTGACAGACATGAATATCACCTTAGAGTTAGGAAAGGGGTTTTTTGGATTGGGATTGGGTCGCACTCTATGTGGGTTGCCTACGTACTGTACTCCTTGTTGAGATCAGACCTTACATAGTTCAACATTTTTGGGATATTACAATTTTTTGGGGTTTTGATGGTTTTTGAGGTGTTTGAGGTTCAGGGAAGTTTGAAGTTTTGAGAAGTTTCAGGTTTGAGATGTTTATTTGTGAGACGCTCGGGTCTATGGGACATTTGAGATATTCGGGTGGTGGGAGGAATGAGATGTCAAAGTCTATGAGACGCTCGGGTCTATGAGACATTTGAAATCTTAAGATGGTGGAGAAATTGAGATGTGTGAGTCGGTGGGGCATTCGGCCTATGAGACATTAGGAGTTTCGAAGGAGGTAGATCTCGTGAGATGATTCGAGTTTGAAGCAGTTTCGAGTTTGGATAGATGGTCTGGGGTTTTGACGAAGGAGGTGGATTGAATTGATCAAAACTGTATCTCTTAAAGATTTTAAAACCAAAAATCATTTTGTTTTCCAAAGGGCGGATAATCCCGAAGGATCACCCATGTACCCCCTCAAACACGACACTTAATAGATGGTAAGTGTCGAGGCTTGAAAGATAGGGCAATGTATTTATGTTGAAAACTAGGGTTTAGAGAAACACCATGAATAAGATGCCCTCGGTCAAACCCTAATAACGTCTCTAACTTTAGGCTTTAAAAAAGTCAAAACCAAAAACATTGAAATCAAGTTGAAGGGAGTTAGACGACTCTGAAAATCCCGGCTGCAACTAGGAAGGCAGTTACATCCGTAGCACCCGCCTTGTAAAAAACTAGGCTGCAATTAGGGGAGGTTTGTCACCCTAATGCCCTGCCCAAAGAAATCCAGATAGTGACAAAGGATGTGACCCCAATGCCCCTCCTCGGATTGTTTAGAAAGGGAGACAAGTGATGCCTAACCATGAAGGAAATGTTTTGAAGGAGTTGGACATTTCTCATTCCCTGAAAACAGTTTATTTTGGATTTAGAAAATGAGTTAGAAAACTTTTGAAGTTGTTCGGAATTCTCTGTAAAGAAACACTGATTCTGAGAAATATTTTAGAAGAAAACTTTTTGTATATGTGAGAAGAACTTTTTGCGTGTTTGAGAAGAGTTTTATATTATGTAAGAAAAGTTATTCCTTTTAAATTCCATAAAATAGTTTCTTTGGCTTTTTTCTTTGAAAATCTTACTTGAAATACAAGAGTTGTTGAAATTTTTGAAATTATTTTTCGATTTTGGAATTAAACTTGAAATATGAAATTGGGATTTGTTGGGATGAGAGCTGAAAGATTGTAATGAGAAGTGTTTTTTTTATTTATGAAGTTTGGATTAGATTTACAAGTTGGGGTCTGAAGTGAATTGAATTGAATTGGGGTTTGAATTGAATTGAATTTTGAATTGGAATTGGAATGAGGTGGGAATTGTGATTAGATGGGGATAGGGCCGGATCAGGTTTTTGGTTGGATCAGGTTTTGAGCCATATCGGATTTTGGGCCGGATTGTGTTTTTGGGTTTCAGGTCGGGTTTGGGTTTTCAAATTGGGCTAGAATGGCGCTAATTTTTAGAAAACGGGCCTGAAATAGGCCTTGGGGATGGGTTTTGAAATTAGGCTTGAAATGGGCCATGGGGTTGGGTTTTGGTTGGGCCTTGTTGTGGACTAAGGCCAGATTTGATCCTCGGGCTGTTTTATTTGAAACAGTTTGGGATTTTTAGTTTGAAATAGTTTGGGCTTTTTTATTTGGGGTCTGAATGGGCTTTTTTAGAAATGGGCCAAAGATGGGCCTTATTTTGGGTTAAAGGTGAAATTGAACTTCAAGTTGAATTTGATTTGATTTTATTCTTTCTTTATTATTGGGTGAGTTGAAGGCAAAGGAGGATCACACCCTCACAAAATGAATCAAAGACCCATTAGGCTTGGGGTGGTTTCACATCCAAGGCCTTCTTATGATGGCCTTAAGGGCCTGTTTTTTTTTAAGATTTTGTTCTTATAGATAGAAGGGTGGTTAGGGTATTTTCTGAAGCTATATGAGAATACTACCCCATGAAACGAATCAGAGACCCGCT
Organism: Limonium bicolor; assembly: GCA_023374045.1. Lineage (NCBI taxonomy): Eukaryota > Viridiplantae > Streptophyta > Magnoliopsida > Caryophyllales > Plumbaginaceae > Limonium > Limonium bicolor. The sequence continues at coordinate 148,127,879 of CM041777.1, forward strand.
AGGTGTGGGGCTGTATTTCATCCAAAGATTTTCTATCAATGTTGGGGTCTTAGAGGATAATAACTGAGGCTTAGCACTAAACAGAAATAACAAGCAATGAAAAGAGAAATTTTACGTTAAATTAAGAAATCAGGTACATGAATATTATAGGGATAAATCCAAAGAGCAGCCAAATGACAAATAACAGATCAAAACTGATAAGATGTGTAACTCGAATCTCAAAAGAATCAACCCACCTTATTGCTATCTACAACTAGGTGAAGACTTTCTTTAGACAAATAGGCTTTGGGAGCCTAATGACATTAACCTCAATCAATAATCAAACCTGAGCTAAGTGCAAAACAACTCAAATCACTCCTTTCCTAATGCTTTTTTAGGACCGGTGAAGACTCTAACCTAAACAAAAGGATTCAAGGCTTACTGTTACTAAGCTCAAGTATTAATCCAACTTAAACTAAATTACGAAACCATTTTGTTCTACTTCTAGTCATTTCATTATCTCCTAAACTGAACCACTAGCATGATAATCAACCCTACTTTAATCCAAAAGGAAGCATCCCAGCTGGACTTGGACCTGCTTCGTCTGAACATATCACCTACCCATTCCTGAGCCACCATATAACACCGGCGCACTATCCTGAGATAGTTACCACATTTATACTCCCAGTTATACCAAAAACTAATAATTGGATCCTTAAGTACCTTCCAAGCTCCCCACTTGATCTATCTATCCGTTAGATTGAGACTCAAGCTAAGGCTACCCAGCAGATTGACAAGCTCCAGAGCTATTAATCGTGATAACAATCTAACAATTTGCACAATAATAGTGCTTGAGATCTTTCCAGCATTGATCTTAAAACTACGCTTAATCCTTTCCAGCTGCACCTTCTTATGATTACTGTCGAACATCCATTTCTTCTTCTTCTGCTGTCTACTGAAACAGCGATTTCTGAGTCTACTTTTAATCTTCCTCTTGTAAATCATTACTCCAAACAACCATCTAAAGAATAACACCCTAACCAACTGAGAAACCTGAAATACCCCAAACCTTAATGTGTTAATTAATTATGTAATTATGATTTTCTAGGGCTAATTAAGTCCTTAAGATCATTGGTGAAGAAATAAAAACCAAAAAGAAAAAGAAAATGCATAAAAGTCACAAAACGTGAAATCACGTATTTAATTATTTTAGGAGGTATACAACCTTCACTTGGGTTATAAATATATTCTTATACCTTACTTACTCACTAAGAACATGTGGGAAAAATTCCGGAAGAAACCGGAGCCAAACAATGCGTTAAAACGCTAACGGAGTCTTAAAGCGCGTTTTTCGAGAGAACCCGAAAACGTGACTTTAAACAGTTAAACGACCCCGTAAAAATTATAGTTGATTATATAACTATAAATAAACATTTATGGGAGCCTAATAACCATTAAAATAAAAAGAAACGAGAAAATTCCGGAAAACGGGCCCGGTTAGTGAATAGTGCTAAACCGGGTAAATTAACGAGTGTTTTCTGTAAAAGACGAAAAACGCTCCAGTGTGTATATATTAGTGGGCCGGTTTTATTAATATAGATAGCCCCTCACACATGACTAGTTAACTAATTAAATAAGTCAAAAGCAAAAAAAAAAAAAGTGAAAAAGTAAACATATACCCCCACCCACACTCTCTCTCCTCTCATTCTTTCCTTTCCTCACATGAAGCCCTCTTCTCGTTCCTCTCTTTTCCTCTCTCTGTCTCCTTCTTCTTCCTCTCTTCTGCTGGAGCTGATTTTTGAGCTCCTTACATGGCTACTCCACCTTTCTTTCCATGCTCTAGCTACATACAAGCTCCAATCACAAAAATAACCACATATTCTTCATCCTCTCATCATCCTCTATCTTTTTCTCTTTTCGAAATTTCAAAAGGATGAACTTCATCTCCATGGGTTTTTCCCATTTGAAGAGAAAATGACATCAAAAGGTAGCTTGGAGTCTCCTCTTTCAAACAAGGTAAAAAGTTTCAAGAGAAAAACTCATTTCCCTCATTTTCTTGCCTTGGCCGATTTTGGCTACTTCTTATACCTTGTTTACTTCTTGTTTTGGAGCTTTGATTCAACCCTCCAATGGTGGTGGAACTCCATTCTTGATTCAAGGGGTAAAACTCCTCTTGAACACTCCAAAGGTAAACCCTAAACTTTGTGTTTTAAGCCCTTAAGTTGGTTTAGAGTTTCCTAAGGGTTTAGAGAATTAATCGAATACATTTTTGTGTTCCATGGATGTTGGGATGGAGTTTGGCAACTCCATTCCCACTTGACCGAAATTGGAGGAGAGGAGGAGCAAGAAGGGAATTAAAGAGAACTTGTGAATTTAAGGTAAGAAAACTACCTTAATAACTATTTTGATTGTTTAAGGATTTGGGATGGGTTAAGTTGAAAAATGAACCCAAAATATGGAAAATAATGTGTTTAGTTGATTTTGTGAGAACTTGTGAATTGTTGTTTGAATTGAGGGCTTTGAAGCCAAAAGATTTTTAGTTGTTGTTATGTGGTGGTTTATTGAGATTTTGGGAGCTATAATGTTATTTGATGATTTGGATGAAATTGTGGTGTGTGCTGGTAGAGCCCTTGTGGGTTTGGCTAGTTTTAGGATGAATTAAATGGTGGTATGAGCTTTAGGCAATGTTAGAAAAGTAGCCGGACTATGGCGAAATTCCAGTAGGAATCTAAGTGATTTTAGTGATGTTATGAGTGAGATATAACCTAGGGTTAGCAAGGTGTGAATGGAGATTGATTTGAGTTAGTAAACCACTTGGGGGATGCTTGTTTAAAGGTAGGAGATTGTGCTAAAATCTGTAGCAAAAGGAGTTGTTTATGTGCCTTGGGAGTTTAGAAAACAATGAGGATTTAAGGTTTTAAGATTGAGGCATGAACCTTGGTATGAGAAGTGCATTGTCCAGGAGGATTTGGAATGGTCAAATGGAGTGGGAAAACAGTGCAAATTGCCAAGAGGTATAAATCTGTAGCACAAGGGTGCACAATGTAACTGAGAGAATGAAAAATTTAAGAATTTGAGCAAGAAATTGAGTAGGGATTAAACCAATGATTTGAAGAGGTTTAGTGAGTGTTTTGGGGTGTTTTAATATGTAGAAAACATGTGGAGAGATTAGGGAATGATTAGATGTGGATTAGGGTTGAAAACTGGTCAAAAACTGTCAATTTTAACACCTACAGACATGGTCCGGGTTTGTAAACAAGTACACAAACCCGGACCACCTCAAAAACGTCCCAGAAACCCATTTCTACATGTGGTCCAGGTTTGTATCCAAGTACACAAACCCGGACCAAGGCAAAAACTAGGCAGAATGTAAAAACCGTGATTGGTCCGGGTTTGTAACCCCGGACACAAACCCGTCCAAAAATGCACCAGAATGTGTTTTAAAGTGTTGTTATGATGGGGAAGTGAATGGTAATGGTTTTAGATTTTGATTAGGCCTTGTTTGGTGAGTTTTAAAGGCCATTGGAAGTATAAACAAGTGTGAGAGTGAATGTGTAAGTTGTGAACTTAAATCACATAAATAAGTTAAGGATAACGGGACAACGGGGTTAAGTACGGGGGTAATAAAGTTTTACATACCGTAAACATTTGATTAATAATATCAGTTGTTCGGAAACTACCTGGGGAGCGTGAAGTGACGCGTTGGAGTAAATCCTCGGGAACACGGTAGAGTAACCCATGGTGTAAGGTTTGGTTTTCTTGCAACCTGTGTCCTACCGGGTTACACCGGCTTGTATGCCAATGTGTTTTTCTGTATGTTTGCCACCTTGCAAGATAAAGCATGAAATGAGTTTACAGTAATTCATTAATGTGGCGTAAATAATTCCGATACCGTTTAACCTTAATTGTGTGTTAAACCGTAGCTATCCGACTCTAGGATCACATAAGAGATCGGTATTCGGATTAAACGTCCCAACCTAGGGGAACGTTCTAACTACGGCTATCCGTGCGTTAGTTGTATATTGTGGTTGTGTGTGTTGTGTGTTGCCTTTGTTTAATACATCGAATGGGATGTTATCTCCCTTGTGTGTGATTTACCAATCTTGTAACACCAAATGGTGTATGGATGTGATAAGTTCCATAAAGGAACTTCTAACTAATATGTATATATTATGGGGGGTGAGGAATCCGGTCATTCCGGTCGCGTGCGTTGTTTGGGAGTTGATGAATATATTTGAATTAACTCCCACTCTGTTATGTTATGGTTGTTTTTCCTTCTTGGATTACAATCACCCCCAAGCTTAACCAAGGCTTACCTACCTCGTTATTATTCGGGCTAGGGGGAATACTGTTATGTTATGGTTATTTTCCTTCCTTAGATTACAACCACCCACAAGCCTAACCAAGGCTTACCTACCTCATCACTATTGGAGCTAGGGGAAATTGTGTATGGTGTGATCGGGTCTATATTAATACCGACACATCTATGTAATGTTATGTGTATTGGTGTGCTCGGGTCTATATTAAGACCGGCACGTCCAAGTAAAGTAAATATTTACGGTGTGCGGACCCATATTTAATCCGACACACCTTAAGCAAAGTGTACATAATCTAACAAGTGATGATGTGTTGACTTTACTGGTTGTAACCCATTGGTTGGTTGTGTGATTTATAACCATGTTATGTGTTTATTGTTTTCTTGCATGCTTTAATAAAATAAACTGCATGCTCACTTGACAATTAGTTGTGCGTGGCTCGGTAGCATGCGGGATGCTCGATTACCATACCAGCAAAGGTGCTGACCCCCTTTGGGGGGCTCCCATACTTTTCAGGAACAACTGGAGCAGGCAGTCGTTCGAGAGTAGGACGGGGTAGCTGTTTATACTTGGATGGTTATTTAGTTGCTTATATAGTTGTAAGGGATGTAAAACCGAAGTTTGATAATCGGTAGCAGAAATTATAGACTCGGTACAGTTGTAATGTAAATGTTTGTATTTCAGTTTAGAAACGGTTGGTAATGTAAAATGTAGTGCTCGGTAATCTTGTCCATCAGACCGGTACGTTATGTATGTATTAGCCTTGTTAGCCACGTGGGTGGCTAACGACGTGTAACACCGCCCCCTTGATTCGAGTTTATGATGTGATTTCCACTGCGATTAATGGCTAAGTGTACAGTTTGTAGTTGGGGTGTTACAAAACCTCTCCTTTGCCCAGCTTGGACAGAATCCTCCTACTCCTAGTCAAGCACTTACTCGATAACACCAACACCCTGATAACAAAATCCCCTTGCGTCTCAGTCTCTATCAAAGGGCTATTAGCCGCACTATTTTGATAGTTTAGCAAACCACCCCGAAGAGCTGCTAGGAGGAGGCCAAACCCCCAGCAGCAGAGATCAAAAGGAATCATTCCTCCTGGCTGCCTTGCTTATCAGCAAGAGCAGCCTTGTGCAGATTTTTCTTAGTATTAATCGATTCCTGTAAGATCTTAGCATCCTGGTTCTTACCCCTTTTTTCACACCAACTGATCAGAACCGACATCATCGCCGGGAAACCTAACCGAAATAGCAAATCGACCAGCAACTAATAACACACGAACTTACCCCAAGATCTAGATAGAAGTGGCGATGAAAAAACCACAAATGAAAGAGAAGGCCACCGAAACAAACCCAGAGAAGAACAGGGAAAATCGACTAGGCACCTCCCCAGAGCAAGGCTCCAGAATTAGCAAATCACTTACAAAGATCACACTGGAGAAGAGAACATCACAACCCGGCGAGTGGGAACACAAAGCAAAGCAGACACTCCATAGCCTAGTACTGCTGTTGTGAACTGGAGACCCCAAGAGAGAAGAAGAAATCTGCCGACACCCACCAGACTCCCAGAGCTGAGAAGGAGAATCGCAAACATATCTCGCTGATAATCAGACGAGAACCAGAGGAGAGCGAAATTAATCGCCTCTAAATCGTCCCTTGGGAGTGATACGTACGGACAACCCTAATTTTTTCCATCGCCCCCGCACCTGATCTGTGTTGCTCTTGTTGAATTGGCTCCTTGATTTGCAATGCCTTCATGAAGCACATTGGTAGTACAGATAACATGATTGACAGCAGAGATCATAAATTTAGACAACAATCAGAGGATCACTTGGGTTAGAGAGATTGTGTACCCATAAATAGTGAAAGTCTCCTGTGTTAGCATATGGACAGAACAAGCCTCATGAGTAAACTAAATATAATCGATTAGGTAAACAACAACTATAGAAGAAGAAAGGAAAAAGAAATGGGCAATATGCAAAGGAGTATGTAAATGTGACATTGCTACAACCATATCGCTTTAGGAGGAAGACCCTGTTGGGAGATTGATTCAGGTAAAGGCACTGTGGATTCATAAGGAGAGCTCAATATTCTGCAATTCTACTCAAGTTCAGATGCCAAGAGGAGTGGAATTCGGATGAAGATGGTGGAAAAAATATTACGAGGAAGGTGAAGGAAGTCGGAGGGGATTTCAGTTACGTGTTTTGGAAAGGAAATTCAGAGCTTCGTTGGGTTTTCGTTTTCTGGTCCAAGCTCAGGAGGAAGAAGAGGAAAAGACCATCCCAAGTTTAGTTTTGCTTGCAAATGAGGACTATCGGGATCTATGGCTGGCTGATTAGAATAGTCTGCTACTATAGGGTTTATGAGGGTGTTTTATAATAAGGAATTGCATTTTAGGGACAGATGTTGGCCTAGGGTTCAGTTTTGGATTGGTCTTGACTTTGGGTCAAACTTAGGGGTGTGTTTTGGGCTGGTAAAAAAAGGCACGAGAGAAATAAAACACCCGAGAGTTCATTGCAAGAATAAAACCCGAGACCTTTGGCTTTACTCGTGCAGCCGCTAACTAATTGAGCTATAACGGAATTCATTATGTAAATGTGGGAAATAAGAATTTACCTTCAAAGCAAGCTGAATGAAACAGAAAAAACACCTCATGCTCAATCACGATTCGAACCCAGAACCTGTTGATTCCTCAATAAACATGCTAACTCTGAACTCAACATACTAAAGCTCTGCCTTGAACTAGGTAAATCCTTAACGCTATCATTCTAAATGAAAATATACAGAAATGTGAAACGGTTTTATATAGACAATTGTTTCCTTCTTAAAAGTCATGAAATGATGGAATGTATATTTAAAAAAAATGAAAAGATCATAAAGTATTAAGTAAATGAAATAAAAGAATAATAAGTACATCAAATAAGGAAATAGTGCTAATACAATGATGATAAAATACAGGTGAATGCCATAAAAATGGAAATTGAATTATATACGTATGAATGGCAGTAAATAAGATAGAAAAAATAAGTAACAAGATAAAATGAGATGAAAGGGAGTTCAGTCTAATTAGCAACAAACGAAATATACTAGTATGGAATATAATAGTGAAAATGCATATAAAAGGATGAAAATGATTCTAAAAATAGTAATGAAAAAAACAAAATAAAAACAAGTAATAATAAAGAAAATACATGTAAAAGTATCAATGTAACACCCCTACTACAACAATACACTTAGTAACCATTTGCAGCGGAAAACATACATCATCACATTACTTAACTCGTTGGTGTTACATGTCGTTAGCCACCCACGTGGCTAACAAGGCTAATACATATACATTGTATCGGTCTGATGGACCAGATTCCCGAGCAACTACACATTACAAACTTGTTCCATTACCAACATTCGTTATACACTTACATTCAAACCGTACCGAGTATTTACAAACTAATGCCGATAACAGTTTCGGTCTTACTGCACCTACGATACATAAGTAATTCATTAACTACCCGTGTAGAAACAACTACCCCGTCCTACTCTCGAACGGTCTCCAGCTCCTTGTACCTGAAATAGAAAAGGAAAGAAAGGGTGGCCCCCAAGGGGCTCAGCACCTTTGCTGGTATGGTAATCCCGCAGCCCGCATGCTACCGGGCCACGCACAACTAATTGTCGTCTAAGCTTGTGGTTGATTATATTTAAATCATGCATGTAAACTATAAACACATAACAAATTACATACCCACAACAACGGGGTTCAACAGATCAATCAACACAACAAAACTCGTTAGCTCACTCATTTTGTTCCTTAACCCTTGAGGGTTTCTCCTCTAATGGAGTTATTTCCTTAATAGACGACACTTACCCACTATTCGGGTTATACTCCAAATTGTCTTATAATAAAATGGGACTCATATCCATGATCCCCACTCTCCACACAACAACTCATTCCACATTATAACGTATATACCACATAGCATCGCAATAAGAATTGCAGTACAACACTAACACATAACATAAAGGGAACGGTTCTCTTTAAGAACCGACCCAAACTTAGTTAATTCACTTGTGAGCCTAGAGAATGGTATTACCCTCATGTTAAGCTCGTTATACAACACTCATTACCGTCCTAATAGTCGGACGAGTAACTTAAGTTAAGATGGATCGGATATAGTGACCCGAACACACCACACAAACACATGTTCCCCCTAGACCGATCATAAGTCAGAATAGTTAAGGTTTGGAGTAAGCTAGTGGGAGATCGTAATCCAAGAAGGAAAAACAACCATAACAGAGAGGAAGGTAAAGCAAGGATGGATACCCACTCCCAAACAACGCGCGACCGGAACGACCGGATTCCTCACCCCCCATTAGTACATATATGCTTATAAATAAACAGTTACAACTCCATTATGGAACCTATCACATCCACACACCATAAGGTATTACAATCGGTTAAACACACAAAGAAGATAAGCATACCAACAAGCACAAACAACACACAACCAACTCACGCATAGCCGTGGTTAGAACGTTCCCATGGTTTGGGTCATTAAATCCGAATACCGATCTCTTATGTGATCCTAGATTTGGTTAGTTAAGGTTAAACACTTTCGAGGTTAAACGGTATCGGAATTGAACACGCCACATAAATGCATTACTATAAAGTCATTACATGTTTTATCTTACAAGGTGGCAAACACACAGAAAAACACATTGGCACACAAGCTGGTGTAATCCGGTAGGACACAGGTTGCAAGAAAACCATACCTGTCACCGCAGGGAATTACTTTACCGGGTGTTCTCACGCTCTTCGGCTCACAGTTGTTCCTCATGTCTTACTCTTGAACCACTATTTACATGTGAAATAAGGTGTTACGGTAGGTACATAATTGCTACTCCCGTACTTACCCCGTTATCCCGTTATTTCGGTTTAACTTTGTGTACTTAAACTCACAACTTTCCCAACCACTTCCATAACTTGTTTATACTTCTTAGGACCTTTAAAAGTCACCAAACAAGGCCTTAACAACATCCAAAACCATTACCCATCAATCCACCACCTTTAGAACACTTTAAAACACATTTTAGGCCATTTTTGGTCTGGTCCGGGACTTGGTCCGGACCCAAGGTCCCGGACCACCTCTGGAAATTACTCTTGGCTTGTTTTTAGCATTGGTCCTTGACTTGGTCCCGGACTTAGTCCCGGACCAATTCCTGCATTCATTCTCGGCATGTTTTTATGGGTGGTCCGGGTACCTATACAAGGGCTAGGCCCCGGACCATGTTAATAACTTGTCAAAACATCATTTTTCAACCCCTAATCCAACCTTAAACCTTAACTAATCATTCCATAATCTTTCCACATGTTTCCTACATGTTTAAACACCTTAAAATAAGCATTATACTTTCCTAAATCATCACTAACTTGTTACTCAATTCCTTACAACAATTCCTAGCACTTATAACATTTTCCTTAGATTTCTAAGTGGTATATCATGCCTACTACCTCAACTAACCAAAGTTTTGTCTCACAAACATTACCACCACTCCATAAGCATTATTTCTCACAAACACCTCCTTTACACAACTCTTTCTATTTCCACAAGTTTACACTTATACCTTCACAAGGCATTACTTCTCCTTTGTTTACCAAAACTTGAATAAGACTTAACACTTCACATCTCATAACTTTGGTGTGTATAAAACACTCATTTGATTTCTAAACTCTCCAAGACCATGCCCAAGGCATCTTAATACTTAAGAACACCTTAATTCACCTTCTTTCACCATCTTTACACTTAACCATTCCTAGCACCTTCTAGTTCATAAAATCTCATTACAATACATAAACTCCTTTGTTTATCAACTAAATTTTTCCATAGCTTCTTTTGTATATCCTCACATCCAAACACTTAGGTTTTCACCTTTCGACAACCAAGAACACTTAATCTCTTAATACACCTTCCTTACGCACAAACATATTGTTTTTCATCCTGTAACCACCACAGATATTCATCTTCATAAGTAATGCTCTTTACACACAACTAAACCTTTAAACAACACTACATCACAATATAGTGCATAAACTTAAATTGCTTGGCACTTAGGCCCTTAAATTGCACTAAACTTAAACACTGAATTTCCACATTCAAATGCCTTCAACCTGCGAATACACACAACAATGCTCCCATGTCCTTTTAGTCCACCTTGTGGATAGTTTTCTAGCTCATTTCCCATTGGCTCTTTAAGTCATTTATTAAGCAAATATAACTCAATTTCCTAGTACAATAAACCACATTAAGAGAGGTCATTTACCTCTTTGTTTTCCAAGCTTTCTCACTTGTTTTCTCTTGTTTTTCTTGATTGAAAATAGGCAAGGAACTTAATCACTTGTCAACCTTCTAGCCAATACACATATAAGGGTAATGAGCATTAAGTTTAATACCCAAACTCATGATTAAACCCTAGGTTTACATAAGTGTCTTAAGACACTAAAATTTGATGATTACCTTTGGAATTTGAAAGAGAACTTGAATGAGTATCAAGATAGGACTCCACCAAGCCCTTTGAAGTTTGAAATGAAGCTACACAAAGACAAGAGAAAACACCATTACTAGGTGATTCTCGGTCATACACAAAAACAAGTGGAAACATTGATTTTCTTTGGTTTTCCTCACCTTGAAGCAAAGGAGAATGACAAGGCATGAAAATATGAGCTCAAGCTCCATCAATGGAGATTCTTCATGGCTCCAAAATGGAGTTCTTGAAGATTTGAAAAGAGGGAAATGAAGAGCTTGCTCCAACTAGAAGAATGGTAGTCTTGAAATTGAATTTGGATCATGGAGTCATGAGTTACTGATGGAGAAATATGTTACTACTTCTACCACATAGGCAGTGTACCTATCGTTTTGCGGATATAGTGAATGAGTGGGTTGTCGATCTCAGGGACCTCGTACAATTAATTGACAAATATTTGATTAAATGGGATTATTAGTTAAACTAAGGAAAACAGGAAATGTCACTTTTTCGGTTTTGATTGATTGATTAAAAAGAAACTAAACTACAAGGAGAAATAAATCAATTTAAAAGGTAAATAAACAAAGAGGGATTTAAAGAGTGGTGAATGTGATAAATAGAAAAGCGCACCCCGGGTTGTTTGCTTACCTATTCCTTTTATATCTGTTATTAAATTCTTCCTTTAATTTTACTGCAATAACTCAGAAACTTTAATTAATTCATTAACGACTAAGTATAATGAATCCTAACCAATTGTTAGACCTAGCAGCAGGCTAATGCTCTAGACCGGACACAATTAATTGCATAAAGAGCAGTTTCCATTGGAGTCTAATTAACCTATAGGAGGGATCACGCTTAGCTGTTAATTAGGTTCAACTTCCTTCGTCTCGTTATCTATCTCAGCTCTCGCGTATTAATAAGATAACTACAAGGGTTGTTTTAACTACCGGCCAAATGATTAAAACATTTGAAGGACAGGAATTGAACTGTTGCAGTTAACAAAATTTATTTGAAGATTCACATAACAGAATGCAGGAAATAGGTTCGCTTTCCAACCCGGGAAGCTAAAATACTTACTCGCTCATTGTTACAAAAACAATGATAACAGAAAAGGAATGCATTAAATAAATTAAAGTAAGGGTAAGAGATAACTCCAGTTTAGAAGTTCACTCCGGCTCCCTGCTTCAACTTCGTCTTGCGCTGCCCCCGACTGCTAACTTTATTCTTGTAAAGCTGGTGTGTAACAGGAAAATAAAATGGAAAGTGGGATGTATGTGTTTGCGTGGGAATTTAATGGAGTGGATGGGTGATGATTTTTGATAGAGGAAATGAAGTGAATGGAGTACGAGCGTGGTGAGGGAGTGTGGCAGATATTTGGGTCGATGGATGATGGATGCGTGAATGAATGAATGATCATTTTTTAGCAACCAGAGTGTGGGTTTATATAGGCTGAGGAATTCAGAAGCAGACAACGGAGAAGTGACAGGGTGAATCAAGATGGCGGTGGAGTTGGTAAGGAGATCCGTAAAAATTGCAGTCAGAGATTTCATTCCTGATCGGGCAGAGCAATTAATTGCAGATAGAGATTTAATTCATGATCCGCAGCAGCAATTGATTGCAGAGCCGGCGTCACGCGTGCACAAATTAAGGTGGGCGCCGTCTGTAATTAATGGAGTAGCAGTTCGAGTGCGGCGCCGGAAAGAAGAAGGAAGAAGAATCGCGTCTGAATTTGGTGCGTGTCCGCGCCTCTGTCCTCGCAAGTGTCCGCCCAAAAACAAGCGGACATCAGCTCCTTGTCCGCGCAAATGGAGGCGGTTGTCTCTGCCCTCTCTTGTCCGCGCCTAATGAGGCGGTTGCCTCTGCCCTCTCTTGTCCGCGCCTAATGAGGCGGTTGTGAGTGATGTCGAGACAACACGCGGGCGTGTGTATTTGAGTTGCAACTTTTCAACCGGCTCCAGATTCTTCGTTATAAGTCCGTTTTACTCGCCGTTTGTTGCGTTGGAAAGCTTGTGAAGTAAACTACTTGATTCCAACACTTTTTCCTACATTTAACACATAAAATATATCAATTCATAAAATATATCAATCGTGGAAGGAAATAAAGCTAAATGGCAATCAAGAGAATAATCCTGCTCTTAGATGTAGGTTTTTGTAAACAGTGAAACAGAAAAATTTTTAATAAGAGCATGGATAAGTTAGATTGTAAAAATTGAACATAGATTAGCTCGGAATCTTCCACCAATTTCTTTTCTCTAACCTTTGGATGACAAGGGGTGTGAAGTAACACCTTATTCTGTGATACCTTTCAACACCACATACTCATGATCAAAATGTGAAAAAAATTGCGACAATCATTAAGAGTTTTGCATGTTTATTTTTTTTGTTTTTCTCTTCTCTTTTGTTTTTCATTGTTCGCACAATTTGTTTCATCCCCCAGACTTTTCTCTTCACCCATGTAGCGGCTTTGGGCCTTCTATCCCAGATCACAAGACCTTAGGTAGATGGGTGATGAGGCACCCCAAGGACTTAATAACCGAATGAACGAGGCCTGTTTTGGTTCAGAAAACTTCATTATATGATCAGAGGAGTACCTTGCCTTATCCTTTTCATACCAATCTTTCACTTAGTTCCATGATTACCGAGCTAAGGTAGCTCAATTTCCACAATCAGCCTATCCACCAGATTTCAGTGAAAATAGATTTAATTTTTGAAGAAAGAATTTGATACATACAAACAACGTCAAGCAGAACGATTCTTGAGGTTGTGATCAGGCTCGATTTCAAAAACTTCCACAAAAATTTTAGCCCGAAAATTCAACATATGTTGGCCTTTAGAGAAGCTTACTATCATAATTAGAGAACAACAAAAAGCAAGTGTGGCATTAGGTACTACTGGCATATTTTCAGGGAAAGGTCAAAACTTCCTCACACTTAAGAGGAGCAATGTCCTCATTGTTCATAAAATAATCAAGAAAAGACCTTTCAAAATATGCCAGACTCAGGAAGGAATCATTTAGGACGCTATGGACTGAAGCATTGAACAGTTAAAGCACGAGGGGCTGAACATAATATTAAAAATAAAGGAACTGAGACTCCCCTGATATCGTGAGATTGAGGAAGGTGCCCTTCCTCACACTTAAAGCATTGGCGATGGGGTCGATGTTCCTCACACTTGAGTCTAAGCAAGGGTTCAGCTTGGATTGATTGCAACAAACGGTTTACCTACACACACTGTCAAATACCAAAATAACGCTAGGAAGCGTTACGTTAATAGCACAGGCACAATTACCTCCTTCCTCTTCTTTCTTCTTTTCTTTCCTTTTTTTTTATATAACTATATATTAGAGAGAAATATATGCGTAGCTTTAAAACATGAATTGAAAATTACCCCTGGGTTGCCTCCCAGTCAGCTGCCCTCTTTAGAGTCATTGGCCGGACTTTGTGAAGTAGCTAACCTGCAATTGGATCTTTAAGAGATACTTCATATGTAGCAGCTTGATCCAGTGAAGTACCCAGAAATTTCTTGACTCGTGACCCATTGACTTTAAATGTTTCTCCCTTTGCATTGGCGAGTTCAATCGCACCGAATGGGGAAATGCTAAAAATAGGGTAAGGTCCTGACCAGTATGATTTCAGCTTACCTGGGAAGAATCTGAGCCTGGAGTTGAAAAGTAGGACTTGGTCCCCCACCTTAAATTCTCGATTGGCAATCATCTTGTCATGCCAGCGCTTGGTACATTCCTTATATATTACAGCATTCTCGTAAGATTCGTTCCTGAGTTCCTCCAACTCTGTCAACTGGAACTTGCGTTTATCACCGGCTTGCTGTAGGTCAAAATTAAGAGCTTTCAAGGCCCAATATGACTTGTATTCTAATTCCACAGGCAAGTGGCATGCCTTCCCAAAAACCAACTTGTAGGGAGACATGCCAATTGGTGTTTTGAAAGCAGTGCGGTAGGCCCAGAGCGCTTCATCTAATCTAAGTGACCAATCCTTACGAGAAGAGTTCACCGTCTTTTGTAAGATCCACTTGAGTTCTCGGTTTGTCACTTCGGCCTGCCCATTTGTTTGTGGATGGTAGGGTAAGGCAACCTTATGTCGAACCCCATACTTCTTTAGTAGTGCTTCAAACTGGCGGTTACAGAAATGGGAGCCACCGTCACTGATTATGGCTCGAGGAACACCGAATCGAGTGAAAATATTTTTCTTGAGGAACTTCACAACAGTTTTAGCATCATTAGTAGAACAGGCAAGGGCTTCCGCCCATTTTGAAACATAATCGACAGCTACTAAGATGTAAAGATTGCCGAAAGAGTTTGGGAAAGGACCCATAAAATCAATACCCCAGACGTCAAATAGCTCAACTTCTAACATGTTATTCAGTGGTAGCTCATTCCGACGAGATAGATTACCTTGCCTTTGACGCCGATCAGATGTCGAAACAAACGCATGACAATCCTTGTGAAGGGTGTTCCAGAAAAAGCCTGATTCTAGTATTTTTGCGGCGGTTCGAGTGGCACCATGATGTCCACCGGCTTCTCTGGAATGGCAATGGAGGAGAATGGTTCTGATCTCTGACTTCTGGACACATCTCCTAATGATTCTGAAACGGTATGTCTATCCTATGAAACGGTAAGTCTATCCTAACGCGACCAAGTTTGATCCCAATGCAACAGTACATCTATCCTAGTATGGTTCGATCTAACCTTCTATCCTACTTTACCTGGTTTCGATCACAGAGTTTCACAAAGGTAGAGAAAGAGAGAGAGCTTCTGTTAGAATCAAGTGCGAGTTTGACTGCCAAATATCGCGTATCTCATTCCATGGGGGTGTACCCCTATTTATAGTTTTTCGGGCCTGGTCCTCTGGGTGCCAGCCTGTATTTTACACGTTTAAGTACAATTCTACCCTTTCCTAGTACTTTAGACCTACTACAAGTGACCGGTCATACAGTGCTTTGCTTTATCTAAGTCTTACTTTCATCCAGCTAGAAACGGCCGGATGCTCTATGTGTCCTCATCTCCATCCGGCCAAGGCGGCCGAATGCTCTATAAGTCTCTAACTTCATCCGGCTAGAGCGGCCGGATGCTCTACGTGCCCTGCTTTGGTCTGGTATCATTTCTTCCCTTCTCATCAGTCCCACAAGTTCTATTTTCTCTGAATTTTGGTGAAGGAAATAGAACTTCAGTGTCTTGTGTTTTTTGGCGAAAAATTTATTTCGCAACTGCGTGCGGCCGATTGCCGATTCTGAGACTCTTTCTTTTCTTTGGTTTATCTGTGCTTCGTCTTCCCTTATCTCATCCCACAAGTTCTTTTTTCTTCATTCTTGGAGAAAAGGAACTTCTTTTTTTTTTTTTTTTGGGCCATGTGCACAGCTCGCGCCTCGAATCCGACCCGTACCTTCTTTTGAATTTTTGCCCGTTGCCGGCGTAGAATTTGCAGGGCCTCTCTTTCGACTGAAACATCAGTAGCGTCTTTAGGAAGCGTGCGGCTCTTTCTCTCCCCTGCAAAAAAAGGGGGCTTTTGCTCGCATATATATATATTATTTATTTGAGCGGGAAACACTTCCTTAAAGCCCGACTTTTGAGTTCTTTTCCTCTCCAACCCTTTATTTCGACTGCCCTTCTTCTCTCTACCTTTCCGTCGTCGTGCGCTAACCTTGCCTTCTATTGCCATCATCCTTCGATTCCTTGCAAAACTCGACATGTCTTCCTCCTCCACAAAACAGAGTAAGCTTGCTGCTAAATTTCCGCCCGTCATTGAAGCGATTCCAAGGTTCTCGGTCTTCTGACGGCTTTCGTCCTTCGTATCTAAAGCCCATAAAACCTTTCCGATCTGACCGCGAACCCTACCCCCAAGACAGTCGCAGAGGGAAGAGTATTTAAGAGAAGAGGGGTAGGGTTCGCGGGTCAGCGGGTCAGAAGCTGGCTGATTGGGCTTAGGTTTTATTGGCTTTAATACGACGAAAGCCGTCAGAAGACCGAGAACCTTGAATCGCTTCAATGGCGGCGGAAATTTAGCAGCAAGCTTACTCTGTTTTGTGGAGGAGGAAGACATTGTCGAGTTTTGCAAGGAATCGAAGGATGATGGCAATAGTAGAGGCAAGGTTAGCGCACGACGACGGAAAGGTAGAGAAGAAGGGCAGTCGAAATAAAGGTTTGGAGAGGAGAACTCAAAAAGTCGGGCTTTAAGGAAATGTTTCCCGCTCAAATAAATAATATATTATATATATATGCGAGCAAAGCCCCCTTTTTTTTTGCAGGGGAGAGAAAGAGCCGCACGCTTCCTAAAGACGCTACTGATGTTTCAGTCGAAAGAGAGGCCCTGCAAATTCTACGCCGGCAACGGGCAAAAAATTCAAAAGAAGTACGGGTCGGATTCGAGGCGCGAGCTGTGCACATGGCCAAAAAAAAAAAAAAAAGAAGTTCCTTTTCTCCAAGAATGAAAAAAGAACTTGTGGGACTGAGATAAGGGAAAGACGAAGCACAGATAAACCAAAGAAAGAGTCTCAGAATCGGCAATCGGCCGCACGCAGTTGCGAAATAAATTTTTTCGCCAAAAAACACAAGACACTGAAGTTCTATTTCCTTCACCAAAATTCAGAAAATAGAACTTGTGGACTGATGATAAGGGAAGAAATGATACAGACCAAGCAGGGCACGTAGAGCATCCGGCCGCTCTAGCCGGATGAAGTTAGAGACTTATAGAGCATTCGGCCGCCTTGGCCGGATGGAGATGAGGACCACATAGAGCATCCGGCCGTTTCTAGCTGGATGAAAGTAAGACTTAGATAAAGCAAAGCACTGTATGACCGGTCACTTGTAGTAGGTCTAAAGTACTAGGAAGGGGAGAATTGTACTTAAACGTGTAAAATACAGGCTGGCACCCAGAGGACCAGGCCCGAAAAACTATAAATAGGGGTACACCCCCATGGAATGAGATACGCGATATTTGGCAGTCAAACTCGCACTTGATTCTAACAGAAGCTCTCTCTCTTTCTCTACCTTTGTGAAACTCTGTGATCGAAACCAGGTAAAGTAGGATATAAGGTTAGATCGAACCATACTAGGATAGATGTACTGTTGCATTGGGATCAAACTTGGTCGCGCTAGGATAGACTTACCGTTTCATAGGATAGACATACCGTTTCATATGGAGATAGTGGGCATTGCCTCGACCCACTTTGTGAAGTTGTCATGGCAACGTACATGAATTTGAATCTCCCTGGCGAGGCCCTCCGGAAATGGCCCCACAATGTCCAACCCCCACATAGCAAAGGGAATCGGGCAGAGAATGGATTTTTGTTCTGTCGGAGAGTATGTATTTTGTTCCCATGCTCCTGACACTTGCGGCATTTTTGTATATGCTCTTTGCAATGCTCCATCATTTTCGGCCAAAAGTATCCAAGCCTCAAGATTTTATGGGTTGTGGTTCTTTCTCCCTGGTGATTCCCACAGATCCCCTCATGCACCTCTTTTATTAGTTCTGCCCCTTCGGTCGTGGTAACACATTTTAATGCTGGCCTCGCAAAAGATCGCTTATAGAGCTGGTTATTTTCAATAAAAAATGATGCAGCCCGCCTTTTTACTGTCCTGGCCTCTTTTTCCTCTTCCGGCAACTTTCCCTGCCGGATGTAGTCTATGATCGGGGTCATCCAAGATTCTACTTTATCATTTGGTTCTAGGGTAAACACTTGAGCCCCGTCTACGCTTGATGTAGCCTTGACTTCCAACCATACCTCATTGGGTACTTTTTCGGCCATACTTGCCAACTTTGCCAAGGCATCGGCTTCAATATTTTCCTCACGAGGGAGATGCTTCAACTCACATCTTTGGAAGTTCGCTTTCAGTTCCTGGACTTTGAGCAAGTACTTCCATAGCTTTTCTTCTTTGACCTCATAGATGTTGTCGCTTTGTCTCGTTACCAACATGGAATCTGAGTATACTTCCACTTCTGCGAAATTTTTTTTTTTTAAGAATTCTATGAGGTTTATTTTCAATATGATTTTACAGAAAGGAAAAAATAGAGAAAGTATCTTCCTATGGAACCTGTTGCCCCTAGGGCGGTAGCCACCTCCAAGCCCCAGATGAGGGCTTCGTATTCAGCTTCATTGTTGGTGACATCGAAATCTAGCCAGAAGGCATAATTTAGATTTTGTCCATCCGGCGTTTGCACTACTATTCCGGCTCCTGCTCCACTTTTGCATCGGCTCCGTCAACCAGGATGGTGTATGAGTTTTGGAGCTGTTTCTCTTCTTTTGCAAAGTTTGTCTCCGTTATGAAGTCCGCCAAGGCCTGCCTTAATCGCTGTTCTGGGTAAGAAGTGGATTTCATATTGTGTTAGTTCCACTGTCCAGCTCACCATCCGGCCGGAGGCGTTTGGATTGTTAGCTATTTGTTTGAGTGGCCAGTTGGTTCTGACAAAGATTCGATGCGACTGAAAGTAGGGCCGTATTTCCTTGATGCCACCACTAACGCAAACAAGATTTTCTCTATATTTGTATATCGTCCCTCTGTTGGACTCAAAATTTTGCCAGTATAATAGACTGGTATTTCCCTTTTTTCTTCCTAATCAGGACACCGCGACTGCCAGTCTGTCGCGGATAAGTAAAGGTAGAGATCCTGGCCTGGGGCGGGAACACCCAACTTAGGCAAGTCCCGAAGCATTTTTTGATCTTTTCGAATGCGTCTATGCACTCTTGTCCCCATTGGAACTTGCTGTTTCTTCCTCAGGATATTGAAGAACTGGATTGATTTTTCCTGCAGCTTGGAGCAAAATCTGCTTAACGCCGTGACAGTCTCCCATTCAAGGCTTGGACATCTTTGATATTTCTTGGAGGGGAGAGGTTGAGGATGGCCTGACTTTTTTCCGGATCAACTTCAATACCCCGCTGTCCAACAATGAACCCAAGAAACTTCCCCTTGGTTACACCAAACACACACTTTTCTGGATTCAGCTTGATTTGGTATCTGTCCAGAGTGTTGAATGTTTCTTCCAAATCCTTCATGTGTTGTTCTTTTGACGGACTTTTAACAACTATATCATCAACGTAAGCCTCCACATTTCGAGCAATTGTTGACAAAACACTTTGTCAATCATTCGTTGGAAAGTGCCCCTGCATTCTTTAGGCCGAAAGGCATTACCTTGTAACAGAATGTTCCAGCTGAAGTAATGAAGGAAGTCTTTTCTGAATCGTTTCTTTCATTTTTATTTGATTATAGCCGGAGAAAGCATCTAGAAACTTAGACACAGAACTCTGGGCAGTTGAGACTACCAATCTATCTATTGATGGCAGGGGATAAAAATCCTTAGGACATGCCTTATTTAAATCTGTGAAATCCACACACATTCTCCATTTTCCATTCGCTTTTTTTACCATGACAACATTAGCCAACCAGCGTGGATATGCAACCTCCCTGATGAATCCTGCTTTGAGGAGTTTTTGGACCTCGGCTCGCGCGGCTAAATCTCTTTCCTCTCCTATTACCCTTTTCCTTTGCCTGACCGCCGGATGCTTAGGGTCCACCCTGAGCTCATGCCGGATAACGCTTGGGTCTATACCAGGCATCTCGTCCGTGCTCCAAGCGAATGTTGCCCTTCTTTTTTCCAGGAACCTCATTAAGTGAGTTTGCTCTCCTTGTCAAACGCAGTTCCTATTTTAAAGAATTTAGAAGGGTCAGATTTTAAATGTACCTCTCTGGGGGGATCTTGGGCTGTTCGACATTCTTCCTCTTCCTGATCCGGCCCTGAGGAGGAAGGTAGCCTCCCCTTGAACTCCTTGTCTGATCCCACAGTTTTGACCACTTCCTCACTAGGAAGGCTGTCCATGATACGGACTTCACACATTCGGGCCATTTTTTGACTTCCTCTTATCGTGACTACTTTCCCACCTGAGGTTAAGTATTTCATTTTTAAATGATGAGTGATGTGGATGGCTTTGAAAGCATTGATTCCTGGCCTCCCGAGGTACATGTTTATCCAGAAAGACCTTGCACAATAAAAGCTGTGAGCCTCTCTGTTCTCCTCTCATCTCCCTGGCCCAGGGTCATTGTGAAGTCTATACTGCCGGAAGACGTGGTAGAGACACCTCCCACAAATCCTCCTAGGACCGCCGAATAAGGCTTGATCTGGTCCTCAGGTACCTCCAGCTTCTTAACTGCTTCGGCTGATATGACATTTGCTCCGGCCCCACTATCGATTAGGATTCCTTCCATCATCCGATCGTTTACTTGTGCACGAATGACAAGTGGATCGTTGTGTGGATATAGGACTCCATCTTCATCTTCGTCGGAGAAGAAAATTGGAGGAAAGCTTTCTTTTTGGCAACCTTCCTTTCTGGGAGCTCCTGATGCACTTGGTGAATGTGCCTTTTTCTTTCGTTAGGAGTTAGTGGTCCTACCTCCGAAAACAGCCCTGTGAGTTTTCTTAAAGAAAGTTTTGTTAGTCTTCTTTTTCTTTTTTCTTTTAAAAGAGGGGGTTATCACTATAACCAGAATGCAGAGAAAATGTACGCTGTAAACGAAATGCACAAAAAAATGAAGATTCTACTCTCTTTTATTTTGTAACAGGATTTTTGACAATCTTATGCTTGATTCTTAGGAAAACAACCTATGACTATCCTTGCTTCCTGAGAAGCCTTTTTGTCCGAACCGAAAAAGGGAAGAATCTTTATTTTCCTTACAGACCTGTTATCATACCCACCGACTTGCCAGGGTTAAGCCTGGGATGAGCCTCTTCCTCCTGCCGCCCTTGTGATGCATTCTGGGCGTTGCTCTGTTGACCGCCATACTGTCTCTGCGTTCCGGCCTGTTGCTTTCCCTTCTTCTTATTCTCCTCAATGGTTCGGAGCTCTTTGGCCAGGGTAGCACAGTTTACAGTCCGATGACTGCGATTTCCATGGAATTCGCAGAATGCAACCGGAATTTTCCCCTTGCGGCGGCTTCCTTGGCGGAGGTAAGTATCCCTCTCTTACTGCAGCGGCATATTTCCCTGGGTCAATGTAGACAATAGCCCTTGCCCCCTGGTGCTGCGACCCCTGAGAGGAAGATCCAGCGGTTGACTTGCCGTAATATGGCTTGTACCTCGACCCTCCTCTTCCGGCATTTCCCCCGAGTCCTTCCTTCTTCTCTGGTGCTCCTGTGTGGCTTTGAAGCTATCTGCCAGCTCTCTAGCCTTGTTCTCGGCTACCTCAGATTTCAAAAAATCATGGATCATTTCAGCTAATTCTCCATGAGTCTTTGGCGCTTTTGTCGCGATTTTTCCAGCGAGCCGAGGCTGAGCCAGGCCATTCCCAAAGGCCTTAATCAAGATCTTCTCGTCTACATCATCGATTTCCGCAACCTTTTTGTGGAAGCGTTCTGCATACTCCTTCACGGTTCCCCCTTTTCGCTGCTTAACGTCCATTAATTCTATTGTCTCCTTTTGACCTTCTTACTAGCAGCGAAGTACTGCTGAAAATCCTCGGTCAATTGCTTGAAGCTCGTAATGGACTGTGGCGGTCTCGTGGAGATCCATCCCAATGCTCTCTTGAAAGCGTTCCGGGGAACAGGTTGCAGAGGGCGAGGGAACTAATCCCCTGAGTGTTCATGGCAAACATGAACTTTTTGATATGCTGGGCGGGATCTCCAGTCCCGTCGTATTTCTCAATTGTCGGGGCGACAAAGTGCGGCGGGAGTTTTGCCTTTCTTATTCGCTCCGAGAAGGGGTATAACTCATATCTATCTGATCATCTTCCTCCATCTCTCCCTCGTCAATGATTGAATTGTGTTTCATCCTTGCTTTCTTCGCCATTGCTGCCTCTAGAGTCTCTGTTTTTCAGTTGCTCAATGGCTTCCGTCATTTCGTCCCACTTTCTTTGATACTCCCGTCCGCCCTTTGCATTAGTTCCTGCTGCAAGGTCTCATTTCCTTCTACGATTTTTTCATCAATGGATATGACCAACCCCTTTAGCATGTCCTCGAGGTCCTTTTTGGAGATGGCCTCTGGCATCTCCGAACTCATTCCTTCCTCAGAGCGGTTGTTCGAGCGATCGTTCTCTTCGGTGACTTTCTTCAGTGCTTTCTTTTGTCTCGGAGCCATCTCTCGTGTTTCGTTCCTACAAAAAACGTCATTAGTTACTTTAGGATTTACACTATGAATCGCCGTAGATTACTTCCCTGCTTCTAGGTGGTCTCGTGGTTGCTTCTTGCTGTTCGTTTCCCACAGACGGCGCCAAATGAAACGGTATGTCTATCCTATGAAACGGTAAGTCTATCCTAACGCGACCAAGTTTGATCCCAATGCAACAGTACATCTATCCTAGTATGGTTCGATCTAACCTTCTATCCTACTTTACCTGGTTTCGATCACAGAGTTTCACAAAGGTAGAGAAAGAGAGAGAGCTTCTGTTAGAATCAAGTGCGAGTTTGACTGCCAAATATCGCGTATCTCATTCCATGGGGGGTGTACCCCTATTTATAGTTTTTTCGGGCCTGGTCCTCTGGGTGCCAGCCTGTATTTTACACGTTTAAGTACAATTCTACCCTTTCCTAGTACTTTAGACCTACTACAAGTGACCGGTCATACAGTGCTTTGCTTTATCTAAGTCTTACTTTCATCCAGCTAGAAACGGCCGGATGCTCTATGTGTCCTCATCTCCATCCGGCAAAGGCGGCCGAATGCTCTATAAGTCTCTAACTTCATCCGGCTAGAGCGGCCGGATGCTCTACGTGCCCTGCTTTGGCCTGGTATCATTTCTTCCCTTCTCAGATTCCATCTGCACAGACTTTAAATAGATAAGGGTCATCCCAAAAATAATGTTTGACAATGGAAAAGAACCGCTTTCTCTGCTGATAAGTCATATCAGCTGGAACAATCTTCCTAACAAGGTAGTTAGCGATATCAGCAAACCATGGATCTTCAACATCTTCTGCTGCAAATGCTGACTCATCAGGGAAGAACTCGTTGATGGGAGTCCCATCATCAGATGCCTCCATTCTGGACAGATGATCAGCTACCACATTTTGTGTTCCCTTCTTGTCCCTGATCTCAATATCAAATTCTTGCAATAGGAGAATCCATCTAATTAACCTGGGTTTTGACTCTGCCTTAGCAAACAAATACTTAAGAGCAGAGTGGTCAGTATGTACAATAATTTTACCACCCAGTAAATAGGATCGAAACTTATCTAGAGCAAAAACTACCGCTAGTAATTCTTTTTCTGTGGTTGCATAATTTTTCTGGGCATCATTCAAAGTTCGACTTGCATAATATACTACCCGAAGAATTTTATCAATCTTCTGACATAAAACGGCTCCCACAGCGTAATCACTAGCGTCACACATTATCTCAAAAGGGAGTGACCAATCAGGAGACACAACGACAGATGCAGAAATTACCTTTTCTTTTAATAAATTAAAAGCTTTCAGACATTCTTCAGAAAAATGGAACTTAACATCCTTTGCAAGTAGATCACACAGAGGTTTAGAGATTTTGGAAAAATCTTTAATGAATCTTCTATAAAAACCTGCGTGTCCAAGAAAACTACGAATGTCTCTAACAGGAGATGGTGGTGGGAGCTTTTCAATTACCTCGAATTTAGCCCGGTCGACCTTAATACCTTTTGAAGAAATCTTGTGGCCCAGGACGATTCCTTCTCGAACCATGAAGTGGCATTTTCCCAATTTAACACCAGATTGGTTTCTTCACACCTGGAAAGCACAAGATCAAGGTTTTCTAGACAGGATTCAAACGTTAGACCATAAACAGAAAAGTCGTCCATAAAAACCTCAATGCATTTCTCAATATACTCAGCAAAGATGGCCATCATACAACGTTGAAACGTAGCAGGAGCATTACATAATCCAAATGGCATTCTTTTATAACTATAGGTTCCATATGGACAGGTAAAAGTTGTCTTATCCTGATCCTCAGGAGCTATAGGGATTTGAAAGTAACCTGAAAAGCCATCCAGAAAGCAGTAGTAGTCATGTCCAGCTAGTCTTTCCAACATTTGATCAATGAAAGGTAATGGAAAATGGTCCTTACGAGTAGCGTCATTTAACTTTCTATAATCAATACAAACCCGCCATCCCGTAGTGGGACACTGGGTAATCAGCTCACCTTTTCATTAGGAACCACAGTTATTCCTCCTTTATTTGGTACTACCTGAACTGGACTTACCCATTTACTGTCTGAAATAGGGTAAATAATGCCTGCATCGAGTAGTTTGATTACCTCTTTCTTAACTACCTCTTTTAGGACTGGGTTAAGACGCCGCTGAGGCTGAGCCAATGGTCGGTAGTTATCTTCCATATAGATTCGGTGAGAACACAACTGAGGGCTGATTCCTTTAATATCTGCTATCGACCAACCAATAGCTGATGTATGATTGCGCAATACCTCCAGTAGTTGCTTCTCTTGAGTTCCTGTCAAGTCAGAAGAGATTATAACAGGTAATTCTGATGGTTCATTCAGAAAAGAGTATTTCAAGTGAGATGGAAGGGGTTTCATCTCCACTGTAGGAGGTTTCTCAATAGATGGTCTTGGCCGGTCAGCACTTCGCTCGACTTTCTCAAATTGCTGCTGGTACTTGTGGAAGTGTGGCCGCCTTTTGTTTAACTCTTCAGCCATGAGGGCCATATCTGGATCCTCATCATCAGCTTCGCAAGATGCCATAAGACATCTTTCCAGGATTTCCTCCTCTTCTCCGCTTAAAATAGTTTCCTGCACAAAAGAGTCAACAACATCTATTGCAAAACAGGACTGAACAGTAGCAGGACGCTTCATGTTGCGTGTCATGTCGAAAACAACCTGCTCATCATGAAATCTTAGAATAATCTTTCCTCCTTCCACATCAATGAGAGTGCGGGCAGTTCTCATAAACGGTCTGCCCAGAATTAGCGGTACATTTGTATCTTCCTCCATATCAATGATGATAAATCAGCAGGGAAAATAAATTTATCAATAGAAACTACCAGGTCCTCAACTTTTCCCTTAGGATAGATTATGGAACGGTCTGCTAGTTGTAACTGAACAGAAGTGGGAGCACATTGACCTACGCCTAATTTCTTGAAAATAGATAAAGGCATCAAATTATACTTGCTCCTAAATCACATAAACCGTTACCACAATCCACCTTCTCGATAGCGCATGGAATGATAGGAAGACCTGGATCTCCTAACTTGGGTGGCAGCTTCTTCAGGAGAACCGCAGATACTCTTTCTGTCAATTTGACTGTGTCAGACTCTAGCAAAGAACGCCTGTTAGACAAAATATCCTTCATAAATTTAGCATACATAGGCATTTGAGACAAAGCATCAGAAAAAGGGATGTTAATAGTTAATTTCTTAAAGACATTAAGAAATTTCCCATATTGCTCGTCCACGTTCTTTTTCTTTAGTCTGTTAGGGAATGGAATAGGAGGATTATAAGAGAGTTGAGAGGGTTTAATAGTGAGAGATTCCGGAGACTCCTTCTCCTTGGGATTTGTTGTTTCCTCCACTTCAGGTTGAGATTCAGCTGGCTTATTAAAATCTTCTTCAATTTCTGGAACATCAGAAACTAGTTCCTTGCCGCTTCTCAGAGTTACTGCTTTTGCGTGCTCCCTTGGGTTAGGGTCAGGCTGACTGGGAAGTGACCCCGTCGGTCGCTGTGCCAGCTGTTATGAAATTTGACTCATTTGCCTCTCTAAGCTTAGGTTGATAGAAGCTTGATCGGCGTTTCTAGCGGCTTGTTCAGAAAGTTTGGCTTCTATTTCGGCAAACCTGGAGTTTGTAGTTTGGCCTTGTTTAAGGATTTCTGCCAGCATATTCTCAATTTTACCACTGCCTCCTTGCGAATTTTGGGATTGCTCCTGTTGTCTAAAGTAAGGTGGTCTATTTTGGTTGAGCCCAAAATTACCTATAGACTGATCATTACCCCTCCATGGAGGTTGTTGATTGTTCCTCCAATTATTCTGATTGAAATTGTTAGGATAAGGGTTACCTGGTCTGTTGTTGATTGATTTTAACTCTTCGGGGTTACCTGCATAGCTAGGACCTTCACAGTTGAACGTTTCGTGGGCTCCTCCACAATTCTCACAGCAAGGATTCAGGAAAGGCGAAGAAGTAGCTGCCTTCGCGGTTTGCTGTTGTGTCTGGTTTACAGCTAACTTCTCCACAACTTTAGTAAGAGCTGTTAGTTGAGCGGATAAATGATCCTGTGGGGGAATATTATACATACCTGCTTTTGGCTCACCTCTCCCCTTGTTCTTGCACCACTGTCTGGTACTAGCGGTCATGGTGTCCAAAAGCTCCATCGCTTCATCCCCAGTTCTTGCCATAAAGTTTCCTCCAGATGAGGAACTTAGTACTATCTTGTTTGAATCGTTTAATCCCTTAAAGAATGACAGTACTAGTTCTTCGCTACTCATACCATGGTGTGGGCACAGAATCTGCAGCTCCTTGAATCTATCCCAAGAGTCATACAGGGACTCACCTGGTTGTTGACCAAAGTTTGTGATTTCAGCGATCTTCTCCCTTGTCTTTGACGGTGGGTAGTACTTCGCCAGGAACTTGTTTGCCAAGTCAGCCCAAGTGTGGATGCTACCCGGTTGCAGACTCCTTAGCCACCTGGACGCTCCGTCTTTCAGAGAATAGGGGAACAGTTGTAGACGAATGCGCTCATTCAGGTTCCCCGTCTTGTTGAATGTATTGCAGAAGTCCAGGAATGCAGAGATGTGATGTGGGGCATCATCTGAGTCAAGCCCGCTGAATTGTCCCTGGTGGTATAAAGTGGTGATGAAGCTCGTCTTGAATTGCCAGGCGTCGAGCTCAGTTTGCGTCACTTGAGGGAGGACGATAGCAGAGGATCGTCCTTCTACTGATGGTTGCTGGTACTCCCCCAGAGTTTGTCTGGTCGTCATGGCAATCTGCAGTTGTCGCCTGCTGTGGAGAACTCTTTCGATTTCTGGCTGAAATTCAGCTATAGGCTCTCCTGCAGATCGAGTCCGACGCATAAGAGACGAGTTGGTAAGAATATGGAAAAACTAGATTAACTATATACGTGGAAAAATATAAGAAAAATAAAAGAATGAAAAATTGAACTTATCCCAATTAAATAACAATTGTCAATTAACCATGCCGGAGGTCCCCGGCAACGGCGCCAAAAACTTGATGGAGAAATATGTGACTACTTCTACCACATAGGCAGTGTACCTATCGTTTTGCGGATATAGTGAATGAGTGGGTTGTCGATCTCAGGGACCTCGTACAATTAATTGACAAATATTTGATTAAATGGGATTATTAGTTAAACTAAGGAAAACAGGAAATGTCACTTTTTCGGTTTTGATTGATTGATTAAAAAGAAACTAAACTACAAGGAGAAATAAAACAATTTAAAAGGTAAATAAACAAAGAGGGATTTAAAGAGTGGTGAATGTGATAAATAGAAAAGCGCACCCCGGGTTGTTTGCTTACCTATTCCTTTTATATATGTTATTAAATTCTTCCTTTAATTTTACTGCAATAACTCAGAAACTTTAATTAATTCATTAACGACTAAGTATAATGAATCCTAACCATTGTTAGACCTAGCAGCAGGCTAATGCTCTAGACCGGACACAATTAATTGCATAAAGAGCAGTTTCCATTGGAGTCTAATTAACCTATAGGCAGGATCACGCTTCTAGCTGTTAATTAGGTTCAACTTCCTTCGTCTCGTTATCTATCTCAGCTCTCGCGTATTAATAAGATAACTACAAGGGTTGTTTTAACTACCGGCCAAATAATTAAAACATTTGAAGGACAGGAATTGAACTGTTGCAGTTAACAAAATTTATTTGAAGATTCACATAACAGAATGCAGGAAATAGGTTCGCTTTCCAACCCGGGAAGCTAAAATACTTACTCGCTCATTGTTACAAAAACAATGATAACAGAAAAGGAATGCATTAAATAAATTAAAGTAAGGGTAAGAGATAACTCCAGTTTAGAAGTTCACTCCGGCTCCCTGCTTCAACTTCGTCTTGCGCTGCCCCCGACTGCTAACTTTATTCTTGTAAAGCTGGTGCGTAACAGGAAAATAAAATGGAAAGTGGGATGTATGTGTTTGCGTGGGAATTTAATGGAGTGGATGGGTGATGATTTTGATAGAGGATGAATGAAGTGAATGGAGTACGAGCGTGGGTGAGGGAGTGTGGCAGATATTTGGGTCGATGGATGATGGATGCGTGAATGAATGAATGATTATTTTTTAGCAACCAGAGTGTGGGTTTATATAGGCTGAGGAATCAGAAGCAGACAACGGAGAAGTGACAGGGTGAATCAAGATGGCAGTGGAGTTGGTAAGGAGATCCGTAAAAATTGCAGTCAGAGATTTCATTCCTGATCGGGCAGAGCAATTAATTGCAGACAGAGATTTAATTCATGATCCGCAGCAGCAATTGATTGCAGAGCCGGCGTCACGCGTGCACAAATTAAGGTGGATGCCGTCTGTAATTAATGGAGTAGCAGTTCGAGAGTGGCGCCGGAAAGAAGAAGGAAGAAGAATCGCGTCTGAATTTGGTGCGTGTCCGCGCCTCTGTCCTCGCAAGTGTCCGCCCAAAAACAAGCGGACATCAGCTCCTTGTCCGCGCAAATGGAGGCGGTTGTCTCTGCCCTCTCTTGTCCGCGCCTAATGAGGCGGTTGCCTCTGCCTCTCTTGTCCGCGCCTAATGAGGCGGTTGTGAGTGATGTCGAGACAACACGCGGGCGTGTGTATTTGAGTTGCAACTTTTCAACCGGCTCCAGATTCTTCGTTATAAGTCCGTTTTACTCGCCGTTTGTTGCGTTGGAAAGCTTGTGAAGTAAACTACTTGATTCCAACACTTTTTCCTACATTTAACACATAAATATATCAATTCATATCAAAACATAAATCTAGAAAATCGTAAGATAAGTGAGAAATATTACTTAAAATACTGCAAATTGCAAGGTAATTAAACCCTAAAAAGTCTATATATTTCGCACTTATCAAACTTCCTCACACTTAACTTTTGCTTGTCCTCAAGCAAATAAAGAACAAACTTTCTCTGAGGTCACAGTATCAAACTCCGGGATTCAACAATCGTGGAAGGAAATCAAGCTAAATGGCAATCAAGAGAATAATCCTGCTCTTAGATGTAGGTTTTTGTAAACAGTGAAACAGAAAAATTTTAATAAGAGCATGGATAAGTTAGATTGTAAAAATTGAACATAGATTAGCTCGGAATCTTCCACCAATTTCTGTTCTCTAACCTTTGGATGACAAGGGGTGTGAAGTAACACCTTATTCCGTGATACCTTTCAACACCACATACTCATGATCAAAATGTGAAAAAAATTGCGACAATCATTAAGAGTTTTGCATGTTTATTTTTTTGTTTTTTCTTTCTCTTTTGTTTTTCATTGTTCGCACAATTTGTTTCATCCCCCAGACTTTTCTCTTCACCCATGTAGCGGCTTTGGGCCTTCTATCCAGATCACAAGACCTTAGGTAGATGGGTGATGAGGCACCCCAAGGACTTAATAACCGAATGAACGAGGCCTGTTTTGGTTCAGAAAACTTCATTATATGATCAGAGGAGTACCTTGCCTTATCCTTTTCATACCAATCTTTCACTTAGTTCCATGATTACCGAGCTAAGGTAGCTCAATTTCCACAATCAGCCTATCCACCAGATTTCAGTGAAAATAGATTTAATTTTTGAAGAAAGAATTTGATACATACAAACAACGTCAAGTAGAACGATTCTTGAGGTTGTCATCAGGCTCGATTTCAAAAACTTCCACAAAAATTTTAGCCCGAAAATTCAACATATGTTGGCCTTTAGAGAAGCTTACTATCATAATTAGAGAACAACAAAAAGCAAGTGTGGCATTAGGTACTACTGGCATATTTTCAGGGAAAGGTCAAAACTTCCTCACACTTAAGAGGAGCAATGTCCTCATTGTTCATAAAATAATCAAGAAAAGACCTTTCAAAATATGCCAGACTCAGGAAGGAATCATTTAGGACGCTATGGACTGAAGCATTGAACAGTTAAAGCACGAGGGGCTGAACATAAATATTAAAAATAAAGGAACTGAGACTCCCCTGATATCGTGAGATTGAGGAAGGTGCCCTTCCTCACACTTAAAGCATTGGCGATGGGGTCGATGTTCCTCACACTTGAGTCTAAGCAAGGGTTCAGCTTGGATTGATTGCAACAAACGGTTTACCTACACACACTGTCAAATACCAAAATAACGCTAGGAAGTGTTGCGTTAATAGCACAGGCACAATTACCTCCTTCCTCTTCTTTCTTCTTTTCTTTCCTTTTTTTTATATAACTATATATTAGAGAGAATATATGCGTAGCTTTAAAACATGAATTGAAAATTACCCCTGGGTTGCCTCCCAGTCAGCTGCCCTCTTTAGAGTCATTGGCGGACTTTGTGAAGTAGCTAACCTGCAATTGGATCTTTAAGAGATTTCATATGTAGCAGCTTGATCCAGTGAAGTACCCAGAAATTTCTTGACTCGTGACCCATTGACTTTAAATGTTTCTCCCTTTGCATTGGCGAGTTCAATCGCACCGAATGGGGAAATGCTAATAATAGGGTAAGGTCCTGACCAGTATGATTTCAGCTTAGCTGGGAAGAATCTGAGCCTGGAGTTGAAAAGTAGGACTTGGTCCCCCACCTTAAATTCTCGATTGGCAATCATCTTGTCATGCCAGCGCTTGGTACATTCCTTATATATTACAGCATTCTCGTAAGATTCGTTCCTGAGTTCCTCCAACTCTGTCAACTGGAACTTGCGTTTATCACCGGCTTGCTGTAGGTCAAAATTAAGAGCTTTCAAGGCCCAATATGACTTGTATTCTAATTCCACAGGCAAGTGGCATGCCTTCCCAAAAACCAACTTGTAGGGAGACATGCCAATTGGTGTTTTGAAAGCAGTGCGGTAGGCCTAGAGCGCTTCATCTAATCTAAGTGACCAATCCTTACGAGAAGAGTTCACCGTCTTTTGTAAGATCCACTTGAGTTCTCGGTTTGTCACTTCGGCCTGCCCATTTGTTTGTGGATGGTAGGGTAAGGCAACCTTATGTCGAACCTCATACTTCTTTAGTAGTGCTTCAAACTGGCGGTTACAGAAATGGGAGCCACCGTCACTGATTATGGCTCGAGGAACACCGAATCGAGTGAAAATATTTTTCTTGAGGAACTTCACAACAGTTTTAGCATCATTAGTAGAACAGGCAAGGGCTTCCGCCCATTTTGAAACATAATCGACAGCTACTAAGATGTAAAGATTGCCGAAAGAGTTTGGGAAAGGACCCATAAAATCAATACCCCAGACGTCAAATAGCTCAACTTCAAACATGTTATTCAGTGGTAGCTCATTCCGACGAGATAGATTACCTTGCCTTTGACGCCGATCACATGTCGAAACAAACGCATGACAATCCTTGTGAAGGGTGTTCCAGAAAAAGCCTGATTCTAGTATTTTTGCGGCGGTTCGAGTGGCACC
This sequence comes from Limonium bicolor, assembly GCA_023374045.1. Lineage (NCBI taxonomy): Eukaryota > Viridiplantae > Streptophyta > Magnoliopsida > Caryophyllales > Plumbaginaceae > Limonium > Limonium bicolor. The sequence goes on from CM041777.1 coordinate 148,160,177, forward strand.
ATGATGTCCACCGGCTTCTCTGGAATGGCAATGGAGGAGAATGTTTCTGATCTCTGACTTCTGGACACATCTCCTAATGATTCCATCTGCACAGACTTTAAATAGATAAGGGTCATCCCAAAAATAATGTTTGACAATGGAAAAGAACCGCTTTCTCTGCTGATAAGTCATATCAGCTGGAACAATCTTCCTAACAAGGTAGTTAGCGATATCAGCAAACCATGGATCTTCAACATCTTCTGCTGCAAATGCTGACTCATCAGGGAAGGACTCGTTGATGGGAGTCCCATCATCAGATGCCTCCATTCTGGACAGATGATCAGCTACCACATTTTGTGTTCCCTTCTTGTCCCTGATCTCAATATCAAATTCTTGCAATAGGAGAATCCATCTAATTAACCTGGGTTTTGACTCTGCCTTAGCAAACAAATACTTAAGAGCAGAGTGGTCAGTATGTACAATAATTTTACCACCCAGTAAATAGGATCGAAACTTATCTAGAGCAAAAAACTACCGCTAGTAATTTTTTCTGTGGTTGCATAATTTTTCTGGGCATCATTCAAAGTTCGACTTGCATAATATACTACCCGAAGAATTTTATCAATCTTCTGACATAAAACGGCTCCCACAGCGTAATCACTAGCGTCACACATTATCTCAAAAGGGAGTGACCAATCAGGAGACACAACGACAGGTGCAGAAATTAGCTTTTCTTTTAATAAATTAAAAGCTTTCAGACATTCTTCAGAAAAATGGAACTTAACATCCTTTGCAAGTAGATCACACAGAGGTTTAGAGATTTTGGAAAAATCTTTAATGAATCTTCTATAAAACCTGCGTGTCCAAGAAAACTACGAATGTCTCTAACAGAAGATGGTGGTGGGAGCTTTTCAATTACATCGATTTAGCCCGGTCGACCTTAATACCTTTTGAAGAAATCTTGTGGCCCAGGACGATTCCTTCTCGAACCATGAAGTGGCATTTTTCCCAATTTAACACCAGATTGGTTTCTTCACACCTGGAAAGCACAAGATCAAGGTTTTCTAGACAGGATTCAAACGTTAGACCATAAACAGAAAAATCGTCCATAAAAACCTCAATGCATTTCTCAATATACTCAGCAAAGATGGCCATCATACAACGTTGAAACGTAGCAGGAGCATTACATAATCCAAATGGCATTCTTTTATAACTATAGGTTCCATATGGACAGGTAAAAGTTGTCTTATCCTGATCCTCAGGAGCTATAGGGATTTGAAAGTAACCTGAAAAGCCATCCAGAAAGAGTAGTAGTCATGTCCAGCTAGTCTTTCCAACATTTGATCAATGAAAGGTAATGGAAAATGGTCCTTACGAGTGGCGTCATTTAACTTTCTATAATCAATACAAACCCGCCATCCCGTAGTGGGACACTGGGTAATCAGCTCACCTTTTTCATTAGGAACCACAGTTATTCCCTTTATTTGGTACTACCTGAACTGGACTTACCCATTTACTGTCTGAAATAGGGTAAATAATGCCTGCATCGAGTAGTTTGATTACCTCTTTCTTAACTACCTCTTTTAGGACTGGGTTAAGACGCCGCTGAGGCTGAGCCAATGGTCGGTAGTTATCTTCCATATAGATTCGGTGAGAACACAACTGAGGGCTGATTCCTTTAATATCTGCTATCGACCAACCAATAGCTGATGTATGATTGCGCAATACCTCCAGTAGTTGCTTCTCTTGAGTTCCTGTCAAGTCAGAAGAGATTATAACAGGTAATTCTGATGGTTCATTCAGAAAAGAGTATTTCAAGTGAGAGGGAAGGGGTTTCATCTCCACTGTAGGAGGTTTCTCAATAGATGGTCTTGGCCGGTCAGCACTTCGCTCGACTTTCTCAAATTGCTGCTGGTACTTGTGGAAGTGTGGCCGCCTTTTGTTTAACTCTTCAGCCATGAGGGCCATATCTGGATCCTCATCATCAGCTTCGCAAGATGCCATAAGACATCTTTCCAGGATTTCCTCCTCTCTCCGCTTAAAATAGTTTCCTGCACTAAAGAGTCAACAACATCTATTGCAAAACAGGACTGAACAGTAGCAGGACGCTTCATGTTGCGTGTCATGTCGAAAACAACCTGCTCATCATGAAATCTTAGAATAATCTTTCCTCCTTCCACATCAATGAGAGTGCGGGCAGTTCTCATAAACGGTCTGCCCAGAATTAGCGGTACATCTGTATCTTCCTCCATATCAATGATGATAAAATCAGCAGGGAAAATAAATTTATCAATAGAAACTACCAGGTCCTCAACTTTTCCCTTAGGATAGATTATGGAACGGTCTGCTAGTTGTAACTGAACAGAAGTGGGAGCACATTGACCTACGCCTAATTTCTTGAAAATAGATAAAGGCATCAAATTTATACTTGCTCCTAAATCACATAAACCGTTACCACAATCCACCTTCTCGATAGCGCATGGAATGATGGGAAGACCTGGATCTCCTAACTTGGGTGGCAGCTTCTTCAGGAGAACTGCAGATACTCTTTCTGTCAATTTGACTGTGTCAGACTCTAGCAAAGAACGCCTGTTAGACAAAATATCCTTCATAAATTTAGCATACATAGGCATTTGAGACAAAGCATCAGAAAAAGGGATGTTAATAGTTAATTTCTTAAAGACATTAAGAAATTTCCCATATTGCTCGTCCACGTTCTTTTTCTTTAGTCTGTTAGGGAATGGAATAGGAGGATTATAAGAGAGTTGAGAGATTCCAGGAGACTCCTTCTCCTTGGGATTTGTTGTTTCCTCCACTTCAGGTTGAGATTCAGCTGGCTTATTAAAATCTTCTTCAATTTCTGGAACATCAGAAACTAGTTCCTTGCCGCTTCTCAGAGTTACTGCTTTTGCGTGCTCCCTTGGGTTAGGGTCAGGCTGACTGGGAAGTGACCCCGTCGGTCGCTGTGCCAGCTGTTATGAAATTTGACTCATTTGCCTCTCTAAGCTTAGGTTGATAGAAGCTTGATCGGCGTTTCTAGCGGCTTGTTCAGAAAGTTTGGCTTCTATTTCGGCAAACCTGGAGTTTGTAGTTTGGCCTTGTTTAAGGATTTCTGCCAGCATATTCTCAATTTTACCACTGCCTCCTTGCGAATTTTGGGATTGCTCCTGTTGTCTAAAGTAAGGTGGTCTATTTTGGTTGAACCCAAATTACCTATAGACTGATCATTACCCCTCCATGGAGGTTGTTGATTGTTCCTCCAATTATTCTGATTGAAATTGTTAGGATAAGGGTTACCTGGTCTGTTGTTGATTGATTTTAACTCTTCGGGGTTACCTGCATAGCTAGGACCTTCACAGTTGAACGTTTCGTGGGCTCCTCCACAATTCTCACAGCAAGGATTCAGGAAAGGCGAAGAAGTAGCTGCCTTCGCGGTTTGCTGTTGTGTCTGGTTTACAGCTAACTTCTCCACAACTTTAGTAAGAGCTGTTAGTTGAGCGGATAAATGATCCTGTGGGGAATATTATACATACCTGCTTTTGGCTCACCTCTCCCTTGTTCTTGCACCACTGTCTGGTACTAGCGGTCATGGTGTCCAAAAGCTCCATCGCTTCATCCCCAGTTCTTGCCATAAAGTTTCCTCCAGATGAGGAACTTAGTACTATCTTGTTTGAATCGTTAATCCCTTAAAGAATGACAGTACTAGTTCTTCGCTACTCATACCATGGTGTGGGCACAGAATCTGCAGCTCCTTGAATCTATCCCAAGAGTCATACAGGGACTCACCTGGTTGTTGACCAAAGTTTGTGATTTCAGCGATCTTCTCCCTTGTCTTTGACGGTGGGTAGTACTTCGCCAGGAACTTGTTTGCCAAGTCAGCCCAAGTGTGGATGCTACCCGGTTGCAGACTCCTTAGCCACCTGGACGCTCCGTCTTTCAGAGAATAGGGGAACAGTTGTAGACGAATGCGCTCATTCAGGTTCCCCGTCTTGTTGAATGTATTGCAGAAGTCCAGGAATGCAGAGATGTGTGTGGGGCATCATCTGAGTCAAGCCCGCTGAATTGTCCCTGGTGGTATAAAGTGGTGATGAAGCTCGTCTTGAATTGCCAGGCGTCGAGCTCAGTTTGCGTCACTTGAGGGAGGACGATAGCAGAGGATCGTCCTTCTACTGATGGTTGCTGGTACTCCCCCAGAGTTTGTCTGGTCGTCATGGCAAACTGCAGTTGTCGCCTGCTGTGGAGAACTCTTTCGATTTCTGGCTGAAATTCAGCTATAGGCTCTCCTGCAGATCGAGTCCGACGCATAAGAGACGAGTTGGTAAGAATATGGAAAAACTAGATTAACTATATACGTGGGAAAAAATATAAGAAAAATAAAAGAATGAAAAATTGAACTTATCCCAATTAAATAACAATTGTCAATTAACCGTGCCGGAGGTCCCCGGCAACGGCGCCAAAAACTTGATGGAGAAATATGTGACTACTTCTACCACATAGGCAGTGTACCTATCGTTTTGCGGATATAGTGAATGAGTGGGTTGTCGATCTCAGGGACCTCGTACAATTAATTGACAAATATTGATTAAATGGGATTATTAGTTAAACTAAGGAAAACAGGAAATGTCACTTTTTCGGTTTTGATTGATTGATTAAAAAGAAACTAAACTACAAGGAGAAATATAAACAATTTAAAGGTAAATAAACAAAGAGGGATTTAAAGAGTGGTGAATGTGATAAATAGAAAAGCGCACCCCGGGTTGTTTGCTTACCTATTCCTTTTATATATGTTATTAAATTCTTCCTTTAATTTTACTGCAATAACTCAGAAACTTTAATTAATTCATTAACGACTAAGTATAATGAATCCTAACCAATTGTTAGACCTAGCAGCAGGCTAATGCTCTAGACCGGACACAATTAATTGCATAAAGAGCAGTTTCCATTGGAGTCTAATTAACCTATAGGCGGGATCACGCTTCTAGCTGTTAATTAGGTTCAACTTCCTTCGTCTCGTTATCTATCTCAGCTCTCGCGTATTAATAAGATAACTACAAGGGTTGTTTTAACTACCGGCCAAATAATTAAAACATTTGAAGGACAGGAATTGAACTGTTGCAGTTAACAAAATTTATTTGAAGATCACATAACAGAATGCAGGAAATAGGTTCGCTTCCAACCCGGGAAGCTAAAATACTTACTCGCTCATTGTTACAAAAACAATGATAACAGAAAAGGAATGCATTAAATAAATTAAAGTAAGGGTAAGAGATAACTCCAGTTTAGAAGTTCACTCCGGCTCCCTGCTTCAACTTCGTCTTGCGCTGCCCCCGACTGCTAACTTTATTCTTGTAAAGCTGGTGCGTAACAGGAAAATAAAATGGAAAGTGGGATGTATGTGTTTGCGTGGGAATTTAATGGAGTGGATGGGTGATGATTTTTGATAGAGGAAATGAAGTGAATGGAGTACGAGCGTGGGTGAGGGAGTGTGGCAGATATTTGGGTCGATGGATGATGATGCGTGAATGAATGAATGATCATTTTTTAGCAACCAGAGTGTGGGTTTATATAGGCTGAGGAATTCAGAAGCAGAAAAGGAGAAGTGACAGGTGATCAAGATGGCAGTGGAGTGGGTAAGGAGATCCGTAAAAATTGCAGTCAGAGATTCATTCCTGATCGGGCAGAGCAATTAATTGCAGACAGAGATTAATTCATGATCCGCAGCAGCAATTGATTGCAGAGCCGGCGTCACGCGTGCACAAATTAAGGTGGATGCCGTCTGTAATTAATGGAGTAGCAGTTCGAGTGCGGCGCCGGAAAGAAGAAGGAAGAAGAATCGCGTCTGAATTTGGTGCGTGTCCGCGCCTCTGTCCTCGCAAGTGTCCGCCCAAAACAGCGGACATCAGCTCTTGTCCGCGCAAATGGAGGCGGTTGTCTCTGCCCTCTCTTGTCCGCGCCTAATGAGGCGGTTGCCTCTGCCCTCTCTTGTCCGCGCCTAATGAGGCGGTTGTGAGTGATGGAGACAACACGCGGGCGTGGTATTTGAGTTGCAACTTTTCAAACCGGCTCCAGATTCTTCGTTATAAGTCCGTTTACTCGCCGTTTGTTGCGTTGGAAAGCTTGTGAAGTAAACTACTTGATTCCAACACTTTTTCCTACATTTAACACATAAAATATATCAATTCATATCAAAACATAAATCTAGGAAAATCGTAAGATAAGTGAGAAATATTACTTAAAATACTGCAAATTGCAAGGTAATTAAACCTTAAAAAGTCTATATATTTCGCACTTATCAAACTTCCTCACACTTAACTTTTGCTTGTCCTCAAGCAAATAAAGAACAAACTTTCTCTGAGGTCACAGTATCAAACTCCAGGATTCAACAATCGTGGAAGGAAATCAAGCTAAATGGCAATCAAGAGAATAATCCTGCTCTTAGATGTAGGTTTTTGTAAACAGTGAAACAGAAAAATTTTTAATAAGAGCATGGATAAGTTAGATTGTAAAAATTGAACATAGATTAGCTCGGAATCTTCCACCAATTTCTGTTCTCTAACCTTTGGATGACAAGGGGTGTGAAGTAACACCTTATTCCGTGATACCTTTCAACACCACATACTCATGATCAAAATGTGAAAAAAATTGCGACAATCATTAAGAGTTTTGCATGTTTATTTTTTTTGTTTTTCTCTTCTCTTTTGTTTTTCATTGTTCGCACAATTTGTTTCATCCCCCAGACTTTTCTCTTCACCCATGTAGCGGCTTTGGGCCTTCTATCCCAGATCACAAGACCTTAGGTAGATGGGTGATGAGGCACCCCAAGGACTTAATAACCGAATGAACGAGGCCTGTTTTGGTTCAGAAAACTTCATTATATGATCAGAGGAGTACCTTGCTTTATCCTTTTCATACCAATCTTTCACTTAGTTCCATGATTACCGAGCTAAGGTAGCTCAATTTCCACAATCAGCCTATCCACCAGATTTCAGTGAAAATAGATTTAATTTTTGAAGAAAGAATTTGATACATACAAACAACGTCAAGCAGAACGATTCTTGAGGTTGTCATCAGGCTCGAGTTCAAAAACTTCCACAAAAATTTTAGCCCGAAAATTCAACATATGTTGGCCTTTAGAGAAGCTTACTATCATAATTAGAGAACAACAAAAAGCAAGTGTGGCATTAGGTACTACTGGCATATTTTCAGGGAAAGGTCAAAACTTCCTCACACTTAAGAGGAGCAATGTCCTCATTGTTCATAAAATAATCAAGAAAAGACCTTTCAAAATATGCCAGACTCAGGAAGGAATCATTTAGGACGCTATGGACTGAAGCATTGAACAGTTAAAGCACGAGGGGCTAAACATAAATATTAAAAATAAAGGAACTGAGACTCCCCTGATATCGTGATATTGAGGAAGGTGCCCTTCCTCACACTTAAAGCATTGGCGATGGGGTCGATGTTCCTCACACTTGAGTCTAAGCAAGGGTTCAGCTTGGATTGATTGTAACAAACGGTTTACCTACACACACTGTCAAATACCAAAATAACGCTAGGAAGTGTTGCGTTAATAGCACAGGCACAATTACCTCCTTCCTCTTCTTTCTTCTTTTCTTTCCTTTTTTTTATATAACTATATATTAGAGAGAAATATATGCGTAGCTTTAAAACATGAATTGAAAATTACCCCTGGGTTGCCTCCCAGTCAGCTGCCCTCTTTAGAGTCATTGGCCGGACTTTGTGAAGTAGCTAACCTGCAATTGGATCTTTAAGAGATACTTCATATGTAGCAGCTTGATCCAGTGAAGTACCCAGAAATTTCTTGACTCGTGACCCATTGACTTTAAATGTTTCTCCCTTTGCATTGGCGAGTTCAATCGCACCGAATGGGGAAATGCTAATAATAGGGTAAGGTCCTGACCAGTATGATTTCAGCTTACCTGGGAAGAATCTGAGCCTGGAGTTGAAAAGTAGGACTTGGTCCCCCACCTTAAATTCTCGATTGGCAATCATCTTGTCATGCCAGCGCTTGGTACATTCCTTATATATTACAGCATTCTCGTAAGATTCGTTCCTGAGTTCCTCCAACTCTGTCAACTGGAACTTGCGTTTATCACCGGCTTGCTGTAGGTCAAAATTAAGAGCTTTCAAGGCCCAATATGACTTGTATTCTAATTCCACAGGCAAGTGGCATGCCTTCCCAAAAACCAACTTGTAGGGAGACATGCCAATTGGTGTTTTGAAAGCAGTGCGGTAGGCCTAGAGCGCTTCATCTAATCTAAGTGACCAATCCTTACGAGAAGAGTTCACCGTCTTTTGTAAGATCCACTTGAGTTCTCGGTTTGTCACTTCGGCCTGCCCATTTGTTTGTGGATGGTAGGGTAAGGCAACCTTATGTCGAACCTCATACTTCTTTAGTAGTGCTTCAAACTGGCGGTTACAGAAATGGGAGCCACCGTCACTGATTATGGCTTGAGGAACACCGAATCGAGTGAAAATATTTTCCTTGAGGAACTTCACAACAGTTTTAGCATCATTAGTAGAACAGGCAAGGGCTTCCGCCCATTTTGAAACATAATCGACAGCTACTAAGATGTAAAGATTGCCGAAAGAGTTGGGAAAGGACCCATAAAATCAATACCCCAGACGTCAAATAGCTCAACTTCTAACATGTTATTCAGTGGTAGCTCATTCGACAGATAGATTACCTTGCCTTTGACGCCGATCACATGTCGAAACAAACGCATGACAATCCTTGGAAGGGTGTTCCAGAAAAAGCCTGATTCTAGTATTTTTGCGGCGGTTCGAGTGGCACCATGATGTCCACCGGCTTCTCTGGAATGGCAATGGAGGAGAATGTTTCTGATCTCTGACTTCTGGACACATCTCCTAATGATTCCATCTGCACAGACTTTAAATAGATAAGGGTCATCCCAAAAATAATGTTTGACAATGGAAAAGAACCGCTTTCTCTGCTGATAAGTCATATCAGCTGGAACCAATCTTCCTAACAAGGTAGTTAGCGATATCAGCAAACCATGGATCTTCAACATCTTCTGCTGCAAATGCTGACTCATCAGGGAAGGACTCGTTGATGGGAGTCCCATCATCAGATGCCTCCATTCTGGACAGATGATCAGCTACCACATTTTGTGTTCCCTTTTGTCCCTGATCTCAATATCAAATTCTTGCAATAGGAGAATCCACCTAATTAACCTGGGTTTTGACTCTGCCTTAGCAAACAAATACTTAAGAGCAGAGTGGTCAGTATACAATAATTTTACCACCCAGTAAATAAGATCGAAACTTATCTAGAGCAAAAACTACAGCTAGTAATTCTTTTTCTGTGGTGCATAATTTTTCTGGGCATCATTTAAAGTTCGACTTGCATAATATACTACCCGAAGAATTTTATCAATCTTCTGACATAAACGGCTCCCACAGCGTAATCACTAGCGTCACACATTATCTCAAAAGGGAGTGACCAATCAGGAGACACAACGACAGGTGCAGAAATTAGCTTTTCTTTTAATAAATTAAAAGCTTTCAGACATTCTTCAGAAAAATGGAACTTAACATCCTTCGCAGTAGATCACACAGAGGTTTAGAGATTTTGGAAAAATCTTTTGAATCTTCTATAAAAACCTGCGTGTCCAAGAAAACTACGAATATCTCTAACAGAAGATGGTGGTGGGAGCTTTTCAATTACCTCGACTTTAGCCCGGTCTACCTCAATACCTTTTGAAGAAATTTGTGGCCCAGGACGATTCCTTCTCGAACCATGAAGTGGCATTTTTCCCAATTTAACACCAGATTGGTTTCTTCACACCTGGAAGCACAAGATCAAGGTTTTCTAGACAGGATTCAAATGTTAGACCATAAACAGAAAAATCGTCCATAAAAACCTCAATGCATTTCTCAATATATTCAGCAAAGATGGCCATCATACAACGTTGAAACGTGGCAGGAGCATTACATAATCCAAATGGCATTCTTTTATAACTATAGGTTCCATACGGACAGGTAAAAGTTGTCTTATCCTGATCCTCAGGAGCTATAGGGATTTGAAATAACCTGAAAAGCCATCCAGAAAGCAGTAGTAGTCATGTCCAGCTAGTCTTTCCAACATTTGATCAATGAAAGGTAATGGAAAATGGTCCTTACGAGTGGCGTCATTTAACTTTCTATAATCAATACAAACCCGCCATCCTGTAGTGGGACGCTGGGTAATCAGCTCACCCTTTTCATTAGGAACCACAGTTATTCCTCCTTTCTTTGGTACTACCTGAACTGGACTTACCCATTTACTGTCTGAAATAGGGTAAATAATGCCTGCATCGAGTAGTTTGATTACCTCTTTCTTAACTACCTCTTTTAGGACTGGGTTAAGACGCGCTGAGGCTGAGCCAATGGTCGGTAGTTATCTTCCATATAGATTCGGTGAGAACACAACTGAGGGCTGATTCCTTTAATATCTGCTATCGACCAACCAATAGCTGATGTATGATTGCGCAATACCTCCAGTAGTTGCTTCTCTTGAGTTCCTGTCAAGTCAGAAGAGATTATAACAGGTAATTCCGATGGTTCATTAAGAAAAGATATTTCAATGAGAGGGAAGGGTTTCATCTCCACTGTAGGAGGTTTTCAATAGATGGTCTTGGCCGGTCAGCACTTCGCTCGACTTTCTCAAATTGCTGCTGGTACTTGTGGAAGTGTGGCCGCCTTTTGTTTAACTCTCAGCCATGAGGGCCATATCTGGATCCTCATCATCAGCTTCGCAAGATGCCATAAGACATCTTTCCAGGATTTCCTCTCTTCCGCTTAAAATAGTTTCCTGCACTAAAGAGTCAACAACATCTATTGCAAAGCAGGATTGAACAGTGCAGGACGCTTCATGTTGCGTGTCATGTCGAAAACAACCTGCTCATCATGAAATCTTAGAATAATCTTTCCTCCTTCCACATCAATGAGAGTGCGGGCAGTTCTCATAAACGGTCTGCCCAAAATTAGCGGTACATCTGTATCTTCCTCCATATCAATGATGATAAAATCAGCAGGGAAAATAAATTTATCAATAGAAACTACCAGGTCCTCAACTTTTCCTTTAGGATATTATGGAACGGTCTGCTAGTTGTAACTGAACAGAAGTGGGAGCACATTGACCTACCTAATTTCTTGAAAATAGATAAAGGCATCAAATTAATACTTGCTCCTAAATCACATAAACCGTTACCACAATCACCTTCTCGATAGCGCATGGAATGATGGGAAGACCGGATCTCCTAACTTGGGTGGCAGCTTCTTCAGGAGAACTGCAGATACTCTTTCTGTCAATTTGACTGTGTCAGACTCTAGCAAAGAACGCCTGTTAGACAAAATATCCTTCATAAATTTAGCATACATAGGCATTTGAGACAAAGCATCAGAAAAAGGGATGTTAATAGTTAATTTCTTAAAGATATTAAGAAATTTCCCATATTGCTCGTCCATGTTCTTTTTCTTTAGTCTGTTAGGGAATGGAATAGGAGGATTATAAGAGAGTTGAGAAGGTTTAATAGTGAGAGATTCAGGACTCCTTCTCCTTGGGATTTGTTGTTTCCTCCACTTCAGGTTGAGATTCAGCTGGCTTATTAAAATCTTCTTCAATTCTGGAACATCAGAAACTAGTTCCTTGCCGCTTCTCAGAGTTACTGCTTTTGCGTGCTCCCTTGGGTTAGGGTCAGGCTGACTGGGAAGTGACCCCGTCGGTCGCTGTGCCAGCTGTTGTGAAATTTGACTCATTTGCCTCTCTAGGCTAGGTTGATAGAAGCTTGATCAGCGTTTTAGCGGCTTGTTCAGAAAGTTTAGCTTCTATTTCGGCAACCTGGAGTTTGTAGTTTGGCCTTGTTTAAGGATTTCTGCCAGCATATTCTCAATTTTACCACTGCCTCCTTGGAATTTTGGGATTGCTCCTGCTGTCTAAAGTAAGGTGGTCTATTTTGGTTGAACCCAAAATTACCTATAGACTGATCATTACCCCTCCATGGAGGTTGTTGATTGTTCCTCCAATTATTCTGATTGAAATTGTTAGGATAAGGGTTACCTGGTCTGTTGTTGATCGATTTTACTCTTCGGGGTTACCTGCATAGCTAGGACCTTCACAGTTGAACGTTTCGTGGGCTCCTCCACAATTCTCACAGCAAGGATTCAGGAAAGGCGAAGAAGTAGCTGCCTTCGCGGTTTGCTGTTGCGTCTGGTTTACAGCTAACTCCACAACTTTAGTAAGAGCTGTTAGTTGAGCGGATAAATGATCCTGTGGGGGAATATTATACATACCTGCTTTTGGCTCACCTCTCCCCTTGTTCTTGCACCACTGTCTGGTACTAGCGGTCATGGTGTCCAAAAGCTCCATCGCTTCATCCCCAGTTCTTGCCATAAAGTTTCCTCCAGATGAGGAACTTAGTACATCTTGTTTGAATCGTTTAATCCCTTAAAGAATGACAGTACTAGTTCTTCGCTACTCATACCATGGTGTGGGCAGAATCTGCAGCTCCTTGAATCTATCCCAAGAGTCATACAGGGACTCACCTGGTTCTTGACAAAGTTTGTGATTTCAGCGATTTTCCCTTGTCTTTGACGGTGGATAGTACTTCGCCAGGAACTTGTTTGCCAAGTCAGCCCAAGTGTGGATGCTACCCGGTTGCAGACTCCTTAGCCACCTGGACGCTCCGTCTTTCAGAGAATAGGGGAACAGCTGTAGACGAATGCGCTCATTCAGGTTCCCCGTCTTGTTGAATGTATTGCAGAAGTCCAGGAATGCAGAGATGTGGTGTGGGGCATCATCTGAGTCAAGCCCGCTGAATTGTCCCTGGTGGTAAAGTGGTGATGAAGCTCGTCTTGAATTGCCAGGCGTCGAGCTCAGTTTGCGTCACTTGAGGGAGGACGATAGCAGAGGATCGTCCTTCTACTGATGGTTGCTGGTACTCCCCCAGAGTTTGTCTGGTCGTCATGGCAAACTGTAGTTGTCGCCTGCTGTGGAGAACTCTTTCGATTCTGGCTGAAATTCAGCTATAGGTTCTCCTGCAGATCGAGTCCGACGCATAAGAGACGAGTTGGTATGAATATGGAAAAACTAGATTAACTATATACGTGGAAAAATAAAGAAAAATATCAAAAGAAAATAATGAAAAATTTAACTTATCCCAATTAAATAAATTGTCAATTAACCGTGCCGGAGGTCCCCGGCAACGGCGCCAAAAACTTGATGGAGAAATATGTGACTACTTCTACCACATAGGCAGTGTACCTATCGTTTTGCGGGTATAGTGAATGGGGTTGTCGATCTCAGGGACCTCGTATAATTAATTGACAAATATTTGATTAACTGGGAAATTAAGTTAAACTAAAGAAAACAGGAAATATCACTTTTTCGGTTTTGATGATTGATTAAAAAGAAAAAACTACAAGGAGAAATAAACAATTAAATAAATAAACACAGAGGGATTTAAAGAGTGGTGAATGTGATAAATAGAAAAGCGCACCCCGGGTTGTTTGCTTACCTATTCCTTTTATATCTGTTACTAAATTCTTCCTTTAATTTTACTGCAATAACTCAGAAACTTTAATTAATTCATTAACGACTAAGTATAATGAATCCTAACCAATTGTTAGACCTAGCAGCAGGCTAATGCTCTAGACCGGACACAATTAATGCATAAAGAGCAGTTTCATTGGAGTCTAATTAACCTATAGGCGGGATCACGCTTCTAGCTGTTAATTAGGTTCAACTTCCTTCGTCGTTATATCTCAGCTCTCGCATTAATAATAACTACAAGGGTTGTTTTAACTACCGGCCAAATAATTAAAACACTTGAAGGACAGGAATTGAACTGTTGCAGTTAACAAAATTTATTTGAAGATACATAACGAACAGGAAATAGGTTCGCTTCCAACCCGGGAAGCTAAAATACTTACTCGCTCATGTTACAAAAACAATGATAACAGAAAAGGAATGCATTAAATAAATTAAAGTAAGGGTAAGAGATAACTCCAGTTTAGAAGTTCACTTCGGCTCCCTGCTTCAACTTCGTCTTGCGCTGCCCCCGACTGCTAACTTTATTCTTGTAAAGCTGGTGCGTAACAGGAAAATAAAATGGAAAGTGGGATGTATGTGTTTGCGTGGGAATTTAATGGAGTGGATGGGTGATGATTTTTGATAGAGGAAATGAAGTGAATGGAGTACGAGCGTGGGTGAGGGAGTGTAGCAGATATTTGGGTCGATGGATGATGGATGCGTGAATGAATGAATGATCATTTTTTAGCAACCAGAGTGTGGGTTTATATAGGCTGAGGAATTCAGAAGTAGACAACGGAGAAGTGACAGGGTGAATCAAGATGGCAGTGGAGTTGGTAATGAGATCCGTAAAAATTGCAGTCAGAGATTTCATTCCTGATCGGGCAGAGCAATTAATTGCAGACAGAGATTTAATTCATGATCCGCAGCAGCAATTGATTGTAGAGCCGGCGTCACGCGTGCACAAATTAAGGTGGGTGCCGTCTGTAATTAATGGAGTAGCAGTTCGAGTGCGGCGCCGGAAAGAAGAAGGAAGAAGAATCGCGTCTGAATTGGTGCGTGCCGCGCGCTCTGTCCTCGCAAGTGTCCGCCCAAAAACAAGCGGACATCAGCTCCTTGTCCGCGCAAATGGAGGCGGTTGTCTCTGCCCTCTTGTCCGCGCCTAATGAGGCGGTTGCCTCTGCCCTCTCTTGTCCGCGCCTAATGAGGCGGTTGTGAGTGATGTCGAGACAACACGCGGGCGTGTGTATTTGAGTTGCAACTTTTCAACCGGCTCCAGGTTCTTCATTATAAGTCCGTTTCACTCGCCGTTTGTTGCGTTGGAAAGCTTGTGAAGTAAATACTTGATTCCAACACTTTTTCCTACATTTAACACATAAAATATATCAATTCGTATCAAACATAAATCTAGGAAAATCATAAGATAAGTGAGAATATTACTTAAAATACTGCAAATTGCAAGGTAATTAAACCCTAAAAAGTCTATATATTTCGCACTTATCAGTTACAAGCATTCAAAGATGGAGAAGGGGTACTTGCTGTAGCAAAACGATATAAGGGAGGATGAGATGAATACGGTGGTGGTGAGTGAAGGAATAAAGAGAAGAGGTGAGAGGTAAGCCTTTAGTTAAGTATTTAGTTATAAAAGGTAAATAGTAACTTTTACTTACTTTCTTCTTTAGTTGCTAGCCAAGTGTGATGACTCACACTCTAAAAACTGTGCCCCTTCCATCATAAGGATATTTATGGTCTTTGTTGACCATTAACTAATTAAAGTTGAATTAGTCAAAACTAGCACTATTTGAGCACTATTCACTAATTAAGGCACATAATTGTGAAATTTTAATTTCCCATTGATTTAGACTTCTAATGTGATAACTAAGTAGTAAAAATGTGATAAAGAGTAATGATGGACATTTAGCCACTCAAACCCCATTTACAAGACCAATTTCAAAAATGTGCTTTAAGACTCCTTAAAGCACATTTTGTGTTTAACTTGTTTTCAAGCTTGGTTTCTTAGTAATTGATTTTAATATGTTCATTAACATATAAATAGGTCTTGGTAAGCTTATTAGGTCTTAACCAAACCTATCCCAAGCTTAGAGCACATTTTGCCCATATTGGCGTTAAGGATTTATTGGTTTGTTTGGTAATGTCTACCAAAAGTTTCCTAAGGATTAATTATCCTTATTAAATCATAATTGAATGTTAAAGTCTTGGGGCTCTTTGGATCCTAACCAAGTCAGGTCCAAGCTTAGAGCATGTTTTGCTAAAAACTGTATTTATGGTACTTTATTGTTTTGCTATGGTTTAAATTGTTCACTAATGTTTTAAGGCAATTTTTTAGCCGAATAATGCCATATTTTAAGGAAACAACTATCAAGGTTGGGGTATTTCAATCTACCCCCTTAAAAGAAACTTCGTCCTCGAAGTTCACATTTCCCACGCATCATTGGTTTAGAATACGGGAATTACTTGCAAAAATAAAAATTCCATAACTAACATACTTTACATCAAAACCTCGACTTAATGGTGGGCAACATATCCAACACATATACAAACATACTTATATGATAACCTCGGACTCAACGGTCCGGGTATTAACAACATTGTACTTGCATAACAACCCTCAGGACTCTCAGTCTGGGTAACATAACAACAGTTAGTGTAACACCCCTCTCCACAATCAGTATAATATCTCACGTGGAATTAATAAAACAGTCTTACAGCGGAAGAATTAATAACAAAAACAATACGCACTTGGGTGCACCGGCCATTACTCGCCCATGCGAGCAACGAAGCCAAACTACATCCAACTTCCAAATAAACAAACTGCTAACCGCCGATAACGAGAAACTCCTATACATCTACTAAGTCCATAATCATAAACATCGACAAGTGAGCGTCTACCCAATCCTGAATATACATAACCTTACCATAATACAATTCACCATCCTCATTGCCATGTAGACAAACTCCATGTGCAGTAATAATTAAAGTAGAACTCCAATTACCCTGTTCCCGCGCTTCGGCTTCGACAATAATCAACAACCTGTAATGGTGTAGTATCAGCGATAGACGCTGAGTATGCCGGGCCTGGACCCTATTGGTCACTTAGTCATTTTAACCATCTTATTATTAGATTGGTTTCATGCTTTACCATTTTATAGTTATAATCAATAATGTAATATACATGTATAATATACATAATCATCCATCCAAATATTCATAAACATTAAATCATCCATCCAATCCAAACATTCATTAATATCTCAAACAACAATTGTTTATCGAACGTATCGAGTACTAACAGTATAATGTACAATGTACAATCGCCGTAGCGTATGCCATCTTTTATTAATTTTAATTTAATCTGGCCTTCAAGGCCCCATCCATATGTACAATGTACAATCGCCGTAGCGTACAGTTTCCATAGTTAATTTAATTTGGCCTTTAAGGCCCCATCCATCCAAACCATGTTTAATTAATACCAGTTGGGCGTCATGTTAGGACAACCCGATAACCTCACCATGGACAGTAGTCCTCCCGTACACACAAAGGTGCTCATTTCGCCAGAGGTCCGGAGGCCCTGACTATTCTCTTATGTCTCGTAAGACGTCCATATAAAGGCCGTAGCCACCTGACCCACGATCCAGTTTGGGCTCGTTGGGTAAACCTGGAGCGGAATCCAATCGGAAACCCCTCAGTGATCACAAATGCGCAACCAAGTAGTTCGTAAACCACCAGGATTCCTCACCTCAACTCATACCATCTCTCTCTCATAATGTTTAAGATATGCTCTTAGTCTTATGGAGAATAATTATTAATTAGCTGCCCAATGGGTCTCACGCATACCTAGAAGTAATCTAGGTTATATTCATGTTCGAGATCCATGCTCTAGAGACCGACAATGTCGTGACACATCCCTAAGTGTTTTACTTAGGTTACCATATACTTAATATTAATACTATGGTATTATATCAAGTAACCGTCATGTCATCACAATAACGTATATGTATGTTTATATAAGTCGATCTATAGTCGACGTAGTGTTAGTCCCGTAGGACGCTCGTGCATAAATAATAATGCAGTAACACTCAATCACATACATGTATCCACACACATAACACACAAGTTATATCAACCAAATCCGAGCCCAAGGAGCTTCCTTAGGACAACTCGGATCAAACCCCTTTACATACAGTTCACCAAGACCTAGGATGCGCAGTGTAGACCATTAGCTCGTCAAGCACCTCCGTCTGAAGTATGATCTAAACGGTAATAAACTATAAGTCAGTCTCCATGACTAACTACATCCGGTATTTCCGAATAAAAAGTAACCCCGACAGTTCATCCCTGTTTTCTACAGTTATTTGTTACGGGTTTCTCTAAACCGGTCGGCTTTGTTACTTTAAAACTCGTATGTCAAAACATTTTGACTGTTAGGTTTAAATCATTATTTTTCTTTAATCTTATCCACCATTTAAACTTAGGTATGTAACCTATAGTTGCATGTATGCATGCATTATTATATTATATCGTATTATTTTTCCACCATCCATTATAATACGTTGTATTATATACTCCATCATCTTAGCAAATTATATTTGCATTCAAAAACTCATAACTTATAGTTTGTAACTATTTTTTGTAATAACCACCACCATTATATTATATGGTCTCCAACCATAATATATACTCATCCTTATATACATTATTCTTGTGTATGTATATATTTACCACGTAGGTAAATTTCGCGAGTTTAATAAACTCTTATATTATATGTTACATTTTATCATCTTATATTAGATGATCATTCCCATTAGTTGTATTATATTATACAACTTATATCAAGATTATTATCCTGATATTATGTAACATTTTATGTTGTATAATTACAACTCCTAAGGTTTATTCCATAAATACCTTAGTTTATAAATCTCATTTATTTATAGTTTGTCACATTATTTAATGTGAATATCCTTACTTATATTAATTCCATTAAACCACCTTAATTCCATATAATTGTTATAATACTTATAACATTATAGCCCTTAGTCTAAAATTCATTTACCAACCTTATGTAATTCGGTACAGCCCTTGAATTTATTTAAATTCTATTTTGACCACATATCATTATGTAATGTTATACCAAATACTAATATCATATAATATGATATTTTTATTACCTTTAACTTTTAACCTATAGTTTTATACAAACTATTTAATATTGTCGCCTGGGCTTATATATTTATACCTTATTCTTTTCCATAAAACATAATCTCCTTTATTTATAAAATCATCCCATAATTTATACCATGTTATATATTCCATTTAATATAACATTTTAACCTTAATATAAATATAACCTATGGTCAATATTTATAAAATACCGAACAGACCCAAAACTGTTCAATAATTGCCATTTGGCCCTATTTATAACATATAGTTTAATAATTCATTAAAACTATATATTATACATATATCTTAACAAATACTCTTATATAATTCTAAAAATCACCAAATTTCACCAAAGGGTTATAAATATCCTTATTAACCCATATACTTTCGGTATTTATAATTCCACCACCTATATTTCTCCAAAGTGTCATAATGGTATAATAACTATATATTATACATATATAGTTTATTTTAATTCCAAAATCAACCCAATAAATTCCCGAAAATTCCTAATAGCCCATGGGTGTTTATAATACCATTTTACACCCTTTATTTTTGGTAATAACATATATACCACATATGTTATAAAATTGTTACAATTAAATACATAACTTATTATAAAACCTTAAATAAGTTATTTAACTTATCTAATTTGGTCAAAACCTACCATATGGTCAAGGTTGACCACCTCAATATTTCCATGACCATCAATAACTATATATTACGGTTTATATCAATACTTTTAAGAAATTACAATTTAACCCCAAAACTTTATAAAATCTTATAATTTTTATTTAAACTCTTTTTAACCTCAAACTTTCAGCTTAATTATTGTATAGCCCCTAAATTTAATTTAATTGCACTTTAACCCCTTATAATATGTGGTAATGCATATATACCACCTAAACTTAAATAAAAGCTTATAAATGCATAAATAAAATGGCCTAAAGTACATGGCCTTATTACAAACATTGGCTTATAAAATAAATTACACATAAATGTCCAAAAATGCTGTAAACTTTCGGCCTCTCCTGTAACACCCCTCTCCCTAATCATGATATAATCCCTCACGTAGCAATAAATAAAACGTCTCGCAGCGGAAAAATAAATAACAATTACAAAACTCACACGGGTGTCACCGGCCATTACTCGCCCATGCGAGCAACGTAGCCAAACCGCATCCAACTTCCAAAATAAACAAACTGCTAACCGCAGTGATAACGAGAAACTCCTATACATCATACTAAGTCCATAACCATAAACATCGACAAGTGAGCGTCTACCCAATCCTGAAAAATACATAACCTTACCATAAGACCATACACCATCTTCATTACTATACGACATCTCCAATACCCTGTTCCTGCTCTTCAGCTCCGACAATGATCAACAACCTGAAATGGTGTAGTATCAGCGATAGACGCTGAGTATGCCGGGCCTGGACCCTAATGGTCACTTGTCATTTTAACCATCTTATTATTAGATTGGTTTCATGCTTTTCCTTTTTACAGTTATAATCAAAACTGAAGCATAAATGTATAATATACATAATCAACCATCCAAACCAAACATTCAAGAATATTTCAAACAACATTTGTATATCGAACGTATCGAGCAGTAACAACAATATTTTGTACAATGTACAATCGTCGTAGCGTTCACCATCCACTGTCAATTTATTTTAGTTTGGCTTTCAAGCCCCATCCATATGTACAATGTACATTCGCCGTAGCGTACAGTTCCCATAGTTAATTTACCTTAGCCTTGTAGGCTCCATCCAACCATGTTTAATTAATGTCAGTAGGGCGTCATGTTAGGACAACCCAATAACCTCACCATGGACAGTAGTCCCCCGTACACACAAAGGTGCTCATTTCGCCAGAGGTCCGGAGGCCCCTGACTCACTTATGTCTCGTAAGACGTCCATAAAAAGGCCGTAGCCACCTGATCCACGAACCTATTTGGGCTCGTTGGATATAACCTGGAGCGGAATCCAATTAGGAAACCCCTCAGTGATCACAAATGCGCAACCAAGTAGTTCGTAAACTACCGGGATTCCTCACCTCAATCTCATACCATCACTCTCTCATAATGTTTAAGATCTGCTCTTAGTCTTATGAGAATATTTATTAACCAGCGGCCCAATGGGTCACGCATACCTAGAAGTCATCTAGGTGATATTTATGTTAGAGATCCATGCTCTAGAGACCGACAATGTCGTGACTCGTCCCTAAGTGTTTTACTTAGGTTACCATATACTTAATATTAATATCATGGTATTATATCAAGTAACCGTCATGTCATCACAACGTATATGTATGTTTATATAAGTCGATCTATAGTCGACGTAGTGTTAGTCCCGTAGGACGCTCGTGCATAAAATAATTAATGCAGTAGCACACAATCACATACATGTATCCACACATATAACACACAAGTTATATCAACCAAATCCGAGCCCAAGGAGCAACCTTAGGTCAACTCGGCAAACCCCTTTACATACCGTTCACCCTGATTGTATTACGGTGGAGTATGAATCTTCAAGATCCTATGCTCCGAGTAGTCCGCTAGCTTGTCAAGCGTCCTTGTCAGAAGTATAATCTAAACGGTATTAAAACTATACATCAGTCTCCATGACTAACTACATCCGGTATTTCCGAATAATAAGCAACCCCGACAGTTAACCTCTTTTTCTACAGTTGTTACGGGTTTCTTTAAAACAGTCGGTTTGTTACTTAAAACGCGTACGTCAAAACTATTCCAACTGTTAAGTTTAATTCCTTATATTTCTTTTAATCTTATCCACCTCTAGTTTAGGTACGTAACCTATAGTTGCATGTATGCATGCATGATTGTATTACATTATACTCTTTTTCGTATTGTATCATTTATTATATTATATTATATTATTTTTCCCACCATCCATTATAATACAATGTATTATATAATCCCATTATCTTTAGCAAATAATACTTGCTTCCAAAACTCATAACTTATAGTTCGTAACTATATATATTTTTTTAAATAACCACCACCATTAAATCATATGGTTTCCAACCAAAATATATGTATCCACCTTATATACATTATTCTTGTGTATCTATATATTTACCACGTAGGTAATTCCCATGAGTTTAATAAACTCTTATATTTTATGTTACTTTTTATCATCTTTTATTAGATGATTATTCCCATTAGTTGTATCATATTGTACGACTTATATTAAGATTATTATCCTAACATGAGTAACATTTTATGTTGTATAATTACAACTTCTAAGGTTTATTCAATAAATACCTTAGTTTATAAATCCCATTTATTTATAGTTTGTCACACTATTTTATGTGAGTACCCTTCCTTATATTAATTCCATCTAAACCACCTTAATACCATTTACTTGTCATAACATTTATAACACAGTAGACCGTAGTCTAAAATTCATTTTCCAACCTTTATATTTTCGGTATAGCCCTTGAATTTATTTAAATTCCCTTTTTGACCACATAACATTATGTAATGTTATACCAAAATACTAATATCTTTTGCTATGATATTTTTATTTCCTTTAACTTATAATCTATAGTTTTTATACAAAACTATTGTGTATTGCCTCATAGGCATATATTAAACCTTATACTTTTCCTTAACCATAATTTCCTTTATTTACAAAGTCACCCCTTTCTTTTTACCATGTTATATATCCCATTTAATATAACATTTCTAACTTATAAAAGAGCATAACCTATGGTTATTTTTTGTAAATTCCGAACAGACCTCAATATACATTTTATATTGTCATTAGGCCCAATTTATAACATATAGTTTGATAATATCATTAAATATATATATAACATATATCTATACTATCTCAATAAATACTCTTATATAATTCTAAAAATCTCCAAATTCCACCAAAGGGTTATAAATATCCTTATTAACCCATATACTCTTGGTATTTACCATTCCACCATCTATTTTTCTCCAAAATGTCATAATGACATAATAACTATATATTATACTTTTATAGTTCATTTTAATTCCAAAACTCACCAAATAAATTCCTAAAGATTCCTAATAGCCCATGGGTGTTTAAAATACCATTGTACACCCCTTTATTTTTGGTAATAACATATTTACCACATATGTTATAAAAATATTACCATAAAATGCATAACTTATTATAAAACCTTAAATAAGTTATCTAACTTATTTATTTGGTCAAAACCTAGCATATGGTCAAGGTTGACCTCCTTAATATTTCCTTGACCAACAATTCCTTATAATTATGGTTTAGTACCCAAACTTTCTAAAATTCACCATTTACCCCAAAACTTTATAAAATCTTATAAACTTTATTTTAACTCCTTTTAACTCTAATTTTCGGTCTTATTATTCTAAAGCCCCCAAATTTAATTTAATTACACCTAATACCCCATTTATTTTCGGTAATGCATTTATACTACTTAAACTTAATTAAAAGCTTGTAAATGCATAAATAAAATGGCCTAAAATACATGGCCTTATTACAAACATTGGCTTGCAAAATAAATTACACATAAATGTCCCAAAATATACCCTTAATTCTCGGCCTCACCACACACTTTCCATTTAATTACCACCAACTTCCACATAATGTCTTAAATTTGACAATTATGCTTGTTTAATTAGTTATAAAATTTATTAAACCATTCCTTAAACATTTTAAGGTCAAGCAAGACCTTATTATTCTTCTTCACTCACGGCAATAGTATTAGAATTGGCTTAGAACATTTTTAACTTAGCAAAGTTAATGTTTAAGTGATTTATACCTTGATTTAGCTTAGGTAATCCTTGTTTGGTTCGGCCACCTTAATAGAAATTCTCCACAGCTTGTTTTACATGTTTTCAAACAGAAAACAAGGCCTAGTTAGTCTCCAAGCAAGATCTAACCATAAGAGTAATTTAATGTAAGATTTAAGGCAAAAATCACCTTAAGAATGCAAGGAGAGTTCAAGATGGTTTCGACCTGAATCAAGCACACCACAAGGTGTTAGATCTACCATATTGACATAGGAAATAGCTAGATCTCAACAAGCTACCTTGTTATTAGGTTTTACCTTGGAAAAATGCCTTAAAAGAGGGTATTTCCTTTGGATCTCGGCCACCTTTGCTCCAAATGGCTAACCAACAGATTCCACATGAAAAGGAGAAGAAGATGAGGCTATGACCAAAGTTTCACAGCCGAACTTGAAGGGAATCAAAAGTTATGAGCTTAAAGCACATTTTTACCTTAAAATGAGATTTTGAGCAACCTTGGTCACTAAACTTGTTTCATTCGAATTTGATTGATGTTCTAACCTTAGAACACTGATAATAAGCCATAGGAACTGATTAGTCACGAGATCTAAGCATAGGTGGTGAAGAGATGAAGAAAAAGAGTCAAAAACAAGCCTTAAACCATTAATTCGAAGCTTAGAAGTTAGGTTTACCTTCTTGGCTCATGGAGTTCGATGGATAGAGCTTAGGAGAGCCTTAGAGAGCAGCTTCATCGGTTGGAATGAAGCCTAGGAGAGGAAGAAGCTTCGTATTGTATTATTTGCTTAAAAAACTTCTTTAGATTAGTTTCATTCACATTATTGTGGTGACTCATCAAAGGATAAGGAGGGGACATGAGGAGGCTGGTGGCTGAGAAAGGAAGGCTCCACCGAAGTTTGAGGCTGGTGAGTCAAATAATGGAGTTAATGGAGTGAATAAACTATTTAAAAGCAAAACTTAGTCCTTAATTTAAGGAAGCTTTTGGAATCTTGCTTATTTAATGTGCAAGTCACGAAATGGGAGCCTCCTAAGCTTGTATATGCCGATCTCACTTGGTCTAAAGGGTCAACTTTGACCTCTTGACCAATCTTAGTCAATGTTGACTCATGTGGGCCCCCTTTTAGGGTTTTATTAATATTTTAATATTATATTTGTAAAAATTTGTAAAATTTGGAATTAAATTCCTAATATGATATAATGTGATATAATATCATACTTAAAGGTATTTATAAACCTTTTAGCCCATTAAAAACCAATTTAGAAGACAATTTCACAAAAACATGCTTTAAGGAGTTTTAGCACACATTTTGTGTTGCCTGGTGTTTCTGAGCTTAGTTTTCTTTGACAACGGTTTTGTTGTGTCCCTTACATGATATTTGATCATGGTATCCAATTTTATATCATTTAGAGGCCATTAGATTTTTAAGGTTTCTTAGAGCACCTTTTGCTCTATTTGACCTTGAAGCATGTAAGTGCTTGTTCTTTGTGTTGGAGTGTTGTCCAACGGTTATAATATGTTTAATATTATGTTATAGACTTAGGACAAATTTTTAGTCCTAAGAAGTTCATTTGGGTATTTATTTACCCTTAACAGTCAAAGGGTGCAACATCTTGTTTTGTGTTGACCGCTGTTGTTCTCAGTTGACTTTTAAGGCGTGTTTAGGCCTTAATTAATGTTATTAGATATTTAATCCATGTTTTATTAATTTGGGGTATTTCAATCTACCCCCCTTAAAAAGACTTCGTCCTGAAGTCTCTAATCAAGTAGGTAAGTATATATATAATGTATAACTACCCATTATTCCCATAATGTATATCTATGTGATATATCATTTACATACATCGTATTGCGCTTATACAGCACATAGCCATCACGTTGTGGCGTTAGTTCAATCATATATGGATATAGGTGATCCATCAGCATCATTATTTCCTATCAGTTCTACAAGTCCTGGCAACCTCTCTGAGGTGTCCATAACATACCATCGTTCCACATTCCATATCTGATGATTCATTTCATATCTAGACGATACCATATGTAATCATTCTATAAAGCAATATGAATACATATCACAATAGCATAAGAAAAGTGTTACACACATGGTGTAGACACAACATTCATACATGTATCTCGTAAGATACATACATACAAGTGTACATCACACACAACAAACCAAACAACGCACGCCCCGCGTACCAACCATAACCAACAAAACCAATTCACTGTATGCTATGCATACTAAATAATTCACATACTAACCCAAACAAACCTCGTATGCCCCGCACACCACCAATTCTTTGTATGCAATGCATGCTAATCAAACAAAATTTAGTGCACACATGTGCACAGCCAAGAGGCCACCCCCCTTACCTTAAAAAGGGTTACGCCCCCGTACCCCACAAGTATACAACAGCCGCTCAACAAGGAGCGCTGGATACTTGGCTCTCAAAGAGTTCACCAACTCGTGGATTATCTTCATATCAGAGAGACGGGTATGACTCTAGCCCTTCTGGGCTCCACAATACATAAGGATGTGGCACTAAACAATTTGTGCTCTCTCCCAAATTCATTCTAATGGGCCCACTCGCTCCGTATGAGGTGCAGACCCATGAACACAGGCTGAATTTGCCTTTCTTTTTTTTTCCATTGCTGTGAATCCACTTGTTTGGATCACTAGCATACATGCGTGTGCCTTTTCTCACTGATATTCAGTTGAGGTATACTATGACATTGGCCATTGTTAGTACTTAGTGCTTTTTGCACTTGTCTTTGTAATACTAAGACGACGTACCAGCCTAAATGTCCACAAAGATGATGTTTGTCATCCATGTCTCCTGGTGATTTTTTTTTTTGAGTAACACACTGTTGTAGTTCTCTTTTTTTTTACACACTCGTGTTGATATTCACTCTATCTTTCTGCATTCCCTCTAGATTAATAACTGCACGAGTGCAATACCAAAACACTCAGTCATACAGAGTGCAGAGGCGTAAACGTTCAACAGCTAATATCCAATTAGTCAAACAGAAAGATGTGGGAATTATCCTGTGAGTGGTACATTCCAAATCCACTGTTTCTTGCTTAAGGTATCTGTTATCATATAGCTTTGTCTTTTCTCCTCGCGTGGTCACGCGTTTATGTCCATACATCTGGTAGATTTCCTCTAGATTGCAAGTATTTGCTTGATCCTTATGAGGGTTCTACATATTTTTCGTCCATAATGGGTTTCCTGTTTCTTTTTTTTTTTGTTTCCTGTCCTTAAACTGCTCCTTTGTCTACTTTGTATACTGTCCACTGTTCTCTATCGAAGATTCTCACCCCTTTTTTTTTTCCTCTAGTCCGTTGTTTTAACTGCGGCTCTTCTCGTCCATCTTCGAGGTAATCCGTCTTACTGTCCGTAGAATGGAGTTGACTACTTCTCGTGTTCCTAACACTACTTGTCTACTTGCATGGGGTACCGTACTGATACATTACTACTTACCCGACTAACTTATAAATAAGTCGGTCAGGCCCACATGCTCCTAACGGAGTGCGGTCGTCCCATGACTCGTTTAGTAAATTGGTAATGTCTGTCACACGGTTATAATGAAGTATTCTGTTGTCAACCTCCCTTTTGATGGATATCCTTTTTTTTGTTCTTCTATTTTTTTTTCTCTTCTTCTTCTTTCTTCATTTTTTTTCTTTTGCTTGTTCTTCTTTTTTTTTTTGTAATAGTTCATGTTATCAGTTATCCTATAATAAGTGATGTTGCCTTTGTGGCAACCGTGGTAACTTGTATCATAGACTAGTATTATTCAACTCGGTGTAAGTAAAATCCGTGCTATATTAGCAAACTTGTTTCTCCTTTTTTTTGATCTCATTGAGTACAACACATTTTTCCTTTTCTCCCTGTTGTTTTTTTTTTGATCATTTCTTATCCATAGTTCATATTCGTCCCCTCATTCATGTAATTGGATGCATTGCAGATTGCATAATAGTTTGAGCAGCTTGGCTCTTCACTTCCCAACCATCCTCACCGACGGTGGTGCATCTACAAGGGTATCCTTGTCCATAAGGACTAAACATGTATCACCGGTAGTGATTAGCATTAAATGCAAGTATACTCTGATGGTATTTGGCTAATAGCCCTGTCTGAAACTTCCTCGAACGTTTAAACTTGTGTGTGTGTTTTTTTTTTTACAGTCATAGTGGCTGTATAATGTGTCCAGTTGCAGTGGTTGGACTATCGGTCCTTCCAAATTGCATAGGTTTCTAATCTCCAGGTTTCAATGAAAAGGTTTGAACAACAGTTTTTTTTTTATGTAAAAGGTTAAAAAGTAGTAGTTGTTGCAGTTGCATTTGCAGTAGTTGTTACTGTTGATGTTGCTGTCGCTGCACTTGCTGTAGCAAGTGCGCAAGGCAGATGGAATTTTCAGTGGTTTACTGTCATAGCGCTTGCAATAGCAAGTGCGCCATGCAGGTGGAAATTCTGGTTCAGTAATTCCCGGTCTCATTGACTTTGTGTCGTAGAGTATAGGCTACATGGTAATGTAAGCATTAACATCCTGTTCATATATATATCCGTCAAGGTTTAAAGCTTTGGTACTGAGTACACACAACTAATCCCAAAGTCTTACACAAAAGGCGAGTGGTCAATGACACACTCCACATACTTATAACATAGCTCTCTTCTAACATTCAAAGTAAGCACACAACATAGTAAGTAAAAGTCTTCTACTAGCGGTCTCATGGAGTATGGGTACTCATGCCCTATCTACTCCCTTGCCCTTCTGGCTCCAGCATCAGCAAATGTCTAGCCATCCTGACCGCCTCGTGGTACTCCAGATCCTCCAGCTGAGGTCTTCTGAGTATTCTTTGGTGGCCTGTAATTACGGCTCTCTGGGTTCATCCAACATTCAAATTCCCTATGGCCCTCTTTGTGTGGCACCGACACTCGACTTTGCGACCTTCGCAGTCGACCCCTGGATGGTCCTTCCCACAACGCTTACAGTAAAAATGGCGCTGGGGCTGTCCGGTGCCTGATGATAGTATTTAAGTTTAAGTTAAAATCTGTTGATATAGGGGTTAAGATTATATTTGAGTTTAAGAGGTAGGTGTTCTCACCCTTAGGAGGTGCAGATCTCAGAGGCTTAGCATCAATAGCTGGGTCGGTCAACTGCAGGACGGGCTCTTTCCCTTTCTTTCCCTGGTGACCCTGCTGCCCTTTCTTTGGAAAGAATTTCCTGTTTAAGGTTTCGGGTCAGCATTCGTAAGGTATTTAGTATGATAAGTATTTAAGCATGGGATAAGTCCTTACTTTCCCTTTTTCTGGCCATCGCCTGAAGATGCTCCTCCCCCTCAGACTCTCCTCTTCAGGGTTCTTCCTTTTCTTTGCCCCTAGAGTCTCTTCCCGAGTCTGGAGCATTAGCTCCGTCCTCGAGGCAGCATCATAACACTCCTGGAATCTCATTGGTAAGTTCTCACAAGGTTATACGGTACAGTAGTAAGTAAAGAATTTATGGCATTCATGTTAATACATGTATGGTAGTGTAGAGGGTAGCACCCATCGCCATCTGGATGCGAAATAATAGTCCTCCCCGGAACTTCTCGATCTTTACGGTTTCTGAGTAATCCACACCGGGGATGAAGTCCAGTAGACCAATGAATCGAGCGTAATACTCGTCCACGGTCAGACCTCCCTGGGTCAATGTTTCAAACTCATGGCGCTTCTTCTGTTTGAGGTGCGCCGAGTAGTACTTCCCTCTTAGTAATTCAACAAAAGCAGCCCACGAAAAGTCGGGCGTAGCCAGGTGCTGGTCCTTGACCAACCTCCACCAAGTGCTGGCTGCATCCTTCAGGTGGAAAGCAGCAATAGCGACCCTCTTGTCGTCAGGTACTTGTAAAGCTTCAAATGCTTTCTCGTGTTCAACAATGTAACGCTCCAAAGCTACGGGGTCTGGTTCCCCTGAATATGTAGGTGGTCGGGTCTCGCTAACTGACTTCAGCCAGTTTGTTTCCCCGGCTGTGGCGGGTGGGCTGGTGCTCCTCCTATCTGAGTACCCAGCTGTGCAAGAACGGCTGCAACCGTCTCAGCAACTCCTGGAATGCCGGGGTCACCGCCTCTACCTCTTCCAGTACCATGCCCTCTAGTACCACCAGACATCTGTAGTACAGTATGTCACATAAATACTCGGTAAATTACCATACACGACCAATAGATATTAAATTGCCTTAGGGCTAACCTGTCACGCAATTTGCGTTACTAGACACAATATCTTTCTAAGACGAATCGTCTCGTATCTCCCAATGTTTCCCAATGTTTCCCAAGTCCTAAGCTCACTGTCTTAACCTACTTTCTCGTCATCAGAGCGGTACTCCACTCTGATACCACTTTGTAACACCCCTCTCCAATCATGATATCCCTCACATAGCAATAAATAAAACGTCTCGCAGCGGAAAAATAAATAACAATTACAAAACTCACACGGGTGTCACCGCCACCTTACTCGCCCATGCGAGCAACGTAGCCAAACCGCATCAACTTCCAAAATAAACAACTGCTAACCGCAGTGATAACGAGAAACTCCTATACATCATACTAAGTCCATAACCATAAACATCGACAAGTGAGCGTCTACCCAATCCTGAAAAATACATAACCTTACCATAAGACCATACACCATCTTCATTACTATACGACATCTCCAATTACCCTGTTCCTGCTCTTCAGCTCCGACAATGATCAACAACCTGAAATGGTGTAGTATCAGCGATAGACGCTGAGTATGCCGGGCCTGGACCCTAATGGTCACTTGTCATTTTAACCATCTTATTATTAGATTGGTTTCATGCTTTCCTTTTTACAGTTATAATCAAAACTGAAGCATAAATGTATAATATACATAATCAACCATCCAAACCAAACATTCATAGAATATTTCAAACAACATTTGTATATCGAACGTATCGAGCAGTAACAACAATATTTTGTACAATGTACAATCGTCGTAGCGTTCACCATCCACTGTCAATTTATTTTAGTTTGGCTTTCAAGCCCCATCCATATGTACAATGTACATTCGCCGTAGCGTACAGTTCCCATAGTTAATTTACCTTAGCCTTGTAGGCTCCATCCAACCATGTTTAATTAATGTCAGTAGGGCGTCATGTTAGGACAACCCAATAACCTCACCATGGACAGTAGTCCCCCGTACACACAAAGGTGCTCATTTCGCCAGAGGTCCGGAGGCCCCTGACTCACTTATGTCTCGTAAGACGTCCATAAAAAGGCCGTAGCCACCTGATCCACGAACCTATTGGGCTCGTTGGATATACCCTGGAGCGGAATCCAATTAGGAAACCCCTCAGTGATCACAAATGCGCAACCAAGTAGTTCGTAAACTACCGGGATTCCTCACCTCAATCTCATACCATCAATCTCTCATAATGTTTAAGATCTGCTCTTAGTCTTATGGAGAATATTTATTAACCAGCGGCCCAATGGGTCACGCATACCTAGAAGTCATCTAGGTGAAATTATGTTAGAGATCCCTGCTCTAGAGACCGACAATGTCGTGACTCGTCCCTGAGTGTTTTACTTAGGTTACCATATACTTAATATTAATATCATGGTATTATATCAAGTAACCGTCATGTCATCACAACGTATATGTATGTTTATATAAGTCGATCTATAGTCGACGTAGTGTTAGTCCCGTAGGACGCTCGTGCATAAAATAATTAATGCAGTAGCACACAATCACATACATGTATCCACACATATAACACACAAGTTATATCAACCAAATCCGAGCCCAAGGAGAAACCTTAGGTCAACTCGGCAAACCCCTTTACATACCGTTCACCCTGATTGTATTGCGGTGGAGTATGAATCTTCAAGATCCTATGCTCCGAGTAGTCCGCTAGCTTGTCAAGCGTCCTTGTCAGAAGTATAATCTAAACGGTATTAAAACTATACGTCAATCTCCATGACTAACTACATCCGGTATTTCCGAATAATAAGCAACCCCGACAGTTCACCTCTGTTTTCTACAGTTGTTACGGGTTTCTTTAAAACAGTCGGTTTGTTACTTAAAACGCGTACGTCAAAACTATTCCAACTGTTAAGTTTAATTCCTTATATTTCTTTTAATCTTATCCACCTCTAGTTTAGGTACGTAACCTATAGTTGCATGTATGCATGCATGATTGTATTACATTATACTCTTTTTCGTATTGTATCATTTATTATATTATATTATATTATTTTTCCCACCATCCATTATAATACAATGTATTATATAATCCCTTTATCTTTAGCAAATAATACTTGCTTCCAAAACTCATAACTTATAGTTCGTAACTATATATTTTTTTAAATAACCACCACCATTAAATCATATGGTTTCCAACAAAATATATGTATCCACCTTATATACATTATTCTTGTGTATGTATATATTTACCACACGCTAATTCCCATGAGTTTAATAAACTCTTATATTTTATGTTACTTTTATCATCTTTTATTAGATGATTATTCCCATTAGTTGTATCATATTGTACGACTTATGTTAAGATTATTATCCTAACATGAGTAACATTTTATGTTGTATAATTACAACATCTAAGGTTTATTCAATAAATACCTTAGTTTATAAATCCCATTTATTTATAGTTTGTCACACTATTTTATGTGAGTACCCTTCCTTATATTAATTCAATCTAAACCACCTTAATACCATTTACTTGTCATAACATTTATAACACAGTAGACCGTAGTCTAAAATTCATTTTCCAACCTTATATTTTCGGTATAGCCCTTGAATTTATTTAAATTCCCTTTTTGACCACATAACATTATGTAATGTTATACCAAAATACTAATATCTTTTGCTATGATATTTTTATTTCCTTTAACTTATAATCTATAGTTTTTATACAAAACTATTGTGTATTGCCTCATAGGGATATATTAAACCTTATACTTTTCCTTAACCATAATTTCCTTATTTACAAAGTCACCCCTTTCTTTTTACCATGTTATATATCCCATTTAATATAACATTTCTAACTTATAAAAGAGCATAACCTATGGTTATTTTTTGTAAATTCCGAACAGACCTCAATATACATTTTATATTGTCATTAGGCCCAATTTATAACATATAGTTTGATAATATCATTAAAACTATATATTATACATATATCTCAATAAATACTCTTATATAATTCTAAAAATCTCCAAATTCCACCAAAGGGTTATAAATATCCTTATTAACCCATATACTCTTGGTATTTACCATTCCACCATCTATTTTTCTCCAAAGTGTCATAATGACATAATAACTATATATTATACTTATATAGTTCATTTTAATTCCAAAACTCACCAAATAAATTCCTAAAGATTCCTAATAGCCCATGGGTGTTTAAAATACCATTGTACACCCCTTTATTTTTGGTAATAACATATTTACCACATATGTTATAAAATATTACCATAAAATGCATAACTTATTATAAAACCTTAAATAAGTTATCTAACTTATTTATTTGGTCAAAACCTAGCATATGGTCAAGGTTGACCTCCTTAATATTCCTTGACCAACAATTCCTTATAATTACGGTTTAGTACCCAAACTTTCTAAAATTCACCATTTAACCCCAAAACTTTATAAAATCTTATAAACTTTATTTTAACTCCTTTTAACTCTAATTTTCGGCCTTATTATTCTAAAGCCCACAAATTTAATTTAATTACACCTAATACCCCATTTATTTTCGGTAATGCATTTATACTACTTGAACTTAATTAAAAGCTTGTAAATGCATAAATAAAATGGCCTAAAATACATGGCCTTATTACAAACATTGGCTTGCAAAATAAATTACACATAAATGTCCCAAAATATACCCTTAATTCTCGGCCTCACCACACACTTTCCATTTAATTACCAAACTTCCACATAATGTCTTAAATTTGACAATTATGCTTGTTTAATTAGTTATAAAATTTATTAAACCATTCCTTAAACATTTTAAGGTCAAGCAAGACCTTATTATTCTTCTTCACTCACGGCAATAGTATTAGAATTGGCTTAGAACATTTTTAACTTAGCAAGGTTAATGCTTAAGTGATTTATACCTTGATTTAGCTTAGGTAATCCTTGTTTGGTTCGGCCACCTTAAGTAGAAATTCTCCACAGCTTGTTTTACATGTTTTCAAACAGAAAACAAGGCCTAGTTAGTCTCCAAGCAAGATCTAACCATAAGAAGTAATTTAATATAAGATTTAAGGCAAAAATCACCTTAAGAATGCAAGGAGAGTTCAAGATGGTTTCGACCTGAATCAAGCACACCACAAGGTGTTAGATCTACCATATTGACATAGGAAATAGCTAGATCCCAACAAGCTACCTTGTTATTAGGTTTTACCTTGGAAAAATGCCTTAAAAGAGGGTATTTCCTTTGGATCTCGGCTACCTTTGCTCCAAATGGCTAACCAACAGATTCCACATGAAAAGGAGAAGAAGATGAGGCTATGACCAAAGTTTCACAGCCGAACTTGAAGGGAATCAAAAGTTATGAGCTTAAAGCACATTTTTACCTTAAAATGAGATTTTGAGCAACCTTGGTCACTAAACTTGTTTCATTCGAATTGATTGATGTTCTAACCTTAGAACACTGAGAATAAGCCATAGGAACTGATTAGTCACGAGATCTAAGCATAGGTGGTGAAGAGATGAAGAAAAAGAGTCAAAAACAAGCCTTAAACCATTAATTCGAAGCTTAGAAGTTAGGTTTACCTTCTTGGCTCATGGAGTTCGATGGAGAGAGCTTAGGAGAGCCTTAGAGCAGCTTCATCGGTTGGAATGAAGCTAGGAGAGAGAAGAAGCTTGGTATTGGTATTATTTGCTTAAAAATGTAATTTAGATTAGTTTAATGTCACATTATTGGAGGTGACTCATCAAAGGGATAAGGAGGGGACATGAGGTAGGCTGGTGGCTGAGAAAGGAAGGCTCCACCGAATTTTGAGGCTGGTGAGTCAAATAATGGAGTTAATGGAGTGAATAAACTATTATAAAGCAAAATTTAGTCCTTAATTTAAGGAAGCTTTTGGAATCTTGCTTATTTAATGTGCAAGTCACGAAATGGGAGCCTCCTAAGCTTGTATATGCCGATCTCACTTGGTCTAAGGGGTCAACTTTGACCTCTTGACCAATCTTAGTCAATGTTGACTCATGTGGGCCTCCTTTTAGGGTTTTATTAATATTTTAATATTATATTTGTAAAAATTTGTAAAATTTGGAATTAAATTCCTAATATGATATAATGTGATATAATATCATACTTAAAGGTATTTATAACCTTTTAGCCCATTAAAAACCAATTTAGAAGACAATTTCACAAAAACGTGCTTTAAGGAGTTTTAGCGCACATTTTGTGTTGCCTGGTGTTTCTGAGCTTAGTTTTCTTTGACAACGGTTTTGTTGTGTCCCTTACATGATATTTGATCATGGTATCCAATTTTATATCATTTAGAGGCCATTAGATTTTTAAGGTTTCTTAGAGCACCTTTTTGCTCTATTTGACCTTGAAGCATGTAAGTGCTTGTTCTTTGTATTGGAGTGTTGTCCAACGGTTATAATATGTTTAATATTATGTTAATAGACTTAGGACAAATTTTTAGGTCCTAAGAAGTTCATTTGGGTATTTATTTACCCTTAACAGTCAAAGGGTGCAACATCTTGTTTTGTGTTGACCGCTGTTGTTCTCAGTTGACTTTTAAGGCGTGTTTAGGCCTTAATTAATGTTATTAGATATTTAATCCATGTTTTATTAATTTGGGGTATTTCATCTCCCATATCTTTCCATTAATTACCAATTTTCCACATAATGTCTTAAATTTGACAATTATGCTTGTTTAATTAGTTATAAAATTTATTAAACCATTCCTTAATCACCTAAGGTCAAAATAAGACCTATGAACCTTGTTCACTCATGGCACAAATTATACACATATGTATAATTACATATTAATATACCAAGTGAAGGTTTAAGTGATTTATACCTTGTTTTTGCCTAGTTTAGGCCTTGTTTGATTTCGACCAGCATAGGATTATTTTTCCAAAGCTTCTTTTACATGTTTTCAAATAGCAACTAAGACATAGTTAGTCTCCAAGCAAGATCTAACCATAAGAAGTGTTTTAATGTATATTTCAAGGTAAAATTTACCTTAGAATACCAAGGTAAGTATGGATGGTCTTCGGCCTGTTTATACAGAAGCAAAAGAGCATCAAAAGAGCTACTAAACCAAGGCTTAAAACCGGTATAACTTAGATTCAAAGATGGCTAATTTTTACCTTGTTTAAAATGCCAAAATGCCAAAAATGGTGTTTTTGGCTTGGATCTGGCTATACCTTGAAGCTCTTGATAGATCCACTGAATAAGTATGTTAAGAAGAAGATTATAAGGCTAGGAGAATAGGTTTTACAACCGGATCTAAAGAGAATCAAAAGATAAGTGCTTAAAGCACATTTTTGTACCTTAAGAACAAGATTGGGTTTCTCCACCTTCTTCCCTTGTTATGGCCGAGATTTTCCCTTCATTTAACCTCCAAAACAACCTAGATCCATGGATGGAAGTGGTTGATGCTTAGATCCACCGAAAGAGGAAAGATTTGTGAAGAAATTGAACATAAAATGACTAATTAAGCTTACCTATGTATCAAAGTGTTCTTCTCTGTTCTTGGTGACTTACCCACGGTTTGGAGAAGCCAAAGGGAGAATATAGAGGCCTTGTCTCGGTTGGGAAGCAAGGCAAATGAGAGATTAGGTCAATTTCGCCTTAAAACCCTTTTTTTGACTTGTTTATTGTTTTTGGTGATTGATGACTCACCAAGCAGGTTGGCATCGATAATTGGAGGGGCTGGAGCCTCTAAAGTGGAGTCTCACACGTTTTTTGAAGCCCTTAGTCAATCATGGAGCCAATAAGTGTGATAAATAGACTAAAGTATTAAAAAGGTAAAAGTAGTCCTTAATTTGTGGGATGTGTTGGAACCTTGTCTTTGTGCTTGAAAGTGGCGATTTTTAAGCTCCATTTCATGTGGCTGTCGACCTCATGTGGTCCAAGGGGTCAAACTTTGACCTCTTGACTATTCTTAGTCAATGTTGACTCAAACGGGCCCCCTTTTAGGGTGTTATTAATATTTTAATATTAAATTTGTAAAAATTTGTAAATTTCTAGAATGAAATTCCTAATATGATATAATATGATATATTATCATATTTAAAGGTAATTTTGACCTTTAAGCCCATTAAAAACCAATTTAGAAGGCAATTACACAAAAACGTGCTTTAAGGAGTTTTAGTGCACATTTTGTGTTGCAAGGTGTTTCTGAGCTTGGTTTTCTTTGAGAACGGTTTTGTTGTGTTCCTTACATGATATTTGATCATGGTATCCAATTTTATATCATTTAGAGGTCATTAGACCTTTAAGGTATTCTTAAAGCACATTTTTGCCCTACTTGACCTTGAAGCATGAAAGTGCTTGTTCTTTGTGTTGGAGTGTTGTACAACAATTGTAATATGTTTAGTTATGTTTTAATAAGCTTAGGACAAATTTTTAGGTCCTAAGAAGTTCATTTGGGCATTCATTTACCCTAAACAGTCAAAGGGTGCAATATGTTACTTTGTGTTGACCACTGTTGTTCTCAGTTGACTTTTAAGGCATGTTTAGGCCTTAATTAATGTGATTAGATGCTTAATCCATGTTTTATTAGTTTGGGGTAACATTTCAATCTACCCCCTAAAAAAGACTTCGTCCCGAAGTCGCTCTTAATCAAATAGGTAAGTAATAAAATGTATAACTACCCATTATTCCATAAGTATATCTATGAGTTATATCATTTACACACATCGTATTGTGCCCTAACAGCACATAGCCATCACTTGTTGGCGTTAGTTCAATCATATATGGATGTAGGTGATCCATCAGCACCATCATTTCTATCAGTTCTACAAACCCTGACACCTCCCGAGGTGCCATAACATACCATCGTTCACATTCCATATCTAAGATTCATTTCGTATCTAGGCGATACCATATGTAATCAATCTACAAGGCAATATAAATATATATATATATCACAAGTAGCATAAGGAAAGTATTACACCATATGTGTAATTACAAGATTCAAACAGGTATCTCATAAGATACAACATACAAGTGCACATTACACAAACAACCAAACAACGTACACCCGCGTACCAAACATAACCAACAAAACCAATTCATTGTATGCCATGCATACGAAACAATTCACTGTATGCCATGCATACTAAACAACAAACCTCGTATGCCCCGCACACGACCAATTCTTTGTATGCAATGCATACGAAACAACCAAAACTTAGTGCACACACGTGCACAGCCAAGAGGCTCTACCCCCCTTAAAAAGGATTACGCCCCCGTACCCCACAAGTATAAAACAGCCGCTCAACAAGGAGCGCTGGATACTTGGCTCTCATAGAGTTTACACCTCGTGGATTATCCTCATATCAGAGAGACAGGTATGACTCAGCCCTTCTAGGCTCCATGATACATAAAGGGTGAGGCACTAAACTATTTGTGCTCTCTCCCAAGTTCGTTCTAATGGGCCCACTCCTCCGCACTGAGTTGCAGACCCATGAACATAGGCTCAATTTGCCTCTTTCCATTGCTGTGTATCCACTCATTTGGATCACTAGCATACATGCGTGTGTCTTCTCTCACTGATATTCAGATTGAGGTTAATATGACATTGGCTATTGTTTAGTACTTAGTGCTCTTTGCACTTGTCTTGTAATACTAAGACGTACCAGCCTACATGTCCACAGAGATGATGATTGTCATCCGTGTCTCCTGGTGGTTTTGTTCCGGAGAGTAACACCACTGTTGTAGTTCTTGATACACACTCGTGTTGATATCCATTGCATATTCCTGTATTCCCACTAGATTAATAACTGCACAAGTGCAATACCAAAACACTTAGTCATACAGAGTCAGAGTAGAGGCGTAAACTTTCAGCAGCTAATATCTAATGAGTCCATAGATAGAGATGCGTGTGAATTATCATGTGAGTGGTACATTCCAAGTCCATTATTCCTTCTTAAGGTATCTGTAGCATTTAGGCTTGTCTCTCATCCTTGCGTAGTCACGCGTTTCAGTCAGTCCACATCATTTTGGTAGATTTCCTCTGGATTGTAAGAATTTACTACGATCCTTATGAGGATTCTACATATATTCGTCCATAATGGATTTCTCATGTTTCTTTCCTTAGTGTTCATGTAACACCCCTCTCAATCATGACGTAATAATCGCTCACGTGAATAGGAAATAAGGCGTCTCACAGCGGAAGAAATTACAGTAATAGAACTCACATGGGTGTTACTTGCCATCACTCACCCATACCAGTGATGTAGCAATACAACATCTTAACAGAAATTAAACATAATAAAACAATCCGCGGTGACAACGAGATACCGCCTACATGTCTATCTAAGTATCAAAAGCACAACTACTGTGAGCGTCTAAACATAATCCAAATCTTACAACCCATTTCCAACGGAACACTTAATACATACGAGGTATGACACGGTACTTCCAAAATCCACAAACATCCTAACTACCCAGCCCCGCACTCCGGCTTCGTCCGTGATCATCAACCTGCATGAAGCCATAAAGGCTCAGCGATAAACGCTGAGTATGCCGAGTCTGGACCCTAATGGTCAATTAGGTCGTATTAACCATCTTTTTATTAGGTTCGTTACATGCAACATTGTTTACAGAGTATAACAGGAAACTGTAAAGCATAATTTAAGCATGCAACAATCATCACAGATATACGCAGAACAGCAGCACATTGTACAAAACAATAGCATCGGTAAGTCACACGTTGTTCTTAGTTTCACATCGTTACGTATTACAACTCGGCCCCCGGGCCCTCACATAACATTGATTGGTTAGCACTGTCGGGAGTCAGTTAGGACAATCCCGAATATATTCACTTGGACAGTAGTCCCACGTACACACAAGGTGCTCACTGCCCTGATCATCCGAAGACTCTGGGCTATTTCACTTTGCCTTTGTTAAGGCGTCCATTTAGGTGGCCAAGGGCCTGGTGCGAACGGTAGCACACTCCGCCTGACGATCTATCTAGGTTCGTTCAGGATTAACTAGGGAAAACCCGACACAGGTTAACCCAAGAGATCTCTACACGCGACCAGCAGCCAATGACTATCTGGATTAAAGTTTACATCACTTTCATTCACACTCCACTGTTAGCTTCGTTGGTTAGTAACTCAGTTACAGTTTTAAACATGGAGAACATCACTTACTGGTTGGCTGCCCTATGGGTCTTACGCATGCCTAGAATGATTCTAGGTATTATTTATCTTGAGTTGAAGCTCTAGGGACCCACAATGTCGTGTCCCGTTCCTAAGTGTTTTACTTAGGTTATAACTACATACTTGTAATACTTAATGTATTAGGTTAGGCAACGGTAGTCACAGTCACACAACTCGTATATGTAGTTTTATATAAGCCGATCTATAGTCGACATAGTATTAGTTCATGCATAAATGAGTAATGCAGTAAACACATATACATCACACAAAGTCATACATGTTATCAAACAAATCCGAGCCCGAGGAATTCCTCAGGACAACTCGGATCAAACTCCTTTACATACCGTACACCGTGTCTAGATTCGTGCAGTGCAGGCCACTAGAGCTTTTGAGCGCCGTACGTCGGAAATGCGATCTAGTAATACAAGGAACACTAATCGTCAATCCACATGACATCACAATTCGGTATTTCCGAATAACGTTTGAAATCCCTGTACTATGTCCCCAGACTTAACATTTGTTACCAGTTAAAGTATCGTTATTATTATTTTATAAACCCCTACTCGTTGTGTGAGTTAATTCTCGGTTTACATTAGAGCATGAAACCTTACGTTGTACACTTATGATATTTCACTCGGGGTTTATTATCATACCAAAGTCTTATACTAACTTTGGTATTTTATGTCGTTGTAACTATAGTGTATAAATTTATTTCTTGACACGTGTTTATAAATATATATGTATGCGTTTAGCATAACAGTTGAATAACTGTATCCTTAGCCACATAATATTATTGTGTTATATTTGTTCCATAATGTTATATGGTACGATATTTTATGTGTCACTAGACTTTATAACACGTGGTTTTGGCAACTTAGGAATGTATCGAAAATAATATACACATGTGCCACATTTGAGCTCCATTATTATATACTTTCATTACTCACAAAACTACCACATAACTTATAATATATTGTAGGTATTTAATTTTTAACACCAAAAACCTTGTGGTAAAATATAACCCAAGGTTGTTCACATTTGCTTAGTTGTTGGTTACATATGTATATACATGTCAGATTCCATTTCTTCCACGTCACAAAATCACCACCCCACCATGTTAATTATAGATTGAAAACTCAGGTCTGTATTACGACTTAACCTCTCACTGTAATTCAATTGAACGAAGAAGACATGATATCAGAACCTGAAGATCATGCTGATGTGGTCTTCTTTTTGTTTTTGTTAGGTCGTTAGGTTGGTTGGCAGAATTCCCAATGAATGTATCAACCTAGTTTACTCCTTTAGAAGTATTTTCGGTTCACTCTTTATTCATTTCTACCCTTAACATCCCTCTGATCACAGGG
Organism: Limonium bicolor; assembly: GCA_023374045.1. Classification (NCBI taxonomy): domain Eukaryota; kingdom Viridiplantae; phylum Streptophyta; class Magnoliopsida; order Caryophyllales; family Plumbaginaceae; genus Limonium; species Limonium bicolor. The sequence continues at coordinate 148,201,413 of CM041777.1, forward strand.
TTATACAGAGAGGTCATTAATTTCAAAGCAATTGGAAAACTGATGTATTGAGTTTGGTAAGTTATTCCTTTTCTGTTTTTGTTTCTCCTTCCTCTTGGCTTCTGGCCTCACTCTTTCCCCCCACTCTACTTAGCTACCTAGTTCATGGTGTTATTACAGTTTTATTCCAATCTGTTACAGACACATAAATAGCCATGCTTTGACTGGGAAGAATCTGAAACACAAGAAGAAAGAAACTGGAGTCCTGACTGGTGTTATTACAGAAGGATAGCATTATCAAAACTGATTGCTTCTCTTTCTTTTCTTTCTCTGTCAATCCGTGAACTTCCTTTTCCATCCCAAGGTACTCTTTGATCTGTTAAAGATTCCAGCTATGTCTTAATCCAACACCATCCAAATAATCCCACTATCCTCACTGATGTATTTAGTTTACAGAAACAGAAGTCTAAGGTTTAAAACTGAAACTGAGGTCGATGTTCTTCCTTCTGTTATTTAATCCAATCTGTTATATTGGCTAGCCCTTCTCAATGTTTATGTCTGAGCTATCAGGTTCAATAGTTTTTCTCTTCTCTAAACAGCCCAACATATTTATGTTGCCTCTACTAAACAGATTCACACAGAACTCAACAGAAATAGAAACTGAAAGAAAAGAAACAGACAGAGAGAGACTGGTGCATGACTCCTCTTTGTTTGTTCACGTGTTTGAATTCTCAAACCTTTCTAAACTGTCGATCTGTCAATTTGGTTGTTTATAAAGTTTCTAACTCAACTAAACCCAAGGCAACTTTGTTACAGATTCATAATTAGTCAGAACCTGATCTGATAGGAAAACTGAAGCCAAAATCCAACTGAAATCAAAACAGAAACTGATTTGTTTCTTGCTTTCTTCCCTGCCTGTTTATTGTTTTAACTGGTTATACTTCTCCTAACTCCTTACCCACTTAGCTAATGATTCATCGAGATTTTAGACTCAAGAGTAACCCAAAACGACTTACTGATGCTACTGTAATTGTGTTCACTGAACTAAACTGCAGAACAGAAACTGCATCAGTCACTTTCTCTTCCATTTTATTTTCTGTTTAACTTACGTTTTGATCCTCAATTCTTCACAATGATTTATCCAGTTGTTTAAGTATCCCATCAAGCTTTTAAACCCAAACAAAAACCCAAAACAGCTCTGTTACAGATATAGAAATAACCAGAGCCTGATCTGATAAGAAACTGAAACTCAAACTGCATCAAAACTGGTTTTCCATCATTCTTATGTTTGTCTTTCTGTGATCACTCATTTATCCTCACTCTTTCTCCGGATTTATTACCCAATCAGCTAGTTTCTAGCCTGGTTTATCCTCATAACAGGTCTAAGATTACCTAGGTCACTCTTCTGAAATTCCTCTACACAGAAACCGAATTTTATTGTCACAGAGAAACAGTTTCTTACATCAGTTTTTTTTTTGTTTAGACTAGCTTTTACAGAATCATCTGCACTAGTTCATGTGCTGTTATTTTCCCAGGTAGCTACTACCTAGGTTGCTTGGTACTTCAGGACTCATTAGGTATTTTCCTAGTACAATCCCACACAGACTTAACACTAAGAACATAAGACTTTTACTCAGTTTTATTCAGTTTTCTACGATTTGCTAAATCAGCCCACACCAGTTTCCTTCTTCTTCTTCTTCTAACCTCAATCCAAAGTACTAGTTGGTTCTCATTATTGTCTAGATGTTTAGTTGTTCCTAGGTTTATAGATATCTAAGACACGCTCCGAGTGTTGCTGAAATCAAAGTTTCCAAACAGAAACTAGCCTCTTGTATTTTCCTTTCTTCTTATTCAGTGTTGTGCATCAGGTTGAGTTTTAATTTCCTCAGATGTTCTTTCCCATACTTAAGTGTATTAGAAAGTCTTAGATTCATTAACTCACCTCACAAGCCAGTTGTACAGAAATACAGAAACTCAAAACTAACAGAAACATCAAAACTGATAACTTCCTTCTGTTTTCTGAGAATCCTCAGTTTTGGTTTTCTTTTCAGTTTCCCTTCATTACTAACCTAGATGGTTATGTGTTTGATTGAGTTTTAAGTTTCTAATCTACCCTTTCCTATCCTCACATTTCCTCTGCAAAGTAGATACACCAAAACACGGTCTCATCAGTTGAAACTACACCAGAAACAAAACCGGAACTGCTACATCTGTTTTCTGTTGGTTTTCCTTTCTTGGGTTGTGATCTGTTTTTACTTCTTTTCTTCAACACCCTCACGTATACAGATTTGTTCAGGTGTATTATAGGATTATAAGGTATTAGCAACTCAAAGACACTTAATATACCGGGGCTACATGCTACAGGTTGGCCTGATTATCAAGTTTGATAGATTTAATCTTCTTTCTGTTTTCTCTGATCCTGAGTTAGTTTTAGAAGTTACTCACCAGTCTTGACACCTCCTTAGCTACACCTTTGGTGGAAATCTCGAACCCACAACACCTTGGTCAGTTGACTACACTGGAACAGGTTATTTAGATGTTAACCCGTGACAACTTAGAGAAAAGACATGGTTTGGAGTAACTGAAACAGATATGGCCTGTACCTTGTTTTTTTCTTCTTTACCGAGGATAGTAAAGCAAGGGAGATTGGCTTGGTCTTGTTCCTTCACCAAGCTGAGAGCTATCTACTGTCTTCTACATGAGGAGAGATAGAAAGGAAGGAAAGAAGAGCTCAGGATCAACTATGGCTATCACCGGTACAACAGTAGTAAAATGTGGTGAGCTCACGTAAGAAAAACAGAAAAGAAGCTTAATGCATGCTGGGTTTATTACTGAAATAGAGGGAGTTCAAGCTGGGTTTGATATGGTTTTACCTTGAGAAAACAAAAGAGTTGGCTTCCCTTCCTTCTCTGTTTTCAACCGAACTTCCCACTGCTTTAGCTCCCAGTTTGGTCTTTGCTACTGGGTGGGATTGTTCATGTTTAGTTCATGGAGACAGGAAATCATAGTAGAGAACAGTGAGCATGGTTTAAAACCTGGAAACTTACCTAACTACTGTGTAGTAGCCATGGAGGTGTGGGCAGTTCTCGGTGAGCGTTGGAGAAGACGAAGGTACAGAAGGAAGAAGATGAAGGAGACTAATTATATTGCTGTAGATATGGGGTCATTGGTCGATGTGGTGTCACGTGGGAATCCTCAAGAAGGATGGGCATTTTGAAAAACAATTCTCTCTGTTGCATGGGAGTACAACTGTACAAGGAATCTGGAGAATAATTCATTCTGTCGTTCTAGAAGTTTGAAGCGGTTGTTTTTGAAGCATCGATCTCAGAGGGGAATGTCGGGTGTTTCTCCACTCTTTTCTGTAACTTTAGTATAGTGAATACTAACTATAGTTCGTGGGTAACTAATACCGAATTCGGGCACAGCTCAAGCGGTTAAGGTTTCGGGATAGGTACGAGAGGTCTCGGGTTCAAATCCCGGCTAGAGCATGTTGCTCTTTTTTTTTGTTTCAGCCCTATTTATGTCTATTCTTGTATATTTGTATGTACATATATATAACGACTATTTCGTTATGTCACGTTTTTTTTTAATTACATCATTATACGGGTACAACTATTTATTGTCGCGTTTTAGTTATATATACAACGTTATAATCTTGTAACGTTGTGTATATGTACATATATATTCGTTTTATACTTTAATGTTGTAAATTATATATTTATATAATGTTTAATTATTTAGGGGTATTTCAGTCTACCCCCCTTAAAGAGACTTCATCCCGAAGTCGTCTTTCTCGAGTGATTTATAACAACTACCCATATAGCCATGGTGTACGTCTATTTGATGTGACGGTATCTAAACGATACAATATGAACTGAATTCATAAGGGAATACACATGTATATATATCATCATCAAACCATTCATACATCCGAGTATATCGTAGGATACTTACATACATTTTCACAACATACACATGTGCGCAATGCGCAAACAACCCACCAACCAGACAAAACATGTATGCCCCGCATACAAATACAGATACAAACACACAAACTCGAGGCTCTACCCCCCCTTAAAAGGGGTTACGCCCCCGTACCCCACAGTATTTCCAGACGCTACTCGAAAAAAAGCGCTGGATACTTGGCTCTCATCGAATCTTCTAACTCCCAAGTGGCCTCTTCGACCTCGTGGTTTGACCAGAGAATTTTGACCATGCAGATGGTCTTGTTCCTGGTCTCCCGTGTCTTCATATCTAAAATACGTAGTGGAGTTTCTTCGTAACTGAGATTCGGGCCTAGTTCCAGATGCTCTGGCTGTAACACATGCGAGGGGTGAGGGATGTATTTCTTTAGCTGAGATACGTGGAATACATCATGCACTCTCCCGAGCTCAGCAGGTAAGTCTAACCTGTAAGCTAACGGGCCCACTCGCTCCGTAATGCGATACGGGCCAACATATTTCGGGCTTAGCTTGCCCTTCTGACCAAAACGAAAGATGCCCTTCATGGGTGACACTCTGAGGAAGACTCGGTCGTCGACTGCGAACTCGAGATCTCTCCGTCGGACGTCTGCATATGATTTCTGTCTATCTTGGGCAGCTTTTCATATTCTACGTATCTGTAGGACATCCTCTTTCACCTGCTCTAAGTACTCGGGTCCAAGGAATGTGTTCTCGCTAGGCTCATCCCAACAGAGAGGTGTCCTACATGGTCTACCATATAAAGCTTGGAATGGTGGCATCTGAATCGACGCGTGGTAGCTGTTATTGTAAGCAAATTCAATTAGATGCAATCGATCAACCCAACTCTGCTGAAAATCTAAGGCGCATGCTCGGAACATGTCCTCCAAGGTCTGGATGGTCATCTCATTCTGACCATCCGTTTGCGGGTGAAAGGCGGTACTTAGCTTCAGCTTGGTACCCAGAGCTTCCTGAACTTGCCCCCAAAACCGTGATAGGAATCGAGGGTCTCTATCTGACACAATTGTTTTTGGCACACCATGGTGTCTTATGATTTCTCTCGCTGGAAAAGATCCGCTAATTTAGGGACTTTCCATGTGTCTTTGATTGGAATAAACTTAGCCACTTTCGTCAATCTGTCGACGATCACCCAAATAGTGTTTGCACCTCCCTTAGTCGGTGGGAGGCCGACAACAAAATCCATGGATAGGTCCTCGAACTTCCAGTACGGAATGGGCATAGGCTGCACCAAACCTCCTGGTCTCCTGTGCTCGAACTTGACTTTCTGACAAGTCCAGCAATGGGTAACAAACTCTGTCACATCCTTTTTCATACCACTCCACCAAAAGTGAGTCTTCAGATCTTTGTACATCTTCGATGATCCCGGGTGGATGGACAAGGAAGAACAATGAGCTTCACTAAGTATCTTTTCTTTCAATTCTGGGCTGGACTCTAGAATGCACAATCTGCCATTCAATCTGATCAGTCCATCATCACTGAGTGTGAAATCGTATTTCTGCCTCTCGAATATGCCGTCAACTAACTACTGCGGATGGTCTGTGTACTGGTCGCTCTCCTGAGCACAACGTACTTCTTCGACTTCGCTAGCTACTGTTTGCTGACATGGCATGTAAGGAGTGAGCTCTCCGGCTTAGGGCATCAGCTACTATGTTTGCTTTCCCCTCCTTGTACTTGAGGTCGATGTCGTAGTCCTTCAAGAACTCGACCCATCGCCTCTGCCTCATGTCCAGATCTTTCTGGGTGAATAGATATTGAAGGCTTTGTGATCTGAGTATACCGTCACTGTCACGCCATATAAGTAATGTCTCCATATTTTTAAGGCAAAAACCACTGCTCCTAGCTCTAAATCATGTGTCAGGTAGTTTTCCTCATGTTTCTTCAGCTGTCGGGAGGCGTAGGCTACGACCTTCCCATGCTTCATGAGTACACACCCTAGCCCCGTACCTGAGGCATCACAACACACTTTGAACCCGTCGGTCCCATCAGGAATGGTGAGTACGGGAGCCGACGTCAGAAGGTCCTTCAGTGTCTGAAAGGAATGCTTGCAATCTACAATCCACACAAACTGAGCGTCCTTTTTCATCAAATTGGTCATAGGCTTAGCTACTTTAGAGAAGTCTTTCACGAAACACCTGTAGTCCAGCTAACCCTAGGAAACTGCGGATATCGGTCACTGTTTTCGGTCTCGGCCAGCTCTTGACTGCCTCTATCTTCGCAGGGTCGACTGATATGCCGCTGGATGAAATGATGTGCCCCAAGAATGCCACGCTATCTAGCCAAAACTCACACTTCGAGAGCTTGGCATATAGCTGATTTTCTCTCATAATCTGTAGAACTCGCTGATGGTGTGCTTCATGGTCTTCCTTAGTCTTGGAGTAGATTAAGATGTTGTCAATGAATACCACTACTACTGATGAGTCAAGCTTCTCTCTGAACAGACGGTTCATGAGATCCATAAATACTGCAGGTGCATTTGACAATCCAAATGGCATCACGGTAAACTCGTAGTGACCGTAACGTGTTCTGAACGTTGTCTTCTCTATATCTCTCTCTGCAATGCATATCTGATGGTAGCCTGATCTCAAGTCGATCTTCGAGAACACTGCTGCGCCTCTGAGCTGATCAAACAAGTCGTCGATGCGTGGAAGAGGGTATTTGTTCTTGACTGAAACGGCATTTAACTCCCTGTAATCGATGCAGAGTCTCATACTCCCATCTTTCTTCTTGACAAACAATACTGGCGCTCCCCATTGAGAGATGCTTGGTCTGATGTAGCCCTTGTCCAATAGGTCTTCTAACTGAACCTTTAACTCTTTCATCTGCAGGCGCCATTCGGTAGGGTGCCTTGGCAATAGGCCCCGTGCCCGGCATAAGATCAATGGCGAACTCCACCTCTCGTGGTGGTGGCATGCCTGGTAATTCATCAGGAAACAGATCAGGGAATTCGGATACCACTGGTATATCTAAATCCATCTGCTCCTCTTGTCTCGTATCGTGGACATAACACATATATGCGGTGTGGCCCTTCCTCACTTCTTTCATTAGGTTCAAAGTAGATACAATTTTGATGGTGGGTTCCTTCGGTACACTACGGTAGGAAATAGCCTTGCCCCGGGCTTTTGAGTAACAGTCGGTGCTCGGCACAATGTATCCGGCCCTTGTGTCTCTGTAGCCAATCCATACCGATGATGACGTCGAAACCCAACCCTCTGAATTCGGTCAAGTCGACGGGGAAAATCTTGTCCCGTATAACAATTCACAAGTCGCGGTAGCATCCCGTGCATCGCACTCTCTTCCTGGATGGTAACGTGACGGTGAAGTCGGAGAGGTGCTCCGGGGTCAGTCCCAACTTCTTTGCAAAAGAAGAGGAAACGAAGGAGTGGGATGCCCCTGAGTCAAATAAGACTGATGCGTCGGTGCCATTTACAGGGAAGGTACCTGTAGCATTTTGGCTTACATCAGTACGTGGGTTATAAAGGTTAAATTCGTTATTTTGGCTGGTTCCTATCCTTACCAGTGATGACGTTTCCCATCTCTTTGGCTTGTGTCGTATTCAGAATGTTGAGGTTTGCTTCTTTCTCAGATTAGATGCCTGGATTAACAAGTCGCATGAGGATAAGACTGATAACAATTGTACGAAAACTTTGAAACTTCACTTTTATTTATTTCACAAATCATTACATTATGCTTGCATACAAGGCTAGTGGCTTACAACATTACATCAATAATCTCTTAAGGTCAAGTTTAAACGTCCCGGTTTGATGTGGGTGGTGTTTACTAAAGCTGGTGGTGCGGTGTTTAACTTAATCCGCTTGATTCCATGATACATTAATCTCGAATCCCAACCGAATACCAAAACATCTCCAGATCTGAGGACTAGCTTCTTAGCTAGATCCATTCTCTTTTGGTCGCCATATAAGAATTCTGCTTCATCACCAATGGAGAACGACACTACGGGAATACCCTTTGCAATGGACTCGGGTGTCTCATCCCGGTCCTGGTGTAATCCCAGTCGCCCATTTTGTTCGTAGAAGTTTACAATGCAAAAGTCGGCATCAATGTCGGGTACTGGTTCGTCTTCAAGCTGCTGCGCGGTCTCCACCGCCTTCCGTGCTAAGGTCTTGAATCTCTCGGGTATCCTAGGTACTCTCGCCCCATCTAGTTTCCTCACTTCCTGGTATGTCCTAGTCTGTGGATCCCAATCTCTACCTAGGCACATCATGTGTAGCCTCATCTTCGAACCGCTCTTAAAACCCGGAATGTAAAACCCACCTAGTTTCTACCCAAGGCTCTACACTCTTCTATGATGTCGGTTTGCTCATCTAAGGTTAAGAATTCTCTAAGCAGAATCATGCCCGGTCGGATGACTTGGCTATTCTCTCTTGGATGTTCCTGTCTTTCAGCTGCGGGTCTTGGCGATCTCGGTCTCGTAGATAGGGGGTAGCAAATGTCGAAACTACCTAAGATGTGGAAGTTTTCCTATGGTAAGTCACTACTTAAGCTCGTATACACACACATGGATCATGTTTTCAAGCGTTTAGCACACATCACGGTTCATACAATAGCAGTCGGGTATAGAATTACCTGTAGTGCGCGGGGCGCCCGCCTCTGTGCCTGAGGTTCCCGCTGAATTAAGGGTGGCGCGTCCTGGTCGACTCCTTTTCCTTTCTGGAAGCGCATGTCAGTGGACGTCTGGCCCCCTTGGCCACCTCGTGGCGCTCCCGATCCTCCAACAGTAGGCTTCTGAGCAGTCTTCGCGCCCTGGTAACTTCGGCCGGCGGGGTTGGAATAGCATTCAAAATCGCGGTGCCCCATCTTCCTGCAGTATCGGCACTCCACTTTGTTGCCGCCGCAATCCACCCGTGGGTGGTCCTTCCCACCGCGCTTACAATAGTAATGGCGCTGGGGTCTACCGGTGCCTGTTGTAACCGTAACTTAGGTTAACACGAGTCCTGCATAATATTAGGATTGACAAATAATTGGACAACTAAAATCATGAGGAGGTATTCTCACCCCTGGGAGGTGCCGATCTCAGTGGCTGGGCATCGATGGGTGGGCCGGTCAGTCGTGGTACGGGATCTTTCCCTTTGAAACCCTGCTGACTCTGCTGCCCCTGCTTTCCCTTCTTTTTGAAGAAGCCTCTGTCAAAACAGATTTTTGGGGTCAGCACACATGATAATCAATTAATGATCAAATCAATAAATGAAATATTTCCTTACTTTCCCTTCTTTGAGCCCTCGCCTCGGTTCACTCCCCCGTCCTCTGACTCCTTCTCGGACTTCTTTCTTTTCTTCTGGCCCAGAGTCTCATCCCGAGTCTGGAGCATCAACTCCGTCCTCGAGGCCGCATCATAACATTCCTGGAATTTAAACTGGTGATTCTTCACACATTCACGGCAATTGGATATGTAGAACATTAATAAGAATTAACGGTGTTTAGATTTTACCTGTATGGTGGTATAGAGTGTGGCGCCCATGGCTGCCTGGATACGGAATAAAGGCCCCCCCGGAACTTTTCGACCTTAACGGTCTCAGAGTAGTCGACTCCGGGGATGAAGTCAAGAAGACAGATGAAGTGAGCGTAATACTCGTCCACGGACAGACTCCCCTGGGTCAGCGTCTCGAACTCCCGACGCTTCTTTTGTTTGAGGTGAGCAGGGTAGTACTTCCCTCGCAAGATCTCCACGAACATAGCCCATGAGAAGTCGGGTGCTGCTAAGTGCTGGTCCTTCACAAGTCTCCACCAGGTACTGGCTGCGTTCTTCAAATTGAAGGCAGCAATTGTAACTTTCTGATCTCCTGGCACTCGCAAGGCCTCGAAGGCCTTCTCATGCTCCACGATGAAGCGCTCCAAGGCAATGGGGTCCGGCTCCCCTGAGTAGGTCGGTGGTCGTGTCTCAGATACCGCCTTCAGCCAATTGGTCTCACGGGGCTGCGGTGGGTGGGGTATGGCGCCTCTAATCTGGGTAAGTATAGCAGCAACTGCTTCATTGACGCCTGGGATACCGGTGTCGCCACCGGCCCCTCTACCGGCTCCGCGCCCTCTAGGTCTACCGGCCATCTGCTGTACAGACCGTCGTATTATAATTCGGTAAATATACCGTCAACACACACATAAGATATTAAGTTGCCTTAGAGGCTAAATGTTTATACGTATAGTGCGTAAACTCTACTTAAGTTCGCTAAATAGGTCGTCTCGCACCTCACAGACGTATCCCGGGTTCCCAAATCCTAAGCTCACTGTTTAATTCCTAGTATCTCGTCATCAGAGCGGTACTCCGCTCTGATACCACTTTTGTAACACCCCTCTCAATCATGACGTAATAATCGCTCACGTGAACAGGAAATAAAGGCGTCTCACAGCGGAAGAAATTACAGTAATAGAACTCACATGGGTGTTACTTGCCATCACTCACCCATACGAGTGATGTAGCAATACAACATCTTAACAGAATTAAACATAATAAAACAATCCGCGGTGACAACGAGATACCACCTACATGTCTATCTAAGTATCAAAAGCACAACTACTGTGAGCGTCTAAACATAATCCAAATCTTACAACCCATTTCCAGCGGAACACTTAATACATAATGAGGTATGAACGGTACTTCCAAAATCCACAACATCCTAACTACCCAGCCCCGCACTCCGGCTTCGTCCGTGATCATCAACCTGCATGAAGCCATAAAGGCTCAGCGATAAACGCTGAGTATGCCGAGTCTGGACCCTAATGGTCAATTAGGTCGTATTAACCGTCTTTTTATTAGGTTCGTTACATGCAACATTGGTTTACAGAGTATAACAGGAACTGTAAAGCATCATTTAAGCATGCAACAATCATCACAGATATACACAGAACAACAGCACATTGTACAGAACAATAGCATCGGTAAGTCACACGCTGTTCTTAGTTTCACATCGTCACGTATTACAACACCCCCCCGGGCCCTCACATAACATTGATTGGTTAGCACTGTCGGGAGTCAGTTAGGACAATCCCGAATATATTCACTTGGACAGTAGTCCCACGTACACACAAGGTGCTCACTGCCCTGATCATCCGAAGACTCTAGGCTATTTCACTTTGCCTTTGTAAAGGCGTCCATTTAGGTGGCCAAGGGCCTGGTGCCAACGGTAGCACACTCCGCCTGACGATCTATCTAGGTTCGTTCAGGATTAACTAGGGAAAACCCGACACAGGTTAACCCAAGAGATCTCTACGTGCGACCAGCAGCCAATGACTGTCTGGATTAAAGTTCACATCACTTTCATTCACACTCCACTGTTAGCTTCGTTGGTTAGTAACTCAGTTACAGTTTAAACATGGAGAACATCACTTACTGGTTGGCTGCCCTATGGGTATTACGTATGCCTAGAATGATTCTAGGTATTATTATCTTTGAGTTGAAGCTCTAGGGACCGACAATGTCGTGTCCCATTCCTAAGTGTTTTACTTAGGTTATAACTACATACTTGTAATACTTAATGTATTAGGGTAGGCAACGGTAGTCACAGTCACACAACTCGTATATGTAGTTTTATATAAGCAGATCTATAGTCGACATAGTATTAGTTAGTGCATAAATGAGTAATGCAGTAAACACATATACATCACACATAGTCATACATGTTATCAAACAAATCCGAGCCCGAGGAATTCCTCAGGACAACTCGGATCAAACTCCTTTACATACCGTACACCGTGTCTAGATTCGTGCAGTGCAGGCAACTAGAGCTTTCGAGCGCGTACGTCGGAAATGCGATCTAGTAATACAAGGAACACTAAGCGTCAATCCACATGACAGCACAATTCGGTATTTCCGAATAACGTTTGAAATCCCAGTACTATGTCCCCAGACTTAACATTTGTTACCAGTTAAAGTATCGTTATTATTATTATTTTATAAACCCCCTACTCGTTGTGTGAGTTAATTCTCGGTTTACATTAGAGCATGAAACCTTACGTTGTACACTTATGATATTTCACTCGGGGTTTATTTATCATACCAAAGTCTTATACTAACTTTGGTATTTTATGTCGTTGTAACTATAGTGTATAATTTTATTTCTTGACACGTGTTTATATTATATATATATATATGTATCGTTAGCATAACAGTTGAATAACTATATCCTTAGCCACATAATATAATTTGTGTTATATTTGTTCCATAATGTTATATGGTATGATATTTTATGTGTCACTAGACTTTATAACACATGGCTTTGGCAACTTAGGAATGTATCGAAAATAATATACACATGTGCCACATTTGAGATCCATTATTATATACTTTCATTACTCACAAAACTACCACATAACTTATAATATATTGTAGGTATTTAATTTTATAACACCAAAAACCTTGTGGTAAAATATAACCCAAGGTTGTTCACATTTGCTTAGTTGTTGGTTACATATGTATATACATGTCAGATTCCATTTCTTCCACGTCACAAAATCACAACCCCACCATGTTAATTATAGATTGAAAACTCAGGTCTGTATTACGACTTAACCTCTCACTGTAATTCAATTGAACAGAAGAAGACATGATATCTGAACCTGAAGATCATGCTGATGTGGTCTTCTTTTTGTTTCTGTTAGGTCGTTAGGTTGGTTTGCAGAATTCCCAATGAATGTATCAACCTAGTTTCCTCCTTTAGAAGTATTTTAGGTTCACTCTTTATTCATTTCTACCCTTAACATCCCTCTGTCACAGGGTTATACAGAGTGTCATTAATTTCAGAAGCAATTGGAAACTAATGTATTGAGTTTGGTAAGTTATTCCTTTTCTGTTTTTGTTTCTCCTTCCTCGATTTGGCTTCTGCCTCACTCTCTCCCCCACTCTACTTAGCTACCTAGTTCATGGTGTTATTACAGTTTTATTCCAATCTGTTACAGACACATAAATAGCCATGCTATGACTGGGAAGAATCTGAAACAGAAGAAAGAAAAGAAACTGGAGTCTGACTAGTGTTGTTACATAAGGATAGCATTATCAAACTGATTGCTTCTCTTTCTTTCTTTCTCTGTCAATCCGTGAACTTCCTTTTCCATCCAAGGTACTCTCTGATCTGTTTAAAGATTCCAGCTATGTCTTAATCCAACATCATCCAAATAATCCCACTATCCTCACTGATGTATTTAGTTTACAGAAACAGAAGTCTAAGGTTTAAAACTGAAACTGAGGTCGATGTTCCTTCCTTCTGTTATTTAATCCAATCTGTTATATTGGCTAGCCCTTCCAATGTTTATGTCTGAGCTATCAGGTTCAATAGTTTTTCTCTTCTCTAAACAGCCCCAACATCTTTCTGTTGCCTCTGCTGAACAGATTCACACAAAACTCAAACATAAATAGAAACTGAAAGAAAAAAACAGACAGACAGAGACTGGTGCATGACTCCTCTTTGTTTGTTCACGTGTTTGAATTCTCAAACCTTTCTAAACTGTCGATCTGTCAATTTGGTGTGTTATAAAGTTTCTAACTCAACTAAACCCAAGGCAACTTTGTTACAGATGCTGAATTAGTCAGAACCTGATCTGATAGGAAAACTGAAGCTAAAATCTAACTGAAATCAAAACAGAAACTGATTTATGTTCTTGCTTGCTTCCTTGTCTGTTTATTGTTTTAACTGGTTATACTTCTCCTAACTCCTTACCCACTTAGCTAATGATTCATCGAGATTTTAGACTGAAGAGTAACCCAAAACAAACTTACTGATGCTACTGTAATTGTGTTCACTGAACTAAAACTGCAGAACAGAAACTGCATCAGTCAGACTTTCTCTTCCATTTTATTTTCTGTTTAACTTACGTTTTGATCCTCAATTCTTCACAATGATTTATCCAGTTGTTTAAGTATCCCATCAAGATTTTAAACCCAAACAAAACCCAAAACAGCTCTGTTACAGATATAGAAATAACCAGAGCCTGATCTGATAAGAAACTGAAACTCAAACTGCATCAAAACTGGTTTTCATCATTCTTATGTTTGTCTTTCTGTGATCACTCATTTATCCTCACTCTTTCTCCGGATTTATTACCCAATCAGCTAGTTGTCTAGCCTGGTTTATCCTCATAACAGGTCTAAGATTACCTAGGTCACTCTTCTGAAATTCCTCTACACAGAAACCGAATTTTTATTGTCACAGAGAAACAGTTTCTTACATCAGTTTTTTTTTGTTTAGACTAGCTTGTACAGAATCATCTGCACTAGTTCATGTGCTGTTATTTTCCAAGGTAGCTAGTACCTAGGTTGCTTGGTACTTCAGGACTCATTAGGTATTTTCCTAGTACAATCCCACACAGACTTAACCTAAGAACATAAGACTTTTACTCAGTTTTATTCTGTTTTCTACGGTTTGCTAAATCAGCCCACACCAGTTTCCTTCTTCTTCTTCTTCTTCTGACCTCAGTCCCAAAGTACTAGTTGGTTCTCATTATTGTCTAGATGTTTAGTTGTTCCTAGGTTTATAGATATCTAAGACACGCTCCGAGTGTTGCTGAAATCAAAGTTTCCAAAACAGAAACTAGCCTCTTGTATTTTCCTTTCTTCTTATTTCAGTGTTGTGCATCAGGTTGAGTTTTAATTTCCTCAGATATTCTTTGCCATACTTAAGTGTATTAGAAAGTATTATATTCATTAACTCACCTCACAAGCCAGTTGTACAGAAATACAGAAACTCAAAACTAATAGAAACATCAAAACTGATAACTTCCTTCTATTTTATGAGAATCCTTAGTTTTGGTTTTCTTTTCAGTTTCCCTTCATTACTAACCTTGATGGTTATGTGTTTAATTGAGTTTTAAGTTTCTAATTTAGCCTTTCCTATCCTCACATTTCCTCTGCAAAGTAGATACACCAAAACACGGTCTCATCAGTTGAAACTACACCAAACAAAACCAGAACTGCTACATCTGTTTTCTGTTTGTTTTCCTTTCTTGGGTTGTGATCTGTTTTTCTTCTTTTCTTCAACACCCTCACGTATAGAGATTTGTTCAGGTGTATTATAGGATTATAAGGTATTAGCAACTCAAAGACACTTAATATACCGGGGCTACATGCTACAGGTTGGCCTGATTATCAGGTTTGATAGATTTAATCTTCTTTCTGTTTTCTCTGATCCTGAGTTAGTTTAGAAGTTACTCACCAGTCTTGACAACTCCTTAGCTACACCTTTGGTGGAAATCTCGAACCCACAGCACCTTGGTCAATTAACTACATTGGAACAGGTTATTTAGATGTTAACCCGTGACAACTTAGAGAAAAGACATGGTTTGGAGTAAACTGAAACAGGTATGGCCTGTACCTTGTTTTTTTTTTCTTCTTTACCGAGGATAGTAAAGCAAGGGAGATTGGCTTGGTCTTGTTCCTTCACCAAGCTGAGAGCTATCTACTGTCTTCTACATGAGAAGAGATAGAAAGGGAGGAAAGAAGAGCTCATGATCAACTATGGCTATCACCGGTACAACAGTGGTATAATGTGGTGAAGCTCACGTAAGAAAAACAGAAAACAGAAGCTTAATGCATGCTGGGTTTATTACTAAATAGAGGAGGAGTTCGAGCTGGGTTTGATATGGTTTTACCGTGAGAAAACAAAAGAGTTGGCTTCCCTTCCTTCTCTGTTTTCAACCGAACTTCCCACTGCTTTAGCTCCCAGTTTGTTCTTTGCTACTGGGTGGGATTGTTTACGGTTTAGTTCATGGAGATAGGGAAATCATAGTAGAGAACAGTGAGCATGGTTTAAACCTGGAAACTTACCTAACTACTGGGCAATGGCCATGGAGGTGTGGGCAGTTCTCGGTGAGCGTTGGACGAAGGTACATAAGGAAGGAGACTGATTATATTGCTGTAGATATGGGGTCGTTGGTCAATGTGGTGTCACGTGGGAATCCTCACGAAGGAGGGGCATTTTGAAAAACAATTATCTCTGTTGCATGGGAGTACAACTGTACAAGGAAATCTGGAGAATAATTCGTTTTGTCGTTCTAGAAGTTTGAAGCGGTTGTTTTTGAAGCATCGATCTCAGAGGGGAATGTCGGGTGTTTCTCCACTCTTTTCTGTAACTTTAGTATAGTGAATACTAACTATAGTTCGTGGGTAACTAATACTGAATTTGAGCACAGCTCAAGCGGTTAAGGTTTCGGGATAGGTACGAGAGGTCTCGGGTTCGAATCCCGGCTAGAGCATGTTGCTCTTTTTTTTGTTTCAGCCCTATTTATGTCTATTCTTGTATATTTGTATGTACATATATATAAATGACTATTTCGTTATGTCACGTTTTTTTAATTACGTCATTATACGGGTACAACTATTTATTGTCGTGTTTTAGTTATATATACAACGTTATAATCTTGTAACGTTGTGTATATGTACATATATATTCGTTTAATACTTTAATGTTGTAAATTATATATTTAAATAATGTTTAATTATTTAGGGGTATTTCAGTTCACGTCCTTGAAAGGTTTCCCTGTCTTCACTGTATACTGTCTGTTGAAGGTTCTCGATTTCTTTAGCCCGTTGGTTTAATTGCGGCTCTTCTCGTCCATCTTCGAGGTAATATGTCTTCTGTCCATAGTATGGAGTTGACTACTTCTCGTGTTCCTAACACTACTTGTCTACTTGCATGGGGTACCAAACTGATACATTACCACTTACCCGACTAACTCATAAGTAAGTCTGTCAGGCCCACATGCTCCTAACGGAGTGCGGTCGTCCCATGTCTCGTTTAGTAAACTGGTAATGTCTGTCACACGGTTATTGTGAAGTATTCTGTTGTCAATCTCCCTTTTGATGGATGTCCTTTTTTTCTCTTCTTTTCTTTTTCTTCTTTTTTTGTTCACTAGTTCATATTATCGGTTATCTTGTAGTAAGTGCTATTGCCCTAGTGGCATCAGTGGTAATTCGTGCCATAAGCCATATCGTCGGCTTGTAAGTAAAATTCGTACTATATTTAGCAAACTGGGTCCTTCTAATTCGATCTCATTGAGTACAACACATATTCTTTTCCTCCCTGTTTATCATGATCATATCTCATCCATAGTTCATATTCGTTCCCTCATCCCTTTAATTGGATATATTGCAGATTGCATAATAGCTTGAGCAACTTGGCTCTTCACTTCCCAACCATCCTCACTGACGGTGGTGGATCTACAAAGGGTATGCTTGTCCATAAGGACTAAATATTCATCACTGGTAGTGATTAGCATCTAAATGCGGGTATACTCTGATGGTATTTGGCTAACAAGCCCTGTCTGAAACTTCTCGAACAAATAAACTGTTGTGGTTTACAATCACAGTGGCTGTGTAGTTTCTCCAGTTGCATAGGTTTCTAATCTCAGGGTTTGTATGAAAATATGAAAATATTTTTTTATATATATATAATAAAAGATTAAAAGGTAGTAGTTGCAGTTGCAGTAGCAGCACTTGCTCTGTCAAGTGCGCAAGGCAGATGGAAATTTCAGTGGTTTACTTGTCATAGCGCTTGCAATAGCAAGTGCGCCATACAGATGGAAATTCTGGTTCAACAGTTACCGGTCTCATTGACTCTGCGTCGTCGAGTATGGCTACATGATAATGTAAGCTTTAACATCCTGTTCATATATATAATCCATCAAGATTTCAAGGTCACTCGCATCGAGTTCACATAACTAGTCTCAAAAGTCATACACAAAAGGCAAGTGGTCAATGACACACTCCCACATACTAATAACATAAGTCTGTTTAACATCCAAGGTAAAGTACATAACAAGATAGGTAATAGTCTTCCACCAGCGGTCTCAT
Organism: Limonium bicolor; assembly: GCA_023374045.1. Lineage (NCBI taxonomy): Eukaryota > Viridiplantae > Streptophyta > Magnoliopsida > Caryophyllales > Plumbaginaceae > Limonium > Limonium bicolor. Next base: position 148,219,164 of record CM041777.1, read on the forward strand.
GGAGTTCAGGGTACTCATGCCCTATCTACTCCCTTGCCTCTATGGGCTCCAGCATCAGTAGATGTCTGGCCATCCTGACCGCCTCTTGGTACTCCAGATCCTCCAACTGAGGTCTTCTGAGTATTCTTTGGTGGCCTGTAGTTACGGCTCTCAGGATTCATCCAGCACTCGAACTCCCGGTGGCCCTCTTTCTTGCAACAGCGACACTCAACTTTGTGGCCATTGTAGTCGACCCCAAGATGGTCCTTCCCACAACGCTTGCAACAGAAATGGCGCTGGGGTTGTCCAGTGCCTAATGGTAGTATTTAGTTTAAGTTAGTATCTGATGAGATAAAGGTTAAGGTCACAATTCAATTTAAGAGGTAGGTGTTCTCACCCTTAGGAGGTGCAGATCTCAGAGGCTGAGCATCAATAGCTGGGCCGGTCAACCGAAGGACGGGCTCTTTCCCCTTCGCTCCCTTGTGACCCTGCTGCCCTTTCTTTTGAAAGAATTTCCTGTATAAGGTTTCGGGTCAGCATTCATAAGGTATTTAATATGGTAAACAATTTAGAATGGGATAAGTCCTTACTTTCCCTTCTTTTGGCCATCGCCTGGAGATGCTCCTCCACCCTCAGACTCTCCCTCAGGGTTCTTTCTCTCTTAGCCCCAAGAGTCTCTTCCCGAGTCTGGAGCATTAGCTCGGTCCTCGAGGCAGTATCGTAACACTCGTGGAATCTCATTAGTAAGTTCTCACAAAGTTAATCGGTAATGTAGTAAGTAAAGATTTTATGGCTTTCATGTTAATACCTGGATGGTAGTGTAGAGGGTAGCACCATCGCCATCTGGATGTGAAACAATAGTCCTCCCCGAACTTCTCGACCTTCACGGTCTCTGAGTAATCCACACCGGGGATGAAGTCCAGTAGACCAATGAATCGAGCGTAGTACTCATCCACGGTCAGACCTCCCTGAGACAATGTCTCAAACTCATGGCGCTTCTTCTGTTTGAGGTGCGCCGGGTAGTACTTCTCTCTCAGCAACTCGACAAAGGCAGCCCACGAAAAGTTGGGCATAGCCAGGTGATGGTCCTTGACCAACCTCCACTACGTGCTGGCTGCATCCTTCAGGTGGAAAGCAGCAATGACAACCTTCTGGTTAGCAGGTACTTGTAAAGCCTCATAGGCCTTCTCATGTTCAACTATGAATCGCTCCAAAGCTACGGGGTCTAGCTCCCCTGAATATGTAGGTGGTCGGGTCTTGCTAACTCACTTCAGCCAGTTCGTTTCCCTGGGCTGTGGCGGGTGGGCTGGTGCTCCTCCTATTTGAGTACCCAGCTGTGCAAGAACAGCAGCAACCGTCTCTGCAACTCCTGGAATGACGGGGTCACCGCCTCCACCTCTTCCCGTACCACGCCCTCTAGTTCCCCCAGACATCTGTAGTACAGTATGTTACATAAATACTCGGTAATTTACCGTACACAACCAATAGATATTGAATTGCCTTAAAGGCTAACCTATCACGCAATTTGCGTTACTAAACCCAATATCTTTCTAAGACGAATCGTCTCGTACTTCATAAAAGTTTCCCGTAATTTCTCAAGTCCTAAGCTCACTGTCTTAACCTATTTCCTCGTCATCAGAGCGGTACTCCGCTCTGATACCACTTTTGTAACACCCCTCTCCACAATCACGTAATAATCTCTCACGTAGCAATAAATAAAACGTCTTACAGCGGAAGAATTAATAACAATAACAATACTCACTCGGGTGTCACCGGCCATTACTCGCCCATGCGAGCAACGAAGCCAAACTACATCCAACTTCCAACATAAACAAACTGCTAACCGCCGTGATAACGAGAAACTCCTATACATCATACTAAGTCCATAAATCATAAACATCAACAAGTGAGCGTCTACCCAATCCTGAATATACATAACCTTACCATAATACAATTCACCATCCTCATTGCCATGTAGACAAACTCCATGTGCAGTAATAATTAAGTAGAACTCCAATTACCCTGTTCCCGCGCTTCGGCTTCGACAATAATCAACAACCTGTAATGGGTAGTATCAGCGATAGACGCTGAGTATGCCGGGCCTGGACCCTATTGGTCACTTAGTCATTTTAACCATCTTATTATTAGATTGGTTTCATGCTTTACCATTTTACAGTTATAATCAATAATGTAATATACATGTATAATATACATAATCATCCATCCAAATATTCATAAACATTAAATCATCCATCCAATCCAACATTCATTAATATCTCAAACAACAATTGTTTATCGAACGTATCGAGTACTAACAGTATAATGTACAAAGTACAATCGCCATAGCGTATGCCATCCTTTATTAATTTTAATTTAATCTGGCCTTCAAGCCCCCATCCATATGTACAATGTACAATCGCCGTAGCGTACAGTTTCCATAGTTAATTTAATTTGGCCTTTAAGGCCCCATCCATCCAAACCATGTTTAATTAATACCAGTTGGGCGTCATGTTAGGACAACCCGATAACCTCACCATGGACAGTAGTCCTCCCGTACACACAAAGGTGCTCATTTCGCCAGAGGTCTGGAGGCCCCTGACTATTCTCTTATGTCTCGTAAGATGTCCATATAAAGGCCGTAGCCACCTGACCCACAATCCAGTTTGGGCTCGTTGGGTATAACCTGGAGCGGAATCCAATCGGAAACCCCTCAGTGATCACAATGCGCAACCAAGTAGTTCGTAAACCACCGGGATTCCTCACCTCAACTCATACTCTCTCTCTCATAATGTTTAAGATATGCTCTTAGTCTTATGGAGAATAATTATTAATTAGCTGCCCAATGGGTCTCACGCATACCTAGAAGTAATCTAGGTTATATTCATGTTCGAGATCCATGCTCTAGAGACTGACAATGTCGTGACTCATCCGTAAGTGTTTTACTTAGGTTACCATATACTTAATATTAATACTATGGTATTATATCAAGTAACCGTCATGTCATCACAATAACGTATATGTATGTTTATATAAGTCGATCTATAGTCGACGTAGTGTTAGTCCCGTAGGACGCTCGTGCATAAATAATAATGCAGTAACACTCAATCACATACATGTATCCACACACATAACACACAAGTTATATCAACCAAATCCGAGCCCAAGGAGCTTCCTTAGGACAACTCGGATCAAACCCCTTTACATACAGTTCACCAAGACCTAGGATGCGCAGTGTAGACCACTAGCTCGTCAAGCGCCTCCATCTGAAGTATGATCTAAACGGTAATAAACTAAGTCAGTCTCCATGACTAACTACATCCGGTATTTCCGAATAAAAAGTAACCCCGACAGTTCATCCCTATTTTCTACAGTTATTTGTTACGGGTTTCTCTAAACCGGTCGGCTTTGTTACTTTAAAACTCGTATGTCAAAACATTTCGACTGTTAGGTTTAAATCATTATTTTTCTTTAATCTTATCCACCATTTAAACTTAGGTATGTAACCTATAGTTGCATGTATGCATGCATTATTATATTATATCGTATTATTTTTCCACCATCCATTATAATACGTTGTATTATATACTCCATCATCTTAGCAAATTATATTTGCATTCAAAAACTCATAACTTATAGTTTGTAACTATTTTTTGTAATAACCACCACCATTATATTATATGGTCTCCAACCATAATATATACTCATCCTTATATACATTATTCTTGTGTATGTATATATTTACCACGTAGGTAAATTTCGTGAGTTTAATAAACTCTTATATATATGTTACATTTTATCATCTTATATTAGATGATCATTCCCATTAGTTGTATTATATTATACAACTTATATCAAGATTATTATCCTAATATTATGTAACATTTTATGTTGTATAATTACAACTCCTAAGGTTTATTCCATAAATACCTTAGTTTATAAATCTCATTTATTTATAGTTTGTCACATTATTTAATGTGAATATCCTTAATTATATAATTCCATTAAACCACCTTAATACCATATAATTGTTATAACATTTATAACATTATAGACCTTAGTCTAAAATTCATTTTCCAACCTTATGTAATTCGGTACAGCCCTTGAATTTATTTAAATTCTATTTTGACCACATATCATTATGTAATGTTACCAAATACTAATATCATATAATATGATATTTTTATTACCTTTAACTTATAACCTATAGTTTTATACAAACTATTTAATATTGCCGCTTGGGCTTATATATTTATACCTATTCTTTTCCATAAACCATAATCTCCTTTATTTACAAAATCATCCCATAATTTATACCATGTATATATTCCATTTAATATAACATTTTAACCTTAATATAAATATAACCTATGGTCAATATTTATAAAATACCGAACAGACCCAAAACTGTTCAATAATTGCCATTTGGCCCTATTTATAACATATAGTTTAATAATTCATTAAAACTATATATTATACATATATCTTAATAAATACTCTTATATAATTCTAAAAATCACCAAATTTCACCAAAGGGTTATAAATATCCTTATTAACCCATATACTTTCGGTATTTATAATTCCACCACCTATATTTCTCCAAAGTGGCATAATGACATAATAACTATATATTATACATATATAGTTTATTTTGATTCCAAAATCAACTCAATAAATTCCTTAAAATCCTAATAGCCCATGGGTGTTTATAATACCATTTTACACCCTTTATTTTCGGTAATAACATATATACCACATATGTTATAAAATTGTTACATTAAATACATAACTTATTAAAAACCTTAAATAAGTTATTTTACTTATCTAATTTGGTCAAAACCTACCATATGGTCAAGGTTGACCACCTCAATATTTCCTTGACCATCAATAACCATATATTACGGTTTATACCAATACTTTTTAGAAATTACAATTTAACCCCAAAACTTTATAAAATCTTATAATTTTTATTTAAACTCTTTGTAACCTCAAACCTTCGGCTTAATTATTGTATAGCCCCTAAATTTAATTTAATTGCACTTTAACCCCTATAATATGTGGTAATGCATATATACCACCTAAACTTAATAAAAGCTTATAAATGCATAAATAAAATGGCCTAAAGTACATGGTCTTATTACAAACATTGGCTTATAAAATAAATTACACATAAATGTCCAAAAATGCTGTAAACTTTCGGCCTCTCCCATATCTTTCCATTAATTACCAATTTTCCACATAATGTCTTAAATTTGACAATTATGCTTGTTTAATTATTAAAATTTATTAAACCATTCCTTAATCACCTAAGGTCAAAATAAGCCTATAAACCTTGTTCACTTCACTCACGACACAAATTATACACATATGTATAATTACATATTAATATACCAAGTGAAGGTTTAAGTGATTTATACCTTGTTTTTGCCTAGTTTAGGCCTTGTTTGATTTCGACCAGCTTAGGATTATTTTTCCAAAGCTTCTTTTACATGTTTTCAAACAGCAACTAGGACATTGTTAGTCTCCAAGCAAGATCTAACCATAACAAGTGTTTTAATGTATATTTCAAGGTAAAATTTACCTTAGAATACCAAGGTAAGTATGGATGGTTGTTATACCCAAAATTTCAACCCCCCCCCCCCCGGAGTAGTCTCTAAGGCATACGTGTTACAAAGGGCAAAGGGGTCAAAAAGCACCAAGGCGGGATTTTCTAAGGACATTTTCGGGATTTTCTATTTTTTCATATGACTTGTTCATTACCTTCAAACACTCCCAAATATCATAGTCATTATGAAAGGTATTTCATCATTTTCAGATAATATTTATTCTGGAAATTAAGTTTTTAATTCATATTATGAGCTAATTTCTTTAATAATTAACACATGAAATAACCTCAAAATAGAAATAAAAGGTTTCCAAAATTAAAATAAAATTGTCACATGGTTAGCATGACTACATACAGTCATAAACCTGAAATTATTTTATTTGGAACCTTAACCCAAAATTTAAAAGAGAATTCAATCATTTTTGCAATTTTCTCTCTCCTCTGGAAAATACCGAAATCAAAACAAAATGTCATGATATTTTAACACAGATAGAGGATGATTATTAGAGACTAATGCCGTTGGAATTTCGTTATTTTGACTTTCCAATAATAAGTTATGAATTTTGGGGGATTCCAGATTGTGAGATTTTTATCTAATCGGTTATTTATCAAAATAACGCGATTCCAACTCTCAAAATTCTTAAACTAATCCTTTATATTCAGGTAAAATTTCATAATTTTTGTCAGCCTGAAAAATTTTAAAAAATCCGATTCCCTTGGAGCACAAAATCAGGGTTTTAGATAAAAATCTTGTTCTATCAACATGGCCTTGTTCTTTCTATAACAGGACCTTCCAAAAACGACCTAGGGCAGATGAGATCATCCCCAAAGTCAGAGAACTCAGCCGTCAACCTACTTCCACGTTTTTGCAACCCCGAGCCTCGAATCTATACCAAAATCATCCCGAAATCACCAAAAAACACATTCCTTCTTCTCCCATTGAGATTCCTTGCACCAAAACACAAAAAAATACAGAAGAAAACCGTGGCTAACAATACAAGGAATAAGGAGCCAGAAGCTTGTGTCAAAGTCGAACCGGATTGGCCATCAATGAAGCTCTCGAAGATTCCCGACGTGAAGGAACAATCAAATCCCGAAGTCAAAACAGGTTGGAATTTGACTTCCTTAACCCCTCTGATCCAATTTGACTCCCTGACCCTCTCAGAATACACTTATGTGTGAAATTTCTAATCGAATGACTTTTTATTGCTTCTGAATTAAGGTTTGTTTGTGTTTCTGTCTAATAACTTGTTAACTAAGTTTCGTATTAATTTTGACTTCAAATTGACTTCTTTCAATCACTAACGTCTTGTACATCTTTCAGGCTACACACCCACATTAAAATTTGAGCCAAAAAACACCTTCGGAAAACAGCAACGCCCGCCGCCCGAGGGCGGGTCCACACCCACGGACGTCATGTCCGAGGTCCCGGACTCCTTGTCCGTAAGCCCGGACACCCACGAACGGCGGCGGGATTTAAAAAATTCAAAATTTAGGTTTTCTAATAATGTCCGGGCCCACGGACAGCCTGTCCGTGCCCCCGGACTTTGCAAATTTTGTTTTCCTTTAATTTCGACTCTTCTGTATAATTAGGTAACTGGGGTTCGTGGTCTCGGACATGGGGTCCGTGGCTACGGACGTAAGCAAAATTTGACCTAATTCTGCCTCTGAAACCCTAGTTTAGGTAGCTTTTAAGTTCACTTTAATTTTCTGTCAAAAAATGCTAAAAAAACACAAAAAAAAAGAAGCTCGCGTACTTAGGTTAAAACGACTCGTAATAAGCCGTAAATAAACCAAGTAGGAAAAAAAACGACCTAGGAAGGGTAATGAAAGTAATTGAACCCTAAATAAGTCGAATATCAAGCCCCCGAACCCGAACTCTCCTTCCTAATTTGATCTAGGTTAAAATTAGGTGGCGACTCATAATAGGTTCCAGTGAGCTGGCTTAGGTTTTAATAATTATGTTTTTTATGACATAGTTATTAATCTTAGGTTATAAGTGGACCTAAAACCCGACCAGATCCCAATCAACTTAATCCACATAGGATAGGGTTTAAAATCGAGGCTCACAGACTGGCGACTCTGCTGGGGACAAACTTCTTAATTTTAACTTGTTTAATTTTAAGAAAGAGGGCTTAACTTGAAAATGTTTATTTATGGCTTTATTTACTCTGTTTGTTTACTTTCGTGCGCACTTCATTTTTTTGCACCCTTGCATCATATGAGAGCGAGGGTCCACGCAAACCAATTTCAACCCGGGACCCATTTAGGGTCCCCTGTCAGGGACTCACACCTTTTAGGTGATGTGAATAAGTGGGGGAAAAGAGGAGGGTGTCGTCTAACCACACCCCCTTAATACCTGGGCCTTAGCCCCAAGCGTTTTCCTGGAAGTGCCCTTACCTAGCCCTTTGTTTGGTCAGTCAAAGACCCGACCGTAGACGCACACCTTCAGGTGATGTGAAAAGAGTGGGGAAGCCCAAAGAGAGTAGCGTGCAAGCCCTATTCCTTTGTGGTGACCTGGGCCGCACCCCAAGCACCTCTCTGGATCGATCCATACCCGGTTTGATTTAAACGTCTAGTGAGGACATATTGAATTTGTGTGGGCCTTGTTTTCTTGTATATCGGCCCACTACCCAGCCTAGAGATTGATAGGAACTTCTCCTACATCAACCTAGCCCAACACGAATTGGCAGCTCTATTTGTTTGCGGCCCAGAGGCCCTGTTTGGTTTAACATGTGAGTCGTACGGGCTTCGGTCCAAAAGCCTAGACTTAGGTGATTTCTCTTCTGGCCCATTTTGAATTATCCAATTAGTTCTAGGCCCATAAAAAGGAAATCCACCTGAGCTTGAAATAACTCACAAGTCCTGAAAATAAAATCTTTTTCGGCTTAGCAACCATCTTCTCTGGCCCGAAGAAAGTTAGGCCTATTTGTGATTTAGGGACCATTCCAGCTCATGTGCTTTACTTCAGGCCCAAACACATTCCGGCCCAAGGGCTCATTCTAGTCTAGGTAGACTTCTTATCATGACCCTAACCCAAAACCTTAGATCTAGGTGTCATCTGTTAGGCCCAACCAAAATTACTCGGCCCAAATTCCAGTTCACATATAGAGCAATCATTCTGGCCCAAGTACCACACTCATAACTCATTCCATTTGAGCCCATAGACCAATTCATAGTTTTGGCCCATGAGCTTCGCTCTCAATCCAGAATTTCGGCCCATAAAACATTTGAATCCATGATAGTTTGCATAATTCGTTCATTCCAGTTTCCGGCTTCAAGGCCCAACAAGAGCATCAAACGAATCTAGACTTCAAGGCTTATCCCTCGGCCCAGTGGCCCATTCACGGTCCATGTGATTTCTTTCAGCTTGTTTGCTCAATTTCTGGATTCAGGCCTACATGTCCGTTCTAGTCTAGGAATCACTCTAATCTATGCACTTCACTCTCAGTTAGGCGAAGACTCAGGCCCAGTTACTTCCTACATAACCCATGGGCATTCCTAGTTCAGACATTTTACAGGGCCTACTCGAAGCTTGGAAGGAAGACAATCATGGTCAATGGCGCCCCGACGGTCAATAGCTCCAGTCTTCAACACGTTGGCATCAGACTGTTCAACATCACTATTTCAGAAGTTTTCTCGATTTAGCAGTTTTCTTTTCTCAATCATTCTTCTAACTTTTATGGTAGTTAGCTTCCTTTATCATTTTAGATTACAACTTTTGATGTTATCTTTCCATTCGTGAATAAGAGCATAGTTCGATTTTCGTAATTTTTTGTGCATTCATTCAACAAACAAAAACACAAAAATTTGTTTTCTTTTTAGGGATCACAGAGTAATCATTTCCCGACTATGGAATAAAATGACTTGTCTTTTGTTTCTAAAAGCGTGAACATGTCCGTCCTCACACCATAGACTATCCCATAATATCCACGAAGCATTCCAAAATCCGCATCTATTTAAGTGTTGTCATAAACCCCAGGTCAATACTGGGGGCAATCTGAGTTCAGGATTGTCATCTTTAATCTTTCGTTTAAGCGTGTGAACTAGTCTCTAAGTGAAATTCACGAGAGTGTCTTGAGCGGAAAAACCATGAATGAACGAGCATGTCATTTTTACACGACTCCGGTGAGACCACATACAAAGGAAATGTAAATGGCATAACTCCGATCGAAGGAGATAATTTGTAAATTTACTCTTAGACCTGCGAAAAGTAACAAAGAACGGATACACAACTATCAGGAATGACGAAGCACCTAGGGGCAGCACCACATAGCCAAAAGCTTGTAAACCCTGACATTAAACCCTAGGCACCCCCGCTGAGCCTTTCATATATCCCTTTTCGATAATATGAACACCACAAAATAACCCAGCCAATGATGAAAGTCCGACCCGGTGACCGAAGGGAGCGAGGAGTCAAACTCTCAGATAACGTTCTCATCAGTCCAAAGAAGCAACGCCGCTATCAGCATGACGAAGTGATCCGCAAATGGTCCCAGAGTGACACAGGATCTAAAGAGCTCACATCAAAACAGTTCTCGAAGCCCAAAACCGGGAAATACAAGAACCCCGAAGGCAAAGTCCAGAAAGGATAAAACAAAAAGGCAAACCCGAAGTGCCTTGAGGAAATCCAAATGACAAAAAGGAGAGGTAAAGTAGGACAACTTCAAAAGTCAAGCCGAAAGCTCAAAAAAAACGTCAACATGAAGCAGCTAGACGACTTCAAGACAAGAAAGATGAATCTGAGAGAAGACACAAGTTGCAGCTTCGGTCATCCATTTAAGCTCCACATACCTCAAATATCCCTTCATGATCCTGTCGTCTTCCATCACACCCTATGGCCACGTTATAAGCTCTAAAAACTTCCGACTTGATAGTTGCGTGTCCAATCACGTGAAAGTAACAGATCAAATGCGTAAATCCATCAAATATCGAATTCAATGGTCTAGAAGTTATGACCATGAGCGAGAAATGAGTGCAAACACCAACCACGTTGAGTGTAGGATAGGAAGCACCACATCAAAGCATAAGCCTCGACCCTGTGAGGATGAGACTTGTTCGCACGTTTAATCAAAGAAAATACTGGGGGCAATTGATCGTTCCGCTCAATTGCCATGAACTCTAGCTCAGATTGTCCTAAGGAAAAATACCGGGGGCAATTGTTGGTTCCAACAATTGCCATGACAACACCAATTGAAACCTAAAGCTTGAGCACCACCATCCCACCACAGGCATAAGCCCTTACATCCACATCAAACACCTCAGGCGCACATAAGCTCTAACCTCCACACACACACTCTCAAGCCTGTTATTAGCCTTACCCCCACAAAAACATCAGACCTGCCATAACCCTGACCACCATCCAAAATCACAACCTAATCCCAGGTTTATCGTATATCCTGAACACCAGCAAAAGCCTTTAGCACCATAAAAAAAAAAACCACACCCCACCAGTGGCATGTTCATCTTCTAAGAAACAAAATGCAAATATGAATTTATTAGTCAGGAAGTGATTCTTTCACTTTCCTTTTTCAGTAGAGTTTTTCCCAAGCTTTGCCATGTTTGGCACATTTTCCAGCAATTTCTTGCTTTAAACAATTTTCAATTCTCATCATTGCCATGTTTAGCACATTTTTCAACAGTTTCTTGCTTTGAACAAATATCTTCCATGCACTGTGATTGCCTTTTACAAACTTTTACGTACACCTCACCATCGCCACGTTTGGCCCTTTTACAATTGGTTTTCACCACATGCATTTGCACGAGACCATTATCTTTCTAGCCCATTTTTAGTGCGAGACCCATCATGCACTTAACTCACTTTCACTTAGATCCAATCCTTAGGCTCGTCATAAGACCTAGATCCAACCTTTAGGCTCGTCATAAGACCTTGATCCATCCTTAGGCTCGTCATAAGACCTAGATCCAACCTTTAGGCTCGTCATAAGACCTAGATCCATCCTTAGGCTCGTCATAAGACCTAGAACCATCCTTTAGGCTCGTCATAAGACCTAGAACCATCCTTTAGGCTCATCATAAGACCTAGATCCAATCTTTAGGCTCGTCATAAGACCTAGAACCATCCTTTAGGCTCGTCATAAGACCTAGATCCAATCTTTAGGCTCGTCATAAGACCTAGAACCATCCTCTAGGCTCGTCATAAGACCTAGATCCAATCTTTAGGCTTGTCATAAGACCTAGAACCATCCTTTAGGCTCGTCATAGGACCTAGTTGCATTCCTTTAGGCTCGTAATAAGACCCTTTAGCTTACCCACTCTCATCAAACACATTGCATTCATCTCATTCATATAGGCTCGTTATAAGACCTAGTTGCATTATCCAGGCGCGTCACAAGACCTAGCGACAGAAAAGTTGGCGAGGTGATGGCAATAAATCCTCTTATGTTATGTCAACTTACTTTGGGATCAACGAATGGTGGGCAAAGGCAATAAGTCCCAGGGTTTTTACCAGGAGTTATCCCTGCACACCGGCTTGGGGGGCGATGGCAATAAGTCCACATTGGGTCCAGCCAGGAGCATCGGCACGGGTTTCGGTCCCCAGAAGCATCCGAGCATCATCAACATCATCAATATCATCAGCATCATCAGCATCATCATCAACATCATCAATATCATCAGCATCATCGGCATCATCATCAACATCATCAGCATCATTAGCATCGCTAGCATATCAGCATTCCTACATCTACACATTATTTAGCTTTCATCATCTTCAGGTAGTCAACGCCTTAGAATAGCTTGACATCATTTCATTTTTATGTAGTCAACGCCTTAGAATCGATTGACATTTACTTCATCATTTCATTTTTAGGTAGTCAACGCCTTAGAATCGTCAACACCTTAGAATCGCTTGACATCTTTCATTTTCATTCTCACTCATAGGTAGTCAGCACCTTAGAATAGCTTGACACAATCTACATATAGGGTCTTTTGAGATCCAAAATTTTTGGGTATCACTCAGGCATCAACTAGTCTTTTCATCTTCATTACAAAGCCTAGTTGACGGGGGCAATCTGTTATACCCAAAATTTCAACCCCCCCGGAGTAGTCTCTAAGGCATACATGTTACAAAGGGCAAAAGGGGTCAAAAAGCACCAAGGCGGGATTTTCTAAGGACATTTCGGGATTTTCTATTTTTCATATGACTTGTTCATAACCTTCAAACACTCCCAAATATCATAGTCATTATGAAAGGTATTTCATCATTTTCAGATAATATTTATTCTGGAAATTAAGCTTTTAATTCATATTATGAGCTAATTTCTTTAATAATTAACACATGAAATAACCTCAAAATAGAAATAAAAGGTTTCCAAAATTAAAATAAAATTGTCACATGGTTAGCATGACTACATACAGTCATAAACCTGAAATTATTTTATTTAGAACCTTAACCCAAAATTTAAAAGAGAAATTCAATCATTTTTGCAATTTTCTCTCTCCTCTGGAAAATACCGAAATCAAAACAAAATGTCATGATATTTTAACACAAGATAGAGGATGATTATTAGAGACTAATGCCGTTGGAATTTCGTTATTTTGACTTTCCAATAATAAGTTATGAATTTTGGGAGATTCCAGATTGTGAGATTTTTATCTAATCGGTTATTTGTCAAAATAACCCGATTATAACTCTCATAATTCTTAAAAATAATCCTTTATCTTCAGTTAAAATTTCATAATTTTTGTCGGCCTGCAACATATTTTAAAAAATCCGATTCCCTTGGAGCACAAAATCAGGGTTTTAGATAAAATCTTGTTCTATCAACATGGCCTTGTTCTTTCTATAAAAGGGCCTTCCAAAAACGACCTAGGGCAGAGGAGATCATCAAAGTCAGAAGAGAGAAGTAAACGTCAAAACAGATTGAAATCAGAACGAATCTTATATCGAATCTATCGAAATCATCCCGAAATCACCAAAAAACACATTCCTTCTTCTCCCATTGAGATTCCTAGCACCAAAACACAAAAAAATACAGAAGAAAACCGTGGCTAACAATACAAGGAATAAGGAGGCAGAAGCTTGGGTCAAAGTCGAACCGGATTGGCCATCAACGAAGCTCTCGAAGATTCCCGACGTGAAGGAACAATCAAATCCCGAAGTCAAAACAGGTTGGAATTTGACTTCCTTAGCCCCTCTGATCAGAATACACTTATGTGTGAAATTTCTAATCGAATTGACTTTTTATTGCTTCTGAATTAAGGTTTGTTTGTGTTTCTGTCTAATAACTTGTTAACTAAGTTTCGTTAATTTTGACTTCAAATTGAATTCTTTCAATCACTAACGTCTTGTACATCTTTCAGGCTACACACCCATAAAATTTGAGCCAAAAACACCTTCGGAAACAGCCTCAATGCCGCCGTCCGAGGGCGGTCCGCACCCACGGACGTCATGTCCGGGGTCCCGGACTCCCTGTCCGTAAGCCCGGACGCCCACGGACGGCGGCGGGATTTTAAAAAATTCAAAATTTAGGTTTCTAATAATGTCTGGGCCCACGGACAGCCTGTCCGTGCCCCCGGACTTTGCAAATTTTTGTTTTCCTTTAATTTCGACTCTTCTGTATAATTAGGTTAACTGGGGTCCGTGGTCTCGGACATGGGGTCCGTGGCTACGGACGTAAGCAAAGTTCGACCTAATTCTGCCTCTGAAACCCTTGTTTAGGTAGCTTTTAAGTTCACTTTAATTTTTGTCAAAAAATGCTAAAAAAACACAAAAAAAAAAACAGAAGCTCGCGCACTTAGGTTAAAACGACTCGTAATAAGCCGTAAATAAACCAAGTAGAGGAAAAACGACCTAGGAAGGGTAATGAAAGTAATTGAACCCTAAATAAGTCGAATATCAAGCCCCCGAACCCGAACTCTCCTTTCCTAATTTGATCTAGGTTAAAATTAGGTGGCGACTCATAATAGGTTCCAGTGAGCTGGCTTAGGTTTTAATAATTATTGTTTTTATGACATAGTTATTAATCTTAGGTTATAAGTGGACCAAAACCCGACCAGATCCCAATCAACTTAATCCACATAGGATAGGGTTTAAAATCGAGGCTCGCAATGGTCTTCGGCCTTTTTATACAGAAGCAAAAGAGCATCAAAAGAGCTACTAAACCAAGGCTTAAAGCCGGTATAACTTAGATTCAAAGATGGCTAATTTTTACCTTGTTTAAAATGCCAAAAATGGTTGTTTTGGCTTGGATCTGGATATACCTTGAAGCTCTTGATAGATCCACTGAATAAGTATGTAACACCCCAACTAACCACCATACATTTAACAACACATTGCAGCAGAAACTCAACTCATCACATTACTTATTTCAATGGTGTTACACGCCGTTAACCACCCACGTGGCTAACAAGGCTAATACATGTACTTTGTATCGGTCTGATGGACTAGACTCCCGAGCAACTATACGTTACATTTGCTTCCCTTAACAACAACC
Organism: Limonium bicolor; assembly: GCA_023374045.1. Lineage (NCBI taxonomy): Eukaryota > Viridiplantae > Streptophyta > Magnoliopsida > Caryophyllales > Plumbaginaceae > Limonium > Limonium bicolor. The sequence continues at coordinate 148,234,203 of CM041777.1, forward strand.
CATATACTTTATACATTCCAACCGTACCAAGTATTTACAAACTAATGCCGATAACAACATCGGTCTTACTACGCCTACAATGCTTACGCCATTTAAATGGCTACCCATGTATAAACATCTACCCCATCCTACTCTCGAACGGCTTCCAGCTCCTTGTACCTGAAATAGAAAAGGAGAGAAAGGGTGGCCCCCAAGGGGCTCAGCACCTTTGCTGGTATGGTAATCCCGCAGCCCACATGCTACCGGGCCACGCACAACTAATTGTCGTCTTAGCATGCGATTGATTATATTTAAATCATGCATACAAACCATATAAACACACAACACTTTGCATACACCCAACAATAGGGCTCAACATATAACCAACACATCCACACTTAACAAATCATCCAATGATTCCTTTAACCTTAGAGTGGCTCTCCTCTAAAACGGAGCTACTTCCTTAATGAACGACATGTACCCATTAATCGGGTTATCCTTAAACGCCTCTTGTCATAACTGGGATTCATTTCCATGATCCACACACTCCATATCCTACAACATATCTCATTCCTCACATAACAAAACATAACAAACCTTTCTTGTTTCGGCGCACACATGTTAACATCGTATTCATTTTAAGCACCTAACGTATACATATCATAGCATAGCAAGGGAAATTGCCTAGCACAATATCAACACAAAACACCATAAGATCGGTTCACACAAGGAACCTTCCACCATAGTTAGTACACATAGTGAGCCTAGAGATTATTGCCAATCTCATGCTAAGCTCGTTACCAACCTCGTTACCGTCCAGTTATATCGAACGGTTAACTTAAACCCAAGGTGTGTCGGATATAGTAATCCCAAGCACACCGAAATAACATTCGTATGCCCTTGTGGCCCGACGTGAGTCAGTAATTAGCTTTGGATAAGCTAAGGGAAGGTAGAAACCAAATTGGAATACCACCTATACATACACCAAGAGAGCCGAACCGGATATGACATCGACTCCCGTCCATCACACGCGTGGCCGGAACAACCGGACTCCTCACCCCCCCATTAGTACATATACACTTATAAATAAGTAGTTAGAGATCCATTATGGAGCCTACCACATCCTCACACCATACGGTATCATAACCGAGTTAAGCACACAAGGGAGGTTCACACACTTGCATACAACAACAATGTCCAACTAACTCACACATAGCCGTGGTTAGCACGTTCCCAAGGTTTGGGTCGTCAACTCCGAATACCGATCACTCATGTGTTCCTAGATTTGGTTAGCTAAGGTTTAACACATATTTGAGGTTGAATGGTATCGGAGGCCAAATTCGCCACATAAATGAATTACTATAAACTCATTACATGTTTTAATCTTACAAGGTGGCAAACACTCAGAAAAACATATTGGCATACAAGCCGGTGTAATCCGGTAGGACACAGGCTGCAAGAAAACCATACCTGTCACCGGAGTCCACTTTACCACGTCCACTTATGTTCCTCGAGCAATTCTCGAACAACTGTTAACATCACATGTGTTTTTATTAACATTGGGGTTGCTTGATTATTTAATGTCTAATGCTTATAATTTCTTCCCGTTAACTTAGTGACATGACCTCACATTTTAACTTGTTTTACTTTCACATTGTAACACAACCTTTCACCCACTCAATCATCATTATAACTCACTAACATGTCCTTAACAACTCATGACATCTTTAACCATCAATCCCCATCATTACACATCATTTCCATACCTTAAACACCCTCTTTGGTCAAAACAGCACCTTGTCCGAACTTGTGTCCGGACTTCTCAAGTTCGGACACGTTCGAGGCTCTAGGGGTGCAAACTGGTGAACGTCCGAACTTGCGTCCGGACTTCCCAAGTTCGGACGCGCTGCTCGAGGCTAAACCAGAGAATAAAATATGTGTGTCCGAACTTCCCATGTTCGGACGGTAGTTCGGACATCAGTCGAAGATCAGAAAACCTACGCGTACACAGAGCACGTCCGAACGTCCAAGTTCGGACGGTAGTTCGGACGGGCCAGAACTTCACTTTCCAAGTCTTGTTCACCTCTTATCTTCATCCATTGATTACCCAAGCTTCATACATGAATTTAGGCATATTCTAATACCAAATATCACTTTGAATTCACCTTAAAACATTGTCCAACTTGTTACTCAACTCTTCTTATCAAATCTCTTAACACTTGTAACATTTCCTTTTTGGTTTTTTCCAGTGGTGTTTTTCACCTTAAATGACCACTACTCTAAATGTTTTCTCACCTTCCTAACATCACCTCCCAAGCATCTCCTCTTACTAACCAAATCCTCTTTTCACAACATCTTGAATTCCTTTCTCAAAACCTTACCTAAACATCATTCCCTCCTTATTCATCCACATTACCTAAACCTTAAACAAACTTCTCCAAGACTTCATTATCCTAAAACACTCATTGGATTTCCAGAACTTCCAAGACAATGCCTAAATCCTTATAGCACCTTAGAACACCTTAATGCATGTTTTCTTCCTTAGTGAAGCATGTATCCATTCCTAACAATTCCTAGTTCACCCAAGTTCACTTAAGCACTTAAAACTCCTTATACATGTTACAAATTTTGCCATAGGTTCTCTTAGCACATCATCATTCCAAAGCTCATAGTTTTCACCATAAACACTCAAGAACACCTAAATCCATCAAAAACACCATCACACACAAGACTTCACCCAATTTACACTACATCACAATATAGTGCATAATTAAACTTGCTTGGCACTTAGGCCCTTAAATAACATGGCTCTTAGGCCTTAAATTGCATAATCTTAAACACTGAATTTCCACATACATAAGCCTTTGACCTGCAATTACACACACCAAGACATATGTTCCTTTACTAGTCTCCTTGAGAACACCTTACTAAGTCATTCACCATTTGCTCTTTAGGTAGTTCTAACAAGCATTATAAGCTCATTCCCCTAAGGCATTAAACCACATTAGGTAGTATATTTACCTCTTTTCCACCCAAACTTCTTTCTTGTTTCCTCATAAAACCGGTAAGGCATTTCATTCCTTGTCAACACTAAACAATATACCAACATTGAAATGAGTATATAAGCTTTAAGCTTCATCTCATTGTAAACCCTAGGTTTACATTATTTCAAAAACATTAATGTAGTTGTTTACCTTGATCTTTGAAGGGAGTTTGAATATCTATGAAGAGAGACTCCACCTAGTCCATAAGAGATTGGAATGAAGCTAGAACAAAGTCACACAAAGAAGCTCCATCAATGAATATTTTCGGTCACACACAAAACATGGAGGAAACTTGATTTTTCTTTGAGATTCCTTACCTAGAAGCAAAGGAGATCAATAATATGTGGAAAGACAAGCTCAAGCTCCTTCAATGGTGGAACTACATGGCACCGAAATGGGGCTCGAAATGGAGTTTAAAGTTTGAGAAGATAGAAATGAAGAGCTTGATGAGAGGAAGAATTGGTGGTGTTTGTTTTTGATTTGGTTAAGTGAGCAAGATTTTACAAGGATCAAAAATGGACTTCCATGGTGGTGGTGCTGTTTTAGCGTGAGAGAACAGCAGAAGAGAGGTTGAAGAGAGTGGAGCCGTGTGAAATGAAGAAGGAATGAGAGAAATGAATTGGTTTTGCTTTTTGAAGATAATTATAACTTAAAGCAAATAGTAACCTATGAGTCACCTTTATTTACTTAACAAGTTAACATGTTTGGTGACTCATTACTACCAAAAACCGGCCCCCTTATTATTAGAAGGGTATAATAGTCTTTGTTTACCAATTTAATTATTTATAACATTATATGTTACAAACTAGCTTATAAAAATCACTATTCACCAAAACAAGCACATAGAAGTGAAATTTTGATTTCCATTGATATAGCCACCCAAATGTGATACTATATAGTACACATGTTAATTAAAGAGTAATGATGGACATTTAGCCATTCAAAACTCATTTACAAGACAATTTTTCAAAACGTGCTTTAAGACTCTTAAAGCACATTTTGTGTTTTAACTTGTTTTCAAGCTTGGTTTTCTTTGGTAATTGATTTAATATGTTCATTAACATATTAATAAGGCATAGGTATGACCATTAGGTCTTATACACATTTATCCCAAGCTTAGAGCACATTTTTAGCCCATATGACCTTAAGGTATTTATTTGTGTTTTGTTTGGTTTCATTGTCTACCAAAGTTTCCTAAGGACTTAATTAGCCTTATAAAGTCATAATTAAACATTATCAAGTCTTGGTAGGCTCTTTGGGTCGCCCAAGTTCACTCCAAGCTTAGAGCATGTTTTTGCTCAAACCGTGTCTTAGTGTTTTATTGTGTTTTACCATGGTTTAAATGGTTCATTTATATTTCTAAGGCACTTTTAGCCTTTAAATACCATAGTTTAACATTTACACAACATACCAAGGTTTGGGTATTTCAATCTACCCCCCTTAAAAGAACTTCGTCCTCGAAGTTCACATTTCCTCGCATCATTGGATTAGAATACGGGAATTACTTATAGCCATAAAACTTCCATTACCAACCACCCTTTACATCCAACCTCGGACTTAATGGTCCGGGCAACATATCCACATTATACATAAAATATCATACTCACATGGTAACCTCGGACTTAATGGTCCGGGTACCTTCACCACACTTGCACTATACAATATCCCTCAGACTCTTAGGTCTGGGTGACATAACCACATTTAGACACATAGGTCTATGTAACACAACAATTTAGATTAGACTCATAGGTCTTGAAGCATACACTTTAGGAGATCAAAGTCAAAATAACCTTTATCACACATACCAAACAACATGTCATAGCATGTATATCAAACAGAAATACCTTTTCCATCTCTCCATGGGTTCGAATCCCACGTTGAGTACATATACACTGTGATCCCGCAGAACCCGGTCGCGATGGACACCTTCTGGTCCCCGTTCCTTTGGGAGATCAAAACATTCACTTAATTTTTTTTTTAACATATGTACTTCTCATGTCACCGGTCCGAAGACAAAGGCTCATACGTCCTCAGCTCGTGAGCAAGTACTACAAAAATATTCTTTACTAGGTTAAGTATAAGAAGATCTTTTATTCAAAATATTAATCGATTGTTTGAAAACACCAATTGAAAATCCTTTTGAAAACACCACACAACTCCAAGTCCAATTTATGCTCCTTGTATTTTTCTTAACATGGTTGTTTGTGACCACTTACAGGGAGCTTCAAGAGTCATCCAACCCTGATGTGATCAGCATCAGTGTTGAACTATCTTTCCACCCCAATTTGTGTTCGGCTTCCCTTGATCTCATGATAATCAAGTTTCACCTCCCACTTCTTTTTCAACCAACAATTAATTCAAGCATATCCCATTTTCTATCTTTAATCCTTCTAGTCATAATCATAACATCTCCAAGGGATAGAACTCCGTCTATCAATCATCATCCAAATCCAACTTAATTCAAGTTACCTAGGGAATTTAATTCTCACTAGGTTCTATGTCGGTCTCATAACCCTTCATAAATCACAACACTGTATATATACATATATTTTTTTATCAAAATACAATACATGGTTTACATTTATGCACCGTCGGGGTTTTAGTTCCCCGGGAGTTTCTTTACTCCCTTCCACTTGTACTCTCACACACCACTGTTAACAAAATAAACACACTTCCCACAATGGTATTCGCATCTTCTGTGCGCAATTACCACAATTTAACCACAAATGAATGCGTATGTTTGTATAACACACGCGCCAACCATCATACAAATATTTTTGTGCTATGCACAACATAGTTCACGTACACTTGTACGGTAAAACACACTAAGTGGCTTTACGCTCTACCCCCTTAAAAGGGATTACGCCCACGTAATCAATCACTGAACATTGACTTAAAATGTTCTGCCGTCGTGAAGTGTTTTACTTCCACGCGGTCTATTACACAATGGATTCTGATTAGAGGATTTAACCATATGCGGTTTAGTCCCTAAACCAAGAATTCGCATTGGAGTTTATTAACTCATAACCGGTTTCGGTCCTGGCCTGTGAGGCTTCTAGGCATTGATGACTAGCCATCCATTCATAGTCACAATGTATATTTGGCATTTGCTGCATGGGCTCACTGGCCTCTGCTGCGCCATTCTGATAATTATAGGGCTAGTTTGCCCCATTCGTTACTGTTACTGTATTGTACATCTCCAATGTATTACCCTTATCTTGGAAGAATGGTTTCTCAACCGACGCATGGTATCTCTTACCCTGAGCGAATTCGGTGAGTTTCACGATTTTCCATCCACTTCTCCAATAGCTTACCGCGTAAACTACTATGTAATTCACAATGATTGACTTGCTTCTACCGACTTACTGTCGGTTGAGATTGAGCTACTACCTAATGTGTAGTGCTCTCTCAGTTATTTCCCACCCTGGGGTATATCTCATACTGACATTTGGTATTTAGTGTTACTGTAGTCACTTACTTGTTAATCATGTCTCCACCTTTGGTTTTGTACATGTATTCTTTCATTCCTGCGGCCTTGCATTACATCCTATGCATCGGCCATAATAACATTATTCCTCCACAATTACCATGCTTCTGATTCCTAGCTATCCCACTTGATCATTACTGCGCAAGTGCAATACCAAAACACTCAGTCATACAGAGTGCAGAGGCGTAAACTCTTGACAGTAAATCTCTCATGCGATTGCGATAGGAATTTACACTGTGTTTTACCGAAATTCTTATCACATATACTTGTCACCGGCTTACTGCTCGTTCGTTTGTTTGCTATCATTTACTGTTGTGCCTCCACTGGGTTTAACTCATAACTCTGCTCACTCCCCATTTTATCATCTAACAATACTCACACAACGGTCGCTTATTGCGCACCGTATCCTTACTCATTATACAACATCAACTTATACTGCATCCGCTATTATATTAGCTTCCGCTATTACACTGGGTTTATCTGGCCACTTATTTGGCTGATTTTTGATATCCTATATTTTTTTTGAGCCTTTATGTTCCTTGAGCGTTGTTCGCTACACATTTAGCTTCACACACCTATGGTGATTGCTATCAGACTTATTACTCTTCCTGTGTACACAACTGGTACAAACACTTCTCTTCGTATTATTTTATTCAAATCATCCTGGGTAATAACAACGTGGTCCATCCTCCACATATTTCTTGAACTTGGTCCACACAACTACCGCTCTCGCGGTTTCACAATATCGAGAGGTATCCCCACTCTTAAGCAGTGGTTCGCTTACCACTCTATTCACTATACACATAAACTTCTACAATCAATCGAATTTATATAACATATCTTGCTTATGGCTTATAAGCCTTATTTGCCTTGAGCTGGGCTCATTGTAGGCTGTCCACACACATGTACTTTTCTGTACAATATTACATGTTTAGAGGTTGTAGTGGCTCCATGACAAGGTCGTTGCATTCCGTTTCCTTTCATGGGATGCCCCTTAGGTTTGTCAGTCCGTCTCCTGACAACTTATGTCTAAACTGGGTGTTAATTTCAACCCTTGTGTTTCTGTCATGTATTTCGTTCAACAATTGTTGATGCGAACACCCTTCAAGGATTTCTCCTGGGTGTTGTTAAGTTATGCCTTTACATCTGGTTCACAGTTATTGGTACATTCAGTTAGCCACGCCTTTTTGCGTTCTTAACTGGTTATTATCTTCTTCTGTGAAGGTCAACATTTCCTAATAATGTAGGTACTCATTCTGGAATTTCATCCCGTCCATTGCACATTAATGTGTCCACTTTAGGCATCTGCCTTGCCCTGCTTTCCAGCTATCATGTTTATCCCTGAGGATCCTTAAGACATATGCTATGTCTTTACTTAACAGTTTGTGCACTTCGCATTTCCTAACTCTTAAACATTCCCTTGAAAGGAATTCACTAACCTTAGTAAATCTCGTTAACTTAACTGAGTTCCTTAACTTCAACCATTCATGGTAATCCTTAGTTCTTGTTTGATTTATACTGCTGACCGTAGACGGAGTCGACTACTTCCCGTGTTCTGGACTCTACTCGTATACATATATGGGGTATCATACTGATACATTACTACTTACCCAACTAACCTATAAGTAGGTCTGTCAGGCCCACATGCTCCTATCGGAGTGCGGTCGTCCCACAACACAGTTGGTACACTTGTAGTGTCCGTCACACGCCTAGGTGAAGTATTCTGTTGTCAACTCCCTTATATTGTCCCGTGACAACAATATTCATTCTTGCTTCCCGAACTTAATCGAGGAAAAAATTTATCCCTGTTGTATCCTTGTCAACTGCCCCTGGTTTCACTGGTTGGTTTAAAAGAAGGTTGGAAAGAAGTGTTGGTTTGAAAAAATCTGGTTTCGAAAAGGAAGGTTTGAATAAATTGGGTTTGAAAGAAAATTTCATGGTTTCACAACATCTTCTTACCTTAGCCAAGTCTAGCTTCTTGCTGACTGGTGTACTTCCAATTACAGAGGTTAGGCTAACAGGCCCTTCCACTGCTATAACGATCACATTCAACTTTCTAGTACTTTACCAAGTACTTGTAGTGGTTATAAATTTCCCGAACAGCCCTGTTATAGCAGCACTTGCTATGCAAGTGCGCCATAGTAACTGGCTATCGGTTAACACATACCGGTTGTGGTATTGTTTTTACCCATACTGTCATCAGTGGCCTTGTTGGCCCTCACTGATCTTACTGTCTTGATAATAACTCTCTAGGTAACTCCTCACTGTATTCATATGGTCATTATCAACTGGGGTGTCTCCCACTCTTGGAGTCCCCCTTTACTTAGTATCGTATCCTCTTTATAGCCCGTTCCACGCACTTGTCGTGGTTACTGAGACTTGTCTCTTGTTTGGCACTACGTTGTAGTTCCCTTGTCGGTGGTATACCGTTGGTGTATTATTTAACAACTGCGGTTCCGTAGACACTTGTCTCGGGTTTCACTAATCCACTTCTTGCCTGTTGCACGGTTGTGCGTTGCAAGCTGGTTATTCTCGACTGCTCGGCATGTCGACCCAGGTTGTGCCGAAATTCTATTCCCCTATACACAAATTCTTCATTCTTCGCTATTAAACGCGGTTAACGTTGTTCAGATGGAGACCGTCTCCGGGAATCCCAATTTTCGGGATCTACCGTATGACGGTTCTCCGTACCCTAAAGGTATTTAATCATAGCCAGATCGGGTATTCCCGAGTAAGAGAGGACTTCCATCTCTCTGGCGTTGTTGCCCAAGTTATAAAACAGGGATTGTGGAGGGTGGGAAGGATACTGTAGGTTTCCAGTATTCACTGGTAGTTCCTATCTAGCGTATCTCTCACGCTATCACTCAACCCTTAACCCAAAGTACTTAAATCCTTACTCGGTACTTCCTAAGCTCGGTAATTCAGTCATCAGAGCGATACTTCGCTCTGATACCACTTTTTTTAACACCCCAACTAACCACCATACATTTAACAACACATTGCAGCGGAAACTCAACTCATCACATTACTTATTTCAATGGTGTTACACGCCGTTAACCACCCACGTGGCTAACAAGGCTAATACATGTACTTTGTATCGGTCTGATGGACTAGACTCCGAGCAACTATACGTTACATTTGCTTCCCTTAACAACAACCCATATACTTTATACATTCCACCGTACCAAGTATTTACAAACTAATGCCGATAACAACATCGGTCTTACTACGCCTACAATGCTTACGCCATTTAAATGGCTACCCATGTATAAACATCTACCCCGTCCTACTCTCGAACGGCTTCCAGCTCCTTGTACCTGAAATAGAAAAGGAGAGAAAGGGTGGCCCCCAAGGGGCTCAGCACCTTTGCTGGTATGGTAATCCCGCAGCCCACATGCTACCGGCCACGCACAACTAATTGTCGTCTTAGCATGCGATTGATTATATTTAATCATGCATACAAACCATAAACACATAACACTTTGCATACACCCAACAATAGGGCTCAACATTAACCAACACATCCACACTTAACAAATCATCCAATGATTCCTTTAACCTTAGAGTGGCTCTCCTCTAAAACGGAGCTACTTCCTTAATGAACGACATGTACCCATTAATCGGTTATCCTTAAACGCCTCTTGTCATAACTGGGATTCATTTCCATGATCCACACACTCCATATCCTACAACATATCTCATTCCTCACATAACAAAACATAACAAACCTTTCTTGTTTCGGCGCACACATGTTAACATCGTATTCATTTTAAGCACCTAACGTATACATATCATAGCATAGCAAGGGAAATTGCCTAGCACAATATCAACACAAAACACCATAAATCGGTTCACACAAGGAACCTTCCACCATAGTTAGTACACATAGTGAGCCTAGAGATTATTGCCAATCTCATGCTAAGCTCGTTACCAACCTCGTTACCGTCCAGTTATATCGAACGGTTAACTTAAACCCAAGGTGTGTCGGATATAGTAATCCCAAGCACACCGAAATAACATTCGTATGCCCTTGTGGCCCGACGTGAGTCAGTAATTAGCTTTGGATAAGCTAAGGGAAGGTAGAAACCAAATTGGAATACCACCTATACATACACCAAGAGAGCCGAACCGGATATGACATCGACTCCCGTCCATCACACGCGTGGCCGGAACAACCGGACTCCTCACCCCCCCATTAGTACATATACACTTATAAATAAGTAGTTAGAGATCCATTATGGAGCCTACCACATCCTCACACCATACGGTATCATAACCGAGTTAAGCACACAAGGGAGGTTCACACACTTGCATACAACAACAATGTCCAACTAACTCACACATAGCCGTGGTTAGCACGTTCCCAAGGTTTGGGCCGTCAACTCCGAATACCGATCACTCATGTGTTCCTAGATTTGGTTAGCTAAGGTTTAACACATATTTGAGGTTGAATGGTATCAGAGGCCAAATTCACCACATAAATGAATTACTATAAACTCATTACATGTTTTAATCTTACAAGGTGGCAAACACTCAGAAAAACATATTGGCATACAAGCCGGTGTAATCCGGTAGGACACAGGTTGCAAGAAAACCATACCTGTCACCGGAGTCCACTTTACCACGTCCACTTATGTTCCTCGAGCAATTCTCGAACAACTGTTAACATCACATGTGTTTTTATTAACATTGGGGTGCTTGATTATTTAATGTCTAATGCTTATAATTCTTCCCGTTAACTTAGTGACATGACCTCACATTTTAACTTGTTTTACTTTCACATTGTAACACAACCTTTCACCCACTCAATCATCATTATAACTCACTTAACATGTCCTTAACAACCTCATGACATCATTAACCATCAATCCCCATCATTACACATCATTTCCATACCTTAAACACCCTCTTTGGTCAAAACAACACCTTGTCCGAACTTGTGTCCGGACTTCTCAAGTTCGGACACCGTTCGAGGCTCTAGGGTGCAAACTGGTGAACGTCCGAACTTGCGTCCGGACTTCCCAAGTTCGGACGCTGCTCGAGGCTAAACCAGAGAATAAATACGTGTGTCTGAACTTCCCATGTTCGGACGGTAGTTCGGACATCAGTCGAAGATCAGAAAACCTACGCGTACACAGAGCACGTCCGAACGTCCAAGTTCGGACGGTAGTTTGGACGGGCCAGAACTTCACTTTCCAAGTCTTGTTTCACCTCTTATCTTCATCCATTGATTACCCAGCTTCATACATGAATTTAGGCATATTCTAATACCAAATATCACTTTGATTCACCTTAAAACATTGTCCAACTTGTTACTCAATCTTCTTATCAAATCTCTTAACACTTGTAACATTCCTTTTGGTTTTCCAAGTGGTGTTTCACCTTAAATGACCACTACTCTAAAATTTTCCTCACCTTCCTAACATCACCTCCCAAGCATCTCCTCTTACTAACCAAATCCTCTTTTCACAACTTCTTGAATTCCTTTCTCAAACCTTACCTAAACATCATTCCCTCCTTATTCATCCACATTACCTAAACCTTAAACAAACTTCTCCAAGACTTCATTACATCCTAAAACACTCATTGGATTTCCAGAACTTCCAAGACAATGCCTAAATCCTTATAGCACCTTAGACACCTTAATGCATGTTTTCTTCCTTAGTGAAGCATGTATCCATTCCTAACAATTCCTAGTTCACCCAAGTTCACTTAAGCACTTAAAACTCCTTATACATGTTACAAATTTTGCCATAGGTTCTCTTAGCACATCATCATTCCAAAGCTCATAGTTTTCACCATTAAACACTCAAGAACACCTAAATCCATCAAAAACACCATCACACACAAGACTTCACCCAATTTACACTACATCACAATATAGTGCATAATTAAACTTGCTTGGCACTTAGGCCCTTAAATAACATGGCTCTTAGGCCCTTAAATTGCATAATCTTAAACACTGAATTTCCACAATACATAAGCCTTTGACCTGCAATTACACACACCAGACATATGTTCCTTTACTAGTCTCCTTGAGAACACCTTACTAAGTCATTCACCATTTGCTCTTTAGGTAGTTCTAACAAGCATTATAAGCTCATTTCCCCTAAGGCATTAAACCACATTAGGTTAGTATATTTACCTCTTTTCCACCCAAACTTCTTTCTTGTTTCCTCTAAACCGGTAAGGCATTTCATTCCTTGTCAACAACTAAACAATATACCAACATTGAAATGAGTATATAAGCTTTAAGCTTCATCTCATTGTAAACCCTAGGTTTACTTATTTCAAAAACATTAATGTAGTTGTTTTACCTTAATCTTTGAAGGGAGTTTGAATATCTATGAAGAGAGGACTCCACCTAGTCCATAAGAGATTGGAATGAAGCTAGAACAAAGTCACACAAAGAGCTCCATCAATGAATATTTTCGGTCACACACAAAACATGGAGGAAACTGATTTTTCTTTGAGATTCCTTACCTAGAAGCAAAGAGATCAATAATATATGGAAAGACAAGCTCAAGCTCCTTCAATGGTGGAACTCCATGGCACCGAAATGGGGCTCTTGAAGTTTTGAGAAGATAGAAATGAAGAGCTTGATGAGAGGAAGAGATTGGTGTGTTTGTGTTTTTGATTTGGTTAAGTGAGCAAGATTTTACAAGGGATCAAAAATGGACTTCCATGGTGGTGGTGCTGTTTTAGCGTGAGAGAACAGCAAGAAGAGAGGTTGAAGAGAGTGGAGCCGTGTGAAATGAAGAAAGGAATGAGAGAAATGAAATTGTTTTTGCTTTTGAAGATAATTATAACTTAAAGCAAATAGTAACCTATGAGTCACCTTTATTTACTTAACAAGTTAACATGTTTGGTGACTCATTACTACCAAAAACTGGCCCCCTTATTATTAGAAGGGTATAATAGTCTTTGTTGACCAATTTAATTACTTATAACATTATATGTTACAAACTAGCTTATAAAAATCACTATTCACCAAAAACAACATAGAAGTGAAATTTTTGATTTCCCATTGATATAGCCACCCAAATGTGATACTATATAGTACACATGTTAATTAAAGAGTAATGATGGACATTTAGCCATTCAAAACTCATTTACAAGACAATTTTTCAAAAACGTGCTTTAAGACTTCTTAAAGCACATTTTGTGTTTTAACTTGTTTTCAAGCTTGGTTTTCTTTGGTAATTGATTTAATATGTTAATTAACATATTAATAAGGCATAGGTATGACCATTAGGTCTTATACACATTTATCCCAAGCTTAGAGCACATTTTAGCCCATATTGACCTTAAGGTATTTATTTGTGTTTTTTTGGTTGGTTTCATTGTCTACCAAAGTTTCCTAAGGACTTAATTAGCCTTATAAAGTCATAATTAAACATTATCAAGTCTTGGTAGGCTCTTTGGGTCCTAGCCAAGTTCACTCCAAGCTTAGAGCATGTTTTTGCTCAAACAGTGTCTTAGTGTTTTATTGTGTTTTACCATGGTTTAAATGGTTCATTTATATTTCTAAGGCACTTTTTAGCCTTTAAATACCATAGTTTAACATTTACACAACATACCAAGGTTTGGGGTATTTCAAAGTATGTTAAGAAGAAGATTATAAGGCAGAACAGGTTTTACAACCGGATCTAAAGAGAATCAAAAGATAAGTGCTTAAAGCACATTTTTGTACCTTAAGAACAAGATTGGGTTTCTCCACCTTCTTCCCTTGTTATGGCCGAGATTTGCCCTTAATTTAACCTCCAAAACAACCTAGATCCATGGATGGAAGTGGTTGATGCTTAGATCCACCGAAAGAGGAAAGATTTGTGAAGAAATTGAACATAAAATGACTAATTAAGCTTACCTATGTATCAAAGTGTTCTTCTCTGTTCTTGGTGACTTACCCACGGTTTGGAGAAGCCAAAGGGAGAATAGAGGGGCCTTGTCTCGGTTGGGAAGCAAGGCAAATGAGAGATTAGGTCAATTTGCCTTAAAACCCTTTTTTTGACTTGTTTATTGTTTTTGGTGATTGATGACTCCCAAGCAGGTTGGAATTGATAATTGGAGGGGCTGGAGCCTCTCAAGTGGAGTCTCACACGTTTTTTGAAGCCCTTAGTCAATCATGGAGCCAATAAGTGTGATAAATAGACTAAAGTATTAAAAAGGTAAAAAGTAGTCCTTAATTTGTGGGATGTGTTGGAACCTTGTCTTTGTGCTTGCAAGTGGCGATTTTTAAGCTCCATTTCATGTGGATGTCGACCTCATGTAGTCCAAGGGGTCAAACTTTGACCTCTTGACCATTCTTAGTCAATGTTGACTCAAACGGGCCCCTTTTAGGGTTTTATTAATATTTTAATATTAAATTTGTAAAAATTTGTAAATTTCTAGAATTAAATTCCTAATATGATATAATATATATATTATCATATTTAAAGGTTTTTGACCTTTAAGCCCATTAAAAACCAATTTAGAAGGCAATTACACAAAAACATGTTTTAAGGAGTTTTAGTGCACATTTTTGTTGCAAGGTGTTTCTGAGCTTGGTTTTCTTTGAGAACGGTTTTTTTGTGTTCCTTACATGATATTTGATCATGATATCCAATTTTATATTATTTAGAGGTCATTAGACCTTTAAGGTATTCTTAGAGCACATTTTTGCCCTACTTGACCTTGAAGCATGAAAGTGCTTGTCTTTGTGTTGGAGTGTTTTCCAACAATTGTAATATGTTTAGTTATGTGTTAATAAGCTTAGGACAAATTTTTAGGTCCTAATAAGTTCATTTGGGCATTCATTTACCCTAAACAGTCAAAGGGTGCAATATGTTGCTTTGTGTTGACCACTGTTGTTCTCAGTTGACTTTTAAGGCATGTTTAGGCCTTAATTAATGTGATTAGATGCTTAATCCATGTTTTATTAGTTTGGGGTATTTCAGTTAGACTCATAGGTCTGGATAACATAACACTTTTGGAACTCAACCACATTAGGACTCAAGGTCCAAAATAGTATTTGTTACACATACCACACAACATGTCTTAGCATGTATATCAACCAAAATACTTTTTTTTATACACTATGATCCCGCAGAACCCGGTCACGATGGACACCTTCTGGTCCCCGTTCCTTCGGGAGATCAAAACAATCACTTAATTTTAACTTATATACTTCTCATGTCACCGGTCCGAAGACAAAGACTCATACGTCCTCGGCTCGTGAGCAAGTACTACAAAAATATTCTTTACTAGGTTAAGTATATAAGTGAATCCTTTATTCAAAATATTAATTGACTGTTTTGGAAATACCAATTGAAAATCCTTTTTGAAAACGCAACACAACTTGAAGTCCAATTTATGCTCTTTGCATCTTTCTTAGCGTGGTTATTTGTGACCACTTATAGGGAGCTTCAAGAGTCATCCAAACCTGATGTGATCAGCATCAGTGTTGAACTATCCTTCCACCCCAATTTGTGTTCGGCTTCCCTTGATCTCATGAAATCAAGTTTCACCTCCCACTTCAATTTCAAGCATCAAGTAAATCACTCATTTCCAATTTTCTATCTTTTTAATCATTCTAATCATGATCATAGCATCTCCAAGGGAAAGAACTTGTCTATCAGTTATTTCCATTCACTTTTAATCAAGTTACCTAGGGAATCTAATTCTCACTAGGTTCTATGTCGGTTTCTTACCTCTTCATAACTCACAATACTGTATATATTCATACTTTTATCAAATATAATACACGGTATTATATTTAGTATCATGTAAACATGTACTGTTGGGGTTTTAGTTCCCCGGGAGTTTCTTTACTCCCTTACACTTCTCCATACATCTTAACACACATTGTTAACAAATTATACCACTTATCACAATGGCATTCGCATCTTTTGTGCGCAATTACCATAATTAAACCATGAATGAATGCATATGTTTATCTAACATGTGCACCAATTATCAAAACAAATTATCTTGTGCTATGCACACCACAGTTCACGTACACTTGTACGGTAAAACACACTAAGCGGTTTTACGCTCTACCCCACTTAAAAGGGATTACGCCCACGTAATCAGTCACTGAACATTGGCTTAAAATGTTCTGCCGGCGTGAAGTGTTTTAACTTCCACGCGGTCTGTTATACAATGCGTTCTGGTTAGAGGATCTTAACCATACTAGCGGTTTAGTCCATAAACCAAGAATTCTCATTAGAGTTTATTTAACTCATAACCGATTTTGTCCTGGCCTGTGAGGCTTCTAGGCATTGATAATTGGTCATTTATTCGTATTCACAATGCATATTCGGTATCTGAAGCATGGGTTCACTGGCGTCTACTACAGGACTTTGATAACTTAGAGTTTAGTTTGCCTCATTCGTTACTGTTACTGTATTGTACATCTCCCTTTATTGTAACAATGGTTTCTCAACCGACGCATGGTACCTCTTACCGTGAGCGAATTTGGTGAGTTACAAGCTTTTTATCCACTTCCCTGACAATTACCGTATATACAGCTATGTATTTCACAATGATTGACTTGATTTCTTTCCGACTTACTGGGTTGAGGTTGAGCTACTACCTAATGTGTAGTGCTTCCCCGGTTATTTCCCACAATTGAGGTATACTCCATACCGGAGTTTGGTATTTAGTGTTACTGTAGTCACTTATTCTTAACCATGCCTCCACATTCGGTTTTGTACATGTATTCATTCCTTTGTACGACCTTGCATTTCCTATGCATCGGTCATTATAGCGTTATAAGTCTCTTGTTGTTCTACCACAATTAACATCTTCCCAACTTCCCCGCTATCTCACTCGATTATTACCGCGCAAGCGCAATACCAAAACACTCAGTCATACAGAGTGCAGAGGCATAAACTCTTGGCAGTAAATCTCTTATGCGATTGCAATAGGAATTCACACTGTGTTTCACTAAATCTTATCTCATAATACTGGCTACTGGCTTACTGCCCAGTTTATTTGCTATACTTACCGTTGTTCTCCACTGGGTCTAACTCATAACTCTACTTATTTGCCATACTATTATTTAACAATACTTATACAACAGTCGCTTTCTGCGCACCGTGTTCTTCTTCTTCACAACACTAACTTACATGGTATTCACTATCATATTAGTTTTCACACATATACTTACATCATCCGTTTGGATGACTACAGAATGCTCCTTGAGCGTTGCTCACTCGAGTTACAAGCCGGCGTTATTCAGCCCGCAATAATAACATAGTCAATCCTTAACATATTTCTTGAACTTGGTTCACATTACTACCGCTTGCACGGTTTACAATATCGAGAGGTATCCCCACTCTTAAGACAGTGGTTCGTTCTCTGCTCTATTTACTTGTACAACGTAAGCTTCCATAATCAATTAAATTTACCCAACACATTTTCTTTGTGTTCTTAGCTGGTTTTACTATCCTCTTCCAGGAAGATCGATATTCCTTGGTAGTCTAAGTAATCCTTCCGGAGTTTGATCCGTTCATTTCACATTAATGTGTCCACATTTAGGCATCTGCCATACCATGTATAGGTTGGGTATTCGTCCCAGCTATCGTGTTTTATCCCTCGTGACACTTGAGACATATGCTATGTCTTTATTTACTACTAATCAGTGCACTTCGCACTTCCTGACTCTTAAACATTTCCTTGAAATAAATTCACTAACTCCTTTAGTCATCTTAACCGGGTTCCTTTACTTCAACCATTCATGGTAATCCTTAGATCTTACTTGACTTTTACTGCTGACCGTAGTATGGAGTCGACTACTTCCCGTGTTCTGGACTCTGCTCGTATACATATGTGGGGTACCCTACTGATACATTACTACTTACCCAACTAACCCATAAGTAGGTTTGTCAGGCCCACAAGCTCCTATCGGAGTGCGGTCGTCCCACATTTCAATTCGTACACTCGTAGTGTCCGTCACACGCCTAGGTGAAGTATTCTGTTGTCAACTCCCTTATATTGTCCTGTGACAATATGCATTCCCTGCTTCCCGGACTTAATCAGGGGAAGGTTTATCCACCGTTGTATCATTATGAACTTCATCCATCCCCTCGGGTTGCTACCCTTGGGTTTACCGGTTTCCGTCTGGCTATTCAAAAGTGAACTGAGTGCAACTTACCTACTATGTGGCATTGAGGCTAGCGTAGGTCCTCTGGTTTGGTTTAAAAGATGGTTAGAAACAGGTATAGGTGTAAAAGAAAATTTTGGTTTTGTAAAGAAAAGAGTTTTAAATAGATTTGTGTTTGAAAGAAAAATTCTGGTGGTATTACCATGTCTTCTTGCCTTTACCGAGTTCAGATTTTTGCCGACTGGTGTATTTCCACTTACAAAGGTTAGGCCATTAAGCCCTTCCAAGGTTATGATTACCTCACTTAACCTCTGGGTACTTACTAAGTACTACGAGGTTGTTAAAATTTTCCCGAACAGCCCTGTTATAGCAGCACTTGCCATGGCAAGTGCGCCATGCTAACTGGTTTATCGGTTCAACATTTACCGGTTGCGGTATTGTTTTTATCTGCACCGTATTCAGTGGCCTTGTTGGCTCTTACTTTAATCTTACAGTCTTGACATTAAACCCTCTAGGCGACTTCTCATTGTCTTCACATGACAATCATTAACTAGGGTGTTCCCCGTTCTTGGAGTCCCTTTTTTTTACTTAGTATTGTATCTTCTTCATAGCCCGTTCCACGCATTTGTCGTGGTTACTGAGACTTGTCTCTTGTTTGGGTACTACGTTGTAGTTCCTTTGTCGGTTGGTATACCGTTGGTGTCATTATTTAACATTTGTAGTCCCGTAGACACTCGTCTCGGTTTCTATTACTTCGCTTCTTGCCTGTTGCACAGTTGGTGCGTTGCAAGCTGGTTGTTCTCGACTGCTCGGCATGTCGACCCAGGTTGCCAGAAACTCCATTCTCCTGTACGTAGGATTCTTCATTCTTCGCTATTTAAATGCATTTGACATTGTTCAGATGGGAACCGTCTCCGGGATTCCCAGTTTTCGGGATCTACTGTATGACAGGTTCTCCGTACTTACAAATATGCTTTACAACAGCCAGATCGGGTTTTCCCGAGTATGAGAGGACTTTCATCTCTCTGGCGTTCATCCCCGAGTTATAAACAGGGATTGTGGAGGGCGGGAAGGATATTGTAGGTTTCCAGTACACGCTGGTAATTCCTAACTAGCGTATCTCTCACGTTATCACTCAACCCTTAACCCAAAGTACTAAAATCCTAACTCGGTACTTCCTAAGCTCGGTAATTCAGTCATCAGAGCGATACTTCGCTCTGGTACCACTTTTTGTAACCCCCCTACTACAACAATACACATAGTAACCATTTGCAGCGGAAAACATACATCATCACATTACTTAACTCGTTGGTGTTACATGCCGTTAGCCACCCACGTGGCTAACAAGGCTAATACGTATACATTGTATCGGTCTGATGGACCAAATTCCCGAGCAACTACACATTACAAACTTGTTCCATTGCCAACATTCGTTATACACTTACATTCAAACCATATTGAGTATTTACAAACTAATGCCGATAACAGTTTCGGTCTTACTGCACCTACGATACATAAGTAATTCATTAACTACCCGTGTAGAAACAACTACCCCGTCCTACTCTCGAACGGTCTCCAGCTCCTTGTACCTGAAATAGAAAAGGAAAGAAAGGGTGGCCCCCAAGGGGCTCAGCACCTTTGCTGGTATGGTAATCCCGCAGCCCGCATGCTACCGGCCACGCACAACTAATTGTCGTCTAAGCATGCGGTTGATTATATTTAAATCATGCATGTAAACTATAAACACATAACACATTACATACCCACAACAACGGGGTTCAACAGATCAATCAACACAACAAAACTCGTTAGCTCACTCATTTTGTTCCTTAACCCTTGAGGGTTTCTCCTCTAATGGAGCTATTTCCTTAATAGACGACACTTACCCACTATTCGGGTTATACTCCAAATTGTCTTATAATAAACTGGGACTCATATCCATGATCCCCACTCTCCACACAACAACTCATTCCACATTATAACATACATACCACATAGCATCGCAGCAATAAGAATTGCAGTACAACACTAACACATAACATAAAGGGAACGGTTCTCTTTAAGAACCGACCCAACTTAGTTAATTCACTTGTGAGCATAGAGAATGGTATTACCCTCATGTTAAGCTCGTTATACAACACTCATTATCGTCCTAATAGTCGGACGAGTAACTTAAGTTAAGATGGATCGATATAGTGACCCGAACACACCACACAAACACATGTTCCCCCTAGACCGATCATAAGTCAGAATAGTTAAGCTTTGGAGTAAGCTAGTGGGAGATCGTAATTCCAGAAGGAAAAACAAACCATAACAGAGAGGAAGGTAAAGCAAGGATGGATACCCACTCCCAAACAACGCGCGACCGGAACAACCGGATTCCTCACCCCCCATTAGTACATATATGCTTATAAATAAACAGTTACAACTCCATTATGGAACCTATCACATCCACACACCATAAGGTATTACAATCGGTTAAACACACAAGGAAGGTAAGCATACCAACACGCACAACAAACACACCCAACTACTCACACGCATAGCCGTGGTTAGAACGTTCCCATGGTTTGGGTCGTTAAATCCGAATACCGATTTCTTATGTGATCCTAGATTTGGTTAGTTAAGGTTTAACACTTTCGAGGTTAAACGGTATCGGAATTGAACATGCCACATAAATGCATTACTATAAACTCATTACATGTTTTATCTTACAAGGTGGCAAACACACAGAAAAACACATTGGCACACAAGCCGGTGTAATCCGGTAGGACACAGGTTGCAAGAAAACCCTACCTGTCACCGCAGGGAATTACTTTACCGGGTGTTCTCACGCTCCTCGGCTCACACTTGTTCCTCATGTCTTACTCTTGAACCACTATTTACATGTGAAATGGTTCAATTAATATTAAGGTGTTACGGTAGGTACATAATTGCTACTCCCGTACTTACCCCGTTATCCTGTTATTTCGGTTTAACTTTGTGTACTTAAACTCACAACTTTCCCAACCACTTCCATAACTTGTTTATACTTCTTAGGACCTTTAAAAGTCACCAAACAAGGCCTTAACAACATCCAAAACCATTACCCATCAATCCACCACCTTTAGAACACTTTAAAAAACACATTTTAGGCCATTTTGGTCTGGTCCGGGACTGGTCCGGACCCAAGGTCCCGGACCACTCTGGAAATTACTCTCGGTTGTTTTTAGCATTGGTCCTGGACTTGGTCCTGGACTTAGTCCCGGACCAATTCCTGCATTCACTCTCGGCATGTTTTTATGGGTGGTCTGGGTACCTATACAAGGGCTAGGCCCGGACCATGTTAATAACTTGTCAAAACATCATTTTTCAACCCCTAATCCACCTTAAACCTTAAATAATCATTCCATAATCTTTCCACATGTTTCCTACATGTTTAAACACCTTAAAATAAGCACTAAACTTTCCTAAATCGTCACTAACTTGGTACTCAATTCCTTACAACAATTCCTAGCACTTATAACATTTTCCTTAGAT
Source organism: Limonium bicolor (assembly GCA_023374045.1). Taxonomy (NCBI): domain Eukaryota; kingdom Viridiplantae; phylum Streptophyta; class Magnoliopsida; order Caryophyllales; family Plumbaginaceae; genus Limonium; species Limonium bicolor. The sequence continues at coordinate 148,256,317 of CM041777.1, forward strand.
TTCTAAGTGTATATCATGCCTACTACCTCAACTAACCAAATGTTGTCTCACAAACATTACCACCACTCCATAAGCATTATTTCTCACAAACACCTCCTTTACACAACTCTTTCTATTTCCACAAGTTTACACTTATACCTTCACAAGGCATTACTTCTCCTTTGTTTACCAAAACTTGAATAAGACTTAACACTTCACATCTCATAACTTTGGTGTGTATAAAACACTCATTTGATTTCTAAACTCTCCAAGACCATGCCCAAGGCATCTTAACACTTAAGAACACCTTAATTCACCTTCTTTCACCATCTTTACACTTAACCATTCCTAGCACCTTCTAGGTCATAAAATCTCATTACAATACATAAACTCCTTTGTTTATCAACTAAATTTTGCCATAGCTTCTTTTGTATATCCTCACATCCATACACTTAGGTTTTCACCTTTCGACAACCAAGAACACTTAATCTCTTAATACACCTTCCTTACACACAAACATATTGTTTTTCATCCTGTAACCACCAAAGATATTCATCTTCACAAGTAATGCTCTTTACACACAACTAAACCTTTAAACAACACTACATCACAATATAGTGCATAAACTTAAATTGCTTGGCACTTAGGCCCTTAAATTGCACTAAACTTAAACACTGAATTTCCACATTCAAATGCCTTCAACCTGCGAATACACACAACAATGCTCCCATGTCCTTTTAGTCCACCTTGTGGATAGTTTTCTAGCTCATTTCCCATTGGCTCTTTAAGTCATTTATTAAGCAAATATAACTCAATTTCCTAGTACAATAAACCACATTAAGAGAGGTCATTTACCTCTTTGTTTTCCAAGCTTTCTCACTTGTCTTCTCTTGTTTTTCTTGATTGAAAATCGGCAAGGAACTTAATCACTTGTCAACCTTCTAGCCAATACACATATAAGGGTAATGAGCATTAAGTTTAATACCCAAACTCATGATTAAACCCTAGGTTTACATAAGTGTCTTAAGACACAAAATTTGATGATTACCTTTGGAATTTGAAAGAGAACTTGAATGAGTATCAAGATAGGACTCCACCAAGCCCTTTGAAGTTTGAAATGAAGCTACACAAAGACAAGAGAAAACACCATTACTAGGTGATTCTCGGTCATACACAAAAACAAGTGGAAACATTGATTTTCTTTGGTTTTCCTCACCTTGAAGCAAAAGAGAATGACAAGGCATGAAAATATGAGCTCAAGCTCCTTCAATGGAGATTCTTCATGGCACCAAAATGGAGTTCTTGAAGATTTGAAAAGATGGAAATGAAGAGCTTGCTCCAACTAGAAGAATGGTAGTCTTGAAATTGAATTTGGATCATGGAGTCATGAGTTACAAGCATTCAAAGATGGAGAAGGGGTACTTGCTGTAGCAAAACGAGATTGAGAAGGGAGGATGAAGATGAATACGGTGGTGAGTGAAGGAAATAAAGAGAAGAGGTGAGAGGTAAGCCTTTAGTTAAGATATTTATGTTATAAAAGGTAATAGTAACTTTTACTTACTTTTCTTTTCTTTTCTTTAGTTGCTAGCCAAGTGTGATGACTCACACTCTAAAAACCGTGCCCCTTCCATCATAAGGATATTTATGGTCTTTGTTGACCATTTAACTAATTAAAGTTGACTTAAGTCAAAACTAGCACTATTTGAGCACTATTCACTAATTAAGGCACATAATTGTGAAATTTTTGATTTCCCATTGATTTAGACTTCCTAATGTGATACTAAGTAGTAAAATGTTCATTAAAGAGTAATGATGGACATTTAGCCACTTAAAACCCATTTACAAGACAATTTTTCAAAAATGTGCTTTAAGACTCCTTAAAGCACATTTTGTGTTTTAACTTGTTTTCAAGCTTGGTTTTCTTTAGTAATTGATTTAATATGTTCATTAACATATAAATAAGGTATTGGTAAGCTTATTAGGTCTTAACCAAACCTATCCCAAGCTTAAAGCACATTTTCGCCCATATTGGCTTTAAGGTATTTATTTGTGTTTTGTTTGGTTTAATTGTCTACCAAAGTTTCCTAAGGACTTAATTAGCCTTATTAAATCATAATTGAATGTTATAAAGTCTTGGTAGGCTCTTTGGATCCTAACCAAGTTCAGTCCAAGCTTAGAGCATGTTTTTGCTCAAACTGTATTTATGGTACTTTATTGTTTTTGCTATGGTTTAATTGTTAAATGTTTGTTTCTAAGGCAATTTTTTAGCCTTAATATGCCATATTTTAATGTTTAACAACACATAGGTTTGTGGTATTTCAATCAATGAAATTAAATGAGATAAAATAAACAAGTAACAAAATAGCATGAACCAAAATAAAACGAATAGGCAAATAAATGAGTGAGTAAAACAGAACTGATGAATATGAAATAATTCGGAAACAAAATGGTAAAAATAAATAACAAAAGGGGACAAGTTTGAAAACAGATGCTTTGAAAATTGATTTAAAAAATTTGTCATAAAATGATAGCTTCATTTTGGTATGCACATGAACAAGCTTTGAAAAGAAAGACGACGACCCTTTTTTTTTATTTGTCTGAATTTTGCGTTATAGGGTGAGAATTTTTGGTGTCTACACAACACAAATTGTTATTATAAACGTGCATATGGATTACAGCAGTAACATTTGATGCTTAAAATTTCTCCACTCCAAAAAAACGACAAGGAGTTATATTCAAAGACCAACTCAATGTTCATTCAACAACCTGCACAAAGAAGCCCATCAGTAAGATTTGATGCTTACAATGTCTTCACTATAGAAAATCAGCAAGAAGTTATGTTCAAGGACTAACACAATGTTCATTCAATAACTTACACAAAGAAGCACAATGGTAAGATTTGATGCTTACACTTTATTCACTACAGAAAAACATTAACCATTAAAATGTAAACTTCATAAACCATTAATACCTTGTGACCTTGTATTCATCTTGTGCTGCGGCACCGCTCTTGATGTAGAAGTTGTCTCACTGGTTTTTTTTTCTCTTCATTCCCTTCGGAGCAGTAGACTTTTCCTCCTGTGCGGCATCATTTCCTTCACCCCATTCTCCTGCTACAAGAAGGCCCGCACCATGGCCCTCTCCTCTATTAGTTTGAGCAGTACATGTTCTAGAATTGTGACCCCTTTTATTGCATTTCACACTTGTAACATGGCTAGACCTATTAGTAGTAGGTCTAGTCTCACCATCTTCCCTTTTTCTGTTCTTCTTCAGCTAACCAGGTATTTTGCGAAGAAAGACAAAGATAGGATTGTTAGACCATCAGGTTATGGCCGCAACAATAGGTCTGGGATAGGAGAGATTGCGTATGCGTAAGTGGCAGCGTACGTGGACATAGAAAAAATAAGGATCCACAAACCGATCCTTTTCCATTCTCTTCTAGTTCAATACTGCACATGCATGCTTACACGGAATTCCTAATTGGTCCTACATCATACAGTCACAATGAATATCTCTCAAATTGACAATGTAATGCCTATTCATGTCTGTGACCTCAAAATAGAACTCACTACTTGCTGTATGGGCACATCTGCAACTAGCCTTCGTGTTTTTATACAACATCTTTGCGTACAGGGTTATTCTCTCCCATCTTGTTTATTGACTCTCTCTTGTCATTTATTTTCTTCATCAATGACGTCTCAAGTTTACAAGGAGAGAGAATATAGGGCTGCCTTTGATTCCAGAAAGCTGGTTGTTGAATAACTCCGTAAAATTTGAAGTTGTCTCTCTATTACTCTCATCTCTTTTGGCATATGAAGTCTAACCCACAGGCTGTAATCAAGCTTACGCAAGTACATATACACACCTATGGACACCTCCTCTGTCTTCTACATTGCATCTCTGAGGGTAATTGTTGTGTAACATTGTGATCCTCCCAAACAGATTTCCTTAATAAAGAACCTAAAGACATAGTTCATAAATATTGGTTAGTTGATGTCTACAATACTAAGTGAAAAAAAAGCAATTTGTGTGTAAAGTAACTACCTGGGTTATCCCTTTTTTGAAATTTGCGTATAAATGCCTGCAACGTATTCTTCTTGTTACTTCTTGTAAAACAGCTTCGAGTGCAGGCTCTACACCCTGTAACAATAGCCCTTTTTAGCACTACAAACAATACTAACATATCAACATTGAGCCAAACATGAAATTTGTTAAATTACCTTTTGCCGATCATAAATGATAACCCACTTTTTCCTTTCATCGTCGCCAGCAATAAGTCTCAAGTTGCTGAAGAAATTGGTCCAAGTCTCTGTAGTTTCACTTGGCACAATAGCGAATGCCACCGGAAATATTCCATTATTTTCATCAATTGAATCAGCACTAAGAAGCACACCTCCATATGGCCCCTTAAGATGGCATCCATCTACCCCGATAAATGGCTTACACCCCCTCAGAAAACACTCCTTGAGGGCATTGAAGCAAATGAACAACTTGTTGAATGTTGGAGGTCCGTTAAGGTACTCCTGGTACTTGAGATCTATGATTGAACCAGGATTCCATTGGAGTGCTATCTTAGTGTCCGGATGAAGCTTAGCATAAGATTCACCATGGTTTCCTTGGAGTAACTTCATACCATCTTTCTTAGCTCTGAAACACTTCATGTAGTTCATTGTGACGCCAAATGTTGTTTGAATAAAATGTTGAATGGCATTCGGGGTCATTATAATGTTAGCTCTCATTTCAGGCAAAACCTTTCTCATTATCCATTTGATGTGGCTGCAGAGTTCTCAGATAGCCTTGAGCAAGTATGTTTTGAATTCATGGGTTTGATCATGAATGTGACATTATCAAGCAAGAAGGAGGTATGTAGCCACCACTGACAACTGTCAAGGTTATTACACAACACATTGTACTTCCATGGAACATTGGCTACCCTGTGCAAGTCTTTCCCTTCTTGCGCGGTGTGGCCCTCCATAACTTCCCTGAATACATCCTTGTTCAAGAATATTTGATGAGTTTGTAATTTGATTGTGCCATTGGGCTGCAACTCAACAGATTTACCGTCTCTTAAATACTTCTCATCACCAACAACACCTTCATCCTTGTCTCCAAAGAAGTACCCACCTTCCCGCAATGTCTCTAGTTCATCAACATCTACATCATTCTCGTCATCATCTTGTGCAAACTCATATTTATTTTTTTCAGATGATATGAAATCTTGCTCTCAGATTGATGATTTCAGGAGTCATCAGAAAAATAAGGAAATGGGTCATCAGCATTATCTTCATTATTGTCCTCACTCTCAAGTTTGAAAATTTATCAGTATTTACGGGTATAATCTATAAACAAGAATTCTCGGATGCCCTTGTATCAACCGTTGCATTATCACTTATGTTGTTATGGTTTGATCCAAGTCTAGAACTAGATAAGTTGGGTGTCTTTGATCCAATGGGCTCAATAGATTTGGTTTCTCTTCGTGTTTGTATGCAAAGGTTAGACTCTTGTTGCATTTTCCCAACGGATGCAAGCGACAATGAGGTTTGAGAAGAGGATGATCCATGAATAAGATTAAGACCTCGAGACCTCTTCTTCTTATGTGATCTAGTTTGACAGGAGGAGGTTATGATTGAGAAGGTTGTGATTGGGGCGGTTGTGATTGAGGAGGTTGTGATCGTAGAGGTTGTGATTAAGGAGGTTGTGATTGAGGAGGTTGTGCTTGAGGAGGTTTTGCTTGAGGAGGTTTCACTTGAGAGGGTTTTTCTTGAGAACATTTAGCTTAAGGAGGTTTTGCTTGAGGATTGTGCTTGATGAGGTTGTATTTGGTGGGATTGTTCTTTGGAACGTTATATTTGGGGAGGTGAACTAGAACATATTTCTTCCACTTCATTTAGCCAATCCTTTTGAACATCAACATATTCGTCGTCACTGTGGTTCAGTCTCTCTTTTTATCCGCATCACCCAACCAGTTGTTGTACACGGACATGAGTTTGGATTCCTTTGATCCATCTTCAACTATAACTTCAATCAGTTCCTTCCCGTATATAACATGAACATGTTCATGAGCTGTCTCTCACACACTATATCAATATTCTTCCTACTTTCATATGTTTATAGAACATAGTTGTGGTTTTATCACACTGCACTCTTTGTAAATGGCCTTCAGACAATCATCAAGTAATTCTATACACGAGCATTTGTCTAGATCGAAGGGTACTTCAACCTTGTGTCGGTCACTTTTGTAGATAACTTCAAGGGATACCTCCAGTGCTATCAAACAAAATATACATCAAGCAAAAATGACATAATTGGAAAATGACCATATAACAATGGTAAGTTATGAAATTTGTTGTAATTATTTACACACAACACAATTCAAATGTCAAAAACAGCATACACACGGCTCAATCCCAATATCATAAACAACATACACACGACACAATCCCAATAGCAGAAACAACATACATATAGCACTGTTGAACACAAATGCAATATAGTGGCAGATTCAAAATTAGTGCAGGGTCCACAACCACACACAAAAAATTTAGAGTTCAAAATCAGATACCATGGACTTAGGGTTCGAAACGGGGCAGCCCAAATGCAGGCCACTCGAGATTAAAACCTTTAGTGCAGAAGATGAGTGTAAAGGATAGCCATCGCGTATCAGAAACCAGAACAAGGAGTAGATTAGAGATAGAATAGCATACTCGCCATCGACGAGCAAACTAGTGTCAGGAGAGTAGAAAAGTAGAAATAACAAGGTGAGAATATGTCAGGAGGAGTTTGTGAGTGAATTAGGTTTGGGACCGGTTCAATAACAAAAAAAACGATCGCCATGTCAGCAATGCCAAAGCGAATAATATGATGCCATGTGTACAGAACTGACGGACATGAGTAAAATAGTGACGGATGCAAAACAGTCAAAACGTCATGGGTAAGTTGTGATAATACCCCAAACCTCATGGGTGGGGATGTAATTTTTCCAAAATAAAAATAAATCACTTTCTATTTATCCACCCTTTTCTAAATTATGTCTCCACCTTAGTGTACATCACCATCAGGTTTTTGTATGTCATATTAATTTCAAGTTGTTTAACATATTAAAGATTTATCAAATATATTATTTTAAAAATATATGATATAGTAGTTCTTTTATTTATTCTATAAAAAATGGGTAATTTGGTCTTTATCCAACCAAATCATCTAAAATAATTTAAGTGAAAAGATTTTTCATGTCAGACTTTTTTCTAGTCAACTATTCTCACTCACGATGTATTTTAGAAGGCTTGACTACATTTTGCAATCATAGTTTTAGATTTTGCAGTCGTTTTTATAAAAATACAGTGAAATTTTTAGATTTTGTAGCCACCCACATACAATCAATATTCTAGAGTTTACAGTAAAAAAAATCAATTTTTGGGTATATATACCCCTGTGGGCTGTCTCTCTCTCCACACTCTCATTTCCATCTTCGCATAAAAACCTTTCATTTCAAAACCTTTCAAAAGCTTTCTTTTAGCCGGATTTCAACTTCAGTGTTTAAGGTAACGTTTTTTAGTCCAACTTGATTATTTTATGTTATTGTATGATTATGAATAGTTTTAGCAATTATTTGGATAAAATGGAACTGATTATGAACGTAAAAATTGAAAAAAAAAATCTAGTCACGGGTCTACATACTATCGGCCCGTACGTCACGTCCCTTTTGTTTTGTCTGTGCGGGTATGCCCAAACGATTCTCCAAGGCACCTGTGACGCATACTGGTTCCGTCCATCCACTAAAATATGGTCACTACGGACGCTCTTCAAGGCTGTTCGAAACAAAAAATTGGCAACTTTTAATTTTTTATGAACTAGTTGATTGTAATTGATATATCCTTAAAGATTATAAAATAATTAAGGCTTAAGCAATTATTAAAGCCAAATTATATAATTAATTAAGGCCAATGAGTCTTAATTTATTAAGGATTCAAGGAACCTCAATTATATTTACATATAAATTTTAATTATAAGGTTCAAAAAGGGTTATCAAACCTTCCATAAAATTATGGAATCAAATAATAAAGTTGGCATAACAATGCGACACGTGTCATTACATAAATTGTAAAAATTAAAAGATACTATTAAAGATAGAAATTAAATAATAAAGTTTGTGTAACATGTAATATATGTATTGCATGGAATTAAATCACAAAAAATTAGTATGAGGAAGTTTGGGAATTTGTTTAACAAACTAACAACTAATAGAGTTCAAACTAGCATGTTGGGAAAATTATCTAGGCTAAAATAAGCCCAGGTGGCTAGATGGGCCAGCCAGGCGCACATTTCTTTTCGAGTCCAGCCCAAAAAACACAAAAAAGAAAGAAAATAAAGGGAGCCCAAAATCAAGCGCCACCCTTCACTCCCTTCTATACACTTGACATATTGTAACCCTAATCTGCCAACTAGGGACATACTTATGTGCCTCTCCACTCCCTTTTATCTTTCTTCATTCTCAGTTTGAAACCCTAAACTGATAAGTGTGAAATACATATACTCTTAGGGCTTTAATTTTCCTATTCTCACAACATTCATGTCATATTTCTCACTTATCATATGTTTTTCCTTAGATTTTTGTTTTGATGTGAACTGATACATTTTATGTGTCAAATGCAGGTAAAAGTCATGGGATTGCATTCTTCACTTCACTAGCTTTACAACGCAACAAACAGGGAGCAAAACGGAGCTAAAACGTTGAATCTATGCCATGTTCAAGTTTCGTCCAGATGATTACTAATTCATGAATTCACTCACGTTGGAGCATGACCACACGGCAACAACATTCACGTACTACTGTATCATTCTCTCACGGCATGCATGAATAAATCAGATTAATCATCATGAGCCAACCATTATTAAAACACTTACAGAGCATGTCACAAGAAGGCGGTCGCTTAGCACATCATTAATACGTTGCTGCACATTATTCACGACGAGCAATGTCATCACAACCATTAGTCAAACGCAGCACTTTATCAAAGAAGATAAAGATTGATTCGTTGTTGTTATATTAAGAGAAGTTAGGGTTGAAGCGGGGGAGACCATTCACGCTTCATTCACGCTGCGCCACCGCCCAGAGGCTTCGGCCTCCCACTTCCTCTCCTCCACACACATAAGTCCACCATTGTTAGCACTCCACACTTCTAACAGATGATTAATACAGAGACACGTGACGACGGAAGGCGGAATGGGGAATCTTCTAAGAGAGTTTCTTCTTCCTTTTTATCTAATTTGTCAATGTGTTCTTCATTTGTTGTTTTTATTATTTTTATAATTATGTTTGAGTAGTTAGACTAGCTCCCCGGATTGGGATAGCAAACCGAATCTTTATATTTATTTTGTAATCTCTTTGCTAATTCATTATTGCAGTAGTTTAATTCCAGTTCTTCATGCGCTTTAATTCTCTGATCAATTATTAAAGCTATATTTGTAGTTTTCTAATCAACACGCGAGAGCTGAGATAGATAACAAGACATAGGAATTAAACCTGATTAACGACTAGAAGCGTGATCCCGCCTATAGGTTAATCGGTCTCAAATAGAAACTGTTCTTTGTGCGATTAGTTGTGTCCGGATTAGAGCATTAGTCTGCTGCTAGTTCTAGCAACTGGTTAGGATTCGTTAGACTTAGCCGTTGACGAATTAATTATAGTTTCTGAGTTTATTACAAAATTAGGGAAGAGTTTATTAATAGATTAGAAAGTGAAGGTTTGCAGAACAATCCAGGGTGCTTGCTTTTATTTGAGTTTTACTCTTTATTTATTTGTTTAGTTTATTTTACTGTTTTTATTTTATGTTAGTTTGTTGAGTCTTTCTTTTTATTAAATTAAGTAAAACCTGAAAAAGTGACGTTTCCTGTTTTCTTAGTTTAGTTTCTCAGTTAGTAAATAAATTGTCAATTAATTGAACGGGGTCCCTGAGATCGACAACCCCCACTCAATTCACTATTCCGCAAAACGATAGGTACACTGCCTAGGTAGAAGTATAGTAACACATATTTCTGCTAACATAAACTCACAACAAGGAACTACACGCTCGGTGCCTCCCTTAACCTCTTCTCCCTTTATTTTCCTTCTTTCATCCAGTCTCTTTCAGATTTTGTAAACCCCAAGAAGCAAGGACAATACTCGGCCGCCTTCTTCTCTGGTGACTCTCGTCGGTGACAAGGAACATACATCCCCTTCCTTTTTCTGGTGTTCACGCCGGATCTCAAGGTAAGGGGCAGTTTCTTCTGTGTTTTCCTTCGTTTTCTTCTAAGTTTGAACCGAATTTGAATCTAGTCTTACTTCTACTTCCCCTCTCCTTACAAGTGCTGGAAACCCTAGATCTGAGGAGGAAAATCGAGAAGAAACTAGTGAAGCCTTGTTTGGTACAAAACCGAAACGAAGAAGGTAAAAAAAATCGATCATCCTTCTATGTTCTTACCTTGTCTATCTTCTATAGGTTTTGAAACCCATTTTTTTCAAAACCTTAACTTACTATTCCCCTTTTTATCTTCTTCTTGTTCGAACTCAGAAGTCCCACATAAGCTTATGCCTCGGCCATACCAGAACCAGAAAGAAAAATTCCAAATGGGAACATAACCGCAAGTGTAAGTAGTAGATTTGAAACTTAAACCTCAAATCTTCAACAATCTTACTAGATCTGGGACAAGACTTGATTTTACCCTTGTTTTTGAAGAGGGCCGAGAGCTAGGAGGCCAAAAATTGACTCGTTGGAACCTTCACTGGTTGAAATTAGCTTGAATACAAAAAAAAATAGTGTTATTACAACTGCTTCAGCTTATGAAAAAAACAAAATCTAGGTTTACTTGTGACTATGGTTGTGTACACAAATCTGGATTAATCTGGTGTAGTTAGAGATTCGAAAATTAGGGTTGATATGGGTTGATTTCGATTATTTGCAAATTAGGAATACTTTTGATGTTTTCATGATTTTGAAAGTTAGGACTAGTTTTGGTACGATTTGGTAATCTCTGAAAAAAAATGGGCTGAAGCAAGAAACTCAAATTGAATTAAAGTTTCCAGTCAAATTAGGTTTTCTAGAACTAATTGGGGTGAAACCGTAATTCTAAGGAAAATCTAGGTTAAAAAATTATAATTTAAGTTGAATTGGTGGCAAAAGTGTTAAACTTAAGAAATATTAGGGTGATTGGGTAATTTCAAAGAATTTGGATATAATTTAGGTGAAATTGAAATTTAGGTTTTCATTAGAGTGATTTTGTGTTCTAAATTAGTTTGAATTATGAGGTTTATTTAGTGGGTTTGTTGAATATGAAACTAGGGTTGTTTATTGAGGGATTTGAATGATTAGGGATTTAGGGTTTTGGCGGTGGGTCGTGATAGTGCCTAAATTTAGGATTTTGGTGATTGTCGTATGTTTGAAAATTAAGGTATTGTTAATTTGCTTATTGATTATGGTTTTCGATAATTAGGGTTGGTACTAGTGTTTTAATAAGTTGAGAATTTGGCTAACTGTCATTATTTTTTTCATTTTTGAAAACTTGGTTAAAAGTAAGGTATGGTTAGTAACTTTTGATTTGTACGAGAACAAGATCAATTTGGGGCTTTGGTTTAAAAATTAGGGTTCAAAATTGACTTAATTGAAATTGAGAGTAAAATTGGAAACTTAGTTAAGCTTGAGGTTAACTTTAAAATTTCGGGAAGGATTGGGTCGAAGTTGAAATTAATTTTTTTTGGATAACTTAATATTTAGGGGTGAAGACACAAATTTGATAATATTGTGGAGCGAAAACCTAATTTGAAGAAATAAAGGCAAAAGTGAAAATTTGATAAAATTCTAGGGCTGAAGTGTAAAATCTGAATCTCCATTTAGAATTAGGTCAAAATTGGAATCGGGTCAAAATTGGACTTTAGTCAAAATCAAATTCTAGTCAAAATTGGAATTAGGTCAACAAATAGTGAAATACCCCGGGATTAAAAACAATGATTAATTAGGCTAATGAAATATTTAAGAGCTTAATTAGGCCTAAATAAACACATGGGAACGGTCCCGAAGAAAATGGATTCATAAAACTAGTTAAAAACGCAAACAAGCTTTAAAACGTGTTTTTCGAGAAACCGGGAAAAACGTGACTTTAAAAGGGATTAATAAACTCATAATGATTATATTTAGTTAAATATCTATAATTAGACCATATTGAGGGTCTAAATCCATTAAAATTAATTTAACGAGAAAAAATTCCGGAAAACGGACCCAGATAGTGAATAGTGTAAAAACCGTGAAGTTGTGGGGTGTAAATATAATAAAGCAGAAATTAAACCCCCCCCCCCCCCCCCTTGTAATATATGTGTCCGGTTCTTTCATTTACAAGGGGGCACGTTTTTATTTCCTTGACATCCCCTCTCCTTACTTCCTAATACACTATATGACAAATTAATAAAGCAAATAAGTACAAAAAGTAAAAAGGAGGGACTCTCTCTCTTCTATCCTCTACTCACTCACGGTTAATTTTTCCCCTCTTAACTGAGTCTTCTTCTTCCTCTGCTCATCCATGCCGATTTTTAAAGAGAACAAACAGCACCCATCTTTTTCTTCCCTTAACTTGCTCAAATCAACTCCAAATCACACAAAAATACTACCGTTAGATTCCTCTTGCCTTGGGCAACGTTTTCCACCCTTCAAAAGTTGGAAACCTCCATCTTCATATCCATGGCAGTAGGCCATTTTGAAGCTTGAAGAGGTGTTTTTTGGTCTCCTTCATCTTCTTAATACTCTAAGGTAAAAAGAAACTCAAGAGTTCCATTTTTTCTAGCTTTTCTTACAAAATCAGAAATGCCCACGTTGAGCTTCTTCTCCATTTTTCCAGCCGGTTTTTCCTTGCCTTTGTGGAGTGCTGGAATCCCATCAATCTGATTGCCAAAACTCCCCATTTTTACACTTGAAGGTAATCTCTAAGTTAAACCCTAAAAACTAGCTTTTGAAAATTCTAGTTTTAGTGAGGGAAGTGTGAATTAATTGACTTGTTATGTGTGGTATGGGAATATGATTGTAGATAGCAATCTAGACCCTTTGTTTGGTGTGGAAACAAGAGGAGAAAGAGAGAACACGAGAAGGAGGAAGAAAAGAAGAGAAAACTGAAACTAACAAGGTAAATGAGCTTACCTTGAGTTTGTTGTTGTCTTGCAAAATAGATTTTTGAATGTTGAGTAAAGACCTTGTTTTAGTGTAGTTATGATGCTACAATATTGAATGATAATGGAGCTGTTTTAATGTTGCTTAAGTGTGGATAATAAGTCTTGAGACTAAGTTGATACATATGTGATAACAAGGTGGGAATTAGTGTGTTGCGGTAATGATTTTAATGCTTGTTCAAATAGGGATGAAAAACTAATTTTTGTGAGTTGTTTAGTGTGTGGAGAATGCTTAGAAAAGTAGGCAAACTCTGTCAAAATTTCTTTAGGAATGTATGGCCTTGAGTGCATTAATGAGTGGAGTTTGATTGGGTAGAAGAGAGGAAAATCTGTAGCAGCAGCTTAGGAAGAAACCTGTAACAGAAGGAAAACTAGCAGTGAAAATTTGTAAGTTAACAGAGGTGAACAGATTAAAGGAGAGATTGGGTTAGGTTAGTTTTAAGTGCCTAATCAGTGTCAACATGCTAGATAATATGTAGGAAGATTGGGGAAGAGGTTGGAAGGAGTTTGGAGTTGTTACAGAATCAAAAACAAGCATATATGGCATTACTGCCCTGGTCCGGGTTTGTAAACCGGTACAGAAACCTGGACCAGGCTTAAAACATGGCAGAACGTTATAGCAGTGGATGGTCCGGGTTTACAAACCAGGACACAAACCCGGACCACCCCTAAAATGCACCCAAGAGTAATCAGACCATGTGGTCCGGGTTTGTAAACTAGTACACATACCCGGACCACCCATAAATCGTACCGAGAGTGACCAAAGGTGTTGGTCCAGGTTTGTAAACCCGGACACAAACCCGGACCACCCAAAATTCTTACAAAAACTATTTTAAAGCCATTTTAAGATAGGGGCTTGATGGGTAATGATAATATAAGGTAATTAAGACTTGATTAATGATGTTGATGGTCATTAAGAGTATAAACAAGCTTAGAAAGTAATTGTAAGTAAGTGACTGAGCAAACGAATTTGAATAGCAACGAGTTAGAAAGTATAAACCGGGAAACGTTAGAAACATGATAAGTTAGGTTAATTGTAGATAATTAACCTCCCGACTTAATGTATGTTATAGGATTTGATTAGTCGGACTCCGAGAGAGAGAGTCGACGAGCAAACAACGACGGTGAACGGTATGATTTTCTTATGCTCTGTATGCTAACGGTGTTACACTGATTTGTGTGTTTGTGTGTTTATGCAATCACCTAATCAGATAAAATGCACGAATATGATTTACCGCATTTTCTTATATCGTGTGCTTGTCTTTGCACCTAGATGAACTATGTTTGTAAGACTAGTTTGTATAATTCATGAAATATTGAATGATGATGAATCTTGTTGTTTGAGACGTTCTCACTAACACTTTAACCTTCTGACTTACCTAACTTGAGATAATGGGTAATTGGGGGTTATGAGGAGACCGATACAGTTTCAGCACGCGTGAGAATAAGGTAGCAAGAGAGATTGCTTACCGAGTCTGGCCTAACCTTCCACCATGGTTCCGAACCGTATGGTCACAACCCGGGGAAGTAAGCCAAATCTAAAGCCCGGTGGTGAGATGTGGTGAGCATGCCTCATCTCTGCCCGGAGGTCACCCGACTTAACTCGATAATTATTTCAAGAGATAAATAATGAGTTAAGTGTAGATCATGCCTTGTGCGAGACATATGATCCTGAGTTAAGAGTTAATATCATCCGTCTAACCCGGATTAGAAATTGACTAACTTGAAGAGGCTAGTTCTTGAGGAGTGAACCTCAAGGCCTCAATGACTGTGAATGGATGACTTATGTGTTGTTTTCCATTGTGCGTGTTATGCTCTATGTATGAGTGCGCCTTGCATGATTTAAATAGTTGTTCATAATAGCATGCTTGCATAAAAATAAATGAACTCCATGTATGCGACTAAGTAGTCGGCGTACCCCCGTTAGCACTCGGGGTATGCGAATTTCATATGCAGCTTTTGCTGAGCCCCTTGGGGCAATGTTTTATTCTTCCAGGTACCCGAGACGGTTGAATAGTCGAGAAGAACCGGGTTGTTATACTTTTGATAGTTGTAAGTAGATGACGGTGTACCAAGTTGTACTCGGGCTTGTAGCCCTAGGGTAGTCAGTGTACTATGTGGTACACCTGTTGTATTTTGGATGAATAAAACATGATGGAGATGGGTGGGTGGTTAAACTCATATTCTTTTGTTAAACCTGTGAGTCCATGGTGTAATGTATATACTTAGTACTCGGTAATCAAGCGTTGTAAATTATAATGATGTAAGTATGGTATTTCTATTTATCAGACCGGGACTGCACGTAGTTTAGATGGTTAGCCATGGAAGGCTATCGGTATTGTGCCACCCTCCGTAATCAAGAATTTTTTCGCTGCGATTAGTTTTGTTAATGAGACGATTAGACCATGATTAGGGATTTAGCGGTTGGGGTGCTACAAAAATGGTATCAGAGCGAAGCCTCACTCTGATAGAAAGAAATACCGAGTGTAGTGATTACCGAGTTAGAAATACAACCCGTTTAGCAACAGAGCAGTAGAAACCTAACTTTGAATGACCGTTAATGATAACGGAAAACCCTATAACGTCTGTGAGGACGATACAACTACTTAAACTTGAGACCATTGGTCGCATCACCTGATGTAAGCCGTTACTTGTTCAGATGTCAGGAAGAGGCCATGGTAGGGGTCGACCCCGTGGGGAGTCTTCTGAGGAGCCGGGCACGCAAACGATAGCTGAGATCGTCGCGGCCACGGTAGCGCAGATGTTACCACAGGTTATTGCGGCTGTACA
Organism: Limonium bicolor; assembly: GCA_023374045.1. Taxonomy (NCBI): domain Eukaryota; kingdom Viridiplantae; phylum Streptophyta; class Magnoliopsida; order Caryophyllales; family Plumbaginaceae; genus Limonium; species Limonium bicolor. The sequence goes on from CM041777.1 coordinate 148,272,275, forward strand.
ACAGACACAGCAGAATTAGCAAACACAGGCTGAACCACTCCCACCCCCACCACCCCGTGAAACGAATTGGGTGAAGGCCGTAGCTGACCTTTGACCCGCATGCTTCAAGGGCGAGAGCGACCCGGCTAAGCTCGAGGCTTACATCTTCGAGATGGAGACGGCCTTCGAGACCCTCGAGGCTCCTACTGGAGTAAGGGTGAGAATAGCCGCCTATTATCTAAAGGGTGCCGCTATGGACTAGTGGAAGCTAGTCAAGGGCGAGTACGTCGCTGACCCAGCATTCGATTGGAATGCCTTCACTGCCCCCCTTTGATCTAAATACTACCCGGAACATGTGAAGACAAAAGCGGTTGGAACTTGATGCCTTAAGGATGACGGATAAGATGACCGTCGATGAGTACTATACCACGTTCACTTCCATCCTCCGACTGCTACCCGACCTAGGGTATACCGGCCAGGTCTTGGTCGACCGCTTCTATGGCGGCCTGAGCCATCGCCTCCGGTATGGCATGGGGTATGAAACAGTGCATCAATCCTAGTAACCTTCGATCTGATCTTAATGAAACAGTACATTTATCCTAGCATGATCCGATCTGATCCTCTATCCTACATTACCTGGTCTCAATCACAGAGTCTCACAAGAGTAGAGAGAGAGAAAGAGAGCTTCTATTGGAATCGAATGTAAGTTCGACTGCCAAATGTTGCGTATCTTATTTCATGGGGGTACACCCCTATTTATAGTATTTTGGGCCTGGTTTTTTATGATGCCAGCCTGTATTTTACATGTATAAGTACGGTTCTACCCTTTCCTAGTATCTTTGACTGACCACAGACGGTCGGTCGTATAATACTTTGCTTTGCCTAAGTCCTATCCCCATCCGGCTGGAGACGGCCGGATGCCCTATGTGTTTCTACTTCCATCCGGCTAAAGCGGCCGGATGCTCTACACATCCTGTTTTGTCTCGACACCATTTCTTCCCTTCTCATCAGTCCCACAAGTTCTATCTTTCTGAATTTTGGTGAAGAAAATAGAACTTCTGTGTCTTGTGTTTTGACGAAATATTTTGCGACTGCGGCCAATTCTGAGGCTCTTTGGTCTGTCTAAGCTTCGTCTTTTCCTTATCCCAGTCCCACAAGTTCTTTTTCTTCATTCCTGGAGAAAAGGAACTTCTTATTGGCCACGTGCGTAGCTCGTGGTTCGAACCTGCCTCGTATCGCCTTTTTGAATTTTTCCGCCTGTTCTCGGTGTAGAATACGCAGGGTCTTTTTTCGACTAAACATCGGAAGCGTCTTTAGGAAGCGTGCGGCTCTTTCTCTTCCCCTGCAAAGAAAGGATACTTTCTGTTCGCACATGTATGTATATTATTTATTTGAGCGGGAAAAAACTTTCCTTAAAGCTCGATTTTTGAGCTTCCTCTTCTTTCTTCTTCTGCCCCTTTACTTCGACTGTTCTTCTTCTCTCGCCCCCCTGCCGTTCTGTTCTACCTCGTCTTTCATTGCCGTCGCCCTTTGATCCTTTGTTAAGCTTGACAATGTCTTCCTCCTCCGCAAAACAGAGTAAACTTGCTGCCAAATTTCCGCCCGCCATTGAGGCGATTCAGGGCTCTCGCTCCTCTAACGGCTTTCGCCCCTCGTATCTGAAGTTCACAAGACCCTTCCTATCTGGGCGTCAACCCTCTCCCTCCTCTCTCAATTACTCCTCCCTTTGCGATTGTCTCAGGGATGTCGAAGCCCCGCTTGGCACGCAGATTTACCTGCCATCCTCCGACTCTCACCCTAACGACGACTTTGGTCGTGGGTACGTAGTTTTCGCTGATTTTTTCCTCTCCGGCCTGACCATTCCCCCGCACCCTTTTGTGCTGGGCTTCCTCCTTCGCCGCTGCTGCACTCTTGCTCATCTTCACCCAAAGGCCATTTCGCACCTCCACGCCTTTGTTTCTCTTTGCGAGGGAAGCAAAATTCGGCCGGAAGGTACTGATTTCGTCCGATTCTTCACAGTTAGGGTTGACCCGGATAGCTTAACCCTCATCACGAAGGCTGGATACTCCCTCTTCGACTACAAGAAGGCTCACGAGTGGGGGTCGCGGTGGTTCATTATTGTTCCTCCATCCGGCCGAGTCTTGGGCATCCCATACTGCGCTGAGGTTGGCAAAGGTCAGCTGATTGGCCCCCAAACCCCTGCGGTTGAGCTGCCCATTTTGAAGGTTCTGAGGGCAGTAAGTAAGAAACCGCCGACTGTCGAAGCGTTTTTACAAAGGCGCGTTTGTCTTCCCTGAAGACATATCACAGTAAGCACCTTTGACTCTTAATACAAGTTCTGTCATTCCTATCGGTCTTCTTATCGTTTTGACATGTTGTATGTAGATTTCTTCCAGAAGGGGGACAAGATCGGCCCCTTTCATAGCTGGAACTTCGTCACCTTCAAGAATGGGGACGAAAAAATCAATTACTACGACACGCTGGATGCGGCTACTAATGCGGCCGAGCAGCTTTTGGAGAGTGCTCCCCTTCCGGTAAAGTGCTCCAGGCAAGAAGCCGGGGATGACCAAGTCGGTCATTCAAAGAAAAAGAAGAAGCTAGAGTCTCCTGAACGTGCTGACGCCGAGCTGTCAGGTACATGGCACGTGAGCCCCAAGTCTGGGCGTCGTGTCCTCCTTCCCCTCACCCCTGGTTCGGGTTTAGACCTTGGTTCTCGCCCAGGGCGGGAGTCCGGTCATCCGACTCCTATTTGCGAGCAATTTTCTGATTTGACGGGTTACTTTTCCTCAGATCCCGCTCAAGAAAACACCTTGGAGGCCATAGACTTCCGTGCTGGTCCTTCGGCTGAAGAAGGTTTTGGTTGTTTCGTCGCTTTCTTCTGTTCTCTACTTTTCCTCCTTTTTTTAGTATCCTTCCATTTCCAGTTTCAACCTTCTGGTCCTAACTGTTTTTATTATTGCGGCAGTCCCTGCTCCTGCCAAGAAAAGACTAAAAAGAAAACTACATCAAAGCCGAAGGCCACAGAGCCAGGGGCATCAGGAGAAGGACAAACCTCTGGTGATCCCGAAGCTTCAGGATCATTCTCCATTGATGTTGCTGCGGCCATGGATGCGGCAAGGGATAGAGCAATGGAGTATCGTCAGGTGCCGGAGGATCCTGAGCTCCGGAGTAAGCAGAGAGAGGACTACATAGCCTCTTCTTTGCCGGAGGATCCTGAGCTCCGGGGTAAGCAGGGAGAGGGCTACATAGCTTCCTCTTCTTCTTCCCCTCCTCCTCCTGCTCAGGAGTCCTATACTGGACCCTCCCAAAAGGAAGGGTGGTTCTACCATTGCGGGCACCCTCTTCCTTTGATAACCTGCGAGTCTGCCAAGTACTCCTCCGTCTGGAAGGAGGCAATAAAGAGATCTGGTCATCCGGACGGGATCTTTGCTCCTCCGGCAACCTTTACTGCTACCAAAAAAAGGCTGCGGATCGGAGATGGGGGGGCAGATGCTATCATGCGGCATTCCCTCCCAATAAATGAAGTGTTTGACATGATGTGGGGGGGAATCTTTCAGGTTGGCATGCGTATCTCTTTTGTGTTTCTCTTCTGTTTTGGTTTGGCTTTTTCCTTGATTTTATGAATTGTGTTGCTTTTAGGTGATGTCCATGGCCCAAAGTGCTGAGGTTCACTTTGGCAACCTCCAATCCAGGCTTCGCTATGAGGAAAGCCAAGCCAATAATGTTGAGGAGGAACTGAAGCTGTCCCGCTCTTCTCATGATGCTTACATTGACCAGGTTGAGTATGAGATCGACCGTAAGGCAAAGGAGAGAACTGAGGCAATAAACAAAGACCTGCAGTTGTCCCGGCGAGAATGCGAGCGTCAGCGTGATGAGTATGAGCTGCAGCTGAAGAAACTCCGGGAAGAAAACTTTTCTCTGAGAGGCCGGATCAAGGAAGCTGACAATACTTTGATAGAGGTATGAAACCATCTCTTTTTCCCTTGATAAAGATAAGCTGATTCGGTCCTTCTTTGACCTAGATATTATGCTGGATCAGGTACGCTCTATGCACCGGAACGAAGTGAACACTCTTCAGGCTGACAAGGCCTTTTTCTATCAGAAGGAACTCTTTCAAGCAGGAGGCTGAAACGCTCGAGCTGGAGAAGCAAACTCTTCAACGGGAGAATGAAGCCCTTGTGAAGGAAAAAGAAAAGCTTATGCAGGAGCTTGATCGCCTGTCGGAAGAAAAGGCCGCACTGGAAGAGCATCGAGGTCCTCCTTTGGTCAAAAGCAGTCTCTGCTCCGAGACTGCTCTCTTTTGGAAGAGCAGAAGAAAACCCTTGTTGCGGATAAAGCTGCCCTGATAGAAGAGAGGACCAGGCTAGGAGAGAGTAAAAGAGCTGGAGGAGGAAGCCAAGTCTCGCTCTCAAGCCGAGAATACTGAGCCATCGGGCCATGGTAAACTTTCAGGCCTTCAACTTTTGTTTCTCCTTTTGCCCTTTTCTTCTTCTTATTCTTTTTTGTTCCGGCTAGGCTTGAGTTTGCCAACTTACTGAAGCACGTCACTCAGTTGAGTGGTCGGGTAGCCCGTGCTAAGGAGGAGCTGTCATCTGCCAATTCTGAACGTGACAAGTATCGAGCCCAAGTCCTGACCCTTGAATCTCAAGTGGCCAGCTCAAGTCATTTTCCCGGCAATCTCAGGAGGAGATACAGAAGCAAGGCACCATTAACGCTCATCTAAAGGAGTCCTTTGCTTCTCAGTGTCGCCGGATAGTTGATATTTGCCAGCAGATTGTCTCGGATCACTCTCTCGAGAAAGGAGAGTTACTGGATGATGATCTGTATAACAAGCTGGAATTCAAGGCTGTTGCCCAGAAGTCCAACTTCTTCTTGGAGCTCGAGAGGTTTTGCCGTAGTCCTGGAGAGACATGTTTTGGCGCCGGCGAAGCCTCATTCCTTCCAGCTGGAAGCAACATCCTGCCGTCTGCCGGAGGGATGCAGCGTCTTTCCAGGAGGTCCAAGTCTTCTGAGAGTGTGGCTGGTAGCGGCGATAGATTGTTAACTGCCGAAAAAGAAGCTGTAGAGAAAGTAGAATAGAAGTTTTTTTTTATCTTTAGAGGAGTTTTTGTTTCGGCATGTATTTTTTGTGTTTGCCGAATGATCATATTTTGTAACTGTTTTTACCCCACACCTTGGGAGAAATATAAGCTATATTTTTTACCATCTTTAGTTATTTGTCTGCCGGAGTAACTCTTTTGAGCCGAGTTTTCTATTGCCGTGATATTTCCCTCTTTTTTTTAATGGTGCACGTATGGTTATCTTATGCAAGTTATGCCAGTGTAGTATCCATTCTTTACAACACAAGGGGCTTGTGGGTTTGGACTTTCGTTCCGGCCGGACCCTTTTTCCTTTTAAAGTATGGTCATCTATGGTTTTTAGCCGGATTTTTAGGATATGGAGTATAGGAACCTGCGGCCTGTTGGCCGACGCCTTTCTTTTTCTTTCAAGGCATGATAGCCTGCGGCTCGTTGGCCGGATGTTTCTTTCAAGGCATGATAGCCTGCGGCTCGTTGGCCGGTGCTTTCTTTTTCTTTCAAGGCATGATAGCCTGCGGATCGTTGGCCGGATGTTTCTTTCAAGGCATGATAGCCTGCGGCTCGTTGGCCGGTGCTTTCTTTTTTCTTCAAGGCATGATAGCCTGCGGCTCGTTGGCCGGTGCTTTCTTTTTCTTTCAAGGCATGATAGCCTGCGGCTCGTTGGCCGGATGTTTCTTTCAAGGCATGATAGCCTGCGGCTCGTTGGCCGGTGCTTTCTTTTCTTTCAAGGCATGATAGTCTGCGGCTCGTTGGCCGGTGCTTTCTTTTTCTTTCAAGGCATGATAGCCTGCGGCTCGTTGGCCGGTGCTCTCTTTTTCTTTCAAGGCATGATAGCCTGCGGCTCGTTGGCCGGATGTTTCTTTCATGGCGTGATAGCCTGCGGCTCGTTGGCCGGTGCTTTCTTTTTCTTTCAAGGCATGATAGTCTGTGGCTCGTTGGCCGGTGCTTTCTTTTTCTTTCAAGGCATGATAGCCTGCGGCTCGTTGGCCGGTGCTTACTTTCAAGGCATGATAGCCTGCGGCTCGTTGGCCGGTGCTTTCTTTTTCTTTCACTTTCCCAAAAATAATACCTTTTATTGAAGAGTTATAAATTTTACACATAGAACTTTTTCAGACATTCTCCATGCCAAGAATGTGGCAATTCGTACCCTTCACCATTTTTCAAGCGGTATGAAGCTCGTCCCGTCTTCTGGTGTATGATGTACGGTCCTTCCCATTGGGGTTCCAGCTTTTTGGGTTGCTTAACCTCTCGGAGAACTAATTCTCCTGGGGCAAAACTTCGTTCTTTTATCCTCCTGTTGAAATATCTTTCTACCTTGGATTTATCTTTCGCCATCCTTACTGCGGCGGCCATCCTGGTTTCTTCAAGGAGGTCTAGGTGATCCTGTACCCCCTGATTGTTGACCTCTTCGTCATATGATTCCCACCTTATGGATGGCACCACAATTTCTGCCGGAATGACGGCTTCCAAACCATATGTCAATCTGTAAGGCGTTTCTCCCTCGGCCCCCTTTCTGTCGTTCTGTACGACCAAAGGACCTGGGGTAACAATTCTGCCCACTTTCCTTTTTTCTCATCGAGTTTCTTCTTTATCGCCCTTACTATTTGCCCATTTGCATTCTCGACCTGCCCATTTGCCTGAGGGTGAGCTACTGATGCAAATCTTAAGTCGGTCTTCCATTCTTCACAGAGTTCTCGGAAGCTTTCGCAATTGAACTGTGTTCCATTATCAGTTATTATTGCTTTCGGTATACCAAACCTGCATACCACATATTTCCAGATGAATTCTTGTGACTTCCTTGCCGTGATGGAGACAGTAGGCATTGCTTCGACCCACTTTGTGAAGTAGTCGATGGCAACGTACATGAATTTGAACCTCCCTGGTGAAGCTTCCGGGAATGGGCCCACAATGTCCAACCCCCACATAGCAAAGGGAATTGGGCAGAGAATAGATTTTTGCTCCGCCGGAGGAGTATGTATCTTATTTCCATGCTCTTGACACTTGCGACATTTTCGTATATATTCCTTGCAATGCTCCATCATTTTCGGCCAAAAATATCCGTGTCTCAAGATTTTGTGGGTTGTGGTCCTTTCTCCCTGGTGATTTCCACAGAGCCATCATGTATCTCTCTTATTAACTCTGCTCCTTCAGCTATGGTAACACACTTCAGTGCTGGCCTTGCCAAAGATCGCTTATACAGCTGGTTATCCTCAATAAAAAATGATGTGGCCCGCCTTTTTATTATCCTGGCCTCCTTTTCTTCTTCCGGCAGCTTTCCCTGCCGTACGTAATCTATGATTGGAGTCATCCAGGATTCTTCTTTGTCACCTGTCTCCACCGCAAACACCTGAGTTCCTTCTATACTTGGGGAAGTTCTGATTTCTAGCCATATCTCATTGGGTACCTTTTCGGCCATACTTGCCAATTTGGCTAAGGCGTCAGCTTCAAATTCTCTTCGTGGGGAAGGTGTTTTAGCTCGCATCTTTGGAAATTTGCTTTCAGTTCCTGGACCTTGAGCAAGTACCTCCATAGTTTTTCTTCTTTGACTTCATAGATGTTGTCATTTTGTCTTGCCACCAACATAGAGTCCGAATACACCTCTAATTCTGTTTAAAATAGGTTATATTCTCATAAGTTTTACTTCAGACAGGATTTTATAAGAATGAAAAAACAGAGAAAGCATCTTTTCTATGGAACCTGTCGCCCCGAGGGCTGTAGCTACTTCCAAACCCTGGATAAGGGCTTCGTATTCGGCTTCATTATTAGTAACATCAAAGTCTAGTCGGAAGGCATAATTCAAGCTTTGCCCATTCGCGCGCTGTACCACTATCCCAGCTCCTGCCCCACTTTTGCATCGAGCTCCATCAACCAAGATGATATATGGACTCTGAGTCTGCTTCTTTTCTTTCGCAAAGTTTGTTTCTGTTATGAAGTCTCCTAAGGCCTGAGCTTTAATCGCCGTTCTGGGCAAGAAGTGAATTTCATATTGTGTCAGCTCTACTATCCAGCTTACCATCCGGCCAGAGGCATTCGGATTGTTCGCAATTTGCTTGAGCGGCCAATTTGTCCTGACAAAGATTCGATGTGACTGGAAGTAGGGTCGTAGTTTTCTTGACGCCACCACCAGTGCAAACAAGATTTTCTCTATGTTAGTGTACCGTCCTTCTGTCGGGCTCAAGATTTTGCCCGTATAGTAAACTGGTATCTCCCTTTTCTCTTCCATGATTAAGACAGCTGCAACCGCTCAATCTGTTGCGGACAAGTAAAGATATAGATCCTGTCCTGGGGCAGGTACACCCAATTTAGGTAGATCCCGAAGCATCTCCTTGATCTTTTCAAATGCGTCTATGCACTCTTGTCCCCACTGGAATTTGCTGTTCTTCCTTAGAATATTGAAGAACGGGATTGATTTTTCTTGATATTTCTTGGAGGAGAAAGGTCGAGGATTGCCTGACTTTTTTCCGGATCGACTTCAATACCTCGTTGCCCAACAATGAAACCAAGAAACCTCCCCTTGGTTACACCAAACACACACTTTTCTGGATTTAGTTTGATTTGGTATTTATCCAGAGTGTCGAATGTTTCTTCTAAATCTGTCATGTGTTGTTCTTTTGACGGACTTTTTACAACCATATCATCAACGTAAGCCTCCACATTTCGAGCAATTTGCTGACAAAATACTTTGTCAATCATTCGTTGAAAAGTGGCCCCTGCATTCTTTAGGCCGAAGGGCATTACCTTGTAACAGAATGTTCTGGCTGAAGTAATAAAGGATGTCTTTTCCGAATCGTCTTCTTTCATTTTTATTTGATTATAACCGGAGAAAGCATCCAGAAAACTTAACACAGAACTCTGGGCAGTTGAAACCACCAATCTATCTATTGATGGTAGGGGATAGAAATCTTTAGGACATGCCTTATTTAAATCTGTGAAATCCACACACATTCTCCATTTTCCATTTGCCTTTTTCACCATGACAACATTAGCCAACCATCGTGGGTACGCAACCTCCCTGATGAATCCGGCCTTGAGGAGTTTTTGGACCTCGGTTCGTGCGGCTAAATCTCTTTCTTCCCCTATTACCCTTTTCCTTTGCCTGACTGTAACACCCCCGAATAAATATCCAATAGTACAAAACCAAGCTCCTAGTCATAATACATGATAACTACACAGCGGATTCTCGATGCCATCCGGGTGCTACAGATGCCAACCACCCACGTGGTTGACAGACCACATCACCAATACTAAGTTACGGTCTGCATGACTGGAAACAGCTCTCGCCAAACTCATATACAATATAAGATACAATTTCAAATATCGAGTGTCTACAACAAATTGCCAAATTATGAACTGAAAATTACATCTCGGGTACATTAAACATATAGTCACATCTTCAAACGTTATGCCCTGATGGACTACCCCCATGGTAGCCATCCCGCCTACGCTCCGTTATCGTCCGGCATAATACCTGTAAAAATTTGGTTTGGGAAGGACTCAGCAAACTACGCTGAGTATGAACGTGTGAAGCCCGTATGTTGCCGGGCCACACGACTACTTGGTCGAATATTATTAAGTCAATTTACATGCTATAAGAAAGCAGTAAAACACACCACAGTACATCATAGTATCATACACCCTTAAAGGTAGTAACGCATTAGCAACAACAACCAAGCACAACATGCTGACAATATAGCACATTCAACACACATCCAAGCACAACGAGCTGCTAGTATAACAATAACAATTCATGTAAGTAATAAAACGTGTGCATAGGTATGTTATACCCATGATCCTCACTATGGGATCATTCGAGCGTTGTGTGTTTTCATTTCTTTTCTCTTGTTCCCTTAAAGTGTATTTCCTTCCTATTTCCTTGCACCAGGTCTGGGGATATAGTTTAGATCCCTCGACCATCTCATGTAAGTGCTAATCCTTCCTTGTTTCTTTAAGGGTTATTTGTGAATTCTCTTATCACCACGAGTTGAAGAACTTCTTCTCATAGCCAATCCTCCATTGTCGGCGTCGTGCGTCGAGGAAGCGGGGTCATCTCTAGATTTCAGGATGTGTTCCACCAATAGGTATTTTACTTTTCATTATCATTATAAGTTCGACACCATAGTGGGTGTCATTAGAAGTCCTCTATAGTTTAAGAGGAGTTTTCTTCTGGTATAGTTGTTTCGTTTTGTTTGCGTAGTTCGTCGTGTTTCACTTCAAGTTCATAAACGAGAAGGGACTAAACTACTGTGTGCGCGCAAATAATATGCAACAATGATATAGCAATCATATAAGCAAGATGAGCAAGCAATCCAATTTCATGCTTTAATCTTATGGTCATTTTCACACACAAGACACACAGCACACAAGCCGTGTAACACGGCAACATACGAACCACACATGTCCATACCTTTTTCGCTAGTTCGGGTTGTCTCACACTCGGAGTCCCTGTCGAAGCACGCTACGATCCTAAAGTTAATTAAGACAATGTGTCAGTTCATTATTTTATGTGATGACACTTTATATCGTATGTTACTCCTTAGGCATGTTGTTACATGCTTAGTTTAGATTGACTCTTAGAAGTTCACATGCATTAATCCTAGGCTTAACTTACTCCTAGGATAGTTCACATCTTTATTTACATGTTAATCAAGCCCTTTTTCCTTAGTTAATGTCTTAGGGCGTTTAAGAGGTAATTATGTAACAAGTTTGTATAACATAGTATGACTTATCTAATGTGTATTCTTTCCTTAGATAAATGGGTGAGTGATATTTTAACCCTTGTAACGATAATATATATCATAGGTTACCCCTTAAACCCCACTTATACAGAAGTCCCAAGGTTTCGAAATCTGAAACACAAGTCCCTTGTAACACCTTATCTAACTTCACTCTTAATGTAATAACTAATGTTTACCCTTCTCCACATGTTTCGCTAACCTAGTTATATTTATTAGCTATTATTTGGGTTCATTATTGAACTAGAATCACACTTATACTACCCTTGTAACACAGTTATCCAGTAGCTATAACATCAATGAAACTGAAGCACAAGCTACACATTCCCTCTTGGTTCTTGTTGCTAGTTAGTTCAGTTTAGGTTTGTTTCTTTCCTGCAGTGTTTACCCACTAGTTATGGGTGTTAACCTTGGTTTAAACTCAAGACTATACTCATACATCACCCACATAGCATCTGTAATCAATTACACAGAACCAGATACAAACAGACAATCAAGAACCAAACCGGACTGATGTGTTGTCTTTCCTTCTGCTTTCCTTTCTGCCCTTTAATCTGGTTACTAATTTACCCAATACATTTTCATAGCTGACTGAGGTATATTAGAGGTGTTTTAGTTTTATTAGCAACTCAATATAACCCCTTCAAACAATTCTATACCGAGTCATACAGAAACATATTTTCAGCAGGATCATGAAACTGAAACATTCTATTCTGTTATCTTTCCTTTTTACTCCCTTCTGTATTCACCTAACTGTCTTTCCATCTTACCCCTATGTACTTCTTACTAATCTAGGTGTTTTATCTCCATTTTAAACTCAAAACTACTCCAATAATACTCACTCACTTCTCTGTACAGAAACAGAAACAAACTCCCAGAAATAAAGCATAAAACTGAAGTATCAAATTCCTGCTATCTTCTCTGCTATTTCCTTCTGTCAATTCACGTATTGGCCCTCAATCTATCTCATATTATCGACTTGGTTAATTAAGACCTTAAGAAAGATTCTAACGCGACAGATAGGACCCAAGAGATTAAGCAGAGTTACTGAGAAGTCCCAAACAGATTCGAAGAGAATTGAAATCACAAACTGAGGTATTCCCTTGTAGTGTTCCCTATCTGTTTTTCCCCAACTTGCTTAGCTACTTACTGATACGTTTTAAGACCTCTCTAGTCCTAAGACAAATAAAGGCACTAAGTTGAAGCTACCGAGACTTCTTACACAACCTGAAATCCTAGAAATCAGAAACTGATAAAGAGTAAAAACTGAAACAAAAACTGATATGCTCTCCTCGGTTATTTTCTTTCTGTCCCTTTAATCTGGTTCCTAACCCTCCCTCATTGTTGGGTTATGTAATTAGGTGATTGGTCAAGGCTTGGAATTCTAAACCAAACCGCAATGACATTGTTTCAACTGAAACATCGTGGACTGGGTTCAACTGATGACAGAACAGAAACTGAAGCATGACCGTTTTATTTTTTCTTCTATTCTCATCTTCTGATTTTCCATGACTTGGTTTCTCTCGTTTCCCCCTAGGCTCTTTAGCCATTTAGTTTCACGTCTTAATATCGTTTAGAGTTTGAAACAACCCAAGCAGTTTGTTAATCGTTACAGAACCTACCCTGCTGAGAAAACTCCAAAAGCTGAGAACTGAAACTTAAAGGCAGAAACAGAATCCCTGGACTAATCACTCCTCCTCTTGTTTTCTGTCTGTTGATGAATCGATTTCCAATTTTTTTCCAAAGTGGTAACGCCTTTAGTTAGATAGATTTGCAAAGTTTTAAACTCACAGACTCTCAGTATAATTCTTACACACCCTCTGCCACATGATTACAGAAATCAATGTTTCAGGAATTAGTAACTGTAATATAGAATCTGAAATCTCTCCCCATTATCTCCTTTCCTTGTTCTCGAATTTGACTCCGAATTAAGTAACCGTTTAGTTAAGCACTTTAGCAGGGTTTAAGCTCATTATCCAACCAATACACTCTTTATATTATCTCTGGGAAGGTAGTATACAGAAAACCAAAAGTTGCAGAAACTGGAACCTACAACAGAACTGGACAGTTGTTTTGTTTAGTTCCCATCCCAGATTTTAATCCTCCTTAAGTGAGTCTCAACTTAGCTAGACATATATCCATGTTTTAGACTCAACACAATCTCAGTCTAACACTGCTATCAGCCGTGGGACTTGCCTAGACAGAAACCGAAATCACATATAAACTAGAAACTGTAAAGCTGAAGTCTTGACTCTGCATTTCTCCTATTTCTATCTGTCTTCTGGTTCATTAACTGACTTCTGTTTTTCCCCAAGATGTATACCCATTTATTCAAGTGTTTAGCTGTTCTATCCAAGCTTGCAACAAACTGAAATTCCGAAACTGTTCTTTTCTTTTTTTTTTTCTGTTCATATCCTCAGTTAGAGACATCTCACCTCCTTAGTAAAGAGTTTTAGCTCAGTTTCAATCCCATGGAAGACTCACAGCAGCATTGGTGATTATACTGAAGTATATCTATACAGAACCCAATCAAGACATTATATTCCCTCTGAATTTTAGTTAAACAGAAAGCAAAAGTCATAAAATCTGTATATTTGTTTCAGTGCATTCCTTCTTCTAACCTCACCTCCACTGCACTATTCTAGTTTCTTTTATCACTTCCAGGATGTTTATTAACCAGCCTAGACGTTTGTAGTTATGTTTCAAGTTTATAAATAACCCAGCACCATTTGGTTAATGTTGCAGATGCTCTCAACCACTGAAATGTCCAAATGCTGAAAAACTGAAACTCAACTGGTGGTTTTTTTTTTCTTGTGTTGATTTGTTTATGCTAACAACCTATCTCCTATCTCCCTAACTTGTGTAGTTACTTAGCTACATGTTTCAATGCAGTTTCAACTTTAAAACACCCTAAGACAACAAGGTCTGCTCTTCTAAAATTCCTTTACACAGATCTGTAAAACTGAAACAAAACCCAGAAAACCGAATACATGCACTGTTGAATTTCCCTTCTGTTTCTTTTTTTTTAAAGTTGTTAACTTCTGATCATGTAATCAGTTTACAGATGGCTCACCTCTTTACTTTAGTTATTTTCCCCTGGTGCGGCTTGGCACAATGTGAGACTCAGCAACCTTGATCACTCGACACAACTGAGAAGGATTACCTAGAAGTTAAGCTATGATAAATCAGAGAAAAGACAAGGATTGAAGCAACCTCAGAACAGCATGGAGAACTTTACCTCCAGGTTGGATTTTAGTTAGGGGTTGAAGTCTTAATCCAAGAGGACCTTCGAATAGGGCTCAGGTGGTTGCATGGTGAAGTTACTCATGGAGGGAAACACAAAGGGGTTGGGTGAGTGATTCTGCAGTGTCTCGAACACAAGAATAAACCAGATGGAGGAGGAATTGTTTCAGTTTTACCTGGCTAGTTTCTTTTCTTTTCTGAAACAGTTTGCTTCAGATTTCCAGAGTTGCAACACACTAAATCGGCTTGCAGCAGAGAATTAGGAGGACTTGAGCTACTGATCAAGGGGTAAGGTTTTAGAAACAGAAGTAACTCACGACAGCCAGAGAGAGGATCGGGAATGATAGAGCATGGTCACAGTGCAGAGAGGAAAAACAAGGATGAGGAGGAACTGTGGTAACCGTTTTATCTTGCTGCCTTTCTTTATGCAGTTGTTCCAGGGGTTTTCTCCGGAACTTGCACGAGAGCTGCATGTCAGGAGTTGAAGGGAGTAGCTGGGTATGGTTTAGTAATCATATCAGTCCACTAAGGGCACCACACCAGAGACGGTTAGAGTATGGAGTTCAGAGAATGGAATTTTTTTTTTCCGAGAGAGGACTGTTAGTACTCTGGTCTGATTGTTGGAGCTGAAGCCGACCACAGCATATGGGTGGCGACCATTCCTTCCTGGGATTCCCAAGCCGGATATCAAAAGGGGTGCTGATGTGTTGATTATACTATTGGCATCCGTAGCTACAGCTTGAGAGTTTCAGCAAGGAAGTTCGTGGGGGATCTGGCTACACAACATTGGTTCGGACTGCACATGGCCATGTTTGGCACAGAATTTCCTGAGGTGTATTCCTTATTTAATGTATTAGCTCCAGTAATGAACGAGAGGGGAAATCAGTGAATGATTTAGTGTGGGTTGGGGTTCCAAGGTGAATGTCGCCTGGTCAGATTCTCCATGGCTGACTCACGCTTGGGGACTGCAGTTCTGTGTTCTTGTTTCTTGTTTTTTTTGTTTGTGTTACTGTAATCGTCGAAGTACTAGTTTAGTTAAATGGGTATAAGTTACCAAATTCAAACACAGCTCACTCGGTTAAGATGTTTAAGGAATGTACGGGAGGTCTCAGGTTCGAATCCCGGCTAGAGCGGGTTTGCTCTATTTTTTTTATAAGTGTATTTTCATGCTTATTTTATCGTTGTTACATCTGTATACATATATGTAACTAATTTAGCTTGTCACGTTGACTATTTTATTTCGTTGCGTTTTAGTTATACATATATATATGCCTGTATATTTTTACGCGACTGTTGTGTTACGTCACGTTATTACTTGTGCACGTAACGTGGTAATATATAACGTTGGTTGTACGTGTGTATATATGTATATGTATACGGGTGACTATATCGACGTTCTCATGTTTGCGTCGCATTATTAACCATAACATCTTCGGTTTCGAGATGTGTATTCGTATGAGTTTACGTTTACGATTATAATTTGTCCAAGGTATATAGGATGTTCATACAATTTATTGGGCGCACTAGTGGTATTTACTTTACGCACCGATAGGTACATGCGATATAAGCATCCGTTTGGATCTATATTTTAAATACCATAATATTTCATGGTAATTATTACACATAATTTAATTTAAGCTTTAATAATTTACTGTGGTACTTAATCGGGGTATTTCACTGACCGCCGGATGCTTAGGGTCTACCCTGAGCTCATGCCGGATAACGCTTGGGTCTATACCAGGCATCTCGTCCGTGCTCCAAGCGAATGTCGCCCTTCTTTTTTCCAGGAACCTCATTAAGTGAGTTTGCTCTCCACTGTCAAACACAGTTCCTATTTAAAAAAATATAGAAGGGTCAGATTTTAAATGTACCTCTCTGGGGAGATCTTGGGCTGTTCGACATCCTTCCTTTTCTTGACTCGGCCCTGGGGAAGAAGGCAACTTTCCCTTGAACTCCTTGTCCGATCCCACAGTTTTGACCTCCTCCTCACTAGGAAGGCTATCCATGATGCGGACTTCACACATTCGGGCCATCTTTGGGCTTCCTCTTATCGTAACCACCTTCCCGTGTGAGGTTAAATATTTCATTTTTAAGTGATGAGTGTTGTGGATGGCTTTGAAAGCATTGATTCCTGGCCTTCCAAGGTACATGTTATATCCAGAAAGACCTGGCACAATAAAAGCCGTGAGTCTCTTTGTCCTTCTTTCGTCTCCTTGGCCCAGGGTCATTGTGAAATCTATACTACCGGAAGACGTGGTAGAGACGCCTCCTACAAATCCTCCCAGAACCGCCGAATAGGGCTTGATCCGGTCCTCAGGTATCTCCAACCTCCTAACCGCCTCGGCTGATATGACATTTGCTCCGGCCCCACTATCGATTAAAATTCCCTCCATCATTCGATCGTTTACCTGTGCACGAATGACAAGTGGATCGTTGTGCGGGTATAGCACTCCATCTTCATCCTCGTCGGAGAAGAAAATTGGAGGAAAACTTTCCTTTTTGGCGATTTTCTTCTCCGGGAGTTCTTGATGTACTTGATGAATGTGCATTTTTCTTTCATTAGGGGTTAGTGGTCCTACCTCTGAAAAAAGTCCTGTGAATTTTCTTAGAGAAAGTTTTGTTAGCTTTCTTCTTGGGAAAAGAAGGGGGTTGCTAATAGTAAAAAATGCAAAAAGAATGGAAATTTTATTTCTCCTTTGGGCAACATGATCTTTGACAATCTATGTGACACAAAATTTTCATCTTAAATAAGGCTACAAATTTTAACTCCGAATGTTATCCTGAATGAAAGGAGAGAAACTTTTACTCTCCTTCTTCACAAGCCTGTTATCATTCCCACTGATTTGCCGGGATCAAGCCTGGGGAGAACCTCTTCCTCTTGTCGCCCTCGAGGTGCATAATATGGCTTGTACCTTGACCCTCCCCTTCCGGCATTTCCTCCATGCCCCTCCTTCTTTTCCGGCACCCCTGCGGTTTTGAAGCTATCCGCTAGCTCTTTAGCCTTGTTTTCCGCTATCTCAGATTTCAAAAAATCATGGATCATTTCAGCTAATTCTCCATGAGTTTTCGACGCCTTCGTTGTGATCTTTCCAGCTAGTCGAGGCTGAGCTAGGCCGTTACCAAAGGCCTTAATCATGATTTTCTCATCGATATCATCAATCTCCGCGACCTTCTTATGGAAGCGCTCGCTGAACTCCTTCACGGTCTCTCCTTTTCGCTGCTTAACGTCCATCAATTCTATTGTTTCTTTTTTAACCCTCTTACTCGCAGCGAAGTATTGCTGGAAATCCTCGGTCAGCTGCTTGAAGCTCGTGATGGACTGTGGCGGTCTCGTGGAGATCCATCCCAACGCTCTCTTCAAAAGCGTTCTGGGGAACAGATTGCAGAGGGCGAGGGAGCTGATCCCTGAGTGTTCATGGCAAACATGAACTTCTTAATATGTTGGGCGGGATCTCTAGTCCCATCATATTTCTCAATCGTCGGGGCGACGAAGTGCGGCGGGAGTTTTGCTTTTCTTATCCGCTCTGAGAAGGGGTACAAGCTCATGTCTATCTGGTCATCTTCTTCCATCTCTTCTTCGCCAATGTTTTAATTGCGCTTCCTATCCTTGCTTTCCTCACCATTACTGCCTCTGGAATCTCTGTTTCTCAGTTGTTCAATGGCCTCAGTCATTTCGTCCCATTTTCTCTGATACTCCTCGTCCCTTTGCATTAACTCCTGTTGCAAAGTCTCATTTCCCTCTACAATTTTTTCGTCGATGGATCTGACTAGCCCCTTTAGCATGTCCTCGAGATCTTTTTTGGAGATGGCTTCTGGCATCTCCGAACTCATTCCTTCTTCAGAGCGATTGTTATCTCCGGTAGCGTTCTTCGGTGTTTTCTTTGATCTTGGAGCCATCTTTCGTGTTCCGATCCTGCAAAAAATGTCATTAGTTATTTCAGGACTTTCGCTATAAATCATCACAGATTACTTCCATGTTCCTAGGTGGTCTCGTGGTTGCTTCTTGCTGTTTGTTTCCCATAGACGGCGCCAAATGAAACAGTGCATCAATCCTAGTAACCTTTGATCTGATCTTAATGAAACAGTACATTTATCCTAGCATGATCCGATCTGATCCTCTATCCTACATTACCTGGTCTCAATCACAGAGTCTCACAAGAGTAGAAAGAGAGAGAAAGAGAGCTTCTATTGGAATCGAATGTAAGTTCGACTGCCAAATGTTGCGTATCTTATTTCATGGGGGTACACCCCTATTTATAGTATTTTGGGCCTGGTTTTTATGATGCTAGCCTGTATTTTACATGTATAAGTACGGTTCTACCCTTTCCTAGTATCTTTGACTGACCACAGACGGTCGGTCGTATAATACTTTGCTTTGCTTAAGTCCTATCCCCATCCGGCTGGAGACGGCCGGATGCCCTATGTGTTTCTACTTCCATCCGGCTAAAGCGGCCGGATGCTCTACACATCCTGTTTTGTCTCGACACCATTTCTTCCCTTCTCAGGGTACACGCGGTTTACCTCTCTTCAAGTAAACATCGGTTTGAAACCTTAATGTTGTAGTCAATACAATTAATGTCTTATTACGCGAGAATACCATCTAATATCCTATTACCAGGAGTGTTACCATGTCGCGTCGAGAGTCGAGATCAGCGTCCAGTTAAAGGACGAGGAGAATGCGCATAAGCGCAAAGCCAACAACAAGGGTGCTGGCTCTGGAGAGCAGACCCAAGGAAAAGGCTGGGGAAAGAAGAAAGGGAAGTGTACCCACCCGACCCAAAAGTCTACCCCCGGAGAGAGCGGTTCCCATGCTGAGAAGAGCAAGGCGGCTGAGCTGTTGCAGCTCGCCTATTCCGCGCCGGTAGCGGCGAAGCCACTGAGATCTCACCCATCTAAGGGTAAGACTCCCGATAACCAACATTTGTGTGCAATTAAACTTGGAATACCAAATCTTGCTAACTCTCAACGCTTTAGGTTCTGGATCTGGCTCAGGCAAGGGCAACTCTGACGGTCGTGCCTTCAGTTGCAAGTATTGCAAGAACGACCACCCTGATACCGATTGCCAGGGTAGAGAGGTCAGATGCTTCAGCTGCCATAAGATGGGACATCGTGCCTACGAGTGCCCTGCCAAGAAGGGCAACAGCCAGGAGTTCAAGCAAAGAGAGGGCAAGGAGATTGCAGCTGGTGATACTCAGACCCAGTTGAAACGGTATGATTCGGTACTCACCGATACGAACTCGAACACCAAGGGTTATAGTGGTTCGGCCAATAATGCGGCCTACGTCCACTTCAAGACAGAGCTATTATTCATCCTTTGGTTTACAACACTAGGGAGCCTTTTGGGGTGAGCTCTCTCTTTTCTAACTTGAGTCCCCTACAAATGAGCCCCTCTACTCCTATTTATAGACTTTCTATGGCCAGGTTACCCTTAATCCCCTATACATGTGATAGTATTACATAAATATACCTATCAGTCCTTTTACGGGTAGTCTCCCCGGACTGGAATACTGCTTCCGCATTGGACTAACTCTTCCGGACCGTCACTTTAACAATAATCCTTCTGGTAGTTACTCTATCGGTAGTGATCCTTTAGATAGCAGCTCTTCCGGTAGCGGGTCCTCCGGTAGTAGGGCTTCCAACGATAGGCCTTCCGACAATTGGTCTCCGGTAGACTCTCTTGGTAGATCCTTCCGGTAGCGGGGCCTTCTAGTAGCAGGCCTTCCAACGATAGGCCTTCCGACAATTGGACTCCGGTAGTAGTCCTTCCGCTGGCAGGTCTTCGGTAGATACTTTGGCCTTCCGCATGGTATATTTCATACCATTACATCAGTCCCACAAGTTCTACTTTTTAGCACTAAAAAGTGGAACTTATAAAAAGAAGATAAAATTTACACTTTGTACTCTTTTCTTTTCCACTATATATCTCCTAGTCCCACAAGTTCTTTTTCTTTTGCCTAAAAAAGGAAATGAACTTACAAACTTTAGCCTACATAAGAGCTTGTCTATCGGCGACCAAGAAGTCCCACAGGTTCCGGGGGTGATGAAGTCCCACTTGTACTCCAGAAAAAAGGTCTCCGCTCCTTGAACGTGCTATAATAAGAAATCCAAAGATCTGGAATTCCGAAGGGCCATGATGATCCCAGAAGACCATAATAATTCCAGAAGACCATAATAATAATGGGATATTACTTCCATAATCAGATTCCAGCTTGAATTACTTTATTCCTTGGACCTGCATACCTAAATTTAACAGATTAACAGATATTTGTCTTTTGGGCTGCCCGGAGCGACCGGACTTCCCAAAAGTTGGAGGGTTTTTATTTAATGAAGAATTTTAGACTGCTCTTTTGTTTTTTGCCAAGGTTTCTTTCGGTAACCATTTAGTTACACTTTCACACTCTACCACTATACACATGGTGAGATCGTCGAGTTAACACTCTACCGACTTCGAGACGGTGAGATCGTCGGTTTAACACTCTACTGGCAGTAAGACAGCGAGATCGTCGGATGAAATACACTACCATCGTTGATGGTAGATCGTCGGATACAAAACACTCTACCATCGCTGATGGTGAGATCGTCGGTTACATTCTTTGTCTTTCTTTTCTTTTCTCAAGACTCTCTGGTCTTGGTTTTGAGTAAATCAAACAATGGTTTTGCAATATTTCTTTTTGTTTGAAAACTAGAGGGTGATCAATCCTTTAGAAAAAGTTTCATAAACTTCCAGCGGTAAGAGAACATTCACAATGAAATATCAAAAGGTTTGGTACCTCTTTTTTACCGGTGGAGTAATATTATCAGCGGAATGATACTACCGGTGGATTGATTTTACGTGTGCTCTTAGACTTGCTAGCAGCTCATATCTGGAGTTGATACCGAGCTGGAGTTCCTACCGGTAGCTCATAACCCAAGATTTTTATTGTAGACATGGTTGTCTTCAGGCAATAACATTCAGGGCCACAAAAGTTGACAGTGATATTTGGGGTGACTTTGCTGGGGAATTTTGCTACCGGGGCAGCTTCTTTAAAAATTCTACTGGCTGTCGCACCTCCATTTCCCATCATCGACCAATTTCTGAAGAATCCAGCCCTCCAGCTGATCCGTTTCTTTGTAGAACCGGGGAAGAAGTGAACAATTAGTGGTGGAATAGCACCCTGGCACGGAACTGGTCCGGTGGTGGGCAGTCTTCTACCGGAGTTCTCTTGCGAATTACTTTTGAGGCTTAGCGAGAACCATTTTTCTCTTTTGTTTGTCTACCGGTAGACATCGTAGGTGTGGGTGTGACCAGGACTATCAATCCTTGTTTTTTGTCGCCACTTTGGATCAGTCCTGACTCGATGAAGAATGACGATGCTCCAGACAAAGAGACGATGTTCCATGCACGCTTTGCTTGATGTTCATCCTTGCTGGACCACCGGTGGAGAAGTGAAGTTGCTATTGGCGAAGGTAACAATTTGCTACCGGTAGAGGAGGGATGTGGATCGGTGAAGGTGAGAAACTGTTACCGGTGAAGAAATCAAAGTGCTACTGGTTACCGGTGAGGATATCAAATTTCTACCGCACTCTGTCTTTTTCCAACATGAAGCGTCAACGTCATGGTCTTTCCTCTTTCCCCAATTCTGGTCAGTAATTGGTTCCGGAGGATAATGACTTTGTGATAGTCAGTCCGATTTTGCTTTTGTAGTTCTTCCTTTTGGCAATCGGTTTGCCGCAAACCAATGCGTCCACCACTGCCCGAGGCTGATCTACCGGTAGATGGGGATTTAGAGAAGAAGTGAAATATTCCCTGTGTCTTTTACCCGTTTTTACGGAACGATTAGCTTTTGCTGGTGCAGGCTCTAAGAAACCAACCGCATCAGTCTTGAAATGCAAATGCTTGTATACAGCAGCAGGTAACAGAGGTTATATTTGGACAGAAGCGTAATAGACAGAGAATCAAACAAGATTATTTATATAGATTCTTCAACAGATTTCAGACCCTTTTTTTTTAGATTTAGATTTTTAGCAATGCATAGCTTAAGTATCTTAGGGAATTAAGAAGCCGCCTAATCAGTTTAATAACGCAGTAACATTAATGCCCTAGGAGTAAGGAAACGTAAAAAGCAGCAGTTGGTAACAAGAAGAGAAAATTTTCAGTTAGGCAAACATGAATAATCATCTCCTATTCCTCAGTAATTCAGTACTCTTCAGTAATGAATACCCCTTTGAATGAAATTGCATAACTATTATCTTAGATCAAGAAATCAAGCAAGTGTTGAAATATGGTGAGTTAAAAATATTCAGAAAGGAGAATGTTGATTATCATGAAAAAAGAAGCTTCCCTGTTACTGGCCCGGAGGTCATCAAGAGAGGTTTTAACTTGTGCTTTCACCTTCACGCATTGTACCAGAATTTCTGTAGCTTTTTCTTCCTTTTTCTTAGCTTTTACCACTCTAGAATTTTTTCATTATGTTCAGAGTTGCGGCACCGCTGCTGTGGTCCGCACCACGGTTTGATCTTGGAGGTCTCGAGCCGCAGTTCTTGTTCTGGTAAAGAAGTCTGAATCATCCCCATTGGCAAGCTTCCGAATCCCGCATACTTCGGTCGTGTAGTTCCTCAGGTTATAAAACAACATTTGATCATGGTCAAAAAGCCAGAAAAAGTTTTAAATCAATGCTGCTAATTTATAGAAGAAGTGTAGCACAGGAAACAACTTGTAACAAACTGGAGGAAAACAAATGTAATATAACAGACTAAAGGTTTATACTTGCTTTAAATTGACAATCACAAATTTTAGGGACTGCAGTATGTATGACCTCAAAAGTTAAGAGCTTTAACCAGCAGTCCAAAATATATCAAGTAACAACAAGATTTTGACATCACAAATAAAAAAACAACAATAGTTCTAACCTCAATAATTAAACATATGTATTGCACTAGTTCTTCCTATTCAAATTGGACTGTAAAAAGTTTCAAAAATCTTGACAGGAGCAACCTCATACACAGAAACAGCATAGTCGAATAAAGCATGTGTAGTATGTATAGCGGTGGTCATGAATTATGAATTTGTCGTAGATTATGGCAGCAGCATAACAGTAGGAGTAAGAATGCACTACCTATGATTGGTGGCAATTTTATAGCAAACTATAAGCAAGAATGCAGGCTTAGAAGCTGTTTGTGGTTGCAGTTCAGCAGTAGTAAAAAATCGACAAGTAACAATGTGTGGTATTTTAAACAGTAGCAGTATATAGCTTTAATCTAATTTATAATTAAGCATAAACCAAGGCTAGCAAAGAAAAACTAGGGGATTAACAGCAACGTTCATCAACTTGAGCGGGATGTAACTATGGTTGGAATTGCATTTAGACCTGTTTCTGCGTACTAACGGACTCATATCAGGCTCAAACATACTCAATCATAATCAATTGTCAACATGCTGATAAAGTGACCTGAAGCGTTGCTCAGTTTAAGCTCTATTCAAATCAGGAGAGGTTGCTCGTCAAAAAAGAATAGGAGTAACAAATATAAAACTGAAGCAATCATGTGGCAATGATTACGAAAGTTTTTTTTTGTTTTCAAAATAATCATTCCCATTACAAACTGACTCTCACAGTTTAAAAAAACAGTTCGCTTCATTGCTGCACAGCGAATCATTTCAACTATCTAGCAATCGCAGCAGATAGATGCAAAAAATAAGAAGACGGGTATTGGTCAAACACAAATGGCAGCGGCAAAGTAGTGGCCAGGTTGTACTACTCCATCCGTTTGACTGAACCAAATGCAGAATCAATGGCAACGTTCTAGATGTTAAACACGAAATAGCAATAATTAGAACAAAAGATCTAAGGAAGACTTAGATTTGTTCAACTGTTTCTTTACCCCGAAGTTCGGCGAATCCTTTATACAATTTTCTGTGCGCTCTTGAATTTTCAAAGCGTCGCATAGATATTCCCCAAGCCTATCATTAACCGCTTTTGATTTTGTTTTATTAAAGTCTGAAATTTAGCAACATTGCTAGGGCTAGAAGACTTACCTCGATTCTTTGAAGAAGAAGATCAGACAAAGAAAAAAGGAAAGAAGGTAGCCCTTCCCTTCCGGGTGACGACCGAGACCGGGAGACGATGGCTACCGGGCGACAGTGTCTTCCGGGCTCTTTAGCCATTGATTTTTAAGTTCTGGTTGTCCCCAGAGTTTGTCATTTCACCCTCGTGCTTTTACCGGGCGCAGCTTTATCTTTGAAGGTGGAGAATTATCACTACCGGTAAATAATGGCTTCCGGGGAATATTACTACCGGTAAATTACGCCTTCCGAGAATGTTGTTACCAGGCAATTTCTACCGGGCAACTTCGGCTTCTGAGCAATTTATCTTTCGAGCAATTTCGGCATTGTTGGTTGGCGTCTGGAGCTTGCGCCTGAATGCGACTGATATCTGCTGGATCTACAACTCTTTCACGGTAGTTGGAGTTATTCGCTTGATTCGAAGTCCGAGAGTTCATCGTAATTTCAGACACGGTCAAATGGTGCCAAAACATGATAAGAATCAGACTGAATTCTTAGAGTCGCTCTGGCAGTTCTAGGTTGTATCGGATCCTTCCTTTTGACTTGCTGCGTAAATTCCCTCATCGTGGTGCAAGAATGACTCAGCGTCCTTGATCTGAGACATTGCGTTTTCACATCTTCACACCGATCCTCGATTTGGTGTGAAGAGTTTGTAAGATAGTTCCTCAACCTCTATCGAGATTCCTACTTGGTCTGATAGTCGTAGAACTCTCATTTGTAGATCCTGGTCGGACCTTTTTTTCTTTTATTGATGTGATGTTGTTCCTATAGTCAATCCACCACGTTGCTTGTACCAGAGGAAGGGCCATTGCCTGGGGCCGGGTGAAATCGAGATCGATTATCCCAAAACGGTCGGGTGAAATCAATTATCGAAGGCCAGGCAAAATTGAAATCGATTATCCAAAACGATCGGCGACATTGATTATCCAACCGTCAATCCTCCCTCTAGAGAAGAGCACTTCTTTTGACACAATCAGGGATTCTAAATGTTCAATCATCAACAGGCTATTCTTTCATCACCGATCCATATCTAGTTGCTGTGATACGCTTGAGGAAATAATGACGAAACGGTGGGATCTAACCTCTGCTCAATCGGAGATCTTCATCCATCGGTAATTATGATTCGCCAATGAACCTGTCTTGATGTTTTAGATGAAGATGTGGCTCACAAATCTTGTGGAAACCTGGATGTATCTCGCTACCTTCTTCCGGCAGATCAAAGGATGGCCTTGATCGATTTGTAATGTTTGACAAGGACGATTACTCCAGTAATCTTTGTGCTTGCGAAAACAAGATTGCGATAGATTATTTTCGAATTCAAGAACGCTCGGGTGAAATTCTCGGATGAATTTGTCGAGATCCTTTGATTCTGAGTTTCGAGTGAAAAAACTACTCCCGATGTGGTTAGATCGTGGTTACCATTTCGGTTGTCCATTTCCCACAGACGGCGCCAAATGAAACGGTATGATTCGGTACTCCCCGATACGAACTTGAACACCAAGGGTTATTGTGGTTCGGCCAATAATGCGGCCTACGTCCACTTCAAGATAGAGCTATTATTCATCCTTTGGTTTACAACACTAGGGAGCCTTTTGGGGTGAGCTCTCTCTTTTCTAACTTGAGTCCCCTATAAATGAGCCCCTCTACTCCTATTTATAGACTTTCTATGGCCAGGTTACCCTTAAGCCCCTATACATGTGATAGTATTACATAAATTACCTATCAGTCCTTTTACGGGTAGTCTCCCCGGACTGGAATACTGCTTCCGCATTGGACTAACTCTTCCGGACCGTCACTTTAACAATAATCCTTCTGGTAGTTACTCTATCGGTAGCGATCCTTTAGATAGCAGCTCTTCCGGTAGCGGGTCCTCCGGTAGTAGGGCTTCCAACGATAGGCCTTCCGACAATTGGTCTCCGGTAGACTCTTGGTAGATCCTTCCGGTAGCGGGGCCTTCTAGTAGCAGGCCTTCCAACGATAGGCCTTCCGACAATTGGACTCCGGTAGTAGTCCTTCCGCTGGCAGGTCTTCGGTAGACACTTTGGCCTTCCGCATGGTATATTTCATACCATTACACCAGTATGCCACACAGGGGCAGGGACCTAAAGGTGCTCAGAAAGGTGCACCACAGAGGCAGGCCGCCATACACATCATAGACCGCTTAGATGGAACTGGTCTGACGACTGGTTTAGGTACTTTCACATACCTTTAATCCTTGAGAGCATGTCTACAGTTTTAATTACTTGTATGAGTGAATGACATGAATTATAGTATACCTAGAGCATGAATTGACTAGTAAGAACTATAACTAATAAGATGGAACTCACAACCTAGGAACCTTCAATATCTGCTATCCTATACCGACAAAACCGAACCCTGAAGAGTCTGACATCACCACACACCACTACACCATTGAGCAGTGTCAGGTTATCCAACCAGGTATGATATTATTAAAAGGATACCTGACACCTGAAGCACAAGTCGCCATCATCCGACGGTGCAATGAACTAGGAGTAGGGCCAGGAGGTTTCTACACACCCGAATACCCCGGTGGAGCAAAGATGAAGCTAAAAATGATGTGCTTGGGAAAGGACTGGAATCCTTACACTCACACTTACCAGAAGAAGCGAGCGAAAGATGAAGCAACACCACCCGAAATACCCGGAGAATTCCAAACGGTTATTACACAAGCTGTAGAAGTTGCACAACAGCTTGAAGCTAAATCCATACCTGCACTCGAAGCAGACATTTGTATCGTTAACTTCTATCAAGAAGGAGGACGACTTGGTTTACACCAAGATAAGGACAAGACAGCGGAATCTCTCGAACAAGGAGTGCCCGTAGTGTCTTGGTCCATTGGAGACGACGCCAAATTCTTATATGGCAAGCAGAAGCGTGCGGACCGCGCGGAGAGGGTTATCCTCAGATCAAGAGATGTCTTGATCATGGGTGGTGAGTCGAGAATGTTGTATCACGGTATCAAGAGGATCAAGTTGAATATGGCACCATCAACTGTGATCAACGCCACGCACATGAAACCAGGACGCCTGAACCTTACCTTTAGGAAGTATTAGTCATGAAACTCATGTAATACTTTAGTAATGTTGTAATGAAACATCATGTATATCTTGGATGGTTTAATAATAGAAGCAGTGTTGTTTATCAAGTGTACCACTTGCAAGTTACCAGCGAACGTATAAAGCTTATGAAGGGGTAGGCTGTGGACTCGGTACGAAGGTAACCTGAGTATTCTCACTGAGGCATGGCCGATAAGAGCGGGCACGATCCTCACGGGTACCTTTCCGGTGAACGGCATCGATGCCTCCGTATTATTCGACTCCTGCGCCTCTCACACCTTTATCTCACCGTCATTCGCGAGAAGGTTGGCTAGATGTGTTGAGCTACCCGATTTTATGGTAACTCTCCCGTCGAAGGAGCGAGTACGTTGTACAAAGTACTACCGAGACGCCACTATTCGAGTCAAGGGAGAGGAGTTCCCCATTCCATCATCGAATTCAGTGGTCTAGGATTTGACTTGATAGTTGGGGATGAACTGGTTGGAGCGGCATAAGGGGCGAATCCATTGTGCCGAGAATAGATTGCTGCTTAGGAGCCCATTTGGGGTCGTAGTTTCGTACCGCTAGAGGCCCAGAGAGCCTTCGACCAAAGTCATCACGCCATGGCCATTAACCAAGAGCTTACAAAGGGGCACGAGGTATATCTTTGTTATATACAAGACCTTGAGAGAGACCCTGACTTCAGCACCGACATTCTGGTATGTCGAGTTCCCGGATGTGTTTTCGAAGGAACTGCCCGGCATGCCACTCGGAGGGAGGTTAAGTTTGAGATTGAACTCTTGCCTGGTACCGGACCTATTGCTAGAGCACCGTACCGATTAGCACCGGCAGAGATGGCCGAGTTAAGAGTGCAACTTCGAGATCTGCTCGACAAAGGGTTCATACGCCCGAGCATACCACCCTGGGGTGCACCGGTCCTCTTCGTGCAGAAGAAGGACGGTAGCCTCCACCTCTGCATCGACTACCGCGAGCTTAATGTGGTCACCGTCAAGAATAAGTACCCTTTACCACGTATTGATGATCTGTTTGATCAATTAAAGGGAGCGTTCGTATTCTCCAAGATTGATCTCAGATCTGGATACCATCAGATAGCCATCAGAGAGCAAGACATCGAGAAGACAGCATTCCGAACGAGATACGGCCACTATGAGATTACGGTGATGCCATTCAGACTGTCAAATGCGCCTGTGAAATTTATGGATCTGATGAACCGATTGTTCAGTGATCAGTTAGACACTTCGGTTTGTGGTATTCATTGATGATATTCTGGTATATTCGAAATCTAGAGAGGAGCACGAGAGCCACCTAAGGCGAGTACTCGAGACACTCCGCAAGAACCAACTTTACGCGAAATTCTCCAAATGTGAATTCTGGCTTGATCAAGTCTCATTCCTTGGTCATGTGATATCAGGCGCGGGTATCTCAGTCGACCCGGCTAAGATTGAAGCAGTTCGTTCGTGGCCTAAACCCAGGAACGTTTCCGACATCCGGAGCTTTCTTGGGCTAGCCGGCTATTATAGAAGGTTCGTGAAAGATTTCTCCAAAGTCGCGAAGCCTATGACAGCTTTGATGAAGAAGGACGCACCGTTTGTGTGGACCGATGACTGTGAGATCTCTTTTTAGAGCTTGAAAGACTCGTTGACCTCTGCACCCATTCTCACCATTCCTGAGGGTACGGAGGGATTCGAAGTCTATTGTGATGCATCAGGCAGAGGCCTTGGATGCGTACTCATGCAGCACGGCAAGGTAGTAGCTTACGCCTCCCGCCAGCTGAAGAAGCATGAGGAGACTACCCCACCCATGACCTTGAGTTGGGAGCCATTGTCTTCGCATTGAAGATATGGCGGCATTATCTTCATGGGGTTAGTGTCACCATCTACTCCGACCACAAAAGCCTACAGTATGTATTCACGCAGAAAGAACTGAATCTGAGGCAAAGAAGATGGATGGAATTCCTTTCAGACTATGACATTGACCTTCAGTATAAAGAGGGGAAGGCGAATGTCATAGCTGACGCACTGAGCCGTCGAGCACACTCTCTTCATTCACTACTCGCCTCTTCTAGCTTGGTTGATGAGGTGCAAGACCTCAGATGAACGATCCATATATGAGTGAGATCAGACAGAACATCATCGATGGCACATTTGATAAGCGGAAGTATGACTTCAACCTCCACGACGATGGTCTGATCCGGCTGAACGGCAGATTGATCCGATTATCGTTCCCCAAAGCAATGCTGAGCTGAGAATCATATTCTATGAGAGTCCCACTGTTCTTCATTATCTGTCCATTCGGGATCCTCTAAAATGTACAAAGACATGAAGAGGTACTTCTGGTGGTCAAGAATGAAATCCGATGTGAATGAGTTTGTCCTAAGGTGTCTCACTTGCCAGAGAGTAAAGTTTGAGCACCGACGACCAGGTGGAATGGTACAATTGATGCTGATTCCAGAATGGAAATTCCGTGATATCTCGATGGATTTTGTTGTTGGACTCCCACCCGCTAGGGGAGGACTCAACATGATCTGGGTGATAGTTGATCGCCTCACCAAGGTTGCCCGCTTCATACCGATGAGGGACACCTGGAAGGTAGCAAAGCTTGCTGAGATATTTGATTGGGAGATTATCCGACATCATGGAGTTCCGAAAACTATTGTGTCTGACCGCAACACCAGGTTTCTTTCGAGATACTGGAGAGCCACATGTGAAGCGCTTGGTACCAAGCTGAAGCTCAGTACAGCCTTCCATCCACAGACTGACGATCAGACAGAGCGGACCATCCAGACACTCGAGGACATGCTGAGAGCATGTGCCTTAGATTTTCAAGGGAGTTGGTTAGATAAGTTGCATCTGATCGAGTTTTCATATAATAACAGCTACCACGCTTCAATCAAGATGTCGCCCTTCCAAGCCTTGTATGGCAGACCTTGTCGTACCCCATTGTGTTGGGATGAGTCCAGTGAAGCGGCCATTGTTGGACCGGAATACCTTGAGCAAATGCAAGCTGAAGTTCAGCAAATTCGAGCAAATCTGAAGACAGCTCAAGATAGGCAGAAGTCATATGCCGATGTGCGATGACGCGACCTCGAGTTCACCGTGGGTGATCAGGTGTTTCTGCGCGTCTCACCGATGAAGGGCGTGTTCCGATTCGGCTAGAAAGGCAAGTTGAGCCCGAAGTACGTTGGGCCATATACTATCACTGAGAGGATTGGAGCTGTAGCATACAGGTTAGCGTTACCTGCAGACTTGGGTCGTGTTCATGATGTCTTTCATGTGTCACAGCTCAAGAAGTATATAGCCGATCCATCTCATGTTCTAGAGCCTGAACACCTATCCCTTGAGCCGACGATGAGATACGTCGAAACTCCATTGCAAATCCTTGACACCAAGACAAGAAACACTCGCAACAAGTCAGTGCGAATGGTGAAGGTCTTGTGGTCTAACCACAACGTCGAGGAAGCGACTTGGGAATTAGTGGACGCCATAGGGCGAAGCACCCGACACTGTTTGTAGACTAGATTGTCTAGTGTCATGAGGGTACGGGTGTGTACCCCTTTTTAAGGGGGGTAGAGCCGTTTTGTTTTTAGCATTGCTTGTATGTATATGTATACATTTTGTTTGACACGGTGGAACAACCAGTGTATTGGTTGTAGTGTTGATAGTTGCTTGCAGTGTATTGCTTGCATGGTATTGTTGCGTTTTGCACAATGTGTATGTGTGTTATGTTACGGTGAATGTATGTCTGTGAAACATTGTGTGACAGATATGATATCTGCAAGGTGTCCTGAGTGTGAATTTTGACAATTGAGTTGTCAAGTGAGTAAAGTTAGTAATCCACCAACTTTGACCAACTTTGTGGGCAATGTTTCTTAAGGGGTAGATTGAAATACCCTGGGATCAAAAACAATGATTAATTAGGATAATGAAATATTTAAGAGCTTAATTAGGCCTAAATAAACACGTGGGAACGATTCCTGAAGAAACAGATTCGTAAAACGAGTTAACAACGCAAATGAGCTTTAAAACCCGTTTTTCGAGAAACGGGAAAACGTGACTTTAAACAGGATTAATAAACTCGTAATGATTATATTTAGTTAAATATCTATAATTAGACCATAGTGAGGGTCTAGATCCATTAAATTAATTTAACGAGAAAAAATTCCGGAAAACGGACCCGGATAGTGAATAGTGTAAAAACCGGGAAGTTGTGGGTGTAAATGTAATAAAGCGGAAATTAAACCCTCCCTTGTAATACATGTGGCCGGTTCCTTCATTTACAAGGGGGCACGTTTTTATTTCCTTGTCAGCTTCTCTCCTTACTTCCTAATACACTATATGACAAATTAATAAAGCAAACAAGTACAAAAAGTAAAAAGGAGGAACTCTCTCTCTTCTATTCTCTACTCACTCACGGTTTTTTTTTCCCCTCTCAACTAAGTCTTCTTCTTCCTCTACTCATCCATTCTGATTTGTTAAGAGAACAAACAGCACCCATCTTCTTCTTCCCTTAACTTGCACAAATCAACTCTAAATCACACAAAAATACTACCGTTAGATTCCTCTCACCTTGGGCAACGTTTTCCACCCTTCAAAAGCTGGAAACCTCCTTCTTCATCTCCATGGAAGTAGGCCATTTTGAAGCTTGAAGAGGTATTTTTGGGTCTCCTTCATCTCCTTAATACTCTAAGGTAAAAAGAAACTCAAGAGTTCCATTTTTTCTTGCTTTTCTTACAAAATCAGAAATGCCCACATTGAGCTTCTTCTCCATTGTTCCAGCTGGATTTTCCTTGCCTTTGTGGAGTGCTGGAATTCCATCAATCTGATTGCCAAAACTCCCCATTTGGACACTTGAAGGTAATCTCTAAGTTAAACCCTAAAAACTAGCTTTTGAAAATTCTAGTTTTAGTGAGGGAAGTGTGAATTAATTGACTTGTTATGTGTGGTATAGGAATATGATTGTAGATAGCAATCTAGACCCTTTGTTTGGTGTGGAAACAAGAGGAGAAAGAGAGAACAAGAGAAGGAGTAAGAAAAGAAGAGAAAACTGAAACTAACAAGGTAAATGAGCTTACCTTGAGTTTGTTTGTTGTCTTGCATAAAAGATTTTGAATGTTGAGTAAAGACCTTGTTTTAGTGTAGTTATGATGCTACAATATTGAATGATAATGGGGCTGTTTTAATGTTGCTTAAGTGTGGATAATAAGTCTTGAGACTAAGCTGATACATATGTGATAACAAGGTGGGAATTAGTGTGTTGCGGTAATGATTTTAATGCTTGTTCAAACAGGGATGAAAAACTAATTTTTTGAGTTGTTTAGTGTGTGGAGAATGCTTAGAAAAGTAGGCAAACTCTGTCAAAATTTCATTAGGAATGTATGGGCTTGAGTGCATTAAAGAGTGGAGTTTGAGTGGGAAGAAGAGAGGAAAATCTGTAGCAGCGGCTTAAGCTTCGCAGGAGGTTGCTCGGCTCACTCTTTTTCCATTCTCCCTGAGGGATAGAGCAGCTGAATGGTTGAACTCACTAGCGCCCGACAGTATTACCACCTGGGAAGAGTTGGCTAATGCATTTCTGGCGAAGTATTTTCCACCCTCACGGATGCTGACCATGAGAGGTGAAATTACAAACTTCAAGCAGTTCACTGGTGAGACGTTATCTGAAGCTTGGGAGCGTTTTAGGGGATAGTAAGGAAGGTACCGCATCACGGACTAGGAGAAGAGATTGTACTACAGTCGTTTTACAAGGACTTGGATCCTTCTAGCCGGTTGTTGGTTGATACATGTGCTGGAGGAAGTTTGATGGAGCTGCCCATTGCAAGAATCAAAGAGCTGTTGGAGACTATTACTACATCAGCTAATCAGTGGGGAGGTACTAGAGCCGGAGAAGCTGCACCGAAGAAACCTGCTGGAGTCTATGAAGTGGATTCGAATACTTTTCTGGCTGCCAAGATAGAAGCGATGTCAAAGCAGTTTGAGCGTATGTGTGCAGTGATGAATCCGCAGTCAAGTGCAGCAGCTGTTCCTGAGGTTTTTCCACCTTGTGAGTATTGTGGTAGGGCTTCAAACATGTGCCAATGTACTCCGCCACAAGAAGAGGCAGCAAATTATGTTGGTAACAGACTGGGTAATTATTTTGGAAATCAAGGCAATCCGGGTTACCACGCTCAGCATCAGAATCGTTACCAAGCTGGTGTTAACAACAACTACAATCAGAGACCTCAACAGCAGTATAATCCTTCCTATCAGAAGCAGCCGCTGCAGAATCAGCAAGCGCAGAATTCGGGTGCTGGAGCGTCTTCTAGTATGGATAAAGTTCTGGCCAGGATGAATGATTTCATCTCGGTTAGCACGAAGAAGTTCAATGAGCTGGAAGCCTTCAATCAGGAGCAGAGAACCTTCAATAATGACCAGAGGACATTCAATAGAAACATCGAGACTCAGCTGTCTCAGATATCACAGCAGTTGGCTCAGCGTCCTTTGGGTTCCTTGCCTAGTCAGTCAGAGCAGAATCCGAGAGAGCATGCCAAAGCTATTTTTGTTGTGGAAGATGATGCTCCACTTGTTGCTGTCAGTCAGCCCGTTCGAAAAGAGGTTGAGGACTCTAGTAAAGCTTTTGAAACACCCAAGGAGAAGGAGTCTCCTGAAACTCGACTTTCTTACTCTTCTGTTTCTAATCATAAATTTGAAGAACCTATTCCTTTTCCTGACAGGTTAAAGAAAAGGGACCTTGATGAACAGCTTGGAAAATTTCTTAACATTTTTAAGAAATCAACTAAGGATATGCCTTTTTCTGAAGTGCTTAAGTCTATGCCAAATTATGCTAAACTAGTAGATGATATCTTGGCTAAAAAATCTTCTTTGCAGGAAAAGGAAACGGTGAAGAAGGTAACTACTAGGAGCGGTAAAGGTAAAACTAATGAGCTTGGGGTGGTGAATATAGAGAAACCGGTGCTAGAGAATGAGCGTAATTACGAAACCACCCAATCTCCTCCATCTACACCACCTGCAGTTGAAGTTTCTCCTCAAGTTCCCTTCCCAAACAGAACCAAGCGTTTCAAGGAGGATATTGAGACAGGGACTATTCAGCTTACAGGAACTTGTTCAGCGATCATACAAAAGCGCCTACTAGAAAAATGCAAAGATCCTGGAAGTTTCACAATTCCTTGAAAGGTAGGAGACATTGACTTCGACCACTGTCTTGCTGATTTGGGAGCATCGATCAGTCTCATGCCATACGCTATATTTGAAAAGCTTGGGATTGGGGACTTACAACCTACACGAATGACGCTTCAGCTAGCAGATCGCTCAATGGTTTATCCTTGTGGGATTGCTAAGGATGTGATGGTTAAGGTGGAGCATCTATACTTTCCTTGCGATTTTGTCGTACTCGACATGGCTGCAGATCCAACAGTTCCTATCATCCTTGGAAGACCCTTCCTAGCAACAGCCGACGCTCGAATCGAAGTTGCTCACTGTACAATCACTTTGAATGCAGAGGGTGAGCAACTACTATTTTATGCTGCTAGGTCTTCGAAACAAGTTTTGGAAGCTTCTCGAACTTCTTGTCGCTGGGTTCCAAAGACAGCTCAATCATCTGGAGTCTCTTGAGAGAATGAGGCACGTCTAGCCAAAGACATTAAAGAAGGGCAGCTGGCTGGGAGGCAACCCAGTGTTATATTTTCTTTTGTTAGTTTTTAATTTTGGTTTTAATTTCTTTTTGTAGTTATTTTCCTAGTTTTGTGGTTTATTAATTTTTAACCCCGTTTTGTAGTCTTGGCTACTTCTGGTGTTTTTCTTATCAGATGAATTTTTCATGATGATACTGCAACCAAGCTGCAACACTTGAGCTAAGCTCAAGTGTGGGGCGAAGTCGTTCTACATATTGCAACAATAATAACCAGGGGAGTTCTGTTCTAATTTTGGAAGCAATGAGGGCATTGCTTAATTTTAAGTGTGAGAAAGGAAGGTTGGTTTTATATTGAAAGCAATGAGGGCATTGCTTGATTTTAAGTGTGAGGAAGGGAAATTACACATGCTCATGCTCAATTACATTCGAATGTGCTAATTTTGAACATTTTTAAAGGCTACCACTCCATTTTCACTACATTTTTGTTGGCCCTCAAAATTTTTTAGTTGCATAACATACCTGAGTCTTATTCAGTGGTTGGATAAGTTGGTTTGGAACACCGCACGAGTAGCACTAGTTTTTGTGAGATCGAAGCTGGAAAACAGTTGTGGAAATTCTGGTTGCACTGCTTGTATGTACAGTTTTGATTAATGCTTGTCTATTTCTTCATTAAAAAGTTAAGCCTATTAGTGTAACTATATGATTTTGATTTCACTTGGGGACTTTGGGAATGATTCTTAAATGAAAGGAAAGAAGGACAAAGGCAAGGTACTCCTCTAATCGAACTTTTAACCCAGAAACAGGCCTTGTCCATTTGGTAATTAAGTCCTTGGGGTGCCTCACCACCCATCTACCTAAGGTCATCTGATCTGGGATAGAAGACCCAACACCGCTACATGAATGGAGAGAAAAGTCTGAGGGATATAAAAGAGAAAGTTAATGCTTTTTAGAAAGTTGAAGAAATTTATTTCAAATGCAAAGTGCAAATTCTTTCTTGATTATGAGTACGTGGTGATGAAAGGTAATATGGAATAAGATATTACTTCTCACCTCTTGTCGTCCATGGATTGTGGAAAGTTAATTGGAAAGTAGTCCCTGAGTGAAATTGGAGTCAGGTGGTTTTACTATGTGTCTTAAGCCTTTGGAAAAATACTTCTCAATTCACTATTTATGAAAACCTGCAAGTGTGGATCATTGTTCTCTATGACTGCTTTTCATTATTAGATCTCCTTGTGCACGGTTCTAAACTGACGTCTCCCTTCTGTAAGATTTCAGTATGTTTTCTATGTGCTTGAGGGCAAGCAAAGATTAAGTGTGAGGAAGTTGATAAGTCGGGAATTTGTCTAAGTTTACTAGGCTAATTCATGCTTAATTATCTACATTATGTCATTAACTTCCCTCCTTAATGCTTTATTTACACTTTATTGTTATATTTGTCTCTAATGATAGATTTGATATGTTTTCAGGATGAAATGCTCAATAAAGTGCTTAAATAAAGATTTCAGAGGTTGAGGCAACAAGTGGAAGTCAAACCAGAGTCAAAGGCTGATTTTTACCAACTACTGCCTTGTTTTAATGAGGGTCCGGGTTTGTATCCTACTTTGTAAACCCGGACCATCTCATCGCAGAACTTACTGCCTAGTTTTAGTGGTGGTCCGGGTTTGTGTACTTGTTTGCAAACCCGGACCGTCTTCAAGCGAAGCCTAGCCTACTGCCGAGTTTTAGTGGTGGTCCGGGTTTGCGTACCTGTTTGCAAACCCGGACCAATACAAGTGGAGCGCCAGAAGATTTGTTTCAGAAATAATGGAAGTCAATTATTCTATCTTTAACGAGCCGGGAGATTTAAAGATAGAGTTTGATTGTTATAAAAGGAGAGACCATGTCAACGTGAAGGATATGCTTGGAT
The DNA here is from genome assembly GCA_023374045.1 of Limonium bicolor. Lineage (NCBI taxonomy): Eukaryota > Viridiplantae > Streptophyta > Magnoliopsida > Caryophyllales > Plumbaginaceae > Limonium > Limonium bicolor. The sequence continues at coordinate 148,308,952 of CM041777.1, forward strand.
AGACCCCAATTAGTCACGTTACAACACAGAGAGATTATCTTAGTTTGAGATTGATTCTGGTTGGGAGTTTGGAGCAGAGCAGAGGAAGCAGTTCATCACGGAGACTTCTTCAGAAGTCTCAACAGAGCTTCTTCTTGTTCTTTATTACTACTCATTACAGTTTGCTTATTGTAAACATGTCAGTGGCTGAGTAGTTCTTTTAGATTCCGGTTTTCTATGTACCCCTAAATTTACTATTCATGTTCCTTTGTGATTTAATGCAATTCTATTGAGTAAAGTTATTTTCCTTGCTTAATTTCTTTCATCATTATAATCTGGCCAATTATAAAGATTAGTATTTTGTTAGCTTATATGTGACGACTGCGGCTTTCAATTGATTACAGGAAAATAACCGGTTAGTTTAGAGACGGTAATTCCTCTAAATTGCTAATTGACCGATAATCTAGATTGTTCTTAAGGCGGTTAGTAAACAGTGTGTTCGTAACGAGAGTTAGAATTCGGTCTTTGCTAACTAGAATTCGCTAAGCGGGAGACCGGAGGTGAATTATCTTTGTTCTAGGGTTTTACTCAGAATTGTCTTGGAAATCACTTAGGGATAGGAATTACAAGATTTAGGGAGAAGTAGTAAACCGGGATCCCATTCCCAATCAGTTTCACAACAATTATTTTCTTGCTTTTTACTGTTTTACAATCTGTTTACAATTTTTATTTGTCATCAAATCAAACCCCCAACAATTTCCCGTTTTGTTTAATTTGTTGTTTATTCTTTTTTAATTTCCCTTTCCTTCCGGTTAGTAAGATTTAAACTAGACATCTCCTTCGCCTCCTCTGGTTCGATACTTAGGGAATACTCTCTATTAAAACTTGCTAGAATTGACCGGTACCTTCCGTTAGGTTTTTACCCCAACACATTGATTACTTGCGGTAGCATCTGCGCTACCGTGGCGGTGACTATCTCAGCTATCGTCTGCGCGCAGGTCCTTCAGAGGCTTCGCCTCTACCTCGGCCTCGCCTCGTCCTGACATTTGAACAGTTAGCATTTACATTAGGCTTTGCAAGATATGACCTAAGGTCTTGGTATTTAAGCAAGGTATCGTTCCTAAGAACGTCAAGGGTATCCGTTGTTAACAACGGTAGTTCCTAGTTAGGTTTCTAAGTATCCGTCTTAAGACGGTTGAAATCCTAACTCGGTAATCCCTATGCTTGGTAACTACGGACATCAGAGCGTAGTTACGCTCTGATACCACTTTTTGTGACACCCCTACTGTTAATCCTATACTTACCATCTAATCGTCCTGTTAATCATACTACGTCACACAATCGAAATACTACTACTGCTAAGGCGGGTGATACAATGCCGCTAACCGCCCATACGGCTAGCAAGGCTTACATTACTTACAGTCACGGTCTGATGCCTAAGTATACCGAGCTACTACATTCCATACTAATACAAAAGATAACATACTTACATTGCTGGATTACCGAGTACTTAAAGTATTTAATTACATCCCTTTCTCGTCTCCCAAAAATGAATGAGTTTCTACAAGCTACTCATCTATACTATCCCACAATCCTTCATTATCCAAAAGGGTGTACCCTATGGTACACCGGCTACAAAAACCTACAGCCGTGTACAACATAGTACACCTTTCACAATTCATCAGTTACAGACAAAAGAAATTAAAATAAATATCTTCATGGTCTTCACCCGTCTCGAGGACCTGCGTGTAGTAAAAACATCGCCCCAAGGGGCTCAGCAAAAGCTGCGCATAAACTCCGCATATACCACGTGCTAGCTAGGGCACACCGACTATTTAAGGTCGACCATACATGCGGTTCATTAATTTCATACATACATGCTTTACATGCATCATACAATCATGCTCAATACAGTATACATCCAAACAAAACATACAATAGTGCACACGATACTTACCGTCACAAGGGTTAGCCAAGTTACGCATCCGGGTTAATCGGAATGCAATTTACTCTTTTACTCACATATTACTTACTCTTACTTTACTTACTTACTTTTCCATACTGTTTACTCATTCTTACTTACTTACTTACTTTTACTCATGTTAAGTCGGTATGACCTCCGGCCCGGGGACTACCCGTCCCACCCCCGGGATTTACTTGACTCACTGAAATGGTATAAATCCCTAAACTCTCGAACAGTCCTTTCACGTAATTCACTAGTTGGAATTCTAATCTATTGCCGAGTTCTACCGAGTTACCTTGTTACCGGATAAGGGGAGTATAAAGGGAGAGAGGTTTGTAAAATCAAAGCAATAGTGGGAATTCTCAGGTATTGTTCGCGTGTCTTTCATTGAGGGGTGACCCCCTATTTATAGTGTTTCTCACAGGCCTTCTGGCTTATCACATTGTGCCAGGCTGGCACAGAAATATCTTGGTAGACCTACAAAATATCTGATAAATATCTTATCCTAACTTCCCTACTTTCGGTCGCTACCCGTATTTGCTTTATTCACCTATCGACCGGTCACAACGACCGGTCGCTATTCGTGCTATACTTGGTGACCGGTCACAGGACCGGTCGTCCTTATACTACATCTTACATTCCAGGCGTCCGGTCATAATCGACCGGTCGTAGCGATGCTTTTGGTGGCTAGCCATTGGCAATCGGTCGCTCCTTACGCTTTGTGCTAGGACTCTTGGCGACCGGTCAAAACGACCGGTCACTCACTGCTTACGGCCTGTCTGGGCTTAGTCAGGGATGCCCGGTCGTTGCTCTGGCCTTACTGGGCTATTGCTCTTTCTTTGGGGCTCCTGGACATATTTTCCCCTCTTCATCAGTCCCACAAGTTCTACTTTTGGCGTCTTGCGAAGAAAGTAGAACTTAGAATTTGACTCTTTTGGTCCGGTTTGGAGAATGAAAAATCTTGCTTTTGCGTTGGGCCCTGCCTTCTCGTTCCCTATTTCCCAGTCCCACAAGTTCCACCCTTTTTCTCCCGGACAAAAGGATGGGACTTCTTACGGTCCGTGCGATGCGCGTGCCGCGCTTGTGCCGCACTCGCGTCTGTGTCTGTACGGAGTAACCGTTGCAGAATTCTTATCGTTTCACGCACGCCAGCCGTCACTGCAGAATACGCAGAGTCCCTGCAATTTTTCTGCACAGAAAGCGCCTTTTGTTTGTTTTTTTTATATATTTTAAATATTTCCAAAATTTTTTTACCATCTTAAAAGGTTTCGGGAGGGCGACGTTTTCTCTTTCCCCCGATTTTTGCGCTTCACAGGTTTTCGAGCTCTCTTTCGGTTTGCTATTTCCGCCTTTTCTCTCTCTTCGCTCTGCTTCATCTTCCTTGTTTACTTCTCTTCCCGTACCTCCTTGCTTCAATGGCGCCTTCTAGCTCTAAATCATCTCGCGTCTCTGCTGTGAGCGCCATCGTAGGTTCTACATCGGGGGGGAAATTCCGCCCGACCTGCCTGAAACCGACGTCTGCATATTCCAAAAATCGAGAGCCGTTACCTAGCATTCTAGATGTTAAGGCTCTTGATTCGCTTCTCGCGAAGGTAGACGTTCCCACGGGGACTCAGATTTTTCTTCCCTCCGAAGATTCGCATCCCCTGGATGACTTCGGCCGCGGGTACGCCGTGTATTCTGACTTTTTCCTGCGCGGGATGACGGTTCCTCCCCACCCGTTTGTAATGGGGTTTCTGATCCGCCGCTGCTGCACGCTTGCTCAGCTTCACCCGAAGGCGGTGTGCCACCCCACGCTTACATTGCTCTTTGCGCCGAGGAGGGGGTTGCACTTTCTGCAACGGAGTTCGTGCAGTTCTTCACCAGCAGGGTCGACTCCAGCACTTTGACCATATCTGGCCGGTCCGGATATTCACTTTTTGAGTACAAGAAGCTTGCTCAACGCTGGAACGCGCGGTGGTTTGTCATCGTCCCGCCTACCGGGAGGTATCTTGGGGTCGCCTATTGTCCCTCGATTATTAAGGGTTCCTTACACTGCCCTACGTCACCTAAGTCGGAACTCGCTCCGCATGTCCGGGTCCTGAAGGCGGTGAGTGACCTCCATCCGAGCGTGGAGGACTTTTTCACTGGCCCGCGCCTGGCTTCGCTTGCACATTCCGAGGGTAAGAGCCTTTTCCTTCGCCCTTCCTGCTTTCTGCTTGCTTTTGCCTTGGCGCCTATTTATCTATTTTCCCCCTGTCGCAGATTTTCCTCAGCTTGGTGCAAAGGTGGGCCCCTTCCATAGCTGGCAGCTGGTGTCCTTCAAGACCGGGGAAGGGAAGGTGGATTACTACGCCACCCTGGATGTCGTGGAAAAGTCGGCTCTTCGCGAAGAAGAGGCGGTTGCTGCCGGTCGGAAAAGGTCCGGGCGTGAAGCTGATCATCCGGCAAAGAAACAAGACCGGCGAGGGGGCAGAGAAGAGGGGTCTCCTCGGACGCCGGAGGCCCGGTCGCCCGACACTTCAAGCCAACCAGGTACTTGGTACACTAGTCCAGGTTCCGGTCGTCGAGTATTTCTTCCTCTTACGCCTGGGTCAGATCTCAATCTTAGTCCACGGGTCGAGAGGAGGCGTGCATGTGCGGTCTCATTCTCCGTGATTTATTCGTTCCGGCTTTTCGTTGTCTTCTTCCTCGCCTTGGCTGTTACCTGTATTTTAATTTATTATTATTTTGAGGTTGTGCGTATTTCTCTGTTTGCAGCTCCCGAGGGCAGCAAGGCCTGGGCCGGGGAGAGGGTAGAACAATCCGGCGCGGGCGAGGCGTCCAGTCAGCCTTCCCTTACTCAGCATCGCCAGAAGACCCTTGCTTCGAAGGGTAAGGTGAAACATATGGCCAAAAGGACGAAGGCCTCTGATATAGTGCACCTCGATGAGTCAGGTGCTTCAGATGCAGCTCCACGACGGGAGCCTTTGGAGGAGGCTGCCCCTTCTGGGCCCAGGGCTTCTCTCCCCGGGGGAGGCGTCTGCGGGGCGGGTGCCACGCCGGGCGCAGCCGAGGGGGTGCCCCCGGGCCCGGAGGCGACGAAGGATGCTGATACCGCCACACCGTCCTCACCTCCTCCGCCCACCAGTGATTCTTTCTGTGGGCCGTCTGGAAAGGATGGATGGTTCTACCACCGGCCAGCCTCTCCCTTTATTGCCTGTGACCGAGTCGTCTTCCTATTTTGACTTGTGGAAGGAAGCAATTCGCCGGTCTGACTCTCCCACGGTCTCTTTGCCCCGATGAAGACTATTACTGCGGCGGCTAAGGAGAGGTTGAGGATTGGAGGGGGTGGAGCGGATGCTATCATGCGCCACTCTTTCCCTCTAGATGACTCGCTCGATTATTTGTGGCAGGGTATCTACCGGGTGAGTGATTGTCTTAACGTCGGTTTTGTATGCCTCTTTGGGATTTTCTTACTCTTACTGTTTCATTCTGTACAGACGGTGGCTTTTGCCCAAAGTGTGGACGTGCACACCCGGCTCTCTCCGCTCGAAGCTCTACCTCGAGGAATGCCGGGCCCGCAATGCCCAAGAGGAGTTAAGGATAGAGCCCCAACAGCATCTTCGTTGACACCGTTCAAGAGGAGATCTCCCGGCGGGTGCATGAGCAGACCACGACTATAAAGAAGGAGCTGGGCGACGCTCGCCGGGCGTGCACCAAGCAGAGCGATGAGTACGAGGAGCAGTTGAAGAGGCTGCGTGAGGAGAATTTCTCCCTCAAGGGTCAGGTCCGGTCGCTGGAGACAGAAGCCGCGTCTCTTAAAAAGGTACGAAGTGAGTTTGCTGACGCCCGGTTGCATGCCTTTTCTGACTTGGAGTCCTTGGTGGAGCAGGCCCGGGCTTCCCACGATCAAGAGGTCGAGAAACTTCGTGCCGAGAAGGCCACTTTGGCGCAGGAGAAGGCGTTGCTGCTTGCTGAGGATAAGGCCAAATTTTCCCAAGAGCTTCACTCTGCCTCCGAGGCGAATGCTCTCCTGAAAAGGGAGTTGTCATCTTCCGAGGCGAAGACGGTGGAGGTGGCCCGGGCGGGCGAGGTCCTGGCCTCCGAGAAGGAGAAGTTATCCGCCGAGCTCCACAAGTTGTCTGGTGAGCTCGCGGCCTCCATAGAGCAACGGCTTTCTTCCGAAGAGAAAGTAAGGATGTTGGAGGAGGAGTCTGCTAGGCTGCGGCTAGAGAACTCCGAGCTGGCCACGAGAGGTAATTCTTTACTTTCCCAATCATCCTATGTTGCTTTTCCTGCTTCTTTAATAAAAGTTTTTCTCCTTCCTTTCCCTTTACTTAGGCTCGAGGCCCGGGAATCCCGTCGAGGGGCTAGAGAGGTTGAACCTGCGGATTGATGACCTCGAAGAAGAGCTGATTGCCGCGAATGCCAACCGCGATCGGTACCGGGCTTATGCCCACACCTTAGAGCAGCAGGTGGCCGGTCTCGAGGCTTACTCTCGGAAGGTGCGAGAGGACCTGCAGCAGCAGAGCACGAAGTTTGCCCATCTGAAGGAATCCTTCACCTCCCAATGCGGGAGGATGGTCAAGTCGTGCCGCCAAATTGTCTCGAGGTTTTTTACGGCCAGGGGGAAGTCATGGATGACGGCCTTTACCGGGAGCTGTCTTTTAAGGAGGTTGCGCAGAAGACCTCCTTTTACGAGGTGCTTGAGAAGTTCGGGCGCCTTCCTGGGGAGACATGCTTTGTTCCTGGCCAGGCGTCTTTTCTTCCTCCCGGGAGCACCGCGCATCAGGGTGGCGTAGGCCTCCGGTCCTCTGCCGGGAGGTCCGAGTCTTCGGAGAGTGTCCAAGGGGTTGCTGCCACGAATCTCGATGCTGTAAAAGAGACTTAGATAGGCCAGCAAAAACTTAGATTAGTTTTAGTTTTCTTTCCCCCCTCTTTTAGTCTTGATGTACACGTGCCTTCAATAGTTAATGGAATCATTTGTTAGTTGCTTTTCCAATTAATGCCATTTTGTTTTGTGACCGGTCGTTCTTTCAGACCGGTCGCTTTTGTTTTGCATGTGCCATCGATTTCTTTCCCTTAGTCACTTGTCTTTATTTTGCGGGTACGACCGGTCGCACCTACTCGACCGGTCGTTCCGTTTGTGTTTTTAAGGATGCGACTTGGTCGTTTTTTACGACCGGTCGTTCCTGCTCTTGCCCGGTCGCAACCAGTGACCGGGCATTTCTCGTTTGTTCTTTCCCTTCCTTGCTTTGGGAGCCAAGTGATGGTACTCGCGGTCGTTCCCCTTTCCCTTTCCTTTTCCTCGTGTAATGGAGGAAGAGTTGAGGGCGGGGGATCCGACCAGGGTACGGTGTGGCGTCCCACACCTAATGATTCACCCATTACAGGCGACCAGAGCTCCCGGGTTTTCGGAGATGGGTTTTTCATTTTTGTCTTGCTTGAGTGCGACAACTCATAACAAGGTTTTCAGGGCATTGCATCCTGTAGGCATGGCCCGGGTGTTTCTTTTCCAGGGCATTACATCCTGTTGGCCTTGGCCCGGGTGTTTCTTTTTCAGGGCATTACATCCTGTTGGCCTTGGCCCGGTGTTTCTTTTTCAGGGCATTACATCCTGTTGGCCTTGGCCCGGGTGTTTCTCTTTGATGCACGTTTTTCCAAAAATAATTCCCTTTATTGATGTTTGTCAAAGCATTACATCGATTTTACACATAAAATTTCTTGAGGCATTCTGCGTGCCAGGAATGGGGGCAATTCGTATCCTCGCTATTCTTTAGATGATTGAAGCTCGCCCAACCTTCTGATGGATAACGTAAGGACCTTCCCACTGGGGGTCGCAGTTTTTTGGGCTGCTTGACCTCTCTTAGGACAGCTCGCCAGGGACAAAGCTTTGTTCCCTGACCTTGCGATTGAAGTACTTTTCTACCTTCCTTTTGTCTTCTGCCATCCGGGCGGCCGCTACGGCTCTCTCTTCTTCAAGTAGGTCCAGGCAATCTTTTATTCCTTCATCGTTGAGCTATCCATCATAGGACTCCCAGCGGATCGATGGGATCATGATTTCAGCAGGGACAACTGCCTCTAAGCCGTAGGTCATCTGAAGGGTGTTTCTCCGGTTGGTCCCTTTTCCGTCGTTCGGTAGGACCATAGGACTGGGTTAGTGTAGTAGTTCGGCCCAACCTCCCTTTTACTTCCTAACCTTCTTTTAAGAGCTTTTATGATTTACCCATTGTGTTCTCAACCTGCCCATTGGCCTGGGGGTGCGCCACCGATGCGAATTTATCTCTATCTTCCACTACTCGCAAAACTCCCGGAAACTGTCGCAATTGAACTGTGTCCCATTGTCGGTTATTATGATCTTCGGTAATCTGAATCTGCACACAATGTGCTTCCATATGAATTCTTGCGACCTCTTGGCTGTGATGGACACGGTAGGCATTGCTTCAACCATTTTGTGAAGTAATCGATGGCCACGACATGAACTTGAATCTCCTAGGAGATGCTTCCGGGAAGGGGCCAATGATATCCAGCCCCCACATCGCGAACGGTATCGGGGATAGTATGGATTTTTGCATGGCCGGGGGGATGTGTATCTTGCTGCCGTGCTCCTGGCATCTGGCGCACCTCCGAATGTATTCCTTGCAGTGGTCCTGCATTCTTGGCCAGTAGTAACCGAGCCTCATGATTTGTGGGCCGTGGCTCTTTCTCCTTGGTGGTTTCCGCATACCCCTCGTGCACCTCCTTTATGAGTTCGCTTCCCTCTTCGTTCGTGACGCATCTGAGGGCGGGTCTCGCGAACGATCTTTTGTAGAGGCGTCCCCCTTCGAGGAAAAACGACGCTGCCCGCCGCTTTACATTCCTAGCCTCTTTGTCTCCTGGTGGCAATTTTCTTCAAGGATGTACTCCACTATCGGAGTCATCCAGGATTCTTCGGACGTTAGGGGCTCAGTTGCCAGGACCTGGGTTTCGTCTACGGGGACTGGTCTTGGTTTCTAACCACACCCTACCTGGTATCCTTTCGGCCATACTTGCTAAATTTGCTAGCGTGTCCGCTTCGGTGTTTTTGCCCGGGGAAGGTGCTTCAGCTCGCATCTCGAGAAACTTGTTTTAGCTCTTGGACCCTGAGTAAGTACTTCCAGAGTTTTCCTCCTTTACCTCATATATGTTGTCATGCTGCCGGGTGACCAGTAAGGAGTCTGAGTATATTTCCAGGTCCGTTGCGCCTAGGGCAATGGCAACCTCCAGGCCTTGAATGAGAGCCTCGTATTCAGCCTCGTTGTTGGTTACTTCGAACTCCAACCGGAAGGCGTAGTTGATGTCTCGTCCGTCGGGGAGTTTGGACTACAATCCCTGCCCCGCTCCTGTCGCACCGAGCGCCGTCTACCTGGATGATGAAGGGGGTGGGTGGCTTTCCTTCCTCTTGGTCGAAGTTGGTCTCTGTTATGAAGTCCGCTAGGGCCTGAGCTTTGATCGCCGTTCGCGGTAGGAAGTGGATTTCATATGGGTGAGTTCGACTGCCCAGCTTACCATGCATCCCGACGCATTCGGATTATTCGTTATTTGCTTCAGCGGCCAGTTAGTCCTTACAAGGATTCGGTGCGATTGGAAGTATAGACGCAGCTTTCGGGATGCCACCACCAGGGCAGAGAAAGACTTTCTCAATGTTGGTGTAGCGTCTCTCTACGGGGGTCAGGATCTTCCCTGTGTAGTAGACGGGAATCTCCTTTTTTCGTGCTCCATGATTAGGACCGCTGCCACCGCCCATGCTGATGTGGACAGGTAGAGGTAGAGGTCCTGACCGGGCGCTGGGACTCCCAGCTTGGGTAACTCTCAGAGCATTTCTTTGATCCTCTCGAAGGCTTCTTTGCATTCCTGGCCCCACTGGAACTTGTGTTCTTCCTTAATATGTTGAAGAACGGGATTGCCTTTTCCTGCAACTTTGAACAGAACCTGCTTAGGGCCGTGAGCCTTCCGTTGAGAGCTTGGACATCTTTGATGCTTCGGGGAGAGCTGAGGTCAAGAATCGCCTGGGTTTTTCTGGATCCACCTCTATCCCTCGTTGCCCAACGATAAAACCAAGGAATTTTCCTTTGGTGACTCCGAATACGCATTTTTCCGGGTTTAGCTTGATCTGGAATTTGTCGAGCGTGGTGAATGTCTCTTCCAAGTCTTTCATGTGCTGTTCCTGGACGGACTTCTCACGACTATGTCATCCACATAGGCTTCCACATTTCTCGAGAGTTGTTCCCGGAACACTTTGTCTATCATTCGTTGGAAAGTCGCGCCGGCATTTTTTAACCCGAATGGCATCACTTTGTAGCAGAAGATTCCTGCTGAGGTGACGAAAGAAGTTTTCTCAGAGTCCTTCTCATTCATCTTTATCTGGTTATACCCGGAGAATGCGTCCAGGAAGCTAAAGACGGAGCTCTGGGCCGATGAGACAACCAGTCTGTCTATCGATGGCAACGGGTAAAAATCTTTGGGGCATGCTTTGTTTAGGTCGGTGAAATCCACACACATTCTCCACTTCCCGTTAGACTTCTTTACCATAACCACGTTCGCCAGCCATTTGGGGTAAGACACTTCTCTGATAAAAACCTACCTGCAAGAGTTTTTGGACTTCTTCTCGAGCGGCCTGGTCCCTCTCTGCTCCGACCACCCTTCTTCTTTGGCGGATTGACGGGTGCGCTGGGTCTACGTTGAGGTTATGCTGGATAACGTCTGGGCTTATTCCGGGCATCTCCTCTGTGCTCCAGGCGAATGTGGCCCTTCTTTTTTCCAGGAATCTGTTAGATGGACTTGTTCTTCGCTGTCAAAGGCATTTCCAATTTTAAAGAATTTGCTGGGGTCAGTTCGTAGAGGTACCTCTTGGGGGGATCAGCGGGTGCCTCGTACCGCCCCGTTGTTTCGTCGGGAGGGGGAGCTTTCCCTTGAATTCCTTCTCGGACCCCGCGGTTTTGACGGTCTCGTTCCCTGGTAGATTTTCCATGATCCGTACCTCACATACCCGCGCGACTTTCTGGCTCCCTCTCACCGTAACAAGCTTCCCTGACCGGGTCAGGTACTTCATTTTTAGATGGTGGGTGCTACAAATGGCTCTGAAGGTATATTATTATTCCTGGTCGCCCGAGGTACATATTGTACCTAGAGCCCAAGAAGGATGAAGGCCGTCAGTTCTTCGTGCGCCTCTCATCCCTTGCCCCAGGGTGATGGTGAAGTCGATGCTCCCTGTAGACTTAGCCGAGATCCCTCCTACGAAACCACCCAGTACAGCTGAATAGGGCTTGATCCTATCTTCCAGTATCTCGAGTTTCTTTACTGCCTCAGCAGAAATGACATTAGCACCCGCTCCACTGTCGACCAGGATTCCTTCCATCATGCGGTCGTTTACCTGATCCTTATGACCAGCGGGTCGTTGTGCGGGTACAGGACTCCGTCTTCGTCATCCTCAGTGAAGTAGATGGGAGGAAGCTTTTGGTGTTTCGCGTCCTTCTTGTCCGGGAGTTCCCGGTGAACCTCGTGGACGTGTCTTTTCCTTTCGTTGGGGGTCAGGGGCCCTACTTCTGAGAATAATCCTGTGAACGTTCTCAAGGAAAGTTTTATTAGTTTCTTTATCTTTGTTTTGTTAGCATTGTTTATTTGTAAGTTTTGAAATACATGAAGCTTTATCGGGATACGCATTCACTTATATGGTAAAAAAGCTTTTAATAAAGTAGTAGCAAGCCATGGCCTCCCGTGGGATACAGAGATGATTCTTTCTTTCTAAAGGGGGACTTCGCCCCCTTTCCTAGAGGATTACCCTATGTAATCTACAGACCTGTGATTACCCGAAGGACTTGCTGTGGTCCAACTCTGGGTGGACTTCTTCTTCTGGCTTAGGCCGGGAGGTCTGGCCACCATAGTGCCTGTGTTGGGCTCTGCTTCCTTCTTCTTGTTCTCCTCGATCAGCCTTAGCTCCTTGGCGAGGTTTGCGCAATTGATGGTCCTGTGGCTGCGGTGCCCATGATACTCACAGAAGGCCACCGGCACCTCTCCCGAGTCGGGCTTTCTCGGTGGGGGCAGGAGTCCCTCTCTTACGGCAGCGGCATACTTCCCTGGGTCTATCAGTACCATTGGGAAGGTTCTGCAGCTCAAGGCCTGCTGTCCCTAGGGGCCGGGGTCTGGAATAAGGCTTGTACCGGCTCCCCCTTGGTGCGACCCTCCGGTCGTAACCACCCCTCCTGTCTGGCTTCCCTTCTTCTCACCGTGGCGGGAGCTCTAAAGCTGTTGAGGAGCTCTTTGGCCTTATTCTCCGCCACTTCTGATTTGAGGAAATCGTGGATCATCTCGGCCAGCTCACCGTGCGATTTTGGCGCCTTGGTGGCTATTTTCCAGCGAGGCGGGGGTGGGCCAGGCCATTTCCAAAGGCCTTGATCAGTATCTTCTCATCGATGTCATCAATTTCAGCCACCTGTTTGTGGAATCGCTCGTTGTACTCTTTCACAGTCTCCCCTTTTGCTTGTTTCACATCATGAGCTCTATTGTCTCCCTTTTTACCTTTTTACTGGCCGCAAAGTATTGCTGGAATTCCTCGGTTAGTTGTTTGAAACTGGAGATTGACTGGGGTGGTCTAGACGAGATCCAGCTCAAGGCCCACTTGGAGAGTGTTCCAGGGAATAAATTGCACAAGCGAGGGAGCTAATCCCCTGGGTGTTCATGGCGAACATGAACTTCTTAATGTGCTGAGCAGGTGTACAGTGTGTCGATCCCACGTGCGGGGGCGGGAGTGTGGCGGTGTGCGGGAAGGGAGTTTAGCTTGCGGATCTTTTCGGAGAAGGGGTATAGGATCATGTCGATGGCGTCATCTTCTTCCTCCTCGATAGTGATTAAGGCCTCCCCTCGGGTGCCTCTTTTCCCGTCATTGCTTCCGGCCACATCCCGGCCCTTCAGGAGATCTATCGCCTCTGACATCTCCTCCCACTTTCGCTGGTATTCCTCGTCCCTCTGCATCAATTCCTGTTGCAGGAGCTCGTTTCCTTCCACGATTTTTTCGTCGATGGATCTGATGAGGCTTGTCAGCATGTTCTCCAAGTCTTTTTTGGAAATGGAGTCGTGGTTGCCTCGGGTCCAGTACTTCCGTCGTTGGTTTGCAAATTTTTCCTTGTCCTGGGTGCCATTTTCGTACCTAACCTGCAAAAAACACAGTTTCGTTCTTAGATGTGTCGACTTCATATGTTTTCCAAAGTTATTACTCTCATCGGTGGGCTCGTGGTTGCTAGATCTGAGCTGTTCTCTTCCACAGACGGCGCCAAATGAAATGGTATAAATTCCTAAACTCTCGAACAGTCCTTTCACGTAATTCACTAGTTGGAATTCTAATCTATTGCCGAGTTCTACCGAGTTACCTTGTTACCGGATAAGGGGAGTAAAAGGGAGAGAGGTTCGTAAAATCAAAGCAACAGTGGGAATTCTCAGGTATTGTTCGCGTGCCTTTCATTGAGGGGTGACCCCCTATTTATAGTGTTTCTCACAGGCCTTCTGGCTTATCACATGTGCCAGGCTGGCACAGAAATATCTTGGTAGACCTACAAAATATCTAATAAATATCTTATCCTAACTTCCCTACTTTCGGTCGCTACCCGTATTTGCTTTATTCACCTATCGACCGGTCACAAAAGACACGGTCGCTATTCGTGCTATACTTGGTGACCGGTCACAGGTGACCGGTCGCTCCTTATACTACATCTTACATTCCAGGCGTCCGGTCATAATCGACCGGTCGTAGCGATGCTTTTGGTGGCTAGACATTGGCAATCGGTCGCTCCTTACGCTTTGTGCTAGGACTCTTGGCGACCGGTACTGCTTGCGGCCTGTCTGGGCTTAGTCAGGGATGCCGGTCGTCGTTGCTTGGCCTTACTGGGCTATTGCTCTTTCTTTGGGGCTCCTGGACATATTTCCCCTCTTCACTCACCAATCCAGGATGCTACCCATTTAAGGGGTTTGGCCGTGGACCAGTTTAAGAGTCAGGAATTGGAGCCAACCTCTTATGACTCCGCCTCCTCACGCGTGGCCGAAACTATATCAGACTTCTACTCATTCCAATTTAATTACCAATTTAAGTTAGATTGGTTAGCTTGTTAGGAATCAGTTAGAAGTCCAATCACAAACATTCGGCCACAGTACAATATATCATACACACACACCCATATTCATCCATACATTCATGAATTATACAAACTATGATTTAAAGGCAACATCCAACAAGATACAACACTACATTCACAAGTAAGCATAATAACTCCGATTCGTGCATTTATCTTATTTGGTGATCAGTTAGCACACAACACACAAATCAGAGTAACCAAGGTAGCATACGGGGCATGAGGAATTCATACCGTTCACCGTTGTACTTGTATCCCAACTTTCCTCCGGTGTTCACAATCCAAGTCCTATGACATATATACAATCGAGCGATCAATTTAACTACCATTAACTAAACTCGATTACTCTCACGTTTCCTAACTCATACTTACTATACCCTTACAACTCTTATACTTACATATGGTTCACTTACTCTTCATTACTTTTAAAACTTGTTTATACTCTTAATGACCTTTAAACATCCTTAATTAAGTCCTAATTATCTTATACTATCATTACCATTCACTTCCTTACCTTAATACCCATTTAATAAGCTTATTTTACAGTTTTGTGTTGGTCCGGGACCTTGTCCGAGTCTTAAGTCCCGGACCAACATGTGTGGTCTAACTCGGGTCATTTTGGTGCCTGGTCTGGGTCCTTGTACAGGGGTCAAGTCCCGGACCAGTAGGTGTGTCCAGTCTCGAATTAAATTTTCAAGTGGTCCGGGTCTTCTTACATAAGGTAATTCCCGGACCATAACTTCTAGCAACTTTCGGTATGTTCTTGTAGGGTGGTCCTGGTCCTTGTATGGGACTTAAAGTCCCGGACCACCACCTTACTTCAACTCTCGGCCGTTTTACTCTACTGGTCTGGGACTTAGTCCTAGACTTAAGTCCCGGACCTGCTATCAGTTTTACAGTTTTCCAAATCTGTTACAATGCTATCTTTGCCTAATTAATTCCCCATTGTTCCTATACTTAATCCCACATATTTAAGCACCTAATTAGTCACCTAGACATGTTTAATTCCATTACTAACCTACTACACCTTTTATAATAATTCACTCACATATTTTCTAAGTTCTCATTTCAGCACTTATATTTTCTTCCTTTAGTTGTATTATGCTACAGATTTTAACTCCCATTTTCTCCATCTTTAGCTCCCTCTACTAATGTCATTCCTAAAGCTTGCAATGCATTAGCTATCTCTCCTAAACTACCTGCTAACTAGCTCAAATCAAAACTGTTACAAGGACATACTTTTACCTAGTTTTCTAGCTCATAAGTCTTCTAGTTCTAGGTAATTTGACATAACCTCCCCTAAATTCTTACATTCTCACCACATGTTTTATCTCACAAACACTACCCACTTCACCTGTTTTCAATAACATAAATATACATGGCTCTCATACCCAAATATCAAACACTAAACACTCCTAGAAACTCCTGCACACTACATCAATTTCCCACTAAGTTTTGACAGTTTTTTTTAAGTACTGCTAGACGGATAATTGTAGGGATAAAACTATATATAAAAAGAATAAAATAAATAACTAAACCTACAACTCTACTACGGGTAGCAAAGTAAAAACCCGGTCGGAGTATAGTGTAAATATATTACGACCGAGAGTATCGTACCCAAGGGACTTATAGAAAATTAGTCTTAATCCCGGTAATAACCTATTCTATAACAAAGGGGGGAAATGTAAGTGACAATTATTTAACTAAAATCCTAACTAAATAATAATTTGTCCTAGATTTGGGATTTCATCAACCAAGCAATAATATGATCACGCAATGAACCTCAAAACTCGAACTTAACCAAACAACTAGAAGGCGCCGGACATCCTGCCGGACACCAGATGCACGGCATATTCAAAGACGTTGAATGTGCCGGACACAGGAGACCCGACAGTGCACCTGACAAATTCAATTGTAAAAACCACTCTCTTGCTTCGAAATTGATTACAAGAAACTCATCGCCTATTAACAAAACGAGCATATGTCAATACCATGAAATGAACAAAGGTAATGGTGGAAGATGGGTTAATTCGAAACTTTTTATGCTAACCCTAAATCATAGATGAAAACATCAAAGACCACTAAGATTTGTCTAACCCATCCTACTCTTGGGCTTTTCCTCCTCCAGTAGAATTTGCACAAAGAGAATGAGTGATCAACTAATCCCTTGCAATATGAAATACCCAAACCTATTAGTTTGTTTAAACACCTAAATATGGTATATCAAGACTAAAAAGAGTCTTAGAAACATTAGTAACAAATTTAAACAAAGAAAACACAAAATGTGCTTTAAGGTCAATAAGAGCCAAAATGTGCTCTAAGCTTGGGTTGAGCTTGGTTAGGACCTAATGAACTTACCAAGACCTCATTTATATACTAATGAACATATTAAACCAATTGCCAAAGAAAACCAAGCTTGAAAACAAGTTAAAACACAAAATGTGCTTTAAGGAGTCTTAAAGCACATTTTTGAAAAATTGTCTTGTAAATGAGTTTTGAGTGGCTAGATGTCCATCATTACTCTTAAATATATTGTGTACTATATAATATCACATTTGGATGTTATATCAATAGGAAATCAAAAATTTCACTTCTATGTGCCTTGTTTTCATGAATAGTGATTTTAATAAGCTATTTTGTAACATATGTTGTATTAAGTAATTAAATGTACAACAAAGACTAAAATACCCTCATATTACTATGGGGGCCGGTTTTTAAGGTGGTGACTCACCACTCTGTTAGCTCATTAGTTAAATAAAGATGACAAGTTAAGTACTATTTACTTTACTTTATTAACAAATATCTTCAAAAGCAACTTACCTTCTCATTTCTTTCTCATTTCACACGGTTCCAAACTCCTTCTTCAACACCTCTCTTCTTCATTCTCTCACGGTACTACAGCACCACCACCATTTCACCACCTTGACCATCAATAATTCATAGCTCACTTAACCAAATCAAATTCTAAGACCACCATCTTCCTCCCTCCTCAAGCTCTTCATTTCTACCTTCTTAAAATTCCAAGACCACCATTTCGGTGCCATGGATTCAATTTCGGTGCAGGGATTCCACCATTGAAGGAGCTTGAGCTTGTATTTCGACATATTATTACTCTCCTTTGCTTCTAGGTAAGGAATCTCAAATAAAACTCATTTCCTTCATTTTTTGTTGTGACCGAAAATACCCATTGAAGGTGCTCTTTATATGGCTTGTTTAGCTTCATCCAACCTTTCAAGGACTAGGTGGAGTCCTCCTTCATAGATATTCAAACTCTCTTCAAAGACTAAGGTAAAACAACTACATTAATGTTTTGAAACCAGTAAAATTGGGTTTACAATTAGATTGAAGCTTAAAGCTTGAATACTCATTATGATGTTTGTATATTGTTTAGAACTTGACAAGGAATCAAATACCTTACCGGTTTTATAAGGAAACAAGAAAGAAGTGGTTTGGGAAAAGAGGTAAATATACTAACCTAATGTTGTTTTAATGCCTTAGGAGAAATGAGCTTATAATGCTTGTTAAAACTACCTAAAGAGCAAATGGTAAATGACCTAGTGAAATGTTCTCAAGGAGACTAGTAAAAGGACATATGTGTTGTTGTATGTATTCGCAGGTTAAAGGCATATATATTGTGGAAATTCAGCGAGTTAAGGATTATGACTTTAAGGGCCTAAGAGCCATGCATTTTAAGGGCCTAAGTGCCATGCAATTTAAAATTATGCACTATAGTTATTGTATGTAGTGTTAAATTTGGTGAAACTTTGTGTGTGGGAGTGTTCTTGGTGAATTTAGGTGTTCTTGGGTGTTAATGGTGAAAACAATGTGCTTTGGTGTAACAAAATGCTAGGGGAACCTATGTCGAAATTTAGGAAGTGCATAAGGAGTTCAAGATGTTTTAAAGGAATTTTGATGAACTAGGAAGTGTTCTAGAGTGTAATAAGGATTAGCATGATCTTGAGGTTTTAGTATGTACCAAAGTCATTTTGGACTTAGGTAAGGACTTAGGCAAACTTTGGTAAAATGAGGAGAAAGCATTTTGGGATAGTAGTTATTTTAGGTATGAAACACCACTTGAAAAACTAAGGAGGAAATAGCATAAGTGTTAGGAATTTTGGGAAGAAATGAGTAAAGGCTTAAGGAATTAGAAAATGAGTTTTATGAGTGTTTAAGGATGTCTTAAGGTGTGTTTTGAAGTGCCCAAATGAGGTTAGGGTGTACTAGAATATATGGGGTGAAGTTGGAGTTGAATGAGAAAAGGAAAACAAGGGTCTGGGGGCAGACCGAACTTGTGACCGAACTTGCAAGTTCGGTCGAGCCCAGTTTACCCTGCGAGAATTGGCTTCTGGAATGGACCGACCTTGGGGACCGGACTTGCAGGTTGGTCGGGCTTGTATTTTGTGTTACGGATTAAGCTTCTGGAATCGACCGAACATGGGGACGGGACTTGGCAAGTTCGGTCGGGCTGAATTTTCAAGGGAAGAAACTCTCGGGAATGGACCGAACATGCGGACCGAACTTACAAGGTCGGTCGGAGTAGAAACTTTTGATGGAAATGTGTTCGGGAATCGACCGAACTTGGGTAAGTTCGGTCGGTAAAGGCGGTCGGACCAAAAACTTGTAAAAAAAAACAGAAAAGAATGTGACTTATGTAGTTAACCCTAGGGGGTATAATGAAGGTAACCTAGGGTAAGTTAGACATTAAAACATGTCATACAATCATGTTAAATACTTAGTAAGTTTGAAGTTAAATAAATAATTAACGGGGTTATTAACCATGTATAGGAGTGACCTACGGAGGGAATCAATCGAGGCAAGGACCAAGGTATGGTTTTCTTGCAGTCTGTTGTCTACCGGTTTACACCGGCTTGTGTGTTGTATGTTTTTCTGTGTGTTTATGACTTTGTAAGAATAAACCATGTAAAGAGTTTACAGTTGTTAAATATTATTATGTTGTTAAGCATGACTCTCTCTCCTTGTGGTGTGTCTAACAAGACTTGACCTACTGTTGTGAATTATGTATTGAGTTCAATGATGAACTGCTAACAAGTGCTAACGGGGGAAGTGAGGAGTCCGGTCTGTTCCGGCCACGCGTGTGAGTATGGGAGTCGATGTCATAACCGGTTCGATTCTCTTTGTATGTTATGGTTGTTTTCCAATTTGGTTTCCAACCTTCCCTTAGCTTAACCAAGGCTATTTTACTGACTCACGTCGGGCCACAGGGGCATACTATGTGTTATTTCGGTGGGCTTGGATCACTATATCCGAGGCACTTGTGTTAAGTTATCCGTTCAATCTAACAGGACGGTAACGAGTTATGTAACGAGCTTAGCATGAGCATGGCAACATTCTCTAGGCTCTCAATGGGGACTAACTGTGTTGGTTCTCTTCCTAAAAGGAATTGTTCTTGTGTGATGTGTGTGATGTTGTGTACAATACCCATGTTATGATATATACGTATAAGTTGTGTGTTTTAAAATGAATGCCATGTCATCATGACAATTAGTTTGCGCGCATCCCGGTAGCCGATGGGCTGCGCGTTTACCATACCAGCCAAGGGTTGCTGACCCCCTCGGGGGATCCATATTTCTTTTACTACAGGATGAGGATCGAAGAAGCGGAGTGGCTCTAAATCCTAGGATGCAGTTTACTTTTGGGTACTTTTGGATGTTGGCCCGGGATGCGCCTGTGCTCCCGTGGCGTGATATATATTGGTTATGACGGTTTACAGTGATGGTAACAGTGATGTTTTACAATGAAGGATGTATGTAAACACTCGGTATTTTGTTAATGTATATATATGGTTATTAGATCTATGCTCGGGAGTCTGATCATCAGACCGGTACACTTGTATTTATTCAGCCTTGTTAACCACGTGGGTGGTTGACGGCGTTGTAGCACCATTCGTTTAGTTACTGTTTAGTTGTTTAAATTCCGCTGTGATTTCAAGTAGGTTATGTGCGTAGTAGGGGTGTTACAAAAAGTGGTATCAGAGCGAAGTATCGCTCTGATGACTAGAATACCGAGCTTAGGGATATACCGAGTAGGAAACCTAACTACAGTTACCTAAGAGAACATTATGGAAAGGTTAACCACTAACTAAGTGTGGAGATACCTTATTGTCGGGAAGCGTTACAACCGTTGGACCGATAAGTGTGCAAGCATATTGCTAATGAATGTTCATGTGAATTCAAATGTCAGGTAGACCGCGAGGTAGAAGCCGCGGAAGCGGTACTGGTGATACGGGTGACCAGGGCGAGAACACTACGGCTCAGGTTATGGCTGAGGGCAGTAGCAGCCGCCGTAGCCCAAATGGTACCCCAACTTGTAGCTGCGATTCAGCAGGGGCAAACGCCCGGAGTTCAACTACCACCACCGCCACCGCCACGAGAGACCAACTGGGTCAAGGCGTTGGCTGATTTGAGGCCACCCTCATTCAGTGGGGAGACCGATCCCCGTAAGCTGGAGGCGTACATCTCCGAAATGGAGGACCGCCTTCGAAACTTAGCAGTACCTGAGCAGGTCAAGGTTCGACTTGCTGCCTATTACTTGAAGGGTTCGGCACAAAGCTGGTGGAAGCTAGTAAGAGAGGGCAGGGTGGCTGACCCGACTTTTAAGTGGAGGGAGTATACGGCTCTACTGCGAGCCAAGTACTACCCAATACATGTGCAAGAGGCCAAGCGCCTGGAGCTGGACAGTTTGAGGCAAGGGGATAAGATGACGGTAGATGAGTACTACTCAGCCTTCATCGGACTTATCCACCTGCTACCGGATCTGGGTTACTCAGACCGGATCCTTGTGAACCGTTTCAACAACGGACTGAACTATCGCCTACGCTATGGCATGGGGCCTACTGGATATACCACTTTGCAGGTAATGGGACTACAGTGTAATGTGAATAAGTGTGTACAATGTTTTAGTGTGTTGTGGATTTATTTGGCGGGGCATAACTGACACCCTAAATATAGGAGTGCTATCATGCCGCTGCAATTGTGGAGATCACCGTCCGTCTGAGGGACGAGGAGAGTGCCCTCAAGCGCAAGGCTATGAACGAGGGCCAAGGCACGCAAGGGCAGTGGGGAGGAAAGAAGAAGAAGTCATACCCCAGTCCCAGAAAGGACAGCAACAGGGTGGCAAGGGCCAGACCCAGACCACCACTGCTGAGGAGCCTCTGCAGCTCACCTATGCGTATGCGGCCAAGCCCCTACGTTCTTACCCACCTAAGGGTAATTACCTAATCCTGTGTGATAAGTTGAAGTGTATGTTGATAAGTTGTGAAACAAGTATTGATTGTGTATTGTGATAGCAGCTCGCACGGACTCTGGACCGGAGCGCCACTATTACTGCAAGTGGTGCAACGGAGACCACCCCGGCAAGGACTGCAAGGGTAATGATGTGCAGTGCCGATACTGTAGGAAGATGGGTCACCGCGATTACGAATGCTGGCAGAACCCAAACAGTAGGAACTACAGGCCCAAGGGGCAATGGAAGGGTAAGGCCACTGCGACCACCGATGGCCAGAAGACGGCAAATCAGCCACCCCTAGATCAGAGCTACACAGATGCCCAGAAGGGGAAGGGGTCGGGGTCCAACAAGGCCACCCTGAATGTGGTGGACCGGTCTGAGGCGCCAGGGCCCTCTTCTAGACCAGGTACCGCCTAAACTGTTGAATGTAATAAGTGTTTGCATACCGCATTCCATGCATGTATGTTAGTGAGTTTAAGTAAACAACCATGTGAGTAAATAATTGAAGTATAGTGTGAAAGACGCCTAATTAGAGTACTCTAAACTTAAAGGAACCTTCAATATATGTTATCCAATCCCACCCACACCAACCCTGAAGAAACCACCATCAACATCACCGACTTTCCAATGGAGCAATGTCAGGTCATCCAACCAGGTATGGTACTCTTAAATGGATACCTGACACCGGAAGCACAAATCCATATCATCAGACGATGCGACGAACTTGGAGCAAAACCTGGAAGTTTCTACACACCCGAATACCCGAACGGATCAAGAATGCAATTGAAGATGATGTGCATGGGTAAGGACTGGAACCCTCACACCAAGACATATCAAGAAGTGCGAGCTGAAGATGGAGCAACGGTACCAAGTATACCTGAGGAGTTCCTTGCGGTCGTTAACCACGCCGTGGGAATTGCTCAACAAGTTGAAACAGATTCAATCCCAAGTGTGAAAGCAGATCTATGCATTGTGAACTTCTACCAGAAAGGTGGACGGTTAGGTTTACACCAAGACAAGGACGAGTCACCCGAGTCTCTAAGTAAGGGAGTACCCGTGGTGTCTTGGTCCATTGGTGATACCGCAGTGTTTGTGTATGGCGAGCAGAAGCGTGCTGACCTCGCAAAGAAGCTACTGTTGAAATCGGGAGATGTGTTAATCATGGTGGGCAGTCAAGGATGCTATACCATGGCATCAGAAAGATCAAACTGAATACCGCACCGTCGGCAGTGATCAATGCCACACACATGAAACCCGGACGTTTGAATTTGACCTTAAGACAGTTTTAAGCCTTGTATAATTATGTGATATGATAAACCAGTGTATGTTAAGGATGTTGTAAGCGTTAATCATGGCGATGATATAAGCCAATGAATGTTGTAAAAAGAGTGTGTTAATGAATAAAGTGGAGTTGTTTGAAACATATAAACTGTGTTGTTACTCAATTTTATTAGTTTGCCAATGAATTAGGCTGTGTGTTATACCCAAAATTTTGACCCCCCTGGTTAGGGTCTGCAAGGTTTTGGTGTCGTGAGGGATATTTAATCGGGTAATGAGGGATTCGGGCTCGATCGGCGTGTTTCCAGGTCCTGAGGAGCAGTTTCGTCATTGTCAGGGGCGTTTTCGTAATTTTTAAGGCTTTTGAGATCTCCTATAGGTTTTCTCTCTCCTCCAAAGGTGCCCAAATCAGCTCGAAATGCTTTGATATTTTAACCCATGATAGAGGATGCATTTTAAGCATAATGGCGTTGGAATTTTGATTTTTCAAATTTCCAATAATTTTCTAGCAATTTCTGACTGAATCTGACGAGAAATTCAATTTAAAATGCTCCGGCATTTAAAAATTCGTTTCCAACCTCAGAAAATTCATAATATCCATTCTTGACATGTGGTTAAAATTCATAGCAAAATTCCTTTGGGAAGTTACTTAGTTAAATATCGAAAAATCTTACTTTTACTAGATTTTCTTTATCTTTAAGAAGTCTATATAAAGGGATAGGTTTTGGATAAAATCAGAAGCTCACATACTCAAGAACCCTAGAGAGTCAGAAAAGGCAGCTCCTCTCTCTCTCTCTCACGTTTTCCAACACCGGCCACCCAAATCATACCGAAAATCCCCTGAAATCATCATCTAAACACGTTTTCCAATTCCCAAAGCACCATACATCAAAACCCCACAAAAAACCACCAAACGTGAAGAACAGCAAGAACAACCAACAACCAGAAGCTTGGTTCGAAGTCCTTTCGGGTCTATCATCAACGGAGCACTCCGACGAATCCCGGTGTGAAGAATCGTTGTGAATCCAAGGTAAAACAGGTAGAAACTCAGCTTCCCTAATTCTCCACGGTATTATCTGTCTTGCCTCGAACTTTTGGCTCAAACTAACCTTCGTAAGCTTCTGTATTGCTGTTTATTCAAGCTTCTGTCCAATAACTTGTTTACTAAGTTTCGTGCTTAATTCAATCGAAAACTTTCAATCACTAACGTCTTGTACATCTTTCAGGCTACGCACCTAAAATTTGAGCCAAAAACACCTTCGGGAACAGCCTCAACGCGCCGTCCGAGGGCTGTCCGCACCCACTGGTCGTGTCCGGGGTCCCGGACTCACTGTCCGTAAGCTCGGACGCCCACGGACGGCGGCGGGATTTTAATTTTAAAAATTTAGGTTTTCTAATAATGTCCGGGCCACACGCCTGTCCGTGGCCCGGACTTTGCAATTTTCTGTTTTCCGTTTAATTCGACTTTTATTTCATATAGGTTAACTGGGTCCGTGGTTTCGGACATTAGGTCGTGGCTACGGACGGAAACAAAATTTGACCTAATTCTGCCTCCGAAACCCTAGTTTAGGTAGTTTTAATTTCCACTTTAATTTCTGCCAAAAAATGCGAAAACACAAAAAACAGAAGCTCGCGCACTTAGGTTAAAACGACTCGTAATAAGCCTAATAAACCAAGTAGAGGAAAAAAACCTAGGAAGGGTAATGAAAGTAATTGAACCCTAATTAAGTCGAATATCAAGCCCCCGAACCCGAACTCTCCTTTCCTAATTTGATCTAGGTTAAATTAGGTGGCGACTCATAATGGTTCCAGTGAGCTAGCCTAGGTTTTAATAATTATTGTTATGACATAGTTATTAATCTTAGGTTATATGGACCTAAAAACCCCGATTTGATCCTAATCAACTTAATCCACATAGGATAGGGTTTAAAATCGAGGCTCACAGACTGGCGACTCCGCTGGGGACAACTTCTTAATTTTAACCTGTTTAATTTTAAGAAAGAGGGCTTACTTGAAAATGTTTATTTATGGCTTTATTACTCTGTTTGTTACTACTTCGTGCGCACTTTAATTTTTGCACCTTTGCATCATATGAGAGCGAGGGTCCACGCAAACCGATTTCACCTCGGACCCGTTTGAGGGTCCCCTGTCAGGGACTCACACCTTTTAGGTGTGATGTGAATAAGCGGGGGAAAAGAGGAGGATGTCGTCTAACCACATCCCCTTAATACCTGGGTTCTTTAGCCCCAAGCGTTTCCTGGCATGTCCTTACCAAGACCAATGTTTGGTCATTCAAAGACCCGACCGTAGACGCACACTTAATAGTGATGTGAAAAAAGTGGGGAAGCCCAAGAGAATAGCGTGCAAGCCCTATTCCTTTGTGGTGACCTGGGCCCAAGCCCCAAGCACCTCTCCGGATCGATCCATACCTAATTGATTTAACCGTCAAGTGAGGACATGTTGAATTTGTTGGGCCTTGTCTGCTTGTATGATCGGCCCACTTCCCAGCCTAGAGATTGATAGGAACTTCTCCTACGTCAACCTAGCCCAACCCGAATCGGCAGCACTATGTGTTTTGCGGCCCAGAGGCCCCGTTTAGTTTTATTTTGTGAGTCGTTTGGGCTTTGGCCCAAAGCCTAGACTAGGTGATTTCTCTTCCGGCCCAACTTGAATTATCAATTTAGTTCTAGGCCATGAAAAATAAATCCACCTAAAGCATTCCATGAATTCCATCAGGCCTTTCGTTTCAAGGCCCATTCTGGTGTAGGAAAGCTTTTAACTCGGGCTTGGCCCAATTTTCTAGATTTAGGTGTCATCTTTTAGGCCTAATCAGAATTACTTGACCCAAACAAGCTCTAAATTAGAACGCCATCTTACCAAGTACTCCCTGGCCCAGAACTTCAGTGTTCCTCTTTTATTTTCTGACATGGTATTTTGAAAACAGGTAAACTGTCATCACAAGCATGGAGGGAAAAGGAAGGCCAGTTACAACGGAGGATAGAATGGCAGAGATAGAGCTTAGGCTAAAAGCCATGGAGGAAGCCGTAGAAGAGTTGAGAAACAGGATCAACTCTCGGGATGCGGACTTTCATGGAGCCGCTAATACAAGAGAGAATGGTCGAGCTGAACTAGAGGCCATGATGGCTGCTATGGAACGGAGACATGGTGCTGTCAGGGATGCCATGGAGTCGAACTACGTCGCAGCAATCGAGGAAATGAAGGCAAAGGCCCTTTCCCTGGAGGCCAGACGTCAAGCTCAGGATGCACTAGTGGGTAGGCTTCTTGGCTCTCTTCACGACCACATTAAAATCGGCTCCTGTGGAGCCCAAGGATTGCAAGGGAATGTCGAGGAGATTGCCGCAGAACTCAGAACGACAATTGAGAAGATAGAACCGGACAATGAGACAACAGCTTGCATCCAAAGTTGCACCCGGAAAAGGTCTAGGCAGCATGAGGCGAATGCCGGTCAAAGAGAACCAGGTTGGATCATTGGAGCAGTTGAACCACCCCGACAGAGCTACCGTCGGAGAGAATTTTCAGACATTGGCCAACCATTAAGCCAGACATTTGCAATGCTCCAGGAACGAAACATGCTACAGCCTCTCACTCCCCGACCTGGGGACCCTCAAAAAGGAAGGAATCTAAGTCAGTTCTGTTGGTACCACCAATTACCCGGCCATGATACCAATGCTTGCAAGGCTTTGAGACACGCAATCCAAGATCTCATCGATCAAGGGCATCAATTTCAAGGACATGGGGGTGTAGGCAGGGCATCCATGCCCGAGTCTTATTAGAGTTTGTAGTCTTTAAGTACTGTTTTGCTTTTCAATTAGGTAGATTTCTTTTTATTAGTCACCTTTTGGCTTTCATAGTAGTTAGTCCCCTTTACTATTCTTGGTAGCTCTCCCGAGTTTGTAGTTTCCAACGTTATTTTTACATTGAATAATACATGGTTCCATTTTCACAATTTCCATGCAAAGCATTTTCCAATCAAAACAAAAAAAGGCAACCTCATCGCTCCGTCCATACTCACTACAACTCCTCGTACAAATACCACCTTCATCATATACACCCCATGTGTCTCACCACTCCACTTTCTCAACATTTCACCGAATACATAAAACCAAAAATTTGCTCCACTAGATCACCCCATCACCACTCACCATTGTTATTCCACACAACCACTTTCCACAAATAACTTGGGTATTCAAAAGGCTTGTCACAAACCCCAAATCAATACTGGGGGCAATCTGAGTTAAGGAACGATAACGTTTGTTTATTTCTTTTGTTTAAATGTGCAAACAAGTCTCTGAGTGTACACTTCGCGAGAGTGCCTTGAGCGGTGAAACCAAGAGCGAAAGAGCGTGTCACTTTTACACGACTCCAGAGAGGCCACATTCAAAGGTGAGGTAAACGGCATGACTCCGACCGAAGGAGATAATTTGTAAATTTACGCTTAAACCTGTGAAAAGTAGCAAAGAACGGATACACAACTATTAGGGATGACGAAGCACCTAGGAAACAGCACCACACAGCAAAAAGCTTGTGAACCCTGACATTACACCCTAGGCACCCCCGCTGAGCTTTTCATGTATGACCTCTTTTACAACACTACAAGCTCCACAAACAAGCCAACCAATGATGAATAACCGACCCGGTGACCAAAGGAAGCAAGGAGCCCGACTCCCGAACTACAACTTCACAAAGAAGCAAAACCGCTACCAGCATGACGAAACGATCCGCAAATGGTCCCAAGGTGACACAGGATCCAAATGAGCTAACATTAAAAACAGCTCTCGAAGTTCAAAACCGGGAAACACAAGAACCCCGAAGGAAAGGAAATTCAAAGAAAGGCGAACCTGAAAAGCCTCGAAGAAATCCAAAATCGGAAAAAAAAAAAAAGAAGATGCAAGGAACAATCCAAAAGTTCCAAGCCCCAAGTTCACAAGCGAAGTCATCATGAAGTAGCCAAATGACTCCAAGGCAAAGAAGATAAGTCCGAGAGACGGTGCAAGTTGCAGCTTTGGTCACCCTTAAAGCTCCACATATCCTAAACATTCCGCCATTATCCTATTGTCATTCATCACACCCCATGGCCACGTTATAAGCTCAAAAGACTTCCGACTTAGTAGTTGTGTATCCAATCAAGTGAAGGTAACAGGAACACGTAAATCTAACAAATGTCAAATTCAATGGTTGAGAAGTTATGACCGTAAGTGAAAAACGAGTGCAAACACCAAACACGTCGAGTGTAGGATAAGAAGCACCACATCAAAGCATAAGCCTCGACCCTGTGAGGATGAGACTTGTTCGCACGTTTAATCAAAGAAAATACTGGGGGCAATTGATCGTTCCGATCAATTGCCATGAACTCTAGCTCAGATTGTCCTAAGGAAGAATACTGGGGGCAATTGTTGGTTCCAACAATTGCCATGACAACACCAATTGAAACCTAAAGCTTGAGCACCACCATCCCACCACAGGCATAAGCTCCTACCTCCACATCAAATTTCCTCAGGCCCGTCCTAAGCCCTACCTCCACATCAAAACTCCAGGCCCGCCTACCTCCACATCAAACACCAGGCCCGTCCTAAGCCCTACCTCCACATCAAACTCAGGCCCGTCCTAAGCCCTACCTCCACATCAAATTCCTCAGGCCCGTCCTAAGCCCTACCTTCACACTCAGCATCCGCAAGCCCGTCTTGAGCCTTATCTTCATGCTCAAACATCCGCAGGCCCATCTTGAGCCCTACCTTCTCTAGGTTCGACATAAACCTAATCCTTCTACATCCTTTTGGACCACCATACATTGGCTCACTTTCACTTAGATCTACCTTAGGTCGTCATAAGACCTAGATCCACCTTTAGGTCGTCATAAGACCTAGATCCCACCTTTAGGCTCGTCATAAGGACCTAAGATACCCACCATTTAGGCTCGTCATAAGACCTAGAAACCATCCTTTAGGCTCGTCATAAGACTAGATCCCACCTTTAGGCTCGTCATAAGACCTAGATCCCACCTTTAGGCTCGTCATAAGACCTAGATCCCACCTTTAGGCTCGTCATAAGACCTAGATCCCACCTTTAGGCTCGTCATAAGACCTAGAACCATCCTTTAGGCTCGTCATAAGACCTAGTTGCATTCCCTTAGGCTCGTAGTAAGACCTAGCATTACCTTTTAGCTTACCCACTCTAATCAAACACATTTGCATTCATCTCATTCATATAGGCTCGTCATAAGACCTAGCTGCATTATCCAGGCGCGTCACAAGACCTGGCGACAGAAAGTTGGCGAGGTGATGGCAATAAATCCTCCTTTTGCGATGTCAACTTATTTTTGGGATCAACGAATGGTGGGCAAAGGCAATAAGTCCCCAGGGTTTTTACCAGGAGTTATCCCTGCACACCGGCTTGGGGGGCGATGGCAATAAGTCCACATTGGGTCCAGCCAGGAGCATTAGCACGGGTTTCGGTCCCCCAGAAGCATCCGAGCATCATCAGCATCATCAACATCATCGGCATTATCATCAGCATCAGCATCATTTGCATCATTAGCATTTCAGCATTCTTGCATTTGCATCCAGTTTTCACATTCTAGGTAGTCAACGCCTTAGAATAGCTTGACATCATCTTCATCACTTTAGGTGGTCAGCGCCTTAGAATAGCGCGACAACATATCATCATTTCAGGTAGTCAACGCCTTAGAATAGCTTGACATCATTTTCATCACTTTAGGTAGTCAGCGCCTTAGAATAGCTCGACAGCATATCATTTAGGTAGTCAACGCCTTAGAATAGCTTGACATCGTATCATCCTTATAGGTAGTCGGCACCTTAGAATAGTCTGACATTACTTCATTATTACCTTTAGGTAGTCAGCGCCTTAGAAAAGCTCGACAATGCTTTGTAGCTTAGGTAGTCAGCGCCTTAGAAAAGCTCGACAATGCTTTGTAGCTTAGGTAGTCAGCGCCTTAGAAAAGCTCGACAATGCTTTGTAGCTTAGGTAGTCAGCGCCTTAGAAAAGCTCGACAATGCTTTGTAGTTTAGGTAGTCAGCGCCTCTGAATAGCTGGGCATCGTTAACCCGGTTTCACACAACGTGGAGGATTCTGTGGAGTCCAAAATTTTGGGGCACCACTCAAGCATCAACCAGACTTTTCACATTCGTTACAAAGTCCAGTTGACGGGGGGCAATCTGTTATACCCAAAATTTTGACCCCCCTGGTTAGGGTCTGCAAGGTTTTGGTGTCGTGAGGGATATTTAATCGGGTAATGAGGGATTCCGGCTCGATCGGCGTGTTCCAGGTCCTGAGGAGCAGTTTCGTCATTGTCAGGGGCGTTTTCGTAATTTTTAAGGCTTTTGAGATCTCCTATAGGTTTTCTCTCTCCTCCAAAGGGTGCCCAAATCAGCTCGAAATGCTTTGATATTTTAACCCATGATAGAGGATGACATTTTAAGCATAATGGCGTTGGAATTTTGATTTTTCAAATTTCCAATAATTTTCTAGCAATTTCTGACTGAATCTGACGAGAAATTCAATTTAAAAATGCTCCGGCATTTAAAAAATTCGTTTCCACCTCAGAAAATTCATAATATCCATTCTTGACATGTGGTTAAAATTCATAGCAAAATTCCTTTGGGAAGTTACTTAGTTAAAATATCGAAAAATCTTACTTTTACTAGATTTTCTTTATCTTTAAGAGTCTATATAAAGGGATAGGTTTTTGGATAAAATCAGAAGCTCACATACTCAAGAACCCTAGAGAGTCAGAAAAGGCAGCCTCCTCTCTCTTCTCTCACGTTTTCCAACACCCGGCCACCCAAGTCATACCGAAAATCCCCTGAAATCATCATCTAAACACGTTTTCCAATTCCCAAAGCACCAATAATCATCAAAACCCCACAAAAACACCACCAAAACGTGAAGAACAGCAAGAACAACCAACAACCAGAAGCTTGGTTCGAAGTCCTTTCGGGTCTATCATCAACGGAGCACTCGACGAATCCCGGTGTGAAGAAACGTTGTGAATCCGAAGGTAAAACAGGTAGAAACTCAGCTTCCCTAATTCTCCACGGTATTATCTGTCTTGCCTCGAACTTTGGGCTCAAACTAACCTTCGTAAGCTTCTGTATTGCTGTTTATTCAAGCTTCTGTCCAATAACTTGTTTACTAAGTTTCGTGCTTAATTCGAATCGAAAACTTTCAATCACTAACGTCTTGTACATCTTTCAGGCTACGCACCCATAAAATTTGAGCCAAAAAACACCTTCGGGAACAGCCTCAACGCCGTCCGAGGGCTGTCCGCACCCACGGACGTCGTGTCCGGGGTCCCGGACTCACTGTCCGTAAGCTCGGACGCCCACGGACGGCGGCGGGATTTTTAAATTTTAAAAATTTAGGTTTTCTAATAATGTCCGGGCCCACGGACAGCCTGTCCGTGGCCCCGGACTTTGCAATTTCTGTTTTCCGTTTAATTCGACTTTTATTTTCATATAGGTTAACTGGGGTCCGTGGTTTCGGACATTAGGTCCGTGGCTACGGACGGAAACAAAATTTGACCTAATTCTGCCTCCGAAACCCTAGTTTAGGTAGTTTTAATTTCCACTTTAATTTTCTGCCAAAAAATGCTAAAAAACACAAAAAAACAGAAGCTCGCGCACTTAGGTTAAAACGACTCGTAATAAGCCGTAAATAAACCAAGTAGAGGAAAAACGACCTAGGAAGGGTAATGAAAGTAATTGAACCCTAATTAAGTCGAATATCAAGCCCCCGAACCCGAACTCTCCTTTCCTAATTTGATCTAGGTTAAAATTAGGTGGCGACTCATAATAGGTTCCAGTGAGCTAGCCTAGGTTTTAATAATTATTGTTATATGACATAGTTATTAATCTTAGGTTATAAGTGGACCTAAAACCCGATTTGATCCTAATCAACTTAATCCACATAGGATAGGGTTTAAAATCGAGGCTCACACTGTGCACTCGGAGCGGGAGGTACACTGAGTGTCTGCAATGAGGCAGAAGCCGGCAAGAGCGCCACCATCCTCACCGGTACCTTTCCAGTCAATGGCGTGGATGCTTCGATCTTGTTCGACTCCGGAGCCTCACACACATTTATTTCGCTATCTTTTGCGAAGAGGCTGGGGTTAGATGGTGATGAGATGCCAGACTTCTTGGTCACTCTCCCATCGAAAGAGCGGATCAGGTGTACCCGCTACCACCGAGATGTTGTTGTACGAATCAGAGATGAAGAGTTTCCGATCGACTTGATAGAGTTCGACAGACTTGGCTTTGATGTGATTGTCGGGATGAACTGGTTGGAGCGGTACAAGGGCAGAATCCTGTGCGCCGAGCATCGACTGCTTCTTCGGAGTCCATCTGGGGTTACCATATCTTACCGCCAGAGGCCCAGGGAGCCTTCGACTCAGGTCATCCCCGCCCTGGCTATGTATCGTGAGTTACGACGAGGGAGTGATGTATACCTCTGCTATGTCCAGGACATAGAGAGAGATCCAGAGTTTAGCCCAGATGTGCCGGTAGTGTCGGAGTTTCCTGATGTATTTCCTAAGGAACTGTCAGGCATGCCGCCAGCACGAGAGGTTGAGTTTGAGATTGACTTAGTTCCGGGCACCGGACCCATTGCGAAGGCACCTTATCGTATGGCTCCAGCAGAGATGACAGAGCTCAAGGAGCAGCTGAGAGACCTACTCGACAAGGGCTTTATCCGCCCTAGTGTTTCACCATGGGGAGCGCCGGTCCTCTTCGTGAAGAAGAAGGACGGTAGCCTCCGCCTGTGTATTGACTATCGGGAGTTGAATGCTGTTACGGTGAAGAACCGTTACCCTTTACCACGCATCGACGATCTATTTGATCAGCTGAGGGGAGCATCAGTATTCTCCAAGATAGACCTACGTTCCGGATACCACCAGATTGCCATCCGTGACAGTGATATCGAAAAGACAGCATTCAGAACTAGGTATGGGCACTATGAGTTCACAGTTATGCCGTTTGGCTTATCAAATGCACCAGCTAAGTTCATGGACTTAATGAACCGCTTGTTCCAAGATCAGTTGGACAAGTCAGTGGTAGTCTTCATCGACGATATACTTGTATACTCAAAATCGAGAGGTGAGCATGAAAGCCACCTGAGAGGTGTGTTACAAACATTGAGAAAGAATCAGTTGTATGCGAAATTTTCAAAGTGTGAATTTTGGTTGAACCAAGTATCATTTCTTGGTCATGTGATTTCTGAGGCCGGGATCGCTGTTGATCCGGCAAAGATAGATGCAGTGCGCACCTGGCCTAGGCCGAAGAGAGTTACCGAAATCAGGGGCTTCCTCGGTCTGGCAGGTTATTATAGGAGGTTTGTGAAGGACTTCTCCAGTGTCTCGAAGCCGATGACTTCCTTGATGAAGAAGGATGCACCATTCGAGTGGACAGTCGACTGTGAGAGTTCTTTCACGAGTCTCAAGGATGCTCTGACATCTGCACCAGTCCTGACTATACCAGACGGTCCAGATGGTTTTGAGGTCTACTGCGACGCATCAGGTAGAGGTATGGGTTGTGTATTGATGCAACACGGGAAGGTCGTAGCATACGACTCCCGACAGCTGAAGAAGCATGAGGAGAACTACCCTACCCACGACTTAGAATTGGGGGCCATTGTCTTCGCACTGAAGATATGGCGACATCACTTGTATGGGGTAAGTGTGACGATTTATTCTGACCACAAGAGTTTAAAGTACTTGTTCACTCAGAAGGAGTTGAACATGAGACAAAGAAGGTGGGTTGAATTTCTGAATGACTACGACATTAATCTGCAATATAAAGAGGGTAAGGCAAATGTGGTAGCTGACGCACTGAGTCGCCGAGCACACTCTCTCCATTCGCTAGTCTCTCATACTGGCTTGGTTGAAGAGGTGCGGAGTGCTCAGATGACGGATCAGGACATGATGGAGATTAGACAGAAGCTTATTGATGGCACATTCGAGGGTCAGAAGTACGACTTCAGACTCCACGATGATGACCTGATTAGGCTTAATGGCCGACTGTGTATACCTAGGAGTAGCGCTGAGTTGAAGGAGCGCATATTGAGTGAATCCCATTGTTCTACTACTTCGATTCACCCCGGAGCTTCAAAGATGTATAAAGGTATGAAAAGATATTTTTGGTGGAATGAAAAAAGGACGTGAATGACTATGTGTTGAGGTGTCTCACTTGTCAGAAGGTCAAGTTTGAGCACCGACGGCCTGGTGGTATGGTACAGCCAATGCCAGTGCCTGAGTGGAAGTTCCATGACATATCTATGGACTTCGTAGTAGGGCTTCCGCCTACAAGGGGAGGTCTGAATATGATATGGGTTGTAGTTGACCGACTGACCAAGGTGGCCCGATTCATTCCGATGAAGGACACCTGGAAAGTGGCAAAACTGGCAGAACTCTTTGATAGAGAAATTGTAAGACATCATGGTGTACCGAAAACGATTGTATCTGACAGAGATACCAGATTCTTATCCAGATATTGGAAGTCTACACGAGAAGCATTGGGTACCGAACTGAAATTGAGTACAGCGTTTCACCCACAGACCGATGGTCAGAGTGAGCGCACCATTCAGACACTTGAGGATATGCTACGTGCATGTGCACTTGACTTTCAGACCAGCTGGATTGACAAGTTACATCTGATCGAGTTTAGCTACAACAACAGTTACCATGCTTCGATCAAGATGTCTCCCTTCCAGGCCTTGTACGGTAGACCATGCCGCACGCCATTATGCTGGGATGAGTCGAGTGAGACGGTCATTATAGGACCAGAGTATCTTGAACAAGTTCAGGCAGAAGTTCGCCAGATCCGGGCTAACATGAAGGCAGCTCAGGATAGACAGAAGTCGTACGCAGATGTGCGCCGACGCGACCTGGAGTTCGCCGTGGGCGATCAGGTATTTTTGAGAGTATCCCCCGTGAAGGGAATATTTCGTTTTGGCCAGAAAGGCAAGTTGAGCCCAAAATATGTGGGGCCTTATGTTGTGATGGAGCGGGTCGACCCGGTAGCTTATAGACTTGATTTACCCGCCGAGCTGGGCAAGGTACATGATGTATTTCATGTGTCCCAGTTGAAGAAATATATGTCTCATCCGTCTCATGTACTTCAGCCTGAGAGGCTAACTCTAGAGCCGACCATGCGATCAGTGGAGACTCCGGTACGGATTCTGGACATTAAGACTCGAGACACTCGCCATAAGTCTGTGAGACTGGTGAAGGTTCTCTGGTCTAACCAGGACGTTGAGGAGGCCACTTGGGAGCTGGAAGATAAGATGAAGGCGAAGTACCCGTCATTGTTTACTTATTAGCGTTTGTATGTATAGGGTACGGGGCGTACCCCTATTTAAGGGGGGTAGAGCCGTTTTGGTTATGTGTATGACATGTATATGGATACATTGTCTGTGTTGTGTTGTTATGTTGTTAATGTTACAGACCGTTGAGTCTGAATGATGTTGTGATGTTTTGTTGTTTGGACCATGTGTCCGATGTGATGTAAAGATGTTGTTAATGTGATATGGAAGTGTTGTTGATATGTGTTCCCATGTTCTAATATTTAGTATATGTGGAAGTATGAACTTTGGGGACAAAGTTCTTTTAAGGGGGGTAGATTGAAATACTCCAAACCTAGTTATGTTGTTTAAACACCTAAATATGGTATATCAAGACTAAAAAGAGTCTTAGAAACATTAGTAAACAAATTTAAACAAAAGAAAACACAAAATGTGCTTTAAGGTCAATAAGAGCTAAAATGTGCTCTAAGCTTGGGTTGAGCTTGGTTAGGACCTAATGAACTTACCAAGACCTCATTTATATACTAATAAACATATTAAACCAATTGCCAAAGAAAACCAAGCTTGAAAACAAGTTAAAACACAAAATGTACTTTAAGGAGTCTTAAAGCACATTTTTGAAAAAATGTCTTGTAAATGAGTTTTGAGTGGCTAGATGTCCATCATTACTCTTAAATATATATGTGTACTATATAATATCACATTTGGTTGTCTATATCAATAGGAAATCAAAAATTTCACTTCTATGTGCCTTGTTTTCATGAATAGTGATTTTAATAAGCTATTTTGTAACATATGTTGTATTAAGTAATTAAATGTACAACAAAGACTAAAATACCCCATATTACTATTGGGGGCCGGTTTTAAGGGTGGTGACTCACCACTCTTGTTAGCTCATTAGTTAAATAAAGATGACAAGTTAAGTACTATTTACTTTACTTTATTAACAAATATCTTCAAAAGCAACTTACCTTCTCATTTCTTTCTCATTTCACACGGTTCCAAACTCCTTCTTCAACCTCTCTTCTTCATTCTCTCACGGTACTACAGCACCACCACCATTTCACCACCTTTGACCATCAATAATTCATAGCTCACTTAACCAAATCAAATTCTAAGACCACCATCTTCTTCCCCTCCTCAAGCTCTTCATTTCTACCTTCTTAAAATTCCAAGACCACCATTTCGGTGCCATGGAGTTCCACCATTGAAGGAGCTTGAGCTTGTATTTCTACATATTATTACTCTCCTTTGCTTCTAGGTAAGGAATCTCAAATAAAACTTCATTTCCTTCATGTTTTTGTTGTGACCGAAAATACCCATTGAAGGTGCTCTTTATATGGCTTTGTTTTAGCTTCATTCCAACCTTTCAAGGACTAGGTGGAGTCCTCTCTTCATAGATATTCAAACTCTCTTCAAAGACCAAGGTAAAACAACTACATTAATGTTTTTGAAACAATGTAAAATTAGGGTTTACAATGAGATGAAGCTTAAAGCTTGAATACTCATTATGATGTTTGTATATTGTTTAGAACTTGACAAGGAATCAAATACCTTACCGGTTTTATAAGGAAACAAGAAAGAAGTGGTTTGGAAAAGAGGTAAATATACTAACCTAATGTTGTTTTAATGCCTTAGGAGAAATGAGCTTATAATGCTTGTTAAAACTACCTAAAGAGCAAATGGTAAATGACCTAGTGAAATGTTCTCAAGGAGACTAGTAAAAGGACATATGTGTTGTTGTATGTATTCGCAGGTTAAAGGCATATATATTGTGGAAATTCAGCGTTTAAGGATTATGCACTTTAAGGGCCTAAGAGCCATGCATTTTAAGGGCCTAAGTGCCATGCAATTTAAAATTATGCACTATATTGTGATGTAGTGTAAATTTGGTGAAACTTTGTGTGTGGGAGTGTTCTTGGTGAATTTAGGTGTTCTTGGGTGTTTAATGGTGAAAACAATGTGCTTTGGTGTAACAAAATGCTAGGGGAACCTATGTCGAAATTTAGGAAGTGCATAAGGAGTTCAAGATGTTTTAAAGGAATTTTGATGAACTAGGAAGTGTTCTAGAGTGTAATAAGGACTTAGGCATGATTGAGGTTTTAGTATGTACCAAAGTCATTTTGGACTTAGGTAAGGACTTAGGCAAACTTTGGTAAAATGAGGAGAAAGCATTTTGGGATAGTTATTTTAGGTATGAAACACACTTGAAAAACTAAGGAGGAAATAGCATAAGTGTTAGGAATTTTGGGAAGAAATGATGAGTAAAGGCTTAAGGAATTAGAAAATGAGTTTTATGAGTGTTTAAGGATGTCTTAAGGTGTGTTTGAAGTGCCCAAATGAGGTTAGGATGTACTAGAATATATGGGTGAAGTTTGGAGTTGAATGAGAAAAGGAAAACAAGGGTCTGGGGCAGACCGAACTTGTGACCGAACTTGCAAGTTCGGTCGAGCCCAGTTTACCCTGCGAGAGAATTGGCTTCTGGAATGGACCGACCTTGGGGACCGGACTTGCAAGGTTGGTGGGGCTTGTATTTGTGTACGGATTAAGCTTCTGGAATCCCGAAACATGGGACCGGACTTGGCAAGTTCGGTCGGGCTAAATTTTCAAAGGGAAGAAACTCTCGGGAATGGACCGAACATGCGACCGAACTTACAAGGTCGGTCGGAGTAGAAACTTTTGACGGAATGTGTTCGGGAATCGACCGAACTTGGGTAAGTTCGGTCGGTAAGGTCGGTCGGACCAAAAACTTGTAAAAAAAAAACAGAAAGAATGTGACTTATGTAGTTAACCCTAGGGGGTATAATGAAGGTAACCTAGGGTAAGTTAGACATTAAAAACATGTCATACAATCATGTTAAATACTTAGTAAGTTTGAAGTTAAATAAATAATTAACGGACGTTATTAACCATGTATAGGAGTGACCTACGGAGGGAATCAATCGAGGCAAGGACCAAGGTATGGTTTTCTTGCAGTCTGTTGCCTACCGGTTTACACCGGCTTGTGTGTTGTATGTTTTTCTGTGTGTTTATGACTTTGTAAGAATAAACCATGTAAAGAGTTTACAGTTGTTAAATATTATTATGTTGTTAAGCATGACTCTCTCTTCCCTTGTGTATGTCTAACAAGACTTGACCTACTGTTATGAATTATGTATTGAGTTCAATGATGAACTGCTAACAAGTGCTAACGGGGGAAGTGAGGAGTCCGGTCTGTTCCGGCCACGCGTGTGAGTATGGGAGTCGATGTCATAACCGGTTCGATCTCTTTTGTATGTTATGGTGTTTTCCAATTGGTTTCCAACCTTCCCTTTAGCTTAACCAAGGCTATTTTACTGACTCACGTCGGGCCACAGGGGCATACTATGTGTTATTTCGGTGGGCTTGGATCACTATCCGAGGCACCTTGTGTTAAGTTATTTCATTCTAACAGGACGGTAACGAGTTATGTAACGAGCTTAGCATGAGCATGGCAACATTCTCTAGGCTCAATGGGGACTAACTGTGTTGGTTCTCTTCCTAAAAGGAATTGTTCTTGTGATGATGGGTGATGTTGTGTACAATACCCATGTTATGATATATATGTATAAGTTGTGTGTTTTAAAATGAATGCCATGTCATCATGACAATTAGTTTGCGCGCATCCCGGTAGCCGATGGGCTGCACGTTAACCATACCAGCCAAGGGTTGCTGACCCCCTCGGGGGATCCATATTTCTTTTACTGCAGGATGAGGATCGAAGAAGCGGAGTGGCTCTAAATCCTAGGATGCAGTTTACTTTTGGGTACTTTGGATGTTGGCCCGGGATGCGCCTGTGCTCCCGTGGCGTGATATATATTGGTTATGACGGTTAACAGTGATGGTTAACAGTGATATTTTACAATGAAGGATGTATGTAAACACTCGGTATTTTGTTAATGTATATATATGGTTATTAGATCTATGCTCGGGAGTCTGATCATCAGACCGGTACACTTGTATTTATTCAGCCTTGTTAACCCACGTGGGTGGTTGACGGCGTTGTAGCACCATTCGTTTAGTTACTGTTTAGTTGTTTAAATTCCGCTGCGATTTCAAGTAGTGTTATGTGCGTAGTAGGGGTGTTACACAATAAGAACCAATATCTTGATGAACGCTTGAAATTATATTGAGAGAATCATAGTGTTTACAAGAAAGAATTCATCCCTAACCAAGACCTAACAAGGATTTCTACTTCACCATCCACTCAAATAAAGAAGAAATACATAAGAGAGAAGGAGATTGGTTATAGCCTCAACCCTGACAAGATCTTCTCTTCTTCTTGTGGATGGATCCATAGAAATGCCTTGGACACCAACACTTGGAATATGGGCGGAAATGGAGTAATGAATGGAGTATAATATGGTGTTGAAGTGTGTCAAATTGCAGCCTTTCTCGGCCTATTTATAGGCATCAAAATGTCTCTTACCGGACGTCATGCTGGGTCGTCAGTAGCCGGCACACGTGCGAAATGTGCCCAACTGTTAACGATCAAAACCACCAATTCCGCGTGAAACAGTGCATATGCCGGGTAGGAGGTACCCGGCATCACACCTGGCAGCAGTTGGAAATCACGTGGAACACATGTGCTGTCGTATGGTCAACCGAAGCGACTTTACACTCATGCCGGATAGCATTTACCCGGCATCGCATCCGGCAATCTCTGCCTTTTTTTTTGTGTTCATGCCGTGCAGAAGTAATCCAGCCTAGAGTCCGGTAGCATTTGAACTTTTGCCTAGAAAATCATTCCTTGCACAGAAAACTTACAAAAACATAAATTTGTACAAATAATATACTTTAACACATAATATAACATAAATAACACATATATAACTTTATTTAGATAAATATAATACTAAATGTAATGCATAAAATAGGATAAGTCTGGGCTTATCAAGTACCTTTCAAGCTTCAAAATTGTTTGGTTCTTCTTACTCATCGTACCACTACTCATCGTACCACTACTCATTACCATCTTCCAGTACATATTTTAACCTACTAAAATCTGTTACATAAATATTTACAAAGCTTCACAAGAGAACATAATTACCTTGTTCTTCTTCTAGTTTGTTTTTCTTCTTTGCTTCTTCCTTCTTCTTTCTTTTTCCTTCCCACCGGTTTGTAGATTAAATTCTCTAACACTACAGCCCATCAATGCACACCATCATTTCAATCCCAACTAGCCCTTAGATTATATTAATGCTTTAAGGTAAATTTCTAGGGTTTAGGAAGTCATTACCTTGCAAAGGAGTAAGTGAGGCTTGGAACAGCACTAGAGCAATATTTTCACTCCTCCAACAATGCCAAAATCGGCTGGGACAAAAGGGATAGGAGTTCACCACTTAGAAATTTCTATTTTGGGAATAAGGGCAAGAAAAGATGGTGCTTTTAGATTTCTTTTTACCTTAAACCAAAGAGGTGAAGAAGGGGCTTCTAATGGTGGTCTTGAAGCTCCAAAGCAAGAATACCCATGGAGATGAAAATTCTTGTTTTCGAATGTTGAAAAGAGGAATATGTTCTCCTTGGTGAGAGGATTCTGATGGTATAATT
Source organism: Limonium bicolor (assembly GCA_023374045.1). NCBI lineage: Eukaryota > Viridiplantae > Streptophyta > Magnoliopsida > Caryophyllales > Plumbaginaceae > Limonium > Limonium bicolor. The sequence goes on from CM041777.1 coordinate 148,349,416, forward strand.
TTTGTAATTTTTGGTGGAGGTTCAAGGGGTTAACAAGAGGAGAGAAGATGAGGTTTTTGTGAGTTCTTCATTTGCTCCATTGTTATCGCCAGCTTGGGGAAGAAGAGAATAGAGAGTGAGAGGAGGGGGGTCTGTACGAGAGTGAGGGAAATGTGAGGGTAGGAGAGAGAGTGAGTGAGGTAAGTAGTTTACTTTATTGCTTTTTAATTGTTTGTCTTTGCAAATGAAAAGAGAGTTAAGAGAGTGTGTGAGAGAGGGGATGAAATCGGCTGCACCCATATACACACACAGATTTCACATTTTTATTCAATAGTGGACACACTAGTTTGGCCTATTTATGTTATACCCGCAAAACTTCCCGTTTTTGACAGTTTTTTACTTTTCTTGTTTTATTGTGTTTATTGGTTCTAGAACCTCACTAAATTGTATTAATGACTATTTAGTTGACTAAAATTGTTACGAGTCTTGACCCGCTTAAAGTGTTTTCCCGGTTTCCTCGAAAAAACGTGCTTTAGGTTCGTTAGCGTTTTTAATCCGTTTTAAAGATCCGTTTTCCTCGGGATTTGCTCCCTCATGATTATTTAGACTTAATTAAGTTTCTAAAATACTTATTAGCCTAATTAATCACTATTTTTAATTACGGGGTATTTCAGGTGAGAATTGTATATTATAATTATAAGCTTATGGACGAGATGTCCTAATATGACGCCCGTCAAGAGTTAATGAGTTTAAGGTTGAATAAATGAGTAAATGCACACTAGTTGTAAGTTAGTACGAGACATCAATAATGCTTGTAGATATGGATAATGAAAAAAAGGGGCCTTGAAGGCCGTGTAACGAGTACCATTCTCAGAAAACGAATTTGTGTTATTATTGCTTTTACCGTTGTTGTTTCGTCTATGTGAATGATTACTTGTGCAAATGTCGTGTTGATATTGGTTGAACTTCCTAATGTTTACTTATAGCATTTACAGGTTTCATTATATATAACTGTAAACCGAAATAGCATGAAATGAATCTCATGTTCAGATGGCTAAATAACTTAAGTGATGTAAATGATCAAGGATTACACTTTAGCATATTCAGTGTTTTATTGAGCCTATACGGCAACACATTACAAGACATTGATCGAGACTTGAAGCTGGAGTGTGGGACGCTGGGTAGCTAATGTTTATTTTATTATTGTACATTTGGATTTGTATTATGTTATACATTAGGGTTGTAAACCTTGGAAAGTACTTAGATTGCTCACTGGTACATATTTGATTATGGAAGGAGGTTATGTATATGATTTCTATCTCTGTCATCACAGTGGTTAGTTATGTTGTGGATTTGAATGCTTCAATACTCACATGGGTGAGTGATGGCAATAGCACCCGAGTTAGAGAAGTTATATTTGTTTTCTGCTGCGACTTACGTTTTTATTTATGCTACAACTAACAATTATACGAGATTAGGAGTATGGGTGTTACAGTAACTAATTGTTTCATTGTCTCCTTTTTTAGAGATGAACCAAAAGGACAAACAAGTAGTGGAAGATTTTATTAGTCCAGTAATTAACGAGCCAGACTCTTTTATGCCTAAAAGGCCGAAGACCTATTTTTCTTTCTATTATTTTGATCTGTAGTATACAAACTATACAAATACTCTCATAAAGGCCATTGCAGAATACAGATCAATACAATACAATTACACATTCTTATCAGTTTAACATGGTATCAGAGCTTGTTCTGGTTTGGTTAGTTCTCCTGTCAAAATCCATATCTGGATCTAGTCATTTTTCTTCTTTCTCTCTACCCGATCAAATTTCATTATAGCCTTATGCTTCATCAATGGTTGTGGCAATATCATCTGATAAAAACTCTTCTTGATCAACTGGTGATGCTCCAATACCATCATCTGCAATCATAGTCACAACACAAAGTAATCAATCTCTCATGTCAGTAGTTGCAAATCTGGAGAAATTAAGTCAGTCTAACTATGGCCTATAGAAAGGTATGCTTCTGCCTTTCCTAAAAGAAATGATTTGTTCAAATACTTGGGTGGAAGTTATCCTTGTCCCTCTCGATGGTTAATGATGTGCCTAATCGTGACTACAATAGATGGATTTGACAAGATCGGCTTGTCCCATTCAATCTTTTTTATCTCTTTCAGAAGAAATTGCTAGTAAAGTGATAGATCTTGGTACATCAGCTGAAGTACGTAGTGAGTTACACACTTCTTTTCCTGCCTAAACCTCTGCTCATCTAGCTCAACTACATTTACAGATGGCTAGCCTAGCCAAGAAACATGATGAAGATATAACAACCTATTTCAACAGAGCTAAGGTTTTAGCCTCATCTCTAGTTGTAACCGGCCATAAAGTTACTGATGAAGAATTTCAATCCTATATCCTACGTAGCTTGCTAAAAGACTATGATTTGATTGTCACGAATATTCTTACTAGATTTGATATCAATACTCCCCAATAGTATATAACTTTATGTTGATCTATGAAGATATTATAACTCGGACTAAGAGGTCTATCAAAGAAAGTGTTTGTGTAAATAATAATAACTCCAAAAACAAAAATAAAAATAAAAGGTTTAGAACTTATAGAAACAACTAAGAGTCCATAAGGTTAACTATTGAATTATATTTAATTAAAATCTAAAGTGGTAATCCTATTTTGTTTTTATGCTAATGCATAACAAGTCAAGACAAGAGTTTAATGATCGTCGTCAAGGGCTTGGCATAATTGCAATACATTCTCTAGAGAGCTAAAGTGTAAGAGCTTATTTTAATGCAAAACACTCATTGTTGGTAGTATGAACAATAAGTTATTGGTTTTCTTCTAGTTAGTCCTTAGTTCTAGAAGTGAGTTAATCCGAGTGTGAGTTGTCAACTAAACTAGTGTGCTCAAACGACACAGAACATGAAGTTTTTTCATGTGGTGTAGAAGGTTTATCGAGTATGTGTCATTAATTTAGGTGTAAGTTTTTTAATAATTTGTTATAATAATAAGATTTTTTTTAGTTAAATGTTATTTTGATCTCGCGCGTCTACACATCGTGGTTAGTATATGTCTTAACAAAAAAATATGGGTTTAATAACTAAACTTCATCAACATTCAAATTGCTTCCAATTCCTAAACATATAGAAGCTAAGTTTATTAAAATAAAAATTAATAAATCAATAACACGAGAAAATGGTCGTGTCTCTTGGCTTATAAACCACAGTGATAGAAGTTGAAACAAGAAGTTGGTTTGAAACTACTTCAACAAGAAGGATGTTGACTTTATCCTTAATACTATCATAAGCGACTCTTGTTGGGGAGAAACTAAAACTAGTAATTTCACAACTAAGTAGGCTTAGTATCGGGAGATATCACTCTATACTCAACAAGAAAGCTCTTATTCCAATAAGAATCGTATTGGGTTAGCTATGAAAAAAATCAAAAAATATTCTTTACTACACCGGATTTGTTTCTTTGCTTGGAAAGTATTGCAAGGTATTTAACTGTGTCGTGGCCTCATTTTGGAACGATGAAAAAATGACTTTGCTCCTTGGTGTTCTCTTTGTGGAGGATACGAGAGCATAAACCATGTTTCTATCAGTTTCCATGTGGCTAAGGAATGGTGGTCCATCTCAAGAACGTCTCATCCAAGTAATATCCAGAATGACGATGTTTTCCAAGATTTGCTCAATCTTTGCACTAAACATGATTAAACTGAGGGTGTGGACCAAGCACAGACTTATATTGACCCGGCTTGCACTAAAACAATTTTGCACTTTTAGGTAAACAAAGATCATCATGAATACCCCGATGATGTTTCTAATGTCTATGTTGAAGGAAGTGTGGTAGCAGATGGGTTTGGAATAGAAGCGATCTGCCAAGGCGCGAATGGGAAACTCTTAGCGGCAGGTATCTCTAATGTTAAAAATTCTTTGTCGCCAGCCGTGGTTAAGGCCAAAGCTCTCATCTTTGGTCTTCAGATGGCACGAGAAGTAGGGGCACAATCTGTTCACTTTCTCTTATATTTATCAAACATCATGTTTCTCAAAGGAAAAGGTGATTTGCGCATGGATGTGAAGCTGGTACTTCAAGATGTTCTCTCTTCTATTTTCTCTTTTGGACAAGTCTTTGGTCTCATGTAGATAAAGCGGCAAATGTAGTTGCACACACCTTAGCTAAAATGGGAAGGGAAGGCCATGATGTGGGTGTCTGGTATACTAACATTCCCAATTGTATCATGTCAATCTTGGTGTTATAATGAAATGATATGAAGTTTTCAGTTCAAAAAAATTAATAGATTAATACAAAATAGTAATTATATGCAATACTTTGTGTTATATATAAAATGTTGATTAAGAAACTAAACCTAACTTATGTGTTAAAAATATACTTCTGTTTCAAAATCTTATATCATACTCCTATCGATAATAAGATTTAAAAATTATAATATCGTTTTTCAAGATTGCCTATTTTACTTAATTTTTAAAACTAATATTAAAAATAAAACAAACATATAACATTAAAATATAATATGAATTCAATGGCACATATTATTTTTAAAAAACATAACACCTCAATGTTTTTCACAAAAAATGTATTAATTATGTACCATATGAATCAACAATAATAAAGCAAAGATGATGTGAAATTGTGAATTGGTGGTAACTATGAATGCCTACAACTTAGTGAATATTGATGATGAGTGTAACACCCCACTTTTCCTAGCTCTAATTTTTTTTATTTCTATTTCTCATCTTACATGATGGAAGACTAACTACATTACTCGGGGTGCTACCGCCACACCCACACTCACTGTGGATGCTAAGGCTTACTACCACCACTATACCAAACTAAGTTGACACTTTTAAACTCTTATATATATGTGTTCAAAAACCATACCATAACCTTTAACAACTTATACATCCATAGACTAACATCTTCTCTCAAAACTCATCACTAGTTTACACAAGGAGTTTAAAACTATTACAGGTGAACTTTATAGAAATGTTACATCGCCTTCTAACTCAGTCTCTAGCCCCTTTAGCATCTCTCTCTCTCCCCTACAACTTCTTAACATGTTCCTGTGGTCAGTCATACATTCATAGAGAAAAAACCACAGGGCACATGCCAGAAAACAAACATCAGCAAAGCTGAGTAATTCTTATTACAACCTGTAAAATTCATTTAGCTTCATAAAACTCTTTAAGAAATCATAAATAACATCACAATGAATCACAACACATATATCACCAGAAACCACAACAAATATTACTGAGGCACATTAATATACACCCACAACCACAAGATTAAACAAATCATATTAGAACCTTGTTCCTTTGCAATTTGGACACCCACCTTGGGGCCACTGCAAACCAATTTAACAATTCAAACCGGTTACTCAATAAGAGGCTGCTGCATACCAAGTTACCAATGCAAATCGGATGCTCAATAAGAGGTCGTTGCATACCAAGTTACCAATGCAAATCGGACGCTCAATAAGAGGTCGTTGCATACCAAGTTACCAATGCAAACCGGATACCCGATAAAGGTCCAATGCATACCATACTACCTCATCCCGTGTCCTTAAGTGTGCACACCCCCTATAGGTCATCAGCCCATAGAGTAGATCATGATGGCTTACCCACAATTCATTGGTAGTGGGGAAAAATCAGTGTCTGAGCTACGAGGGCTCAACAATTCGTAATACCATATTCCATAGTCATACCAAGTGTTCAGGTCATCCAAACACATTCTTAGATTGAATAAAATATCCATACAAAATACCAAGAAGATCAAAGTACATAACAACCATTAAGTAAACCATAAACAAGTTAACACACCTTTAAAGTACCTTTAAAACAAGGCCAAGATTAAGGCCTAACCACCAAGTAAATTTGAATCACCTTCGTACCAATATGATATCACAACCTTATGAACAAATAGCCACAAATTCAAGGTGACAATCATCCAGAAACACCCTTATACTTTTAATATAAACCAGAAAGGACTTAAAGCATGTTTTTAGCTTTTATCTTTCCTTTAACTTACCAAAACTTAACTTGTGGACTTACCCACGAACTGAAAAATTGAAGAGTGGTGAGTATGAATCATTTAAAGCATAAAACCCACAGGGGTTACCTACGAAAATCATACACACAATTAGCTCCAAGTTAAAGCACGAATTTTGCCAGAATTGACACTGAATTAAAAAGGGTTGTTCACCAAGATTCCCAGACCTTCTTCGGTCCTACCATGTATAAAATCACCACAAATAAGTCTAAGTTTGAACCATGAAAATAGTTAGAAGAGATTCACAGCATAAAATTCTGAACCATACCAAAACAGAAACAATCACCAAATATGACACTTAAGGAAAGAATGGTTGTGCACAAGAACTACCTGGCTCCTTCTTGCCATTACTTTTGACCAAAACTTAGGCACTTCAATAAGATAAAAGGGGGGCCCTAATACCTTCCAAAAATTCACCCAATAACACCTTGAAAACTCCTCACTTATACTCGGTTGCAGCACTTCCTTATCTTCTTGGCTTCTGTTTTGGAGTTCTTGGTTGGCTGGCTTGTTCTACCTCTTAGCTCAAGTTTCTTTGTGTTAAAGGAGATCAGGGAAGTAGATTGGTGTGTGGAATAAGCTTAGGTCGTGGTGGTTCTTTTATAGGCAAAGGAAAGGTAACTTAAGACTAAGGAAAGCCTTAATAAGATGACACCTTATTACACCACCTATCAACGTTTGTAACCCTTGATTTTACTAAGTAATGTGAACACATCTAAGGGTTGAGAAGTTCTAGAGGAGGTCATGGCTGCAGGACTCATAATGGGCTGAAAAATAATCATGACATGTAATAAATGGCATTAATGTGGCGGTTTTTCTAAGGCCTTGTTTGGCATGTCTTGGCTGACTGTTACAAGGCTTGGTTTGGTAACATGTCATACTAATGTAAAGTGTAAATGGAAGTGAATACACTTCTGGTTATAGCTCATTTAAGGCGCCAATTAAGGGTACAAAAAGGAATTAAGGTGTTTTAAGTGTAAATAAGGAACATGTTGGTGTACTTTAGCTTAAAACCTAACCAATGACATCATGCCACCTCCTACTTTCTTGCTTAGGTGTGTGGTTCCTATTGGACAGCATGCTAACCAATCATTTATTGACACCTCGTGCTTCTTGATACCTCGTGCTTAGGTGTACTAGGTTGCCACCTCATCCTTGCTTTAAGTAGGTTTCCACCTCGTGCTTATTTTAACTAGGTTGCCACCTTGTGCTTAACTCAACTAGGTTGCCACTTTGTGCTTACCTTGCCACCTCGTGCTTAACTCAACCAGGTCGCCACCTCGTGCTTAACAAGCTGCATTAGGTGTGTCAAGGAGAAAAGTGGCTATTAAGGTGTAAAACTAACTATGGAGGCATTTCCGACTATTAGGGTTTTACGGGGTCTCCTAAAATTTTCCAAGATCTTCCCTCTCCGGTTACTAGGTTTCCTAGCATTTTACTGAGTCTTAAGGCTTTTCTAAGGTTTCTAAGGTCATTTACGGGGTTTCCAAGACTTCTGGGATTTTCGGGAACTAGGGTTCCTAGGATTTTCGGGACTTCCAGGACTAGGGTTTCTGGGATTTCTAGGACTTTCGGGAATTATGGTTTTTAGGTGTCTCCGGGACTTCTCGGACTTTTAGATTTTCTCATAAACTCGGGTATTTCAATGAGCTTCATCATTGACAAAGGTTGTTGGAGTCATAAAATATAATGTAGTTGTTCCGGTTTTATTAGATTTCGGTTTGAATTCGATTTATGTTATTTATGGCTTTTTTCGGTTCGGGTGCTTTTGGGTTTGGTTATCAGTGGGTTTCGAGTAACTATGATTTGGGTAATTTCAGTTTGAATAACTTCAGTTCGGGTACTTTTTTGTTGTACCAAATTGTGGTTTGGTTCGGTTCAATTAGGTTTATTTCAACATATTTCAGATCATGCTTATAGGTTTGGTATAATTAATATCACCTTAAACATATTACTAAGAGACCTAATCATGCTTTTGTGCCCCAAAAATATGTATCCCGCAGAAGAGCCAACAACCAAGACCGGAGACAAAATTCACCCGGCCACTTTGTAAGCGATGCCCGGCGCCGACAAAGCATCCACCCTAAAATAAGTGAAGTCTAATAACAGTCGATCAGAGTTAGGCACTTCTTTTCAAAAGATCCTGGCTAGTTGCCAGCTACTTTGAACCCAACTATGCTACTTAAAAGTCATCATGGTCTGACAAGCGTTGAACAACAACCGGTCACATCAAGTCTAATTGGCTAACTTGCACTTACCATCTACATATCTCTAACATGTCATTAAATACCTTGAGATTGACGTGTTCCCCAACATTGATGTGTCATTCAAGTGAAGCTTCCTATCGGCAGGAAAGCCAGATGACGTTAGCCCTACTCCCTATTTTGACAAGACCTATGTTATCTACCCGGTCAATGAGTGACGCAGCAAGCCGACTCCCATCTATCGTTTATCCTATAAATAGTTATCAATGTTGGCCATTTGAGGACACATTCATTTTCACTCACAACATACTATTCCAAGCTTGTATCCTCTCCTAACTTATAGTAAAAGTTTCGGTAGCATCCATAAAGCAGATTATTCAAGATCAAACATTGTGGTATCAGAGCCCACTCTATAGTTTTCTTGATACTTCATGAGAGTGGCTCGTTGATGTCTTTTGCTTGCCGCCTGACCAAGGCGGACTGTTGTTCTTGATTCCATTCAGATTGTTAGTTTGGGATGAAGGCTTTGATGGATCCTATTTGTTTGCCGTTGTGACTTAACTTCGTGGGTTGAGTTGACTCAAGTTAGGCTTGATCAAATACCCTTGCCGTAATGTTCTCATTGGGAAAGGGTTAGGACGAGGCTAAGCTATGAGTTAGCCCGACTTGTGATGGACTTAGTTAGAAATGATCCTTCGATTGAAGGTTTACTAATCCTTAGTCAAAGACTGCAAATGGGTTCTTGAATGCCTTTAGCAAAGAGACCCTACTTTTGTAGGTTGACTCATTTGTCTAAGTCGGAAAAGATCCTTCTTCTGAAGGTTGGCTCATCCTGTTCAGTCCTTGATGGGATCGGGATAACTTGCTCGTACGTTGAAGTGTCATGCAAACTCTATGAGAGTGTTTGCCCGATGACAAGTTCAGGTGTGCGGTGTTAGATGTCAAGTTGGTTTGAACCAGCGTGGGTTTGAGACCTGTCGCATGTTCGGAAGAGAAGTTGTCTGTATGACCCTGCGAGTAGGGATGGTAGTCTCTTGCAACATGCCGATCGTGTGTACTTTCACACCTAGGTACAACCCTTATGGACTTACCTTGAGTTCTCCTTTCTTGCCTTCACTTGAAGCTGCAATGAAAGAAGTTTGATCTCATGTTGCTGTAAATGAGCTTGTTGGAGCCGACCTGGGTTAGGTGCTGGCTGCAAACCCAGTCTCGCAGAATGGCTTGTGGTCGTTCAGACCGAAGGCCTGAGCTGAGCCTTGCCCTTTTAGAGGTCAACGACTCAGATCTTGGGCTTGGTCTAGCGGTGTCAGATCGGATGACTATTTGTCGGCTGCTGGGTGAGGCCCAAGCTGTCGTAGGAGCGTCGCTCCGTTGTTGGGACGTTAGCACGATCCGATGTTCAAACATCTTCGTCTCTTGATCAGTGACGAGTGTTTTGAAGACTAGCAGGTCTTAAAGGACATTGTTGGAACGTTGCTAGAGTCGCTTGATGAACCTTTAGACATGCTGGTCAATCTTAGCCTTTCGGTTCATTTATGGATATGAATCGTGTTGAGGTTCTAGATGGTCAACAGAGGTTTGGCTTAACGGTTGCAACCAAGGATTGATCGAGCAAAGTGTATGACATAGGTTCTTGCCCCTGCCATTGCTGGCAAAAGTCAAAACATAGATGTTTTCGACGTTGCCGGTGAGTCCTCGGACTCTAGGTGTAATCCTGTGTTTGGTAGGTTCAACCATCTTTGGGTGGTTGATGGATGACTTTGTGTTGACCTATTGGCAGTGCGCATCAAAGAACTTGGTTATTGCGGTCCGGACCCGCCACTGAGATGTGGTAATTCGTGTTGAGCTAAAGGTTCACACGGAGATGTGCACAACGTTATGACAGTCCAATGGGTTAGCCTAAGATGTAAGATACACTGAATTCTGGTATAAGCTTCAAGAGACCGAGTCTGAGGGTGAACGTGCCTTTAGAAGAGAGGATCGGTCCCCTTGATTGATCATAGCAATTTGAGGTTGTTGGGTTCCTTGAGGGTTGGCTTGTCCAACTAGGTAATCCTGTGGGCGGGTCAAAGGCTGATAAGCCAAGGACTTGTTCGTTTCCATACCTCGATCGGTGTTGTCACTTCACTAAGTGAGCCTACTGTGTAGGCAAGCTGCCGGAGTCTGCGGGTGGATTTGACGTTCTAGGACGTCGTGGTTTGTTATGGGCTGTTAGGCCGATAACAAGGTCATGTCGCCAACAAAACCTTGCGGATAATCCGTAGACAAGGTTGTTGTGGCAATGACCTAAGTCCCCTGAGCTCCAGGGTTAGTTGGAAAAGGGAACCTAGTAAAGGAGGTGATACCAAGAAGTGGTGTTCTTTTGGAACGGAGCCAACGTTGGCCTTAGAAACGTGATGGGGATTCAATTGGTCCTACTATCGGCAAATGAACATGTCAGCTCATGAGAAAGTTGACTTTTTGCAAACTCCTTTGTGGTAAGGTGCATACGTGGTTCTAAGTAAAATTGGACGTTAGCTTGGTTTCCATTTTCATTCTCATTAGCACCACACAAAGTCACACCCTCACATTCAAGAGATAATCAAACATATTACAAGATTATAATCTAAAAATACTATTTGGGTTAAAATTGGGCCGATGTTGATTATAGGATAATTTTTCAAGTTCATACCACTTTTAGCTGTTTTACATGCATTAAAGATAAATCAAATATTTGATTACTTTTTAAAAAAAATGTATAATTGATGAAGGAGCTAGAAAATTTTTATAAAAGGGACCAGAATTTGATTTAAGTATAATTATTTTCTTTTATAAAATTAAAAATTAATATAGTGGATTAAACATTAGTGTTATAAACAAGTTCTAAGAAAAATATTTATAACTATAATTTTAAAAATAAAATTAGGTATTAGATTTTATTTAATACCAAATTACAATATGTAGATTAATATACAAAGAAGTTATTAATTAGTAAAACTAAATTACAGTCTATATATTAAATAATATAGAATAATAGTTATAAACTAAACTATATGACGAATGTCTGTAAAAATTAATATAAAATAATAGTTCTAGACAATTAGCATTTTCTAAAGATATTAATATAAATAGTTTCAGGGAAATCGAAATCAATTTGCAAACCATGCAATATAAAAACTAATAACTTGTATTTATAATATGATGAGTAGATGATTACGTAAACTTACCTAATAACAAATAATACTTTAAACTAAATTATTAAAATAAAAATACTAAAAGATTTTCATCCAAAATACAGTAAAAATATTTTTAATATAAATGTAAAATAAAGATAACATATTAATAACAAAAAAATTAATAATAATATTATGGATTATTTTAGAAAATACTAGGATACGAAAAAATAATTTATTAAAATAAATAAACTACAAAATATATAAACATCCAAATTAAAATAAATATATACCCATAGAGGTGGCCGTAGACCCACTGCCTCTGGTCTCCGCCTCTCCTCCCGATCCGGTTAAACTGATTTAGATTTTCAATCAAACTAAGAAATTTAACAAAAACTACATTTTGAGCAGCTTCACTGAAAAGCAAATTACACCATTGAAAAATGACTACCGCCGCTCGACCTCAGCCTCCGGAGAGAACTACGGGGTAAAACGGTGAGAGCCATGATATCATATCTCTGTTGCAAAATCATGTGTTTCTGAACATGCATGCAACTTCAAGCCCGACATGCCATTGCCACCTCTTCCTGTGGCACAAACTAGCATGCATGCTACCGCTTCCATTTCTCTTTCCAGTTCCAGCCGGTGGCTGTATCCTCAAACAAATTAGTAAATGGTTGTCCATCTCTCTCTCTCCCGCCCTCCCTTCTTCTCCGTATAAATATCGCTCATCTGTACTGGTAAGTGGTAACAGTACTAGTTCCTTTTCTTCTCTGTCCCGCACACTCCTGCGCATTAATTACTGAAAGAACTGATGTCTTATCCAGTTCGAAATAGTCCTCACAGAAACTATACGACCAGTATCCCCATAATTCAAGCGCGCTACGTAGAATCTCGAAACATAACAAATACATGCAAACTCGTCAACGTCAACCGTTCCTGTTGCAATAACACGCGGTGCTCCTTGCTATCACCGCCGTCGACAAAACTCTCCACCGCTTCCCCAATCCCATCACCTTCTAAGCTGGTTAAACAACCGATCTCACCGCCTTCTTGGCCATCCACCTCTCCACCGGGTACCCGTAATCTCAACCCAATTCAAAAGGTAATAGCTTCCGCACTGGACACCGTGGAGAAATCACTCACGACGTCAGAGCGTCAAAAACAACTCCCTAGAACGATCGACCCGGACGTACAGTTGTCCGGAAACTTCGCCCCGGTTCAAGAATACCCTACTAAATCCGGTCTAGAAGTCACCGGCCAGATCCCAACCGGTTTACTCGGTGGACTCTACTTAAGAAATGGTGCGAACCCCATGTTCCACCCAACAGGACCCCACCACTTCTTCGACGGGGATGGGATGATCCACGCAGTTAAATTCGGTCCCCGCCAAAACCAAGCTAGCTACACCTGCCGGTTCACCAAAACCAGCCGCTTACTCCAGGAAACCACCCTTAACCGACCAATATTCCCAAAACCAGTCGGCGAGCTCCACGGTCGTCTCGGCCTAGCCCGACTTGCCATATTCCACGCTCGCGCAGCATCAGGTATCCTCGACGTGACACGTGGTATGGGAGCCGCCAATGCCGGCCTCATCTACTTCAACAACCGTGTACTAGCCATGTCAGAGGACGACTTACCTTACCACATCCGAATCCACTCCGACAATGAACCGAACCTTCACACGGTAGGCCGGTTCAACTTCCACGGCCAAGTGATGAACCGGAACCTTATCGCACACCCGAAAGTTGACCCGGAAACAGGCGACCTCCACACACTAAGCTACGACGTAGTACGCCGGCCCCACTTGAAGTACTACCGATTCGACTCTCACGGCAAAAAGACAAGTGAAGTTGACGTCCCCGTTGCGGGTCCGACAATGATCCATGACTTTGCCGTTACACACCATTACGTTGTCATCCCCGACACAAACGTGGTGTTCAGCTTGTCTGACATGCTACGTGGCAAATCCCCTCTGCGAACTGACCCGAATAAGACGTCACGATTCGGTGTTCTACCAAAGGATGCTGACGCGTCACGGATAAAATGGATTGACATGCCAGGGTGTTTCTGCTTCCACTTCATAAACGCATGGGAAGAGGAAATGGAAAACGAGGACAAGATAGTAGTAATCATTGGTTCAAACATGGACCCGGCTGACTCCGTGTTTAACGACAGTAGTGATAAGGAGCCGATACGGTTGGAGTTGACAGAGTTCCGCCTTAATCTCGCAACCGGCGAGTCAACCCGGAGAGTGATAGTTTCGGGGATGAATCTTGAGATGGGCCAAGGGAATGGACGGTTATTGGGCCAGAAGAACCGAATCGTGTTCATGGCGATAGCGGATCCTTGGCCAAAGTGTGGGGGGATTGCGAAAGTGGACCTGGAGACAGGACACGTGGAGAGGTATATTTACGGGGTGGGGAGGTTTGGTGGGGAGCCGTGTTTCGTGCCCAAGGAGGGTGATGTGGCTGAGGATGAAGGGTGGGTGATGAGTTTTGTGAGGGATGAGGTGGAGGAGAGATCGGAGTTGGTTATACTCAAGGCGGTGGATATGGTAGAGGTGGCGAAAGTTAAGTTGCCCAGCAGAGTTCCGTATGGTTTCCATGGGATGTTTCTCAATTCAAGTCAGCTAGAAAGACAAGCTTCTTGATTTCTTAAATAAAAATAAAGCACGAACTTTTTTTCTATTTTGTTAAACTGTGTGCAGATAGGATCATATACGTATTACGTACTAGTTAATTTAGGGTTCGGCTCATATGCTGCACAACATCATTTGCTACATTATACAAATTCACGCCAGCATGATATTAATTTTCTTGTAATATTTGATTTTGTTGTATTCCCATCTCCAAGTTAAATTTCCGTACTAGTATCAAGTTTTACTTTTGAACAAATGTAATTATAATTCTAGTGTAACAAGAAAGTAAGATATTCTTATTTATTAAAAGAAATAAGTTGATAACTATATAAACCATAAATATATAACAAAAGTATTGGTATATAGGGATAAAAATATATAAAAAAAGTTCTTAGGTAATATTACTTATATAATAAATAAGTTAATTTATTATTAAAATTACAAAGAATACTATAAAGTGTTTCTTTTGTCATATTAATCTGTTTTTTTGTTTGTACGTGTTTTTTTATTTTTTATTTAATATTTATTATGAGTGAAACTTTAATTTACCATTTTTTCCAAATTTATAATTCACTATCATATTTTTTTATTCCAAGTTTTTTAGAAATAATACTTGGAAAAATCAAAATTTGTCATGCAAAAATTTCATTATTCACATTGTAATTCGATTTCCAAACTTCTTCTTCATATGCGACGAAAAAGTTTCATAACTCGCAATGTACCTCTACTTAGGGAAATAACCTAGAATTATGACTATTTTACCCTGACATTACATATCATGTTTTAAATTCACAAAATGCCAATTTTTTATCCGAGGGTGTTTTATGAAATGTTCCAAAAAAATTAAAATACTACAAAGATATTTTAAAGAAGTAATAAAATTATAAGAAATAACTAAAAATATATAAATAATTAACATAAAATAAATAATTCTTAAATATTTAATGTACACAAAAATTCAAACAACTTAATTCTTTTTTGTTTACCTTCTTGCAACATAGTAAAAATAAATAACAAAGCAATTTAATGAAGAAGAAAAATGATAATTAATCAAAGAAGGTAAAAAACAATAAGAAGAGGATAATTAACTAGTTATCGACAATAATTGTAGCACTGGTAGCCAATCAACGTCTATGGCGGGTACAGCCGCCCAACAATTGTGTCTTATGTAGCCTATTAGCTGGTACCCTTAAATGCATTATTCAACGTTGTACTAGCCATGTCAGAGGACGACTTACCTTACCACATCCGAATCCACTCCGACAATGAACCGAACCTTCACACGGTAGGCCGGTTCAACTTCCTAGTGGACCGGTACCCTAGTGGGCCGGTGCCTTTAGTTATTAGTATAATAAGTTAGTGGTTAGTGGGCTTGTATTATTTACATGTTAGGCCCAGTTCCATTGTAATGTCTAGAACATTCTAGGTAACCCCTAGAATGTTCTATGTAACCCCTATAAATAACCACCTACTGGTATGGAAATATACACAAGTTCTCTCAGTTATATTAAGACATCGAGTCTCACAATGTCCGGTTACCATATTCAAATATTCTAACACTGGTATCGGAGCTATTGTTCCATTTCTGTTCGCCTTCCTCGCTTCTTTCTTCTTTTTCAAAATCTTTCTCAAAATCGTCTTCTTACCTCCCGTCATAATCTCTTCTTATTTAAAATCTTTTCCAAAATCTTTTTCAAAACCCCAGGCCTGTCGACCGTGAATTGGTATGCTTTTGGGTACTGCTTCACATCCGCTGGCGTCCTTGCCACGTAACCGATTCGGTTTGACCGCTGAGCCATCATCCATCCGTGATCTGGCACCACTTCATCCACCCACTTCGGCATGTTAATCGATAATGTGGCGTAAAGGTGTTTTGTGACTTTGTATGACTTGTCGTGCAATAGGAAATTATCACGCGCGGTGGTGGTCGACTGACTGCTGGTGCTGCTGCTACTGGCCGGCGGCGTGGATGGGTCCATATCAAAGAATCGGTATGCGGCTTGAACCATTTCCCCATACCGAATGATCTCTCGTCGCAGATTCTCATCCAAAGGATCGGCTTCCTCCTTCATCTTCTACCCTTCATCTTCTTCTCTTTGCTTTTTCTCCGATGGATGATGAAACTGTGCTCTCATCCTCTAATAATAGTGGCGAAAACATGATGCCAGGAGGAGAAATCGGATCCAGAAAACAGACCGGCAACCCGTCGGTTTCAACATCTACACAAAACATACAAATATCATCCCAGTCAGTTGTTTCGGTAGCCACCAATCTTATAAAATTAAAAACAGAAAACTTTCGCATCTGGCAAGGTATCATCACAACTTTTCTAAGAGGCAATGATCTTTATAAATTCGTTGATGGCTCTTACCCTTGTCCTGAGGCTGTCATTAACAGTGAGATAAACAAGGAATACCTAAAATGGATTCAGATGGATCAATTAGTACTCACTGTCATTTTCGTTTCAGTAAGTGAAAATATTATCGGTCAGATAGTTGGTATGAAAACAGCATCCCAAGCCTGGACTTATTTGCACCAAACCTTTGCCTCCCAAACAAACGCCCAAGTTGGACATCTGTTGTGTCAATTAAGTTCTATCTCAAAGCAATCTACAGAATCTGTGACTTCATACTACAATCGGGCTCAAGCCTTGGTGGATTCTCTTTCTCTAACTGGTCATTTAGTCTCTCACAGAGAATTTCAAAGCTACATTCTAAATGGTTTATCTTCTGAGTACAGTGCTTTGGTTTCGAACATCCTCACAAGGACAGAACCCTGCCCTCCCTCTCAACTATATCACTTTCTTCTCTCTCAAGAAGGCTGGTTACAGAAACAGCAAGCTCAAGCAACTACAATTACAGTTAATGCTACATCACACACCCCTACAGTAGGCACTGGAAGAGGAAAATCATTTTACAATAACAGAGGACGTAACAGTAGAGAAGGGGCAGGGGATCTTCTTCATCTTATCAAACAAAACAAACAACTTCTCTGGAAAACCTGATACCAGACCACAATGTCAAATTTGTCGTAAAAGAGGTCATGAGGCCGATGCTTGCTACCATCGCTACAACTACTCTTATCAGCCCCGCCCACCCTCCACTATGACAGCTAATGCTACTGGAACTAACTCTACTATGGAGTGGATGCCAGACACAACGGCATCTCACCATTTTGCAGGAGATTTTTCTAAACTTAACATCAGTGCCTCTGATTATTCAGGTACTGACACAGTCTCCTTGGGGGATGGCTCTACTCTGGGCATTCAACACCAGGGTAATGGCTCTCTTCTCACTTCTGATAAATCATTTATCCTAAAGAATATCATGCATGTCCCTAAGTTACACAAACAGTTGGTTTCTGTAAGCAAGTTTTGTAAGGATAATGGAACATTTTTTGAGTTTCACCATGATTACTTTTTACTGAAGGACACTCAAACTCAGAAAGTTCTTCTCAAAGGGACAGCTAAAGATGGAGTTTATACATTTCCTCCTGGCTCTAAGACTCATCAACTTCACTATACCACCAAGGCACCCTCAAGCATCTGGCACGCTCGACTTGGACATCCTAGCACTACTATCACAAGACAGATGATTAGAAATTTTCAGTTACCCATTTCTAGTTTTGTTAGTAGTGAACTATGTACAGCCTGCTGTCAGGGAAAGTTTCATGCTCTTCCTCATTTTCCTTCAGATTCTGTTTCATCTAAGGCTTTTGAATTGATGTTTGTGGACCTATGGGGACCAGCTTATTGCACTTCAGTTGATGGATTTCACTATTTCATGCTAATTGTTGATGATTTTACACGGTATATGTGGATTTATCCATTAAAAAGAAAATCTGACGTTGCTCTAATATTTCCTATCTTTTGCAAAATGGTACACACCCAATACAATACAACTATTAAAAAGGTTCAGACAGACAGAGGAGGTGAATTTAGGGCTTTAGAAAAATTCTTTCAGAATATGGGTATCACTCATAGACTCACTTGTGCTCACTCTCATCAACAGAATGGCTCTGTAGAGAGTAAAATTAGGTTTGTCGTGGACAGAGGACTTTGTCTTTTATCTCAGGCTGCTCTTCCTATGGAGTTTTGGACTTTTGCTTTCAAAACTGCAGTCTACCTATGAATCGCACTCCCACTAAGGCCATTAACTTCTCAACACCATTTTTTAAACTTAACAATAAACAATCCCCATACAATCATCTTAAAGTTTTTGGATGCAGTTGCTGGCCTAATCTACGGCCTTACAATACCCACAAATTATCCCTCAAATCCACTGAATGTCTTTTTCTTGGATATTCTGAAAATTCTACAGGGTATATCTGTCTTGATCCTGTTAAAAATCGCTATTACATTTCACGGGACGTTATGTTTCAAGAGACTGTTTTTCCCTATGCATCCTTAACTCCAAAACAATCTTCTCCATCTACTACATCAATTTCTAATTTCTTGTTGCCTCTGTCTAACCTTGTTACACATACTCAGCAACCACATCCAAACTCCTAACCCTTCTGCTCAAACTACACCTTCCATACAAAACTGCTCTCCAGGTCCCATTCCCACTTTACCCACACAAACTCCTCAATCAGGATCTTCATCAAATTCTTCATCCTCACCTTCACGTTCTTCTCAATCAGAATCTCCCTCCAATTCCTTACCCTCACCTGTATCCATACACCCTATGGTTACTCGTGCCAAAGCAAACAATCTAAAACCTAAAATCAGAACAGATGGGACCATTCCATGGCTTAACCACACTAACATCACAAAACCTGTTCCAGACAACCCAACTTTCAGCCAAGCAAAAAAATATCCAGAATGGCAAGCAGCCATGAATGCAGAATATCAGGCATTAACTAAAAATAACACATGGGAACTTGTTCCCTATCAGACACACATGAATATTCTAGGCACAAAATGGATATTAAAAACAAAACGACATGCTGATGGAACTTAGGAAAGAAGAAAAGCCCGTCTTGTGGCCCAAGGATTTGGTCAAACTCATGGCATTGACTATTCAGAAACCTTCAGTCCAGTAGTAAAAGTCTCGACTATAAGAACTGTTCTCGCTATTGCTACTGCGAGAAATTGGCCTATTCATCAACTAGACGTGGACAATGCTTTTCTACACGGTCATATTGAAGAAGAAGTCTACATCAAACAACCTGCAAGGTTTGTTGATACTACCTTTCCTAACCATGTTTGTCGGCTAAAGAAGGCTCTATATGGACTGAAACAATCTCCTAGAGCATGGTTCTCTCGACTTAGTTCATACCTTTTACACATTGGTTTCAATGCATCTCAATCTGATCCCTCTCTATTCACATACATACACGGCTCAGACATGGTATATCTACTTATATATGTAGATGATATCATTGTTACTGCCTCTAACCTTAATCTCATTCACAAACTCACATCTTGTCTAGCTCTCGAGTTTCCCCTTAAACTTCTAGGAAATCTATCTTTTTTTCTTGGGGTCACTGTAACCCGAAACCATTCAGGACTCACCATCACTCAAAGTCATTATATTCAGGACCTGTTACAGCGCACAAACATGCAAAATTCCAAACCAGTTGCTACACCCATGATTGACTCAACCTCTCTCGACACATCTGACTCTCCACCACGTCACGACATTCACAATTTCAGAAGCATTATCGGCAGTTTGCAATATTTGGCCTTTACACGGCCAAATATAAGTTACGCAGTCAACAAAATAAGTCAACATATGCATGCTCCCAAAGAAATTCATTGGACTGCGGCAAAACGAATTCTTTGTTACCTAAAATCCACTAAAAATTTAGGGCTTTTCTTCCCCGCGCAACCCCTTGGTGATCTGAGTATTTACTCGGACGCGGATTGGGCAGGCTCCATCTCCGATCGACGCAGCACGACGGGCTTTCTCATCTTTCTCGGTGGAAGTCTTGTGTCTTGGAGCTCCAGGAAGCAACGAACGGTGGCCAGATCCTCAACAGAAGCCGAGTTCAAGTCCCTGGCCATGGCTACAGCAGAAGCATTGTGGATTCAGAAACTCTTGACAGAGCTTGGTATAAAATTGAAACATAATCCAGTTTTGCGGTGCGACAATATAGGCGCTACATACCTCGCTTCGAATCCAGTGTTTCATAGCCGTGCTAAGCATATCGCCGTGGACTACTTCTTTGTCCGAGAACGCATTCGAAATCGAAGCTTGAAGGTGGAGTTTCTTCCAACGAATGATCAAATTGCAGATGCTCTAACAAAAACTCTAAATCGGGGAAGACATGTATTTCTGCGTTCTCAAATGTCTCTTGTTGAGACTAATTTGGGAACGAGGGGGGATAGTGGACCGGTACCCTAGTGGGCCGGTGCCTTTAGTTATTAGTATAATAAGTTAGTGGTTAGTGGGCTTGTATTATTTACATGTTAGGCCCAGTTCCATTGTAATGTCTAGAACACTCTAGGTAACCCCTAGAATGTTCTATGTAACCCCTATAAATAACCACCTACTGGTATGGAAATATACACAAGTTCTCTCAGTTATATTAAGACATCGAGTCTCACAATGTCCGGTTACCATATTCAAATATTCTAACTACTTCCACGGCCAAGTGATGAACCGGAACCTTATCGCACACCCGAAAGTTGACCCGGAAACAGGCGACCTCCACACACTAAGCTACGACGTAGTACGCCGGCCCCACTTGAAGTACTACCGATTCGACTCTCACGGCAAAAAGACAAGTGAAGTTGACGTCCCCGTTGCGGGTCCGACAATGATCCATGACTTTGCCGTTACACACCATTACGTTGTCATCCCCGACACAAACGTGGTGTTCAGCTTGTCTGACATGCTACGTGGCAAATCCCCTCTGCGAACTGACCCGAATAAGACGTCACGATTCAGTGTTCTACCAAAGGATGCTGACACGTCACGGATAAAATGGATTGACATGCCAGGGTGTTTCTGCTTCCACTTCATAAACGCATGGGAAGAGGAAATGGAAAACAAGGACAAGATAGTAGTAATCATTGGTTCAAACATGGACCCAGCTGACTCCGTGTTTAACGACAGTAGTGATAAGGAGCCGATACGGTTGGAGTTGACAGAGTTCCGCCTTAATCTCGCAACCGGCGAGTCAACCCTGAGAGTGATAGTTTCGGGGATGAATCTTGAGATGGGCCAAGGGAATGGACGGTTATTGGGCCAGAAGAACCGAATCGTGTTCATGGCGATAGCGGATCCTTGGCCCAAGTGTGGGGGGATTGCGAAAGTGGACCTGGAGACAGGACACGTGGAGAGGTATATTTACGGGGTGGGGAGGTTTGGTGGGGAGCCGTGTTTCGTGCCCAAGGAGGGTGGTGTGGCTGAGGATGAAGGGTGGGTGATGAGTTTTGTGAGGGATGAGGTGGAGGAGAGATCGGAGTTGGTTATACTCAAGGCGGTGGATATGGTAGAGGTGGCAAAAGTTAAGTTGCCCAGTAGAGTTCCGTATGGTTTCCATGGGATGTTTCTCAATTCAAGTCAGCTAGAAAGACAAGCTTCTTGATTTCTTAAATAAAAATAAAGCACGAACTTTTTTTCTATTTTGTTAATGGTGAACTGTGTGCAGATAGGATCATATACGTACTAGTTAATTTATGCGATCGTTTTAATAAACAAAGCAAGTGTAATATAGTAGCTGATTCGGTAGCATCTTAAGGATTCTTCAGAAAACGGGAGTTAGCTAGGAATAGAAATCAGATTTGTATTCGTTGTTTACGGATGTGTTGTTGTGTAAAAATACGCAACTGTACTTTTATGTTGTAGCCGTACAGAACTTTGAAATGCCAAATAATGCTAAATTATCTAATGTTATATACAATTGGGTTTATCTCAGTATAAACAATAATAAGGCCTATCTCCCCATGCTTCGTATTAGGTTAGGCTAGCGGTTTTGGACAAATCTAGTTAATATTGAATTGAGTTTAGTCAAAATGTTAGCCCTTTGGTCTGAACTTGTTACGAATGAAAATGTTCAGAATTTCTTTTTTGAACTTGTCACAAACCAAAAAGAAAATTCAAAGCCACATGTTATCCTGGTGTGGAAAAAATTTTTGCTACAAAATTAAGTTGTATAAACACTATCACGACAAATGTTTCTTGTTAGAATTTCCTCTCAGGCGAGGGGCTCTCTGACCTTCCTCCTTTTGTCTCACTGCTGCTTCATCTTCCGCTCCTTGTATTTGTGGGTTCTTCTTCACCGATTCACACCAAATTTGAGAATCAAGTCCAGCTCTTTCTTCTGCTTCTCCTGGTGTAAGTTTTTCTAAGATTTGGGACTCCTACTTCCCTCCCGTGCTTCCTTCCTTCCCTTCCTCCTCTGAATGGCTTGGGCACCAAGGTTTGCCTTTGGAAATGAAGATGGTGACTATTAGACCTTACATGTGGCTTATCTCCCTTCCATTTGCGCCCGATTCTCTTCTTGGTCTCTACTCTTCTCCTGTCATTCCTTCTCCCTCTCTACCTCCCGCTCGAAGCACCTCTCAAGTAATCTAAAAAATGGAGTTCTTGGCGGTCAAGGCTAAAGACGGTGCTGATATGGTCAATAAATCCAGGGACGTCGTCGCGGTCTCTCAGCTCGGGTTTGTTGTGCAACAGCCACCGGTTGCAGATGGGTCGCTGGTGGTAGAGGAAATCCCTGGTTTGTCTGGGGATTACCCGGAATAATGAGCCCATGGTTGACTGGTTGCTGGGATGAGCAAAGTTCTTATGCAACCAATATCTTACTTTGGATCTTTGTTGTCTTATCTTGTATTAGCATTATTCTTGCTTTTAGTCGATGTTGTATTTCAATAAGAGTAAAGTCTCATCCAATTCTAGAACTTTATATTTTTAGGCCTTTTTTGTGTTATAGTTGTTTTCTTATCGTGATTTTGTGGGTATCTGGTAATTCTCTTGTTTGTTGGAGGCCCTTGTTGACCGACCTACTATACACAGTGGATGGAATCGGCAGTAAGATCCCTTGGCATTCATGGTGGTGCCTTTTCAGGCACTATTATCCTCTCTTTACACTCTTACAAGGATGCTTCCATTGGCAGTTGGATAGGCAACCGCCTTTTGGATAGGGCTGACCTCAGTTGCCTCCACCTTTGGATTAGTAGTGGCGCTTCATGCCTCTGCTATGAGCCAGGAGATCTATTATATGGATTCCTTTTACACCGTTGTACTCTGTTAGGATGGTCGTTATAGAATGTCCCCAGTATTGTCTTTACTTAATGTCGTCTCTGAAAATATTTGCTTCAATATTAGGCATTAGATTATGGTCTATTAGGCTTGTAATCTCTTATCTTTAATTTAATGTTTTATTTAAAATAAAACATTATCACACCAAATACCAATAGCTGAATTGGAAATCAACTTCAGGTTATTGCACTGTGTTATCCTTTTCTCCTGTTGGTGGGAGTTGTCTTTTCCCGTTGGTGGGAGTTGTCTTTTCCCTTTGGCGGGAGCTCCTCTGTTTCTATCGCTTTCTATAGACTCAAGTAGTTTTTTATGTTTTCACCATGGATGTCTTCTCCGATGGTCTTCTTTCTCCCTCATCCCCTTTAGCTTGGAGCAATCTACTCTTTTTTATTGTTGGAAAGGTACTGATTTTTTGGAGCTTAACCTTGGCGATACTTGTGGAAACTTGGCTACCTCAGAACTGATTTAGGGGGTTCGGTGGTGTCGAAAGGCTTTGAAAGTCATTTGACGGTCATAACTTCTCTCTCATGTGTGGCACGGCTACTGCAAAACCGGATTCCCTCTTCTTGTACCCAGTCCTCAGCATCATTGGCAAGGTCAAACCCCAAGTATGTTGTTGTGTCGCCTCTAGTAGATCCTGCTCTTTCTTGATATCATAACCAACAGAGTTGCATGTACGTACCTTTCCCCCTCTCTGTCAATCATGATATCAAGAAGGTCGTGAATGCTACTCTGACAAACAGAGCTGCTCTTGATTTCCTTGGTGGTGTTCTATTTTCTTCTGCTTGCATGTATTGGTTGAGCGATGCCTTCTCCATTTTCTTTGCCATGGTGGTGTGCCACTTGCATGTATATGGTGGATGTTGGAGATGGCTTACTTCGATCGGAAAGAGAAGCAGAGGTGTGTATCGACGGGAGAGATCATGGTTAATCGATCACAGAATAAAGGCGTCAGGTGTGTAAAGGGGTGGAGGCCAAGGAGATCAATTTATGAATTCTTCACATCTCTCCTTCCCTCTTTTCTATTCTCGTGATGAAGGGGGAACAGTCTTCGGTTGTTAGCGGTGTTGCGGCACCTGACAAAGATAAATGGAAAGGGGGAGCTAGAATAATCAGTTTGGTAGTTGATGCCAATTTCTGTATCACATGTGTCTGGTAGTTCAAGTGTGTGGGAGGTCTTTTCTGGCTATAGTGCGTGTGAGGTGTATATGGGTACTTTAGAGTACATATTTTGTTTTTTTAATCACCTTTGAGGTTGTCAACACTAGTACAAAAACGCCTATTTCGGCGGTTGTGAACCGCCGAAATGGAGTGCGCCAAGATACGTGTACAATCCTATCTCGGCGGTTGTACAACCGCCGAAATAGGTAATCTATTTTGGCGGTTGTTAGCTAAAAACTGCCGAGATAGGCGCGTTTTAAAATAAAAAAACACCTATTTTGGCGGTTCCTAGCTAACAACCGCCGAAATAGGTCCTTTTTTTAAAAAAAAGAAATCGATTTTTGCGTTGTCTTGAACCTCTCAGCAGCAGTTCCAGCGATTTTCAAGAGGCGCAACCACGAGAATGAAGGCGCAGAGCATTTAAGTTCACCACAAGAGAAGAAAATGAACACGTACAGGCGCAGAGCATGTAAGTTTGAGTATATTACCGGTTCCCAGAGAGAATAAGATAAGTTTGAGTATATTACCATAAGAGAAGAAAATGAACACAGGCGCAGAGCATGTAAGTTCGCCTGCAAAATTATCGTGATATTAGAGGATGAAGAAAGGTGTGCAGAGCATGTTTGTTTGCCAGTTAGGGTTGTGAATTTACCGTGAGAGAACGGGATGAAGAG
This sequence comes from Limonium bicolor, assembly GCA_023374045.1. Classification (NCBI taxonomy): domain Eukaryota; kingdom Viridiplantae; phylum Streptophyta; class Magnoliopsida; order Caryophyllales; family Plumbaginaceae; genus Limonium; species Limonium bicolor. The sequence goes on from CM041777.1 coordinate 148,374,524, forward strand.
AAAGCCACCGGTTGCGGTTGTGAAATCACCATGAGAGTAAGTGAAGAAGAGAGGCGCATACCATGTTTGGTAGTTAGGGATGCGAAATTAGATAGAAGAGAAGATGAAGAGATTAGGCCGGCGAGCAAACATGTAATAAAATAACGTCTATTTCGGTGGTTGCTACTAACAACCGCCGAAATAGACTAAAATTTAAGCGGCCTTTTTGAAAATTTCAGAAAAAAATCCCGGGAAATGAACCTATTTTGGCAGTTTTATCTACAACCGCCGAAATAGGGGCGCCGAAATAGGCGTTTTTTGTACTAGTGCAATTAGTTTATCTTTGTTGTCTTGCTCATAAGTTAGGAAGTTTAAATTAGTTTAGTTTATCTTCATAGTCTTAGTAGTGCAGGGTTTAGTAATGTGCTTAGTGTTCCTAGGTTTAGGTGATGGTAAGCAGGCTTTCAAGCTACTTGTGCAGCATCCCAAGAGAACAACTTCCAATTAGTAGTTTCCGTTAGTGATTGCCTTACTTTGGGTTTTCGATGAAGTTGGGTTTCAGTTGTACATTTGGATGAATTCTCAGTGCGATGGTGGTGGTTGTTGGTTTTAAAAAAACATTATCACGCCAAATTATTGGTGGTGAGGAAGGCGGATATGTAGTTCGTACATCCACAAAATCTCCCAAGCGTAGTTCTTCACTACCCTGTGTTCCTCTTTTGTGGTGGACCAATAATAATAGGAGTGAGCATTTGGTTAATTTGGGTATCTGAAATCCAAAATAAAAAAAATTTAATTGGATTTAAAACCGAATTATACAAAATTTAGCCATAACCTAATTATCTGTTATCTCGAAATTTTTCTAGGTGTAAATCCAAAATCCGATCCAAAAATTTTGGTTAGTTTGGTAATTAGTTAAACAAAATTTAGACAAAAAACCGAAAACTGGATTTTTTTTGTCAATTGTATTACTATCTGTATCCATATAATGTACAAGGGGTATACATGTCTATATATAGAAGAGGAAGATCAAGAGTCGTTGAAATATTCAACCTTACATAAAGAAAGAAAAAGTGGTTCTTACGAGACGGTCGATAGAACGCCAACCCATCTTGAGTATGGTGCAACCAGTGATGTGGCAGTCCAGTCAGCTTGCAGACTGTCTTCTTATGTGGCATATATGTAAGAGTAAAATTTGTATTAATTTTAAATGATTGTAACTTTTAAAATATAAGTCCAAAATGAAATTTTTTTGTACCATTGTTCATCTAAATTCAAGCTCTTCAAAACATGACCAATCATGGTTATGTTTTCAAATATAAAATTTATATTATTTACATGTATATATTTACACATATCAACAAGACTTATTCATCAAATACAATTTGAAATACGCCATATAACAATAATAATACACCATAAAATAATAATGATCTTTTATATGTCCGAAATTGCTATGTTAGGGAAATATATAATTCACCATATAAGGCTTAAACATACATCATAATAGTAATAATACACCACAAAACAATAAAATTACACCACAAAACAATAGTAATACACCTCAAAAAGACTAATGATTTTTGATTGATTCCGATGTTTGTTATCTAATTCACCACTTATAATGAATCATAATATCAAATTTAATGAATCATAATATCGAAATTAATGAATCATATCATCAAGTTAGTGTATCATCGTAAACATATAAAACTAAAATTGTATCAGTTCTGAAGTTTGTTATCTAATTCACCACTCATTAGTTAATGAATCATAATATCATTTTTAATGAATTATAATATCAAAAAATGAATCATATCATCAAGGTAGTGTATCATCATAAACATATAAAAATAAAAATATTTTTATTGGTTGTGAAGTTTGTTATCTAATTCACCATTTTTTAGTTAATGAATCATAATATCGAAATTAATGAATCATAACATCAATTAGTGTATCATTGTAAACATATAATAATAAAATATTAGTTTTTATCGGTTTCGGAGTTTCTTATCTAATTCACCACTTGTTAGTTAATGAATCATATCTATTTTAATGAATCATAATATCAAAATTAATGAATCATATCATCAATTTAGTGTCTCATCGTAAACATATAGTTAAAAATAAAAAAATTAAAGTTAACACAATATATTCATGACTGGTCTGGTTTTGAATAGCTTGAATGTAGGTGAATAATGATATAATTTTTTCATTTTAAACTTATATTTTAGGAATTATAACTATTTATAGTTAATAGTATACTAAAAAGGCAGTACAGATAACAAAACGGCTGACTAGACTGACTGCAACTCGTACTGGCCACTCCATATTAATTGTGCAGGGCGCCGTTACGTCGAATTTGCGCTTACTATACCATAAATATGACATTTAGACTTAGGGAAACAATGGATAATAAATGTGTGTAGACACCAAAAATTCTCACCCGTTTTGTACCGAAACCAAAATACAAAAACAAACATGCTTCTAGAAACAGGGTGGTCGTCCCCGTTTTCAACTAAAGGAATTTTTTTCTCCGACATTTAAAATCTCACATTCCTATGGAAAAGAAGCACGAGCCTTTTTATATATTATTTTATTTTTATTTATTTTAGTGTAATCTGTTTTTAAAATGACTTCATTTGTATACTTATTTTATTGCTTTTGTTTTTTAAAAAATATTTCACCTTTTTGTTATTACCTTGCATTTCCGGTTGATTTCTCATTATTTTTATCATCATCATTTCCATCATTATTTTGTTTACTTTATTTTATGCGTTTGTATCATCATTTCGTGAACATTATTTTATTGCTTCATGTGCATGTGCTCTTCTATTTATTTATACCTCGTTATGTTTTGAACCTCTTTAGATTCCATAATTTCATGCATTAGATTAATCATCTCTTTTTTATTGTATATACTTTCTTTTGGATTCATAACTCTTGAAAAACAAAGTTATCTAGTTGAATTTAGAGGTTTTATATTATCTCTCCCATGAATATACTAAAATTCTACCCAGTGTAGTTGGTTAAGATACTCGTCATGCAATCAATTGGTCATGGGTTCGATCCCTGGCGTGGGGGGTGGGGCGTTCTGAATTTATTTAGCTCGCGACATAGCTTTTGTTATAGTCGTTGCCATTATGTACTAAGTACCGTTGCAGCTCATCCGGGTAAGGCGTAGGAGGGAATGCGTGGAGGTCCCGAGTTTGAACCCATGTATGGGCAGAACTTGTTTTTATTTACCAGTGAATGGGCAGAACTCTTTTTTTTTTATTATTATTATTTTGTTGTTCTTTGTGTCGGTCCACTCCAGTCTCGGTAAGCCCACATTTACAAAAAAAAGAACAATATAGTATGAGCTTGTTATTGAGAGAACCGATTATCCCCCCCCCCCAAAATCCTCTGCATGGTTCCTCGGTATTGAAAGCTGAAGAAGTGTGAAGGTTGCAAACCCCCTTCAAAATCCTCTCTCGCCGTCATCTTTCGGGGATGGCCGCTGCAAATTTCTTCATCATCTCCGAGACACCCCTTCATCTTCGAATCTCCATCAACGCCCCATTGTCCTTTTCGGTCGCCATCTTTGAGCCCCCATCTTTAACGCTCCACACACCGTTGTTCATCAGAAGTCTCATCTACCCCCGACTTCGCTCTGTTCTTTTACTCTCGTTACATTCAGACACGATGAAATACCCCAAACCTTGATATGTGGTTTAAATATCAAACTATGTATATAAAGGCTAAAAAGTGCCTTAGAAACATCAGTGGACAATTTAAAACATAGTAAAGTGCAATAAAGCACTAAGACACAGTTTGAGCAAAAACATGCTCTAAGCTATGAGTGAACTTGGTTAGGACCCAAAGAGCCTACCAAGACTTAATAACATTAATTATGATTTAATAAGGCTAAATAAGTCCTTAGGAAACCTTGGTGGACAGTTAAACCAAATAAAACACAAGGAAATACCTTAAAGTCAATATGAGCAAAAATGTGCTCTAAGCTTGGGATAAATTTGTATAAGACCTAATGGTCATACCTATACCTTATAAATATGTTAATGAACATATTAAATCAATTACCAAAGAAAACCAAGCTTGGAAACAAGTTAAAACACAAAAAGTGCTTTAAGGAGTCTTAAAGCACGTTTTTGGAAAATTGTCTTGTAAATGAGTTTTGAATGGCTAAATATCCATCATTACTCTTAATTAACATGTGTACTATATAGTATCACATTTGGAAGTCTATATCAATGGGAAATCAAAAATTTCACATCTATGTGCCTTGTTTTGTGAATAGTGATTTTTATAAGCTAGTTGTAACATATGATGTTATAAGTAATTAAATGAGTCAATAAAGACTATAATACCCCTAGACTATAAAGGGGGCCGGTTTTGTAGTAATGAGTCACCAAACATGTTAACTTATTAAGTAAATAAAGGTGACTCATAAGTTATATTTGCTTTAAGTCATAAATATCTTCAAAACAAAACCAAACTCACTTCTCTCATTTCTTTCTTCATTTCACACGGTTCCCTTCTTCTTCTACCTCTCTTCTTTCTGTTCTCACGTGAAGCTACAGCACCACCACCATTTCACCATCATTCATTGTCAATATCTCATGGCTCACTTAACCAAATCAAAAACAAACACCACCATTCTCTTTGTCTCATCAAGCTCTTCAATTCTCCTATCCTTTCAAATCTTCAAGAGCTCAATTTTGGTGCCATGGAGAATCACCATTGATGGAGCTTGAGCTTGTGTTTCTACACATTATTGATCTCCTTTGCTTCTAGGTAAGGAATCTCAAAGAAAAATCAAGTTTCCTCCATGTTTTGTGTGTGACCGAAAATACTCATTAATGGTGCTCTTGTGTGACTTTGTTCTAGCTTTATTCCAACCTTTCATGGACTAGGTGGAGTCCTCTCTTCATAGATATTCAAACTCTCTTCAAAGATCAAGGTAAAACAAGTACATTAATGTTTTTGAAACAATGATGTAAACCTAGGTTTACAATGAGATGAAGCTTAAAGCTTGAATACTCATTATGTTGTTTGTACAATGTATAGAACTTGACAAGGAATCAAATACCTTACCGGTTTCATAAGGAAACAAGAAAGAAGTTTGTGGGGAAAGAGGTAAATGTACTAACCTAATGTTGTTTAATGCCTTAGGAGAAATGAGCTTATAATGCTTGTTAAAACTACCTAAAGAGCAAATGGTGAATGACTTAGTAAAGTGTTCTCAAGGAGACTAGTAAAAAAAACATATGTCTTGGTGTATGTATTTGCAGGTCAAAGGCATTATTTATGTGGGAAATTCAGTTGTTTAAGGTTTATGCAATTTAAGGGCCTAAGAGCCATGTTATTTAAGGGCCTAAGTGCCAAGCAATTTAAGTTAAGCACTATATTGTGATGTAGTGCTAAATGTGTGAAGTTTGTGTATAAAATGTGTTTGATGGATTTTAGGTGTTCTTGAATGAAATAAGGTAAAAACCTAAGTGTTTGGATGTGAGTATATACAAGAGAAGCTATGGCCAAATTTGGGAAGATGTGTAAGAAGTTCTAAGTGTTTTAAATGTTTTTGGGTGAACTAGGAAGTGTGAAAGGTGAGCAAATGTTTACTTGGGAAGGAAACATATATTAAGGTGATTTAGAGTGATGCAAGGATTTAGGTGTTATCTTGGAAGTTTTCGGGATTCAATGTGTGTTTTGAGAATGTATTTAAGTCTTGGAGAAGGTTGTTAAAGGTTTAGAAATGTTGATGTACAAGGAAGAAGTGATGTTGGGTAAGATGTGAAAAAGGAGATTTAGTTAGTAAGAAAAGAAGTTTGAGAGATGATGTTAAGGTGTAGAGAAACACCTTGGTATAGTGGTCATTATAGGTGAAATACCACCTAGAAATCTTAAGGAGAAGACATTCCAAGTGCTAGGAATTGTGTAAGAAATTTGTGAATGATAAATGGTTTTGGTGAGTGATTTAAAGAGTTAAGCATATGGCTAAAGGTGTGTTTGATGTGCCAAATGATGTTAGAACACATTAGGAGGCTTGAGGAAAAGTTTGGAGAAAATTTGACAAGTTTTGGACAACTTCTGGTGTTGTCCGACCCAGTGGTCCGACCCAGGGTGGGTCGGACAGCTCTGTTGTAGTCATCGGTTGGAGTTTCTGGAATGGTCCGACCCAGATGGTTGGGTCGGACATGGGTCGGACATGTGTGTGTTAAGTCTCTGGAATGGTCCGACCCAGATGGTTGGGTCGGACATGGGTCGGACATGTGTGTGTTAAGTCTCTGGAATGGTCCGACCAGATGGTTGGGTCGGACATGGGTCGGACATGTGTGTGTTAAGTCTCTGGAATGGTCCGACCCAGATGGTTGGGTCGGACATGGGTCGGACATGCGTATTTAAAAGACGGGAAAAGTTTCTGAACGGTCCGACCCAGTTGTGGGTCGGACGGTGGGTCGGACGGCCCAAAGTATGTAAAAAAAAATTTTGTTTAAGGTTATGAGATGATATGTAATGATGGGGATTGTTAGGTAATGATGTTATAAGGTTGTCTAAGACATATTAGGTGGGTTATAATGACAATCAAGTAAGTGAAAAGTTGTATTAAAATGTAAGGTAAAATAAGTTAAAATGTGAAGTTATCCAACTAAGTTAACGGGGGAAAGTTATAAGCATTAGACTTTAAACAATCATGTTACCCCGATGTTAATAAAAATACATGTAATGTTATCAATTGTTCGGGAATTGCTCGAGGAACATAAGTGGACGTGGTAAAGTGGACTCCGGTGACAGGTATGGTTTTCTTGCAACCTGTGTCCTACCGGATTACACCGGCTTGTATGCCAATGTGTTTTTCTGTATGTTAGCCACGTTGTAAGATTAAACATGTAATGAGTTTACAGTAATTCATTTATGTGGCGTGTGCAACTCCGATACCATTTAACCTCGGAAGTGTTAACCTTAGTTAACTGAGTCTAGGATCACATGAGAGTTCGGTATTCGGAGTAAATGACCCGAACCATGGGACGTACTAACCACGGCTATACGTGTGTTAATTGTGTGATATGTGTATGTGAATGTAGGGATCTCCCTTGTGTGTTTAACCCAGTTGTAATACTGTATGGTGTGTAGTTATGATAGACTCCATAGTGGGGTTCTAACTAATATCTAAAGTAATTATGTACTAACAGTAGTGAGGAATCCGGTTTGGCCGGTCGCGCGTTGTTTGGGAGAGGGTATATCCTTTTTAGCCTTACCCTTCTCTTTGTTATGGTTGTTTCCCTCACGGGTTATGATCTCCCATTAGCTTATTCCAAAGCTTAGCTATTCTGACTTATGATCGGTTTAGGGGGAACATGTGTTTGTGTGGTGTGTTCGGGCTCCAAACCCGAACCGCCTTAACTTAAGTTACTCGTCCAACTATTAGGACGGTAATGAGTGTTGTTGTTATTGTATAACGAGCTTACCATGAGGGTGACATCATCCTCTAGGCTCACCAGTGATTTAACTATGTTTGGGTCGGTTCCTAAGAGGACCGTTCCCGTTATGTTATGTGATGTTATTGTAAGCAATTCCTATTGCGATGTTATTATGTGCACGTCGATACGTGAAAGCGTTGTTAAGTTTAGTATGTAAGGAATGATATATATTGTGAGATATGAAGTGTGTGGATCATGGATATGAATCCCAGTTGAGAAAAGAGGCGTTAAGGATAACCCGATTTAAGGGTAAGGTCGTCTGTTAAGGAAGTAGCTCCATTAGAGGAGGAACACTCTAGGGATATTGAATACCTTGAGTGACTTATTAAGTAAGGATATATTATCCGTTTGTTGAGCCCGTTGAGGCGAAATGATTATGTGTTGTGTGTTTACAGTTGGATGCACGATTTAAAAATAATCAACCGCATGCTAAGACGACAATTAGTTGTGCGTGGCCCGGTAGCATGTGGGCTGCGGGATTACCATACCAGCAAAGGTGCTGAGCCCCTTGGGGGCCCCCCTTTCTCTTCTTTTCCTATTTCAGGTACAAAGAGCTGGAGCCGTTCGAGAGTAGGACGGGGTAGTCGTTGTACATGGGTAATCATTAAGTGTATATATACAGTAGGTGTAGTAAGACCGAAATTGTTGTCGGCATCAATTTATAAATACTCGGTATAGTTGGAAGGTGTATGTTGTTGTTTGTGTTAATGAAAGGGATAGTAATGTGTGTAGTCGCTCGGGAATTTAGCCCATCAGACGGTACAATGTGTATGTATTAGCCTTGTCAGTCACGTGGGTGGCTAACGGTGTGTAACACCAACGAGTTAAGTAATGTGATGAGGTTGTTTTTCCGCTGCAGTTATTTGTAAGTGTGTTAATGATGGATGGGGGTGTTACACACGAAGTAAGTGGTGTTTTATCTCGGTCGTTTCCTCGAATTGATTCTCGAAACACCTTCAATTGCTTTCACCATTTTCGGTGTTCACTATACTTCCCGAACATATTTTTGTATCCAGTTTCGCTTTTCATTTTGATTGTCGATTTCGGAGAGAATATCTCAGATTTGCGCACTTATCTCTTTTTTTTTTGTATTATTCTCGTGTGTATTCTGCCAAATGAACCAAGACTGGCGATGGTTAGAGGAAACTTAACTCTATCAGGACTTTGGTCCTGAAAATGAGTCTGTTCGCATATTCTCCCCTTCATTCCGTATTCGTTTTCTCTATACTGCTATCTCGATTTTTTTTATGCCCGAAAACCCTTGATTCTTGCTGTGCATGTCATCACAGACGAGATTCAAGCCATTCGGTATGCTCATTCTTGTTTCTATATGCTATTTATCTTCACCAGTTCGCTTCATTTGCGAAATTGTTTCAGTATTTGCACATATACCTCCATTTTCTGTTTAGATGCTACTTCGATTTCCATCGGACAAGCCGATAAATGCTGGGTTATATACAATTTTAGTTTGGATCTTATCTTTTATTTTCTGTCAGTTTAGTGTGTTGATGAGCTATCAATTTTGACTTGTTTTCGTGAATTAGCTTACACTGTGCTCCCCCTTCCTAGCCCTCGCTTTGAATTTGGTCTGATTCATTCACTCCAGTACCTTATCTTTATTGTTTAGTTATATTGCACAACTCAGAGTTTGGTTTAAAGTGTACTTAGACGGTAAGAATCATGACTTAAAGTGTCCGAACTACAGTTTACGGTATGTTCATGCTAATATTTCTTATTTGCTCAACTTTGACATTGAATCTGCCCATCAAGTGTTGGTGTGGTATGAGATATTGGTTCAGTATACCCTCTTTCTGTATGGTACCTATTATTGTGCGAGATAACCCCACAGGAGCCTTAAACTCCAGAAGGACATCTGTTTGCTTAGGGTACTGTTTCTGAATTCTCGACTGAAACGAGTTCATGGCCACCGTGAGATCACCGCAATCTGTTTGAGTTTTGCTATCTTCAGTTTCTTTAATTTCCTCATTTACTTGCTTCATTTTCACTGATTGTTTGCAATAGAAAACTAATAAAGTTCATATGTTTGTTTTTGTGTTTGTATACTGATTCTCTTGCAGAGAAGCCTGTGGTATTCTTCTTCATGGTATTATATTCGTAAACTTTTGTACTCACTGCGTGCAGGTGTGTATGCCTGATTGGTCTGATGAGAATATTTATGAGCTCTATGTGTATGTTGTGTATATCTACGCAAGGATCTTTATATTTTTCCTTCTTATTGCATCAGTGCTTAATTTAGACTTAGAGTAGCTTAAAAGAGAAAGGAATAAAAGCATCAATGACCCACCTCTGTCTGGACGGTTAGAATAGCAGGCAATGAATTGGTAGTTCGTTTGTTCACGGTTGAAATTTTCAGGTTTAGAGTTAATCTAGTGTTTGTCTGTCTCTGATCTGGGTGATGTGTGTTGTAAAAGGTTAGAGAAACGTATTAATCCTGTAACATGTGATCTGCTGATAAAGGCGATGAGTTTGTGTTTTTTTAGCTATGGCAACTCTGAGAAAGGCTTGAAAAATAGCTAGTAACCCCATGTTAGGATTCACAAGTCCTATTGTTTTTTTAGGACCGGACTGATTAGTCTAGAATAAAGAGTGTTTTTCACTTCAGATTTTGTTTCAGTGTGTGTACATAATTTTTTTCCTCGGTATACATATTCTTTTTGAATTTCTCCTCTGTTTTGTAACCTTGGCTGACCATCGAAAGATAAAAATAGTGTGAGAATAACAATCGATTAGCAACCATACAGTAGGGTTTTTTGTTTGATGCTTGCTTGAGAGTTTTAGGTTGAATAAATCTAGCTTGCTACCCAGACAATTTCAAGTTTCGTTCCTTGTATATATTACTCATTTCTGCAATCCTTTTTGTTTGTTAACAATTTATTTGGCTGGTTTTCGCAATCCATGTCCATGTGTTATATCTTTTTTTTTTTGCAATCTTTGAAATCCTTGTCTACGTATTGATTTACATTGATGGCCCATTTTCTTGTTAATATCGTTGTAAATGCATGGGCTTGTTCTGTTTGGCCTGCCTAAACTTGGGCCCAAATCTAGTTCAATTCAGACCTAGCCCATAACTAGCCAAACAGGCTAGGACACATGGCCCTAGAAAGCCAATTAGGTTGCCCTCTTTGTGGACCTTTGAGGCCATTTTAGAAAAGCTCTAGGTTTGGGTATCCTCAATGCATACGGGTCCTAGACACGGTCCATTTGAGGAATACCCATTTTCCTTAAAATTTCCAAATCATCCCCTAATTTCAGAATAAAATGTACAATCAACAAAAATCCAATCCACTTGTAAATCCAGTTAATTTCATTAGACATGACTTAAACCACACTAGCCCCTAATAGTTTCAATTTTTTTTAATTTTTATTTATTTATCAGCCCATTTTTAGAAATCTATTTTCAAAACCCAATCTCCAAATCGAGGCCCAATTCCATCAAGACCACCACTTCTTAGACCAGCCCACCTCTAAAACTGGCCCAATATCCAAAGCCGCCCCACCTCAGCTTAGCCCAATATCCAAAACCGGCCCCATTCAAATCTCGGCCCAAAACTAAATTCGGCCCAAAACCCAGTCCCGGCCCACTATTGAACCGGGCCCACTATTTAAACCCGGCCCACTATCTGAACTTGGCCCATTATCCAAGCTCGGCGCAATCTCAATCTGACCCATTAACCAAATTGGCCCATACCCATATCCAGCCCAAGCCCAAGCCCACAATAAACCCAAGCCCAAGCCCAAAGTCGGCCCCAAGCCCACAAGACCAGCCCAATCCCAATCAGACCCACTAACCAAATCGGCACATACTCATATCAGTCCAAAGCCCAAACTCGACCATTACCTACATCGGCCCATCACCCACGGCCCAATACTCAAAGCCCATGGCCTAGAGTCCAAAATAGATCCAAGTCCACAAACCAACCCTTAGCTTAACACTTAAGTCCAACCAAAATCAGATCCTCTTCAAATCTAAAAAGAAACTCACCCATGAAATGTTATCCAACTTTAATCCAATCCAAGTTCACAAAAATAACCTAAGTCCAAATAAAATATATTAATCCAAGTCCCAAGCCTTGACCAACCAGGGCTTTGACCTTTGACCAACCTGAGCTTTGACCTTTGACCAACCAGGGCTTTGACCTTTGACCAACCTGAGCTTTGACCTTTGACCAACCAAGGCTTTGACCTTTGACCAACCTGAGCTTTGACCTTTGACCAACCTGAGCGTTGACCTTTGACCAACCTGAGCTTTGACCTCAACCCCAGTTTGACTTGACCCCACTTTGACTTGGTCTAACCTTGACCGGTCCGTTCAAACCCAATTCATTCAGCTCAATCCAATTCATTTCATCCAATTCAAACTCAACTGTAAATCCCATTCAAAAGTCCAAAAACGTCTCTCACTTTTTCAGCTTTAACCTTAAAAATCTTCTCTCAAATTTCAAACAATTACTTTATTCAAACTTCATCAAGTCTTCCAAGAAACCATTTTGTGGAATTTTAAAAGGAAAAACTCTTCTCACATCACAAGAAAACTCTTCTCATATACAGAAAGTTTTCTCCTAAAACATTTCTCAAATCAGTTTTCTTTACAGAGAATCCGAACAACATCAAAAGCTTTCCAACTCAGTTTTCAAACTCAAAACTAAACTGTTTTCAGGGAGTAAAAATGTCTAACCCCTTCAAAACATTTCCTCCATGGTTAGAACATCGCTTGTCCCCTTCCCAAAATAAAAACCGAGGCGGGGCACTGGGGTCATAACTTCCCTTGTCACAGTCTGGATCTCTTTAGGCGGGGCATTAGGGTGACAAAACTCCCCTATTTGCAGCCTAGATTTTTACAAGGCGGGGTGCTAGGGAAGTAACGAGCCTTCCTAGTCGCAACCGGGATTTTAGAATTGTCTAGCTCCCTCCGCTCGATTTCAATGTTTTGATTTTTAACGTTTTAAAACTGGGAAATAGAGACGTTATTAGGGTTCGACCGAGAACATCTCATTCATGGTGTTTCTCTCTGAATCCTAGTTTTGACATAAATTCATTGCCCATCTTTCGAGCCTCGGCACTTACTATTAGTTAAGTGTCGTGTTCGAGGGGGTACATAGGGTAATCCCTCGGGATTATCCGCCCTTTTACAACAAAGATGATTTTCGGTTTTAAAATCTTAAGAGAGACAATTCTGAACAAATCAATCCAACCCTTTTATTAGAGCTTTAACCCATAAGCACTCCTCAATCCTTTCCTAAGCAAACTCGAAGTCACAAGTCTCACTAACATGTGACCCTTTATTCTTAAATGCTCCAAACAACCTTAGTCATCTTAAACCTGAAACATCTTCAAAACCTGAACACCTGTAAACCAAATATCCTCTTTTACACTCCACCAAACACTTTCGACTTCCTAAAACACCTCAAAAATTTGACCATTCTAAATCCAAACTTTATAGACACGAAAAACTCCTCAATTCCACCGAAGAATCCGAACACCTCTCAACTCCACCAAAATGACCAAATACCCCTCAGCTCTACAAAATGACAAAATACCCCTCAGCTCTACAAAATGACCAAAAACTCCTTAACTCCAGCAAATGATCCAAACACCCCTAACTCTAAAAAAATGATGATGATGACCAAAGTGCCCTTTCGCTCCTCAAAACTTCCAGCATCCTTTTAACCTCGTGAAAGTCGAAACAACATCAAACCTCTCAGAAACAATCAAAAATCTCTCGACATTCAAACCAACTTCACCGACCAATATTTCAAGACCAGCCTATTTCTCCAAACTCTTCGAAATCATCTGTTCTTCGGTCCACACTCATTCTCTCCTCCTATCTATCTTGGCATTTGGATGAATCTCTCTAATAAGGTTTTGAAAGAAGGCAATCCCGACAATTGGAGACCGAGGTTTCCTCGGGCACCAATCCGAAGTGTAGTCGTTGCCACTTCAAAGGGGTGTAACCCAGTGCGAACCCAACACAAAATCTCTGACATGACCAGATAAATCATCCATAGGGAATAATCTCAGAGTCAACTAACGGTTCTTAGAACCTTCCTCTTCCCTTCCTAGTTCCTAGGTCAAACTAGGTGGCGACTCTAGTCAATTGCCGCCTTATAGAGGCATAAGTCCGCGTGGGGCCCATTAAGAGCGGGTGTAGTGTTCACATGCACTCCCCTCATGCTTTCTGGGAAAGACGGATGATGCAGTAGGTATTTGAGTGATGCTAGAATAACGGGTTTTCACCCTCCACAGAATGGCATTTTATGATCTATCTAGCTTTTCAGTCGAGAACCATATTTAGGTAGACCACCCTCATACCGAAAAATCACCCTCCACGAATGGTGACTCTGCTGGGGAAGACTTGAGTTTTTGTTTTTCTCATAAACTTGGTCAAGAAAGACTGAACTCCATCCAAAATTGTCAGGATTCCCAACTTCTTTCAAAACCCTCAACAGATTCATTCTAAAGCCACTAGGACTACTCTACTCCACACTTAGAGTGCTTAAGAAGATAGTTGAGATGAGAGTTCAGAGTTCGAGATTGGCTTTGAGTGCCACATGTGTGCTTTACCATTACATGCTTCACTTTTGTGTTTATTGTTGTATGTTTACTGTCATATGTTTACTGCTATGCTCTTCATGCATGATATCTTGATTGTTATTGCTTATTTATTGCTTTGTAAATGGGGCCTTCTTAGAAGGAGTCAACCCATTGTTGCATCAGGTAGCGTAAGACATGCATTCCTCTATGTCACCCGCTTCATCCACATGTCACGGATCCCCAACCAGTCCACGGTTGATTCCCCATGAGTTGGGTCCTTCCTAGAAGGAGTTAACCCACGAGGTAATACGGTCCAAGACCAATGCCTTGAAGCTCATTATCCAAAATATCCTCCATTACCCGAGTCTAAGCCAGCATATAGTGAGCCATGAGCCTTTAGTGTCTAGCTGCCTTATCCGGTCTATATGGGTAGTCACCCCCTTGTATGCCGTCTGTCTGACCACCTTTTGCCTTACCCTGAAGATTGCATGGGCTCAGTTCTCCATGATTCCTCTGCACCACGGGTGTCTTTAAGCCCAATGTCGCGCTACAAATTCATAGCGGATCCCGTATTTACGGATACCCATACATGACATAGCGTAGTCAGCGAATAATTTGGACTTTAGACACACCTTCGTGCAGACGATAGGAGACCCGTTCCCATACAGTACTTCCCCAAGTTTCCCGAAAGTGAGTATGTTTGATAATCACCGGCCGTGACTCGTATGGCTAGTCTGGAAGTTGATTATCCCAATCATTCGCACTCAGCTCCACATCAAATATAGCCGCGATTTACTATATGCAATACAACATTGTGCAAACCTTTTTCTCAAACCAATTTGTTTTAAAACGTTCAGAATTCTCACTTGTGTTAAAACTGTTTTACTTGCTACCATTCGAGAGTTTTGAAACCTAAACCTCTTTACTTCAAATCAAAACCAATATTCAAAACCTTTTCAAAAACCGGTTTTAGTAAAACCACTTTCAAAAAATAATGATTTTTCAAACCCTCTCTCAAAATTAGTTTTTAAAACTAATTTCCATTTCTAAGGATAAACGGGCCGTACTAGTAATTGCTTAATCGTTTCCCCGACTCTTACTTATCATATTCTCTCCCCTTTCTTTTCCATTTTATTTCCTCTTTTTTGCAGGACAAGATGAAGAATAGACTAGTGCTAGTGCCAGAAGAGAAGAAGTACCCTAGGAAAGTGAACAAAAGCAGAGTAGAGGGAGGACCCAGTGAAGGACAAGCTCCAATAACCCCCTACCAAGTGGAGCGTCACCAGGAGTCGACCTTTGCCAAGGAACTCAAGGACTACTGTGCTCAGATGAAAGGCCCTGACGAGCCGTTGCTGGCAGAACTTGCCAGAATGTGTAGAGTGGCCATTGACTATGAAGCCTTGTTCGTTCAATCACTTATTGGGATTCGACAGACCATCTGTACCGCTTTAACCACCAAAGAGTTGATTAACGTTCCCGCTGAGATGGATACACTGCTTAAATCAAGCCCCATCAAAATTGCCCACCATCCCCGTCGAACGATCACATATACCGAAGTTTGCAGCTGATTTCCCGGGGGTAAGGATCGAGGAGGTTGAGAGTTTCGGTAACATGAGCATACGCCTGCGGGATCTACTACAACAGTTATACCAACCATACTATCCCAAGAGCACTAAGAGGCGAGTGCTTGACCTCTACATCATGGGTTTTTACTTGTTTCGATAGAGGGACTTACGGATCAACCCACGAGTAATCTATCTGCTGAAGGCCTTAGAAGAGGGTAAAAGTGTCGGGACGTGGTCGTGGCTGAGATGGTGAGAGCCCTAGACCGTTGGAAGGAAGCCGGAGCCTTGGAAACCTTTTTCATAGGAAGTCCACTCCTTCTCCAAATGTGGTTGTTTGATCACCTCGGGCTGTTGAAGAAGGTATAGGTGTATAAAGTAGTGAACATAGACACCTTCCCGACTGCCCGGAAGCGAGCGCAAAAGCCAAAGCCGGAAGCAGGGTGGAAAGCTTACTTTATGGATCATTGTTATGATTGGCAGATTAATTGGATTTTGCCTGACTGAGATGTCCAAGGGGGAACTGTTCAATCAGCTCATTAGGAGGATGGGCTGACGTTGCTAGGCTTAGAAAGTTTGTCACTATTTTTCCCTTTAGAGCAATGCGTCAATTCGGCCGAGAGCAGACCATACCCGGAGCTAGGAGCAACGCTTTGGTAGATCGCCGGTACAGAAATGGTAGCATCAACTACATTGCCGGGATTTATAACTCTGGGATGAAGTGGGCCATCTTCAAGACTAAGTATTTTGGTTTGAGCAAAGAGTATCAGGCATGGTTGACTATGCGCGTCGACCGGATGATAAAAATGCTTATGACCCGCGCCGCTCAGCAATCACTCAGGATCCCGACTGCCAATTGTGGTGGACCTGCAACCAATTCCCACTACCCGCCAGGAGAGGAAGAGGAAAAGAAGAGTGCAAGCGACAGAAGACTATTAGTTGGTCTCCTATGTTATCACGTGTCACTAGTAGAAGTTGCCCTTTGAATTTGGATGTAATCCCTTTTTCCCAGTTATATGATATCGGCAATGTAATGACAAATGGATGTAATCCCCCTCTCTCTTTTTTGGATATGAATGTAATTCCCCTCCCCTATATGTGACAACGGTTATGTAAAGTTATCTAACTCTTGTTGACTAATTTATGTTTCCCCCTATGAACTTGGATGTAACCCCCTCATTTTCCCCGTTATATGCAATTACGACCAAGCAATGAAATAGTACGGTGTTTATTCTTGGCAATGGAAATCGGCTCGTGCGCCTTTCCCTTTTAGCATTTTCATAAAAGAATTCAATCGCTTTCATACGACTTTACACAAAACCGGGGATGACCCCTCCCTTTTCTTTCACTCTCCCACCTTTTTTGAGTTACTTTCATACTGACACTTTTTCATATATTCTATATCCCCCGCGTATCACAGTAGCAGAAAGTAAAGAGTGCGTATCACAGAAGCAGAAAGTAAAGAGCGCATATCACAGAAGCAGAAAGTAAAGAGCTCTCCTCCAATCTTCCAACATTACTCGACTTTGGAAGAGAGACTCCAGGGGTAGGCTGGCTAGCGAGACCACAACCGAAACTTCATCAGAAACCATGAATCCGAGCCTGATCAACCCGACCGCCCCAGAAATTACCCAAGTTGTCACTTCTGCCATAGAGGCAAGCCCTCCCGGAGCTAGCGGCAGCATACAACACCTTGATGCTAGCACCCTCTATCGTTTGTGGGAACAATCCCAAAGGAATGAATCTCTGATGAGACAGACAATAAAGCGTCTGGAGGAACAATTACGAAAGGAAAGGATGAGCAAGGGAAAGGACCCATACCTTACCAATCCTGACGATGATTATATCGAAGAGACCCCAAGGATCACTTTCAATCAAAACCCTATTTTCAACACCACCGCACCACAACCTCTCATGGGAAAAGAATGTACCACTATCCACCACATAACGTCAACGTTCCAAACAATTGACCTACTTTCTGGAGCCCCCTTGCCACCACCAATTTTGACCACAACCACAACCAAGCCAACCACTTTTCCAAATTACCACCACCATTCCAGCCTGCTGAAGTCACTGTCCAAACGGCCAATCTATATCAAGTCAAGCAATCCGAGTCCATTCATCCCAAATTACCACACTCAGACCCCATTCAGCTCATCCATACCAGTACACCACCCCCAGACATGCTGTCCGTTTTGAGGAAGCAATTCCCCATACTCAACTACCCCACCACTAACCCATCCCTGATTCCATCTGATCCTCCAGTCTACCGAAGCTCAATCACCCCACCTGCTGAGCACCTTCCAATTGACTTCAGTCAAATGAAGAAATCCCTAAAGGAAGAATTACTTGCAGAGATGCAGCTCGGAGAGCGAGCCAAGATGCTGGGTTTCCGTCATTTCCAATTGAAGCCAAACTCCAAGTTGCCCGAGAGTCTGAAACTGCCATAAATCTCTAAATACTCTGAGAAAGGGGACCCTAGGCTCCATCTTGCCCAGTTCGATCAGGTTATGACTATGTACGGGCTAGATGATGAATGAAGATAATCTGCTTCCTCAGTTATCTCGAAGGGTCCGCCCAAACTTGGGTGTCAAAGTTGGACTTCTCGGGAAAAAAGCTAGAAGAAGTCTACCAAGCTTTTGTGGAGCAATATAGCTATAACACTCACTTAGGGGTCACCCGAAGAGACTTGGAAACTATGGGACCAAGAAGTTATGAGATAGTGATGGAGTTCATTACTAGATGGAGAGAGAAGGCGGCCAGATGTTAGACCACCCCAGTGAAGATGAGCAAATAAGGATCATCATCATTGCCTAGAAAATCCCTACTCAGATCACCTCAAATCCTTGGGGATTTGTGATTTCAAGCATCTGAAAGCAGCTGCCACAGCCGCAGAAGAACTAGCATTGGCGGGAAAGTTGAAAGGTCCCAGTTTCCAGGGATCATTTCCCCGACAGTCAAATTATCAAAACAAGCAGCCTAAGATAGGCACGAACAACAAGTTTGTCCCCACCCCGTCAACCCATCAATCTCAACCTCCAGTTTCCAGGCCCAGGTCAGCGGGCTAAAACCAGATTATTCTGCAACCCCACCGCCAAACAGCTACCAAGCTCAACCCAGAAGGAATTACACCAGCTTGGGAATGCCCATGGACAAAGCCTACGAAAAGCTGAAGAAAAGTGGGTTTTTGCTGGGACACCCAAAACCCAAACCAGGAGTCACCCAGATGGGAACCAACCTTGCCAGCTTCTGTGAATACCACCTGATCAAGGGACATAGTACAGACAATTGCAGGGCCTTGCGCCAGCTATCCAAGACTTAATCGACGTTGGAGAGGTCGAATTTCCAAAAATTGGCCCAAGTACCCAGAATAATTCAATTCCCCGACATGTGAACATGATCAGATTCAGTGGAGAAGAGGAAAGTCTACCGAACCTTCAAGAAATTGTGAGATTGGCTGATGTTGGAGAATCATCTGGATCAACCCATCAGAAACCCTTTCTATCTGTCGCACCCTCACCGCTGTTGAATACCTTCAAGGTCCCCCGCCCAGAGATTCATTTGGACACGCTACCCTTATTAAGGGAGTATTTGAATAAAAGGGATCAGGATCAAAATGCCATCGACAAGTTAAGGTATCAAGGGAAGGTATCGATCTTCTTCCAATATGATGTGGGGCGACAGATAGAAGGAGATTTGGAAACTTTGCTGATGTTAACTTCTGACGCAGAAGACCTCTACGGGAAGATGAGGGCACTAGAAATTGTTGAGGCTTGGTGTAACCACAAAATCTTTGAGAAACAGAGAAAATGAAATATTGCCATGTGTAATGTGATCATGATCATAGTTGAAGATGAAAATCCACCGGCCATGACCACGGTTAAGGTACCCCTCCTGATAGTGGATGAGGAAAAACACCGCAATGACCCTGAAAAAATCAATCACTTAACCCGCTCAGGAAAGCATTTCATACCCTCTGAGCTCACAGAGGAGCCAGAAACACTGCAACAGAAAGTCCCACGACCTTACTCTGAATGAGTCAGAGAACAAGTTGGTAGGAGAAGAAGAACTGATGGAAAAGGTGAAGACTACCAGCATACCTATCACAATCTGGTCCTTGCTGACAATTACAGAAGAGCACAAAGATGTAGTAGCTCGGCATTTAGGAATGAACAAGACGCGGCCGACATCAGTTGAAAACATCGTAGCTCACCTATCCCGGACTCCTGATCTCTCCATAACGTTCACTGATGACGAGATCCCTCGTCAATCGGGAAGAGCCCTCTACATAACCGTGAAGGCTGGAGGATTCCAGGTCCCAAAGACTCTAATTGATGATGGGGCCGAAGTGAACGTCTGCCCGCTCCGCGTAGCCCGTCACATGGGACTCAACGATTTCTAGCCAGTAGACATGACGTTGAGTGCCTATGACAACAGCCATAGGAAGGTTTTGGAACCATCTCCCTGCCAATCCTGATTGAGGACGTCTCCTTGACCATCGAAGCGATGGTCATAGACATATCCTCCACCTTCAACCTTCTGCTGGGGCGGGATTCATCAATCAGATTAAAGGAGTCCCCTCAGTCGTCCATCAGAAGCTAAAATTCAAACACGGGTGACGAATCATAGGTTTTGGGAGAGGCCAGAGCTGAGTCCCCACTATTTGAGATTAATACGCCAGGGGGTCGAGGGTTGACGCTCAGGGGCTTCACAGTGGCAAAGCCACATTCACAGGTAAGTCAACTTCTTCCATCACTCCTCTCTACTTCGACCCTAGTGTCTATAGCCCCGCATCACACAGCACATGATGTCTCGGATGGGCTACAAACAGGGGAATGGATTAGGCAAGGAGCTGCAGGGCATGGTGGAGCCACTAACAGCATCTAGTGGAGGTCGAGGAGCCGGTTGGGATTTACGGAAACGGAAACACCAGGTATGATGTTGACAGATTCGCATGTAAGAATTCCCACAGATTCTTTCTTATCGTTAACCTTGAACCTCATGTATGTGAGTTGTGATAAGCAGAGAGTAGCTTGGGCCAGGAGGATCAGGAGACAATGGAATGGGGGAGCTGGTGGACCACTTTATTCTCCCTCAACTCATGCCCTGAAGACCATGACGACAAGGGATGTGACCAAGGAATTCCCGAGGATGCAGCGTAGAGCAGTGTCACGATCAAACCAGTGATCAAGGACCCCGCACCCTTGGTAAATGGCCATGGAGCATGTCTTATTGTCTATCATGAGAGAGGGGAGCTGATTTTCCCAGGAGCCTTACGTAGTTAGTCTAGTTGGTAGTGACGATGATAGTAGCAGTAGTGATGGCGGTGTTTACTAGTGATGAATGCAGTTATCAGTGTAATGAGAACATCGGCAATGCAAATAGAATTGGACTAGGGGAAGGATCGCCACCATTTATTTTCACACTTGTAAAATGCTGGCAAATTTCTAGACAATATCAGAGCTCCCAAGCTCATCGGATATTAATGGAAATTTAGTTTGTTCAGAGTATTCGTCTATTATGTCTTCTCAAACGTTTGATTCATTACAATTCTTGAGGCCGAAGAGGAGGAATATGATGAGGAGAATATGCCACCCACAAACAATATTCCACTCACACTCAGATGGTGGAGAACACTGTGGCAATAAATATCGGAACACCTGATAACCCCAAAACTTTGCAAGTCGGTCTGGGTCTGAGTGAAACAGAAAAGCGTAACTTGACTTCTCCGCTGACTGAATATGTCGATGTTTTGCTTGGAGTTACGCAGACATGCCTGGGATCGATCTTGACATTGTCCAACACCGAATACCGTTGTATCCATGCCACCAACCTAAGAAACAACGTTTGAGAAGAATGAAACCCTGAGCACTAATTGAAAGTGAAAGACGAAGTTGAGAAATTGCTACGTGTCGGCTTTATCCGGGTTGTCAACTACCCTGACTATTTACCAATATGTAGCCGTCCCAAGAAAAATGGAAAGATCCGAGTTTTGTGCATCGATTTTTGGGATTTAAACGAGGCCAGCCCCAAAGACAGCTTTCCCTTACCCCACATTGATATCCTTGTTGATAACACTGACCAACATGCACTACTGTCATTCATGGATGGATTTTCGGGTTACAATCAAATCCGAATGGCTGTAGAAGACCAAGAAAAGACGTTTTATTACACAATGGGGAACCTTTTGTTATGTAAACATGCCCTTTGGTTTGAAAAATGCCGGAGCCACGTATCAAAGGGCTGCCACTACACTATTGCATGATATGATCCACAAGGAAGTGGAGGTATATGTAGATGACATGATCGTCAAAGCTGCCCAACGAGAGGACCACTTGAGAAAGTTCTTCGATCGGATGCGAAAATATCAAATGAAACTCAACCCGGAAAAATGCATATTCGGTGTAACTGGGGGAAAGCTTCTGGGTTTCATGATCACAACCCGTGGAATCGAGGTAGACCCAGATAAGATAAAAGCCATTCAAGAAATGTCTCCTCCGAAGACCGAAAAAGAAATCAGGGGTTTCTTAGGCAGAGTTCAGTACATCAGAAGATTCATCATGCAGCTAACCGAGACATGTGAGCCTATTTTTCGCCTGTTGAAGAAAGACGCGTCTAAAGTCTGGAATGAACAATGTCAAGAAGCATTTGAAAAGATAAAAACCTATCGATAGAACCCACCAGTCTTGGTACCACCCCTGGAGGGTAAGCCGATGATCCTTTACCTCACCGCCCGAGAAACGTCAATGGGCGCCATGCTGGCCCAGGATCAGGGATCCCCACCTCGCGAAAAGTCGATCTACTATATCAGTAAAAAATGGGTTGATACAGAAACGCGATACTCTGACTTCCACAAATTTTGCGCTGCTTTGGTCTGGGCCACGAAGAAACTAAGGCACTACTTGTTAGGGCAAGAGGTTCATCTGATTGCAAGCATGAACCCTATAAAGTACCTTCTGGAAAAGCCAATTCTTGACGGTCGCTTATCCAGATGGTCCCTATTGTTGTCTGAATTTGATATCACTTTCAAAATTCAGAAGTCAATCAAAGGGAGTGCCATAGCCGAGCATCTAGCAGAATGCCCCATAGCATCCGAGTTCTTTGGCAATGACGACTTCCTAGACTAGCAAATCATGACATTACAGAAAACCTGTTGGAAGTTGTACTTTGATGGTGCCGTCAACCACAAGGGTAAAGGGGCCGGGATCTTGTTGATCCACCCTGAGGGAGATCTGCTTCCAGCTGCGGTAAAAATCAATTACCCAGTCACTAACAACATGGCAGAATACGAAGCCTGCATCCTGGGGCTTGAAATGGCGTTAGAATTGCAAGTGGAGGAGTTAGAGGTCTTTGGCGACTCTAATCTCATTATTTCACAAGTCAACCAGACTTGGGAGATCAGAGAAGAACGATTGATCCCCTACCATGACTACCTTTCATACCTAGTCACCTGCTTTCGAAACGTGACTTTCAAGCATGTGAACCGTAGCCAGAATATCTTTGATGACTCCTTGGCGTCCTGGCTTCAGTAGTCCAAGTACCGACCGGTTCATTGTACTTCCCTTTGTGGAACCATGACTAATGTACCCTCATTCGAGATTGGAGCCATCGAAGCGAAGCAGAAGAAACCAAAGATGAGTGGTTCGTGGACATCGAGAATTTCATCAGAAAAGGAGAGTATCCGCTAGAAGCCACTAAGCAGGACCGCATTACGCTGAGAAGAATGTCAAATCAATATGTGATTTGCGGAACCAGGGTCTACAAGAGAATACCAAATGGAGTCCAACACTTATGTGTGACCTGAAAAGAGGCTGATAAGATCATTGAGGGTGTCCATAAGGGAGTATGGGGACCCATGCTGGAGGACATTCTCTATCCCAGAAAATCATCATACTAGGGTATTACTGGACAACAATGGAAGCCGACTGCCCACGTTTGTGAAAAAGTGCCCCAAGTGTCAGACACATGCTAATTTGCAACACCTGCCTCCCCTACCCCTAATAGCCATGGTAGCTCCTTGGCCGTTCTCTATGTGGGGAATTGACATCATTGGTGAAATTCACCCTAAAGCTTCAAATGGGCATCGCTATATCCTTGTGGTAATAGATTATTTCAGTAAATGGGTTGAATCACGGTCGTTTGCGAATATCGGATCAAGACAAGTTGCCTAGTTTATCGAAAGAGACATCATATGCCGATACGGGGTTCCCTCAGAATTCGTATCAGACAACGGTCCTCAATTCGACGGAGAGACACCATCCGGGTCATGGAAAAATACAACATCTGTTACCACAGATCATCTCCATACAGGCCTCAGACTAACGGAGCAGTTGAAGCCGCCAACAAAGCTGTAAAAAGTGCATCGTCAAAAATGGTTGAGACCTACAGAGATTGGCCAGAAAAGCTACATTATGCTCTCTGGGGTTACCGAACTACTGTCAGAACAGCAAACGGAGCCACCCCGTATTCCTTGGTGTGTGGGTCAGAATGTGTCTTGCCGATCGAGCTTGAAATTCCAACTCTTCGGGTCACTAACGAGCTAAAAATCGCTGAAAGCGACTGGTTACAACAACGCTATGACAACCTAGCTCTTCTCGATGAAAGCGCCTACAGACATTATATCACATCCAGGGTTACCAGAAGAGAATGGCTATAGAGTGTTCAACAAAAGGGTCAGAGAACGAAACATCCAAGTGGGTGACCTCGTCCTAAAAGAGTTGAGAAAAGATTTACCAGACCCACGGGGAAAATTCAAACCGAACTGGGTGGCCCCTTATCTGGTCAAAGAGATAACCCCTCATGGTACTGTATTACTGACAGATTTAGATGGAGAAGAATTTCAAAGTCTTGTCAATCTCGACCGGTTGAAATGATATTATGTCTGAACCGTCACAAAAAATAAAAAAAAAAAACATTCATTCAAAAATCCAAAAAATGCATCCACAAAAAAATGCATCCACAAAAAAATGCATCCACACAAAAGTTATCATCATCATCTGCATTAGGTTTAGCTTAATTGCATTTGCATTTGCATACCCCAGTGTCGAGGCGTATCTCGATCTTTAATTCTAGGAAAGTAACATAAGTCATCAAAGGCCGCCGAACTCTTGTATCGTTTTCCCCGAAGAGGTCTTGAAAGGATCTCCAACCTCCCGTGAGAGTCGAGTGCATGAGAGAAACATAGAGCGTGCAAAACCCAGAGAGCTTGAGCATTTAAACTTTGAAGCACCATGAGAGGATCTCCCTTCACAGAATCAAATATTGATGAGAAAAGCGCGTTACCATTCATGTCAAAATTAGGGAATAGTAGAGGAAACAAATATCTGTCAATTGGGATGACGAGGCACCTAGGATCGAAGAAAACCTCCACAAGGCCAAAAAGCCTTATTGACCCTGAAAATGATCCCTTAGTGAACCCCGCTAAGCCTTTCATTGAAAACCTTTTTCGGAAATAGCTCCACGATATATCAGCCCACATCACACAACAATTCACCCTTGCAAAAGAGGATGAAAAGAGCCGGAGCCATGGTTCCTTCCCCCACCATTTAAAGCACGAGAGAAATCTTGAAAGAGATACCCAAAGAGGATGAAAATGAGAGAAACTAAACACAAAATACTCTAAAGAGTAAAGAGAGGAAATGAAAGCCCCACATTTCATGAAACATCCCCCCTCGAGGAATAGATAAGAACGAGAATGCCAACACAAAGAAATGCAAATAGACTACTCAAAGAAAGTAGCAAATCAAAATGAGAACACATAATAATCCGCACAAATGTGAAAGGAGTTTAAAATCACTCCATCCATGGCAAAGGTGAAGCATACCCTCCGTTGCACAAAAGCTCCACAATTCTCAAACAAATCCTCCAGTCCCATGTGACATACCCTGCGACTCCGTTATAACCCATTGAAAGACCTCCGACTTAGAGATGGTATTTGCTTGATTTGAAAAGTACCGGATTCGAAATATGGAAGGCCACGACGCGTCCGATCTTGTCAATACAATCGTGCACAAATGAGTGTCAAAGAAATCAGGAAGGTAGAGAAAAAACGAGTGTTCATCACCCCGATTAAAGAAAGCCTAACTGACCTTAAGAAAGGAAACGGAAAGGTATAAGAGATCCTGAGAGACCTCTTTCGGGAAGATTTTTCAAGAAAGAAGTGTGTTAGAGGTGACTAATCTGACTTAACTAGAATTCTTGGTTGAGCTCACCTTGACACGACATGTAACACCCCTCTCCATAATCACGTAATAATCTCTCACGTAGCAATAAATAAAACGTCTTACAGCGGAAGAATAAATAACAATAACAATACTCACTCGGGTGTCACGGCCATTACTCGCCCATGCGAGCAACGAAGCCATACTACATCCAACTTCCAACATAACAAACTGCTAACCGCTGTGATAACGAGAAACTCCTATACATCATACTAAGTCCATAAATCATAAACATCGACAGGTGAGCATCTACCCAAACCTGAATATACATAACCTTACCATAATACCACTCCATGTACGGTAATTAAAGTAAACTCTAATTACCCTGTTCCCGCACTTCGGCTCCGGCGATAATCAACAACCTGCATGAGTGTAGTATCAGCGATAGACGCTGAGTATGCCGGGCCTGGACCCTATTGGTCACTTGTCATTTTAACCATCTTATTATTAGATCGGTTTCATGCTTTACCATTTTACAGTTATAACCAGTACTGTAATAAACATGTATAATATACATAATCATCCATCCAAATATTCATAAACATTTAACCATCCATCCAATCCAAACATTCATTTAATATCTCAAACAACATTTGTATATCGAACGTATCGAGTAATAACAATATAATGTACAATGTACAATCGCCGTACCGTATACCATCCTTATTAATTTAATTTAACCTGGCCTTCAAGGCCCCATCCATATGTACAATGTACAATCGCCGTAGCGTACAATTTCCATAGTTAATTTAATTTGGCCTTTACGGCCCCATCCAAACCATGTTTAATTATTAATACCAGTTGGGCGTCATGTTAGGACAACCCGATAACCTCACCATGGACAGTAGTCCTCCGTACACACAAAGGTGCTCATTTCGCCAGAGGTCCGGAGGCCCCTGACTCTCTTATGTCTCGTAAGACGTCCATATAAAGGCCGTAGCCACCTGACCCACGATCCAGTTTGGGCTCGTTGGGTATAACCTGGAGCGGAATCCAATTGGAAACCCCTCAGTGATCACAAATGCGCAACCAAGTAGTTCGTAAACTACCGGGATTCATCACCTCAACTCATACCATCTCTCTCTCATAATGTTTAAGATATGCTCTTAGTCTTATGGAGAATATATTTATTAATTAGCTGCCCAATGGGTCTCACGCATACCTAGAAGTAATCTAGGTTATATTCATGTTCGAGATCCATGCTCTAGAGACCGACAATGTCGTGACTCGTCCCTAAGTGTTTTACTTAGGTTACCATATACTTAATATTAATATGATGATATTATATCAAGTAACCGTCATGTCATCACAACAACGTATATGTATGTTTATATAAGTCGATCTATAGTTGACGTAGTGTTAGTCCCGTAGGACGCTCGTGCATAAATAATTAATGCAGTAACACTTAAGCACATACATGTATTCCACACACATAACACACAAGTAATATCAACCAAATCCGAGCCCAAGGAGCTTCCTTAGGACAACTCGGATCAAACCCCTTTACATACCGTTCACCAAGACCTAGGATGCGTAGTGTAGTCCACTAGCTCGTCAAGCGTCCTTGTCTGAAGTATGATCTAAACGGTATTAAAACTATAAGTCAGTCTCCATGACTAACTACATCCGGTATTTCCGAATAACAAGTAACCCCGACAGTACATCCCTGTTTTCTACAGTTGTTTGTTATGGGTTTCTCTAAACCGGTCAGCTTTGTTACTAAACTCGTATGTCAAAACATTTTGACTGTTAAGTTTAATTCATTATATTTCTCTAATCTTATTCATCATTAAACTTAGGTATATAACCTATAGTTGCATGTATGCATGCATTATTATATTATATCGTATTATTTTTCCACCATCCATTATAATACATTGTATTATATTATCCATTATCTTTGCAAATAATATTTGCATTCAAAAACTCATAACTTATAGTTTGTAACTATTTTTTGTAATAACCACCACCATTATATTATATGGTCTCCAACCATAAATATACTCATCCTTATATGCATTTTTCTTGTTTATGTATATATGTACCACATAGGTAAATTCCATGAGTTATAAAACTCTTATATTATATGTTACATTTTTACCATCTTTTATTAGATGATTATTCCCATTAGTTGTATTATATTGTACAACTTATATTAAGATTATTATCCTAATAATATGTAACAATTTATGTTGTATAATTACAACTCCTAAGGTTTATTCAATAAATACCTTAGTTTATAAATCTTATTTATTTATAGTTTGTCACATTATTTAATGTGAATATCCTTACTTATATTAATTCCCTTTAAACCACATAATTGTTATAACATTTATAACATTATAGACCTTAGTCTAAAATTCATATTCCAAACTTTTATAATTCGGTACAGCCCTTTTCTTTATTTAAATTCCATTTTGACCATATAACATTATGTAATGTTATACCATATACTAATATCATATAATATGATATTTTTATCTCCTTTAATTTATAACTGAAATACCCCAAACCTTGATATGTGGTTTAAATATCAAACTATGTTATATAAAGGCTAAAAAGTGCCTTAGAAACATCAGTGGACAATTTAAAACATAGTAAAGTGCAATAAAGCACTAAGACACAGTTTGAGCAAAAACATGCTCTAAGCTATGAGTGAACTTGGTTAGGACCCAAAGAGCCTACCAAGAATAAATAATATTTAATTATGATTTAATAAGGCTAAATAAGTCCTTAGGAAACTTGGTGGACAGTTAAACCAAATAAAACACAAGAAAATACCTTAAAGTCAATATGAGCAAAAATGTGCTCTAAGCTTGGGATAAATTTGTATAAGACCTAATGGTCATACCTATACCTTATAAATATGTTAATGAACATATTAAATCAATTACCAAAGAAAACCAAGCTTGAAAACAAGTTAAAACACAAAAAGTGCTTTAAGGAGTCTTAAAGCACGTTTTTGAAAAAATTGTTTTGTAAATGAGTTTTGAATGGCTAAATGTCCATCATTACTCCTTAATTAACATGTGTACTATATAGTATCACAATTGGAAGTCTATATCAATGGGAAATCAAAAATTTCACTTCTATGTGCCTTGTTTTTGTGAATAGTGATTTTTATAAGCTAGTTTGTAACATATGATGTTATAAGTAATTAAATGAGTCAATAAAGACTATAATACCCCTAGACTATAAAGGGGGGCGGTTTTTGTAGAAATGAGTCACCAAACATGCTAACTTATTAAGTAAATAAAGATGACTCATAAGTTACTATTTGCTTTAAGTCATAAATATCTTCAAAAACAAAACCAAACTCACTTCTCTCATTCTTTCTTCATTTCACACGGTTCCCTTCTTCTTCTACCTCTCTTCTTCTGTTCTCACGGTGAAGCTACAGCACCACCACCATTTCACCATCTTCCATTGTCAATATCTCATGGCTCACTAACCAAATCAAAAACAACACACCACCATTCTTCTCCTCTCATCAAGCTCTTCATTTCTACCTTTTCAAAATCCCAAAAGCTCCATTTCGGTGCCAAGAGGATTCACCATTGAAGGAGCTTGAGCTCACCTTTTCACATATTATTGTTCTCCTTTGCTTCAAGGTAAGGTAAGGAAACTCAAAGAAAATCCATGTTTCCTCCATGTTTATGTGATGTCCGAAAATTCACCTCACAATGGTGTTTCACCTTGCTTATTTTAGCTTCATTTGAATCTTCCAAGGGCTAAGAGGAGTCCTCTCTTGATACTTATTCAAGTTCTCTTCCAATTCCAAGGTAAAACAATTACCTTAATGTGTTAAAACAATATGTGTAACTAGGGTTTACAATGAGATGAAGCATAATGCTTGAATACTCATTCTATTATTTGTACATTGTTTAGAAGTTGACAAACAACCAAACACCCCACGGTTTTACAAGGAAAGGAAACAAGAAAGAAGTTGTGAGGAAAAAGAGGTAAACAAGCTATCTCAATGTAGTTTAAATGCCTTAGGAAAATGAGCTTGATTTGCTTAATAAAATACCTAAGGAGCCAATGGTGAATGACCTAGAGAAATGCTCTCAGGGAGTTTATTAAGGGCATATGTATTATTGGGTGTATTTGCAGGTCAAAGGCATTACTTATGTGGGAAATTCAGTGTTTATGGTTTATGCAATTAAGGGCCTAAGAACCATGTTATTTAAGGGCCTAAGTGCCAAGCAATTTAAGTTATGCACTATATTGTGATGTAGTGCTAAATGTGTGAAGTTTGTGTATAAAAATGGTTTGATGGATTTTAGGTGTTCTTCAATGAAATAAGGTAAAAACCTAAGTGTTTGGATGCGAGTATATACAAGAGAACCCATGGCAAAATTTGTATAATGTATAAGGAGTTGTAAGTGCTTAAGGAACTTGGGTGAACTAGGAAGTGTGAAAGGTGAACAAATGTTTTACTGGGAGGAAAACATGTATTAAGGTGATTTAGAGTGATGCAAGGATTTAGGTGTTATCTTGGAAGTTCTAAGGATTCAATGTGTGTTTTGAGAATGTATTTAAGTCTTGGAGAAGGTTGTTAAAGGTTTAGAAATGTTGATGTACAAGGAAGAAGTGATGTTTAGGTAAGATGTGAAAAAAGAGATTTAGTTAGTAAGAAAAGAAGTTGAGAGAAGATGTTAAGGTGTAGAGGAAACACCTAGGTGTAGTGGTCATTATTGGTGAACTACCACTTAGAGATCTTAAGGAGAAAACATCCCAAGTGCTAGGAATTTGTAAGAAATTGTGAAGGATAAAATGGTTTTGGTGAGTAATTTAAAGAGCTAAGCATATGGCTAAAGGTGTGTTTGATGTGCCAAATGATGTTAGAACACATTAGGAGGCTTGAGGAAAAGTTTGGAGAAAATTGACAAGTTTTGGACAACTTGGTGTTGTCCGACCCAGTGGTCCGACCAGGGTGGGTCGGACAGCTCTGTTGTAGTCACCGGTTGGAGTTTCTGGAATGGTCCGACCCAGATGGTTGGGTCGGACATGGGGGTCGGACATGTGTGTGTTAAGTCTCTGGAATGGTCCGACCCAGATGGTTGGGTCGGACAGGTGTATTTAAAAGACGGGAAAAGTTTCTGGAATGGTCCGACCCAGTTGTGGGTCGGACGGTGGGTCGGACGGCCCACCCAAGTATGTAAAAAAAAAATTTGTTTAAGGTTATGAGATGATATGTAATGATGGGGATTGTTAGGTAATGATGTTATAAGGTTGTTTAAGACATATTAGGTGGGTTATAATGACAATCAAGTAAGTGAAAAGTTGTATTAAAATGTAAAGGTGAAATAAGTTAAAATGTGAAGTTATCCAACTAAGTTAACGGGGAAAAGTTATAAGCATTAGACTTTAAACAATCAAGTTACCCCGATGTTAATAAAAATACATGTAATGTTATCAGTTGTTCGAGAATTGCTCGAGGAACATAAGTGGACGTGGTAAAGTGGACTCCGGTGACAGTATGGTTTTCTTTTTGCAACCTGTGTCCTACTGGATTACACCGGCTTGTATGCCAATGTGTTTTTCTGTATGTTTGCCACGTTGTAAGATAAAACATGTAATGAGTTTACAGTAATTCATATATGTGGCGTGTTCAACTCCGATACCATTTAACCTCGGCAGTGTTAACCTTAGTTAACCGAGTCTAGGATCATATGAGAGTTCGGTATTCAGAGTAAACGACCCGAACTATGGGATGTTCTAACCACGGCTATGCGTGTGTAATTGTGTGATATGTGTATGTGAATGTAGAGATCTCCCCTGTGTGTTTAACCCAGTTGTAACTGTATGGTGTGTAGTTATGATAGACTCCATAGTGGGGTTCTAATTAATATCTAAAGTAAGTATGAACTAACAGTGGTGAGGAATCCGGTTTGGCCGGTCGCGCGTTGTTGGGAGAGGGTATCCTTTTTAGCCTTACCCTTCTCTTTGTTATGGTTGTTTCCCTCACGGGTTATGATCTCCATTAGCTTATTCAAAGCTTAGCTATTCTGATCATGATCGGTTTAGGGGGAACATGTGTTG
This sequence comes from Limonium bicolor, assembly GCA_023374045.1. Taxonomy (NCBI): domain Eukaryota; kingdom Viridiplantae; phylum Streptophyta; class Magnoliopsida; order Caryophyllales; family Plumbaginaceae; genus Limonium; species Limonium bicolor. The sequence continues at coordinate 148,406,363 of CM041777.1, forward strand.
TGTGGTGTGTTCGGGCCTCCAAACCCGAACCGCCTTAACTTAAGTTACTCGTCCGACTATTAGGACGGTAATGAGTGTTGTTGCTATTGTATAATGAGCTTATCATGAGACTGGCAACATTCTCTAGGCTCACCAGTGTATAAACAATGTTTGGGTCGGTTCCTAAGAGAACCATTCCCGCTATGTTATGTATTTTGTTTGTGATGCAATATCTATTGTGATGTTATGAGGTACACGTTGAAACGTGCAAGTGTGTGTGTTAGGTGTTTGTAGTGTAGGTTATATGTTGTAAAATGTGGAGTATGTGGATCATGGAAATGAATCCCAGTGTGATAAGAGGCGTTAAGGATAACCCGATTCAAGGGTAAATGTTGCCTATTAAGGAAGTAGCTCCGTTAGAGGAGGAACACTCTAGGGATAATGAATACCATGGATGATTTATTAAGTAAGGAATATTATCCGTTTGTTGAGCCCGTTGAGGCGAAATGATTATGTGTTGTGTGTTTACAGTTGATGTATGATTTAAAATAATTAACGCATGCTAAGTCGACAATTAGTTGTGCGTGGCCCGTAGCATGTGGGCTGCGGGATTACAATACCAGCAAAGGTGCTGAGCCCCTTGGGGGCCACCCTTTCTCTTCTTTTCCTTTTCAGGTACAAGGAGCTGGAAGCCGTTCGAGAGTAGGACGGGGTAGTCGTTGTACATGGGTAATCGTTCATGTTGTATGTATACAGTAGGTGTAGTAAGACCGAGATTGTTATCGGCATTAGTTATAAATACTCGGTATAGTTGGAAGGTGTATTGTTGTGTTGTGATTAATGGAAAAGGATAGTAAGGTGTAGTCGCTCGGGAATTAGCCCAGACAGACCGGTTTACAATGTGTATGTATTAGCCGTTAGCCACGTGGGTGGCTAACGGCGTGTAACACCAACGAGATAAGTAATGTGATGAGGTTGTTTTCCGCTGCAGTTTATTGTAAGTGTGTTATTGTTGGATGGGGTGTTACAAAAAGTGGTATCAGAGCGAAGTATCGCTCTGATGATGAATTACCGAGTAGGAAGTACCGAGTTAGGATTTAAGTACTTTGGGTTAAGGGTTGAGTGATAGCGTGAGAGATATGCTAGTTAGGAAATACCAGTGACTACTGGAAACCTACAATATCCATCCCACCCCACAATCCCTGTTTGATAACTGGGAAAGAAAGCCAGAGAGATGGAAGTCCTCTCTTACTCGGGAATACCCGATCTGGCTGTTATTAAGTACCTCTAAAGGTACGGAGGAGAACCTGTCCAACGGTAGATCCCTAAAAACTAGGAATCCCGGAGACGGTCTCCATCGAACAATGTTAACCGCATTTATAGCGAAGAATGAAGAATCAGTGTATAGAAGAATAGAATTTCCGGCAACCTGGGTCGACATGCCGAGCAGTAGAAATAACCAGTTTGCAAACGCACCAACGTGCAACAGGCAAGAAGTGGATTAATAAAACCCGAGACGAGTGCCTACGGGACCACAGTTGATAAATAATACACCAACGGTATACCAACCGACAAGGGAACTACAACGTAGTGCCAAACAAGAGACAAGTCTCAGTACACCACGACAAAACGTGGAATGGGTACGAAGGAGATATATTACTAAGTAAAAGGGGTCTCCCAGAATGGGAAAAACCTAGTTGATGATCGTCATGTGAAGACAGTGAGAAGTCACTAGAAGAGTTATTATCAAGATTGTAAGATCAATGAGGGCCAACAAGGCCACTGATGACAGTATGGGTAAAAACAATACCACACACCGGTATGTGTTGAACCGATAGCCAGTTAGCATGGCGCACTTGCCATGGCAAGTGCTGCTATAACAGGGGCTATCGGGAAATTTATAACCACTACAAGGTACTTAGTAAAGTACCATGAAGTTAAACGAGATCATTATGACCAAGGAGGGCTTGATAGCCTAACCTCTGTAACTGTAAGTACACCAGTCAGCAAGAAGCTAGACTTGGTTAAGGTAAGAAGATGTTGTGAAACATGAAAATTTTCTTTCAAACTCAGATACTCAAACCCTTTTTCTTTTCAAAACCAGATTTTCTTTCAAACCAACACTTCTTTCTAACCTTCTTTTAAACCAAACCAGTAAAACCATGGACAGTTGATGAGGATACAACAATGGATAAACTTTCCTCGATTAAGTTCGGGAAGTAAGGAATGAATATTGTCACGAGACAATATAAGGGAGTTGACAACAGAATGCTTCACCTAGGCGTGTGACGGACACTACGAGTGTACCAACTGAATTGTGGGACGACCGCACTCCGATAGGAGCTTGTGGGCCTGGCAGACCTACTTATGGGTTAGTTGGGTAAGTAGCAATGTATCAGTATGGTACCCCACATATGTATACGAGTGGAGTCCGAAACACGGGAAGTAGTCAACTCCGTCTACGGTCAGCAGTATAAATCAAACAAGAGCTAAAGATTACAAGGAATGGTTGAAGTTAAGGAACTCAGTTGAGATAACTAGACTAAAGGAATCAGTGAATTTATTTTCAAGGAAATGTTTTAAGAGTTAGGAAGTGCGAAGTGCACTGACTGTTATGTAAAGACATCGTATACGTCTTAAGGATCCTCAGGGATAAACATGTTAGCTGGAACGGAGACTCAGCCTGTCCATGGCTAAGAGATGCCTAATGTGGACACATTAATGTGCAAAGAACGGGATGAAACTCCCAGAATGAGTACCTACACTACCAGGAAATGTTGATCTTCACAGAAGGAGATAATAACCAGTTAAGAACGCAAACGGCGTGGCTAACTGAATATACCAATAATTGCGAACCAGATGTAATGGTATGACTTAGCAACACCCAGGAGCAATCCTTAAAGGGTGTTCGAATCAACAATTGTTGCACAAATGACATGACAGAAACACAAGGGTTGAAACTAACACCCAGTTTAGACATAAGTTGTCAGGAGACGGACCGACAAACCTAAGGGGAATCCCATGAAAGGGAACGTGATGCAACGACTTGTCATGGAGCCCAATATAATATCCAAATCATGAAATGTTGCACAGAGAAATAAATGAATGTGGACAGCTTACAACGAGCGCAGCTCAAGACGATAAGGCTTATAAGCCACAAGCAAGATATGTTATGTAAGTTTGATTAATTGCAGAAGTTTATGTAATATAAGTGAATAGAGTGGTAAACGAACCACTGCATTAAGAGTGGGGATACCTCTCGATGTTGTGAGACCGCAGGAGCGGTAGTTATGTGAATCAAGTTCAAGAAATATGTTAAGGATGAACGACGTTATTTAAAAAGGAGCAGTTAGCTTAATAGTATGTGTGTATAAAGTGAAACACAGAGCTGAATAATGCCGGCTTGTGACTTGAATGATCGATGCTCAAGGAGCATTCAGTAGTCATCCAAATGAGGATGAACCATAATACGAATGATATAAGTATATGCGTGGAAGTTAATGTGACAGTAAATACCATGTAAGTTAGTGTTATACAATAAGCACGGTGCGCAGTAAGCGACCGTTGTATAAGTGTCGTTGAATAATAATGTGGCAGATAAGACCAGTTATGAGTTAAACTCAGTGGAGATGCAAGGTAAGCGATGTTAAACAGACTGGGCAATAAGCCAGTGGTAGGTACTATGTGATGAGGAACTCAGTGTGAATTCCATGGCGAATCGTATAAGGGATTTACTGTCAAGAGTTACGCCTCTGCACTCTGTATGACTGAGTGTTTTGGTATTGCACTTGCGCAGTAATGATCGAGTGGGATAGCTAGGAATTGGAAACATGTTAATTATAGAGGAATAATGTTATAATGGCCGATGCATAGGAAATGCAAGGCCGCACCAATAAAGAGTACTTGTACAAAACCAAATGTGGAGACATGATTAACAGCAAGTGACTATAGCAGCACTAACTGCCAAATATCGGTATAGAATATACCCCAAATGTTGTAAATACCTGAGAGAGCACTACACACTAGGTAGTAGCTCAATCTCAACCGACGTAAGTCGGAAGGGAACAAGTCAATCATTGTGAAATACATAGTGGTATACACAGTAAATTGTTATGGAAGTGGATAGAAAGTGTATAACTCACCGAATTCGCTAACGGTAAGAGATACCACGCGTCGGTTGAGAAACCATTGTTACCAAGATGAAGGTGACAATTGGGGATGTACAATACAGTAAGAATAACAAAGGGAGCAATTAAGCTCTACAGTTATTAGAGTTTCGCAGCAGAAACTAGTGAGCCAGTGATTCAAGTGTTGAATGTACATGGTGAACATGAGTGAATGGCTAATTATTAACGCCTAGAAGCCTAACAGGCCAGAATCGAAACCAACTAAGAGTTTAAACAAACTCCAATGAGAATTCTTGGTTTAGGAACTAAACCGCCAATATGGTTAAGATCCTCTAATCAGAATCCATTGTGTAATAGACCGTGTGGAAGTTAAAACACTTCACGACGGCAGAACATTATAAGCCAATGTTTAGTGATTGATTACGTGGGCGTAATCCCTTTTAAGGGGGTAGAGCGCAAAACCACTTAGTGTATATTACCGTACAAGTGTACGTAGTGTATGTGACTTATATTGTGCATAGCACAAAATTATATTTTGTTTTGATGATTGGTGTGTGTGTTACGTAAACATACACATTCATTCATGGTTTAATTGTGGTAATTGCGCACAGAAGATGCGAATACCATTGTGATAAGTGTGTGTATTGTTAACAGCTGTGTGTGATAGTACAAGTGTGGGGAGTAGAGAAACTCCCGGGGAACAAAAGCCCCGACAGTGTATAAAGAAATGGTGTGTTGTATTTTGATAAAATATATATGTATATATATACTATATAGTGATTCATGAAAGAATACGAAACTGACATAGAACCTAGTGAGAATGAGATTCCCTAGGTAACTACATTTAAGTGAATGGAAATAACTGATAGACGAAGTCCTATCCCTTGGAGATGTTATGATCATGACTAGAATGATTTAAAGATAGAAAATTGGAAATGAGTGATTTAATTGATGCTTGAAAATGAAGTGGGAGGTGGAACTTGATTTGCATGTGATCAAGGGAAGCCGAACACAAATTGGGGTGGAAGGATAGTTCAACACTGATGCTGATCACATCAGGGTTGGATGATTCTTGAAGCTCCCTATAAGTGGTCACAAATAACCACGCTAAGAAAGGAAGCAAAGAGCATAAGTTGGACTTGGAGTTGTGTGTGTTTTCAAAAGGATTTTGAATTGGTATTTATAAAACGTCGATAGATACTTTACATAATTAAAGTTTTCTTACTTAACCTCACAAGGAAAAAAATTTTAAATTTAAGTGATTGTTTTAATCTCCCAAAGGCACGGGGACGGAAGGTGTCCATCGCGACCGGGTTCTGCGGGATCACAGTGTATATCAAAGATATTTTTGATTGTTATACATGCTATGACATGTTGTGTGGTATGGTAATAAATTATTTTGACCTTGAGTTCCTAAAGTGTATGCTATTAAGACCTACGTCTAAATGTTGTGTTACATAGACCTATGTGTCTAAAGGTTGTAATGTTACCCAAGACCAGTGAGTCAAAGGGTTTTTATGTATGTGTAAGTGTTGTTAAGATACCCGGACCATTGAGTCCGAGGTTATCATGTGAATATGTTATGTTATGTGTGGATGTGAATGTGTTGCCCGGACCATTAAGTCCGAGGTTGTGATGTAAAGTGTGTTTGGTTATGGAAGTTTATTTCCAAGTGATTCCTGTGTTCAAATCTAATGATGTGTGGAAAGTGTGAACTTCGAGGACGAAGTTCTATTAGGGGGGTAGATTGAAATACCCCAAACCTTGATATGTGGTTTAAATATCAAACTATGTTATATAAAGGCTAAAAAGTGCCTTAGAAACATCAGTGGACAATTTAAAACATAGTAAAGTGCAATAAAGCACTAAGACACAGTTTGAGCAAAAACATGCTCTAAGCTATGTGAACTTGGTTAGGACCCAAAGAGCCTACCAAGAATAAATAATATTTAATTATGATTTAATAAGGCTAAATAAGTCCTTAGGAAACCTTGGTGACAGTTAAACCAATAAAACACAAGAAATACCTTAAAGTCAATATGAGCAAAAATGTGCTCTAAGCTTGGGATAAATTTGTATAAGACCTAATGGTCATACCTATACCTTATAAATATGTTAATGAACATATTAAACAATTACCAAAGAAAACCAAGCTTGAAAACAAGTTAAAACACAAAAAGTGCTTTAAGGAGTCTTAAAGCACGTTTTTGAAAAAATTGTTTTGTAAATGAGTTTTGAATGGCTAAATGTCCATCATTACTCTTTAATTAACATGTGTACTATATAGTATCACAATTGGAAGTCTATATCAATGGGAAATCAAAAATTTCACTTCTATGTGCCTTGTTTTTGTGAATAGTGATTTTATAAGCTAGTTTGTAACATATGATGTTATAAGTAATTAAATGAGTCAATAAAGACTATAATACCCCTAGACTATAAGGGGGCCGGTTTTTGTAGTGAGTCACCAAACATGCTAACTTATTAAGTAAATAAAGATGACTATAAGTTACTATTTGCTTTAAGTCATAAATATCTTCAAAACAAAACCAAACTCATTCTCTCTCATTTCTTTCTTCATTTCACACGGTTCCCTTCTTCTTCTACATCTCTTCTTCTGTCCACGGTGAAGCTACAGCACCACCACCATTTCACCATCTTCCATTGTCAATATCTCATGCTCACTTAACCAAATCAAAAACAAACACCACCATTCTCTTCCTCTCATCAAGCTCTTCATTTCTACCTTTTCAAATCCCAAAGCTCCATTTTGGTGCCAAGAGGATTCACCATTGAAGGAGCTTGAGCTCACCTTTTCACATATTATTGTTCTCCTTTGCTTCAAGGTAAGGAAACTCAAAGAAAATCCATGTTTCCTCCATGTTTATGTGATGTCCGAAAATTCACCTCACAATGGTGTTTTCACCTTGCTTATTTTAGCTTCATTTGAATCTTCCAAGGGCTAGCGGAGTCCTCTCTTGATACTTATTCAAGTTCTCTTCCAATTCCAAGGTAAAACAATTACCTTAATGTGTTAAAACAATATGTGTAACTAGGGTTTACAATGAGATGAAGCATAATGCTTGAATACTCATTCTATTATTTGTACATTGTTTAGAAGTTGACAAACAACCAAACACCCCACCGGTTTTACAAGGAAACAAGAAAGAAGTTTGTGAGGAAAAAGAGGTAAACAAGCTATCTCAATGTAGTTTAAATGCCTTAGGAAAATGAGCTTGATTTGCTTAATAAAATACCTAAGGAGCCAATGGTGAATGACCTAGAGAAATGCTCTCAAGGAGTTTATTAAGGGCATATGTATTGTTGGGTGTATTTGCAGGTCAAAGGCATTATTATGTGGAAATTCAGTGTTTATGGTTTATGCAATTTAAGGGCCTAAGAGCCATGTTATTTAAGGGCCTAAGTGCCAAGCAATTTAAGTTATGCACTATATTGTGATGTAGTGCTAAATGTGTGAAGTTTGTGTATAAAAATGTGTTTGATGGATTTTAGGTGTTCTTGAATGAAATAAGGTAAAAACCTAAGTGTTTGGATGTGAGTATATACAAGAGAACCTATGGCAAAATTTGTATAATGTAAGAGTTCTAAGTGCTTAAAGGAACTTGGGTGAACTAGGAAGTGTGAAAGGTGAACAAATGTTTACTTGGAGAAAACATGTATTAAGGTGATTTAGAGTGATGCAAGGATTTAGGTGTTATCTTGGAAGTTCTAGGATTCAATGTGTGTTTTGAGAATGTATTTAGTCTTGGAGAAGGTTTGTTAAAGGTTTAGAATGTTGATGTACAAGGAAGAAGTTGTTTAGGTAGATGTGAAAAAGGAGATTTAGTTAGTAAGAAAAGAAGTTGAGAGATGATGTTAAGGTGTAGAGGAAACACCTAGGTGTAGTGGTCATTATTGGTGAACTACCACTTAGAGATCTTAAGGAGAAAACATCCCAAGTGCTAGGAATTTTGTAAGAAATTTGTGAAGGATAAAATGGTTTTGGTGAGTAATTTAAAGAGCTAAGCATATGGCTAAAGGTGTGTTTGATGTGCCAAATGATGTTAGAACACATTAGGGCTTGAGGAAAGTTTGGAGAAATTTGACAAGTTTGGACAACTTCTGGTGTTGTCCGACCCAGTGGTCCGACCCAGGGTGGGTCGGACAGCTCTGTTGTAGTCACCGGTTGGAGTTTCTGGAATGGTCCGACCCAGATGGTGGGTCGGACATGGTCGGACTGTGTGTGTTAAGTCTCTGGAATGGTCCAACCAGATGGTTGGGTCAGACATGGGTCGGACAGGTGTATTTAAAAGACGGGAAAAGTTTCTGGAACGGTCCGACCCAGTTGTGGGTCGGACGGTGGGTCGGACGGCCAAAGTATGTAAAAAAAATTTGTTTAAGGTTATGAGATGATATGTAATGATGGGGATTGTTAGGTAATGATGTTATAAGGTTGTTTAAGACTATTAGGTGGGTTATAATGACAATCAAGTAAGTGAAAGTTGTATTAAAATGTAAAGGTGAAATAAGTTAAAATGTGAAGTTATCCAACTAAGTTAACGGGGAAGTTATAAGCATTAGACTTTAACAATCAAGTTACCCCGATGTTAATAAAATACATGTAATGTTATCAGTTGTTCGAGAATTGCTCGAGGATAAGTGGACGTGGTAAAGTGGACTCCGGTGACAGGTATGGTTTTCTTGTAACCTGTGTCCTACCGGATTACACCGGCTTGTATGCCAATGTGTTTTTCTGTATGTTTGCCACGTTGTAAGATAAACATGTAATGAGTTTACAGTAATTCATATATGTGGCGTGTTCAACTCCGATACCTTTAACCTCGGCAGTGTTAACCTTAGTTAACTGAGTCTAGGATCATATGAGAGTTCGGTATTCAGAGTAAACGACCGAACTATGGACGTTCTAACCACGGCTATGCGTGTGTTAATTATGTGATATGTGTATGTGAATGTAGAGATCTCCCCTGTGTGTTTAACCCAGTTGTAACTGTATGGTGTGTAGTTATGATAGACTCCATAGTGGGGTTCTAATTAATATCTAAGTAAGTATGAACTAACAGTGGTGAGGAATCCGGTTTGGCCGGTCGCGCGTTGTTTGGGAGAGGGTATCCTTTTTAGCCTTACCCTTCTCTTTGTTATGGTTGTTTCCCTCACGGGTTATGATCTCCCATTAGCTTATTCCAAAGCTTAGCTATTCTGACTCATGATCGGTTTAGGGGGAACATGTTTTGTGTGGTGTGTTCGGGCCTCCAAACCCGAACCGCCTTAACTTAAGTTACTCGTCCGACTATTAGGACGGTAATGAGTGTGTTTGCTATTGTATAACGAGCTTATCATGAGACTGGCAACATTCTCTAGGCTCACCAGTGTATAAACAATGTTTGGGTCGGTTCCTAAGAGAACATTCCCGCTATGTTATGTATTTTGTTTGTGATGAAATATCTATCGTGATGTTGAGGTACACGTTGAAACGTGCAAGTGTTGTTATGTGTTATGTAGTGTATGTTATGTGTTGTAAAATGTGGAGTGTGTGGATCATGAAAATGAATCCCAGTTTGTGATAAGAGGCGTTTAAGGATAACCCGATTCAAGGGTAAATGTTGCCTATTAAGGAAGTAGCTCCGTTAGAGGAGGAATACTCTAGGGATAATGAATACCATGGGTGATTTATTAAGTAAGGATATATTATCCGTTATTGAGCCCGTTGAGGCGAAATGATTATGTGTTGTGTGTTTACAGTTGCATGTATGATTTAGAAATAATCAACCGCATGCTAAGTCGACAATTAGTTGTGCGTGGCCCGGTAGCATGTGGGCTGCGGGATTACCATACCAGCAAAGGTGCTGAGCCCCTTGGGGGCCACCCTTTCTCTTCTTTTCCTATTTCAGGTACAAGGAGCTGGAAGCCGTTCGAGAGTAGGACGGGTAGTCGTTGTACATGGGTAATCGTTCATGTTGTATGTATACAGTAGTGTAGTAAGACCGAGATTGTTATCGGCATTAGTTATAAATACTCGGTATAGTTGGAAGGTGTATGTTGTTGTTGTGATTAATGGAAAAGGATAGTAAGGTGTAGTCGCTCGGGAATTTAGCCCATCAGACCGGTACAATGTGTATGTATTAGCCTTGTTAGCCACGTGGGTGGCTAACGGCGTGTACACCAACGAGATAAGTAATGTGATGAGGTTGTTTTCCGCTGCAGTTTATTGTAAGTGTGTTTATTGTTGGATGGGGTGTTACAATAACCTATAGTTTTATATACAAAACTATTATATATTGCCGCATAGGTATATATATTAAACCTTATTCTTTTCCATAAACCATAGTTTCCTTTATTTACAAATTCATCCCATCATTTATACCATGTTATATATACCATTTAATATAACATTTCTAACTTATAAAAAGTATAACCTATGGTTATTTTATTTAATAACCGAACAGACCTCAATATATATTTTATATTTCCATTAGGCCCAATTTATATCATATAGTTTTATCATATCATTAAAACTATATATTATACACATATCTTAATAACTACTCTTTTATAATTCTAAAAATCACCAAATTTCACCAAAGGGTTATAAATATCCTTATTAACCCATATACTTTCGTTATTTATAATTCCACCACCTATATTTCTCCAAAGTGTCATAATGACATAATAATTATGTATTATACATATATAGTTTATCTTAATTCCAAAAATCAACCAATAAATTCCTAAAAATTCCTAATAGCCCATGGGTGTTTATAATACCATTATACACCCTTAATTTTCGGTAATAACATATTTACCACATATGTTATATAATTGTTACAATTAATACTTACCTTATTATAAACCTTAAATAAGTTATTTAACTTATCTAATTTGGTCAAAACCTACCATATGGTCAAGGTTGACCTCCTTAATATTTCCTTGACCATTAATTCCTAATAATTACAGTTTGCACCCATACTTTTTAGAAATTACCATTTAACCACCAAACTTTATAAAATCTTATAACTTTATTTTAAATCCTTTTAAGCCCTAATTTTCGGCCTTATTATATAAAGCCCCCAAATTTAATTTAATTACACTTTAACCCTTATAATATGCGGTAATGCATATATACCACCTAAACTTAAATAAAGCTTATAAATGCATAAATAAAATGGCCTAAAGTACATGGCCTTATTACAAATTTGCTTATAAATAAATTACACATAAATGTCCCAAAAATGCTATAAACTTCGGCCTCTCCCATATCTTTCCATTAATTACCAATTTTCCACATAATGTCTTAATTTGACAATTATGCTTGTTTAATTAGTTATAAATTTATTAAACCCTTCCTTAATCACCTAAGGTCAAATTAAGACCTTAATATACTCATTCACTCACGCATATCTTATAATATGTACATAAACACATATTAATCTACAGTGTAGATTTAAGTGATTTTATACCTTGTTTTTGCCTATAAAGCCTTGTTTGATTTCGGCCAGCTTAGGATAAAATTTCCACAGCTTCTTTTACATGTTTTTCCAACAGCAACAAGACATAGTTAGTCTCCAAGCAAGATCTACCATAAGAAGTGTTTTAATGTATATTTCAAGGTAAATTTACCTTAGAACAACAAGGCAAGACAAGTACCCTTCGGCCTGTTTTCACAGAAGAGTAAGAGCATCAAAAGAGCTACTAAACCAAGGCTTAAACCGGTATAACTTAGATTCGAATATGGCTAATTTTTACCTGTTTAAATGCCAAAAATGGTGTTTTTGGCTTGGATCTGGCTATCCTTGAGCTCTTGATAGATCCACTGAATAAGTATGTTAAGAGAAGATTATAAGGCTAGGAGAACAGTTTTACAACCGGATCTAAAGAAATCAAAAGATAAGTGCTTAAACATTTTTGTACCTTAAGAACAAGATTGGGTTTCTCCACCTTCTTCCCTGTATGGCCGAGATTTATCCTTCATTTAACCTCCAAAACAACCTAGATCCATGGATGGAAGTGGTTGATGCTTAGATCCACCGAAAGGAGAAAGATTTGTGAAGAAATTGAACATAAAATGACTAATTAAGCTTACCTATGTATCAAAGTTTTTTTCTCTGTTCTTGGTGACTTACCCACGGTTTGGAGAAGCCAAAGGGAGAATATAGAGGCCTTGTCTCGGTTGGGAGCAAGCAATGAGAGATTAGGTCAATTTTTGCCTTAAAACCCTTTTTTTGACTTGTTTATTGTTTTTGGTGATTGATGACTCACCAAGCAGGTTGGCATCGATAATTGGAGGGGCTGGAGCCTCTCAAGTGGAGTCTCACACGTTTTTTGAAGCCCTTAGTCAATCATGGAGCCAATAAGTGTGATAAATAAACTAAAGTATTAAAAAGGTAAAAGTAGTCCTTAATTTGTGGGATGTGTTGGAACCTTGTCTTTGTGCTTGAAAGTGTGATTTTTAAGCTCCATTTCATGTGGCTGTCGACCTCATGTGGTCCAAGGGGTCAAACATTGACCTCTTTACCCATTCTTAGTCAATGTTGACTTAAACGGCCCCCTTTTAGGGTTTTATAATATTTTAATATTAATTTGTAAAATTTGTAAATTTCTAGAATTAAATTCCTAATATGATATAATATGATATATTATCATATTTAAAGGTAATTATGACCTTTAAGCCCTTAAAACCAATTTAGAAGCAATTACACAAAACGTGCTTTAAGGAGTTTTAGCGCACAATTTGTGTCCGCAAGGTGTTTCTGAGCTCTATTGTTCTTTGAGAACGGTTTTTTTGTGTTCCTTACATGATATTGGATCATGTATCCAATTTTATCATTTAGAGGTCATTAGACCTTTAAGGTTTCTTAGAGCACATTTTTGCCCTTCTTGACCTTGAAGCATGTAAATGCTTGTTCTTTGTGTTGGGGTGTTGCCCAACAATTGTAATATGTTTAGTAATGTGTTAATATACTTAGGACAAGTTTTAGGTCCTAAGAAGTTCATTTGGGTATTTATTTACCCTAAACAGTCAAAGGTGCAACATCTTGTTTTGTGTTGACCACTGTTGTTCTCAGTTGACTTTTAAGGCGTGTTTAGGCCTTAATCAGTGTGATTAGATATTTAATCCATGTTTTATTAATTTGGGGTATTTCACGACACCCCCTTTGCATTCAATCATATCCAATTCCAAAAAAATGCATGTAGAATAGATTTTCATCCATCGGTTCAGACATAATATCCTACAACATGGAAAGAGAAAGATGAGTATACTCTTCCCTTGTAGGGGAAGCCACGGCATAGTGCCTGTCTCCTTCGTCAACTGGCACGATAGTCATCCGCTGAGTAACGTGAAAGAATGCGCAGTCATCAAAGCAACGGATTAAAAGTCTCCGGGCACCGTTCCAAGAAATGCCCTGTAAGACATCCCTCCTCACCACCAAACTTCTCACTCGCCAAAATTCATGAACTACGTAAGGTCTGATCTCAACAGGGAGTTGAGTACGTAGGCAACCCTCTCAGGGTGCAACCCCGTCCCAAATAAAAACCCTCATCCCCTCGAACCACAGGGCCATTGACATCACTCTATAAAGAAACCCTCCTCAACTAAGAGGATCATCTCAGGGCCATACCGGAGCCATCTTAGGGCCATACCGGAGCCATCTCAAGGCCATACCGGAGCCATCCCAGTGCCATACCGAAACCATCCCAGAGCCGTTGCTCATAATGGGGTCATGAATCATGTTGGAACCATCCGACCACACTGGAGCCACCCGACCGCACCGGAGCCATCCGATCATACAAGAGCCCTTGGATCATATCGAAGCCATCCAATCATATCAAAACCATCGAGTTCCCAAAGTCACTCATTCACAAAAAAAAGCATCCATTCAAAGACGAATCACAAAAACCAAAAACTTAAGAGCCATACCGGAGCCATCTCGAAACTCTGGAGCCAAGAGTCCTACCAAATCCCGAGACTATAGTGCACATCGGGCGAGACTGTCAAAAATAAAATCAAAACACAAGTCCCACGCTGACAAAGTCAAGGGCCACATCAACAGAAAACATTTGACTATCACATCTCTCACAAAACAACCAAAAAGCATCCAATCCTGGATCAATCCACAACCAGAATCATCCTCAAGTCAACCACTCAAAGCAGCAAGTTTCGTACAACTCCGTTAAAGTATTATAGGCTCGTCATGAGTCCTATAGCTAGATATCAAGAGGTCTAGTTGAGGCACTCCTAAGTCCTCGTACCCTCAATCGCATTCTAGGCCCGTCATAAGCCCTAGGACTGGATATCAAGAGGTCCAGTTGAGGCACTCCTAAGCCCTCGTGCACCTTAAACCATATCGGGTTGTTAGTATTATAGGCTCGTCACAAGTCCTATAGCTAGATATCAAGAGGTCTAGTTGAGGCACTCCTAAGTCCTCGTACTCTCAATTGCATTCTAGGCCCATCATAAGCCCTAGGACTGGATATCAAGAGGTCCAGTTGAGGCACTCCTAAGCCCTCGTGCACCTTAAACCAAATCGAGTTGTTAGTATTATAGGCTCGTCATAAGTCCTATAGCTAGATGTCAAGAGGTCTAGCGGAGGCTCGTCATAAGTCCCCGTGCGTCTCATTATCGTGTAATTTTCCCATTGCATTCGTACAGCGTTCCACTTGTAACCGCATCTTGGTGCACGCATAACATATTAGTGAGAATTTTTGGCACCCCGTCAACCTTGATCCAATTCTGCAAGCCTTCTAGTGTAGAATTCGATCAAGGGGAGCCATCTGTAGACACCAAAAATTCTCACCCATTTTGTACCGAAACCAAAATACAAGAACAAACATGCTTCTAGAAACAGGGTGGTCGTCCCTGTTTTCAACTAAAGGAATTTCTTTTTCTCCGACATTTAAAATCTCACATTCCTATGGAAAAGAAGCACGAGCCTTTTTTTATATATTATTTATTTTATTTTATTTTTATTTATTTTAGTGTAATCTGTTTTTAAAATGACTTCATTTTGTATACTTATTTTATTGCTTTTGTTTTTAAAAATATTTCACCTTTTTGTTATTACCTTGCATTTCCGGTTGATTTTCTCATTATTTTTATCATCATCATTTCCATCATTATTTTGTTTACTTTATTTTATGCGTTCGCATCATCATTTCGTGAACATTATTTTATTGCTTCATGTGCATGTGCTCTTCTATTTATTTATACCTCGTTATGTTTTGAACCTCTTTAAATTCCATAATTTCATGCATTAGATTAATCATCTCTTTTTTATTGTATATACTTTCTTTTGGATTCGTAACTCTTGAAAAACAAAGTTATCTAGTCGAATTTAGAGGTTTTGTATTATCTCTCCCATGAATATACTGAAATTCTACCCAGCGTAGTTGGTCAAGATACTCGCCATGCAATCAATTGGTTGTGGGTTCGATCCCTGGTGAGGGGGGTGGAGCGTTTTGAATTTATTTTAGCTCGCGACATAGCTTTTGTTTTAGTCGTTGCCATTATGTACTAAGTATCGTCGTAGCTCATCCGGGTAAGGCGTAGGAGGGAATGCGTGGAGGTCCCGAGTTTCGAACCCATGTATGGGCAGAACTCGTTTTTATTTACCTGTGAATGGGCAGAACTCTTTTTTTTTATTATTTTGTTGTTGTTTGTGTCGGTCCACTCCAGTCTCGGTAAGCCCACATTTACAAAATAAAAAGAACAATATAGTATGGGCTTGTTCTTGAGAGAACCGATTATCCCCCCCCCCCCCCCCCAAAAAAAAATCCTCTGCATGGTTCCTCGGTATTGAAAGCTGAAGAAGTGTGAAGGTTGCGAACCCCCTTCAAAATCCTCTCTCGCCTTCATCTTTCGGGGATGGCCGCTGCGAATTTCTTCATCATCTCCGAGACACCCCATCATCTTCGAACCTCCATCAACACCCATTGTCCTTTTCGGTTGCCATCTTTGAGCTCCCATCTTCAGCGCTCCACACACCGTCGTTCATCAGAAGTCTCGTCTACCCCTGACTTCGCTCTGTTTTTTTACTCTCATTACATTCAGACACGGAGTAAGTGGTGTTTATCTTCGGTCATTTCCTCGAATTGATTCTCGAAACACCTTCAATTGCTTTCACCATTTCTGGTGTTCACTATACTTCCCGAACATATTTTTGTATCTAGTTTCACTTTTCATTTTGATTGTCAATTTCGGAGAGAATATCTCAGATTTGCGCACTTATCTCTTTTTTTATGTATTATTCTCGGTGTATTCTGCCAAATGAACCAAGACTGGCGATGGTTAGAGGAAACTTGACTCTATCAGGACTTTGGTCCCGAAAATGAGTCTGTTCGCATACTCTCCCCTTCATTCCGTATTCGTTTTCTCTATACTGCTATCTCGATTTTTTTATGCCCGAAAACCCTTGATTCTTGCTGTGCATGTCATCACAGGCGAGATTCAAGCCATTCGGTATGCTCATTCTTGTTTCTATCTGCTATTTATCTTCACCAGTTCGCTTCGTTTGCGAAATTGTTTCAGTATTTGCACATATACCTCCATTTTCTGTTTAGATGCTACTTCGATTTCCATCGGACAAGCCGATAAATGCTGGGTTATATACAATTTTAGTTTGGATCTTATCTTTTATTTTCTGTCAGTTTAGTGTGTTGATGAGCTATCAATTTTGACTTGTTTTCGTGAATTAGCTTACACTGAGCTCCCCCCTTCCTAGCCCTCACTTTGACTTTGGTCTGATTCATTCACTCCAGTACCTTATCTGTTATTGTTTAGTTATATTGCACAACTCAGAGTCTAGTTTAAATTGTACTTAGACGGTAAGAATCATGACTTAAAGTGTCCGAACTACAGTTTACGGTATGTTCCTACTAATATTTCTTATTTGCTCAACTTTGACATTGAATCTGCCCATCAAGTGTTGGTGTGGTATGAGATATTGGTTCAGTATACCCTCTTTCTGTATGGTACCTATTATTGTGCGAGATTAACCCCACAGGAGCCTTAAACTCCAGAAGGACATCTGTTTGCTTAGGGTACTGTTTCTGAATTCTCGCCTGAAACGAGTTCATGGCCACCGTGAGATCACCGCAATCTGTTTGAGTTTTGCTATCTTCAGTTTCTTTAATTTCCTCATTTACTTGCTTCATTTTCACTGATTGTTTGCAACAGAAAACTAATAAAGTTCATATGTTTGTTTTTGTGTTTGTATACTGATTCTCTTGCAGGGAAGCCTGTGGTATTCTTCTTCATGGTATTTATATTCGTAAACCTTTTGTACTCACTGCGTGCAGGTGTGTATGCCTGATTGGTCTGATGAGAATATTTATGAGCTCTATGTGTATGTTGTGTATATCTACACAGGATCTTTATATTTTTCCTTCTTATTGCATCAGTGCTTAATTTAGACTTAGAGTAGCTTAAAAAGAGAAAGGAATAAAAGCATCAATGACCCACCTCTATCTGGACGGTTAGAATAGTAGGCAATGAATTGGTAGTTCGTTTGTTCACGGTTGAAATTTTCAGGTTTAGGGTTAATCTAGTGTTTGTCTGTCTCTGATCTGGGTGATGTGTGTGTAAAAAGGTTAGAGAAACGTATTAATCCGGCAACATGTGATCTGCTGATAAAAGCGATGAGTTGGCGTTTTAACTGATAGAAAAGTAAGGGCTATGGCAACTCTGAGAAAGGCTTGAAAAATAGCTAGTAACCCCATGTTAGGATTCACAAGTCCTATTGTTTTTTTAGGACCGGACTGATTAGTCTAGAATAAAGAGTGTTTTTCATTTCAGATTTTGTTTCAGTGTGTGTACATAATTTTTTTTCCTCGGTATACATATTCTTTTTGAATTTCTCCTCTTGTTTGTAACCTTTGGTTGACCATCGAAAGATAAAAATAGTGTGAGAATAACAATCGATTAGCAACCCGTACAGTAGCGTTCATTTTGTTGATGCTTGCTTGAGAGTTTTAGGTTGAATAAATCTGGCTTGCTACCCAGACAGTTTCAAGTTTCGTTCCTTGTATATATTACTCAGTTTCTACAATCCTTTTTTGTCTGTTAACAATTTATTTGGCTGGTTTTCGCAATCCATGCCCATGTGTTATATCTTTTTTTTTTTGCAATCTTTGAAATCCTTGTCTACGTATTGATTTACCTTGATGGCTCATTTTATTGTTAATATCGTTGTAAATGCATGGGCTTGTTCTGTTTGGGCCTGCCTAAACTTGGGCCTAAATCTAGTATAACACAGACCTAGTCCATAACTAGCCAAACGGGCTGGGACACATGGCCCTAGAAAGCCAATTAGGTTGCCCTCTTTGTGGACCTTTAAGGCCCATTTTAGAAAAGCTCTAGGTTTGGGTATCCTCAATGCATACGGGTCCTAGACACGGTCCATTTGAGGAATACCAGTTTTCCTTAAAATTTTCCAAATCATCCCCTAATTTCAGAATAAAATGTACAATCAACAAAAATCCAATCCACTTGTAAATCCAGTTAATTTCATTCAGACATGACTTAAACCCACTAGCCCCTAATAGTTTCAAGTTTTTTTTAATTTTTATTTATTTATCAGCCCATTTTTAGAAATCCATTTTCAAAACCCAATCTCCAATAGGGGCCCAATTCCATCAAGACCACCACTTCTTAGACCAGCCCACCTCTAAAACTGGCCCAATATCAAAGCCGCCCCAACCTCAGCTTAGCCCAATATCCAAAACCGGCCCCATTCAAATCTCGGCCCAAAACTAAATTCGGCCTAAAACCCAGTCCCGACCCACTACTGAACCGGGCCCACTATTTAAACCCGGCCCACTATCTGAACTTGGCCCATTATCCAAGCTCGGCCCAATCTCAATCCGACCCATTAACCAAATCGGCCCATACCCATATCCAGCCCAAGCCCACAATAAACCCAAGCCCAAGCCCAAAGTCGGCCCCAAGCCCACAAGACCAGCCCAATCCCAATCCGACCCACTAACCAAATCGGCCCATACTCATATTCAGCCCAAAGCCCAAACTCGACCCATTACCTACATCGGCCCATCACCCACGGCCCAAAACTTAAAGCCCATGGCCTAGAGTCCAAAATAGATCCAAGTCCACAAACCAACCCTTTAGCCCAACACTTCAAGTCCAACCAAAATCAGATCCTCTCCAAATCTAAAAAGAAACTCACCCATGAAATGTTATCCAACTTTAATCCAATCCAAGTTCACAAAAATAACCTAAGTCCAAAAAAAATATAATAATCCAAGTCCCAAGCCTTGACCAACCAGGGCTTTGACCTTTGACCAACCTGAGCTTTGACCTTTGACCAACCAAGCTTTGACCTTTGACCAACCTGAGCTTTGACCTTTGACCACCAGGGCTTTGACCTTTGACCAACCTGAGCTTTGACCTTTGACCAACCTGAGCGTTGACCTTTGACCAACCTGAGCTTTGACCTCAACCCCAGTTTGACTTGACCCCACTTTGACTTGGTCTAACCTTGACCCGATCCGTTCAAACCCATTCATTCAGCTCAATCCAATTCATTTCATCCAATTCAAACTTAACTTGTAAATCCCATTCAAAAGTCCAAACGTCTCTCACTTTTCAGCTTTAACCTTAAAAATCTTCTTTCTCAAATTTCAAACAATTACTTTATTCAAACTTCATCAAGTCTTCCAAGAAACCATTTTGTGGAATTTTAAAAGGGAAAACTCTTCTCACATCACAGAAAACTCTTCTCAAATGCAGAAAGTTCTTATCACATATACAGAAAGTTTTCTCCTAAAACATTTCTCAAAATCAGTGTTTCTTTACAGAGAATTCCGAACAACATCAAAAGCTTTCCAACTCAGTTTTCAAACTCAAAACTAAACCGTTTTCAGGGAGTAGAAAATGTCTAACCCCTTCAAAACATTTCCTCCATGGTTAGAACATCGCTTGTCCCCCTTCCCAAAATAAAAATTCGAGGCGGGGCACTGGGGTCATAACTTCCCTTGTCGCAGTCTGGATCTCTTTAGGCGGGGCATTAGGGTGACAAACCTCCCCTATTTGTAGCCTAGATTTTTACAAGGAGGGGTGCTAGGGAAGTAACGACCTTCCTAGTCGTAGCCGGGATTTTAGAATCGTCTAGCTCCCTTCCGCTCAATTTCAATGTTTTGATTTTTAACGTTTTAAAACCCAAGAATTAGAGACATTATTAGGGTTCGACCGAGAACATCTCATTCATGGTGTTTCTCTCTGAATCCTATTTTTTGACATAAATTCATTGCCCCATCTTTCGAGCCTCGGCACTTACTATTAGTTAAGTGTCGTGTTCGAGGGGGTACATAGGGTAATCCCTCGGGTTTATCCGCCCTTTTACAACAAAGATGATTTTTGGTTTTAAAATCTTAAGAGAGACAATTCTGAACAAATCAATCCAACCCTTTTATTAGAGCTTTAACCCATAAGCACTCCTCAATCCTTTCCTAAGCAAACTCGAAGTCACAAGTCTCATTAACATGTGACCTTTTATTCTTAAATGCTCCCAAACAACCTTAGTCAACTTAAACTTGAAACATCTTCATAACCCAAACACCTGTAAACCAAATATCCTCTTTCACACTCCACCAACACTTTCGACTTCCTAAAACACCTCAGAATTTTGACCATTCTAAAATCCAAACTTTACAGACACGAAAAACTCCTCAATTCCACCAAAGAATCCGAACACCTCTCAACTCCACAAAATGACCAAATACCCCTCAGCTCTACAAAATGACCAAAATACTCCTCAGCTCTACAAAATGACCAAAAACTCCTTAACTCCAGCAAATAATCCAAACACCCCTTAACTCTAAAAAAATGATGATGATGACCAAAGTGCCCTTTTGCTCCTCAAAACTTCCAGCATCCTTTTAACCTCGTGAAAGTCGAAACAACATCAAACCTCTCAGAAACAATCAAAATCTCTCGACATTCAAACCAACTTCACCGACCAATATTTCAAGACCAGCCTATTTCTCCAAACTCTTCGAAATCATTTGTTCTTCGGTCCACACTAATTCTCTCCTCCTATCATATCCTTGGCATTTGGATGAATCTCTCTAATAAGGTTTTGAAAGAAGGCAATCTCGACAATTGGAGACCGAGGTTTCCTCGGGCACCAATCCGAAGTCGTGGTTGTTGCCACTTCTAAGGGGTGTAACCCAGTGCGAACCCAACACAGAATCTCTGACATGACCAGATAAGTCCTATCCATAGGGAACAATCTCAGAGTCAACTAACGGTTCTTAGAACCTTCCTTTCCCTTCCTAGTTCCTTAGGTCAAACTAGGTGGCGACTCTAGTCAATTCCGCCTTATAGAGGCATAAGTCCGCGTGGGGCCCATTGAGAGCGGGTGTAGTGTTCACATGCACTCCCCTCATGCTTTCTGGGAAAGACGGACGATGTAGTAGGTATTTGAGGGATGCCAGAATAACGGGTTTTCACCCTCCACAGAATGGCATTTTAGGATCTAGGCTTTTCAGTCGAGAACCATATTTAGGTAGACCCCCCTCATACCGAAAAATCACCCTCCACAATGTGTCGTTTGATTGACCTTAAGGAAAGAATGGATAATAAAAATGTTATTAATTTGATGTTTAACTTAAGGAAAGAATGTTGTAATTTCTAATAAAAAGGGGATTATGATAAGGTTGCGACCAAAACACATAAATATTTTTTTATTTCCTTAATTTGGATTTTTGAATTGATCAGTGTGAAATCAAAAATCCAAACCAAATTATAATTAGATATCCAGATAACCAAAATTTAAAAAACAGTTACAAAATTTGGACACAAATAAAAAAATCAGTTATTTTGGATAAATCCAAAATAATCCAAATGCTCACCCCTGCCGGATAACCTGTAACGCCCCAAAATTCCTACTTCTTTAACATTATATATAATATACAAGATTATAATAGTGGAAGCATTAAACTAGCGGGGCGCTACCGCCACTTTCACAACCTCTGTGAATGCAAGGCTTTTAACTTACAACACATACCAATATTAAAATTAGAATCTGGTTAACAAAACCAACCTATTATATTACATCATAATAAAAATTTCAAAAGTGATAGTCTCTAATCCCTTTAGCCTACACTCTCGTGCATCTTCATGTCTAGGGAGAAGCATCATCATTTCTTGTACCTGTGGTCAGTCATACAATCACAGAGAAAGGACCACGGAGCACAATGCCAGAAAATCAACAAAACACTGAGTCACCTACTTATGTGCTTACTACACTTACTAGCTGCTGCATCACCTACTAGCTTGGTTGTCACAATGCTATTGGAGCATTCTAGCCTCATACTTCCAAAAGAGTATCTTAAGGAACTAAGATAGGACAAAGAGCACTTTAAGGTCATTTATGGTCCTAATGTGTATTTATATTGATATTAAGGTTTAAAGATGCTTTATAGCTCATTAGGACTTAAATAGCAAGATAAATCATTCCTTAAAAAATTGGGGTATTTCATAACCACCGATTGCTTCTTTAATGACCATGACACCAAATTATCCCTAAGGAAAACAAAGTATGTAGAGGTTGATTTGCGGTCTTTGGAGCTTGTCCACATTGAGTTCGTGAAAGCCAATAGATACAAAGGAGAAAAAAGTTTAGATGTCGAGTTCCATATAAGTACCATATCACCCTCGCTAGTACTCGCCGGTGAGAAATTTTAGGTTTTATGCATTAATTGGCACCACTTATTCATTAGGTCAACTATGATAGACTTCCATCTTCTCATTTCCAACTTCGCGCAAAAACCTTTCATTCCAAAACCTTTCAAATGCTTTATTTTAGTCGGATTCCATCTTCAGCGTTTAAGGTAACATTTTTTACTCCAACTTGATTGTTTTAAGTTATTGTATGATAGGAATAGTT
The DNA here is from genome assembly GCA_023374045.1 of Limonium bicolor. NCBI lineage: Eukaryota > Viridiplantae > Streptophyta > Magnoliopsida > Caryophyllales > Plumbaginaceae > Limonium > Limonium bicolor. Next base: position 148,429,386 of record CM041777.1, read on the forward strand.
TTAGTAATAATTTGGATCATATGGAACTGAACATAGACGTAAAAATTGAAAAAAAAATCTGGTCACAGGTCTACGTACTATCAGCCTGTACGTACCGACCCTTTTGTTTCATCCGCGCAGGTAGGCCCGGACGATTCTTCCAGATACCTCTGGTGCTGACTGGTTTCATCATCCAATGAAATATGGTCCGCTGCGGACGCTCTTCAAGGTTGTTTGAAATAAAAAACTGGCGACTTTTAATTTTTTATTAACTTGTTGATTGAGACTGACTGCTTCATTCTCTCCTTTTTTTAGAGATGAACCAAAAGGACAAACAAGTAGCGGAAGATTCTGTTAGCCCAGTAATAGATGGGTCAGTCTCTTTTATGTATAAAAGGCCCAAGAGCTATTTGTCTTTCTAGTATTTTGATATGTAGTTTACAAACTATACAAATACTCTTGAAGGCCATTACAGAATACATATCAATACAAATACGATTACACATTCTTATCAGTTTAACATGGTATCAGAGCTTGTTCTGGTTTGGTTAGTTCTCCTGTCAAAATCCTGATCTGGACCTAATCATTTTTCTTCTTCCTTTCTTCCCTATCAAAATTCATTATAACCTTATTCTTCATCAATGGTTGCGGCAATATCATCTGATGAAAACTCTTCTTGATTGTCCGGTGATGCTCCAACACCGGCATTTGCAATCACAGTCACAACACAAAGTAATCAATTTCTCATGTCAGTAGCTACAAATTTGGAGAAATTAAGTCAGTCTAACTAGAAAGACAAATAGCTCTTGGGCCGGGTTAGGGATGGATATTATACACAACCTAGAATACTATTGAATAAAGTAGGGTTTTTAAAAGTAAGAATGTCGTGAGAAGTAATTAGGTAGTGTAAACTGTCATAGGTGTGGGTGTTACACTCTATCTGAGATTGGGGGAAAATAACCAGCTAAATAATACTTTGATTGAATTAGATATAAGTCATTAGTTGCATGAGTTATCTCAAAACCGAGGAAGTTAGATATATTCCCCAGATCCTGAACAGGTAACTCGTTTTCTTGAGGGAGCTCGGTTCACCTTTTTTCATCTTCAACTATCCCAAGAGCTTTAGTGTAAAACATACCATACTTCTATATAGCTCACTCATTAGAAAATACTTGAAGTTGAGAAGAATTGGTTAGGCTTCGACAACATGTTTTCCCTATGCTTAGGTGACTTACTTTGAGGAGCGAGGCCAGGAGCTTTTATTGGCTACTTTTGAGCTAGAGTATTCCAATGCATTGACAGTTTCTTCTTGCCCCTAGGTTGATCAAACTTTACTTGTTCATTCTCATTGGCACACATTTCTTTCTCATGAATTTCGTTATGGCCTTCTTCTTCGATCAAATCAGTGTTGGTACACTGTAAGTAATTTCACCTTAACCTTGCCATTAAGAAAGCTAATCACATTTCCATCTTCCCGACCACATGTACCCCGGGAGCCGGTTGGCACAGAGAGAGCCAGATCCTCCGAGTCAAGATCTCGACCCCAAGAAAACCAAGTCCTCTGTCGCCCAGCCAGATTCAACCAGGTCACATCAACTGAGACCCCGACCACGCTCCATCACCACATTGACCCGCCCTCAACACCATGGAAGCACTCATGACCTAGCACGCATGTCTCTGACATCTTGTCTTGTCAATCACATCAAACAACCGCCCTTATCAACTCAGACACGCCGCCATTACCAACTCGGACACCCCTTTAACACATCATTAATACCGCATCATTTCCATGATTAAGGATGAAACCAAGCAAGGGAGGAAGCTTCATCCCTGATAGAGCCATCCCAGGTGATGTTAGCCTTATCCTACATGGAAGTAACATACGTCACTAATCCAGCCAGGAGACGGGCAACAAGCCGGGAAGGCAAGCCGACCCACTTGTATTTTTCTCTATAAATAGCAACCAATGCCTAATTTATTAGGGGGGTTATACCTTCTCTGTCTCTCTATCTCTCTCTTCACTCACATTCTCCCAATACTACAAAGAACTTATGTCAACTTCCGTGGACTAGATCATTCAAGATCGAACCACGTAAATCTCTATGTCTCTCTCATTATCATTAACTGTAAGTCATAAGTCTCATATTACCACACCCCAAAGAGTTAATATAAACCTATAACTCTTATTACTCTCTAACATTTGGCGTCGTGTATGGGAACTTTCACACCCTCACTACATAGCCTTACCCACTTGCCACAAATTCATATGGCACCACCTCAAGGTAGGAAGCCCATAAGGAACACCCTTCAAACAAGAACCACCACCCACATAGGAAGAAACACCCCCAAAGAAAACACAACACCCTTAGATAACACCAACAACACCAGGCAGCAAGCGGCAACAAGAAATGACCGACCTAATCGAGCGTTTCTTCCACTAGAAAGCAATAGCAGACACTGACAGGCGAAAGGTGGAGGACCACGATCCCTTTTCCGAGGAGGTGAACAAAACTCCACTCCCTCCCAACTCTGCCAAGAGCATCCTCATATACGACGGCTTGGAGGATCCCATCGAGCATTTAGCATGTTTCAAATACACCATGGTCACGGCCCACATCAATGGTCACGTTCGATGCCGCCTCTTTCCATCTTCTTTGTCAAAACAGGCGTTCATGTGGTTCACACGTCGACCAAACAAGACCATCAAGAGTTTTGAAGAGCTTGGAAAACCATTATTATCATACTTCACAGCCAAACGGCAGACCAAGAAGACGTCATATGACCTTATAGACATGCGGAAGCGCTCGAACGAGGATGTCAAAGAATACATCAAACGATTTTGCAAAGTCGTCACAAAGTTCGACGAGCACGAAGACTCAGTAATTGTCTCCGCCTACCGTTGTGGCTTAGCAGAGATAAATTTCATAAGGGAACTGACTATGGAAACTCCTAGGTCTTACGTTGAGCTGATCACATGGGCCAAGAACTATATATGGGAAGAGATAGCAGTCTGGATAGCCCAAAAACTAGCTAAAATGGCCCACAACTACTTCAGTGATGACAATGAACCCATCAGGAAGATGTCAAATGCATAGACAAAGTATTTCTTTTTTACACTTTGTACTATTAAATAGTGCTCATAAATCTCATGATAGGTACCTAAAGATTCATAGTGAACTTCGATGAGAGAAAGCACAAAGGTCACAACGGAAATAGGGACTTCGGGTATCATTTCGGTGGGAATGACCACACCCCTAGATCCCAAAACCGAGCCTACCGCCATGACAGCTCGACCAAGCCGCAACAACCTCAACAGGAGAGGCGGCCCAATGTATCCAAACTTAGGTGATTCAATAGGCCGATGGCAGAGGTCTTCGCAATCGCAGCAAGAGAAGGCCTCATGGGGGACACCCATCTCATTCCATGTCACGCTGGTGAAAGGCTTGAGAGGTACTATGAATTTCATGCCCACTACAGTCACAACACTAAAGACTACGGGCTCCACAAAAATCTTGATTAGGCCTCTTGTTGGGGTAATATGAACTGATACATTTACCACCCAAATACCTCAACCGGCAAGAGAGAAAGAAGGAAGAAGCCCTGGTCGAACAACGACTCTAACTCCGAAGACCAACATCCAAGGAAGCAAAGGGGAAGATTGGTGTTCATGATAACTGGGCGAGGATACAACACCAACCAGGATCGGAAGAGGGCTTTCTACGAGCCACATAACTCTGATTCCAATCGTCCAAGCAAGAAAAGTTGCCGGCTACCAGCTTCACTGACGATGATCTGAAGGGTGTAACCTTTCCTTTTAATGACCCACTTGTCATTACAGCGTAGCTCCTCAACTAAAACGTACACTGGATTCTGGTGGACGACTACAGTGAATTTAACTTGATCACTATTAGCGCTTACAAGCAGTTGGGCGCCCCTGGAAAAGTGGGTGAATGACTTCGACAGCACTCTCACCAGCTTCTTAGGAGTAGAGTCTTGTTCGAAAGGCAAGGTCAAGTTGTAAATGACACTTGAAGACGGGTAAGTCAACCGCATAGAGAGGGTCAAATTCCTTCTCATGGACGACCTCTTTGGATACAACTCCTTCCTAGGATGTCCAGGTGTTATACCCAAAATTTTGACCATCGGGAAATGTCTGAACATACGAAGGCGAGGACAAGGGCAAAACGGTCAAAAAGCATAAGGTCGAGAATTATCAAGGGTATTATTGAAACCTTGGTTTTAAAATGCGCGCATCAGGCGCGCCTGATGCGTTTTGGATGCGATGCGAGCATCAAAACGCATCCATGGCAGCGAGGCGAGTTTATTCAGGATGCGCCCGTGATGCGCTCCGATGCGCCCGATGCGCTCCGATGCGCCCGATGCGACCCCGATGCGCCCCGATGCGCCTTGAGCTTGTTTTTACCATAATTTCTTCGATTGAAGTCCGTTTTTATTCTTGTTTGTTCCACATGCTCATATATCAACCTAGTTTGACCCTATGCACTTATTGTTGGGTTTAAAGCAATCAAAACTCAAGAACATCAGAAATTACCTTAAAGCTTGAATGAGTCTTTTGTGTATGCTTGATGTCTTTCTTGTTACAATTGGTGATATGATATGATTATGAGACTCATAGGGGTTAATGATCCAATCTATAAAAAATATCATTAAGGAGGGAAAGATAAAATCCTTCAAGCTCTAAGGAAAAATTGTTTCCTTTTCATCTACTTATATTAGGACGAACTTGAGTGATGAGAAGAAGAACTTGAAGAGGATATTGGCTCTCCTAATGTTGAAGATGATTAGTTGATCTTGTGTTGATGATCCAATAGGTTCATGTGGTGATATCTAAACGTAGTCTAATTAAAGTTTCTTATATTTAAAGTTATTATTCTCTTGTGTGGATTGATTACTTATACTTGTGTTTGGATGTTTTTGTTCTCTTATGTTGTTTGGATTGAATACTTTGACACTTGATTACTTTATACTTGTTTGGAAGTTTTTATTCCTTTGTGTCATAATATTACTTCATATGTATAAAATGTTGTCTACAAAAATTTAGATTTGATTTTAGTAAGCATCGCATCACAAACGGGATGCGTTCGCATCGACACCTCGCGCATCACGCATCACTTCTGGAGCCTAATCGCATCGGAGCGCATCACGCATTTTAAAACCAAGATTGAAACCCTATTTTTATATTATTTGCTCAACACTTCAAAATGGTTTCAGTATCACATTCATTATAAAGGGTACACATCCTAATTTTAGGATAGTTTTATTCTGGAAATACAACTTTTAATTCCTATTATAAGCTAAGTTCCTTTATAAATGCCCAAAACTTCCAAAAATAGAAAGAAAGGCTTCCACTTACTAAAAATAGAATTTCCACTTGGTTAACCTATCAAATTCTTAAACTTGTCAAAGTTCGTTTAGAGCCAACACCCAAACCTTTGAAGGGAAAATTCAAGCTCCTTTGAAATTATCTCTCTCCTTTGATAATACCAAAGCAACTTAAAAAATCTTTTGAAATTTTAACACACAATAGAGGATCGTATTTGGGAATGAACCCCGTTGGAATTTTGTATTTTGTATTTCAAATTTCCAATATTTATTTATGAATTATTGAAAATGCCAGAGTGCAAGATTTTTATAAAATTACGCGTTTATCCAAATGACGTGATTTCAACTCTCAAAATTTGTAAAAGTCATCCTATATCTACTGTAAAAGTTTCATAATCAGATCGACCTAAGTCGGTCAACCAACCATGGTAAACTTAGATCTTTTAATGTGATTTACTTTTATCTATTTGCCTAAGCCTTTTCTCTAAAAACAACACCTTCCGTTGACCCAATCAACACACATTAGAAGCAGGGAGAACTCTCCTTTACTTGCCTCTCACAAAAATTCATACTCCAACACTGTGGAAAATTATTAAATATCACGGTTATTTTGGTCATAAAGCACGGTTATGAACCGTTCTTTACCCATAAGCGTATTTTTATAAGTGCCACTGAAACACATCTGGGCACATATTCTAACAACTTTAAAGCACGGTTGCAGAATAAAACTATGCTTAGAATAATTCTCATAACACATGGTTTCTTGGATAACCGTGCTTTATAGTCAAATTTTTTGGACTCTAAATTACGGTTATTCAAGTAACCCTGTTATAGGTCTGCCCCAACTTTTTTTGAAAGCCCTGCCTTCAATTTGGTGTGCGAGACATGCAACAGTTCAACCTCCAGTGATTTACCTGTAGAGCGCAGTAGGGGTGTCAAAATCGGGTTTCGGGTCGGGTTGAGCTCAACCCGAACCCGACCCAAAAATAGTTTTGGTCAACCCGAACCCGACCCAAATCCGGAGCGGGTTGTACTTCTTTAACCCGACCCCGGAGCGGGTTGATGATAAGTGTCCAAATGAGCATGTTTTATGGGTGTATTTCATATATTATATTAGCACTTTTCTTGCTCATTTCTCACTTATGGTATGTTTTTCCTCTAGTTTATGTTTTATTGGTTATCTCACAAATTTATTGGTTAAACATGAGGAAAACCAAGCTAGGAGCAAAGTAGACCAAGAGACGAACGCGTGGGCGCAAACGATCTTAAATCGGAGCTGAAACGAATATTTTAGGAGCAAACCAATTTTCGTCGTCCGAAACATTGACCTGTCTGAACCAGACTGGTTCGGACACTGGTCCGGACATGCCAAAATCTGCACCTGTCCGTGGAAAAAAGGCAGGACAACACACATAGAAATGTTATGTCCGCCCAAAAAAGGCAGGACACACACACAAGGACATGTTATGTCCGTGTAAAATTGGCCGGACAGCAAAGAAATGTCCATACATGTTCGTGGAAGTTTGGCCGGACAGAGGCCGGACAAAGGCCGGACGTGACACAAGGACAAAATTGTCCGTGTGTTGTCCGCTCAAACAAGGCCGGACAGAGGCCGGACAGAGGCCGGACGGCGGACAAGACTGAGGTCCTTCCATACGCATGTCGACAGTTCCATGCATGTCGATAGACCTACTGCACCGCCCTAATCCACTCCTTAAAATCCCTACGCGGTGTTCCCTCTGTCTTCTTCCTCATCCTTTCTTCTATATAAACCCAGTACCTCTGCATCAAATAAATCATCAATCAATCCCTTCCATAATCCATCGCTCACACCACAATACATACCACACCTACGATCCACTCCATCCTCTTATCCCCCACTTCTCCATTTTATTTTCATTCTTCATTCCACCACTCGGCAGAACCAGGATTAAAAGAAGAGAAAAATAGCAGCTGGAGCAGAAGCGAGTTGCAGTCCCGTCTCCTCCGACAGTCTCCAAAATAATGGCTATTTCTATCTTTATTTTATTCTAGTTAATGTCTGAGTAATAAACTTAGCTTCCCGGGTTTGGAAGCGAGCCTATTTTATATATTGTGTTATGTAAGCTTTCCAGTATAATTTATCTAAGCAGTATTTTGATTCTTGTCCTTAATGCGCTTTAATCTTCTTGTACAATTATTAAAGTGATATTTGTAGCTCTTTGTTAAAATGCAGTGCTGAGACAAGGTTCTAGACAAAAGAAGTCAAAACGGGTTAACGACTAGAAGCGAGTTTTCGCCTATAGGTTGATCTGTCTCCAATAGGAATTGTTAATAATGCGATTAATGTATAATAACTTGAGCAAGGATTGCGCTTGTTGTTTAAATTAGTCAGGGTTTATTGTGCAGGACCGGTCAATAAACTAATTAAGATTCCTAAGTTTATTGCTAAAGTGGGAAAGTTATATTGATATAATTAAATAAATTAGGTGAGCAGAACAACCCGGGATGCTTCTTTAAAAACACAAAAAGATTTACAATTTTTGTTTCTTTTCTGTTTTGATTAATTGTTTTTATTATTGCCTTATGAGTTAGCTTTTAATCTTACTCTTCCAAAAATGATAAAATCTGTTTACTAGAAGTCTCAGTCAATTTATTACACTATCAGTTATCCACAGCGAGATCCCCAAGAGTACGACAACCCACAAATCCACTATTCCGCAAAACGATAGGTACACTGCCTAAGTTGTAGAAGTAGTCACATATTTCTTCCAACAGTTGACCCGAACCCGACCCGTTTTTTCAAAAATTTATTTTATTTTCAAAATTTTGGATTATTTAATATAAAAATATAATACTATAATAATAATTATTATGTACAACATATAATCATATGTTATCAATTAAATGTTTATTTTAGTCATAAATTAATCATTAAATACTAATTAAGTCATTAAATATAACATATTTTCTATTTTTAATTATTTTTTTTGGGTTACGGGTTAGCGGGTTCAACCCAAACCCGAAGCAGGTTTCAATGACCCAACCCAAACCCGACCCGAAAATCATTTCGGGTCAAAAATCTCAACCCGAACCCAGCTTTTTACTGGTCAGTTTCGGGTCGGATTTTGGGTTTGGGTCAAGATTGACATCCCTAGAGCACAGACACTAGAGAATGAATAAAGGGGCAAAGCATGTATGTTCCTTGTTTGCGAGTTAGGGATGAAAAATTAATTACCGTGAGTGATGAGCTCGAGTATATTTACCTAAATTATTTTCATCCCCGTCTTCAATTTGGTGTGTGAGAGATGCAACAGTGATTTATCTCTACAAAGCGCATACACAAAAAGAGAATGAAGAGAGGCACGAAGCATGTAATTGCAAGTTAGGGTTGCAAAATTACCATGAGAATATATAAGTTGGAATATATCGTCATTGTTTTCAGCCTCATCTTCAATCTGGTGTGTGAAAGATGCAACAATGATTTATCTCTGCAAAGCGCAGACACAAGAAGAGAATGAAAAGAGGCGCAAAGCATGTATGTTCCTTGTCTGCGAGTTAGGGTAGCGCACAACTGTGAGTGAAGATAAGTTCGAGTATATCATTGGTTGTTTTCAGCCCCATCTTCTGGTGTTCGAGAGATGCAACAGTGATTTATCTCTGCATAGCGCAGATATAAGAAGAGAAGCGCACAACATGTATGTTCCTAGTTTGTGAGTTAGGGTTGCAAAATTACCATGAGAGTAGATAAGTTCGAGTACAAGAATAGAATGAAGAGAGGCGCGTATCTCATTAAAAGTTTGACCAAAGTCAAAATACTAATTGTATTTTCGGACTATAATGCATGCTTCCTTTAAAGAACCGTGCTTAATAGTAAATTTTTTTTAAATTTTTCGATTGTATTTTTTTGAAATTATTTTTTAGTCAATTTTTTTTGAACTTTTTTTGTGATTTTTTCAAAACAAAATATGGATTATAAAGCACGGTTCCTTCAAAGAACCATGCTTTACAAGTATTTATGTTTCTAATAAATCATGATTACCAATAAACCGTGCATTATTCTCTATGACGTGAACACATAAAGCACGTTTATGACATGAATTGTGTTTTTTTTTTCAGCAAAATTTATCCTGTCCTAGTTTCACGGTACCAAAAAGCACGGTTTATATTTTAACCGTGTTTTATGATATTATATAGCACGTTTTTGTTAAAATTGTGCTTTAAAGGCCATGCTTTACAACTTTTTTTCCAGCAGTGTAACACCGAAACTCTATCGAAATCACATAAAAACACAATCTATGCTTTCCCACCGAAGTTATAATCATCAACTTGGCAATAAAAGCACATCAAAAGGTGAAGAACAGTTCATAGGAGGCACCACCTAGAAACAAGGAGTCGTTGCTCAGCCAGTGGCTAATTGACGAATCAATCGAAGAATCTCGACAAGCGTGGGATACCCCTCGGAGTACTCAAAACAGGTTAGTAACCCCAAATTCAAAAACCTATCACCTCCACACACTCCCCACGTTTGTTTTCTATCAAAATCAGGCCTCAAAGTGTAGTCTTTTTTAGTTAACTTGCTTTCTGTCTATAGAATCGATGGGGCTGGCGGAGTTTCTGTAACACCCCTACCGCTAATCTCATCATAAAAGCCAAATCGTCTTAATCATCTTTACATTCGTAGCGGATAATTCAAACACGGCGGTGGGTGAAACAATGCCGTTAGCCACCCACGTGACTAACAAGGCTTAACTCAAATACAGTATCGGTCTGATGGACCGGAATACCTGAGTACTTAAACAAATACAATCATCATCTCATTTCTATATCGAGTCATATACAATCCTTCAGTCAATACAATACTCAATACTTACAATCCAATATACAAAGTCTTTACATTCTAATTGCCGATAACATTTTGGTCTTACACTATTACAATTACAAACGTAATTAAATAAATCTACCCATGAATAATAGCAACCCCGTCCTACTCTCAAACGGTATTCATCATCAGGGTACCTGAAAAACAATGGGTGGCCCCAAAGGGGCTTAGCACCTTTGCTGGTATGGTAGTCGTGCAACCCACTACTACCGGGTCACACCCAACTAATTGTCGTCTAAGCATGCGATTGATTTTATTTAAATCATAACATGTAATACTGTAAACATACAACATGCTCGCATTCATAACAAGTATTCAAACAGGAATACAATCAACAAGACTAACACGTTGAGTTTGTTAGTCTACATTACTTTGTTATTTAGGCCTTGAGGGTTTCTACATCCTTAATGCCCTTTCTTATCATTCATTACTCATCCTTCTCATTCGGATATTTTTACTTGTTCCCTTTGTAGACACCAAAAATTCTCACCCGTTTTATACCGAAACCAAAATACAAGAATAAACATGCTTCTAGAAACAGGGTGGTCGTCCCCGTTTTCAACCAAAAGAATTTCTTTTTCTCCGACATTTAAATCTCACATTCCTATGGAAAAGGAGCACGATTCATTTTGCATAATTATTTTATTGCTTTTGTTTTATTTTATTGTGATCTGTTTTTTTAGCTGACTTCATTTTGTATACTTATTTTATTGCTTTTGTTTTTAAAATATTTCACCTTTTTGTTATTACCTTGCATTATTTTATGCACTCATTTGATTCATACTCTTCTTACTTTCTTATCATTATTACTTATTATTTCGGTTGATTTTCTCATTATTTTTATCATCATCATTTCCGTCATTATTTTGTTTATTTTATTTTATGCGTTTGCATCATTTCGTGGACATTATTTTATTGCTTCATGTGCATGTGCTCTTCTATTTATTTATACCTCGTTATGTTTTGAACCTTTTTTAGATTCCATAATTTCATGCATTAGATTAATCATCTCTTTTTTATTGTATATACTTTCTCTTGGATTCGTAGCTCTTGAAAAAAAAGGTTATCTAGTCTAATTTAGAGGTCTTGTATTATCTCTCCCATGAATATATTGAAATTCTACCCAGCGTAGTTAGTCAAGGTACTCGCCATGCAACCTGTCGATCGTGGGTTCGATCCCTGGCGAGGGGGTGGAGTGTTTTAAATTTATTTTAGCTCACGACATAGCTTTTGTTTTGGTCGTTGCCATTATGTACTAAGTACCATCGTAGCTCAGCCGGGTAAGGCGTAGGAGGGAAGGCATGGAGGTCTTGAGTACGAACCTATGTATGGGCAGAACTCGTTTTTTATTTTTTTGTTGTTTGTGTCGGTCCACTCCAGTCTCGGTTAGCCCACTGTAGCCAAATAATAATAGAAGAAGGTAAGCCCACGTTTACAAAAAAACCCTAAGCCTGTCTATAAAAGATCCATTATACAAACCCTACTGTAGACATTCGAGAACTGCCCACCACGACTCCTTTTTGATCGTTTGAAAATCCTTACGTTCGACGACCACTACCCTTTCAGTTCCCTGCATGCAAGTTTGAAACTCAAAACCCTTCCAACTGTTCTTCCCTGGCAACCGTTAAGAATCGCCCTGCCACCGACACCTCTTACCTTCTTCATCTCCGATTTCTTCCACCACCACATAACTCGCCGTCACCTCGTACAGAGCCTCCACTCAAAATCGCACTCCCGGAGCTTATTCACTCGCTGAAACTCGCCACCTCTGCTATCTTCCCTGCTCATCACCACCAGACATCAATCGCTGCCCATTACTTGACCCCGACACCGCGGAAGCAGAGTAAGTCGCGCATGCCTCTCCAGGCGAATCGCTCTCGTCTTGCTCTCTCTCGTCGTCTCTTTTTACGCTTACATTGTTCTTCCTTCTCGATTCCGAGTTGTGATACAAGTATGCCTGCAATCACCGTATTCTTTCCTTTTTGGCATTAAGTTTTGCAAAACCAGGGTTCCATCATGAACGTATTTCCAGAAATCAGTTTATCTCCTCCTGTTCTGTTTTTGTCAAAATTTTGGAACCGAAGCCTCGAACCTCCATTTCGCATGCCTTTGGTTCCGGAAAAATGCACTAAGAGCCCCATATTTGGAATCATTTTGCGTTTCAATTGGTTTTCGAAGAGGGAGGGCGTGGTTTTCCGGGATAATCCCGAAACTCAAACCGTTTTCCTTTTTCTCTATATTCATGTCCCTTTCTCCCTCTCTCTTTCCTCTATTTTGCGTATGTCTTCGGATGAACGCCCAACCTGGTATGGACCTTGCAGTCCATGGACATGGTAGATTGGGTTACGGGTTCGAGTTTTGCTTGTTTCGGGCATTCCAGTTTGATTTCTAGTATTTTCATACCGCAGAAGTTTGTGTTGAGTTGAGCGTGGCCCATTGACGGCATCTGAAACAGGGACCCCGTATATCCCTTCCTTTCTATTATTCTGTAACATATTAGACTGGTCCCTTCTCCAGTCATGGTCTCTTGGATTTTCATTGCTGATCCGAATCGGTTACTAAGTCCCCCTGACTACCAGTATAACTTGACACTGTATACTCTGCCTCTTTGTTGAGTGTTTCTCTGTACAGGTTCCGCACCCCGTTTTTGTTGTTTCTATTCGCGCTTATCCAGTTATAATTATTGATCTAACCTGTTTGAAATCTGTATATCGGTGCTTGGAATAACTTGCAGGAGTTGTTTGTGATCTCCTTTCGGTACCAAATCTTGACCCTTGTCGTATATTAAACTCATCTGTACATTCTGACTTCTGGTGTTTATACTTGTAGTTGAATGCTATTTCGCTTCTCAGATTGTTTTGATCGGTGTAATTAGTTTCTGTCTTGGGTGTATGAAGAAAGGATCTATCAGGCCCCCCTTTCTGGTTGAAATCTTGCTTGGGTATATGGTTTGTTATGAAGTGGATAGGAAGTCTTAGGCTTAAAGAATTTCTCACAGTTTATCGGTTATGCTTTGCCTGCTATGATTTTTGCTTTCTCCCGAATCCATGTCTTTAAGATTAGCTTCTGGAATCTGTTCTTAGTACCTGAGTGCATAAAACAAAAAAGAGAGAGGAGGAAAGAAAAATTTTCAAGAGAAACCCTAGGTTCTAAAACCTTCGTAGTAGCTTATCTGTTTATTTGGTGCATAATGGAATCTTTAATCCGCTATACCATTTGTTCTCTGTTGTAGTTTAGTCGGCAGTCCTATCTAAGTCTATGTTCCTCTCACTATTAGCGGGATAGTTCATTAGGAAATCGTGCTTTGCTGCATCTGCACAGATAGGTTTGATTGACATTAGAGATAATTCGTTCATTGTAGATTTTGTTTCTTTTGTACAAACTGAAAAAACTTGTTCGTTTAGGCTTAGAACTAGTACCAGACTGTTTAAAATGCTTCCACGGGATTACCTGAGTACAGTCTAAGGTCTTTTAAGTAAGGCTCCATTTGGGGAATTTCATTGAAGGACCGTGTGTACATTCTGATATGTTCTTTGATACCCAATGTTAGCTTTTAATAAGCAGTAAGCAGGAGTAGAACAAAAATTGGATTAAGTACTTAAGATTTGGCTTGATTCCCTTCTAAGCTCTTGGTTGGGTTTCTGTTCTATTTTATTGTTTGGAATCAAACTTCAGCCTGCTTTCCCACTTGCTTATATTTTGTGATACCTTTAATCGCTCCTTACTGTACATATTCATGTCTTACTGTTTTTCTCCTAAGATTTCAATTCACTTCTTGGTATTTTGACTATTTTATTTAAGCCCTAGTTACTTCCCTTAGGACCTTTTGAGCTGACAGAAAAGTTTAAGATGCATTATCGCCCCACACCTAACGGGTCTCTCATTCGTTTCGTGGGGCAATAATCTCCTATAACTTCAGAAAACACTCAAACCACCCTCATACATAAGAACAAAAACTTCAAAAAACCAGCCCTTAAGGCTAATTTAGGAGGGTTTAGGTGTGAAACCACCCCATGCCTAACGGGTCTCTCATTCGTTTTATGAGGTGGAATCCTCTTTTACCCTCAACACACCCATAATCAAGATTAATTGATTAATAAGCCTTATTATTCCATCTTGCCCAGATCCAAAACCCTTCTCTCTGATTCTCACTTCAATTAAAGGAAAAGTCATTTCACCAAAATCAGGATTGTCTCTCTAATTTCAAATTCCAAACTCCACGGTCTGTTTTAACTTAATAAAATTGTTGCTGGCCTACTTCCAAGGAGCCAATCCGGCCCACAACTCCAAAAGTCCACTAATCTAGCCCAAACCCAACTCAGCCCAAGGACCAAACCCAAAGCCCATGGCCCAATACCACATGACCCAAACCCATGGCCCAATACCACATGACCCAAACCCATGGCCCAATACCACATGACCCAAACCCATGGCCCAATACCACATGACCCAAACCCATGGCCCAATACCACATGACCCAACCCCATGGCTCAATACTACATCCAACCCCATGGCTCGATACTACATCCAACCTCATGGCCCAATACTACATCCAACCCCATGGCCCAATACTACATCATCCAACCCATGTCCACAACCTCGGCCCACAATCCATCAAGCCCGCAAAACCCATGACCCAAGCCCAGAAAACCCACAGCTCAATCCTACATGACCCGGCCCATGTCCAATTCGAATCCGGCCCATGCCCGTGAAATCGGGCCAATTCATAAAGACTGGCCCAATTCAAAACCGGCCCTAGTCTCAAAAACCAGCCCAAACCCTAAAATTTTAAGAGTTGACCCAAGTTTTGACCACTCGACTTTGACCAACTTTGACCAACCGACTTTGACCATCCGACTTTGACCATCTGACCTTGACCATCCGACTTTGACCGATTTTGACCATCCGACTTTGACCAAGCTTTGACCATCTGACCTTGACCAACTTTGACCATCCGAGTTTGACCAAACTGATTCAATTCCAAGCCCAGATTTAAATTCATCCGTTTCAAACTTATCTTGTAAATCCCGTTTGAATTCCAAAAAATCCAAAAATCTCCTTTCTCGAATTTCAAACAATCATTTTATTCAAACTTCATCAAGTTTCAAAAGAAACCATTTATGGAATTTTAAAGGGAAAATTCTTCTCACATCATAGAAAACTCTTCTCAAACGCAGAAAGTTCTTCTCACATATACAGAAAGTTTTCTCCTAAAGACATTTCTCAAAATTGGTGTTTCTTTATCAAGATTCCGAACAACTTCAAACTCTTTTCAAAACTCAGCTTTGAATTTTAAAAATAAACCGTTTTCGGGGAACGGGAAATGTCTAACACTTTCAATACCTTTTCTTCCTAGTTAGACATCGCTTGTCTCCCTTCCAAAACAAAAATCCGAGGCTGGGCACTGGGGTTGTAACCTCCCTTGTCGCAGTCTGGATCTCTGTAGGCGGGGCATTAGGGTGACAAATCTCTCCTAATTGCAGCCTAGATTTTTACAAGGCGGGTTGCTAGGGAAGTAACGACCTTCCTAGCTACAGCCGGGATTTTAGAATCGTCTAACTCCCTTCCACTCGATTTCAGTATTTTCAGTTTTTAATGTTTTAAAACCCGGGAGTTAGAGACGTTATTAGGGTTTGACCGAGGACATCTCATTCATGGTGTTTCTCTCTAAATCCTATTTTTCGACATAAATTCATTGTCCCATCTTTCGAGCCTCGGCACTTACCATTTATTAAGTGTCATGTTCGAGGGGGTACATAGGGTAATCCCTCGGGATTATCCGCCCTTTTTTACAACAAAAATGGTTTTCGGTTTTAAAATCTTTAAGAGAGACAATTCTGAATAAACCAATACAACCCTTCCCATAGGACCTCAAGTCACAAAAACTTCCCAATCCTTCTTTGAACAAACTCAAAGTTTCATAGGACCTCCAATTCTCGAATACTCCTGAACAACCTTAGTCATCAGAAACCCGAAATACTTTTTTTAAAAAACCCGAACATCTGTAAACCAAACATCCTTTTTCATACTCAATCATCCTGAAAACCTGAATTCCTTTTTAATACCTTTGGCTTCACAAAACGCCTCAAAAAGCTAACCACTTCGAAATTTGCACCTCACAAACCCGGGAAGCTCTACAATTCCAACAAATGACCCAAACACCCCTTAACTCCACAAGAATGACCAGAATGCTCTTAGCTTCACAAAAGCCGAGACAAACTCCAACCCCTCGAAAACAACCAAAACCCCTCAACACTTCAACCAAAACAAACTTCAAGACCAGCCTATTTTTCAACTCTTCGAAATCATCCTTTCCTCACTCCCCACTCAATCCTATCCTTTGGCTTTAAATGAATCTCTCTAAACGGTTTTGAAAGAAGGTAAACCCGACAATTGGAGACCGAGGTTTCCTCAGACACCAATCCAAAGTCGTGGTCGTTGTCACTTCTAGGGGGTGTAACCCAGTGCGAACCCACAATAGAATCTCTAATCTGACCAGATAAGTCTTATCCATAGGTAACAAATTCAGAGTCAATCAACGGTTCCTAGAACCCTTCTCCCTCCTTCCTAGTTATCATAGGTCAAACTAGGTGGCGACTCTAGTTAATTCCGCCCTTAAGGCATAAGTCCGCGTGGAGCCCATTGAGAGCGGGTGTAGTGTACACTTGCACTCCCCCTTATGCTTTCTGGGAAAGACGGACGATTTAGTAGGTATTTGAGGGATGCCAGAATAACGGGTTTTCACCCTCCACAGAATGGCATATTTCTAGGATCTAGGTTTCTCAGCTAGATCATATTTAGATAGACCCCCTCATACCGAAAAATCACCCTCCATTGAATGACGACTCTGCTGGGGAAAACTTGAGTAAGTTTTTCTCAAACTCAAGGAAGACTGAACTCCATTCAAAATTGTCGGGACTTCCCCCACTTCTTTCAAAACCTTCAAGAGATTCTTTTCAAAGCCTTTAGGATTATTCTATTCCACACTTAGAGTGTGTATCTGATGAGGGCAAATAGGACTTGATAGATCCTCAACAAACACGACAACAATTGGGTTAATAATTAGCTCTCGATTAGAAAGAGACATTTAGGACTGAATGAAGCTAACTTCCCATTAGGTAATAAACAACCAATTTGGAATCACTAATCTCAAGACAATACTCTTAGTAATTAGGTTAGTGCTAACATCTCTGCTTTATTTACATTATATGATTATGGGGCGCATTGGGTGGGTACCTTAGGACATGCATTCCTCTGTGTCACCCGTTTTATCCACGATGTCATGGGATCCCCAACCGGTCCACGGTTGATTCCCCATGAGCTAGGTCACTCTCAGTGAACAAACCCACGAGGCGGTATGGTCTCCGACTAACGCCTTGAAGCTCATGATCCAAAAATATCCTCCATTACCCGAGTCTAAGCCAGCATATAGCGAGCCATGAGCCTTCAGTGTCCAACTGCCTTATCCGGTGTCTAAGATGGGCTTATGGGTAGTCACCCCCTTGAATGCCGCCTGTCTGACCACCTCTTTGCCTTACCCTGAAGATTGCATGGGCTCAGTTCTCCATTGTTCCTCTGCACCTCGGGTGTCTCTAAAGCCCAATGACACGCTACACGTCCATAGAGGATCCCGTATTTACCGGATACCCATACATGGCACAACGTAGTCAGTGAATAATTTGGACTTTAGACACACCTGACCGTGCAAATGACGAGAGACCCGTTCCCATGCAGTACTTCCCCCAGTTTCCATAAAAGTGGGGTGTTGTCGGATCATCACTGGTCGTGGCATATGTTTCTTTACCATCTCGGGTATCCTGACCTTTCGAACTTAAGCACTTCGGACTTTCTTTACGACGTGCCTCACAAGGGGCATAACAGAGAAAACCCCCGAGGGATGACAGTGAAGGGACGACGGTTCCCCCGGTAGGACAGAATCATAATTAAACTGGAAAGTGATTATCCCAACACTAACACTTACAACTCCACATCAGACATAGTCGCGTTTTACATTACGCTCTGCAACTGTGCTCAACCCCTTTTAATAAAAACCCACGCTTTCAAAACCTCGTTCGGAATTCAATACCTTGTGAAATCATTCTTTAAAACCATTCTTTCGAAAAACGCTTTTTTTAAAGGTTTTCTTAAAAAAATGTTTTAAAACTCTTACTATTTTTCCAAAAAAGTTCCTCTCTTCGTTTTCATTTATGAAATATCAACCATATTCACATTACCTGATTGCGCTTCCCCAATCTTATACACCACTTTCTTTCCCCTTGTTTTCTATTTTCCTCTACCTCGGTTTTGCAGGAATTAACCATGATGAACCGCCTAGTACTAGTTCCAAGAGAGAGGAAGAGACAAAGAGACGCCTTAGAACATAAAAGGAAGGAAGCAGCGGCGAGAGATCAAGCCCGCATTTCCCTTTATCAGCAAGAGCGTGCTCAGGAAGCAGAGGTTGCCACTAATTTGAAGAGTCGGTGTACGGGAATGAAGGACATCGGAGAACCCCTCTTTTTAAGCCTGGCTCACTTAGGCATCAGGTAAAACATTGATTATGAGGCACTATATGAATCGGTCACCCATTGGGATCCAGAAGACCACCTCTATTGATTCGCTATTGAGGAGTTGACTATGCTACCAGTTGAAGCAGATGCTTTTTTGAAAATCAAACCTCACCAAAAGATGCCCCAAATACCAGTTGACCGGACAGAAACGCTAGCATTTGCAGCAAAGTTTCTTGGAGTAGACATTACTGAAGTACAAAGTTTTGGAGGCATGAGTATGAGTTTAAAAGACCTCCTTGATCGTTTCTGCAAGCCGTATCATCCACTAAGGACCCAGAGACGTGTGTTGGATCTTTGTATCATGGGGTTACATCTCTTCCGACAGGGCGGTCTGAGAATGAACCCCAAGATCATTTATTTGTTAAAAGCCTACGAAAATGGACTCAGCATCGGGACCTATGTGGTAGCCGAAATAGTCAGGGGATTAGACCGTTGGAAGGAAGCAGACGCCCATGAGTCATTCTTCATAGGAAGTGCATTGCTACTACAGATTTGGCTTTTCGACCATTTGAGGGTGTCAGTCTTATCAAACTTTGAGACAGTGAACATGGGAACCTTTCTGACCACTAGGAAGAAGGTTGTGAAGCCGAAAGAGGGATGAAGGGCCTTCTTTAGAGATGTTCGTTACCATTCCCACATCCTTTGGGTGCTCAATGATTGGGATGTCCAAGGAGGAACTGTCAGATCAGTAGAACATAACGGTTTGGTCCTAATCGGTCTAGACCGCTTTATCACTATTTTTCCACTTAGGGTGATGTGACAGTTCGGGCGAGAGCAGACTATCCCAGGAGCAGAGATGTCAAAGTTCAAGGATCTCCGTTTTACAGACCCAACGATTAATCACATAACCCGAGCCTATGACATCTGGGTCAAATGAGCCATCCTTGAAGAGAGGGACACAGACTTTCGTTTGAGCGACACTTATAAGAGTTGGTTGGAGAAACGAGTGGATCGTACAGAGAAGTACCCATACTCCCTTAATCGACCGGTAACTAATCAAGACCCCGCCCTCTCAATTGTTGTGAATTTACAGCCTGCGCTGACAAAGAGACAGTTGAGGAAGAAGAAGCGAGAAGAATTGAAGCGAAAGAAGATCATCGGCTGATCTGTTCTTCACTCGCTATTTATTAGTAGTTTCATGACTAGCGGATGTTACCTCTTTTTGGAATCCGAATATAACTCCCCATCTCCCTTTACCATCTGGATGTAACCCCCTCTTGAATTCGGATGTACCGATTATGTAATTACTGTTTAAGTTATCTGGGTGTAATTTCAATTTGAATGTAACTCCCCGTTCCCCTTATTATGTAGAATTCGGTTATGTAATGATTATTAATTGACATAACATTTTCCTCCTATGGTTGTAAATGTAACCCCTTTTTCCCAATATATGCAATCGCAGTTAAGTAATGAAATATGGCTTTTATTTTGGAAATGGAAACTAGGCTCGTGCGCCTTTTCTTCACAAATCAAGTATTATAGAAAACCTACACTTGCAAAATGTTTTACACAAACCATGGGGACGACCTTCTCCCTTTCTACCTCCTTTCAAAATGTGCATTCACACTAATAATCTTCATGCTATTCCACAGTACAGTACCGTTGACAGCAGATTGTGAAGATTTTTGAGTCTGATTCCAAACCAGTCTTCCAACATTACTCGACTTTGGAAGAGAGACTCCAGGGGTAGGCTAGCTAGCGATACCACGACCGAAACTTCATCAGAAACCATGGATCCAAGCCTGATCAACCCGACCACCCCAGAAATTACCCAAGTTGTCACTTCTGCCTTAGAGGCAACCCCTCCTAGAGCTAGCGGCAGCATACAACACCCTGATGCTAGCACCCTCTATCGTTTGTGGGAACAATCCCAAAGGAATGAATCTCTGATGAGACAGACAATAGAGCGTCTGGAGGAACAATTATGAAAGGAAAGGATGAGCAAGGAAAAGGACCGATACCTTACCGATCCTGACGATGATTATATCGAAGAGACCCCATGGATCACTTTCAATCAAAACCCTATTTTCAACACCACCGCACCACAACCTCTCACGGGAAAAGAATGTACCACTGTCCACCCCATAACGACAACGTTCCAAACAATTGACCTACTTTCTGGAGCCCCCTTGCCACCACCAATTCTGACCACAACCACAACCAAGGCAACCATTTTTCCAAAATTACCACCATTCCAGCCTGCTGAAGTCACTGCCCAAATGGCCAATCTATATCAAGTCAAGCAATCCGAGTCCATTCATCCCAAATTACCACACTCAGACCCCATTCAGCTCAATCCATACCAGTACACCACCCCCAGACATGCTGTCCGTTTTGAGGAAGCAATTCCCCATACTCAACTGCTACCCCACCCGTCTAACCATCTGATTCACGGCTACAATCAAGCCCCATCTGTTGAGCACCTTCCAAATGACTTCAGTCAAATGAAGAAATCCTTAAAGGAAGAATTACTTGCAGAGATGCAGCTCGGAGAGCAAACCAAGATGCTGGGTTTCCGTCATTTCCAATGGAAGCCAAACTCCAAGTTGCCCGAGAATCTGAAACTGCCAGAAATCTCTAAATACTCTGGGAAAGGGGACCCTAGGCACCATCTTGCCCAGTTTGACCGGGTTCTGACTATGTATGGGCTAGATGATGAAATGAAGATAATCTGCTTCCCCACCTATCTCGAAGGGTCTGCCCAAACTTGGGTGTCAAGCTTGGACTTCACGGGAAAAAAGTTAGAAGAAGTCTACCAAGCTTTTGTGGAGCAGTATAGCTATAACACTCACCTAGGGGTCACCCGGAGAGATTTAGAGACTATGAGACCAAGAAATCATGAGACGGATGGAATTCATTACTAGGTGGAGAGAGAAGGCGGGCCAGATGTTAGACCGCCCCAGTGAAGATGAGTAAAAAAGAATCATTATTGATTGTCTAGAGAATCCCTACTCGGATCATCTCAAATCCTTGGGGATTTGTGATTTCAAGCATCTGAAAGCAGCTGCCACGGCCGCAGAAGAACTAGCTTTAGCTGGAAAGTTGAAAGGTCTAAGTTTCCAGGGATCGTTTCCCCGACAGTCAAACTACTAAAACAAGCAGTCTAAGACAGACACGGGCAGCAAGTTTATCCCTACCCCATCAACCAATCAATCTCAACCACCAGTGTTTCAAGCCCAAGTTAGTGGGTCAACCTCAAACTATTCTGCAACTCCACCACCGAGCAGTTACCAATCCCAACCAAAGAGAAATTACACAAGTCTAGGAATGTCGATGGGCAAAGCCTATGAGAAGTTGAAGAAGAGCGGATTCCTACAGAGACACCCGAATCCGAAACCTGGAATCACTCAGATGAGACTCAACCTCAACAGCCTATGTGAATATCACATGATCAAAGGACATAGTACAGATAATTGTCGGGCCTTGCGCCATGCCATCCAAGACCTGATCAATGCTGGAGAGGTGGAATTTCCGAAAACTAATCCGAACACTCAGAACAACTCAATCCCCAGACATGTGAATATGTTGAGTCTGATGGGAGAAGGAGAAGAAGAGTCAGACATTAGCAGAATCGTAAGGATCAATGTCATTGAGAGTTCTTCTGGGACAGGCAACCAGAGCGCACCCCCTTCGATCGTACTATCCCTAGAGCTAGACGCCTTCCGAGTTCTTCGTCTAGAAATTCAGCACGATATTCAACCGTAGATGCATGAATATCTAGCCATGACGCATGAAATTCAAGGCACAGTTGAGCGTCTGGTAGAACAAGGAAGGGTGTCTATAATCACTCTACTAGTAGTAGGACGACACATGGAGAAGAACCTTGAATTACTCTTGGGGCTGAATTTTGAAGCACGAGAGCTCTATAACACTATGAAAGCATTGGAGGTGGTAGAAGCATGGTGCCGACAGAAAATCATTGAAAGGCGAGGAAGGAGAATCTCTGAGTGCAATGTCATCATGATCACCGACGAAGATGAAAATCCACCGGCTATAACCCCTGTTAAAGTACCATTTTTGATAGCGGATGAGGAAAAACACGATGATGACTTGGAAAAAATCAATCACTTGACCCGTTCAGGAAGGCATTTCAAACCCATTGAGCTCGCAGAGGAGCCAGAAACACTACAACAGAAAGTCCATGACCTTACTCTGAATGAATCAGAGAACAAGTTGGTGGGAGAAGAAGAACTGATGAAAAGCTGAAGACTACCAGCATACCTATCACCATCTGGTCCCTGCTGACAATTTCAGAAGAGCATAAAGATGCAGTAGCTCGGCATTTAGGAATGAACAAGAAGCGGCTGGCATCAGTTGAAAACATCGTAGCTCACCTATCCCAGACTCCTGATATCTCCATCACATTTACCAATGATGAGATCCCTCGTCAATCGGGAAGGGCCCTTTACATAACTGTGAAGACTAGTGGATTCCAGGTCCCAAAGACATTAATTGATGACGGGGCCGAAGTGAATGTCTGGCCGCTCCGCGTAACCCGTCATATGGGACTCAATGACTTTAAGCTGGTAGACATGATGTTGAGTGCCTATGACAACAACCATAGGAAGGTTTTGGGAACCATCTCACTACCGATCTTGATTGAGGACGTCTCCCTGACCATCGATACGATGGTCATAGACATATCCTCCACCTTCAACCTTCTACTGGGACGGGAGTTCATCAACCAGATTAAAGGAGTCCCCTCAGTCGTCCATAAGAAGCTTAAATTTAAACACGGGGGGTGAATCGTGGAGGTTTTGGGTGAGGCTAGGGCTGAATCCCAACTATTTGAGATTAAGACACCAGGGGGTCGAGGGTTGACGCTCGGGGGCTTCACAGTGGCGAGGCCACATTCATAGGTAAGTCAAACTTCTTACATCACTCCTCTCTACTTCGACCCTAGTGTCTATAGCCCCACATCGCAGCACATGATGTCTTAGATGGGCTACAAACAGCGGAGTGGATTAGGCAAGGAGCTGCAGGGCATAGCGGAGCCACTAACTGCATATGTTGGAGGTCGAGGAGCCGGGTTGGGATTTACAGAAATGCCAGGTATGATGTTGACAGATTCACATGTGAGAATTCCCACAGATTCTTTCTTATCAGTTAACCTTGAACCATGTGTATCTGTGAGTTGTGATAAGCAGATAGTAGCTCGGGCCCAGGAGGATCAGGAGACAATGGAGTGGGGGAGCTAGTGGACCACTTTATTCTCCCTCAAATCATGCCCTGAAGACCATGGCGGCAAGGGATGCAACTAAGGAATGCCCGAGGAGATAGCGGAGAACAGTGTCACGATCAAATCAGTCATCAAGGCCCCCGTACTCTCGGAAGATAGCCATGGAGAATGCCTTGCCATTTGCTACAGGAAGGAGGAGCCATATTCTGTCAGTCTAGTCGATAGTGATAGCAGTAATAGTAGTGATAACAGTAGTTCTAGCAGTACTGATGATGAGAATGACATTTGTCTCAATCTCAATGAGGAGGAAAGAGAGGGGGAGCCACCATTTATTTTCAGCTGTAAAAATGGTGGCAATTTTCTAACAATCGCTGAGTTACCCAGCTCTTCGAAAATTAATGAATGTTCAGTTTGTTCAGAAAATTCATCTTCTTTGTCATTTGATTCAATGCAAAACTACGAGGCTGAAGAAGAGGAATATGATGAGGAGGATATGCCTCCTACAGAACAATATTTCACCCACGCCCAGATCATGGAAGACACTGTAGCAATAAATATCTGAACACCTGATAACCCCATAACCTTACAAGTCGGCTTGGGCTGAGTGAAACAGAAAATCATGACTTGACTTCTCTGCTAACTGAATATGTCGATGTTTTTGCTTGGTGTTATGCAGACATGCCTGGGATCGACCCTGACATTGTTCAACACCGAATACCGTTGTATCCCAATGCCAAACCTAAGAAACAACATTTAAGAAGAATGAAACCCGAGCATCAACTGAAAGTGAAAGAAGAAGTTGAGGAATTGTTACGTGTTGGCTTTATCTGGGTCGTCAATTACCCCGATTGGCTAGCCAATATCATAGCCGTCCTAGAGAAAAATGGAAAGGTGCGAGTGTGCATTGACTTTCGGGACTTAAATGAGGCCAGCCCCAAAGACAGCTTTCCCTTGCCCCACATTGATATCCTTGTTGATAATACTGCCCAACATGCACTATTGTCATTCATGGATGGGTTTTCAGGATACAATCAAATTCGAATGGCCGTAGAAGACCAGGAAAAGACGTCTTTTATTACGCAGTGGGGAACCTTTTGTTACGTGAACATGCCCTTTGGCTTGAAAATGCCGGAGCCACGTATCAAAGGGCTGCCACTACCTTATTGCATGATATGATTCACAAGGAAGTGGAGGTATACGTAGATGACATGATCGTTAAAGCTGCTCAACGGGAAGACCACTTGACAAACCTGAGAAAGTTCTTTGATCGGATGTGAAAATACCAAATGAAACTCAACCCGGAAAAATTCACATTCGGTGTAACAGGGGGAAAGCTTCTGGGCTTCATGATCACAACCAATGGAATCGAGGTAGACCCATATAAGATAAGGGCCATTCAAGAAATGTCTCCTCCGAAGCCCGAAAAAGAAATCAGAGGTTTCTTAGGCAGAGTTCAGTACGTCAGAAGATTCATCATGCAACTAACCGAGACCTGTGAGCCTATTTTCCGTCTGTTGAAGAAAGACGTGTCCAAGGTCTGGAATGAACAGTGTCAAGAAGCATTTGAGAAGATAAAAACCTATCTACTGAACCCGCCAGTCTTGGTACCACCCCAAGAGGGTAAGCCAATGATCCTTTACCTTACTGCCCGAGAAACGTCGATGGGCCTCATACTGGCCCAGGGACAAGGATCCCCACCGCGTGAAAAGTCGATCTACCATATCAGTAAAAAATGGGTTGATGCAGAAACGCGATACTCCGATATCCACAAGTTTTGTGCCGCTTTGGTTTGGGCCACGAAGAAGCTAAGGCACTACTTGTTAGGGCAGGAGGTTCATCTGATTGCACGCATGAACCCTATAAAGTATCTTCTGGAAAAGCCAATTCTTGACTGTCGCTTATCCAGATGGTCCCTGTTGTAGTCTGAATTCGATATCACTTTCAAAATTCAGAAATCAATCAAAGGGAGTGCCATAGCCGAGCATCTAGCAGAATGCCCAGTAGCTTCCGAGTTCTTTGGCAATGACGACTTCCCAGACGAGCAAATCATGACATTATAGAAAACCTGTTGGTGGTTGTACTTTGATGGTGACGTCAACCATAAGGGTAAAGGGGACAGGATCTTTTTGATCCATCCTGGGGGAGGTCTGCTTCCAGCTGCGGTAAAAATCAACTACCCAGTCACCAATAATATTGCCGAATACGAAGCCTGCATCCTGGGACTCGAGATGGCGTTAGAATAACAAGTAGAAGAATTGGAGGTCTTTGGCGATTCTAATCTGGTCATCTCGCAGGTCAACCAGACCTGGGTTATCAGAGAAGAACGTCTAATTCCCTACCATGACTATCTGTCTCACCTAACCACTTGCTTTCGAAATGTGACCTTCAAGCATGTGAACCGGAGCCAGAATATCTTTGCTGACTCTTTAGCTTCCTTGGCCTCAGTGGTCCAAGTACCGACCGGATCATTATACTTTCCCTTGTGGATATCGATGACCAATGTACCCTCGTTCAAAATCGGAGCCATCGAAGCAGAGGAAACCGGAGATGAGTGGTTCGTAGACATTGAGAATTTCCTCAAGAAAGGAGAGTATCCGCTAGACACCACTAAGCAGGACCGCATTGCACTGAGGAGAATGTCGAATCAATATGTGATCTGCAGAACCAGGGTCTACAAGAGAATGCCGAATGGAGTCCAACACTTATGTGTGACCCGAAAAGAGGCTGATAAGATCATCGAGGATGTCCAGAAGGAGTATATG